>CM065592.1:69839697-72239697 GCA_033119425.1 Bufotes viridis
TGTCGTGTGCATGTAGCCTAAAGATGAGGTTCTGTTTTTGTTTAATACAGAACTCCATATCCCCTGCATAGATACATATTCAAAGCCTAGAATGCTGACTACTTGCTGCCACCACTAGAGGGAGCTCAGGAGCTTACTACATATGGTTCATACATTGAATAATAATAAAACAGTATGTAGTGAGTTCCCTCTAGTGGTGACTGCAGCTAAAACAATGCTATAAAGAGATGTCAAAGAAGATTGCCAGGACTTTCATATTGATAGTCAATCCTCTGTTGGACCCCCCCAGCTTGGCCGATTTACTTGAATGAGATGAGTGCGTTGTAGAGGCATATCTAGCAGTCAACGATCTCTCACCAAGAGGTACATTACCCAAAAGTAGCCTCTGAGAACCTTTATAGGGCAGCAGGAGTAGCAGTTTTACACCCACTTGTGGCAAGACCCAGTTTTCTAATCAGATCACACCTGTAATAATTTACATATCTGCCTGAGATATAACTGCATGCTAAGTTTTACAGCAATCCGACATTTCTATCTGGGTGGATCTTGGAAACCACAGTCAGAATATGACTCATTGGGGCAGATGTATTTAGATACCCCAGCGTAAAGGAAACAAATGGGCCAAATTAATTAAAAATGTGCATAACTCTTAATTAATTTCCTGCATTTTGTCCTAAATTCAGAAATTGAAGTCTACACCTGCCATGGGAAACCTCCTTTAAAGGGATCAATCGTCTTAGACAAACCCGTTTCTATGTTTTTTTGGTATATATATTTTTAAAAAATCTGAATGTGCAGTAGATTTGTATTAACATTTTCTTGCTTTAGTCTAAATCAGGGATGCTCAACCTGCGGCCCTCCAGCTGTTGCAAAAATACAACTCCCAGCGTGCCCTAAAAGCAGTAGGCTGTCCAGCCATGTTGGGAGTTTTTAGTTTTTCAGCGGCTGGAGGGCTGTAGGTTGGGCATCCCTGGTCTAAATCTGTCCAAATTTACTCCCCAAGTTCCTAAATCTTGCTCATTTTTTGGTGGTCAAACTTTGAAAAGCACCAAAAACTGGCAAACCGATTAATCAACGTGGGACATTGACTTAAGCGGAAGACTATTGTGGGCATGCTCTGTGACCTCTACAGAGGTCATTTTATAGGAAGGAGCTGAGCTGTCAACATCTGTTTCAGAGGTGGGACAATCATCCATCACCAAATTGAGGTTCCCCAACTTCTGCCCTGCTGTGAACGAGATGTGTTCCACTGGCTTGGGGGTTTGAATACGGCTCAGGAAGCCTGTTACCCCCACAGAAGTGAGTGGAGAAAGCCGCACACATGTTGCCACCTCTCCATTTACAGCAGCCACGTGATACAGGTTGGAGGATCCACGTTCTAAGATAGGTGGGACCTGTATCGATCAGTCATTAATGGGACATCCCGTGGCTATGCCATAAATGTCTAAGATGAGAAAACCCGTTTAACACTACTTATAACTGGATACAGCTTTAGGCCTCTTGCACACAACCGTATGGCTTTTTCAGTTCAGCAAAAAACAGAACGGAAACAGAAAAAAAAAACTTTCGTGTGCAAGAGGCCCTACTGGGGGAGAACATTCTTATAATAAGTATTTTTTGAGAATTAGAATTAAAAATAGCAGATAGAAGCCGAGTCCGGTCAATCTGGCAGTCGTCCAGAGGAGAACATTTGGGAAGCATTACCAGCCTTATCATAGGTAGCCTACCTTATAAAATCTGCTCCTGTACGGGATATTTTTACATGAGACATTTGCCTTTCCTGTACACGATGCATAAGGTTACCCACATTCTATACATTTGCACAAGGAAATGCAATCTATTATACAGAAGGAATGCCTGTGAACAAAACGCTCTTCATTATTTCGTAAAGCCTACATTTTTTATCCTTTCATCTAAAAGCAACACATGAGGGTTCAGCCCAGTGCCCCTTTTCACGGGAAGGAAAAGCAGATTTGCACATTTTCAAAATTTCCAGTAGGTAAAAAGTAAAAGGACATATTGTTTCAATGTACATTTATTGCCGGCTGTGGACAATCTCTGGTTAATGGGTCAACCAATGGTTTAGAGATACTTTGGATACCACCTACTGATCTTAATTTCTCTTCCTAATAACTCTCACTGGAGTTCGAATAGGTCGAGTCAATTTTAACATCTTTGCATCTTTAATACTTCCTTATTCCCGTCTTATAATCATATATGATTCAGCCTTCAGCCATGTGAAACTTGGATATAATGGTAGTATGTGGACGTATGAAACTTTAACCCTCAGTTCACACTTACGCCTTTTACAGCGCGTTCGAATGCGCTGTAAAACGCATAACCGATGCAAACCAATGCTTCCCTATGGGACTGGTTCACATTTTCGTGTTTTACAGCGCGTTCGAACGCGCTGAAAAACACCCGACGAATAAACAAGTACATGAGCTTTTTTGGGGCGTTTGTCGCGTGTTTTGGCCCATAGACTTCAATGGGAACGCGCAATGCTTGTATTTTGCGCGTTTTTGACACTGAAAACGCGCGTTTATGAATTTGCAACATGCTGGAAAGGCCAAACTTCATACAGACAGGGATATTTGGTCATTGGACAACACTGCAGTCAATCACACAAACGCGCGTAAAACGCGCGTTTACTATTGCCAAAAACGAGCGGAAAACGTGCGTCTCAGAAACGCTCAGGTCTGAACCCAGCGTAAGATATGCAGCATTTTCTTTCCAGCAGTAAATGATCAGTCTAGGTTACATTCACATCTCTGGTAACTTGATCCTGCGGAGAACAGCCTGCCGGAGTTCACCGGATTCGGCATTGCTGTTCTCCACCGTCATAGACTATAATGGGATCCAACCTAAGTGCGGGGTTCCGTTCAGTCTGTCCGAAAGTCGGCACTCAAGCGAGAAATAGGCTAAATCCCATTAAGGCCTATGGCCAACCTGTGGCTCTCAAGCTGTTGTAAAACTACAATTCCCACCATGCCCTGCTGTAGGCAGTCTGGGAGCTGTAATTTTACAACAGTCGGAGAGCCGCAGGTTGGCCATCCCTTGTCTATGGGGTTGGGTGGCGACTGGCGGTATCCGGTTAACTCCAGAAGATTGTTCTCTGCCGGATCAGGTTACGGAGATGTGAAAGTAGCCTTACTTTGCTAAGGGCACATGCACGCAGCACGTATTCTGCGAGGATTTTCGTGCGGAAAATCCGCAGCGTCATACAGTAGCAGCTAAGTAGATGAGATTTTCAGTCTTATCTGTACAATGTCGAAATTGTCCAAAGGTGCAGATTTTGAAATCTGTACTGCGCCAATTGTTTGTGCGGATTTTCAACTCACGTTTCATCTTTTGAAAAGCGAAAAGTCCATGGCAAAAAACATGCGGATCTTGGTGTGGAAAGGAAGTGCTGAAAACTACACCGCCGTGAAAAATAATAAATAAAATACAGGAAGCAAGGGAGAGGAGGGAGATGAAGCTGCAGCATCTCTGTGCTGAGGCTGCCTGTTGTGAGAGGGGAGGCGAAGCAGTGAAATACTGCATCTGACTGCTGACCGCAGTGGTTGCTATAGTGGCTGTAAAGGTCACATATTCATGTCGACACATTTGCTGGAAACCACTATACGGAGATCTGCAGATGACCTGGAAAGTGTCATAGCAGCGGCAGTGGAGGGTGTTCCTTTTATTATTCTAAGCAATATTGGAGGGCCATTGTCCAGTCGGGTACTGGATAGACTCTGCTACGATGATACTACTTTGATATGCTGTTTTACATGTTTTTATCTGACTGCAATGACCTTCTAGTGGGAAATCCAAAACTCTAGCCCCTATCTGTGCAAAGCCAAGTTTAGGGACCCCAAGAGATAACCATACTAGAGCTCACGCAAAAGAGAAGTGTGTAAAGCCTCATTTACAAGTCGGTGTTCTCCACAGACAGCAAGCGTTCCCATACATTTAAAGGTGTGTATTTACACATCAGTTTTTTTTAGCACGGTCCGTATTTTTAGCACGGATGTATGCTTTATTTTGTCACTGTTCACAGATCTATCACGCCCATTATAGTCTACGGGTCCGTGAAAGCCACGGATGCAACATGGATACCATCCGCGTTTCAAGGATCATTAGGAAGAGCTGCTTTGAGAACTATTTTCTAGCTGTGCAGTGTCAGTGAAACACGGACAGCACACGGACAGCAAAAAACGGACACACGGATTCATCACTGACCACATGCTCGCAGATTTGAGAACAAACACGGATGTGTGAATGAGGCTTAAGACGCTGAGGAAGACAATAATCAGTATCCACGTGAAGTGGTGAAGATTCACAAGCCAATGACTTGAAAACCGGGAGAGTAAGAGCATTCATAGAGTTGTGGCATAGCCCAGAGGTCCCCAACTGCCGGGCCGCGGCCCAGGACCGGGCCCTGGAAGGTTGTTTGCCAGGCCGGGGCAATCAGTCTTTAACGCGGTACTAATGAAGCGCTTCCATTATGGAAGCGCTTTATTAGTACCGGAGGACCCGGAAGCACTGTGACCTCACACTGTGCGCCGCACCTGCGATACACAGCCGAAAGCAGGATGAAGAGGATCGCGATGATGAGAAGCGGTGGCGTCCAGGAGCAGGAGAGGTAAGTGTTTTTTTCTTTTATTTGCGCTGATGGCTAAAGGCTGACATGGGGGGCTGATGTCTAAAGGCTGACATGGGGGGCTGATGGCTAAAGGCTGACATGGGGGGCTGATGGCTAAAGGCTGACATGGGGGCTGAAGGCTAAAGGCGGACATGGGGGCTGAAGGCTAAAGGCTGACATGGGGGGGCTGATGGCTAAAGGCTGACAGGGGGGGGCTGATGGCTAAAGGCTGACATGGGGGCTGATGGCTAAAGGCTGACATGGGGCTGATGGCTAAAGGCTGACATGGGGGCTGATGGCTAAAGGCTAACATGGGGGGCTGAAGGCTAAAGGCTGACATGGGGGCTGATGGCTAAAGGCTGACATGGGGGCTGATGGCTAAAGGCTGACATGGGGGCTGATGGCTAAAGGCTGACATGGGGGCTGAAGGCTAAAGGCTGACATGGGGGCTGATGGCTAAAGGCTGACATGGGGGCTGAAGGCTAAAGGCTGACATGGGGGCTGATGGCTAAAGGCTGACATGGGGGCTGATGGCTAAAGGCTGACATGGGGGCTGATGGCTAAAGGCTGACATGGGGGCTGAAGGCTAAAGGCTGACATGGGGGCTGATGGCTAAAGGCTGACATTGGGGGCTAAAGGCTGACATGGGGGATTGGGGGCTAAAGGCTGACATTGGGGGCTAAAGGCTGACATGGGGGGGCTGATGGCTAAAGGCTGACATGGGGGGCTGATGGCTAAAGGCTGACATGGGGGCTGATGGCTAAAGGCTGACATGGGGGCTGATGGCTAAAGGCTGACATGGGGGCTGATGGCTAAAGGCTGACATGGGGGGCTGATGGCTAAAGGCTGACATGGGGGCTGAAGGCTAAAGGCTGACATGGGGGCTGAAGGCTAAAGGCTAACATTGGGGGGCTGATGGCTAAAGGCTGACATTGGGGGCTGATGGCTAAAGGCTGACATGGGGGGCTGATGGCTAAAGGCTGAAATTGGGGGGCTGATGGCTAAAGGCTGACATTGGGGGCTGATGGCTAAAGGCTGACATGGGGGGGGCTGATGGCTAAAGGCTGACATGGGGGGCTGATGGCTAAAGGCTGACATGGGGGGCTGATGGCTAAAGGCTGACATGGGGCATTGGGGGTTATATAGAGTTATATATTTGAATATGCACCTTGTGTTTTGTTATGCGCGTGAATCAGTCAGCGCCGACCAGCACCCCCTAAGCCCCACCCCAGAACCCCCCACCCGGGCCCTGGGGAAATTGTCTTGCGTGAAACTGGTCCTTGGTGCAAAAAAGGTTGGGGACCACTGGTATAGCCCACGGTGCTGCCCCCTAATGGAGGAAAGCCCTACAATTGAGAAGTGCTTCTAACACAGTAAGGCTAGGGCTATACGACGACATGTGTCTAGGGCACAACTACACTGTGTTGCACCAATGTCGCACAAATTTTTATAATGATAGTCTATAATGTCGCTCTGCGACATGCTGCAGCAGTCGCAGAAAAATCCATTATAAATGGATTTTTTGCGACCGGCGTGACGCATGTCATATGTCGCAGTGCGACACCATAGACTATCATTATAAAAATTGTTGCGCGACATGGTGCTACAAAATGTCATTGTGTAGCCCTAGCCTAACATCACACTCCATCTCAAAATGACAAATACAATAAAGTCTGATAAGTGGTGAACCATTTTTTATTTCAATTTCACACAAACTTTTATACAAAAAGAAAAAAAGGCAATCCAATCCAACGTCTTCCGTTATTAAAGGCATTACATTTTCTGCAATTATTTCTTTTAAAATTTGGAAATAGAGTAAATTATGTAATACTGACAGTACAATATTGTCTCCATGTGGTGATGTTCAGACCAAGTTCTCACGCTTAATAGCACCACCAAAAACGGAGGAAATGGTGCAAATTTTATGCGTTCAATTCAGTCCCGTAGAGAGAAACGGGCAGCATGTAAGGGATCTAACCCATGCTTCTCCCCGCTAACATACGGGCCCCTGATTTTTTTCTTCTTTTACTTTAGTCTTAACGGGAGACTAAAAGCAGCATGAACAGCGGCATCAACCACATTTAAAGCAACAGTTACCTATAAATAAGATGGCGCTGGGATCGGCCCACAGTGTGGATACATCTGTCATAATTGAAAAAATTATTAATAACCCAAAATCTGAACAGGTAGTAATAGATTATAAAAAGGCTCTGCAGTAGCCATATGTGAATATAATTTCCCATAAAGCATTCATCTATACTAGTAAGTATCCCACACTAGTGACCGTGGATCCAAAATACACAGTTGTCAAGAAGTCGGAGTGCATTTCTAGCTTAAAGGGGTTGGCCACCTTTTGGGGCTTTTTGGCAACCCCTCCCCCCCCTCGTGGCCAGACCTGTAAAAGAGAAGCATACTTACATGCTCCTCACTTGGATCTGGCGGAGAGGGGGGGGGGGGGTGGTTGCTAAAAAATCCCCCCAAAAAGGTAGCCCACCCCTACTAAAAGGAGCTACTAAAAGGAGCACTTCTGTAAAAAAAAAAAAAAAAAGTGTGAAGCCCAATGCAGGTCTGAAAGGAAAGGGAGAGAGGAAATCCCAGCGTCATGTTCCGCCCTCTCAGACCATGCAAGAGGCATAAGCAGAACTTTGTCAAAATGTCCTAATGTGAGGGGGGCGGTACTGAGCTAAATGGCATGTGCGAGTCTAGCTCGAGGCCGAACTCCCAGAATCATAGAGGAATGGCTGCAGCAGCGCACATGACCATGGACACAATGTCATACCTTCAGTCCGCAAGCAGTGGGGGTGTGACCCTTTGCAATTAAATGGAGCTCATTTTAAGGGGCAAGTGGATTTAAAAAAAATAAAATGTATTTTACATACATTTCCGACAGTAATTCATTTTGGTTTTGGTCGGGTAAAGGGGGTGGTCGACAATCCGTTTAAGGACTTTGATGCACATGTGTACAGTAGGCCACTAAACTTGTGCAAAATCCCCCTGTGTAACACTGATTAAAGAGTCTTTCCCCCCCCCAAACCCTGTTTTTCAGTACTCACATCTTCCTGTTCTAAATTGCCCCCCCATTAAAAAGCCTCTTACCCCATTGCTGTACCGCTTACCCATCTTCATAAAATGACTTTTATTGCAGCTGTCAATCACAGCTGAAGGTGCCCAGGGGTGGCGTCATAACGGCCGGTGCCCAGGCCGCGAGCTCATCTTCCTAACTGTCCACGCCCCCTTTTACCCAGACGGCCCGTCCAGTGTCTTCTTCTTGTCCTCCTCCTGAAGTGGCTAAATCCCTCGCCTGCGCACTGGTTTCCCGATTACTGGCGCAAGCATCTGGGTATCCTGTGCGCAGGCCTGTACAGCGATACTCCTGGAAGCGCTGCATCAGAGGGCTGTTCAGAGCGGACTGCCAGATCCTCGGCGCAGGCGCGGGATTTGGCCACTTGAGGAGGACAAGCAGAAGACACCGGGTGGGCCATCTGGGTGAAAGGGGACGTGGACAGTTAGGAAGATGAGCTCGCGGCCTCGGCACCGGCCGTTATGACCCCGCCCCTGGGCACCTTCAGCTGTGATTGACAGCTGCAATAAAAGTCATTTTATGAAGATGGGTAAGCGGTACAGCAATGGGGTAAGAGGCTTTTTAAATAGGGGGGCAATTTAGAACAGGAAGATGTGAGTACTGAAAATGGGGTTTGGGGGGTGAAAGACTCCCTTTAAAGGGCTTCTGTCACCCCCCAAAAGCACTTTTTTTTTCCCCCTCACTAAAAAGCTTATAGGGCGATTATTCTAAACATATTCTTGTTAACCGTTTTAGCAGGTTAATTTTGCTATAAAACGTTATTTTATATTATGCAAATTACCTTGCTACCAGCAAGTAGGGCGTTTACTTGCTGGTAGCCGCTGCATCCCGCTTGTAAAAAAACGCCCCTCCTGTGGTTGATTGACAGGGCCAGCGAGCGCTCTCCTCCTCCTGCTGGCCCTGTCTCTGTTTAAAATCTCGCGCCTGCGACATTCCGTTCTTCAGTCAGCGCAGGCCCACTGAGAGGAGTACTCTCGCTCGGCTGCTCCTTCCTCAGTGCGCCTACGTCTTCTCTTCCGGGTGCAGCTGTGACGTCATTGGCGCACTGAGGAAGGAGCGGCCGAGCGGGAGTACTCCTCTAAGTGCGCCTGCGCCGACTGAAGAACGGAATGTCGCAGGCGCGAGATTTTAAACAGAGACGGGGCCAGCAGGAGGAGGAGAGCGCTCGCTGGCCCTGTCAATCAACCACAGGAGGGCGTTTACAAGCGGGATGCAGCGGCTACCAGCAAGTAAACGCCCTACTTGCTGGTAGCAAGGTAATTTGCATAATATAAAATAACGTTTTATAGCAAAATTAACCTGCTAAAACTGTTAACAAGAATATGAATAGAATAATCGCCCTATAAGCTTTTTAGTGAGGGGGAAAAAAAAAAATGCTTTTGGGGGGTGACAGAAGCCCTTTAAAGCTACAAGCCAGAAGCCTCTCTTGTTTGAGAATCCTCCTGACAACAGGATTGTCCAGAACTAAAAGTCTTCACCTTAAATAAAAGTTTATCGTCTTACGTATTTCTAGGTGTTTTATTAAACTGCAGAAAGTAGCTAATGAGAAGACAATTGTCCTGCGATTTAAAGGAATTGTCCAAATAAGACAACCCATTCCTACTTTTGCATTTACGACATACAGATGTTACAGAAAGATTCGCCTTGTAGGTCGTCCTCCATTAGTCAGAGAAGATCCAGCAAAATAGTCTCTCTGGAGGACTGCACCCAACCCCTTACTAAATGGTCATCATTCCAAAATACTGTAGATAATGGCGCACGTATGGACGCTGCTGCTGAGCTAGCACTGGAGTTTCAGAATCCAGAACCTGCAATGGTTAGCTTGTCAACCGAGCAGACAAGACTAGAGTTGGCCAGGATAGGCCATCAATATCTGATCACTGGGGGTCCAAAGCTTCACCCCCCAACCGATCAGCTCTGGAAGTCAGTGCAGGAAGTACACGCCTCTGTCCCCGCTGTAGTGATGGAGCTGGTTACCGCAGCACTGCTCCGACCAAAGTGAATGGACGCCTCGCCGCAGTAACCAGCTCCGTCCACGACACGGACATAATATGGAATTAAATAAGCCGTAATCCCCTAACATACTCCTTTTTACCAGACTTGTTCCCTTAAAGGGGTTGTCCCACAGAAAAACACATTCGACATTTCTCAAACCAGCACCTGGATCTGAATACTTTCGTAACTGGATGCAATTAAAAATTCTGTAAAACCACCGAGTTATTCAGTTTGTTTTTTTCTTTATTTCCCCATCCACCTTGGCTCAGTTCTATCGCCCGTTTATACTGTTTGAAGCTGTGAAAGTCACAGGGAGAGCTGCAGCAGTAGAGACACGCCCCTGAATTGTGATAGGGAGAGCCTTAGAAGACACGCCCCCTGAGTTGTGATAGGGAGAGCTGCAGAAGAAGACACGCCCCCTGAGTTGTGATAAGGAAATCAGCAGCAAAAAAAGACACACCCCCGAGCTGCCAGCCTGAAGAAAATTTAGCAAAGCAACTGGAGCAACAAAAAGGGAGATCTCTGGATCCATGCGAGGAACATGCAGAGAGGCGGCCGGACAAAAAGCGCAACGTGCTGTAGTTTTATTCTGCCCACCTCTGGCCCTCCCCCATTATAGTGAATAGCACCAGAGCAAACTACCAGCGGCACGGTAACTTGTGGTAACACAGATGCGGCAGGCTGATCCCCCGGCGAAACAGGATGTCGGAAAAGGCTACCGCATGTGTGAAAGTAGCCTTAGGAAGATAGAGTCTGATTTTCACAGTAACCCGCTTAAGAGGCAGCAGGGATCTCATTAGCAGCTCCCAGGGGGCTCTTCAGATAAGATTCCTTTGGCTGTCATATTCTCAAGCTTTTAAGGCAATGGTCACTAAAGGGGTTGGTCACTTTCTGCCTACTGTTGACCAATATATATGTAAGATGACTATATGAGACTTGCTTATACAGCCTTCATTAATATTCTGTGTCATTTACTATATTTCATAAGCCGTGTCCCCTTGGGCAAATCTGAGGTGTCCTCATAGGAGGTCCTGGCCATAAGATGGCTGCTGGTGGAGGTATATAGTAAATAATGATAGGGCGTGCTCAGTGCAGACACTGAACCTGCAGAGGTTAAAGCTGTGGCCTGAGACATCAAGTAAAATTCATATTGTGGCTTCGGGCCTCTAGATAGGCAAAAGTAAATATGTTGCTTCAAAGCAATGAAAAGTAGGCAATTTTTCAAAGTCTTTAACTGTGTTCACAGCTTCAATGCGGACCTATGAGTCTCCATGGCAACAGACTACATCTGTGTAGTCTGACTATGCACTCATGTTCATTTCTTTCCAACCAACCCTCTGTTACCAAGAATCAGGGAACAGACTGCAGGATTAGACTACTACAATTTGTAGTCTGTTACCAGGGAGGCACGTCGATCTATATAGGAACTACAGACACAAAACGATCATTTTTCTTCATTTTAGATGAATTAGAACTATAGAAAAAATTGTTTTGAAGGTCGGCATAACGTTAAAGGGGTACTGTCCTGTCAATAGTGATAAGTGTCTGAATGGAACGGGTCCAACTGCTAGGGGTACCTGCTGAGCAGAATAACTGGGTCCAGTTCCCCAGTATAAATGGGGCAGCAGGTCTACAAAGTGCAACGCTTGGCTACCCACAGCAGTCCCATAAAGCTGAATGGCGTGGCAGCGGACATGCACGACCACGCTCCATTCAAGCAGGAAACGCGGAGCTCCTGACGATCAGGTACACATCTCCTATCCTGTGAAAGGGAGATAAGCGGGTTTCATTAGTCAACCCCTTTAAAAGAGGTTGTCTCACTTCATAAAATGGCATTTATCATGTGGCTAAAGTTAATACAAGACACTTACTAATGTATTGTCATTGTCCATATTGCCTCCTTCGCTGGCTTTATTCTTTTTTTCCCATCACATTATACACGGCTCATTTCCAGGGGTTAGGACCACCCTACAATCCAGCAGCGGTGGTCGTGCTTGCACTCTCAGAGTCTCGGCCACCTAAAGCGTGCAAGCATGACCACCAATGCTGGATTGCAGTTTATAAGGTGATGGAAAAATGAATCCAGCCGGCAAAGGAGGCAATATGGACAATCACAATACATTAGTAAGTGCCTTGTATTAACCTTCTCTACATGATGAGTGCTATTTGCTGAAGTGAGAGAACCCCTTTTAAGTTTACAAAGCACTCAGAAGTCCTTGAAGATAAACTTTAGAGAGTCTCAGGAGTAAAAACAACACATGATGGCACACCGTCATGGGGACAAATGTCATTATTATACGTGCCTTTAGAAGCCATAAAAAAAAAAGCAGAAAGAAAACTAAAAATCAGGGACGTCTATTACAATTCAGTTTATTTGGTACTGCAACGGAGTAGCGTTTAAGAAGTTCTATAAAAGGGACTTTGTAGATAGAGCATTAATATATAAGATCTGTGACTGTATACTGTATAGGGAGCGTTAACTCATGCTCTGTAACGGAGTACAATAGAAGCAGACATCTGTTAGCAGCACTGATCCACAATCAGCCAACCTTTACGTCAAAACTGGCCACAAAAAAAATAAGAATTTAGAATAAAAAAGGGGGGGGGGGGGGGAGCATAAAAAGCCGCGGTATTCTACATCGGAGGGTGAACGCAGATATCTAAAGTCTCCAGTGCACACTATCTTCTCCATCTCCATCATTTATCTACATTTACCTGGCCTCAGAAAACGACTAAAAGGTGTTAAAAGAGCATTTCCCTCTAATAATACATAAAAAAAAAATAAACACACCAGTAAACCAGAGAATAAACCTTAAATTGTCCTCCTCCGCCAAGCTGTGTGTGAAAATGCTATTCAACAGTTATATCTGTCCCAGGGAAACCAGTGACAACCAATATGGCTACTGTTACAGGTTCATCAGGGTTGCAAACCACAAGTCTCTCTACAAAGTTCTCTGGTACACACAACCTCGGAGTTCTATGGTGCCGTAATATGGCGAAGAGAATGGGGCCATACTGTACCTCCATGCTTCACCAATGACAGGTGGAGGATTGGAATCACCCACGAGGTGCCTTTTAAAGAGATATGCTCCGCTAGAAGCACCACAATGGCATAAGAGCGCACAGTAGGCAGCCACAGGGACTCCATATACCGCCTAACAGCCATAGTTAAGCCATATATGTGAGGTTATATATGAGGAGGGTAGTAGGGGGAGTATCCGTGCACAACAGCTTTCATTTTGGGGTTCAGAAAAGCTGGATTGCAACCACCGTGGAAACTGTAATGGCAGCCCTATCAGTGGTCACCCTAGGATGATGATTCTATCAATGTTAATGAGGCCTATTACTGGTGACATTTTTTTTTGGAGAAATATACTTTAAGGCCGCAGACTTGACATCGGACATGAAACAAATACTACAAAAAAAAAAAAAAACACTACAACAGTGCCTAAAACTGCATCAGTGGACAAACCGACAAGTAAAACACAACAGCAGATACAACCCATCAATGCACACAGTTTTAAAGTATGGTTTAAGCACTTTGGTAAAAGAAAAAAAAAAATACAATTTGTTCAATTTGCAAGTCCAAAAAAAAAATAATAATAATAATAATTATAAAGTGTATGTAAATGTAAGGTTGTGCTAAATCAGTCAGATTAATTTACCCTTCAGGTGCCTTCACCGCCCAGCAAACTGCCGGCCCTGAAGAGCACGAAACAAGCGTGTAAGTCGAAGATTCAGTGACGAAAAGGTAATGGCTATGTAAATACACATAAGTATTAACATCAATCTGTATTAAATTATGTAAACATATACATCTTCTGAGGTCAGTAAAAGAATCCTCTTCAAGTGCAGGATTTTACTGAAGCATCGTTCGGATCTGTTTCGAAGTGGACTCATCGTTCAGGTGCTTTGTAGTAAACCTGCAGTGGGAAAAAGCAAAAATAAAAAGACCAAATTAAAGGGGTTGACAAAAGTTTACAAAAACCCATCTTCATATACCCTACTAGGAAATTGTGTGATAATAGAGGGCGGAAGGGGTTCCTCTGTTCAGGATCAGACACTTGCCGATCAGCTGTTTGAGAAGGCACTGGTACTCCTGTGACCTTCTCCCTGCTCACCAAGCACAGCGTCATACATTGTATAGCGGCTGTGCATGGCATCGTGCTCAGCCCCATTCACGTCAATGGGGCTGAGCTGCACCTAGGCCATGTGACCGATGTACTTGACGTCACTCGGCCTAGGCAAAGCTTTGAGAAGACATGGTGCTACTGCAAGCGTCCATGCCTTCTGAAACGGGTGTCTGAGCCCCACCTATTAGATACTGATGACCTATCCAGAGGATGCCTTTAAAAGGTGCCGATGAGCAGACAATGCAGCGATTACCTCCACAGTATAAGAACGACTCCTCATACAGTTGCATCGTTTCTCGGCAGCAGAGTGCTGTTCAGAAAACACAATCTACTGCCCAGAAACAATGATTTAGGCAACAGAATTAATGACTTTCGCTAGATCAGGTGATCTGCAGCACCTTTAGACAAGCAAATTCATGGAAACAAGCGTTCGTAGGAAGGTTTGTTTCCGATAATCGCACCGTGTACATCCAGCATTACCATCAGATTTCCTCACAGATGATCACTAAGGGTCACACTGATGATCTCTTCTCCGAGACCCTGCGATCACATGCATTTTGTGTCTGTCTAGAGCTAGTCCATTGGATACACAATAACACGCTGTGTGTTCCCGACGTCCTTCATTGTGTATCATATGTTATGTACAAGTCAGTCTCAAACTTGGATCTGCAACCCAAAAGCTTAGATGTGTGGACATAAGAGGTACCTGAGTGCATTTAATAGGCCCTCCACAGAATCTGGGGGTTGTTCTTTCAAAACCTTTATACAGCCTTTCATCTGCAGAAAAAAAAATAGATCAACTCAACTATCACTGAAACAAATATCAGTATATTTAAAAATTATACATTTTTAACTTATTGATGACACTCCGCTTGAAACGGCTGACATCTGTGCTGGCACAGATGTCAGCCGTTTAACCCCTTCCATGCTGCGATCCATAGGGACAGCTGTATGGAAGGGGTTAACAGGGAGGCAGCTCCCTCCCTCTCCCATCGGAGGCTGCTGTGCCGTTTCAGCCCCCGATTCTTGACGGGATCACAGAGGGAGGGGCCCTCCTCCCTCCCCATCACCTGCTGCTTTGTTGAGGCAGCAGGTGATGGTTACCATGGCAACAGGACGCCTTCACAGGCTTCCGGCTTGCCATGGCAATGCCAAGTCTGATCAGACTTCTGCTAAAGGCAGTAGTCTGATCAGACCAAGTGTAAAGTGAAAATACAGTACACTATATAGTGTACTGTATTGTATTATACAGATATCACACGCACTTAATCTTCAAGAACTAAGTGGGTCTGGGTCAAAAAAATGTAAAAAAAAAAACAACATTTATCACTGATTAAAAAAAATAAAATGCACTACACATGTTTGATATCACCGTGTCCATAATGACCTGATCTATAAAACTGTCATATTACTTTCCCCGCACGGTGAACACTATAAAAAATAAAAATAAACACTATAATGAAATTGTTATTTTGCCCACCTTACTTCCAAAAAAAGGTAATAAAAGTGATCAAAAATGTCGTATTTACGCCAAAATGGTACCAATCAAATCGGCACCTCATCCCGCAAAAAATGAGCCTCTACATAGTACAATCGCCCAAAAAGTTACTATGGAGACACTAAAACATGATTTTTTTTTTTTCTAAAATACTCTTATTGTGTTAAAGTAAAAAAGTAAATAAAAAAGTATACATATTAGGTATCACCATGTCCGTAAGAACCTGCTCTATAAAAATATCACATGACCTAACCCCTCAGGTAAATACCGTAAAAGAAATTAAATAAAAACTGTGTCAATAAAGCTATTTTTGTCACCTCACATCAAAAAAATAATGAAATAGCAAGCAATAAAAATGTCATATGCACCCCAAGATAGTGCCAATCATACCGCAAAACATGAGCCCCTACATAAGACAGTCGCCAATAAATAAATAAATATGGCTTTCAGATTGTGCTTTCAAAAATGCTTTATTATGTAAAACAAAACCCCCCCAAAAGTAGCCATATAAGGTATTGTCATGTCCGTAACAAGCTGCTCTATAGAAATAGCACACGATCTAACCTGTCAGATCAACGATGTAAATAGCAAAAAATAAAAAACGGTCCCAAAACAGCTATTTTTTGTGTGCAAATTTACCATTTAAATAAATTTTTCCAGTATCAAGGCAAGGGTTAATAGCCAAACAAAACTAAATATTTATTGCCCCGATTCTGTAGTTTACAGAAACACCCCATATGTGGTGGTAAACTGCTGTACGGGCACATGGCAGGGCGCAGAAGGAAAAGAACACAATATGGTTTTTGGAAGGCAGATTTTGCTGGACTGGTTTTTTGACACCATGTCACATTTGAAGCCCCCCTGATGTACCCTTAGAGTAGAAACTCCAAAAAAGTGACCCCATCTAAGAAACTACACCCCTCAAGGTATTCATAACTGATGATTTTACAAACTTTGTTAACCCTTTAGGTGTTCCACAAGAGTTATTGGCAAATGAAGATGACATTTCTGAATTTCTATTTTTGATACCTGGCCTCAAAAAAATTGTAATATACAGCAACCAAAAATCATATTTACCCTAAAATAGTACCAACAAAACTGACACCTTATCCTGTAGTTTCCAAAATAGGGTAAATTTTTTGGAGCTTCTACTGTAGGGGTGCATCAGGGGGGCTTCAAATAGGACATAGTGTCAAAAAACCAGTCCAGCAAAATCTGCCTTCCAAAAACCATATGGCGTTCCCTTCCTTCTGTGCCCTGCCGTTTGGCCATACAGCAGTTTACGACCACATATCGGGTGTTTCTGCAAACTAGAGAATCAGGGCAATAAATATTGAGTTATGTTTGGCTGTTAACTATTACTTTGTTACTGGAAAAAAAATGGATTAAAATAAAAAATTTGCCAAAAACAAATTCGAAATTCAGTAATTTTATCTCCATTTGTCATTAACTCTTGTGGAACACCTAAAGGGTTAAAGTTTGTAAAATCAGTTTTGAATACCTTGAGGGGTGTAGTTTCTAGAATGGGGTAATTTTTGGGTGGTTTCTATTCTGTAAGCCTCACAAAGTGACTTCAGAGCTGAATTTTCAAGATTTGCTTCTAAACTTCTAAGCCTTCTAACGTCCCCAAAAAATAAAATGGCATTCCCAAAATGATCGATACATGAAGTAGACATATAGGGGATGTAAAGTAATAACTATTTTTGGAGATATTACTATGTATTATAGAAGTAGAGAAATTGAAACTTGGAAATTTGCAAATTTTTACCAATTTTAGGTAAATTTGGTATTTTTTTATAAATAAAAATGAACTTTGACTCAATTTTACCACTGTCTCGAAGTACAATATGTGACGAAAAAACAATCTCAGAATGGCCTGGATAAGCAAAAGCATTTTAAAGTTATCACCACATAAAGTGACACTGGTCAGATTTGCAAAACATGACCTGGTCCTTAAAGGGGTTCTGCAGTTTGTTACAACTGATGATCTATCCTCAGGATAGATCATCAGCTACTGATCGGCCGGGGTCTGACACCCGGGACCCCCGCCGATCAGCTGTTTGAGAAGGCAGCGGCGCTGCAGGAGCGCCGCAGCCTTCTCACTGTTTACAGCTGCTAGCGCCACGCCCAGTGACGTCACGACTTGTATTCAAGTGGCGTGGGCGAGGCTAAGCTCTGTTCACTGAATGGATGGAGCCTAGCCCCGCACACGCCACTTGATACAAGTCGTGACGTGACTAGCGGGGCGCTAGCAGCGGTAAACAGTGAGAAGGCTGCGGCGCTCCTGTAGCGCCGCTGCCTTCTCAAACAGCTGATCGGCAGGGGTCCCGGGTGTCAGACCCCGGCCGATCAGATGCTGATGATCTATCCTGAGGATAGATCATCAGTTGTAACAAACTGCAGAACCCCTTTAAGGTGAAATATGGCCGTGTCCTGAAGGGGTTAAATGACCAATCCCTCTAATTGAAATGTGTCCCCAGGAAAAAAATTAAAATTCTTTTCTACAGACTTCCCATCTGGGACAATGATAGCATGTGGCTAGGATATACCATCAATGTCAGATTTTTGCGGCCCTCGAATTTAAGAACAGCACTCTCTCGCATGCGCAGCCTGCTCTCTATTTACTGCTATGGGACTTCCAAAGATAGGCGAGCAAGCACTACTTCTGGCATATAGCTGGAGAGAGCTGAGGAAGAGCTCGCCCATTTTCAGAACTTCCACGGCGGTGAACGAAGGGTGGCCGCACATGCACAGCTGCTCTCTCTTCACGTCAGGGGCCCCATTGTGGAGATAAAAGTGGGGCCCAGTGTCACTGATGGCATATCCTAGCTAAATCACATATTTGAGGCACTCCATTTAATAGACTAAAATGAAATTTGATTTCCTTGCTGATGCAAAGCTTCATTTTGCCATAGTTCTTCTTGCAATGGAAGATCAAATTGCCATTTCCGCAATTTTTATTACCATAAATATATATATACACATGTACTTACATACATACAGGGTGATGTACACTGGAGCCATTCAAAACCAGTGGCCATTTATGTATGGGCTTGCCCAAAGACTTAAAAGAGACCGTTAACAGGAAAGTTGACCATGCTGACTAGTATGACACTACCAGTGCCACAAACCCTGGTACGGAGTATCTAAAACGTCTGCACTGTGAGCGGAAAAAACAAAAACACAGAAAGCGGTGACTTGAGCTGACAGGGCCAATTGGAAGAGGAGAAATTCACTGACAGGCCGCTATTCAGCGATGTTGCACCTCAGTGAGAAGGTCAATTTCCACAATGTTAGAATCTGGGGAATCAGAAAACCCTTGTGGCCCTTATCAAGCATCGGGGGACCCACCCAAAGTAAACGTGTTCTGTGCAATGAGTGGGCGCAGACTATACTGTGGGGCTACATCAAGAACTCACTGCATCTGCCCCTCCCCAGCCACCGGATCAGAACAGCCTGGGAAGAGGAGTCCCAGAAAAAGTAGAATCCATATCCAAGGATATGCTGGGACACGTCTGAGCAGAACTGGACTACTGCAGTGTCACCAAGGGAGCTCACGCCGAATATTTGCAGGGAATAGATAGAACTTAGATAGATAGTGGAGGAGATTTATCAAGACTGGCGTTACCATACGCCAGTCTTGATTTCTGTGCGCTGGAGTAAGATAAGCCTGATTTATTAAGAGGTAAAAGCCTCTAAATAAATTAGTTGCATCTCCGACGCAAGTTATAGTAAATACGGCAGGCTGTGCTAAGTGTGGCCGCGTCTAAAAAGCATCTAAAAAAGTCACAAGTCATTGTGCAAATATGTCCTCTAGTGAGTCTTTTCATATTCATAAATTTATATTATGCCCTCTCAGTTCTGAATACTGAGGCCATCATTCTGCACCATGCTTTTTTTGAATCACTATATAATATATATATATATGAAAGTGAACTTACACCTAAAGCCAAGGTGCATCCCCACACCCTACAATGAGGGTAAGCATAATATAAAGGGTAAGGGTACTTTCACACTGGCGTTTTGGATTCCATTTGTGAGATCCGTTTCAGGGCTCTCACAAACGGTCCAAAACGGATCAGTTCAGCCCCAATGCATTCTGAATAGATAAGGATCCGTTCCGAATGCATCAGTTCGGCTCCGTGCCGCTTCTATTCTGTTTTGGAGGCGGACACCAAAACGCAGCATGCAGCATTTTGGTGTCCGTCTGAAGAGGCCGAGCCTAACGGATCCGTTTTTAATTACAACGTAAGTCAATGGGGACGGATCCGTTTTCAATGACACAATATGGTGCATTTGAAAACAGATCCGTTCCCCATTGACTTTCAATGCAATTCAAAATAGATCCGTTTTTTCTTTTAACTAATGCAAACGGATCCGTTCTGAACGGATACAAGCGTTTGCATTATAGGTGCGGATCCGTCTGTGCAAATAAACAGACGGATCCGCACCAATGCAAGTGTGAAAGTACCCTAAGTACTATGCTCCCGTATGAACGGATGGAAGACTTTTCTTTGTTACATGGACGCCGGTAGCTGCTGCACAACTAGAGGCGGTTTCGCTTTACACCGCTGTGGCGGAGGGAGAGATAAGCAATGGCTGGTACATCAAAGTGATTGCCAAGTCACAGGCAGTCTTGTGATGTGCCAATAACCCGCTCTACACTACATAAGGAATACCGTGACATGACAGCTTACATCCATCTTCGACGTCTTGCAGAATGCTCCGACTGGATGTACATGATCGTAAAGAATGATAACCCCGACCATTACTCTCATACAGAACATGAGGGTGTCTTCACTGGTGAACCGGCTGCTGTATTCTCTGGAGATATAAAAGGGCAAAAATAAATAATATTATATAAAATCAGAACATGTTAGGGACCAGGATCCCGATATTTCCACCTCCGCCTTTTACCTGCACTACATGCCAAAAACTGATCTCCTACCACAATCTACAATTTTAATTGGTAGAAGTGTATGTGCATACACAGTGCGCAAAATGGGCTGTCATCCCGTAAGAGGAAGATCATGTCCAAAAAGTTTAGCTATAGTCGAGAGCTGTACATCTTTAGACCTGGGACCACGCCTCCTATCAAAACCGATTCTCCTTATACGAGATCAGGGCTCATGTACATAAGTGCAAGTATTTTGCAGTCTGCAAACCGTAGAACCGCAAAATACAGATACCGGATGTGTGCATGCTGCATTTTCCCAATAGAATTTCCTATTCTTGTCTGCAGACAAGATAAGGACATGTTCTACAATTTGCGGAGCGGTCAGAAGGATGCGGACAGCATATGGATGACATCTGTGTATTTTCCACATTTATTGCGGACCCGTAGAAATGAAATAGCGGACCCAAAATACGGTTGTATGCATGAGCCCTAAGGTAGATTGATATGGCTGACCATACAAATTACTTAAACGGCTTTTCCCATCACAGACAATGGGGGCAAATCGCTAGGACATGCCCCCAATGTCTGATAGGTGCGGGTCCCACCGCTGATATGCCCCCATTGTCTGTGATGGGAATACCCCTTTAATTGTTGACACAATATCTCAATTGTATGGGGGCAGACTGAATGTCTCCCGAAGTCTGGGCTGGGAAGCTGGATTTGGAGAAAAATGCTTTTTATACCCCTCATTCTATGGCGGTAAACACGTATGACTGGTTGATTCATGAATGCATTTATCAGAGGACAGACCCGTTGGCTAAAGGATGCAAAATCTGCACCACAGGTCAATGGTAAACGTGTAGATGAAATTTTAAAAATCTGATCTATTTAGGGTACTTTCACACTTGCGTTGGTGCGGATCCGTCTGTTTATTTGCACAGACGGATCCGCACCTATAATGCAAACGTTTGTATCCGTTCAAAACGGATCTGTTTGCATTAGTTTTAAAGAAAAATGACAAAGTCAAAAACGCATCCGTTTTGAATTACATTGAAAGTCAATGGGGAACAGATCAGTTTTCAAATGCACCATATTGTGTCATTAAAAACGGATCCGCCCCCATTGACTTACATTGTAATCAAAAACTGATCCGTTAGGCTCCGCCTCTTCAGACGGACACCAAAATGCTGCATGCTGCGTTTTGGTGTCCGCCTCCAAAACAGAATAGAGGCGGAACGGAGCCGAACTGATGCATTCTGAACGGATCCTTATCCATTCAGAATGCATTGGGGCTTAACTGATCCGTTTTGGACCGTTTGTGAGCGCCCTGAAACGGATCTCACAAACGGAATCCAAAATGCTAGTGTGAAAGTACCCTGGCATCTTGAAATCGGTAATTATATGGTGTATTAAAGTAGGGTGTAATTCTGTCTCACATTCCTTGTTGGGCCATGTTCACACATTCAGAATTAGGTCTACCTTCACAACATTGTTATTTTTTTATTGTCCCAATGCATCTAAAATGAGAAATGACGCCACTGTGCCACAGTTTCCTACCGTTTTGTTTCCAAAGCTCCTATATAGACCTGAGTCTCTCCTTGGTAATAAACCATGTACTGTGACTAGCACTTCCTTCAATCTGTCCTTTATTTCTTTCTAATATTTGTAGGAACATTCCAGATCATTGCACCATGCAAACATGTACAGAGTCAAAAAACAAGCAAACCCATCTTTGCAGGCCTTTAATAAAAAAAAAAAAACAACACCATTTCTTGGCAGCTTATCTTCTGGTGTAAACAGGGAATGTGCTGCCAACGATAATGCAAACTGTATAGGGAGGAACGATCACTAACAATCTTTTGTGTCCACAGAGTTTGCATACTCATGATGATTGCTGCATGTGAATGGAAGTTCATCTGCCCATAACAAGTATCAATCAATGCTATAACGATTCAATAGGCGCTCGTACAGCAGACTATCTCCCCGTGTGTAAAGGCTGTATTACACTGGCCGATAATCATTTGAACACTCGTTAGCGATCATCTTGCATGGTAATACTGCTACAGATTACTGATCTGATTAATGAGAAAACGCTTATTTATCAGGCAACTCAGATTTTTAAAGCATGCTTTAAAATCCGCGCTTGCCGGAGGCAGATCGCGCCATCTAATTACGATCTGCTGCCAGCAAACCACTAGACAGTATGGGGACGAGCGATGGCAGAGAGATTGCTCCTCCCCATGCTGCAGAGGAGATTGCTGCATGTAATAGCCGCGGTCTCCTCCACTAGCGAGCAAGCGATTGCTTCCCTCCCGACAATCGCTTGCTGATCTGCCTGTCTAATGCAGGCTTAGGGCTGCCAATACACCATGCTGCCTGGTAGCAGGATCCACACACCGATCACCACTAACTGCCCACTGGCATCTGATAATGCTATTTATTTCAACTACCAGTGCAGCCCAGCCTGGCAATTGAAGGACAGGTCATCAATAACACATCGGCAGGAGTCCGAGACCCCCACGGATCAGCTGTCTGAGGAGACTGCACGCACTCTGCGCCCGGAGTCGGACCCCCACCAATCTGATATTGATGACCTATCCTGAGGATACGTCATCAATAGAAAAAGCCTGGACAAGCCCTTTAATGGTGATCCGCATGCAAATCCTGCTGCCAGGCCACATCATGCATGGGCAGCTTAAAGGACCTTTATACTAATGCAGGCTGGGTAGGTAAAGTAAGAAACAAATAGAAGGATTCATGACACTAGTCGCGTTGTACCCTGCATACGCTTCCATAAAGATTAAACTTACGGAGTTTCAAGCATGACTTTACACACGCTGGCCATTGTGCTCAAGCAATCTGTTGTGTTTTCAATGGGTAAAGTCTTGTTCTACGCAGGGAAAAAAATTAAAAAAATCAACCCAACCACTGCCGACCTAATATAGAATGATTATACTGTAGGATGCGCAGACTCACCTCAGACACGAAGCTGGTGGTGGCATTGCTAAGCGTCTTCAGCATTGGCGTGGCTTCGGCGTAGAACAGGGACATCCTGTTTGCCATTTCATTGTTTACTTCATTTTCAATATCTAACTGGAATCAGAATAGAAACCAGAATTCTGTCACTGCATATGTGAGGTCTACAATATTCCTCCGTCGTATACGATAAGTCAAGGGCACAACGAATTTTACATATGCAATTTGCGGTTACTGAAATTTTACTAAAGGGGTTGGCCCATCTCACACATTGGCGGCATATCTCTATCTATACGATATGCCACCAATGTCAGATAGGTGCGGGTCAAGCACAGCCACCCTCCAGCAGTTCCGGAAATAGCCAGGTGCGCTCGCTCTGCTCTTTTCGGAGCTCCCATAGAAAGGAATGGAGAGAACGCACTGCATGCGCTCTCCTTTGCTTTGGGAGGCCCCGCTCTAGAGGTAGAACCCCCACATACCTGACATTGGTGGCATATCCTAGCTATATGCTGTCAGTGTGAGAAATGGGCCAACCCCTTTAATGTCAGAAAAGAAGTAAAGGGAATCGATTATCAGAAAAAAAACTAACAGAGACCTCCACAGCAACTGCCCCTTTAACAGTGACTGTCACAGTACCCCGCTCCCTTAACAGTGACCTCACAGTACCCCACTGCCCCTTTATAGCTGACCATCCCCTTAACTGTGACCTCCACAGTTCCCTGCCTCCTTAACAGAGACCTCCACAGCGCACGCCCCTTTATTAGTGACCTCCACAGTACCCCATCTCCTTAAGGGCTTGTTCACACGACCGTGCCATGTTTTGCGGTTTTGGAAATTACGGATCTGCAAAACATGGATGCCGCCCGTGTGCCTTCCGCAATTTGCGGAACGGAATGGGCGGCCCTTTATAGAAATGCCTATTCTTGTCCGCAAAACGGACAAGAATAGGACTTGACTCAATTTTTGCGGGGCCACGGAACGGAGCATCCTTTGCGGCCCCATAAAAGTGAATGGTTCCGCACCCGAGCTGCAAAAAATGCAGTTCGGATGCGCACCAAAACCACGGCCGTGTGAATGAGCCCTAACAGTGGGGTACTGTTTTTTGGGAATATCTCAGGAACGGTCCGTGCTAGAGAGCAAGTCTAAAACCTTCCCGGACACCTATGTGCCAAATTTTGTGATTGTAAATGCAACGGTGCGGATTCCTTTAGAGGACATACATACAGCTTCATAGATTAGATTTCCTGAAAGAATAACAGAGGAACGGCACAACACAGAGCTCTAAGATGCCACAGAATGAATTCATGGGGAATAAACCATTTACTATAGCATGTTTGGAGAGCCGACAGACCCTCTTAAAACGTTGCTTCGTGTTTTTGCTTTTTAGTGTCGTGTGCATCTGCATCTCCAAAGTAATTGCCAAGACCATGACCCTCCAGCCGACGAGCATACCACAGAGTAGCAGCCTATCCTGCTACAAGCCGAACATGGCCCTTGTGCCCTGTAGCACTACAGCGCCCATCGGTCCATGGAGGATACCCCGCCCTCTCCTAAACATAAGCCCACCAAGGCCCATTAAAGCACTTCATATCATACTGAAGTACCACATCACCCAGCGGCCCACTCTGGGCACGTCATCCTATCTGCTATTCCCTTTTCTGCGGCTCATCCAGTTTTACTGAGGAAGGCTATACGCCGAAAATGTTTTGTCATTCTATAACTAGAACCCTGCTTGTTCAATAAAATATTATCTTGAAATGCATTAAGCGGATCACAGGAGTCTATACTTGCACTATTCTCAGGATAGGTCATCAGTATCTGATCGAGGAGGGTCAGACACCCAGGACCCACGTTGATTAGCTGTTTGAGAAGGCACCGGCGACCCTGTGAGTGCAGAGGCCTTCTCTGTGCTCACCAAGCGCGATGCTGTACACGGTATGGCGGCTGTGCTTGGTATCTCAGCTCAGTCCCATATACTTTCACGGGGCAGAGCTGCGCCTAGGCCTTGTGATGTCACTGGCCTAGGACACAGGAGAACAGCTGCTTTCTCAAACAGCCAATCGGCCGTCAGACAACCCCTTTAACACACATTAGGGCGGGTTCACACTGGCGTTAGGGAATTCCGTTATAGGTTTCATTATAACAGAGTTATAACGGAACATAACAGAATTCTAGGACGGAATGCAAAACGGAGGCTCTTAAGAGGCGTTCCGTTTTGCTCTGTCCTAATACATGTCTATGGAGGCACATAACGGTTCTGTTTGTTTCCATTATACATGACGGGGGGACATAGACATGTACTAGGACGGAGCAAAACAGAATGCCTCTTAAAGGCTTCTGTTTTGCATTCCGTCCTAGAATTCCATTATAACTCTGTTATAACGGAACCTATAATGGAATTCCCTAATGCCAATGGGAACTCGCCCTTACTGTACAGAGGAGTTGCTGATGCCATCCTTATGTAGAGGTAACTTCCACTTCCCTGAAAACTGGAGAGGGTCTATGCAACATATCCACCGCAATATAATATTATTGCCCATGTAACGGTGCAAGACTTGGCCATATTTTGTCCTATCAGGATTTATACATAAAACTCATTCACTGCTGCATTCTAAATTCTGCCGGTTATCAAACAGATTTCATGATAACATTAGAGGACGCATTGGCCAACACGAAGTAAACACTATAGGAGAGATCTATTATGTCCCTTGCGCCAGTAAAGTGGCTTTAAAGAGCGGTAAGCTATGGGTTTTTGACTTTTTAAATGCAACTTTAAGGAAAAAAAAAAAAAGTTGCAAGTGCCCCTTTTTATGACACCCGCGCCATTTCCAAAGGGGGAGCATGACAAGCGTGTGACCAACACCAAGACAAATCTATCTTCATTTACACCACTTTTCTGGGGCAAATGAAAGCAGAAATCTATGGCAATTGAGAGCTGTCCCACTGCCTGCGTCTCGTCATGAGTTATGTGCGTTCTCCAGCAGTGCAGACCAGCACAGAAAAAGTGCCGATCTTGATAAATTCCCCCCTACGTCTCCAAAAATGCATCCCAGCAGAACAAGCTCTAAAGAGACATGCAGCAACAGGAGTGTGTGCAGGGACGTGCGGCCATGCAGCCCTAAAGCTAAAAGTGAAACATTCAGATTTCCGGTATGCCTACGGACATGAAGACATGACAGCAAGAAAACAATAAATGCAAAGTCACTGATTATTACGAGTACTTCATTCTCCCCCGAGCAGAATAATCCTTTCGTAAGACAGATTTATCGGAGGCGCTGACCATGTCTATATACTCACATGCATGTTATTTATCCTGTTACGACTTATCGTCCGCCTGTAGTAGCTGAAGTCATTCTGGATTGCTGGATTTCTCATCTGAAAACAGATATAAGCACTGATGTGACGCTGCATTGTTCTCCATCCTCGGGTGCAGGCTGTAAAGCTGCCCATACAAATTAGATGTCCAAACTATACCGATTTCAGGGGGTCGGCTGACCATCGACTGTGTATGCCCCAATGGCTGATGCCGGGGGAGATCAGGAGCGGGCATGTTGGATGTCAGCCCCCTCATCCTTTTGTTCTCAGGGAGATTAAAGGGGTTGTCTCGCTTCAGCAAATAGCATTTATCATGTAGACAAAGTTAATACCAGACACTTACTAATGTATTGTGATTGTCCATATTGCCTCCTTTGCCGGCTTCATTTTTCCATCTCATTATACACTTCTCCTTTCCATGGTTACGACCACCCTGTAATCCAGCAGCGGTGGTCGTGCAAGCACACTATAGGAAAAAGCACCATCCTATGTGCGCTCCCACGGTCCTGGACAGAGAGGCTGACACTTTTTCCTATAGTGTGCAAGCACGACCACAGCCGACAGATTGCAGGGTGGTCATAACCATGGAAACGAGCAGTGTATAATATAATGGAAAAATGGATCCAACCAGCAAAGGAGGCAATATGGACAATCACAATACATTAGTAAGGGCCTTGTATTAACTTCCTCTATATAATAAATGCCATTTACTGAAGCGAGACAGCCCCTTTAACCGCTACCAGGAGTCTGGCAGTAGCTTTCTCGCCATTCATACATGACACGTGCCTGGCT
This sequence comes from Bufotes viridis, assembly GCA_033119425.1. Classification (NCBI taxonomy): domain Eukaryota; kingdom Metazoa; phylum Chordata; class Amphibia; order Anura; family Bufonidae; genus Bufotes; species Bufotes viridis. Next base: position 69,867,013 of record CM065592.1, read on the forward strand.
GAGCAGACATATGTTTGGGAGGGTGAGACATAGCTGTTCGCCAAATGCGCAATCGGCCGGTAGTTATCTCCTGTGTACAGCCAGCTTAACACGTGCGGTCATATCGCAGTTACCTTCAGTTCATCAAAACGTAGGGTAAAGTGCAGAATTTCCGCAAACTCTTTCGCCAGGGCTTGCTCCCTCTCCAAGTGTTGGGTAGGAGTGTATGGGGGGCAGGTCAGCGACTCCAGTAGACTTTGCAAAGCTTTTTCTGTAGGAATAGAGAAAATGAAACTGCAGCAAATGCAAGAGGAAAAACTGAATATTAACCGCTTCAGCCCCCCTAGCTTAAACACCCTTAATGACCAGGCCACTTTTTACAATTCCGCACTACACTACTTTCACCGTTTATTGCTCCGTCATGCAACTTACCACCCAAATGAATTTTACCTCCTTTTCTTCTCACTAATAGAGCTTTCATTTGGTGGTATTTCATTGTTGCTGACATTTTTACTTTTTTTGCCATTAATACAAATTTAACGACATTTTTGCAAAAAAATGACATTTTTCACTTTCTGTTGTAAATTTTTTTTTTAAAACTACATTTCTATATAAAATTTTCTCTAAATGTATTGTTCTACATGTCTTTGATAAAAAAAAGTCCAATAAGTGTATATTTATTGGTTTGGGTAAAAGTTATAACGTTTACAAACTATGGTGCAAAAAAGTGAATTTCTGCATTTTGAAGCAGCTCTGACTTTCTGAGCGCCTGTCATGTTTCTTCAGGTGCTAGAATGCCAGGATAGTATAAATACCCCCCAAATCACACCATTTTAGATAGAAGACACCCCAAAGTATTCGCGGAGGGGCATGGTGAGTTCATGCATCATTTCAGTTTTTTTCACAAGTTAGCGGAAAATGACACTTTTTGAGAAAAAAAAAAAAAAGTTTCAATTTCTGCTAACTTCTGGCAAAAAAAAAAAAAAAAAATCTCCGACGGACTCACTATGCCCCTCAGTGTATACCTCGGGGTGTCTACTTTCCGAAATGGGGTCATTTGTGGGGTGTGTTTACTGTTCTGGCATTTTGGGCGGGGCTAAATTGTGAGCAGCCATGTAAAACCTAAAGGTACTCATTGGAATTTGGGCCCCTTTGCGCACCCAGGCTGCAAAAAAAGTCTCACTCATGTGGTATCGCCGTACTCAGGAGAAGTAGGGCAATGTGTTTTGGGGTGTATTTTTACATATACCCATGTTGGGTGAGAGAAATATCTCTGTAAATTGTCAACTTTGTATAAAAAATTTCAAAAGTTGTCGTTTACAGAGATATTTTTCACACAAAGTATGGGTATATATAAAAATACACCCCAAAACACATTGCCCTACTTCTCCTGAGTACGGCGATACCACATGAGTGACACTTTTTTGCAGCCTGGGTGCGCAAAGGGCCCTAAAACCAATGAGTACCTTTAAGATTTCACAGGGCATTTTTACGCATTTGGATTCCAGACTTCTTCTCACGCTTTAGGGGCCCCTAAAATGCCAGGGCAGTATAAATACCCCACATATGACCCCATTTTGGAAAGAAGACACCCCAAGGTATTCCGTTAGGGCAGTGATGGGCAACGTGCGGCTCTCCAGCTGTTGCTAAACTACAACTCCCACCATGCCCTGCAGTAGGCTGATAGCTATAGACAGGCTTTGCATGCTGGGAGTTGTAGTTCTGCAACAGCTGGAGAGCCGCACGTTGCCCATCACTGCGTTAGGGGTATGGTGAGGTCATGTAAAATTTTATTTTTTGTCACAAGTTAGTGGAATATGAGACTTTGTAAAAAAACAAAATTAAAAAAAATATATATCAATTTCCGCTAACTTGTGACAAAAAATAAAAATGCTGTGGACTTGCCATGCCCCTCACGGAATACCATACGGTGTCTTCTTTCTAAAATGGGGTCACATGTGGGGTATTTCTACTGCCCTGGCATTTTAGGGGCCCCTAAAGCGTGAGAATCCAAATGCATAAAAATGGCCTGTGAAATCCTAAAGGTACTCATTGGTTTTAGGGCCCCTTTGCGCATCTTGGCTGCAAAAAAGTGTCACTCATGTGGTATCGCCGCATTCGGGAGAAGTGGGGCAATGTGTTTTGGGGTGTATTTTTACATATACCCATGCTGCGTGTGAGAAATATCACTGTAAACGACAACTTTTTAAATTTTTTTATTCAAAGTTGTCAATTTACAGAGATATTTCTCTCACCCAGCATGGGTATATGTAAAAATACACCCCAAAACACATTGCCCCACTTCTCCTGAGTACGGCGATACCACATGAGTGACACTTTTTTGCAGCCAAGATGCGCAAAGGGGCCCAAATTCTAATGAGTACCTTTTAGGAGGGCATTTTTACGCATTTTTCTTCTCACGCTTTAGGGCCCCTAAAATGCCAGGGCAGTATAAATACCCACAAGTGACCCCATTATGGAAAGAAGACACCCCAAGGTATTCCATGAGGGGTATGGCGAGTTCACAGAAAAAAAAAAATTTGGCACAAGTTAGCGGAAATTGATTTTTTTTTTTTTTTTTTTTTTTTTTATTTACAGTCTCATATTCCACTAACTTGTGACAAAAAATAAAATTTTGCGTGAACTCGCCATACCCCTCACGGAATACCTTGGGGTGTCTTCTCTCTAAAATGGGGTCATATTATTATATGTATATTGAGCATACGGGTAATGAGATTTTTTTTTTTCCGTTCAGCCTCTGCGCCGAAAAAAAAAAAATGAACGGCACAGATTTTTTCATTCGCATCGATCAATGTGGATGAAAAAAATCTCTGCCAAAATCAGTGACTGCGGTGCGGTGGGCTGGGCGCTAGCTACCTAACAAGTAGCTAACTAACTGGCGGTGATAAGGGACCCATTCACACGTCCGAAATTCTGTTTGCGGAACGGAATTGTGGACCCATTCATTTCTATGGGGACAGACTTTGTCCCGCTCGGATCCGGAATTACGGATCCGCGCTTCCGAGTCTGCACTTCCGTTCTGCAAAAATATAGAACATGTCCTATTCTTGTCTGCAATTGCGGACAAGAAAAAGCATTTTCTATATAGTTCTGGCAATGTGCGGATCTGCAAAATGCGGAAAGCACATTGCCGGTGTCCGTGTTTTGAGGATCCGCGGATCTGTGAATCCACGGATCCGCAAAACACATATGGACGTCTGAATGGAGCCTTACAAGGGGTGTGATCAATGACAGGGGGGTGATCAGGGGGTCTAGATGGGGTGATCAGGGGGTTAGTGTAGTGTTTGGTGCAACTTTAGCAGTGTTACCTGGTCCTCTGGTGGTCGATCCCAGCAAATGGGACCACCAGAGGACCAGGTAGCAGCTATATCAGACGCTGTTCACAAAACAGCGTCTGATATAGCTGTTTGATGCGATTTAATTCGCATCTACAGCCTGCCAGCGATGGATCATCGCTGGCAGGCTGTAGCCGAACTGCCGAGGCGCGCGTTCACAGGAAATCTCGGCTCTCATGAGATGACGCGCCGATGCGTCGTCTCAGAGCTACAGGACCGCCCGCAGGACGCATCCCTGCGTTAGGCGGTCCTGTAGCGGTTAAAGACCATCTTCACCTACTAGAATTCATATTCACTGTAAGTGGCAGTAAGGGTACTTTCACACTTGCGTTGTGAGGATCCAGAAATCCGTGCGCAAACGGAAAACATTCATAGACAGATCCGGAACCATCTAACAAATGCATTGAAACACCAGATCCGTCTCTCCTGTGTCATCTGGAAAAATAGATCCAGCATTTATTTTTATTTTTTTTAATTTTTAAAGGTCTGCGCATGGTTTGCCAGAACACTTGGTGCCAGATCCGGCATTAATGCATTTCAATGGAAAATAATGCCGGATCCAGCACGTGTTCCGTAATTTTGGACATAGAAAATACCGCCGCATGCTGCGGTATTTTTTCCGTCCAAAAACCGTACAGTGACTGAACTGAAGACATCCTGAACGGATGGCTCTCCATTCAGAATGCAATAGGATAAAACTGATTAGTTTTTCCCCGGGATTGAGCCCCTGGGACGGAACTCAATACCGGAAACCTTTAACGCGAGTGTGAAAGTACCCTAAGTAGTGTTCATTTTATATGAACCTAACCCATTACTTATAGCATATGACGGGCAGAAGGTGCTGAAGACTGGACTAGAGAGGAGAAAGGGAGGACATGACTTACCAAGTCTTAGAGAAAACTCATAAAACCGCTTCAGCCGGACGACGAGAGGGCATACAGCATTCCAGGCTTTCTCCTGAAGGGTGATGTCGTTAGGATTTTGTATAGCCTAAAATTATACAGAATTTGGAAATCTCAATGTGATCATATACTGGATCCGGATCGAATATTCATATTTCTTTAAAGGGGCTCTCAGCTTTGGACAAGGCCTACTGGTTAGACACATGCCTTGACTATCTGATCACAAAACGTTTCTCACCCTGCTGTGACCCCCAACAATCTCTAATCCGCAAGTGTTCACTTTCCCTGCAGCGCCACCACAGGGGAAATTAAGTATTACACAGCAGCCATTCAAATCAATGGTTTGTCTGTGTAATACAGGACAGGACCTCCAGAGCGAGGGACACTCTTTGTAGCCACCCTCCACCCTGGATAAGAGATGAGGATCCTGACGAGAGAACCCCCTCTATGGACTACAGTACATATACGTGCCTTCAGACTTCAGCAATCCTGTCCAAATACTATGCCGCCTTTACACAGGAGAGTACAGTATGATGACCGGTCTGCTTTACAGAAGGTCCACAAGCATTCTGACTATTCCAGACCCCACTAGTCTTCACTCACAGCCGTGTATTCAATGGACTTCTTAAGGACTTCGGACAGGTCATCAATATCAAAATCGGAAGGGGTCCGACTCCTGGCACCGCTGACAATCAGTTCTGCAGTAGCGCCAAACAGTTATCGGAAATAAAGAGCTCCGTCCATTACGTAGAGACGCTGCTACTCACTATGGGAGCAGCACTGAAATAACCAGCTCAGGCCACTATACAATGGACGGAGCGGTGTAGTTCTAAGGGTGCATTCACACGGCCATATCAATGGGTTCGCAAAGTTACGGAACGGGTGCAGATCCATTCATTTCAATATAGACAATCACAGACTAGAATAGGCATTTTCTATATAGCACTAGCCATGTGCCGGTATCCGCAATTTGCCGACCGCAAAAACACTTCCGGTCGTGTGAATGTAGCCTAAGGCCAGAGGTACGGCAGAATAGCTATGTAGGCGCAGGGAGTTAGCCCGCCGCCAATCAGATATTGATGGCATATCCTGAGGACAGGTCATCAATATTAAGCATAAAAGAACCCCCCCCCCCCCAAAAGAAAAGGTCATCAATATTTATCAGCAGGGGTCCCACTCCCAGCACCTCCACAATCAGCTGCCTGAAGGGGCTGCAGCTCTCGAGCGAGCACTGTGGCGTGTGACATCCCATCTGTTTGCCTGCAGCGGTCACAGTCCCAGTCACAGGACCGCGCTGCAACACCAAGTGCGGCCACTGTACAGAAGGGCGGCACTGTACCCGATATACAATGAAGAGGCTGCAGCACCACTACAAGCAGCTGATCGGCGGGTGCTCCTGCCCAGCTTCTACCTGCCCAGCTCGAATTGCTCATGTGGAAGTGTGAACACGGCCTAAGCTCAGTTTTACACACTCAGAATACTGCTGCGTTTTGAGGTCCACGCTCTCACACTTGGATCTACAAAACTAAATTTACGTCAGTACAAGTGATCTAGGATCGGTTCTGTAGGACCTCGGAGGGATTCGGTTCTCGTTGCCATTATATGGATGATAAAATAAGCTCAAATTACTTTCACACTTCCAAAATTGGCTTTACTGAACATAATCTATATATCCATAGGGCTCTAGGAAGGTCCATTTCTGCTTAGAACAACGAGGGGCCAGGAGTTGTGGCTGTAACACATCCATCAGGCAGCACTCAGACATTTTTTTACTCTAGGGCAGGATGAGGCCATACATCTCGTATCTCTTGTCCGGCTCCTTTGTACGCTTGCAGATCTGAAAGAATGCTCTCAGATTCCTGCAGGACGGCGTTGACCTGGTTCCACACCTCCCTCTCGCAATCGGTTGGTTGAGCATCTAGAACACAAATACAAGAAAATAAGAATTCTTAAGCAACACCAACAAATATTCACATAAAAAAAAAACATTTAAAGGGGGTTCTCCGGACTTTTACTATTGATGACCTATCCTAGGTCATCAATATCACTTTGCCGGGGGTCCGACACCCGGAACCCCCCCCCCCTCCCGATCAGCTGTTTGAGGATATGGCACGCTCAGTGCGCATGTGTCGTCTACTTTCTCTCTTCCTGTCCGTGGCTGCTCTCTATGGCAAAGACCAGAGACCGCAGCGGTGAACAGGGAGAGAGAAGGGAGCTGGGACGTGAGCACTGCGGGTGTCGGCTGTAAAGAACTGGTTGATGACCGCCACTCGTGTCTCATGTTGTGTCAAATCAAGATAAAGCGTTTTGGGAAGTTTTTTTTACCTTTAAGAATGTGTGACACGTGCATCTGTAATATGCCTTAACTTAAGATAGGTCAATATCGGAGTGGGGGGGGCCCCACTCCTGGCAAACCCACCAATCAGCTGCTCGAAAGGGCCGCCTCTTTACGGTCTACCGGTCACAGCGCCATGTACCGCATAGTGGCTGCACTTGGTATTGCAGCTCAATTCCATTCACTTCAATGGGACTGAGCAGCACAAAGGCCATGTGATCAACGGACGTGACGTCACAGGCCGAGGAAGGAGCCGCAGCGCACGCCCAAAGCTGAGCCCCTTTAACCAGCTGATCGTGGCGATGTCAGGAGTGGCACCCTCTCCCTTAAATCAGATATTAACGACCTATTCATCAATGTTTCATTCCCAGACAACCTCTTTAACCCTCTGCACTGCAAAGAACTAAGTCTTCAAGAACACTATGGCCTAGCATGTCCTAAAACCTGCAGATTTTTTCAGGCTAGTGTGTATAGGGTGCTGCGAGTGTGGAATCCCCATAAATCCGCCATCACCTCATAATATGGCCTTCTAGCCGGGGGGCTCTTCACGTATACCGCCATGTGAACACCTCAGCTCACCCGGGGCAGGGGCGGCAATGGCTGCAGGGGCTCTATACATGCGGCTCAATACTAAGTGCCAATCTGATCCGAATCAGACCACATGTGTGATGAATCTAGCAGGGGGTGCCTTCTAGGACGCTAGCTTTATTTCCGAAGAATCTTGGCTGGCTGCGCCGTGCTGGGAACAATTCAGGCATTCTGACAAGGACGCCTCTCAGGTAACATTGTCCGACCTGTAAGGCTGCCAGGAACGACAATACGTCCCTCCGAGCACACTTCATGCTAGTCTATACTTTACTAATCAGGGCTGTTCTGCCTTCCCGTAGACCAGCGAGGTCTGTACGTGTCTAATGACCCCTCGAATACCGCTCTCCTCTGTGCCTCCATTCATGATGCAAAATTACCAAACATCCCGGACGGCATACGGGATTATGTATGTGGCCATAGATCACCTCTGGGAACAGAACGCATTCAGTACACTCTGCACAGGCTCCATGGGACTGGAAAGAAAGCTGCTTTTCCCCCCAGAAACAGCACCGCTCTTGTCCATAGTCCGATGCTGCAAGACCAGGATCGGTGTATGGACAAAAGGTCACCAGGTCACTTATGTGTGGCTGCCACTTACTGTACATGCATTGGAAATATGGGGCATCTACCACCACTTTCCTGGAAAGAGAGATAAAAAGGGGTTTTCTGGGAATTAAACATTGACGACCTATCTTCAGGATGTGACATCAAAGGCCTAGGAGGAGGCGCCGAGGTCTCGTCCAACAGGTGACTGGTGGGTATTCAAATCCCCCTATAGAGGGCATCTGTCTGGAGATCTGTACCTATGACACTGGCTGACCTGTGACATGTGCGCTTGGCAGCTGAAGGCATCTGTGTTGGTCCCATGTTCATATGTGCCCGCATTACTGAGAAAAAAGGTGTTTTACTATATTCAAATGAGCCTCTAGGAGCAACGGGGGCGTTACCATTACACCTAGAGGCTCTGCTCTCTCTGCAACTGCTGTGCCTTCTGATTAGAAAACGCCATCATGCCTGGTCTTGTCAAAGCGCAGAGTGTGCGGCAGTTGCAGAGAGAGCAGAGCCTCTAGGTGTAATGGTAACGCCCCCGTTGCTCCTAGAGGCTCATTTGCATATAATAAAACATCATTTTTCTCCATAATGCGGGCACATATGAACATGGGACCAACACAGATGCCTTCAGCTGCCAAGCGCACATGTAACAGGTCAGCCAGTGTCATAGATGCTCTTTACGGCCTGGGCTGCTGTGTGAGCAGTGGTGAAATGGTGTAAGTGCCGAGGCCGCAGCGTCTCCCTATGGGATAAGGGACCACAACAGATCTTAGTTTTCTGCCATATTCACACATCTAGATGCGACGTTCCCTCCCCTGGAATTGCAGAAAGTCCACAGGTAAAAGGGCTTTTCCGGGCTTTTAATATTGATGACTTATTATCCTCAGGTCCTCGACTCCCTTCCTGCTGCTGCTATGTCTACGGCAAAGCAGCAGCAGGAAGAGAGACGGGAGACGGCACGTGCACATACAGATGATCAGCGGGGTGCCAGGTGTCGGACCCCCGCCAATCTGATATTGATCTATCCTGAGGACATCAATATTAAAAGCCCGGAGAACCCCTTTAAGTCTAGGCCTTACTCCGTAGACTTCAGCAGGTGATAGAAGATATGTAGACGACGTGTGTGTGTGCGAAGTGTGTACGACATACCATGAACTTCATGTAACAACAATTCTGGAGCATCTCTGTTGTGTTTTGTCCCGCTGTTATTCCTCCTAACAAGGTGTGAATATGTTGACAGTTGGGCAGTACGCCCCCCTTTCACAGTCTGACCCTGTCCAATCGGTGCCGAGGGGGTCCAACTGTGACAACAGTGATGCACCCATCTGTCAATTCATTAATTTCCAAAAGGAATAACAGAGGGACAGTACAATGCACGATTCTAAAAACAGATGCTCCGGAATAGTTATTTTATGGGAAGTATTTTCTAAAAATGTCAGGAGGGGCGACGAGTCCTCTTTAAAACACAACATTTTTTTTTAACATTTTGGGACAAAGAAATTAAAACATCTCAAAATAAAACATTCAGTTGAGCACACATTTACGAGGAAAGTCTCAGATTTTCTCAACACAGAAACAATGATGAAAACACAGAAGTTCGCTCTACAAGCCATGCAATGTGTTAGTCATGCAGATTAGTGAAGACGGCATGCCGTGGGTTAACCAAGCAGATCTGGAGGGCATCGTGTGTGTGACCGTCCCTTCTAAAGACAGATCTGATTTACTAAATACCGCTACTTGTATGCTAAAGAACATTTAATTCTTTTTTTTTTAATTAATTTTGCATGGCGTCCTGCCTCTGTTATTCTGCCTGAAAACAAACAAACAAATTGACAACTGGATGTCACCGTTCCTCTAGTCAGAAGGTGTCCCTACAGTGTCACATGTGTAGGGACACACCCCTAACTCCTAAGCTGTCAGTTTATTCATACAATGCCAGGAGGAGTAACAGAGGAACTGAACAGATAAAGAGATGCAATGCAAGTAACCACTAAACAGGCTAGATGACTGGTCGTCTTCAAAGGGGTAGTCCGAATTAGGCCTCATATATACGACCACAGGTATTTTGTGGATCCTCACCTAATCCCTTAAAGGGGTATTCCCATCACAGACAATGGGGGCATATCGATAGGATATGCCCCCATTGTCTGATAGGTGCAGATCCAACACCTACGACGAGAACGGAGGAGGAGAGCGGTTGCTGGAGGACCGGGGTCCGGCCACCGCCAAGCGCTCTCCCTATACAAGTGAATGGGAGCGCAAAGCGTTTGCTTGACCAACGCTCCCATTTATTTCTATGGGGCCGACGGAAATAACAGAGCTAGCGCTCGGCTATTTTTGGCGGCCCCATAGAAATGAACGGAGGGCGGCTGCGCATGTGCAGTGAGCCCTCCAACACATTTCCCTGCTCAGTTCTCGTGTAGGTGCGGGTCCTAGAAGTGGGACCTGCAGCTATCAGACAATGGGGGCATGTCCTAGCGATATGCCTCCTGTTGTCGGTGATGGGAATACCCCTTTTAAATGTATTAATATAAAAGTTTGCGTTTACAAGCTACAGAGATGACATAGCCATATGCAGCAAGATGCCACTGCAGCCAATCACTGGCCTCAGCGGTACACAGCACGAGGAAGCCGTGCAGCAACGGTGACCGGAGCACAGAGCTGGAAATCGTGGGGATTAAGCAGTGAATATTTTTTCACATTTAGAGGCACCAAGGAGGTTTAAGATCAGTCGGTCTACCCCTTTAACGGACCATAACCACTAAGGATACTGCGTACTGCAGTAACACAGAATGCCCCAAAATCTGCCACTGCCCCCCCTCTAGTCATACCTCCAGAAACCTTCATAAAAAAAAAAAACTGTTAAAGGGAGCGTCACCGGGAAATTCACTGATAAACCATGCTCGATGTCTTGTAAGGCTAGCACAGTTGAATGTAATCATACTTTTCAGTTGGTGAACCGTTATTTTACTCCATATGTAAAAGAGCAATTAAGTGCACCAGAGGTGGGCCCAAGCCGCTATGTGCATCCTTGCCTACTACGCAAGCCGCCACCTCCTCTCCTTGATTGACAGGGCTAGCTGAGGTGAGTATACAGGAACCTGGCCGTATCAATCAAAGGCAGGGCTGGCAGGAGGAGCACGGGTGCACACAGGGGCTTTGGCCCGCCCTAGGTGCACCTAACTGCTCACTGTGCATTAAAAGTGCCCTTTCTAAGTTACAATCAGCTAGACTAGCCCTACAAGGCATCGTGCCTGGTTTATAGGTGAATCTCCTGGGGACAGACTCCCTTTAATAGATCAGACAGGCAGGAAGACGAGCGTGCAAAACCAGATTTGCAACAACGTAGAATCTCGGCAAATATTTCATGGTGGACGCTCTGACATCCCATAGGATAGGGCAACCAACAGTGGTGTTAAAGGGCATCTGTCAGCAGATCTGTCCCTATGACACTGGCTGACCTGTTACATGGGCGCTTGGCAGCTGAAGCCATCTGTGTTGGTCCCATGTTCATATGTGCCCGCATTACTGAGAAAAATAATGTTTTATTATATGCAAATGAGCCTTTAGGAGCAACGGGGGCATTACCATTACACCTAGAGGCTCTGCTCTCTCTGCACTTTAAATTGACAGCACCAGGCAGTGTAAATGTCATCACACCTGGGACTGACTTCTCCTGTAGAGGACGCGGCAGTTTCAGAGAGAGCAGAGCCTCCAGGTGTAATGGTAACGCCCCCGTTGCTCCTAGAGGCTCATTTGCATATAGTAAAACATCATTTTTCTCAGCAATGCGGGCACATATGAACATGGGACCAACACAGACGCCTTCAGCTGCCAAGCGCACATGTAACAGGTCAGCCAGTGTCATAGGTACAGATCTGCTGACAGAGGCCCTTTAATGTCCCGGCATTTTGTGACGTCTATGTTGTCTGCAAATCCGCAGCAAGCAGGTGACATGCAGCAGGGTTAGTACAGAAATCATCACCGCCAAGCAAGAAGTGTGCTCACTTTCAAAGTCAAGGAAAAAGTTTGGTCCCTGATCAAGCTCTGTGCATGTAAGAACTTTTAAAAGATTTCCCATTTGGCTCCTGAAAAAGGGAAAAAAAAGAGAAGAAAAAGGAAAGAGGTGCTGAGTGGGTGAGAAGTAACATGCAGTCTCCAGTGCAGAGGTGGTGGCTCCCGGCCGCTCTCCGGGGCAGAAGACAAGAGGTTCACCTATGGACACCTTTACTATAAAAAAAACTTACTTTCAAAATCCAGGAAAAAATGTGGATAATTTTCTATTTCCCTGGTTAGCACTTTAAGAAGATTACCCATCCCAGCAAACCTGGTGGATACAATACAGAACAGTACACAATGGTCAATGAATGGGTTAAAGGCAATTAGCGCACCAAATCATGAATGCCTTAAAAACAACCAAAATCAACTTCAAGGCGCTAAAATATTTCACCTTTCGACAGGATAGGGCAGGGATGGGCAAAGTGCGGCTCTCCAGCTGTTGCAAAACTACAACTCCCAGCATGCAAAGACTGCTTACAGCTATCAGCCTACAGCAGGGCATGGTGGGAGTTGTAGTTTTACAACGGCTGGAGAGCTGTGTTTGCCCATCCCCGGGATAGGGGATAAACGTTGGATTGCCGTGGGTCGGCTGGCAGCGATCCCGAAGCACTGCTGTGCATGTCCGTCCACTCCTCCATTCACTTCCACGGGACCGATGTAGGGCAGGCTGAGCGCCGTCTACTAGTGAATGGCGCGGTGGACTGACGCGCATATTACTTCTCCATTCACAGAGGCAGTCCTCCATTCTCAGGGTCGCCGGAGGTCCCAGCTGGTGGACCTTACTGTCCCAACATTTATCACCTATCCTGGGGACAGGAGAAATACTTCTCCGCGGGATAGCCCCTTTAAAGGGGTTGTCTCAGAATTGACACGGGTACGTCACCAATGTCTCATTGGCAGGGGTCTGGCGGTGATGTCTCTTGCTGAAGGAACTTCTCCGTCTCCTCAGCTTTTTCTGGTCCGACACAAGAGTTAATGGCCGCCCATCCCATGAGGGAGTCGAGACGAGAATGGAGGAGGTGACCGCTCTGTACTCGAGGACTGGCTGCCAGAATGGACATTGGGGCATCTTTGAGACAACCCCTCTTAAGATACTTCCCACGTCATATTACAGTGGTTCCAACCAAAGTCACCACGATGGCTTTCAGCTTCTTCCTGTAAAGCATTTTAATTGCATAACTATGAAAAACCAGACAATACCGCTCCTCGGGCGGCTGCAGCAGGAGACGAAACCATTATCCCCAGCCCAAAAACCAGGAGATCAGTCAGACCTGGCAGCTCACCTCTAATGAGAAGCCGTCGCTCTGCAGGGAGTCTGATCTACAGACTATAGAGCAGGAGGAGCGGAGCAGATCGATTAAGTGTTTTACAGGAAACATTGTAACTTGGATTCTCTCCATTTTATTCGCTCCCTGCTTAGGAGTCCAGTGGGCGGTTCAAAACAGGAGTATGACTGAAGCAAACGGGCGAGCCTTACACAAGGCCGGAGAGGCCATTGTTTGAGCATCTCCCCGAAACCCATCTTGGCAATGGCTGTCCTAAAGGTTTTTTTTCAGATCTAGAAAGCAGCACGCCACTATTTCTACTAAAGGGGTTGTGCCAAGCTTTTAAGTTGTAACTAGCTGATCGCTGGGGGTCCTACCTGATCACAGGAGTGGCGGAGATAGCGGAGCGCTGTGTAAACTTGGCACAACCCCTTTAGAAAAAATAATTAAATGCTGCTGACCCGAGGGGACAGTGTTTTTCTACATTTCAGATCATCCGTAATTTTCATCCCCTTTTGCTCGTGGCAATGATTTTTGACATTGGCGGTCGACACTCCTGTGCGGAGCGATCCAGTCCATCCGCACCAGACCCTTGGTTTCCTGTCCGGTGCCAAAGACTTCCATTGTCACATCCATTTTGGGACCCCCTTTGGTTGTCAGAGTTCATTTTAAATTTTTTTATTAATAACATTTTAATCAAATAAAAGGGCAGGGAAGGTGTTCAATAAAGAATAAAAAAATAAATACATATGACTGCTGCAGCCAATCACTGACCCCAACAGTCTCGTGATGTATACCACTGAGACAAGAGGTTGGCTGCAGTCGTCATGCACGGTATACGGGCACGTCATGGCTCCATTGTCGGGGAAGATCAGGGCGGCAGTGCTGTGACAGAGGGGGTTTGGAACGAGTATATGTTTTCTATTATTATTCCATTACTTCCCTGCCTTTAAAAGAAAAATGTATTCCAGGGAGTAGAATACTGAGGACCCATCTAATGGGTGGGGATCCAACCAAAGCACCCCGGCCTCCTCAGACAACCATGCACAGTGCCACATGTTTTGCAGTGGCGGTGCTTGGTATTGCAGCTCAGGTCCTTTTACTTGAATGAGATTAAGCTGCACTTAGGACCAAAGACGGTGAAGTCAGTGGCCTAGGAAGAGGCTGATGGGAGGGGGTGCTGGGAGCCGGACCCCCACTGATCCGATATGGAGGAGCGATCCCGAGGATGGGTCATCAATATTGTACCCCTAGATAATCCCTTTAACATTGGCCACATTGCCTTTAATGCAGAAATCCTGTAATCTAGGACACAGACCCCTTCTATCTGACCTCCACTTCCCCACCTAGGGCTATAACAAGTCGCAGCTTTGCCCGCCGCAAAAAGAAAAGATTTGAGCCGATAACCCAGATATTCCAGCCTTTTCTAATAAAAATCCACCCGACTTCCAGGGATGAAAATTCGGCCGAGCGTCGTGTATGCGAGGCTTTGTTTATTTTGCCGTAAGCTGCGGTCGCATGAACGTTCCCCCGAAAAGAAGAGGCCGGCGCTTGTCTGCCCAGTGAATAAAGCCTAGCAATGTGTAACAGGATCTGGACGGGGACGGTGGCGAGGAGGATTTGTTTACTTTCTCCGGAGCGCAGATCTCCCGGGGGGGCTTAGTCATGTGAATTAGGGGGCGCGCGTTTGTTTAGGCCGCTGTAAATGTAATAATCGTGTCTACATTACTGCGCAGACAGGAGCTGGAGACTGTGGCTTCCAGGCTTAACCAGGGGCAAGGACTCCCCGTCAATGAGGCTTTTTCTACCCAGGCACGCCAGACTTCATGAAAGATAATGTGTCCGTGGGTTCGAGGCCTGGACGGCGACCTGAAGCCTCAGGCGTTTCATCTTTCCTGTTAATGAAGCCATTTAAAAAGTAGGACGGCGGTGACCGCAGCTTACACGGAGTGGGACAAGGTACGAAACATTCACGTCCCGTGTATAGAGATGGGGTGAAAAGAGAGGGGGAACTGGTGACTCCTTACCTACATCATTCATTTAACGGGACAGGAACATCCTTTACCCTGAAGTCTATGTCTTTCTTTGAAGAGCATTTTACACGTCACAAATATTCTTACTATGTATCTGAGTGATACCATGTTTTATACTCCAGAGCTGTAATCATAGTTCTGCAGAGCAGAAATCTCCCAGAACTCTGCAGGCTCAGTTTGCTCTGAGGGTAGTGTAGTAACCAGTCACAAGTACACAGGGCTATCTTCACATGGAGTTTCGGGGGATATTCTGCATCAAAATCCACATCCCATATACGTCAATCAGAATTCCACAACCTCACCCATGTGCACAGGAAAACTTTAGCATGGATTTCTAGCAGCTTTGTCACTTTTTTTTTTTTCGGGTGCAAAACAAAAGGATTAACCCCAGTGCAGAAATTTAAGGGTCAGCCTGAGATTTCTGCTGAACACAGATTTCGTGTGAACACGGCCTTATAGAGTTGTGTGACATTGAGCCCGTTGACTGTTTCCAATGACAAACCAGCAAAACTGCAAGAACGTAACGCGCAGCTCTGGGGTTAATGGCTGAAATCACACATGCGGTTTTTGATGCGTTTTGAGCCAAGGCCGGAAGTGGATGCAAAAGAAATGGGGAATGCAAAGGACGGGCTTCTACTGCTGCCTGCAGGACCCACGTCTGGCTTCCGGAAAACAGTATGGGGGAGATTTACCAAGCATGTTGCACCAGAATTATGCCATAAAACGCACCCAAAAGAATGGGAAACATTGTAACTTGGATTCTATCCATTTTATTCGCTCCCTGCTTAGGAGTCCAGTGGGCGGTTCAAAACAGGAGTATGACTGAAGCAAACGGGCGAGCCTTACACAAGGCCGGAGAGGCCATTGTTTGAGCATCTCCCCGAAACCCATCTTGGCAATGGCTGTCCTAAAGGTTTTTTTTCAGATCTAGAAAGCAGCACGCCACTATTTCTACTAAAGGGGTTGTGCCAAGCTTTTAAGTTGTAACTAGCTGATCGCTGGGGGTCCTACCTGATCACAGGAGTGGCGGAGATAGCGGAGCGCTGTGTAAACTTGGCACAACCCCTTTAGAAAAAATAATTAAATGCTGCTGACCCGAGGGGACAGTGTTTTTCTACATTTCAGATCATCCGTAATTTTCATCCCCTTTTGCTCATGGCAATGATTTTTGACGATGGCGGTCGACACTCCTATGCGGAGCGATCCAGTCCTGGGGTTAATGGCTGAAATCACACATGCGGTTTTTGATGCGTTTTGAGCCAAGGCCGGAAGTGGATGCAAAAGAAATGGGGAATGCAAAGGACGGGCTTCTACTGCTGCCTGCAGGACCCACGTCTGGCTTC
This sequence comes from Bufotes viridis, assembly GCA_033119425.1. NCBI lineage: Eukaryota > Metazoa > Chordata > Amphibia > Anura > Bufonidae > Bufotes > Bufotes viridis. The sequence goes on from CM065592.1 coordinate 69,883,425, forward strand.
CGGAAAACAGTATGGGGGAGATTTACCAAGCATGTTGCACCAGAATTATGCCATAAAACGCACCCAAAAGAATGGTGTTTTGATTTGCACAAAATAGAGCAACTGTTTTCTCCAGAATTTTTACCATAAAGAATGTATCACGCCAGAAATGACTTATAAATGTAAAAGTGGGCAGGGCTATCAAAGTGGCGCATATTATGACATCATTATGGGCAGAAATGGATCAAGACAATCGTGCCAGCTTATGTGGTGGTGGTTTGTGTAAAAAGTTGCATTTATGAAAAGTGAAACCAACTCCTGGTGGGAACAAGTGATAGGTAAGGCTACTTTCACATTAGCGTTTTTTGTGGATCCGTCATGGATCTGCAAAAACGCTTCCATTACAATAATACAACCGCCTGCATCCGTCATGAACGGCTCCGGTTGTATTATGTCTTCTATAGCCATGACGGATCAGTCTTGAACACCATTAAAAGTCAATGGGGGACGGATCAGTTTTCTGTTGTGCCAGAGAAAAAGAGATCCGTTCCCATTGACTTACATTGTGAGTCAGAACGGATCCGTCTTGCTCCGCACCACATCACGGACAGAAAAACGCTTCTTGGAGCGTTATTCTGTCAGTGATGGGAGCGCAACCAAACGGAACGGAATGCCTTCTGATGCACGCCATTGCGTCCAGTTCTGTCCCCATTGACAATGAATGGGGACAAAACGGAAGCGTTTTCATCCGCTATTGAGATCCTATGACGGATATCAATTGCAGAATTGAAAACGCTAATGTGAAAGTAGCGCAAGAAGAAAAAAAAGGAGGGGTTTATTTTTTCTAATATGAGCTAAACAACGGGGTTGTCAGTAAACGGACATCCAACAAAAACAACCACAAAAACGTCCCGTGTGCGAAACAAAAGTCACAATTTACCAGTGGAAATGTCACAAATACGCTTTAAAAGTCGCAATTATGTGTCAAAATTCTCAAGTGTAGTCTGGCGGGGGGGTGGCTGAAATTGCGCATTTTTGATTTCAAAAAGTCGCATTTTAGTGCTGTTGGTGTTAAAATGTCGCAAATCAAGAGAAATAGGCGGACAATCAAGTTGACAAGTCACATTTTACAAGTGGTGTGCGCCTTATGATATATTTTTTGGTTCAAATTACGCCATTTACGCCATTATTGATAAATGTCCCCCTATGTGTGTGTCTGCAGCCCAACATAGGCTCTAACTCAATCAGTGCGATATAGGAATTGACCCTTTCACTGCCAAAGGATGTATGTGATGGGACTTGACTTTAAAAGTGTTTTCCGGGAGCAGAATATGGATGATCTATCCATCTTCAGAATAGGTCAGTAATATCAAATCGGCAGGGGTCAGACTCCCGACACCCCCGCTGAGGTTGCGGAGCTCCAGTGAGCGCTATGGCCTCACAGCGCCACACACTGTATAGTGGCTGTGCTTGGTATTGCAGCCTTGGCCCATTCGCTTAAATGGGACTGGGCTGCACACAGGACATGCGACCAATAAACCGTAGCCTTGCAGCTGACTGCCGGGGTGCTGGACCCCTCCCAATCGATCAGATATTGATGCCCTATCCTATGGATAGGACATCAATATTCTACTACCAAAAAATTCCCTTATAATCATTGCAATGAGCTACAGCTTGGTATTATAGTCAAGCCCAAAATCTGAGAAAGCATCTGAAAGCGGATACGTGGGCGCAGCTCTCGTTTGAGGGTAGGAGGCATGTTTATAGGGAGGCTTTCCCTGACAACCGTTGTCAGACCTGGTAAGTAATCTGTAGATGGTCGCTAGCTCTGAACTGTGGCGTGTGAAGGCAAGGCTGGCATCCTTACCAGAGAACAGGTGCCCACGACTCTGAGGCTAGTATGTGCCGACACAATGATGTCCCTGCAAAAGCTCTCTAATTACCAGAATAGGAAAATGGAAATTAGGGAATTGCTCATAAGGCAATTCCATAAAACGTTCACCTACTCCTCCTACACGTGCTGAAAGAATATTCATCATCTAAGAGGCAAACCCGATGGGTTTAGCAGAATCACATGTAAAACTCCCTGGTAATGTTTATAATGGAGAGCGAGAGAGAAGGCGAGCACAAAGCCATGTATTGTATGAAGCGCGGTATTGTGCGGGGAAGCTCAGCGCACACACAAGCAGACGTTGTGCGGCTGTTTTCACAACCCTGCAATGCTACTCGGTGGATTTCCTGAGAAGGAGACGCTTACAACTCACAGACGACCCTATAGACCCAGGAGGCGAGAGGGTCCTCCATCTGCAATCATCTGCTGCCCCCTGCTGCTTGCAGGACCACAATGCAAAAGAAAAAGAAAAAAGTGAAAACTGTAAATGGTCATTAAAACATGGATGTAGTTAATTCCAACCCTGGTCCTCACTGGTGAAAGGTCCGATGACGGCCTATGAAAATCCCCTCTGCGGTCTGGTGCTGGATGAGATTATCGCTCGCGTTTTACTTCACATGGTTTTCTAAAATTATATGGGGGGGAGGCGAATGGGAGTAGTAAATTCAAAAAATTCACCTCTGGGGATAAGAAGACAAAATCACCATTATGTATGATCAGCAGCTTGACCCATAATCCTCGGGTATAGAAAAAATTAAAAATCTAAAAAATTTGTAGCTCATACAAAAGTGCCCAAATGGAGCAGTCAGGAGGCAAGATTAGGACCCAGCGACTGGCGGGGGTCCCAGTGGCTGAACTCCTAATAGGACATTGATGGCCTATTCTAGCAATATACCATCATGGGCTGTCGAGCCAGGAATTAAAGGGGTTGACCCAGAAAAAAAAAACAATTTTTTTTTTAAATAGTCCAGCACCTACATTTTAAACCAGCACCTAGATCTGAATACTTTTGTAATTGCATTTCATAGCCACGGAGTTATTTACTGAAATCTATCTGTATAGCGCCACCTGCTGTTTGCTCCTCTTCTAATTTCTCTGTCCTGCTCACCGAGACGGAAGCACATGCCCAGTTCCATCCTTCAACTGCCACCAGCTGCAGCAGAAAGGACACTACCCCAGAGAAAGGACACATCCTCTAAGCCGGGAATGCTTAACCTGCAGCCCTCCAGCTGTTGCCAAACTACAACTCCCATCACGCCTGGACAGCCTACAGCTATTAGGGCATGCTGGGATTTGTAGTTTTGCAACAGCTGGAGGGCCACAGGTTGAGCATCCCTGCTCTAAGCTATCAACTCGAAATAAATCTGGCAGAGTAATTGGGGCAATGAATGTGGAGATCTCTGGAATTATGTGAGGTACAGGGCTGGTTCTAGATTTTTTAGAAGAGATTACCATGTACTATATGATATCATTACATATAGTCCTATCAGTAACTTCACCACATAAAGAAGAAAGAAAATACCTAAATATTACTTTATCATAAATATATTCCCAAATACCTTTCATTAGTTATAATGGCTTGGTTTCTCTGGGGAGCAATCATTAGGGGAAATAAAATGGCTGCCGTCCTATTAGTACACACAAATCCCGTCCTAATCACACAGGAGGACAAGTTACTTCACAACACTGAGGTAAAGAGCTGCCTCATCCTCCTCTCTGCTCTACTTGTCATGGATTACGATCCCGAATACAGCTGATAAGATCTTCAGCTGAATCTCTGCGGGAATAGAGTTCATAGGACACATGAAGTACAAAGAGGGCGAACAGGACAGGTAATGTGGGGCTGTGGTGGTAATGGAGACTGCATACAAGAGCTGCTGCTCATTATCTACACCCCCACTATTCTCTCTGTAGTTCATGTCTCCTCATCATCTCCATTCCCACAGAGATTCATCTGAAGATCATATTAAACTGTATTCAGGATCATAATCCCCGACAAGTAAGAGAGAAGGATGCTTGTTAACTTGTCCTCCTGTGTAATTAGGACAGGTTTTGATTGTACTAGTAGGATGGTGGCCATTTTATTTTTCCTAATGATTGCTCTCCGGACAAAACGAGCCATTATAACTAATGAAAGGTATTTGGTAAATATTTATAATGAAGTAATATTTACCGGAGGAAAAATGTCTGTGCGTCTTATAAAACGAATACTAGTATGTATTAGGAGCAGGGAGCAAAGCGCCGCAAACGCAGGTAATACTTGCCCTCCCAGGTCTTCACAGCGGCTCCTCTTCAGCAGTCGCGCTTCCATCTTCCCGGCCTGCGCTGCACTGTCCTGTCCCCGTACAGCGTCAGGACGTAGTGCGCGCACTATGACCTGACACTGAACGCAGTCATGTGACAGTGCAGCGCAGGCACTGTAGAAGGGAGCGCGACTGCTCCTAATACATACTAGTAAGCGCTTCCATAACGGAAGCACTCACTAGTATTCGTTTAATAAGACGCACGGACGGCGACTGCTGAAGAGGAGCCGCAACGCAGGACAGGTAAGATGATTTTTTATTTTAGTCTGATCTAAGGTCTGATGGGCTATTCTGAGGTCTGGGGGTACTGATGGGCTAATCTGAGGTCTGATGGGGGGTACTGATGGGCTAATCTGAGGTCTGATTGGGGGGTACTGATGGGCTAATCTGGGGTCTGATAAGGGTCTGAGCAGGCTGATATGAGGTCTGATGAAAAATATTTTTTTCTTATTTTACTACTTTTAAATCTGGGGTGTTTCTCATCGGTTGCGAAAAATACGGTAAGTATTTTCATTTTCTTAATCCCTGGAGAACCCCTTAAAGGAGATGAGAATACCAACAAGGGGTAGAACCACCACACGTCCCTCTAAAATCAATATATAATAAAATAAAAATAAAATCAATCATAACATTACCCATGGCACTGAAATAACTGTAATCTTGAATAATTTAAGCTACTTTTACATTAGTGTTTTCAATTCCGCTATTGAGATCCGTCATAGGATCAGTTTAGTCCCTATTCATTGTCAATGGGGACAAAACTGAACTGAACAGAGTGCACCAAAATGCATACCATTCCGATTGGTTGCGTCCCAATTGCAGACAGAAAAACGCTGCAGCGTTTTTCTGTCCGCGATGTGGTGTGGAGCAAGACGGATCCATTGGGGACGGATCCATTGTGCATCACCATTCCCACCAGAGAGCAGAGGCCATTATAATATTTCCGTGAATTGTCAATTTATGCCTACTCTTGGCTCCTGGACTAGATCGCTCTAAAACTTTACTTTTATTTCTCTACTAACTATTAGCACTAACTCTTAAAATTTCTGGCCGCCCACCTGGCTAATTTTCACTATCGCTAAATATTGCGGAGTTGTACTCCGCTATAATTGAAGGGGAGAGTCGCGCGTTCTGTCTCCCCTACACTGATTTAGTGAAGACAGGTGTAGCGGTCACTGTATTAAGCACTTCAGAACAACATAGATAGAACATAGGAGTGGGCAATATAAACGATATGCGATATAAACGATATTAATTTGGCCAACGATAAAGATTTTGTCTATATCACCCTACCGCGATACAACATGGCATGCGCCGCTCTCGGCGCGCACCATGTTATCCTGTCCCTCCCTCCCCACTGTGTGCGGCTGGCCACCAATGAGAACAGAGAGGAGTAGGAGGGGAGGGACTGCGGCCACTGTGCCACCAATGAATATAGTTTATGCCTGAACACAAACGTAGGCCGCGGGTGCCGGCCACATCCCATACATTAACTATATTCATTGGCCACAGTCCCTCCCTTCTACTCCCCCTCTGCTCAGTATTAGGGCTTGTTCACACGACAGTGCCGTGTTTTGCAGTTTTGCAAAAAAACGCGGCTCGGATGCGGACCAAAACCAGTCGTGTGAACGAGCCCTTTTATTAATTGCGGTCCCCTCCCCGCAGTATTATTGTAATTGGTGATAGTGGCCCCAGGGTCCCTCCCTCCCCGCAGTGGCAGCTTCTACTACTGCGATAGATGACCACGGAATAATATATCGCAATATAAATAGTTATCGCACATGCTTCAAATTATATCACAATATAGATTTTAGGCCATATCGCCCAGCCCTAATAGAACAATCATTAATAAGGAAAAAAATGCCATACCAAAAGAGGGGCGATATCAGTGATGATACCAGTTTCGCGTGTTACCGCTTCGTCAGGATATTCACTTTCTTACATTATTAATAGGATAACCCCTTAAAAGAAAAAACAGTCCCAAGTCCCCCCGCCGATGTATACTTCCCGACCCTTCTCGACAAGGAAACGGGACCGCTCAGCTAACGGCTTATTACAGGCATTTAACATAATGCAGTTCTGTAACTTCTAGACCTAAAGCATCATTGAGCATGGCTTGTGGGAGTAGAGAATGTGAGGGGACACTCCTCATGGCCCCCCTTTAGCTCAGCATACTGTTTTTTTTTTTATAGAAAAGCTGTTGGGAAACAAAAAAACAAAACAAAAAAACACCTACTGTGTATTCGTTGACGTTATTTTACAGAGTGTCCACTAGGTGGAGCCGATCACTTACATTTGGATAACACAGGGCAGTACTATAACAAAATACAATCAAAGTGAAGGCACAAGACGCATTGCTTTAATATGTTACCTCTGTACTATCAAGTGTTTATGTGAGTGCAAAGAATAATTCTATATTATTGCTTCACATAAATGAAGATTGTTACAGATCAGCTCTGCCTAAAATGATGCAGCAATCAGGGTTTGCTGCGCTCCCTCCAGAGAAATAGCACTCCGGCTGCAATACCAGACACAACCCACAGACAAGAGCGGCGCTGTTTCTAAGGGTCCTGTGCGTAGGGCAGCAGAATGGCTCATGGTCCAGCACTGGGGTCCTGGATTAGGATCCAACCAAGGGCAACATTTGTGGAGTTTGCGTACGTAGCGGACGCAGTACATATTCATTAGTTAGGAGCGGCCCTAGATGACGTCCTCCGGCTGTTATGTGCCGTCCACCATAACCGCTCCTTGGGGCCGTCACCCCCTGCCGTGCAGAATCAATTTCGCATCCGCAATATAAAAAAAGGTCATCTCTAAATGCAACGTCGGATCGAAATGGATAACCCCTTTCATAGCTGCACAGGACTGCGGGTGCCATGCAGCCATTTACAAATGCAGACGCGCCAAACAGTGCGGCCCTTAGTCTAAGTAGAGCCCGTGCGGCTTGCGCTGTCAAGCAGTACCTGACTGAGGTTGTGCCCTTAGGGCTTGTGCACACAAACGTATTCTTGGTCTGCATCCGACCCGCAAAAAATGCGGCATCCACAAAAAAAAAAAAAAAGATACAACATGTCCGATTCTTGTCCATTTTACAGACGGGGATATGCAGAACACACGCGGCCGGTATCTGTTTTGCGGCTGTGTGCACGAGCCCTTAGGGTATCTTTAATATGGATCATTCAACAGAACTGCTGGAGCGGCAGGATCTTGGAGTAGAATGTTAAAAGTAGTATTTTTGCCGTTTCTAAAATAATAATTTTGCATGCCCCCCCCCCCCCCCAAAAAAAAAAAAAGTTTAACTCCACTTCAACTAGTGCCTTCAGTCTCATTAGCATTGAGTACCCAAGATTCCTCTCCTGTGTTACACGTAGGATATTCTGCAGTAACCTCAGGTTGCCTAGCAACCACTTGGCTTCTGTCTCAGTGACCACTTCAGTGCCTGCGGAGAACGGAGGAAGCGGAGGAGGTGCAGGGACAGGGCAGCCTGTATGTTTGGTGTCATTGCAGATGACCTCAGAATGGAGGCCGCCCTTCAGTTTCTATACAAACAAGTCATCCCGCCCCACAGCCTGATAAAACACAGGAGGGTCAGGCCGGCTCATCTGTGGCGCTTTACAAGGCGATGTCGCCCGCAGTGCAGCGGTGGGATTTCCTGCCGCACATGGGACGCTCGGTGTGGACTCCAGTGACACAACCCTCTGCCTCCAGGGCGCGGTTCACACTGGGCAGACTAACTGCAGTAGTAAATACAGGGGAAAGAAGTGGAAGCATCTGCAGGGATTGTTCGGACTGTCCCACCACAGACGGAGCCGCTCACGCATCCATACAATGGGGCCTTGTGTCACCATGATCTATGCAGCACAAAACAACGCTACGTCAGGGCGGAGCTGCGGCTAGCGGGGTATATGGCTATGGAAACAATCACAGAAAAAAGTCAGCTTGTAGCCACTGCCTGGTCTCCGATAGGTGACAGGACTGTCAGTCTTAACTGAACTGTTGGCATTCTGTTCATGAACAGAGACATTCAGGATGAACCCAAATGTACATTTTTGCAGACAAGCATGATAATCGTCGCCAGGTTCATGCTTCCCCTGGGGGCAGCATAAAGTAGCGACCCCGAATATAGAGGCGTAGCACTTGTCAATATGGGGCCATTTTTATAAAATCACAGTATCCGATGCAGCAGCCATAAGTCCTCTCAATAATGGGGGCGTGCTCAGGAGTCTTAAGCAGCAGACTCCCCATAGGGATTGTCCTATGATGAATATTCTACAGTTTTCAAACCAGCACCTGGATCCGAATACTTTTGTAACTGCATGTAATTAAATATTTAGCAAAGGTACTGAGTTATTCAATAAAATGTATCTGTACAGAGCCACCTGCTGTTTGTTTTTCATCATTTCTTTGTCACTGAGATGGCAGCAGGTGCTCAGTTCCATCCTTCAACTGCCTCCTGAGCTGTGATAGGGAGAGCTGGGGCACACCCCTTGAGCTGCCGCAGAAAGGGTACGCCCCTTGAGCTGCCGCAGAAAGGGCACGCCCCTTGAGCTGCCAGTGTGATATAAATCTAGCAGAGCAATGAATGTGGAGATCTCTGGAATCATGTGAGGTACAGGCCCTTTTCTATGTTAGAAAGAGATTGTCATGTCCTATATGTCGTCTGATTTTCATTTTTGACATTAGTCATGGGTTTACCCCTTTAAAGGGATTTTCCGGGATTTTAATACTGATGACAAATCTTTAGGATTGGTCATCAATATCACATTGGGGGGTCCGACACCTGGCGCCCCCATCGATCAGCTGGTTGAATAGAAGGCCGCGCTCCAGCCTTCCCTTTGTTACCTGTTTGCCGTTGACATTGAGCGTCCTACTCACTTCTATGGGACGACTCCCTCCTATTCCACCATATACTAGAGCAGTGTTTCCCAACCAGTGTGCCTCCAGCTGTTGCAAAACTACAACTCCCAGCATGCCTGCACAGCCAAAGGCTGTCTGGGCATGCTGGGAGTTGTAGTTTTGCAACAGCTGGAGGCACACTGGTTGGGAAACACTGTACTAGAGCCTTGCCATAGAAGAGAATAGGACGGCTTCTCGTAATGACACTGCTCATCGCTGCGCTGCCGACAGGTAAACAATGAAGGGCAGGCTGCGCTTGCACGGACCACAGCCCCCTCTTCAACCAGCTAATCGGCTGGGGTGTCGGACCCCTGCCAATCTGATAATGATGATCTATCCTGAGGATAATTCATCAATATTAAAATCCCAGAAAATCTCTTTAAATAGATTATCCAGGAATTTCATATTGACAGACTATCTTCAGGTTGGCGGGGGTGTTAGAAGAAGCCGCCGCACTCAGTGGAGCTCCAGTGATCGCTACGATCTCTTTACAGCGCCGTACATCGTATAGTGGCTGTGCTTGGTACTGCGGCTCAACCTCATTCATTTGCGCCTAGGCCATGTGACCGATGAAGGCCGATCTAGGTCTTGGGAGTCGGACCTCCAACCGATCTGATATGGATAACCTTATCTTGAGACATCAATATCAAATTCCTCTATAACCCCTTTAACCCCCTGGTTTTGATTGGCAGCTCTCTCCCTATTACGGTGCATAGGGAAAACACTGCTAATCTGAAGTAGGTGGGGGCGAGTCAGCAGCTCATGCATCCCGAGGATTCGGGGGCACACCCACATCATTGAGGGGACTCCCGCACAGAGTATTTGGCTTACCTCTCACAAGCTGTGACTACAGCATAGTGACAAGTGACACCGGTATAATGAGAGCAGCGTACACATGGTGACAGGCTCCTTTATTCCTATTGCTTATATATAGCTCCAACATATTCTGCAGCGTGGTACAGAGGTTGTCACACCGGTCTCTGTATCACTGCAGCTGTAATTTCTCTACCAAGTGCCCAACGGGGTCACAGGAAGTTAATTGTTCTGTATATTTTGGGGGCATCGGAGGAAACTCAGAAAAAAAATAAAAACATAGGAGAAGATACAAACTGGATGAAGACAATAGTGCTAACCACTGAGCCAGCACACTGGTCCTAATTCTTCGTCCCTCTGTGCAATTTCTTATGTCCCTATAGGACAGGCCAGCCTGATCTTTCAGCTCCATCACTGTGCACATGCTGTTCAAGGTCTAGTGTAGAGTGTGGAGATCCAGCGTAGTCACCGGGTAAATACAGCGCTTGCTGCTCGGCAACAGCAAACAAATTGAGCAAGATCCTGAAGGAATGGTTAAAGAAAGCCTGTCAGCAGTTCTGACCATGCTAAACTGCTGATGGCACTAGGTAGGAGCTGGGAAGGGCGGGCCAATTAAAGCTTCTTAGGATCTTTTCTTATGGGTAGTAGTGTGAATATCAAGTTTTATTCTGCCAGGCTCTACTCCTGCAACAGCCCAGGAGGCGGAACCTCATGGTTTCATTGAACTGCTTCACAGCCCCTCCCCCCTCTGAGTGATGACTATAGTGGTCTCGTGGTTGGAGGCTACAGAGCAGAGGGGAGGGGCTGTTCAGCAGATCAACAAAGAGAGCACTTCACATTGAAGCCCCGCCTCCTGTAGGCGCAGAAACTAGTGGAATAAAACTTCATAAACGCACTACTCCTGATAAGAAAAGGTATCCGGTATATTTTGTACTGCTCTCCCCAGTCCCTACCTAGTGCTGTCAGACATTTAGCATGGTCAAAACTGCTGACAGATGCCCTTTGACAGGAAACTTTTCTTCCCTGAAGTTCCCCTTTAAAAAAAAAAATTTTTTTTTACAGAAAGATCACTTGCAGAATCCAATCTCTTGCAGTCTTTCTATACAGCAGGGAGTATCCCACACGGCTCCTACTTGTGCAGACATAACATCACCAAATAAGCAGCCGCCTTGGGATCCGTCCCTTCCCAATGACAGCGACATTTTATGTAAAAGATTCATATGTTACAGCCCAAGGAGGATGATGAGTAATCCCTTCAAGTCATACTGTGCCTCACTCACCGTATACAAGGGCAGAGGATGGGCTATTTTACTTAGGGCTTGTTCACACAACCGTGCAGTGTTTTGCGGTCCGCAAATTGCGGATCCGCAAAACACGGATGCCGGCACATAGCTAACGCTATATAGAAAATGCCTATTCTTGTCTGTGATTGCGGCCAAGAATAGGACATGCTCTATATTGAAATGAATGGATCTTCAATTGGCGGAATGGGCGGCCCTTTATAGAAATGCCTATTCTTGTCCGCAAAACGGACAAGAATAGGACATGACTCACAATTTTTGCGGGGCCACGAAACGGAACAACGGATGCGGACGAGCACACGGAGTGCTGTCCACATCATTTGCGGCCTCATAGAAGTGAACGGGTCCGCACCCGAGCCGCAAAAAATGCGGACCAAAACCACGGTTGTGTGAACAAGCCCTTAATGTATGGGCACATCTGCAGCAGTCAGTGCACCTGAACTGAAATCTATGCCAGAAAACTAGTGTAAAGGAAGATAAATCTGTCACGACTGTGACTGTGACGAGGGGACATCCTCTGCGTCTGGAGGAAAGGTTTGTACACAAACATAGAACAGGATTCTTCACGGTAAGAGCAGTGAGACTATAGAACTCTCTGCCTGAGGAGGTGGTGATGGTGAGTACAATAAAGGAATTCAAGAGGGGCCTGGATGTATTTCTGGAGTGTAATAATATTACAGGCTACAGCTACTAGAGAGGGGTCGTTGATCCAGGGAGTTATTCTTTCCTCTGGATCAACTAGCAGGATAACAGGCCGAACTGGATGGACAGATGTCTATTTTCGGCCTTATGTACTATGTTACTATGTAAATGTTACGGGCCTGCTCGCCCCCACCCTCCGCTGCTGGGTCACACCCCCTTTTGGGAAAGGCGAGGTTGGTGAAGAAACGCCAATTGCACAAAAGCTGTTAAAGTTGCAAACACCGTGTTTGACTTTTTTTCCTGCCAGAAAAAGTGTGTGTGTGGGGAAATGATAAAGTTTTTGTGCCACTGAGTGTATGGAAGTAAAAGGTATAGATATGGGTGTGTAAGAAATGACTACGACGTTCCTGCACCCGTAGAAAAACATGCTGCTCATGGAGCACCGTGAAGGCCGCAAATATGAAGTTAAAAAAATAATGGAGGAACCCAATCAAAAATAAAAGTAAAAATGGATATGCTGTATGAACCCCAAAATGGTATCACTAAAAATACAACCCGTTTCGCTACAGCAAAAAAAAAAAATTTGATAATTGTCCCTAAATTTGGGGGGGGCCGGGGGAGATGATTTTGAAAAAAAAATTTAAATAAATCATCCAGCAAAGTGGAATGTTTCATGGCGCCATCAGGCAGATCCGCTGCTCACACCCGGCCAGGACTCATGCAAGATGGCAGAAGAGAATTCTTCGGGGGGAGCGCAGGCACAGCCTCACAATGAACAGTCAGCGGAACGTCTACCGCCCCTCAGTACATAATAATGGTGTCTCTCAAAAGGGATTAAAACCCATGGAGGGGACTTAACAAACAGCACTTGTCTTCTTGGCCGGGCAGTTTCAGCGTGGGTTTGAGGACACATTACGCCAGGAAGACGACTCAGAGCGGAGCAGGGAGGATGCACCGACGAGCTCAGCGAGAGAGGACGGGAATTGTTAGCCAGACCTGGAGCGGGGCACAGCACGGACACCATCAGGAACGGCGGCTTCTTATACACATCATCTGTAGCATTTCCATAATCCAGAACATCTGGGGTGCAGCAGCATCACAAATTTTGGAAAAGACGGTGATGGTGACGACACCTGCAGCAGCACGGATCGGAAAAGAGCCACGGACCGACTGGTCTCTGAATCAATGTCCGCGCCTTTACGGGGGAAGTTTAAAGGGGTGGTACCATGAAATCAGCTTATCCCCTATGCACAGGAAAGGCGATCGCTGGAGGTCTGAGCGCTGGGACCCCTGCCGATCACAAGAAATGTAATCCCCCGATCCTAGAGTAGAGCAGTAAGTTGTACATCTGCTCAATCCCCTCTACAGGACTGCCACAGATTTCTACCTAAAATTCTGCAAAACCAAGCCCTGGTGCGTAACGGCATAAGAAATTGCTAAATTGGCCGCCAGGCATAACTTGGTCTGCATGGAGTTGCCCCGTACCGGCTGCCCATGGCTAGCAGTGTAGGCGGACGCCTGCACTCACTGGTGCTTCTGTCTTCTACTATGAAAGCAGTCAGCGCATGCGCAGTAATGAGACATGGACGTCCGGGAACGGTGCCCGAGCTGAACGCTTATTAGAGGATAGGAGCACCATCTTGGAAAAACGCATGGACACTGATGCTTCTTTACATAGCAACCTGCAAGCACCGGGGAAAGAGGAGCGGATCAATTCCCTGCAGGCTAAAGCATGCCGCTGCTCCATAGAAATGAATGGAGCGGTGGTGTGCTTTTCCGACCAGCGGCTCTATCCGTTTCACAAGGCACAGGGTCCCCATTCTTGTGACAGTGTGGGTGCCAGGGGTAGGACGCCCACTGATCTGATAGTTATCCCCTATCCACAGGACAGGGATAATGTGAAATAACTGGAACACCCCTTTAAGGCATGTCCAGAGGCCAGTTTGTAGGTTTTTATGACATTACACACTTCTTCATGGATGAAACAGATGTAAAAGTGACACGTGTGTGAACGCGGCCTTATATTTGCAATGCACAATCTTCTGACTCCCCGGTCTTACAGAGTTTTGGCAGATACTCCATTTACTCCTCTTGGTCGCTATGCTGCTCACACCCTGAAGATATTTACTTATCATGGAAATCTCCGGGTTGCTGCGGACCTAAAAATGTCACACCCACTTCAGAAAGAAATCACCCAAGTGACAAAACCAAAAACACTCATAGCGACCAAGCAGCATAGCGACCAAGAGGAGTAAATGGAGTATCTGCCAAAACTCTGTAAGACCGGGGAGTCAGAAGATTGTGCATTGCAAATATAAGGCCGCGTTCACACACGTGTCACTTTTACATCTGTTTGTACACAAACATAGAAAAGGGTTCTTCACGGTAAGAGCAGTAAGACTATGGAACTCTCTGCCTGAGGAGGTGGTGATGGTGAGTACAATAAAGGAATTTAAGAGGGGCCTGGATGTATTTCTGGAGCGTAATAATATTACAGGCTACAGCTACTAGAGAGGGGTCGTTGATCCAGGGAGTTATTCTGATTGCCTGATTGGAGTCGGGAAGGAATTTTTTTCCCCTTAAGTGGGGAAAATAGGCTTCTGCCTCACAGGGGTTTTTTGCCTTCCTCTGGATCAACTTGCAGGAAACAGGTCGAACTGGATGGACAAATGTCTTTTTTCGGCCTTATATACTATGTTACTATGTTACTCATGTCCCCGTGCAAAACAGGACTCCAGACCGTCGACTAGGATTTTATTTGGAAGGGGGAAAATAGAAGTTTGCCTATTGTAAGGGTCGGAGGAACGCACCGGGGGAGGTATTAAAACTGGAGAGAAGGAAAAGTGGCAGGCAGGGCCTAATAGGTACAGTATATTAGGATGTTGGCCACATTGTTAAGGGCCTAATCGGATGACAGAGGAGTCCCTTCCCGGTGTATAACCACACAGATGGCGGGGTGGCCATTTACTGCGGCATTTAAGAGATTAAAGGGTCAAGCCCAGGGTTCAGCCGCTGTAGCAGGAGCACGGCTGTCCTCGGAGGTCTACCCATACTATTACCATGCTCTGCCTGGGCACTGTCTGCACAATCAGCGCTGACCCCGAGGATTCCTGCCAGAGCTGGATAAAAAGTAGTCTAGCAAAACTAACGCACCGCCTTATACCTAGAGGAGGGCCTGAAGGGATTCATTGAGCACCAAAGATAATACCAGTCATGGGAAGCATGTGGTAACCGGTTTAAAGGGAACCTGTCAGCAGATCTGTACCTATGACACTGGCTGACCTGTTACATGTGCACTTGGCAGCTGAAGGCGTCTGTGTTGGTCCCATGTTCCTATGTGCCCGCATTGCTGATAAAAATGATGTTTTAATAAATGGAAATGAGCCTCTAAGAGCAACGGGGGCGTTCCCGTTACACCTAGAGGCTCTGCTCTCTCTGCAACTGCCGTGCCCTCTGCACTTTGATTAACAAAGCCAGGCAATGAAAACGTCATCATACCTGGTCCTGTCCAAGTGCAGAGGCCACAGCAGTTGCAGAGAAAGCAGAACCTCTAGGTGTAATGGTAACGCCCCCGTTGCTCCTAGGGGCTTATTTGCATATATTAAAACATCATTTTTCTCAGCAATGCGGGCAAATATGAACATGGGACCAACACAGATGCCTTCAGCTGCCAAGAGCACATGTAACAGGTCGGCCAGTGTCATAGGTACAGATCTCCGGACAGATGCCCTTTGACTGTATTATTCCCTTAGGCCTCGTTCACATTTCTGTTTTTCACAGATGTGTGCTATCCGCGTTTTCCACAGACATGACGTACCCACGGCAGACGTGTCCTCTCTGTGTTTCATAGACCATTGGTAGAGGATGCTCTAGAAATTAATTTTCAGCTGAGCAGTATCCGTGGAATACAGATGAAACATGGAGGGCAAAAAAATGTACCAAACAGATTCTTCACGGACATCTACATGGATGAAACACGGGCAGATTTTCCATGGATGTCAAACACTGAAATTTGAATGAGGCCTTCTTTACATAGATCGTACAGACCTAAAGTTCCCCCATGACAGCGCTTGTCACCCCAGAAGCAGCCCCAGCATGTACCATTAGTACTTTAATGCCGCTCCTCTCTGACATACTACGTATAAGTGCTCAGCAGTAGTGCTCATAGACCTCTTTCACATGATGCACCGATATCTGTGGCGCGGTTTTCTTATCTTTTTGGGTTATATTCTGTTGAGGTGTAAAGAATTTATTTATAGTAGCTGGAGCTTTGTTTTCTGGTCAGCCGCCACTAGGGGGAGCTTAGAGCATATTATGTCTGCAGTAAGCTCTCAGGCTCCCTCTGGTGGTGGTAAATATAGGATTTAAATCTACGCATGAGGATTTGGAGCTGTGGAGAAAATAAAAATAAATCATTGCTCTAACAGTTCTAAAAAATAAGAAGTAACTCCAGGAAGACAGACGTAAAGACATTCCGCCCTTTGACCACCTAGAGTAAATGCACTAGAATTATAATCCCTGCATTTTGCTCACTCAGCATTGACAGGAGGTCATTCACGTGCCACAAAATTAACAAAAACCCACATCTGCAGAGGCTATAACGCCAACATATCCAATATACACCACATGACCAAAGCACCAGACTAGGACTTCTTAACTCCTTGATGACCAGTTAGAGAAAAATTGCACTGAGATGCTCTATAAAAGGTAAGGCTACATGCACACAAACGGATTTTGTTTACGCATCCGTAGAGCATGTCCTATTTTTGTCCGTTTTGCGGACAAGGATAGGCATTATTACAATGGATCCGCAAAAAAAAAAAAAACAGATGCCATATGGACGTCATCCATTTTTTTTTTGCGGACCGAAAAACACATACGTTCGTGTGCATGCAGCCTAAGAAACGGTTTTCTTTGCTGGCTTCCCTTTAATAGAATGGTGGTCTAACCAATGAATGGGGTATTCCGATCATATGGTGGCATAACAGGGGATAAAAAACAGTCCTGGTCACGGGATGCATGGTAATGAGCTGTGCACCTGTGTGCCCATCACAGGACCAGGACACACGGAAGGGCCCTAGTGAATGACTGCAAGCAGAGATCTTGAGGAACTGATACAGAAAGTATATGGGAAAACTGTAAGATATCAAGAGGTTGGATACTGTCTAAGGGCCCTGAGCAGCCATCAGGCACCCAATAGTAGTGGTCATATAAAGATCCTAAAAAAAAAACACATCACTGAAAATTAAGAGATTACCTTTTCCACCAAGTTTCCGGACGACCGCTTCAAAGGATTTCCTCTATTAACATGAGTTCCCCAAAGCTGTCAAGAAGAGAGACGTTTTCAGTAAGGTGCATGCAGGTTATGCAAAAGGCCATAAAGCATCTACGGTGGTCGGTATATAACACACGGACTGCATAACACAAAAAAATCTACACGGAAAATCGTAGAGAAATGAAGGGTTAATCCACGAGCTGCAAGGTGCTGAGACGGCACAGCCTTTATCAGGACGCCCATGCTTCCTTGTCGCTTGCACGCAGCCGCCAATACCTTAAATTGGAGGCTTTGAATGCAGATCCTGATATTTAATCCGGCGGCGACAATGTGATCCCTGTTTTGCAGTCTGTACAATGTAGCCACTTGTTCACACGCCGGACGCTAATTCATTGCAGCGTCCTTCAAAAGAGGAGGAGGAAGGGGGGGGGGGGAATAAATGTCACCAGCAGGAGAAGCAGTAGGTAACCCTAGTGACAATCATACAGTCCCAATAGAAAGTGTTTGCCTATGGCAGTGACCATATATGGGCATGAAGGCTCTCACATAGCGGGGAACATCCTTTATCAGACGTGAATCCGTGCGGCGTTATCAGCCGGCAGCCCACAAAGCCGCGCACAATGCAAGCACTGCAGGGGGAGAGAGGATTCTTTTTCTCCCTTTTACATTATGGATTAGCTGCGTGCAGCTCAAACGCCGCTTGTGTGATCAAAAAGAACATCCCCTTTAAATGACCACCAGACATAGTCTTCTCCTATGACACAAGCCGGCTGTGGGGGCACTGACTGCTCTGTGTTCAGCCATTACTGCTAGGGAAGGCTCGACGTAAGCGTTAGGGCTCATGCACGCGACTGAGGTTATTGTCCGCATCCGAAACGGACCCGTTCAAGTCAATGGTGCCGCAAAAGATGGGAATAGCAGACTGTGTGCTGTCCGCATCCGTAAGTCAGTTCCGGCCCACAAATAAATAATAGAACAAGTCTTATTCTTGTCCGTTGTGCGGAGGATAGGACAGTTCTACAGACGGCAGGACGATCCGTAAAATGAGGAAGGCTCACGGCTGGTGTTTTGTGGATCCGCAATCTGCTGACCGCAAAAATGGCTAAGGCCGTGTGTATGAGCCCTTAGTCCTCTGTGCTAATAAAATCAATAGGCTTGTATGGGGGTCCTAGTGACTGAAGGTGGGCTGAAACGATTACTCGAATTAATCAATTAACTCGACACAAATATCCTCGATGCAAATTTTTTACATCGATGATTCGTCTATGCCATGTTGCTATTACCCACGCTCCGTGGTCACCCGCCTGCTTGCACAGCGCTGCACTGGATCCTAACGTACACACATCGTCAGGACATTTTAGTTCACTTGCGCCGTGGCTGGGCAGCTGGTGGCACGGGGGGAGAAGCTGATGGCACTGGGAGGGGGAAGCAACTGATGGCACTGGGAGGGGAAGCAACTGATGGCACTGGGAGGGGGAAGCAACTGATGGCACTGGGAGGGGGAAGCAACTGATGACATGGGGGAGCTGGTGGCATTGGAGGAAAACTGATGGCACAAGGGAGGGGGAGTTTTTATAGAAAACATTCTTTAAGGCTGCATTCACACGACCGTATGTATTTGCGGATCCGCAAAAAATGGATCCGCATGTCCGCAAAATACTGAAGAGTGTCTTCTGTATGTCATCCGCAAAAAACGGATGAGGAAAAAAAAAGGGGAGAGAATAAAATATTATAATAAAAATACAGAAATGGATCCGCAATTTGCGGATCCATTCACTTCTATGGGGCTGAGGAACGATTTCTGCGGACAATGATAGGACATGCTTCATATTTTTGCGGAGTATAAATGCGGAACCACGGATGCGGACAACATACTGAATGTTGTCCGCATATTTTATTCACCCATAGGAATGAACGGGTCCGTATTTATTCCGCAAAATGCGGAGCGGATGCGAAAAAAAAAAAAAAGTACGGTCGTGTGAATGTAGCCTTAATTCGTTTATTCTTATTAGTGTACTCGATTAATCATTGGATTAAACGGTAGAACACTTGATCACTAAAATAATCGATAGCTGCAGCCCTATCTGAAATGCTCTGATTGATGGGGGTGTTCCCTGCTTAACTGAAGTGCCGGTCACGCATGCGCCCTGCTGCTCCATTCATTTTCTACTGGAGTACAGGAAACAGACGAGCGCTGGACTCTGCCATCTCCATCAGTCCCATAGAGCATGCATTGAAAGGCGTGAACGCTGTGCCAGTCAAATGGCGGACACAGGACACCAGGATCAATCTAATTCACCCTTTCAGAGCCCGGATTGTTTTTTAAAACACTTAAAAATCAGATTTTTCCGTTTGAAGCACTGTATAGTGTGTTCAGTCCTTGCTGTCCGCACCATTAACCCTGGCGCGCTCTGAAGAGAGCCCACACAAGCTGCGGTGATTCCGCGCTCTGCAGGAGTCCAGCACTCTGAAGCCGGGCTCCCCCTGTAATGACCGAAACTGAGGTAACTCTGATCCTGGCCATTTAACTCCCTAGATGTCACAGTCAATATCGACTGCGGCATCTAGGCAGTTGAGTAAGCCCCTCCACGAACGCAATCGCGAGGTGCCAATGCGCTGCTATAGCAGCTGTGGGCCTAATGAAGACCATTATAACTGTCTATTAGAATGTGTCACATAGGCTGTAATACATCGGGACACAAGGTACTGTATATACCAGTGCATTATAAAAGCAATGTCCCCCTAGTGGGACTAAAAAAAAAAAAAAAAAAAATATGTAAAGTTGTAAAAACATCAATCTATTGGCAACCGAGAAAAATCGATACTTTTCTAATCATTACCATCAAAGCATTTAAAACAGAGGTGGACAACCTATGGCCCGGGGGCCACATGCGCCCTGATACTCTTTGGGGCCCCAACCATCTGGTAACAGACATGTAGGTCCATGTCTTATGGCTGCTCACATGTACTTTTCATGTATTCTCCCATTAGATGGGAGTCCTAGAAGTGTAACCAGACATTTATGGCACATATTGTATGTACAATATGCCATGACTGTTGTGCTTCAGTTGGTAATGCCGCTTTGAGTTTTATTTTCAACCCTTGGGATTGGTTCAGTCTGACAAAGTGGCCCCCAACCAGAAAAGGTTGGGCCCCCCTGAAAAGGACGTTACACTTAGGACTATTACGCCAACAGGTCTTCTGGCCAATCATTGGTCAGATGGCCATTTACACACACATTTTTTTTTTTTATACACACCAACTATTGGTCTGATTGGGCAGATATCTGTCAGATAATCTGCTGGTGTAATACAGGCCTTACAGTCTCTTATCTCCATTTGCTGTGCAGCTAAGAATAACTTTTGTTCTCGGTTATCAGCCATTACAGGCTAAGCAGGGGTGGACTACTGTTCTCCAATGACATGAGACCCTCACCATCACTACTACTTCATCATTCATCTCATGCGGCACCAATGCAGATTACAAATCCAAGAGCTACTGAATTGGGCAATTTTCTCGCCTGATGGCCTTGGTATTGGACGGTTTTCATGTAACTAGTCGAGCTACGATTCAGACCTTTCCAAGCAGTTGGGTTGACCATCATCATTGCCGCACATCTATGACTGTATATCCACCATGCTTCGTGGGGCAAACAATATGTTTTTACGCTAGGACGCTTTACTATTCACAACAAAATGAACTAAAAGATGAGTAATTGGGTGACTGACTGGTACATAGAGGAGAAGACCCTACCAGCAAAGGCTTTAGATCTACTAGGGAAGGGGCATTAGGAAGAAGACGCTCATCTGGCCGTGTGGGGACATATCGGGAGATTAGGTCAGAGGGGACAAACTCTGGATGGACTTGTAGGTCATAGTTAGAATTTTGAACTGAATTCTCTGGGCGACGGAGAGCCAGAAAAGGGATCGGCAGAGTAGAAACGAGGGGCGAAGTTTAAACAGGCAGCAGAGTTGAGGGGCACAACAAGTGTCAGATGGGGGGCTAGAGACGAGGATGTTGCAGTAGTCCAGGCGGGAGATGACCAGGGCATGCACCAGCATCTTTGTCGACTCGGGGGTTGAGGAATGAGAAAATACGAGAAACGTTTTAATTGGAGGCATCAGATGGTGGTAAGGGTTTGGATGTGCAGCTTGAAGCACAGAGAGGAATCAAGTCTTATCTTGAGGCCACGGACTTGTGTGACATGGAGGAAAGTCAGTTCTTCGTGTTGCGTCTAAGAGGTTCCAGGTAGTACAGAGCTCCGCACTGACCCAGGTCTAGTAGGGGTCTCTTAACAGATACAACCTGAGGTCACCGTGCCATCATCACCCTACGGCACCTCTAGGATGTCATCAGGACCACACCTTGTGGGGGGGGTGAATTGTATCAAATATTCAGTAATAATGACAATTACATATGGCACTCAACTGGTCAGAGGGGACTCAACAGTTGTCCCCTACTTTATACTCAGAGATAGGTATGTGAGACCCCCACCCAAGCCAGAGACCCTGCAGCAGATACAGTTGTCACAGCACAATACATAGGAGACCTCCATCTTGTGCTGCATCCTACAGGTAAGCATAGGTCAATGCAGGCGGAGGACAGTGCCACCATCTGTGGTCTGTGACTGCTTCTGCCAGGGCCGAGGAAACTGACGGCGACAGGTGTAAACATCCAAACCCTGAAGCGGCAGGAACACATTTTTTAGTTACCATGGAAATCAGGTCTTGTCCAGCTCCGATCTAGATAAACTGTGGTTTTTCCACCCTATGAGACGTTTTATCTACAGTCTCCATAAACATTCATGTTTCTTTATGGGTCTATAAAGGTGGAATTGATCAGATCAGCAGGGGGGCCCGGCCATAAATAATTCAGACAGCACCACTGACCACCTGGACTACACAGTAAAGCTCAGGAGGTACAGCATACTTTGGACTACCAAGGCGGGTGCTCTTGGAAAATGCAGCACCAGCAGAAGAAGTACTGTAGCCCTGGGGCACAATGAGAAGCATCCAGAACTCCCAGTAGGAAACACAGTCCGGACCATATCTGTGGGGTCCTCAGGCCTGAGCTGCTGGTCAAACTCGCCCCCACTGTCCAAAGTTGGCTGCATAAGCTGCAAAGCCTAAAGACGTAGGAGAAAAGATAGCATCTGCCTGTCCGTCTTGGACCAGTTGAGATTTCCTGAGAACATGGTAACACAGCTTTTTGCCCAGGGCTGGACCAGCAGGAAATCCAGACCATGGCCTCGTGGACAACAGACTGTGACGTGTACATGCTCCAGTACTACAACGCACATCCGGCACTACATGGATGGACCATGTGTGAGAAGAGAACGGTCATGTAACACATTTAGTTCTTGCAATAACATGAGTTTTCAGTGTCGGCCACGTACAGACTTACCTCAACCCCATAGTGACCACCATAAAAAAGCATATGGGTGGTCACTGAGGGGTCAAAGGGTTTGTCCCATGAGTAAGCAACACTTTCGTCTAGATATTACCGTTTTGTTGCGGCCCCTCCTGCTGTTCTTTTGTTTCCCTCTCAGAATGTCCTCCTAACGTGTCCAGTACCGGTGGTCGCACATGCTCAGTCCCACCACTTGGATCCTCAGAATCTATAAATTCTGCTGGAGACTTTGAATCTAATCAAACCTGCACCCACAACAACCTTGCCAGATGTTGACATGACCAGAGCAGGGCACTGAAGGAGCCGGAACCCAGCGGTGGGGAGGAGGCAAGCATGTTTCCCTCCCCGGGTCAGGCAAACGTGGTGGCCTAGGGTGAACAACCCTGTTAAATTCTGGTTGCCAACAACCACCACTAGGAGGAGCCGAAGAGCTTAGTGCATACAATTATATCACTGAGCTCAATGTATAGTGATCTCATATGTGCAGTTAGTCAGGAGATCATCATTTTGCGATGTCGGTGGAAGGGATTTGAGCTATTTATAAGAGAAATAATTCCCTGTAAAGTGTCAATATAACAATTATTAAGCACCAAAATGTCAGACCTATTTTAAAAAAAAAAAGTCAATCAACACAAAACTATGATGACAGAGAGATCAGAGTTTCCATGCCGCACCCCTTTAATACCCGTGGCCGGTCACTCATCTCTGTGATCAGCTCAAAATGAGTAAAGCCATTTGTAAGCTGGTCGCCTGCCCGCTCCTGGGCGACAGTAACCGGACACTGGAGCCCGGGCGCAGTGATAAACGATCTGCTCCGAGGCTTTTCTATTGTCTCTGTAACCAGATACACAGAGAATTGTACACAGGAAATTATCAGATATCCTTTTTATCGTCAGAGCCAAATTCACAAGCTTAAAGGGAAAGGAACGTCTGAAAAAAAACAAAAAAAAAACGGGTAAAGTCTCACAGCAGAGGTTTCTCGTGATTTTGCGGATTCAGCAGATAGCGCCATCCGGAAAAAATATACGAGTAGATACCCTCAGGTTTCTCTGCAGGGGGATTTATCACGGCTTCTGCATCAGAAAAGGGGCGCCAAAAAGTAGTAAAAACTTGCAGCTTTTAGGAGATGTTACACAAGTAGGTGGGGCTTGTGGGAAGGGCGTGGCCTCTGGCAAGCCAACAGAGTTACTATAGTTTTAACCAGAAACTGGTGCACATTATAGCACGCAGGCGGGAAAAGATGCGACATTCATTAAGAGGCGACAGAGAGGGTGAAAGATCGCAGTTGCATTCTCTGCAGTGCGGGTGAAGAGGTCGGCGCCACCTTGCAGCAGTCTGCATTCTGCATATGGGAAAGAGCCAGTCAGAAAAGCGATAAGGAACTCGCGGCTCGTGATGCAGTCACTCACTTGCATTATGTTCTGATCCAGCAGCACCATACGGTCATCCCTGGCAAAAATCACCATGTAGCCCAGCCTGAAAGTTCTGCATGAAAACGCAGGTTCCTAGACCCCTCCATCTTGGGGCCGGCGCACACAGCTGTATTACGGGGCCTGTACTGTACCTCCATGTGCCTTGGGTTCGATAGGTAGGCTTGTTACGGAGATATTCGCCCACAGAAGAACCGCTTCCATAAGAGAACATGGTGCATCATGGAGGCACCATAGAGCGGCACAAGGAGTACCTAAGGGGTCCTAAAAGAAACTGATAGTGTCTCCCGCTGGAAGCGTTCAGGATCCACGCCCATGGTATAGGGATTAATATCGCTTCCTATGGTCGTGTAAATAGCCCCAGAGGACTGGTGGGGAAGACCTAGTTCTTGGTTAAAAGATCAGTTTTGCTTTTTTGCAAATTTACTAGCACTGGAGGGGGGGGGGGGTGGGCTCCACATTTCTTCTTCCGTCCATTTGGATTGTAATCTAAAGTGAGGAACGCCTCGGCACAGGCAATCGCCTGCTCCACCCGCCTTACAGCAGTCCGTGTGCGGAATGTGTTGTAATAAGCCATGGTGGTTTCAATGTATGGGCGTATAAAAAAAAACTAAAAAGTCAAGATGGCAGGCAATTTTTAGTCACCTTTAGGCTGGGTTCACACGGGCGTTGCGGGTGCACTCCGTCAAACAGTGCGGGTGCGTTGCGGGTATCGCCGCGATTTTTCCCTGCGAGTGCAAAGCGCTGTCATGCGTTTTGCACGCGCGGGAGAAAAATCGGCACTTTTGGTACCCAGACCCGAACCTGCACTTCTTCACAGAAGTGCATGTTTGGGTCAGAAATTGTCCCGCTGGTATTATTTCACATTATAACATAGTTATAATGTAAAATAATACCCTTGGCCATCTTCCTAATGTTTAAACAGGTGCAGAATGGGTTAAAAATAATAAACTAATAATAACTTACCTGTTCCATTTGATCGCGAAGCCCGGCATCCTCTCCGTTAGCTTGCTAGTAGGAAAAGGACCTGTGATGATGTCACATGGTCACATGGACCAATCACATGCTCCATCACCATAGTGATGGAGCAGGTGATTGGGCCATGTGATGCTGTGACATCATCACAGGTCCTTTCCTACTAGCAAGCTAACGAGAGGATGCCGAGCTCGCGATCAAATGGAACAGGTGTTATATAGTTTATTATTTTAACCCATTCTGCACCTGTTTAAACATTAGGAAAGATGGCTAAGGTATTATTTTACATTATAATTATGTTATAATGTGAAATAATACAGAACCGGTTACACATCCCGATGGTTGCATAGCAACCATGCGGGAACATCGCAAAGCATCCGCACTTGCTTGCGGATGCTGGCGATTTTTCCGCAGCCCCATTCATTTCTATGGGGCCTGCGTTCCGTTAAAAACGCAGAAGATAGAGCATGCTGCGATTTTCACGCATCGCAAAAGTGATGCGTGAAAATCAACTGTCATGTGCACAGCCCCATAGAAGTGAATGGGTCCGGATTCAGTGCGGGTGCAATGCGTTCACATCACGCATTGCACCCGCGCGGAAAACTAGCCCGTGTGAAAGGGGCCTTAGGGTACAAGTCACACATGGCATCTTGTAGCAGACACTGACCACCCCATTCACCTAAATAGTGTATACAGAAATCCACGTACATGCAGCGTTCACATGTGCGGCGAAAGTTCAGGGCGTCAGCTTTCTCTCTGCAGTTGGTACATGTTTTTTGCATCCACAAAAAGTAATTTCCTTTCCTTCGCAAGATGGAGACAGAACATGGATGTGAGTATGTTTGGTCTGTAACATGGGCCAAAGTGGTGCTGGTCTCCATTGCTTTTCCACTGACCCCACTGACTTTATTAGAAATATAGTACCGAATACCTTTCTTTTGATATAATGGCTAGTTTTGTCTGGGGAGCAATCATTAGGAGAAATAAAATGGCTGCCGTCCTATTAGTACACACAAAACTTGTCCTAATCACACAGGATGACAAGTTGCTTCACAACACTGAGCTAAAGAGCTGCCTCCTCCTCTCTGCTCTACTTGATCCTGAATAAGGATGAGAAGGTTTTCAGCTGAATCTCTGTAGTAATGGAGTTTATGAGGAGACATGAAGTACAGAGAGGACGGACAGGACAGACTGTGGTAAAGTAGAGAGGAGGATGAGGCAGCTTTTTAGCTCACTGCTCTGAAGTAACTTGTCCTCCTGTGTGCACTAATAGGAGGGAGGCCATTTTATTTCCCCTGATGATTGCTCCCTGAACAAACCAATCCATTATAACTAATGAAAGGTATTTGGGAATATATTTATAATAAAGTCATATTTAATTATTTAAATTTTCTTTCAATTCCCGGGAACCCTTTAACGGTCATTAGATGCAACGCCGAGGCTACGTGGTGACAATTGGCCAGGGGTCGGGGAAAGAACGGGAGGGGAGTGGGGACGACACCCCCTACTGAGCCGGACCTCTCTGCTGAAGCCAGTGATCGGCCGTGACAATGTCAAATCAGATGCTGACATTGTGGGAGCCCAGGAGAACATTGAAGGCCTGCTCTCCTTGCCCTGTGCTGAATCGGGCAGGACAAGGGCTTTTTTCAGCAGAACCAGTGACGTACCGGGCTAAAGCCCGCCCATCAGAGCCGGTGATGTCACCAGGAACACTGTTAGGTGGAAGCCTCCCTCCCGATGCAGCGCAGAGCAAGGGAGGGCAGCGGAGCATGAAATGCACCAATGCTCATCTCAGAGCGGCTGCCTGGGTGAAGAACGGTTATGTCCAGGTTCAGCTCTGAACCCGAAGAACCCGTTTAAGATTAACTTCATACGTGCGAGCTTTCCATTCAGATGGGTTCCGTTTTGCGAACGGACAGAATCTGGACAGAATCCTGCACCCGTTTTGTTAACAGTACACACATGAAACATGCAGTTACTCTTGGTTTTTCTTCATGCACGTGAAGGATGCGAATACTGAATGCAATGGCAGACGCGGCAGTGTTTCACTGAACAGACTCAGTCACAGTCCGTATCGCTGGTGTGAAAGGGGCACTCAGATTAAGGTATAGCTGCCCTCTCACAGCGCCGGTGGCAAACCACACAGGACGACATTCACGGCTTCTTTCTTGGTATTTCTCACAGGTTTGTGTGAAGCGAGTGTTTGAGGTGCTACAAAAAATACCATTACAGAGGAGGAATATTTCCTACGAGAGCGAATGTAGCAGCAGAGTGCGAGTGCACGCAGAACGTCATTCGCAGCTTCTCAGGGCTATTTTCCCGCCGTGGATTTCGCCGCAGTGAACCCGCCTGTGTTACATATAGATCTTGATGCAGATCAGACGTCGTCTTCACCTTTTGGAAAGGAGGAGACCCACTAGTGATGAGCGGAGCGAGCTACAGATCCTAGATCCAAAGTCACTTCGGTGAAAACGTCTTTTCAGTGCTGTACGGTATTTGTCTCCGTACGGTATTCAGATGTATGGGCTTCAAAAAACGTTAATCGCCAAAGTCTCACGGGATTTTGATGAATAACTTTAGCGTTCGATTTTTAAAACTGAAAACTATTTTAAAACAAGAATCTGAAGTCGGGTTCGGTACCAGCTGGTACCTCGGTGCCGAAGTCAGCTTCAGATCCAAGTTTTAAAATGGCTTTTAAGTTGAAAAAAAATCAAATCCCGAAGTTATTCCCTCGCCGGAGCCTATATTTTGTATATGTCCGCAATTCGGATGGAGTGCGTCCGTGACTTTTCTATCCGTGCCTCCGCACCGCAAAAAAATAAAGCATGCACTACGTTTTTGCAGCGTGGACAGTCTGATGCGAATGGCGGACCCCATTCAAGTGAATGGTTCCTGCGTCCGCACACAGTGGCCCTAGTCGGTGCCCGTGCATTGCGTACTGCAATTTGCGGTCCACAGCACGGGCCCGGCCAGCACCCATTCGTGTGCATCCAACCACATGCAGATTGTGTGGCAGATTGTGCTGCGGAGAAATAGGTTACGTGGGAATTTCCCCTTCCAAACTAGTAGGCCACAGACCTTTAACAGCTGTCAGCCCAACCTCCCCACACACACGCATTCTGGGCTTGGCCAAGTCTGCAAGTGTTCTTAAAGGGGAAACTGCAAATAAGCCGCTGCCTGGTCAGTTTCATACTCCTTCCGAAAACGCAGATCCTCATAGGTGTCGAAGCTGCAGCCTTCTTCCAGCCATGTGAATTCCAAGCCGCTTTCCTCCACTGCCAGCACAGGGCCAATACGGTTTTTGGCTGTTTAGCCAAGTCATGTCTGACAAACTGGTGCCTAAGGACACACTGCCAAACAACCGCCATACTATTGTGCTGCTGAACTGCTGGGACCGCAAACAGTCGGTAATGAGGTCTAGCTATGCTATGCACACTAAGATGGAGAATCTCTGAACGATCGACATGACTCCCTGCGACATGTAGACGGAGCAACTGGAGCTCATCTCAGGGGGCGTCACAAAAATCACCAGACCACGAGGCGGACCACGGCTGTGAAACCAGGAGGAAACGGACAACTGTCAGAGAAAAGCCAGGAAGCCTGCTCATAATCAGGACTCTCATTACTAATAGGAATAATAGGGTCATGACCAAAGACAAGGATACTTCCACCGGGCGATGACTGAATGTGCTCCCGGGCACATTACATCTCTGGCATGAAAGAGGATTCCCACCGGTACGTCCTCTGAAACTGTAAGCTCTTCTGGACAGTCAGTCAATATCCTATGTGTTTAATTCTCTCCGACCCCATTCTACGTCACCGACAAAAAGAGGCAAGGGCTCTGCTGTATCTCCAGATACGTCTGTATGTATTCTCCATGAATTAACACTTCTAAAGCACTCGGAATTGTGCCATTCCTCCATTCTTCCTGATAGAAATGTATGACTCGAGGAACAGCCATTGATAGTTGGGAGCGTTTCTCTAAACAGCTACTCACACTATGTAGGGCATGCATCCTCAAACTGCGGCCCTCCAGCTGTTGCAAAACTACAACTCCCAACATGCCTGAACAGCCTACAGGTATCAGCCTACAGCAGGGCATTGTGGGAGTTTTACAACAGCTGGAGGGCCGCAGTTTGAGGATGCCTGATGTAGGGACACACCCTACTGAGAAAGGAAATGGTGACGCCCAGCTATCAATGTATTCAAACATTTTTATGAGGAGTAAGAGAGGACTGGCACAAGGCAGAGTTCTAAGAAAAGGTTTTCTAGAATTATTTTATGGGGAGTACAAGCAACACGTCAGAAAGCTGTACTCCGATCGGACCCCTGCGGCAAAACTGGGAGGGTTCTGATCCGTTACTAAAGCAGCATGGGCCTTGTGATGGCTCCTAGGCCTGCCATAGGGAACATATCTGTCTCTCTCTGCACTTTGATTGACAGGATCAGACCTGGCCTTGACCTCCTAAAGTCAAAGTGCAGAGGGCGCAGCAGTTGCAGAGGGAGCAGAGCCTCTACGTGTAATGGTAACGCCCCCATTGCTTTTAGAGGCTCATTTGCATATATTAAAACCTAATTTTTCTCAGCAATGCGGGCACATAGGAACATGGGACCAACACAGACGCCTCCAGCTGCCAAGTGCACATGTAACAGATGGCCTTTAGGGCTCATTCACACAACCACGTCGTGTTTTGTGGTACGCAAATTGTGGATCCCCAAAACATGGATGCCACCCATGTGCGTTCTGAAATTTGTGGAACGGAACTGGCGTCCCATACTAGAAATGCCTATTCTTGTCCTATTTCAGATATACATGTTGTATATCTGAAATAAATGGGTCCGTACCCGTTCCGCAAAATTGCGGAACGGATGCGGGCTCATTCATACAGTCAGGTGAATGAGCCCTTAATGCTTTATGTTTCGTTGGAATTGGTTAAATCTGACCATGTGGCCCACGGATCAGAAAAGGCTGTACATCCCGGCTATGGACAGATTCAGTCTACTGAAATACTTTGCACTGCTGTGGATGATCAGCTCTAGTCTACTTCAAGAAAATATAAAAAATGTACTCATATAAAAGAAAAGGGATAAAAATAACAGTTTTGTGGGTCTGACCTCAGACAGTGGTATAATGGGCTGCTGAAATTCACACAGACGCTCGGCGTGTACACCTGGGAAGCGAGGGATCACAACAAAGGGATGATGACAGAAGACGGGGCGACGCTCCCCATTGCCGGATCTTTCCTTTGTAGGACTCACCATTACCTTAAAGCCATGTGTCTTCAAAGACAAAAGCAGCCAATATCCGGTGTGAAATGCAAGCCGCGGAGCCAGGTACAGGTGAGGTAGAAAGGGCAAGGTCGTCAGCAAGCATACTACAACTCCCAGCGTGTTCTGGATGATTTAAGGGTTTCCCGGTTACAGGTAAATAAAGCTGTATCGTATGACACCTTTCTGTTCCATGATCTGAGTGGGAAAAGTCACACGTCCAGAGGGCAGAAAAAACGTAATGACCCAATACCTCTGCACGAGATTACACAAGCAGCGCAAACCGTCTCCTGCGGAGGAGGTAAAATCCATCAGGAAACCATGAAGCAAATGCTCAGGCAGGGAACATATTAGGTTTGTACAGGTTTTCAGGTTCAGAATAAAGAAAAACGGGAATGCTTCCAGTCAATGACGACAAACACATCTAGAAAATATTCAAATATTCCGCCCGGATGTATTCAAATATTGCGACGTGTGTAGAGAAGGCACAGCATCCGGACTGAATTCTGACCATTCAGCTCAAGGGGTCTGTGCACATGAGCGGCGTTTTTCGTTTTTTTCCACAAATCCTCTTTGTGTTCAAGGGGGGGAAAAAAACGCAGCATCTTCTATCTTGTGCGTTTTTCATGCTGCTCTGGCTCTATAGAAGTGAACGGGGAATTGTGTGAAAAACTGAAGGCATCCGGATACAATACGTTTTTCACTGATGGACGCTGCTTTTTTGCATATGAAAAAAATAAAAAAACACACACACACACACACACACACACACAACAACATACACCATCCGGGTACAATCTGGACGGAAAAAAGCGCAAACACTGCACGCAATAGCGGACAAAACTGAAGAGAATGGGGCCGAGATGCAATACCAATAGCTGCGGTACTGTAGGTGGGAAAAAGCAGCCGTGTTTTCTCATGCTGGATGAACCCTTAGGCTAGGTCTACACGACGACATATGTCGCGCGACAATTTTTATAATGGTAGTCTATGGTGTTGCATTGCAGATCCGCAAAACACGGAAGCTGCTCCGCGTTCCGTAAATACGCGGCCCACTGTAGAAATGCCTATTCTTGTCCGCAAAACGGACAAGAATAGGACATGCTCTATTTTTTTGCGGGGCAACGGAACGGAGCAACGGATGCGGACAGCACACGGAGTACGGTCCGCATCTTTTGCGGCCCCATCGAAGTGAATGGGTCCGAGACGCAAAATATGCAGCTCGGACGTGGACCAAAACAACGGTCGTGTGCAAGAGGCCTAACTTGTATTTCATTCCTTTAAATCTCTGCTCATTCTGGTCTTTGAAGTCCAGGAGGCGGAGCCATCAGTGACTGACAGCCTTCCCTCTATGACTGTGTATACAGAGAGAGCTGTCAATCACTGATAGGACCGCCTCCTGGACTTCAAAGACCAGAATGAGCAGAGATTTAAAGGAATAAATCATCATGTTCAACCTGACAGGTTCCCAGTAATATATATAACTTATGGCATATCCCAGGACCAGGCTCTTTTCATAACTACCATTGAGGGGGCAGCTGGGTTTACGCGCTTTACACTCTCCTGTGCGATACGGCTTGTGTCAGGATCTGTTCAGGAAAAAAAACGTATGGTTTTGCACGCACGTGAAGAAAAACTGAAGAATAATCATCTCCAGCATCCATCCGGATGCCTTCCATTTTCCACACAAGCCCCATTCACTTCTATGGAGCCAGAGCTGCGTAAAAAACGTACAATATGGAACATGCTGAACGTGGAGATGATGCTTTAAAAACGCCGCTCGTGTACACAGTCCCGTTGAGGTGAATGGTCAGGATTTGGTCCGGTAGTGCGGTCACTACCTGCGTTGCATCCGGCTTGTGTGAAAGAGGCCTGAAGGGGTCTCCTTGCTACAAAATGATGGTCTTAGGGGGTCTGATACAACCAAGGCTCAGCTTTTCTGGTGCCGCGCGGTGTCAAAGGGTATAGAGGTGTACAGCGACTTCAGAGCTTGGCGTCCCGGACTTCATGAGCAGAGAAGGTAATTGCACGTGTCAAACAAGCGGATGCAGATTACAGGTCTGGGAAGCATCACGCCAGGGAGCCTGCCGGCAGGACCGTGCGCGGGTATGTACACGACGGCCTGTATACAGTACGTCACGGGACGCCGCTCACATATCACATCCAGCTAATAAAAGCCACAGCCTGTACTTACACCGCACCAAGCCCGTGAGTCAGAGCAATAATGGAGGAGTCACTGCGGCCTGTGACATCAGGAGACTCATCCCGGTGGGGCCCCCAAAACGGAGCGGCCGGGCAGGCAGAAGAACCGCGGCAGGCACTTTTCAATAAAAACAGGATTTCTGTACAGAAAACAGCAAAATATAACAGACGACGGAGGCCGAAAGGAGACTTTTCTAGCCCTTCGTCACATGAATGGCGCCCTATAGATCCATCAGACCTATGTGTAGGAGCGTACACCAAAAGTAGAGCTCAAACGCAGCGTGCACAGAGCCCAACAGGTCGTGCCTCTGTCCGCTGTACACAATCAGGGCAGACAGACTAAATAGAATGTCTCCATTCACTGACAGCAAGTAAAGATCCAATCATCCACATAAGTATTTAAAGGGGTTGCCCAGAAACGAAAAAAAAAAAAAAAGGTATGCTTTCTTCCAAAAACAGCACCACCCCTATCTACAGGTTGTATATGGTATTGCAGTGCCCCAAGCTGCAGTACCAGACCCAACCCATGGGCAGTGGTGGTGCCATGCTGTTCTAATCCTGACCTATCCCTTGAAGCTGAATACATGAGCGATGCTGAATGAAGGGACCCCAAATAGGAGGGTTCATGACTGGCCCCCTTTTTACTTCAGGGCACGGGGTCTTCTCCCATCAACAACATATTCTGACATCTCAATGACACGTGAGGTCAGTGCAAGTGGAAGAGATCCCAAATTAGGGTGGATTCACACCAGTCGGACGTTTCTGCGACCTTTAGAAATCCACGCGCTTTCTACAGAACATCCCTATTCAGATGCATGGAACGGATTCGAAATTTCTGCCACAAATCTGCCTGGTGTGAACGCACCTCAATGCCAGAAGGCGCCCTAATAGCAGAGATGCAGGGTCTGTGATGGGTGAGGGGGGTCCGGCTGGTAATTTCACTAAGACTTTGGATTGAAGCTTCTAGACATAAAATGGTGAACACAAAGGGGATAAAAAGTGTTCACAGCAAATTGATTATTCATGATCCGCGGCCCCAGACAGCTGACATAATGTTTTCCTGCACCGACAGATGTACAACTATTCGGACGGGGGGATAACGCAGAGCTCGCCCCCTCCCAGAAAACCATTAGTTAGAAGAGGAGCAGAAAAGAAGAAGTTTTAGGCAATGATCCTGCTCTAGAGAACTAGAGGCACTTGTTACTGGGCCCTAAGGGGTTACATGTGAATAAACCACTAAAAACCAATAAACTGCTGCACAAAAAACTAAAGCTGATCATAAACACGGGGCAGTCACACGATCGTATGTATATTGCGATGCGCAAAACACAAATCTGCAAAATCCGGACCATATCCCGTGTTGCTTCAGGTTTTTTTTTCCTTGCGGAACCATTGACTTCAATGGGTCGGGGGTGCACCTTTGCGGCCAAGTATAGGATATGTTCTATCTTTTGTGGAATGGACATACGGAATGGGGGGGGGGGGAATACTTCTCCTGGTTACGGTTGAGCGAACTTTTTTTTTTAAGTTCGGCGTCCAAGGTTCAGGTTCATCGAAGAATCCCCTTATGGATTCCAAATTCCGTTATGGTCCGTGGTAGCGGAATCCATAACGGGATTCTTCGATAACCCGAACTTTGGACGCAGAACTTAAAATACAAGTTCGCTCAACACTACTCCTGGTCAAACAATATGGCTCCATGCACACTACGGTATTCTTAGTCCATGTCCAATCCGCATTTTTAGTGGATCGCACATATACCTATTCATTTCTACGGTTCTGCCAAAAAGAAAAAAAGTTAACATCCGTGTGGCTGGACCACATCTCATATATTCTTCTCCATTTTGCCGACAAGAATAGGCTTTTTAACAGTGGGTCCCCCATATATAGCGGGATGGACGTGGACCGCATCCACGATTTCCTGACAGATGCAGCCGTGTGCAGAAGGCCTCAATGTATGACCTCATGGAGTAGCTGGCACCCGCAACGGCCAATGGCGACACAATTTTGCGGGAAGATCAAGCGGCCATTGGCTTCCACGGGGGTGAGTGGTATGGCCACGTACGGCCAGTCGCACCAGCAGGCCATACTGTAAGAGTTCTTCCACATTGTTGACGCCACACACTTGAGTTAAAAAGTTGCAAGTCTCCACTTGAGCAAAGTTTTGTGCCTCTGGACACTTTTCAAAAAAAAAAAAAAGTGGGCTGAGGGAGTCGGAGTGGGTGGTGCGGGGTCATGTATAGCCAGCCTGGCACAGGGAAGGAGCGCAGATTATGCGGGACATCCATCTAACCCAGTCTCATTGCTGGCACACGCTGCCGCTTCACTCAAAGTCTATGGGAAGGACAAGCAGATAGACAATTGCTCATAACTGGAGCACCCCTTCACACATCCCTCTACCCCCCTGGCCTCCCCCATACACATAATATACTCTGCCTACCCCTCCAAAATCAGCGGGTTCACCGACTGACATGTACGGTAGGCGAGACAGCAGGGACCTAAAAGCGATTTTAAGAGACTTCCACACAAGAGGAGGACTCCATGGGGGTCATTATCGCGCCCAAATCAGATGCAGATTTGATTAGGACATAGAGCATGTGGACAAAGCCTCATAACCGAATTATACATTTCCGCAATCCACAGCAGATGCACTACAACCCTCAGTAGGCGCACAATATTCAGACATATACCGCCTAATCCACAAATAATAGGGAATGCCCCTCACGTGACCCTTGACACAATGGAGGCTTTACCTCATTCAAAATGCAAAGAACTGAATGAGCGGGGAGCGTTCCCAGCCTCCCACCATCTGCTGTCACCATCCAGCTCTGCCAAGCCGATATGTGACAGGCGAGACCCCCGGCCCTGGGCGCAGGACAGTCAGCGCTGCCTGTACAGAGCAGGACGGGCGCCCACAGGGCACAAACTACGTCTCTACCCATCGACTGGCCAGACATTTCCAGCCTCCTCGTTATGCGAATAATCGATGCGGAGGATTAAAATTATTGATGTGAAAACAATAACGGACGGCAGGCACAAACCAAGGCACGGCCGAAATCCACAAGTAAGGCTTCATTCACACGTCCGCGATGACATCCGTGACCAGATGGACCGCGCTTCATCCGTAAATATGACCGTGTTCAACCAGTGTGTGCTCCGTATTTCACATGCACTGCTAGGATGAAAACTAATATACGGAACATCTCAATGGTCTGTGAAAACCCCGGACCAAACGTGGACCACGGTGTAATCGGGGACTAATGATCCACGGGAAACCACTGATGTGTTAATGTACACAGTAAAGGGGTTCTCCGGCCATTTCACCCAAGGCGGTAGGTGTTACTCACCTGTGGAAGGAAGATTTTTACGCAGTACTAGCCCGTGTCAGTGCATCAGAGATGACGACATCCGCTGAACGAGGGACGGGTAAGTACTACGTAAAAGATCTTCCTTCCACAGGTGAGTAACACCTACCACCTTGGGTGAAAAGTCAGTGGGTAGATGTGCTGCCCATGGAGACCACGGACGTGTGAAAGAGGCCCAACATGTGGATATTGGCGCCCTGCGCATGTACCCTTAGGCTGTTGTCAGACCCCCAGTGTAGGTCCCACTTCTGCTTCCAAAATGGAGGACCCCCGACCGCCTGATGCCACGGCAGCTGTGAACAGAGCTGGCCATGCACGTGTGGCTCCCTTCGTTCACTGCTATGGGGGGTTCATAAAATACCTGCACGGCCGCCCCCCATTCACTACAGTTGTGGCACCAGAGCAGAATGTGGGGGGGAACCCCTGTTTCAGAGAAAGGTGAAGTCCCAGAGAAAGAACCTCAATCCATCGGACATTTATCGCACGTTCTGTGACTACGCCATAAAGGCTGGATGGAGCGGGAGCACGTACGTCAGTCCACTGGTCCATTTACGTGTATGACAGACCACTACGTCCGCGCCGTAGAACTGTATGGGGCGCTGGACCGACATTCAGAGTGAGGGCTCTCAGGAACCTCCAATTCTCGGGGTCCCAGCGGTAAGACCCCTCCACTATATATAGTGCGGGCTCAGGGCCCTCCTTCCAGTGGGGGTCCCAGCAATCAATCATCACCTGTTAATTATGGAAAACCCCTTTAAGTACAGTATGGTTTATGTGACCACGTTAAACAGTCTGTGGAGGTTTGGGGGCTTCAGTTCTCGGCCTCAGTGTGTGAACAAGGACAATAATCAGCGATGGCCGCCACATCCGTCATCACCGGGAATGTCAGAAACACAGGCCCTGGGGCTAGGACTAAAGCAATACCCTGCAGAATATGACACCGGGGGAGGGGAGATCACAGAACACTTGGGGGTCCACGGGAGGGACACGACCACCAGACACAGGGCCCCCATCATCTATGGAGGGCACTGATGTACCCACCATGGGTGGGAGCTGGCGCACACATAGGAGGCAATGTCAATGGGGGGGCATCCCATGGCTCAGTCCTTCCATTACTGTGCCCTAGAAGTAGTCACCGAGCTTTCGCCTTAAAGGGGCTCTCCATGACGGTCTTACGGAAGACCCACACACACAGACATTGCTAAAGGATATGGGTCTGAATAGGGGTCAGGACTGGCACCATGTAGCATTTCTGAGGGCAGGACCCCCGAATGTAATGGCAAGTGGGGGGCATCATCAGATAATATAGTGCTTCTGTATTCCTTTGGCGGTTATGGGGTCCCCACCTCATGGACATGGCAGGGTGCTCACAACTAATCTCAGGATACCAGGAGAAGGTTCCCAGCAATGTGTGTGGGTGGAGCAGTGACCGCAAGGAGGATGCGCTCGCTGTTCCCGGCTCTTTTCCCTACTATCCCTAGGATACCGTGAGCAGAAGGACACATAGCGAAGGGATACGTTCGAATGGCGCGGAGGGTTCGGTTACTTACAGCTCAGGCGCAGCGCTCCTCTTCTTCTCCTCCTCGCTGCTACTGTTCGGCTTGTTGCAGCCGCTGGTGTGAGCAGAAAAAAGCGCGCATGCGCAGTGAGATGACCAGTCGCCCCCTCTCTCTTCTGTCGGTGTGCGCAGGAGCCGTAAGGGAGGTGTGGTGACATTGTGGGCGGGTTCGGTGAGGTTGCGTCACAGGTTGCTAGGGAGATTGGTTGCTGCAGGAAGCAGCTGTGCTGTCACTCCAGTGGCGCTGGCAGTTGTTTTTGAGACACTGGAGCAGTCATGTTGTCAGGAGAGACACACCTAGTCACTGCGGGAGGGGGGCTGTCCTGTCAGGGGAGACGTGGGGCTGCATGTGTGCCTCCCGAATTACAGAGGGGCCAGGACTGGGGCTCAGCCCCTGCCACATTCCTCTCCATACCCTTGTCCTGCCTGGTCTCTGGTCTTACTGCTGACCTCACACGAGTAATGCCCCTCACAATAGTGTTACCCACTTAGTGCCCCCTCACAATAGTGTTACTCCCTTAGTGCCCCCCCACAATAGTGTTACCCCCTTAGTGCCCCCTCACAGTCACAATAGTGTTACCCCCTTAGTGCCCCCCCACAATAGTGTTACCCCCTTAGTCCCCCCTCACAATAGTTGTTATGTCTCCTTTGTGCCCCCTCACAATAATTTTGCCCCCCCTAATTCCCCCTCACAACAGTGTGACCCCTTAGCAACCCTCTTACAATTGTGTCCCCCCCCCATTATTGACCCTCACACAATAGTGCGGAAGACTCACAGTAGTACTGCCCACTTAGTGCCCCCTCACAATAGTGTTACTCCCTTAGTGCCCCCTCACAATAGTGTTACCCCCTTAGTGCCCCCTCACAATAGTGTTACTCCCTTAGTGCCCCCCCACAATAGTGTTACCCCCTTAGTGCCCCCTCACAATAGTGTTACTCCCTTAGTGCCCCCCCACAATAGTGTTACCCCCTTAGTGCCCCCTCACAATAGTGTTACTCCCTTAGTTCCCCCTCACATTAGTTGTTATGTCTCCTTTGTGCCCCCTCACAATAATTTTGCCCCCAATAATTCCCCCTCACAACAGTGTGACCCCTTAGCAACCCTCGTACAATTGTGTCCCCCGTTATTGACTCCCCCTCCGTTATTGACCCTCACACAATAGTGCTGGAGACTCACAGTAGTACTGCCCACTTAGTGCCCCCTCACCATAGTGTTGCCCCCTTAGTGCCCCCTCACAATAGTTGAAACCCCTTACTGCCCCCTCACCACAGTGTTTTATCGAGAATATCGGCACTTTGAGAATTCGTGAATATCTAGAATATAGTGCTATATCTTCGTAATCGCGAATATTCTAGATTTTTTTTCATCAGTACCCATGATCGCTCACTGCTTCTTACTTGTGGGCCAATGAGAAGACTGCAATATCTTTGACTTTAGGAGTAGTGTTGATCGCGAATTTTCGTATCGCGAATTTATATTGCGGATTTTCCGATTGCCGGTTTTCACAATCAAGAAAATAATGACCAGAGATCACGAATTCGCGAACATATGATGAATATTTGCGAAATATCGCGAATTCGAATATTGCCACTGCCGCTCATCACTGCTGTTCACACGGGGCGATGTTCGGCTGACACGTGGTCGTTATACGCCTACATACAACATGCGATCAGCGAGAGGTTTGTCGTCTTATCACTGGGAATGGAAAGAAAGCTCCCAATCATTGCCCAGACTGAGAAGACAATCCAGCCTAGAAGTGTGGGAGGGGGTGGGAAGAAGTGGCTGTCAGTATGGGTGGTCATATACGGCAGAGCGGTGGTAGGTAGTGTGCGGTATGTGCCACCATGCTGTGATCAGAAAGTGAGGGGGGGGGGGCAGTGTTCGCAGCACATGCTACATATTTTATTTTTCTGAGGATCCATCCTGGAACAGAAGAGCAATACTATCAAAATTTCATCTTTTTAATAAGGCTACATGCACACGGCAGTGATTTTTGCGGCCTCCGTTCCGTTTTTTTTGCGCATCTGATGGTTTTGCATTCATTTCTATGGATCCGTTAAAAATGCGGATGCCTTTTCCGTTGCCTGTCCGCGTCAGTTGTCCGCATTTCACGTCCGCAAAAAAATATGGCATGTCCTATTTTTGTCCGCAAAAAACAGTTTGCGGACCCATAGAAGTCAATGGGTCCGCAAAAAATGTGGATGACCAACGAAAGCCATCCGTTTGTCATCCGCATCCATTTTTTTTTTTGCGCATGGTTGCTTGGGAACCAGGGCACTTGTACAGGTACTTTAAGAAACTGGTTCAAGCCTTTGGTTTTTTGTGGATCCGCAAAAAAAAAACGGAAACACAACCTCCAAAATTTGCGGACACACGGAACGGATGTGGATGTGAAAAAAAAAATTGAAGACGGATCCGCGATTTACGGACAGCAAAAAACAGCCGTGTGCGTGTAGCCTAAGGTCCAGGTCAGGTGCAGTATTACCCAATGGTCTCCATTCCATGGATTTCCAGCTGGGAAGAAGCCACAACTCCCAGCTGTCGGAGCAAACTGGGAGTTGTAGTTTCCTAAGAATTGGAGACCCATAGATTGGAACTACTTCTATCACTGAAGTAAGCATATAGAATACAACTAAACTTTAACTTTTTATTAGATCCGATTTTTACAGTAGATGTATGATGCCTGCTTAGACTTCACAGTAGTAATGCTCACGTGTGCCCCCTCCACAGTAGTAATGCTCACATGTGCCTCCTTCACAGTAGTATTGCTCACGTGTGCCCCCTTCACAGTAGTAATGCTCACATGTGCCCCCTTCACAGTAGTAATGCTCACATGTGCCCCCTTCACAGTGGTAATGCTCATGTGTGCCCCCTCCACAGTAGTAATGCTCACGTGTGCCCCCTCCACAGTAGTAATGCTCACGTGTGACCCTCCACAGTGGTAATGCTCACATGGGCCCCATTCACAGTAGTAATGCTCACGTGTGCCCCCTCCACAGTAGTAATGCTCACATGTGCCCCCTTCACAGTAGTAATGCTCACATGTGCCTCCTTCACAGTAGTAATGCTCACGTGTGCCCCCTTCACAGTAGTAATGCTCACATGTGCCTCCTTCACAGTAGTAATGCTCACATGTGCCCCCTTCACAGTAGTAATGCTCACATGTGCCCCCTTCCCAGTAGTAATGCTCACGTGTGCCCCCTCCACAGTAGTAATGCTCACGTGTGCCCCTTTCACAGTAATAATGCTCACATGTGCCCCCTTCACAGTAGTAATGCTCACATGTGCCCCTTCACAGTAGTAATGCTCAAATGTGCCCCCTTCACAGTGGTAATGCTCACGTGTGCCCCCTTCACAGTAGTAATGCTCACATGTGCCCCCTTCACAGTGGTAATGCTCACATGTGCCCCCTCCACAGTAGTAATGCTCACGTGTGCCTCTTTCACAGTAGTAATGCTCACGTATGCCCCTTTCACAGTAGTAATGCTCACATGGGCCCCATTCACAGTAGTAATGCTCACGTATGCCCTTTTCACAGTACTAATGCTCACACGTGCCCCTTCACATTAATAATTCTCACATGTGCCCCCTTCACAGTAATAATGCTCACATGTGCCCCCTTCACAGTGGTAATGCTCACATGTGCCCCCTTCACAGTAGTAATGCTCACATGTGCCCCCTTCACAGTAGTAATGCTCACGTGTGCCCCTTCACAGTAGTAATGCTCACATGTGCCCCCTTCACAGTAGTAATGCTCACATGTGCCCCTTCACAGTGGTAATGCTCACGTGTGCCCCCTTCACAGTAGTAATGCTCACGTGTGCCCCTTCACAGTAGTAATGCTTACATGTGCCCCCTTCACAGTAGTAATGCTCACGTGTGCCCCCTTCACAGTACTAATGCTCACATGTGCCCCCTTCACAGTAGTAATGCTCACATGTGCCCCCTTCACAGTCGTAATGCTCACATGTGCCCCCTTCACAGTGGTAATGCTCACGTGTGCCCGCTTCACAGTAGTAATGCTTACATGTGCCCCCTTCACAGTAGTAATGCTCACATGGGCCCCCTTCACAGTAGTAATGCTTACATGTGCCCCCTTCACAGTAGTAATGCTCACATGTGCCCCCTTCACAGTAGTAATGCTCACATGTGCCCCCTTCACAGTAGTAATGCTCACATGTGCCCCCTTCACAGTAGTAATGCTTACATGTGCCCCCTTCACAGTAGTAATGCTCACATGGGCCCCCTTCACAGTAGTAATGCTCACGTGTGCCCCCTTCACAGTAGTAATGCTCACATGTGCCCCCTTCACAGTAGTAATGCTCACATGTGCCTCCTTCACAGTAGTAATGCTCACATGTGCCCCCTTCACAGTAGTAATGCTTACATGTGCCCCCTTCACAGTAATAATGCTCACATGTGCCCCCTTCACAGTAGTAATGCTCACATGTGCCCCCTTCACAGTAGTAATGCTTACATGTGCCCCCTTCACAGTAGTAATGCTCACACGTGCCCCCTTCATAGAAAAAATGCCCAGATATTGTGCCCCCTCACAGTGTTTGCATTTTTTTATGGCAAAGTTACCTGGTTCCGGCCCACAAAATTTATACCATGTCTAGTGCGGCCCTCAGACGAAAAATGGTTGGGCACCACTGGTCTAGGATAATACATTCCCTGCAGACTGACGTCTAAACCTAGAAACACATTCACATCACTGACCTAAATGTCATTACAATCCTCGTCCCATGAAAATGGTAACTTACTATGAAAGTCCCATCACTTAGTCTCAGCACATATTGAAATAGTACAAGGAAGCAATCTGTCTGCTAATCATAGAATCACAGCCCCTGCGAATTTCCCATTCCTGACTTGATTAGCTATTGTGTATTCAACATGCTAAGTGGATAGTAATATCCTGAGACTGACTTGTCCCTATTTTTATCATAATTATATTTAGATGTGAATATTATTACTGTGTGCGCTGCATAACAATAATGTAGTAATCTTTATACCCACTGCACCACTTTACCCAGTACACCGTAACTAGTTCACTACTATATCCAGTATATAGCACTATACCCAGTATACCATAACTAGTTCACTACTATATCCAGTATAGCGCTATGCCTAGTACACCATAACTAGTTCACTACTATATCCAGTATATAGCACTATACCCAGTATACCATAACTAGTTCATTACTATATCCAGTATAGCGCTATGCCTAGTACACCATAAC
The DNA here is from genome assembly GCA_033119425.1 of Bufotes viridis. Classification (NCBI taxonomy): domain Eukaryota; kingdom Metazoa; phylum Chordata; class Amphibia; order Anura; family Bufonidae; genus Bufotes; species Bufotes viridis. The sequence continues at coordinate 69,925,973 of CM065592.1, forward strand.
TAGTTCACTACTATATCCAGTATATAGCACTATACCCAGTACACCATAACTAGTTCACTACTATATCCAGTATATAGCACTATACCCAGTATACCATAACTAGTTCATTACTATATCCAGTATAACGCTATACCCAGTACACCATAACTAGTTCACTACTATATCCAGTATATAGCACTATACCCAGTACACCATAACTAGTTCACTAATATATCCAGTATAGCGCTATACCCAGTACACCATAACTAGTTCACTAATATATCCAGTATAGCGCTATACCCAGTACACCATGATAACTTGTTCACTACTATATCCAATACACCACTATACACAATAGACAACTATACCCAGTTCAGGACTATATCATGTACACCGTTATACCCAGCACACCACTATACCCAGTACCCCTCCAGTATATAATCTCACACAGCAGCCCCCCCCCCCCGTATATAATCTCACAAAGCAGCCCTCCAGTGTATAATCTCATACAGCAGCCCTCCAGTATATATTCCCACACAGCAGCCCCTCAGTATACAATCTCATACAGCATCACCCCCCCTAGTATATATTCTCATACAGCAGCCCCCCAGTATGTAATCACACACAGCAGCCCCCCCAGTATATAATCTCATACAGCAGCCCCCCAGTATGTAATCACACACAGCAGCCCCCCCAGTATATAATCCCATACAGCAGCCCCCTACCGTATATAATCTCATACAGCAGCCCCCCCCCCCCAGTATAGATTCTCATACAGCAGCCCCTCAGTATTTAATCCCATACAGCAGCCCCCCAGAATATAATCTCACACAGCAGCCCCCCCAGTATATAATCCCATACAGCAGCCCTCCCAGTTTATAATCTCACACAGCAGCCCCCCCCAGTATATATAATACCATACAGCAGCCCCCCAGTATATAACCTCATACAGCAGCCCCCAGTATATAATCCAGGGCTGTGGAGTCGGTAGATAAATTGTCCGACTCCGACTCCTCAGATTTTGAAACCTCCGACTCCGACTCCTCGACTCCGACTCCTCTGTATTTAATATGCAAATACGAAGCTGTTCCACCAAGTTCTTCTAATCTCCTCTAGCACAGAGAGGTAGTTGAGCAGAAGCTGCTGCCTTCTCCTTTGTGTGCTGATCTTCTGCTGAAGATAGAGCAGTGGGAGGATCCAGGAAGGGGCAGGGGAAGGGGCATTTATTTTAAAACATGATTTTCCTAGTAGAATCCCATAGTCATGTTTAAAATTTAAGCTAACAATCTGAGTTTACATGTTTTATAGCCTTAGCTGAATGATAGCAGTTTTTCAAATGGTTTACAGCTTCAGTCTTGAACTGTTGACTATCCATTCCCTTCACTTATACAAGTGTCTCCAGTCCTTAATCAGTTATCAGTGAGAGGCTAGGATAACCATGGGTTCCCTGTAACAGCAGACCACAAGACAATGGAAAGTGTAAGTATTGCCGCTCCTTAAAGGGACACTGACAGGCTGATTTTCCAGCTAAACATATATATATATATATACTGGTATTCATCAGAGAATTAGGAATAAAACTATACTAATGTTACCCCCAGTTAAGCTGTACTTGTGTTTAAAAAACATTTTAATCTGTATGCAAATTCACTATCTTTGTGCCCAATGGGGCAGCGTCTCCTGCGGCTTTGTGCCCAGCCGCGCCCGAAGTACAGCTTCTCAGCGCTGTTCCCCTCGTTTATTATTCACTGCACTGACCTTTTTTTTTTCAGGCTAGCCGAACGCTGAATTCCTGCGCAGGCGCACGTGTAGAGTGCTGGCAGCAGCCTCGTCTGGCTATGCTGAGGCTGTGCCAGCTTTCTCTCTTCCTCCTCGCTACCTAGTCCTGTCTAGTGCTGCCAGTACTCTACATGTGCACCTGCCCCCTTGGGCACAAAGGTAGAGAATTTGCATATTGATTAAAACGTTTTTAAACACAAGTAAACCTCAACTGGGGGTAACAGTCGTCTAGTTGTATTCCTAATCCTCTGATGAATACCAGCAGATATATCTTTAGCCGGTAAATCAGCCTGTCAGTGTCCCTTTAACTGCATAGTAAAGCATATGAAAAGCGTGCTTCTTCACGGTCACTTAACGTCTTTGTTTAGCGGTAACGTGACGCACTGCATGCACTGGCCTTTATTCTTACAGTAGAGAAGTAATTAATTATAACTTTATCTGAATTGGGACATTTAAACTTGCTTTTTTTTATTCCAATTTTTTTTTATTCCAATTTAAATCTAGTAGGAGTCGGAGTCGGTCCATTTTTTGCCGACTCCGACTCCGACTCCAGGTACCCAAAATTGCCTCCGACTCCGACTCCTCGACTCCGACTCCGACTCCACAGCCCTGATATAATCCCACACAGCAGACCCCCAGTATATAATGTCATACAGCAGCCCCCCCAGTATATAATGTCATACAGCAACCCCCCAGTATATAATCCCATACAGCAGCCCCCCAGTATATAATCCCTTACAGCAGCCCCCTACCGTATATAATCTCATACAGCAGCCCCCCCAGTATAGATTTTCATACAGCAGCCCCCCAGGATATAATCCCATACAGCAGCCCCCCAGTATAGATTCTCATACATCAGCCCCCCCAGTATATAATCCCATAAAGCAACCCCCCCAGTATATAATCTCACACAGCAGCCCCACAGTATATAATCTCATACAGCAGACCCCCCAGTATATAATCCCATACAGCAGCCCCCCAGTATATAATCCCATACAGCAGCCCCCTACCAGTATATAATCTCATACAGCAGCCCCCAGTATGTAATTACACACAGCAGCCCCCAGTATATAATCTCACACAACAGCCCCCAGTTTATCTTCCCACACAGCAGCCCCTCAGTATATAGTCTCATACAGCAGCCCCCAGTATATAATCTCTTACAGCAGCCCCCCAGTATATAATCTCATACAGCAGCCCCCAGTATATAATCCCACACAGCAGACCCCCAGTATATAATCTCATACAGCAACCCCCCAGTATATAATCCCATACAGCAGCCCCCCAGTATATAATCCCTTACAGCAGCCCCCTACCGTATATAATCTCATACAGCAGCCCCCCCAGTATAGATTTTCATACAGCAGCCCCCCAGGATATAATCCCATACAGCAGCCCCCCAGTATAGATTCTCATACATCAGCCCCCCCAGTATATAATCCCATAAAGCAACCCCCCCAGTATATAATCTCACACAGCAGCCCCCACAGTATATAATCTCATACAGCAGACCCCCCAGTATATAATCCCATACAGCAGCCCCCTACCGTATATAATCTCATACAGCAGCCCCCCCAGTATGTAATTACACACAGCAGCCCCCCAGTATATAATCTCACACAACAGCCCCCAGTTTATCTTCCCACACAGCAGCCCCTGAGTATATAGTCTCATACAGCAGCCCCCAGTATATAATCTCTTACAGCAGCCCCCCAGTATATAATCTCATACAGCAGCCCCCAGTATATAATCCACACAGCAGACCCCAGTATATAATCTCATACAGCAGCCCCCACAGTATATAATCTCATACAGCAGACCCCCCAGTATATAATCCCATACAGCAGCCCCCCAGTATATAATCCCATACAGCAGCCCCCTACCGTATATAATCTCATACAGCAGCCCCCCAGAATATAATCTCACACAGCAGCCCCCCCAGTATATAATCCTATACAGCAGCCCTCCCAGTATATAATCTCACACAGCAGCCCCCCCAGTATATAATCTCACACAGCAGCCCCCCCAGTATATATAATCCCATACAGCAGCCCCCCCAGTATATAATCTCATACAGCAGCCCCCAGTATATAATCCCACACAGCAGACCCCCAGTATATAATCTCATACAGTATCCCCCCCAGTATATAATGTCATACAGCAGCCCCCCAGTATATAATGTCATACAGCAGCCCCCCAGTATATAATCCCATACAGCAGCCCCCAGTATATAATCCCATACAGCAGCCCCCTACCGTATGTAATCTCATACAGCAGCCCCCCAGTATAGATTCTCATACAGCAGCCCCCCAGGATATAATCCCATACAGCAGACCCCCCAGTATAGATTCTCATACATCAGTCCCGCCAGTATATTATCCCATAAAGCAACCCCCCCAGTATATAATCTCACACAGCAGCCCCCACAGTATATAATTTCATACAGCAGGCCCCCCAGTATATAATCCCATACAGCAGCCCCCCCAGTATATAATCTCACACAGCAGCCCCCACAGTATATAATCTCATACAGCAGACCCCCCAGTATAAAAATCCCATACAGCAGCCCCCCCAGTATATAATCTCACAGCATACAATCCTCAGCCCCTTTCCAGTAGTCACATCCACAGTACCTCTCCAGTGCCGACATACTCTCTCCCCTCTACAGACACTGTTGAGCAGCCATCCCTGATCTTCCTCGTCGGCCAGTGCCTGTACCCAGTTGACCTACCCTTCTCCTGCAGGCTGCAGCAACACAGAGTCCTGGAAGAAGAAAAGGACCTTTGATTACCTCATAGCCATGTGACCAGTAATATTGCTATGTTACTGGTCACATGGTGATGATGTCATGGAAGGTCCTTTCTCCCACAGCTCTTCCTCTCACAGAAGTGGCAGCTCGCAGGAAGGCATGGCAGCACCCTCCCTGTGCTGACAGCCTGATATCTGGGGTGGAGGGCCACTCAATGTAATTGAAATTGTCTGCGGTGGTGAACGGAGACCAAGAGGCAGCTGCCTTGGGCCCCCCAGGAACAACTGGGCCCGGGGCAGCTGCCCCTTTTGCCCAGTGTTAAAGACGGCCCTGCATATGGCTATGTGAACCGAAAAATCGTTAATTTCTAACGATAATTTGTTTCCCCTTAGTCCTAACAGCAGCACAGATGGGGTTAACCACCCCCCGTGGACTGGCAGGACCGGCGGAATGTTTAATGAGCCCAAGACTAATAACTCAATTTAACAATTAAGTGTCTCCTTAAAAGGAGGAAGTCAACCCCCAGCCCACTGTGTTTATAGTAAGAAGAAAACTAGACTTACTAGGGTGGGAAATTTGTGTGCTGCTGTTAGGACTAAGGGAAAACAAATTATCGTTAGAAATTAACGATTCCCTTACGTCCTACCAGCAGCACAGATGGGGAGATAGCAAGAAGAAACCCCTAGGGAGGGCCTTCCTGCCTGGCAGAACTAAGAAAAGTCTGCCCAAAGGCCGAAAACTCAGCTAGACTGGCATCTAGTCTATAATGGGAGATGAATGTCGATTCAGAGCTCCAGGAGGCAGCTTTGCAAATCATGTTGAGAGGCAGAAGACTCCTCTCGGCAAAAGAAGTAGCCACAACTCTAGTAGAGTGGGCCTTCACGAATCCCGGAGGGTCCAGAGATTGTGGAAACAAGGGATTCCTTAATAGCCTCCTCAATCCACCGACTGATGGAAGGTTTGGATGCCTTATAGCCTTTAAACTTACCGGCAACAGGATTAGCAGATTCTCATCTTTCCTGAACTCCTTGATCTATCCACATAGATCCGGAGACATCTCGACGTCCAGAGGATGTCTAGCAGGTTCCTAGGAGGAGGTGGTAGATGTCGACAGAACCGGGAGGAATATCACCTGGTTGATGTTCTGGAAGGAAGGAACTTTAGGCCTACAATACGGGAGGAATCTAAGAAGGTCCCGGTCATGTAAGAATAGGGCTCATGTGCTGAGAGAGCTTGAAGCTCAGAGACCCTCTTGGCCAAAGTCACTGCAAGGAGAAACACAAACTTCCAAGTGACGAACTTGATGTCCACCTCCTCTAACGGTTCAAAGGGGGAGATGCTAACCCCTGAGAACTACTGAAAAACCCATTGAAAAAAGGGGTCTCAGTACTGTAGGCTTTTATCTTTCAGCTCCTTTAAGGAACCGTTTGATCAGCGGGTCCTGAGAAAAAAGCCTGTTTAAGGCAAGCTGAGATGGCTGAAACTTGAACCTTCAGAGTAGTAGCCTCTATCAAGGCCGTCTTGCAGGAACTGAAGGATAGCGGAGAGGGGCGGATCTGCAGACGCCACCTCAGTTGAGGTACAACAGGATGAGAGTAGGCTCTCTTGGTAGAGTCCGCTCTAGAATGAGACAGCGTTCTCAGGACCGACTCTAAAAGCCCTTCTATTCTGGGAAGGGACTGATCAACCTCCAGGCTGTCAGGTTGAATCTGTGCAGATCTGAGCAGAGGTGAGTGTCCCACGACACCAGGGTCTGCTGTGGGGAGCCTCCAATATTGTCCTCGACTCAACTGGGTGAGCTAGGTAAACCAGGATCTTCTTCGGCCAAAACAGTATGATGGCTATCACTGAGGCCTGATCCTGACGGATTTTCATCAATACCCTCGGTATCATGGAAAAGGGAGGGAAGATGTAAGCCAGCCTGAACCTCCAGGATATTGACAGAGCGTCTAACGCCAGGGGTTGTCCTCCCTGTAGAGGAGCAGAACCTCTCACCTTGGCATTGAACCTTGTTGCCATGAGATCCACCTCTGGCATACCCACTTGAGGACTATCTGCTTAATTCTCCGGATGTAAAGACCACTCCACCGACGGAAGACCGCGGCTCAGCCGCTATCATATTGAGGGAGCCTTGGATGTGGATTGCAGATAAGTGGGAAGGTACAACTCTGCTTAATCCAGAATCACCCCGATCTCTGACAAGAGGGGAAGTGATCTCGTGCCTCCCTGCTGGTTGATGTAAAGTACCGCAGTCACGTTGTCTGACTGGACTTTCACCGCTTTGCCCCTGATCTGAGGGGCTAAGTGAAGGAGGGCTAGCCGGATAGCTTGAATCTCGCGGAGATTGGATGAAAAAAGCCACTCCTGAGGAAACCAGGTCCCGTGAACTGGAGAGTCGTCTAGGTGAGCGTCCCAGCCTACTTAGGACGCATCCGTAGTCAATATGACCCAGACTGGCTGGGCCATAGACTTCCCGTCTAAAAGATGGCACCACCATCTGAGGGAATACAGAGTTTGCCAAGTCAGGGAGCACAGGGAGTTTAGCCCAGCAGGGCTGCCATTCCATTAGGAGAGGACCTCCGACTGTAGAGGGCGGAGGTGCCATAGAGCCCAAGGGACTGCTTCCGCAGACGCTGACATGAGCCCCAACATCTTCATGAGAGTCCGGATTGGAACTCGCCGGGAAAGGAACTTGCCGTGTTCTGAACCCGGAATCTTCTTTCTGGAGTCAACTGGAGCGACATCCCAGTGGAGTCGATTATGAAGCCTAGATATCTTACTGAAGTCGACGGGCTCACGTTCGACTTCTACCAGCTGATCCAACCTAGGTGGAACAGAAAGGAGATTGTTACCTGAAGAAGTTGGGTTAGGACCGCTAGAGCAGAGGCTTTCAAAGCCAGTCGTCCAGATAAGGAATGATGGTCAGTCCTTGAAGCCTCAAAGCCGCCACCACAGAACCACCTTGGTAAAAGTGTGAGGGGCAGAAGAAATGCCAAAGGGAAGGGCAACAAACAGAAGATGCCTGACGACACCGGACACCTGGACCGTGATCCTGATATACTTCCTGGAACCAGGATGGATCGGGATGTGCAGATATGCATTCTTGAGGTCCAGGGTTGCCATCACGTCTCCAGGATTGACGACGTGAACTACTGACCTGATGGTTTCTACACGAAACTTCACCTTCCTTATAAATCGATTGAAATATCTCAGATCGATAATCATCCGGAGATCTCCTGAAGCTTTGGGAACCAGAAAAACAGGTGAATAGATTCCTAGGCCCCGTTCTCCTGCCGGAACCTCCTCCATAGCCCCTTTGCAAATGTAGTCCTGAATGTAGGCCTCTAGGATCGCCTCCTTGGCAGCTTGTAGAAGGTTGATCTTGACAAACCTGTCCAGAGGAAAAGAGGTGTTGTTGACTAAATAACCGTTGGAAATGATATTCAGGACCCAGGGATCCGAGATCTCTTGGATCCATTCTTCTCAGAAGTGGGAGAGACGACTCCCGACGGGTACATGAAGCTTAGGAATGGGGAAGCTTATTGGCAGGACGGCAGGAGTAACGGGAATTAACCAAGAGCCTCGAAGAGGCCCGTAGTCAGGAGGTGGATTTTCCATCTTTGGCTCCTCCACGAGAGCACCTCAGCCTTTCGCTGTGCTCTCCAGTCACTACAAGAGCTTGTTTGCTGGCCAGACCTGCCACCGCGGTCTTGTCTGCCCTGCCCTCGAAATGACTGCTGGGGAAGGCTCTTCACCTTCTAGTCTGAAAGGCCCTCCATGATCTTATCTAGCTCCGAACCGAACAAACGGTTGGGCTCGAATGGAAGGCCATATAAGCTGTATTTTGAGGAATTGTCAGCGACCCAAGGCTCAAGCCAAAATGGAATATGGGCCGCCAAACCCCGGGCCATGCTATATAGGCCCCTGACATTATTTGATAGTATTGTTACAGGGTGCCAAAGGCGCACTTGGTCTCCCATGAGCCACAGACCTGCTGCTTAGCTTCAAGAGCAAGGATCTGTGTTTGGTCTCGCTCCCAGGACTTGCTTCACATCAACTTGAATTTGATCCAGGTGAGATCAGAGGAACGTAGAGACTTCAAAAGCCGCTATGGCTGTGGAAGCGAAGCCGCAGCTGCCGTAACACCCCGTCTTAGTTTGCACTCTGCAAGGGGTCCTGCAGCTAGACCCATCGTCTGCAGGAACCAGTGTGCGCTTGGACAACTTGGCAATAGCCATGTCCACCTTGGGAATGGATCCCCACGAATCCACCAAGGGTTAAGCCATCGGGAACATGGATTTAACTTCTTTGTTAAAACCGGAGCTTTTCCAGGTTTTTTCCACTCTATATCATGACAGAGAGGAGGGTCTCATCCGCTTTGAAGACACGATGTGCCCGAGTAGCGGGAACGGGAGGCTCCCCACAGTCAACATCATGGTCCCCCGACCTGATGGACTTGAACAACTTCTGTGTCTTTCCAGGGAGAAAACACAACGTCAGCTCCTCCTCATCCGAGGAGGAAGAAACTAAGGAGACCAAAAGGTCTCCTTACCGGGACAGATGTCTCCATAGGGGCCTGGGCACGAATAGGAAGCCTTTCCATCCAGCAGGCCTATGACTCCTTTAACAGAGCCATTGATACACATCCTGCAAAGCAGGTTCACCAGAGGTCCGAACCTCTAACGGCAGCTGTAACACCTGGTGTAGGTTAGGTCAACAGACCAAGGGATTCCCAACCGGTCTCCCAAACTGGTCTTAGCCCAGCCTTAAGCTGTTTAGCTTCTGCGATCTCACGAGTGCAGGTATGATCAGCTTACAATAACCGTTGACTGCTGCAATGGTAGCAGGATAGATGCTTCCTCTTGAAATCAACTTTCCTGCCTCCGAATCCCGCGGAGAAGACATCACTGCGGGAAAAAAAGAGACAAATAAAACATTTGTAAACCACCTATCTGCGCAGGAAAGGTAGAAAAACAGACCGGAGGCAGCTGAGGAAAAAAACACCACAAGTGGAACAACACCAATTTTAGGACTCTGGGAGCTGGCTGAAAAAAGCATATGCAGCCAGAGACTGAACTGGAGCACACAGCCTCCCAAAAATAGGGGAAGGGGAGGGATAGCCAATCCACCCTTCCCCCAGTAAATCCTCCACACTGGAAGATGCATAAAAAAAATCGTGCCCGTGAAAAAATCACGGCCGGATTACCCGGAGGTGATGCAAAAGGAGAGTCCCCGCGTCACCTCCGGAAGATGGCGGCGCACAGGGACCGGGATCCCGGACCAAGGATGCCGCCAAAATACCCCAGCCAGGCGCACAGCGCGGGGCCGGCAGCAAACAAGCTGCCGGCCAAACTGACAAGGTACCTAGGAAAAAAAGGGCAACGCCGTTACCCAAACGAAAAGAAGGCTCCCCGCACTTTCCATAAGAAAGGGGGGAACAAACCGCCTAGTCCACCTGTCCAGGAGGACAGTAAAAAACACAGTGGGCTGGGGGTTGACTTCCTCCTTTTAAGGAGACACTTAATTGTTAAATTGAGTTATTAGTCTTGGGCTCATTAAACATTCCGCCGGTCCTGCCAGTCCACGGGGGGTGGTTAACCCCATCTGTGCTGCTGGTAGGACGTAAGGGAATAAAAAAGTTATGGCTCTGGGAAGGCAGGGAGTGCAAAACAAAAACTCAAAAAATAGAAAACCTTCGGTCCTTAAGGGGTTAAATATAAGGGTTATTAGATGACTGGTACAGCATAAAAAAAACAGTCACACAGCTACAAAAACAGTTAACCGTTTGTGACAGAACAGCTCAATATTTTTAATAAAGGCCAATTGAAAAGTTAAATTCAATTGTAAACAAAACTTGCCTCCGAAGGTGTACCGAGCCTTTAAACAATCATAGACCACTTGTGGCAAGGGATCACCAAATGTCACAAAACATGCCGCCATCACCAAGCCACGAAACAGACAGATCTGCTTTGATAAATATCCCTTTCCCCTGTTTTTTGGGGGAAGGAAATTCCATTTCACCAATGCTTTATTAAAGGGAATGTGCCATCTGAAAATTGCATGTTGGTTAAATCATGTTTTTTTCTGAAAGGTTGGCTGTCATTTCACTTTGTTTTGAATATAGTGTAGGGACAGGGATGTTAAACCTTTCTGTAATATACTTTATTAGGGAAAGATGTTTCTTTGTACTAGAAAACAGGGCATAAAGAGTTTTCCTAATAAAGCTCTAACTGAGTGTTTTTTGGCTAAAAATCATATTTTCAATTAGCCTTTAATGAAAATATTGAGCTGTTAAGTCTCAAAGGGTTATCTGTTTTTCTAACTGTGTGACTGGTACTTTTACTTTGTGCCGGTTATCTAATTATCCTTAGGGTCCATTCATACGTCCATAGAATTGGTCCGCATCCGTTCCGCAATTCTGCGGAACAGGTGTGGACCCATTCATTCTCAATGGTGACGGAAAGTTTGCGGACAGCACACAATGTGCTGTCCGCATTTCCGGTCTGCGGCTCCATACTTCTGGTCCACGGCTTCCGAAAAAAATAGAACATGTCCTATTCTTGCCCGCAATAGCAGACAAAAATAGGCATTCCTATAGTGGTGCCGGCTACAGACGTGTGAATGGACCCTTATTTGTAAACTATTGAGAGGTCATAAACGCTTATTTAAAGGGAACCTGTCATCAACTTTATGTTACCCTCATTCAGAGTAAACATTCACAATACCGACAATAACCCGTCAGAGGGTAATATCTCCCATGATGGTTTTAAATTAAAGTATCTTCACAGAAAACCATCCTAACATTTAAAACTTAGCCTTTATTCATATCAATCAAATAAAAATGCCCCAAATAGACCACAAATTAGTGAAAATAAACAAATATCACACACAAAAGGAGAAAAGAAACGTAAAGGAAAATCAATACTCCTAATTGACAGTATAGTGCAGGGTAGGCAATACCAGGATAAACTTTCCCTGACGGTGACCCTCTTCTTATATATGCCCTGCCTAGAACCGAATGGCTACCCCGATAGGGGCGATCCCGTATCAGGAACCTCCTGGATGCCCTAGGATCAGTGGCGGATTATAATTGGGGCGTTCGGGTCGGTCCCCCGGGCCCGGCATCGCTGGGGGGCCCAGCGCCGACCCGAACACCCACGTACTGCGGCGGGGCATGGGAGCGTATAGTTCCCTGCCCTGCCGCCTATCACCGCCATAGGCTTCAGGCCTAGTAGGCCTGAGGCCTGTGTGGTGGTAGAAGCCCGGCGTGCGCGATGACATCATCGTGCGGCGCGCGTGATGACGTCATCGCGCGCCTGTATGGTGGCGCTCGCGCACGCTCTGATGTACGCGCTCGCCTACCACACCATTCAGCATACAGGTAAGTATTACCTTTTTTTTTTATGTGTATGTGCTAACTTGGGGGGGGGGAGGAGATATTAAGGGACAGTGGGGCAAATTAGTTAATGGATGGCAGTTGTGGGGGAAAATTAATGGATGGCAGTATGGGGGCAAATAAATTAATGGATGGCAGTGTGGGGGCAAATTAATGAATAGCAGTATGGGGGCAAATAAATTAATGGATGGCAGTGTGGGGGCAAATTAATGAATGGCAGTATGGGGGCAAATAAATTAATGGATGGCAGTGTGGGGGCAAATTATAGGATGGCAGTATGGGGCAAATTAATTAATGGATGGCAGTGTGGGGGCAAATTAATAGATGGCAGTGTGGGGGCAAATTAATGGATGAGAGTGTAGGGGCAAACTAATTAATGGATGGCAGTTCTGGGGGCAAATTAATTAATGGATGGCAGTTGTGGGGGCAAATTAATAGATGGCAGTGTGGGGGCAAATTAATTAATGGATGGCAGTGTGGGGGCAAATTAATTAATGGATGGCAGTGTGGGGGCAAATTAATTAATGGATGGCAGTGTGGGGAAATTACTATATGGGACAGTGTGGGGAAATTACTATATGGGGACAGTGTGGGGAAATTACTATATGGGGACAGTTTGTGTGTGTGTGGGGGGATTACTATATGGGACAGTGTGGGGGAAATTACTATATGGGGGCAGTGTGGGAGAAATTACTATATGGGGGCAGTGTGGGGGGATTACTATATGGGACAGTGTGGGGAAATTACTATATGGGGACAGTTTGTGTGTGTGGGGGGATTACTATATGGGACAGTGTGGGGGAAATTACTATATGGGGCAGTGTGGGAGAAATTACTATATGGGGGCAGTGTGAGGGAAATTACTGTATGGGGGCAGTGTGGGGGGAAATTACTATATGGGGGCAGTGTGGGGGGAAATTACTATATGGGCCAGTGTGAGGGAAATTACTATATGGAGGAGTGTGAGGGAAATTACTATATGGGGGCAGTGTGAGGGAAATTACTGTATGGGGCAGTGTGGGGAAATTACTATATGGGGGCAGTGTGGGGAAATTACTATATGGGGCAGTGTGAGGGAAATTACTATATGGAGGAGTGTGAGGGAAATTACTATATGGGGGCAGTGTGGGGAAATTACTATATGGAGCAGTATAGGGGAAATTACTATATGGAGCAGTGTGGGGGAGATTACTATATGGGGACAGTGTGGGGAAATTACTATATGGGGACAGTTTGTGTGTGTGGGGGAAATTACTATATGGGGACAGTGTGGGGAGATTACTATATGGGGACAGTGTGGGGAAATTACTATATGGGGACAGTTTGTGTGTGTGGGGAAATTACTATATGGGGACAGTGTGGGGAGATTACTATATGGGGACAGTGTGGGAGAAATTATTATATGGGGACAGTTGTGTGTGTGGGGGAAATTACTATATGGGGACAGTGTGGGGAGATTACTATATGGGGACAGTGTGGGGAAATTATTATATGGGGGCAGTGTGGGGAAATTATTATATGGGGGCAGTGTGGGGAAATTATTATATGGGGACAGTGTGGGGAAATTACTATATGGGGACAGTTTGTGTGTGTGTGGGAAATTACTGTATGGGGCAGTGTGGGGAGATTACTATATGGGGGTAGAGTGGGGAAAAACTATATGGGGCAGTGTGGGGAAATTACTATATGAGGGCAGTGTGGGGTATTGGGGACATTATTTTTGGGGACACTATACAGGTATTATTACCTGGAGCACAATATAGGGTGTTGTTATTATTATTGGGGCCCTCTAGGGGACATTATAACTGCTGTAGACACTATAGGGACCTTTGGGATAATTTATAAAGCTGGTGTAAAGTAGACCTGGCTTAGTTGTCCATAGCTACAGATTTCACCTTTCATTTTTAACAGCTCCTCTGGAAAAGGAAAGGTGGAATCTAATTGGTTGCTATGGGCAACTAAGCCAGTTCTAATTTACACCAGTTTGATAAATGACCCCAATTATGAGAAATCTAACGTGTCTGTGTAACAAACTCTGTAGAGACGAGATGCGGCTGAAAGAATTAGTCATGGCGGTCTGGGTCAGACGGAGGAGAAGAGGAAAGAGAAGATCTACATGACAGGAGAAGTCCCTGGATGTAAGAGGTATGTGGTGCTGTATCCTCACTGCTGTGACCTGCGTCTCATCTTCTCCTCCAAGTCTTTATCATAATCATATGTATTTTAAATTTGGCAACTTAAACTTTAATTTTTCACCTGCAGCCCTATGTAACAGCCCAGATACCAGTGATAACTCTCTGTGTGCAGATAATGTTGTACATGTTCCCTGCAGTCCTATGTAACACCCCACATAACAGAATAAATCACTGTGTTATGTGGGGTGTTACATAGGACTGCAGGTAACATCTATGACATCTGTACACAGAGAGTTATGAGATGGTGGGGGTCAGACTCCTGTTTGAGGAGACCGTGATGTTCCAGTGAGCGCTGCAGCCTCTTTGCTCCTTACCAAGCACAGCGCGGTCCATTTGATAGCACTGCGCTTGGTACTGCAGCTCAGCCCCAATCACTCAGATGGGACAGAGCTGCACCTCGGCCACGTGAACGATGAATGTGACATCATATGGCCGAGGAAGAGACTGTGACGCTCACAAAGCACCGCAGCCTCTTCACACAGAAAAAAAACCTGAAACCTAAAATGGAGGGGGGGGGGGGGGCCCAAGTTGGGTAGACAGCCCCGGGCCTATCATGCACTTAATCCGCCCCTGCCTAGGATAGCCCTGACCGGGAAGTGTAGGAAGAACCACTATAGGCTAGCCTAAACTTTACCATATAAACAGAAACATACCAAAAAAAATAAACAATACCACACATTAGTGGATTAAAAATATATGTCAACTCCCATCAGACTAAGATGCAATCCACAGTAATTAATATAGTACCACAATGCTAATGATGATCAAGTAATGGGATGTGTGGAATCAGCACTTCCCTGTTCCAACGCGTTTCGCCCGATCACTTGGGGGGGCTCTTTAGGGGACACTGAACAACGATTGTGGACGAGTAGTCCCAATCTATACACATGCTAATGCACAAAGAATCGCCTCATGGGCATATTAAACGCCTGGAGTTGGAAGAAAGACATACGTATATTACCAGTGGTCAATTGATAAGCCCACTACATATGTGATTCCTACTTGCGTGTCCAGGGCCGGTATTGATGTCCCACCAACTGAGGGTCACATATGGGCCATAGCCTTATATGAAAGGCACCTGCAACAGGGCAAAAAATACAGACTAAGCCTCCAAGAATGGATTACATTCATTAAAAATCAGTTAGAACCACAATGATGGTCAAAATATAGTGTTGACCTCCCAATGTGCCCGCTACACACCTATGTAAAATTTCCTAGGAGTTCATGGGGGAGCAGATGATCCTCAACGGAGTATCACAAAGCAGGGACAGACATGCTGATTTCAGCGGTGTGTCACTCATGAGTAGAGTTGAGCGAACTTCTGTTTTAAGTTCGGCGTCCAAAGTTCGGGTTCGGGTTATCGTAGCATCCCGTTATGGATTCCGCTACCACAGACCATAACGGCATTTGGAATCCATAAGGGGATTCTTCAATGAACCCGAAAGTAGACAAGACGGAGGACCTGGGGGTGACGTCACCGTCATGTGATCAGTGCAGGGGGCGTGGCTCAGTACTGGATTAGATAAGAGGTGGTAGCCTAGGACCTCTTATCCAATCCAGTACTGAGCCACGCCCCCTGCACTGATCACATGACGGTGATGTCACCCCAGGTCCTTCACCCCGGATTCCAAATGCCGTTATGGTCCGTGGTAGCAGAATCCATAGCGGGATGCTTGGATAACCCAAACCCGAACTTTGGATGCCGAACTTAAAGCAGAAGTTCGCTTATCTCTACTCATGAGGTAAAAGTAAGTGGTTGCAGAAAACTAGCATCATAATCATTGCAGCACAGGCCTTGAACAGAGTCAAATTTACTTGAGAAGAGTCATGGTTATGCAGCGTACTCAAGTTAGGGTTAATAGTGTTCCGGAATGTTGTAGTGCAATGATGACCACTAACCTGAGACGGCTGACTCTCTGGAAGAGCAGGTAGTGATTGGTAATGTTCGTGACGCCAGTGCCAAGTAACGGTGGCACGCCGTTTGCTGATAGCAGGAATAACTGAGGAACCACGTGATGATAAAACAACCTTGAACTTTACTGAAGCTTTGATGGTAATCATACACAGACATAGATGGAAGCGCAGTTCCTTAGAAGACGGTTGGTTTCAGTAAGCTTTAGGTTACAGTACATTTAATGGCAGGCAATATGTAGCAAGGTGATCTCAGAGGGTTAATAGTAGGATTTGCAGTACAGGCGGCTTGCACTCTATTCCTGTCTGATCCTGGAACATGGACACTATCCTCCAAGGCCCCAATGCCCTCAATCTGGCGTATATCCTTGGGTCTGTATTTATCAAGTACCTCCTCTGTTGTCTTTAGTACCTCTTGCTTTCCTAGACTTGCCTCTGCCTCTCTCAGCTTCCTCAGGCTGGTTGTCCGTGATGTTCCTACTTCTGCTGATATGGACTCAGGAGGGGAACCTTCTCCTTGGATCTGGAACCCGGTTACAGGGACTGCAATGCCCTCTCCTAGTCTGCAGGCTCCAGGCCTGCTCTGCCTTCACAGGCTCATGGCCTGGACTTAACTCAGACACAGCCTCATCTCCTTCTCCCTTCCCTGACTGGGCCTTATATAACCTAGGGCTCCCTAGCTCCCTCTAGTGACTCAGAGCTGGAATGACATCCCTAGCAGGCCTGCACATGGCACACTTCACAGTAACAGGGAAGTACATAACATTACATTTTATGAAGATGACTTATACCAACCTCCCCATAAATAAGGGGAAACGACAGCACACAAGTGACCCTTCTGTTGTGACGGGCATCACAGCTCCCGTACACTACAGTTATCCATAAGCTCCTGCTCTCCCCGTCCATCAGCTGATGATTGACAGTCTTCTTCTTACTTTTTACCCTAGAAGAGAACTGCCAATCATTATCAGATGGGTGGGGAGAGCAGGAGATTATGAATAACTCTGACTCTTCTAATGTGGATTTGACTCTTTTCCAGGCCTGTGCTGCAACGATTATGATGCTGGTTCTAGGCAACCACTTACTTTTAGCTTATGATGACACACCGCTGAAATCAGTGCGTCTGTCACTACTTTATTATGCCCTTGGTGAGTCCAGCATAAAATTGATGACAGGTTCCCTTTAAGGCTACTTTCACAGTGGAGTTTTGGTTTCCGTTTGTGAGATCTGTTAAGGCCTCTCAGAAGCGGTCCAAAACAGATCAGTTTTGCCCTTAATGCATTCTGAATGGATAAGGATCCGCTCAGAATGCCTCAGTTTGGCTCCGTTCCGCCTTCATTCTGCTTTGGAGGCGGACAGCCAAACGCTGCTGGCAGCGTTTTGGTGTCCGTCTGATGAAACTGATCCATGGGGGATGGATCCGTTTTCTATTGTGCCAGATTGTGTCAGTGAAAACGGATCCATCGCCATTGACTTACATTGTGTGTCAGGACGGATCTGTTTTCACTGACACACTATGGCAAGTATGAAAGTAGCCTAAGCCACATTCTTATCAGTAAGATAAGAACTGAGCTATAATGAGTGTTTATAATGTCAGAGAGCAGAGATAAGGAGCCCGTCAGCTCCCCAGATGACAGAAAGGACAAAAAATCCACAGGCTGCTACTAGAGCATGTCAGCTCTGTACACAAAAAAGGATTCCATATTGTAAATAAAGACCAATCGAATAAATGATTTTTAGATCAAAATATGTATACTGCAATAATAATAATAATAATAAAAAAATTGCCCCCAAAGATACATAGCCTCTAAAGCAGCCCTCCTCCTTCAGCTGTTTGTGACCTAAACCAGCTGGAAAGGGGTTAATGTGATCCTCCCTTGAGGGTTTTTCCTGATATTCTAGGCACTTATCGGGTATACTTTGGGTGGCTCTTTATCCTTTTTTTTTGCATTTTTCTTCTTTTTCTTTACTTTTAAAAGCATGAATTCAATTTTATGTTATTAATATTGATATCCACCCTTGAAATGTTGTAGCTCAATCACCATCTATCTATCTGTCTATCTATCTATCTATCTATCTATCTCATATCTATCTATCTATCTATCTATCTATCTATCTATCTATCTATCTATCTCATCTATCTCCTATCTATCTATCTATCTATCTATCTATCTATCTATCTATCTATCTCATCTATCTCATCTATCTATCTATCTATCTATCTATCTATCTATCTATCTATCTCATCTATCTCCTATCTATCTATCTATCTATCTATCTATCTCATCTATCTCCTATCTATCTATCTATCTATCTATCTATCTATCTATCTATCTATCTATCTATCTATCTATCTCATCTATCTCCTATCTATCTATCTATCTATCTCATCTATCTCCTATCTATCTATCTATCTATCTCATCTATCTCCTATCTATCTATCTATCTATCTATCTATCTATTTTTCTATTTATATATACAGTATATAAATATATATCTGTGCTTGTTTTTATAACTGTTGCGTAACGCCTGATAAAGGGCTGAATAAGTGGAAAATATTTATTTTTATTTTTCTGTTGTATAAACCTGGGGTGCGTCTTATAGTCTGAAATATCCTACAAATGTAAAACTCTTTTTTATCCACCTATCTGGAGTACTTTCTTTCTTTTGTGTCTCCCTGGATGCATTGGATCTAGGTCTTGTTAACACCATCCTCCCTGATCTAGTTATATATTTCTATGAGTTTTGAAGTAGGTTGAGGAGATGAATGAATGAACACATGAATTATTAAATGAATGAATGACAGGCTGGGCCACTTCACCTGCTTGCCTGAGAGAAGGAAGCTACTGGGCATGTTAGTCCACCACTGAATGCAGGAGATGGTGGACCAGCAGGGGGCGCTGCCAGAGAGGAAAATATAATGTATATTAAAAACCTTACAATATTTGTATTGCATGTATGTTGCCCTATTCATTGCACAGTAATACTTTTAGGGTCCATTCACACGTCCGCAATTCCGTTCCGCATTTTGCGGAACGGAATTGCAGACCCATTAGTTTCAATGGGGACAGACGATGTCCCGGCCGGGTCCGCAATTGCGTTCCCGAAAAAAATAGAACATGCCCTATTCTTTTACGCAATTGCGGACAAGAAAAGGCATTTTCTATGAGAGTGCCGGCGATGTGCGGTCCGCAAATTGCGGAACGCACATGGCCGATGTCCGTGTTTTGCGGATCCGCGGATCCGTGGATCCGCAAAACACACACGGACATGTGAATGGACCCTTAATGAGAGAAGTTCTTTAATATATTAGTTATATTAATTATAATAAAGTTTATTTAATAAAGATAAACTTTAAAACCTTATTTCAATGAACATGGAAATAATTGTCAGCGATATACAGTACCTTCTAGTTCTAGACTACATGAAGCAGGGAGTTTCCTAAAGGGAAAACTGTCTTTTTTTTACCAGCTGATTGCACATATAGAGTTTACTCTGACCCCCCACCGAATAAAGTTATGAACAATGCCTGACGCCTGCTGGGTTGTGTGTACTGTTGACTATGTGAAGGGGATGGGAGAACAGCGGGGGTCCAGAGTATGCTTGACATAAATATTTTAGCTGCTCTATAGATTGCTGTATGCACAGTGTAGCGTTATCAATCTTGATTTAAAGGCACAGTGCAGACTAAGAGACAATTGATGGGAGATGCAGTCCTGAGCCGATTAGATATCATATACTCTTCTTTATAAAGATATTGTTTGATAACATAGAAATACCAGTTTGTGACCTGGGGCATCTTGATCAAAGCAATGAGCTTGGGTAGTTTGAAAGCCTGAAGTGGGGGCTGGGGATGCCTGTACATATGAAAAGGAGTGTACATACATAATACAAAAGGACAAGTTACAAACTGGTGCAGAAGAAGAGAGGACCCTTCCAGCAAGGGCTTACAATCTCACATTTGCTTGTGCGCAGGGGCGGACTGAGAACCCTCAGGGCCCCCGGGCAAAATAAATCAAGGGCCCCCTTCCAGGCCCCACCCATGCCCTACCTCCAGCCACGCCCATGTTATACCTCCAGCCACACCTATATCCCGCCTCCACTACCTGGTCACACCGCCATCGTTATGCCTCTGATCCCATCACTACAGAAATACAGGGCACTTACAAATTACGTCCAATGACGTCTTCTTTGATGTAGATGTTTTCTGTCCTCGTCTTCTCCTTTCAGACCTTCAGACCAGACCGCCATGTTGTCGCCATTTTCCATCTCTGCAGTTTAACAAAAAAAAAATCTTAGTTTACTACTTTTCCATCATCCTTCCATCTTCTGGACAAATCATCCTACTACCCCCAATACTGTGCCGCTGTGCTCGCCAATACTACACTGCAGAAACAGATAATACCCCTGGTAATACTAGCACCACACAGAGCCCCCCATATAAAATACCCATTCTTTGTGGCCTCAGTAGAAGCCCCCATAGTGCCCCATAATAATGTGCCAGTAACACGTGCCTCTCCATGCCACCACATGTGCTAGTAATAAGTGCCTCTCTTGTGCTTCCCCCCATGTGCCAGTAGCCCCCCCCTTATTATGTGCCAGTAGCCCCCCCCCATATGTGCCAGTAGCCCCCCTCCCATATGTGCCAGTAGCCGTCTCCCCTTATGTGCCAGTAGCCGTCTCCCCTTATGTGCCATTAGGCCCCCCTCATGTGCCATTTGGCTCCCCTCATGTGCCATTAGGCCCCCCTCATGTGCCATTAGGCCCCCCTCATGTGCCATTAGTCCCCCTTATGTGCCAGTAGCCGTTCCCCTTATGTGTTATTAGTCCCCCTCATGTGCCAGTAGCCGTCCCTTTATGTGCCAGTAGCCGTCCGCTTTATGTGCCAGTAGCCCCCTTTATGTGCCAGTAGCCGTCCCTTTATGTGCCAGTAGCCGTCCCTTTATGTGCCAGTAGCCCCTTATTATGTGCCAGTAGCCCCCCATATGTGCCAGTAGCCCCCATATGTGCCAGTAGCCGTCTCCCTTATGTGCCAGTAGCCGTCTCCCTCATGTGCCATTAGGCCCCCTCATGTGCCATTAGGCTCCCTCATGTGCCATTAGGCCCCCTCATGTGCCATTAGGCCCCCTCATGTGCCATTAGTCCCCCTTATGTGCCAGTAGCCGTTTCCCTTATGTGCCAGTAGCCGTTCCCCTTATGTGTTATTAGTCCCCCTCATGTGCCAGTAGCCGTCTCCTTTATGTGCCAGTAGCCCCCCCCTTATTATGTGCCAGTAGCCCCCCCCCATATGTGCCAGTAGCCCCCCCCCATATGTGCCAGTAGCCGTCTCCCCTTATGTGCCAGTAGCCGTCTCCCCTCATGTGCCATTAGGCTCCCCTCATGTGCCATTAGGCCCCCTCATGTGCCATTAGGCCCCCTTATGTGCCATTAGTCCCCCTTATGTGCCAGTAGCCGTTCCCCTTATGTGCCAGTAGCCGTTCCCTTTATGTGTTATTAGTCCCCCTCATGTGCCAGTAGCCGTCCCTTTATGTGCCAGTAGCCGTCCCTTTATGTGCCAGTAGCCGTCCCTTTATGTGCCAGTAGCCGTCCCCTTTATGTGCTAGTAGCCGTCCCCTTTATGTGCCAGTAGCCCCCTTTATGTGCCAGTAGCCGTCCCCTTTATGTGCCAGTAGCCGTCCCCTTTATGTGCCAGTAGCCACCCTCTTTATGTGCCAGTAGCCGTCCCCTTTATGTGCCAGTAGCCCCCTTTAGTGCCAGTATCCCCCTTTAGTGCCAGTAGCCCCCTTTAGTGCCAGTAGCCCCCTTTATGTGCCAGTAGCCCCCTTTAGTGCCAGTAGCCCCCTTTAGTGCCAGTAGCCCCCTGTATGTGCCAGTAGCCCCCTTTAGTGCCAGTAGCCCCCTTTAGTGCCAGTAGCCCCCTTTAGTGCCAGTAGCAAAAAAAAGAACACTTATACTTACCTCCAGCGATGCGATGCAGGCCTCTTCCGGCCTGTGTCTCGCGCCGCCTGCACCGGCCTCTGATAGGCTGCCGGCCTAGTGCTGGCAGCCTATCAGAGGAACAGGGAGAGAGAGGACACGCCTCTCCCTCCTCTGCTGCTGCTCCGCACGGAGATCAGCGCAATGCAAGCGCTCATCTCCGTCCTGATGTTCCCTGCCGCCGCCACGTCTGCCCTGGGGACGGGCCCCCTACTGACCACGGGCCCTCGGTCCATGCCCGAGTGCCCTAATGGTCAGTCCGCCCCTGCTTGTGCGTCACTTTCCCACTTTTGAGTGGAGGTGGGGTGGATATGTGTTCTTCAACCACCTGAATCCCCAGTTTCCCCACCTGGGTAGGACAAACCTTGATTTTAAATCCTAGTGGACACTGGGGTTGCAGGCCAGGTGGATGCCAGCAGCTCGGCAGGCTCTTGCTAAGGTTGGCAAATGGAGACCATTGGTCCCTGACCCTTATGCAGTACCCCAGAGCAAGGGGTTTCGACAAATAGTTTGTCATGTAATATGTTGTTGTATATTGTCATGTTATGTAATGTACCCAGTATAACTATGTATGGATGGCACAGCCAGGGTTAACAATCCTGTCTTAGTCCTCGTAGGAGGTTAGGTGTGAGCTGGCCCCACCCCTAACCTTAAGGCTGGGTTCAGACTTGCGCGTATTTGCTACGCGCGTAAAACGCGCGTTTCTGTCACGCGTATTACAGCGTGTTTTTGCAAATAGGAAACGCGCGTCGTACGCGCGTTCGTGTGATTGACTACTATGCCGTCAATCACAATATGCGCGACAAAACGTCCCAAAGAAGCTCAAGAACTTTTTTGAGCGTAGGGCGTTTTTCAGCGCGTTCAAACGCACTGTAAAACGCTCAAGTGAGAACCAGGGCCATAGGGAAGCATTGGTATTCATGTGTTGAGCGTTTTACAGCGCGTTTGAACGCGCTGTAAAACGCGCAAGTCTGAACCCAGCCTAAGGGAGTCTAGACTGGAGCTCAGAGATACAAGAAGCTTTGACTTGTGCTCCCTCTTCTTAGGCCCAGGAAGCTAGAGAGACTCATCAATTAATGCATGATCTACAGAGTCAGTAAGGTAACCTGCTATCTAAAGCTTACAAGACTTTTCTGCAGAGGGGAACACCATTAAGACAACCTTTACACCTGAATACGACCTGGCCAGTCATATCTCCCCAGTGCAGTGGACATTACAGGCGCCATACAAGGTGTACTGTTGCTTGCCATAGATTCCACTGAAAGAGGCTTGAGACAGATAGAGAGGGAAGAGGGCCATAACTAGTGTTTAGCGAATCGAAGCCCACAAAGGCAATCAAACAGAGCAAAGCATAAAACAAAAGGAAACAATTCGGTTACATACATCAGATTTGGAAAGGTCTGTGGAGATCTTTTGTTGAGAGCTTCAATAGACCGTAACCATGTGTATTTTTGTGGCACACTGCACTTTTTAAGCAGCAATTGGGTGTGTACTCAGTAAATACTCAGTTTGTTATTTTAAAAAAATTAGGACATATTCATACATGGCAGATTTAATTTTAAACATTTCTGCAAATGCCCCATTCATTTGTATAAGGCTTGCAGAAATCCATGCAAATGCTGCATAAACATCCTCATTCAAATATATGGAACTGATGTCAGTCACAGAAATTCGTGCTGCAAATCTGAGTGGAGTAGAGATGAGCGATTTTCTTGAAATTCGTTTTGGGTACGAATAGCTGAATAGCTGAATTTTTGAAAAAAGTTTGATTCTACCTGAATCAGATATACTCCAATTGCTCTAAAAGTTGGTATATAAAATTTTTCTGGTCTCCTAGAACTGATATTTTTTCTTGAAATACTTAGCACACATAGTACATATACTAGGCGATCTCTGTAATGAGAAAGAGTAACCACATGCAGACAACATATATATTACCCAGAAATCCAGTCAGGTATGAATCGATCCTACTCAAATCAGATATGCACCAATTGCCTTGAAAGTTGATATATACAACTCTCTAGTCTCATAGGACTTATATTTATTATAGAAACACTCTAGAACCAGCGAGAGACTAGTATACTAGTATTTTCCCAGAAACCTAGAGCAGCGTTGACTGGCTTACAATACTCCGCACACATACTACGCATGCTAGACGTTTTCCGTAATGAGAAAGAGTATCCCCCAGACAACGCATATATATTGCCCAGAGACACAGAGTAGCGTACTAGTCTCTGTATTGCTCTCTCTCTCATACTCAGTGCCTTCCATAAGGAGAAATAGTACCCCAACCAAGGCCTTTCAGGCAGCCAGGACATTTTTTTGTCTTGGCTCTGCTAAGGGGTAGTTGCCCAGAAAGAGATGGTATGAGACACTCCGTTTTCCTTCCTTTTTGGAAAGGAGACTAGACTCTATTTAGAGAGAGACTCAGAGTCTATCTTGCAGACTTCTATCTCATATTCAGCCTTCGAAAGAGCTTACTGCTTCAAGTGTCCGTGAAATACCTGAGAACTGTGGCTGCTTTATATACTTGTACTACAACACCTGTCATCCTCAGTAAAGAGACTGTTATCTGTTTCAAATATACTGGGCGTGGTCATTGCATCATCCATTTGCCGGCCCTCTTGTATGACTTCCTGCGTTGCATCCTGCCATACACCTAACATCAAGGGCACCTCACCTAGAAACTACAGGGTGTGTCCCAAGGGAAGAAAGGGTGCGTCCTCAATTAACTGCATAGCCCCAAGGAGCGTTATAGTGAGGACAGCCACTATGAATCACTACAACTCTTATCAATGCCGCAACTAGCATCCTCCTCCCAGGTCTCGCCCTGCAGGCTGCTGTTACAATAGGGATTTTTCTTGCCGCTTTTTGTCTTTTAAAAAATTCCATAAAATTCATGCATTTTTTTAACAAGCATTTTTGTAGGTGGCTTTTTTAGCCACACAATGTTTTTCTTGTAGTTTTTTTCAGAGCTTTGTCCTATAGAAGAGTCTATGAGAAAACTCCAGAAAAAAAATGCCTCACCTGAACATGTGCAGCGTCTGGGCCACAGGGGTGTGCGTGAGTGTTGGTTGGTGTGCAGTGACGGAAAGGCGCATCGGTTCTTTCTTTCCGGCACACTCTGGTTCTTGAGATCCTCCTCCTGTCTGATGGCGGTCGTGGTACCATTAGAGTTTATGGTTTTACGATGCACGGCAGGGACCCTGTTGTTGTGATGCCAAAACCTTGCAGTGTAATGAGAAGACAGTTGTGCAGCATAACGGGTTGTTTAATGAAGAATTCAAATGCAATCAGTTCAAGACAGATCTTACTTGCTACACAGAAAAGAAGTATCCTCAGATGTTAGAGGTTCTTACCACTGCACAAGTGTCTTTAAAATAGTTGAGGCAATCTTCCTTACTCTGCACTTTGCTAACTAACTTGTACCTTAGCATCCAGATGGGGGCCTGCAATAAAGGCATTCTCCTCTGTGGCAGGCATACACTTCTGCTACCTTATTTGTACTTGTGCTAATCCTGTCTTCCTCCTTGGGATGTTGAAAACTACATCGGTGGGCCAAACTGTGTGTGCTCAGGCACCAGAACCTTCTCCTGAACATGGGTGCCATAGAGTCTGTTAAGTCCTTTTTAAGACTGGTCACCTCTACAGGAGTTTCTCTACACCTCCCTTGCATCTGGTCTGATTTCTAGAGAAGTTCTGTCTCTCTCCTGGATGGTACCAGGTCTAGGATGAGCTGGCCTGTCAGACTTACATACTTCAGGTACTAACAGGGGCTTAGCAATATGGCAAGCAGGGGAAGCTGTTGCTTTGGGGCCTGAACTCTGAAGAGACCCACCCAGGAGGAGGGCTAAAAGATTTTATTGTCAGAGCCCCTTAAACAGTATTATAAAATTATATTATATACAGAGACACTGTAGGAAACGGACGGAGCGGCTGCCGGGCTTCGCCTTAGAAAACGATTTTGACTAGACACAGGAATAGGGGTTGCATGGGAGGAGGGGGTTGAGAAGAAGGGCCCCCTTTCAAAAATTTGCTGTGGGTCCAAGTCATTTCTAGTTACGGCACTGGGTACTGATGCACCAGGTTAGCAGCTGTAGGTGCCCTCCTGAATTCCTCAGGACAGTAAAACAGTTCAATACTGCACCAGGGGAAGCAGTGTTTTGTGCTACACTGTGGTATTTGGTTTTGCTTGGGCAGTTTTTTGTGCTGCAGTATGGTATGGCTGGCCCTGTCTACTTCTGTTGTCCTTGCCCACCCTTTTTCAATTTGGACCCGCCAACAACGTTGAGCTTCCCTTTTTTTTTTTCCAGGGCCAGGGGTATTCCCATCTCACTGATCATAATGTAAGCTTTTACTGGTGGCATGGATCAGTTTTGTAATTATGTTGTTTTAGCTAATTCCCACCCTTTTTGCCAAAATTCCTTCCCTCCTATCCCATTGTTGTATGAAGGTAACCATTAGATACGGCTACACCGCTTCTCTCCCGAATCCATGGGCCGCGCTTGCGCAGAAGATACTTTTTTCCCTCCCAGCCGGCCGCTCATTGCAGTCCTGAATGCGCACACTGCCGCACATGCGCAAAGCTTATTTCTTCAGTGCTGCGTCTCATACAAATCTGCGCATGCTCTGTATGCAGTGCGGCCATAGGAGCGGCTGAGATAGGACTTGGAGGAGGTGCCCTGCATCTGAGGACCGGCAGAACAAAAAGCCTATGTGAGTGGCAGGTGTACTATTTCATTCATCCCCAAATCCACCAAATATTTAATATTTTATGACAATCAAGGGGGTTATCAGACGCTGATGCAGGGCCCTATGCAGTGGAGGGAGGCTGGGGGAGGACGCTATGGAGTTTATGGACACTGGGGGAGGACACTATGGAGTGGGAAGACTATCCACATGAACGAGCAGGACTGAGTTCTCAGTGTGATGTCATAAAGACGCGTGGCAGGCCTTCACTCAAACTGCCTAAGCCCGCACAGCCTTAGAAGTAGGAATCTAGGAAGTGAACAGCAGAGCTGGCTGCAAGTGAGGATGAATTAGCAAGATGGAAAAACCCCTTTAAAGGCAGTCCTTTAAGCTGTTGCATTTCATGCTCCGATGCTCTCCCTTGCCCTGCGCTGGATAGCGCAGGGCAAAGGCTCTTTTATTTACTATAAACCACTGCCGGGTGGAGGCTTCGGGTGTTTTACAGGCTAGGGCAGCGCTAAAGCCCGCCCATCAGTGCCGGTGAGGTCACCGGGCTCACTGCTGGGCGGAAGACTCCACCTGACAGCCCTAAGAAGAGCCTGGTTCGTCACCGGAACTCCAGAAAATGCCTCTGCCCTGCGCGATTTAGCGCAGGCAAGGGAGAGCATCGGAGCATGAACTGCTCCGATGCTCAAGTCAGGGGGGCTGCCTGGGTGAAAATGGGGATATGTCCGAGTTCAGCTCTGAACCCAGACCACCCCTTTAAAGGGGTATTCCCATCATAATGATCACCGTTAAATCTGTTAATGATTTGACAGTCATTTTTGGAAATACATTTTATTACCCAATTCCCACCCTTCTTGAGATAATTTATCCTTACTTACCTCATTGTTGTCGGTCGGTCTCCCCTAGTTACGGCCACCACTCTTCTCCCGAATCCTGTGGCCGCGCTTGCGCACAAGACTGTGTATTTTCTCCCGGCTGGTCTGCGCGATGCTCTCAACGCACACTCCATCGCGCATTCGCCATGGTGACTTCTTCCTGGCCAGTATAGTACAGAGCCCGAACGCGCACGCCGGCTCTGTACTATACTGGGCAGGAAGAAGTCACCATGGCGCATGCGCGGCAGCGTTCACGTTCAAGACAGCGCGTGGACTGGCCAGGAGAAGA
Organism: Bufotes viridis; assembly: GCA_033119425.1. Classification (NCBI taxonomy): domain Eukaryota; kingdom Metazoa; phylum Chordata; class Amphibia; order Anura; family Bufonidae; genus Bufotes; species Bufotes viridis. Next base: position 69,953,817 of record CM065592.1, read on the forward strand.
CGTCAATCAAGCTGACTGAGCCCGCCCAGCCGAATCCAGGAAGTGGACGTCGTGCCTGCCGCAGGTAAGTATGAAATGGGCTGATGGGACAACCCCTTTAAGTTCCCAGTCTGTGCCTGATGATTGTAGAATGTTCTGCCCTCATTATTATAGAGGGTGGCACCAGCCCCATCTAGTGGTGGCTAAAGACATGGCCTGTGATTACCATGTGCTTACAGAAATATGCAGTAAATGCATACGTGATATGACAAATATATTTTTGCACCTTGCAGTATACGGCAACTCTTGGAGCAGGGTGCTGCACATACCAAGGGACAAAAACGGGGCACAAAGAAATCACAATGTCTGTAAGACATTTTATATTTTACTATTGCCCAGCGTGTGGTATGCAACGTTTACACTGCAAAAAAAAAAAAAATATTATGGGAAAACGCCATGGGAAAAGAAGCTTTTTTGCAAGTGTGATACCACCTTATACAGTAGATGTCTGTGATGCTGTTTATGCCAGTGCTAATGCTATTCCACCACCTCCTCTATTTACTTGCCTTCTACCCACTTGCTGTCTGTTGTTTTTCATCAGTCATTTCAGCACAAGTATTGAAATATTCAGAATATTCCAATTTTGGTTATTTTCAGGCCAGATGTATAACATGAAGTTCGAGTGCTTTGGCGCAGTATCTCTAATTTGGTCCCAACACATCATATAGACTAGAGTACTGATTTCTTCCAGAGGAACCTTTTGGGCCCCCTCCGGATCCAGGGCCTGGATACAACTATATCCCCCTATAGTTACACCCCTGCTTTAGGCTCTGAGCTTTCCATGATAGATATTAACTGGTTTTGAATAGTTTACTGCCCAAAGCAAATGGTTAGTGTTACGTGTATGTATTGTGACAAGTCAGAGATCAATGTGCATTGTACGTGCCCCGGGGAATTAGAGGCAGAATTTAAAGATCGGATGTTAGCCATCCCAGCGCACGAAACAAACAGCATGTCTTGGTGACCAGGGTCATTGTGAGGGCATCCTGAATGATTTCAGCAAAGGAAAGTGGAACAATACAGCCATTACTGCAAAAATGAAAGTCAAGGCCATAGAAGACGCAACAAGTCTTGAGAATCCAGCTCCAGCTCACTCCATTGCTGTAGAAGATACTGGGAGCAGTTTATATACTACGTATATAGCCATTCAGAAGTCTAGGATAGTGGGGTAACAAACCCTGTAGGAAATATAATTGCGGACATCCAGATAAAGCCATTACGACTATATGTATACATGTATTGTTCTCTCTGTATAGCTACAGGATATGGTTTCTGGACCCCTATTACTATTCTGCTGTATGCAGTAGTATTATTGGCCTATACTGGTCTTGCACAGTGGTCCTTAATGCTTTGTGTCTGTCCCAGGGTACATCCATTTGGAGCGGCAGACGCATGCGGCGCTAGCAGCGGTACATCATGATGTCTGCACCACGACTGGAGATCTTCTAATATCGCCTAAAGATCCCTGGGTGCAGTAAGATACCAACAATACATACTCCTCCTTGATGTCCTGACATTATCTGCCATATTTAATGCATGTCCTCTGTCTTTTGAGGTTTTTTGAGGCTCCAACTGAACACTGATATCAATTTATAACGTGTCTGCATTGAAATCATGTCAAGCCATCTGGTTGATTGTGAATCATGGAGTGGTTAGATATGAATTGCTGATAGTGATAAACTATCATATGATGAATGGGGTGTAAACACATGAATTATCTGGATCATGTGTGTAATTATCAAAATTGTTTGAAATCATGAATATCAGTCTGAATTAGGTTGGCCCATGTATAATGATTCCGATCAAATTGTCCAATTCATCGTTAGACTAACTAGATGAGCTGGTGAAGATATTTTTCTATTGCGCCATATCAAATTTTTACAATTTTTTGGATACGTGATTTTAGACCATAGTTTGATTTACTATTTGATTTATTATATATATTTTGTTTCTCTTATTGCTCCCCTGATGAACCACGAGGTGGGGAAACGCCTTGAGATTGAGATATATTAGGGAGAAGTGAGAGTGAGATAGGCTAGGTACGGGACCAGGGGCCATCCACCTTTAGGGTGTTCCCCTGGGTCAAGGAATTAGTCAGGGAGATATAGGGATTTAGATCATACCCCTTCCCGACTTACCTGACGTCTCGTATGGATATGCCCCCTCTTGTGACATCATTTTTTGTATATCTGGAAGTATCGGTCCATGATTGATTGGATTAATGGTTATTTGTGGTATAATTATTTTTAACGGTCATACGAAAAGTTACAACGTATAGTAAGTATAACGTATTAGTGATTAATGTATTCAAAGATTTTTTTGTAGGTTATAGTAATATCACAAGAATGTTTTAGTCCCTGTAGGTGCAGTACCCCGTAGCACGGAGTATCTGCAAATGGTTTGATATTTACTGTTATGTCATGTATTGTTATGCTAGGGGTGGCACAAACAGGGTTAAAATTCCTGGTTCAGCCCTTTGCAGGAAGTTGGGTCGGGATTCAAGATCCAACCCCAGCTCAGTTAGTCAGTCTTAGAGGAGAGTTCAGTAAGAGAGGAAGATGTGGCTTATGCTCCCTCTTCTGAGGCCCAGAAACTCCAGAGACTAACAGATCTCTGTGTGAATTGCTGCAAGAGTAAGGGAAAGAGAAAAAGGAAAGATAAAAGAGAACTTAGAATCTGCATGCCCAAGCATAGGAGTCAGCAAGGTAATTTGTGACGACAGCTATTCAGACTTTGCTTTAGTGGGGGACACCATTAAGACACCCTTCACACCTGGACGTCATGCCTTCAAGACCCAATATCCCACAGTGGACACTACAACAATTATTACAAAGGGAGAGAATTATACTGTGTAAAGTTGGAACTTTATTTCACTATAACTGGAAGTACTACAACTACTATTTTGCACTTCAGTAAGGAGAGATGTTTGTTCTCCACTGGCATAGTTTTTTAACACCAAGACCATATGCTGGCCATTGCACTCTACACGCCTTGCACCCATCCAAACACCTAACATCAAGGGCACCCCAGCTACCAATAGGCAGGAGCCCCAGAATCAGCGTGTGCCCCGAGGGAAGAAGGGATGCTCCCTCTTTTCACTGCACGGCCCTAGGGAGTAACAGCGGGAGAACAGCCATTGTGATTGACTGTGTAAGCCAAAGCCACTGCCACTTCCCTCCACCCTAGCTCCTCATTGGCTTGCTGAATTGGCTGTTGTGATATCACAAGTGTTTCGATCAGGGCTTCTACTGTGCCATCACAAGTGGATTTCAGTCAGATGAGCTGCTGTGAAATCACAAGTGGATTTCAGTTGAAGTATAACTGTTAAATTTTTTATTTTTTTTACTATTGGATATAGGTGATTAATATCACCTTGTTGGCCCTGTTTTAATTTCTGATTGTTTAATAAATAATCGCTAAAAGCCACCTAAAACTCCCCAGTATTGGCTATTGTTACCTGAGATAAATTCAGGTTGCTATGCTCCTTCCGTCTACCAGATGAGGACGGAGCACGCTGCGTGCACTGGGAACTGATAGTGAGTCAGCATTGTAAGGGAATGTATAAAAAGCCAGGTTCTTCCTGACAGGAGATAACAGTGCTGGACTGTGTGTGTGAACTTCTCCACATGCCTGTGCTTGGCAGACACTCCCTTAGCAGTGCTGGACAATGTGGCTGCTCAGTGTATAAAGTAAAGCCTTATCTGATAAGAGGAGTTCTTGTAGGAGGACTACAGGCCTCAACTTCACTGCAAGACCCCCCTATACAGAGCTGGTCTTCACTAACTTCAATGCAGGCGTCCTATGGATTAGCCTCAGGGCTGGGGGCGGCCATTTTAACAGAATAGTGAAGTTGTAGTTTTATGCAGACTGGTTGCTAAGGGCTGAATCTTTTTAAATAAGGGGTAAGTAAGTCTAATAGTTATTGATTCAGGAATATTATCATATTAGTAACTACATATATGAAAACTGAAATTAGGGTCTAAATGTGACAGTTATCCTTTAAGTGAGCTTCTATGACATCACAAATGGATTTTAGTTGGGTGAGCTGCTGTGAAATCGCAAGTGGATTTCAGTCAGGTCAGCAGCTGTGACATCACAATTAGATTTCAATCAGGTGAGCTTCTATGATATCATAAGTGTATCTCAGTCAGGTAAGATGCTGTGACATTACAGGTGTATCTTAGTCAGGTGAGCTTCTTTGACATCACAAATGGATTTCACTCAGGTGATCTCTGTGACATCACAAGAGGCTTTCAGTTGGGTGAGCTGCTATGAAATCACAAGTGGAATTCAGTCAAGAAAGCTTCTGTGACATCATAAGTGGATTTCAGTTAGGTGAGCAATGGCTATGACGTCACAAGTGGATTTTAGTCAAGTGAGCTTCTGTGACATCACAAGTGGATTTCAGTCAGATGAGCTTCTGTGACATCACAAGTGGATTTCAGTAAGATGAGCTTCTGTGACATCACAAGTGGATTTCAGTTCGGTGAGCCGCTGTAACATAAGTGCTTCAGTTTGGTCAGCTTCTGTGACGTCATCGGGGTTTCAGTCAGTTAATCTACTGCAACATCATCAGTGGGTTTCATTCAGGTGAGAATTGTGACATCAAAAGCCATTTTCATTCAGGTAATGTTGAAGGGATTGCTATAGAGCAGAGAAAGAATGGAGCAGAGAAAGTCAGGTGATATCACAACTGAATTTCCAGTGATTTACGAGTTAAAATCTGTTCATTATGGACATTAAATTAAAAAGAATAATCCACAAATATTATTCTTTTATACTAATACCGTTCTGTTCTATACAGCAGTCTTCTACTGAAAAAAGCCCACCCTATCCTGGTCGCCGCCTGCCATTGGCTGCCACCCCCAGCGACTCTAGCTGTTTTCATCCACGCAGAGGGAGAAGGAGTGGCGGTCGTGCGGGACCAGGAGCGACACGGGTGCTGGGGAGCGAGAAAAGTAACATTGTGTGTGAAGGGCTCGGGCATATGGGGGGCATTTCAGGGGTCGGATAACCCCCTTAATTTCCTAAACTTAGAATTCTAGTTACAGCTGCTTATTTATCAGATATAATGTATCTATTTTACCTAAATACATATTTCCTGTTTCAGCTGTAGATATATCTTAAATATAAGTGACAAACTTAGCAACATTTGAACCAATATCTGAGGGCTGTAGGACAAAGGTATCATGTCACACTGTACGGTATACCAAATACAAAACTAGGGTGAGTGGTGCAAAAATGCAAAAAAAAATCAGGCAAAAAATAGCAAACGTCCAATTTTACAATTTTTTAAAGCCAGAATTCTTAAGTGCAGGGCTTGATAAATACAACCCATGGTATTTACCCCAACAAAATGACTTGAAAAATACAATTCATCCTGAAAAACCCAAGCTCTCATATGGCTGGGTGGATGGAAAAAAAAGTTGGCTTTCGAAATGAGTAAATGAAAAAAAAAAAAAATGCTGCATCATTAATTACCAAACAAGTTGGGCACTTGTGGCAGGACAGCAATATAACATTGTACTAATTACTGACGGATGACCTGGAATCGGACTTCAGCTGTGAAATGTGCCGGGTGAATCTGCTGATGACAGAAAACCATGGGACACAGCAGGATTTGGCGGTGGTTTGCAGCTTGGCTGACCTGTGATAAATGAGATGCCGTGCTGACAATTGCAAGCTACTTTACATCTGCATATCATCACAAATCAATGTGACTGAGCAGCGTACACTTTCCAACAATGTCTAGACCGCAGTCAGTGCCAGCTACATTTAACTCATTCGTCTTCTATCTAGCTATTTTTCTTTCGATCTATCTGACAGCGGCACAATCACAAACGGATGAAAATACTGGGTGCAATCCCTCCAAGACCGTTGGCTAATAGTCCAGAGATTCAACCTAAAAAATGAGGCAGCACTCCAATGTTGGTAAAAAGGGATGGACCCCCTTCATTACCACAAAACGCAATGTTTCAGCTCAGCTCAGATGGTAAGAAAGGCCCCATTTAATGTTGCATTTTGGGGTAACAAAGGGGGTCTATCTATCTATAACAGGGGGCATGGTTAGGCCGCGATTCAAGGGGAGCGCGGTGTGGCAGCACACCTGTCACGGCATGCCCGAGCCCCAGACCGTGGAGCACGACAGGTAAGTTGGTGACAGGTAGGACCAGGATAGCACTATTGTGGCACTGTTTTACCTGTAAAAAAATGCAACCACATGAAAACCACATCAAAGCCATATTACAATATTTTCAGCGTGATTTTGAAGAGGTTTTAACCACATCTCAGCCACTACAAGTGAACATATGCTAAGGATCTGATCAACCGTGAAAACTAGAGATGAGCGAATTTATGAAAAGTTCGATTCGGCCGATTCGCCGAATTTTACAAAAAAATTTGCTTTGTGACGAATAACTTAATCACGGAGCGCATTTTTTTGAAAGTAGCAGGTGCAATGACAGGGAGCAGCGATAGCGCCGCCCCCGATCATTGTACCCCTCAGATGCCGCGTTCATGCGTGATCGCGGCATCCGACTGTAAAAACTGTGTGAAATTAACCTAAAATTTTTTAATCAAACTTACCGCCACCATTTGCTTGCGACGGGCTGGCTGCCACCATCTTGCTTGAAGATCTGGAGCAAAATCTTGCGCGGCGCGAGATTACATCATCACGCCGGCTGGCGTGCTGACGTCATACGTCACCACACACGGGATTATGGCCGAAATCTTCAATCAAGATGGAGGCTGGCAGGCCCGTCGCAAGCAAATGGAGGCGGTAAGTATGATTATTTTTGTTTTTTACACTATTTCAGGTTAAATCGATGCGCTGACATGAAGCACGAGGAAATTCGGCTTCGAGGCGAATCGAGTTTATCCTGAAATTCGGATCGAATTGCACTTCGTGGGATTCGATTCGCTCATCTGTAGTGAAAACGTCCAAATTGTAATGGCAAGATAGCTGGGTAAGAGCATCTCTGAAATAGCAGACCTCAGCCCAATCAGGGTTCCCGTGGAGGCACTAGCCCATTTCTGAAAGCACAATGGACATATAGGCATCAGAACTGGACCATGGACCAGTGACACACGGCAGACTGGTGTAATGAATCATGTTTTCTTGTGTGTCACTTACCTGGGAAAGAGATGGCACCAGGATGCATTATAGGAAGAAGACAAGCTGGTGGAGACAATATGATGCTCTGGGCTCTCGGGCTCTTGCCTCATGGTGGCTGGGGCACCCTTAATGTTAGGTGGATAAGTAGCAGGGTGCAAGGCAGGAGGGCACGTGAAGGGCTGGTGGAGTCAATGTTCAGGCCCATTTGGATATAATAAATGAAATCTCCATTTACTGAGTAGATAATGGGAGTTGTAGAACAAGTATGTGCAGCAGGCACAGTTCCCAGGTATATCACATAACAGGCTTTTCCCAAAGGCTGTATATAGACAGTAGCAATGATGGTAATAGTCCTCTCTGAGTCCTCTCTCTCTCTCTAGATACAATCTTCCCAAATAACCACAGCCATGCAGTTCTGTTCTCATTGACACTTTCTTCAATGTCCAGTCTCCGGGGTGCAGAACTTAGATTTGGATGGCCAGCCCAAGTGTGACGGGTGCCAGAGGCAATTATCCCTTTCCACAAGCAGTAAAGTCTGTTGCCATAAATGTGCGTTTACCTTGATGTCTGTCCAAGCACGGCCTGTTTAGTGGTTCTCCACCATCTGTGAAAGTCTATTACCTTTCTATCAGGGGTTGTACTCTCAGTTCAGTTGCTTTTCTGACAGCTTTTAGCTGCCAGTTAACTATTTTCAACCTCTACATTAACTTCTGAGATTTACAGTGCACAAGAAAAAGAATACTTTAACCATTTAAGTACTTTGGCAACAAATCACAATGTTAACTCTTACCCTCAGTTCACACTTGCGCGTTTTACAGCGCGTTCGAACGCGCTGTAAAACGCATAACCGATGCAAACCAATGCTTCCCTATGGGACTGGTTCACATTTTCGCGTTTTACAACGCGTTCGAACGTGCTGAAAAACGCCCGAAGCATAAACGAGTACTTGAGCTTTTTTTGGGGCGTTTGTCGCGTGTTTTGGCCCATAGACTTCAATGGGAACGCACAACACTTGTATTTTGCGCGTTTTTGACACTGAAAACGCGCGTTTATGAATTTGCAACATGCTGGAAAGGCCAAACCCCAGGTGCTAGGCGCAGTTTGGAGAGAAGCCAACACTGCAGTCAATCACACAAACGCGCGTAAAACGCACAGTTACTATTGCCAAAAGCGCGCAAAAAAAAGCGTGTAAAACGCGCGACAAAAACGCGCATCTCAGAAACGCTCAGGTGTGAACCCAGCGTTAGTCAACTGGGCCACTGCAGAATTGCCATGCTTTAGCAGAGCAGAGCTGGTGCAGGTAGGAACAGCCTGATCTGTGCTCCGGCCTGTACATCGCTCACTGCAGCCCCACAGAGCAATCCGTACCCCCATATACTGTTGACGTATCGGGAAGGGGGGGGGGGGGGGGCGCCTTCACATAACCGTTATGAATTCCATTATCGTATTTTTTTTGGCAGGACTTCGTATTTCCATCCTGCATAATGGAAACCAGACGGATCCGTTATGCTGGCGTTAGACTTCTATTATGACGGATCAAAATGGAATGCCTCTAAAGGTTGTATGTTATAACAGAAAACAATAATGGAACTCATAAGGCCTCTTTCACATAAACGTTTTTTTTGAGAGTGTACGAACCGTTTTTTTGCGTTCCGTATATGGTCCGTATACAGAACCATTATTTTCAATGGCTCCGCAAAAAAGCTGAAGTGTTTCCGTGTGCATTCCATTTCCGTATTTCGGTTTTTCCGTTCCGTGCAAAGATAGAACATGTCCTATTATTGCCCGCAAATCATGATCCGTGGCTTCATTCAAGTCAATGGGTCCGCAAAAAAAACGGAATGCATACAGAAATGCATCCGTACAGTAATAGAACAAAGTTTTATGCGAATCGACTTTGAATGTTTCATCCAAAGTCGATTCGCTCATCCCTAGAATCAACATCTGAAAGACACAAGGGGAGATTTACTAATCTTAATGCACCAAACTTTTGGTGCAATTTGCACTAAAAAGGATGTTCATGCTTTTCAACACATATTTAATTGAATAAATGTGTTAGAAAGTACATTGCATTTGTGCAAATTGCACCAGAATATTGACGCATTTGGATTATTAAATATGCCGCAGTGTCTTTCAGATGCTGAGGTTCACACTACAGACAGTATAGATATTTAGATATTTTCTTTTCATAACTGAGTGCTCAGGAAGATTTATGTCACTCATAATTGTTGTTTTCCCTCCATAGAAAAATAGTGAACAGATGTCAGGAAGGACTTTTCCGGTACATGAGGAAAAAGAGCCAAACGTGTCAGTGTTGTTGAAGTGAAAAAAAGACAAAACACAACAACGCGGCGCGTAGATGAGATACCCGTAATCATCCTGTCACCGCTCTGTACTATGCTTGTGTGTGCGCATGTGCGCTTACGTGTACATGCGTATATTTGTGTGTGTGGGGAGGGGGCGTTATTTAGTGGTAAAGATGACTTTATCTAACCCAGGACACATATTAACCATCCCCCTCCGATTTACACCCCTATACTAGTCTGTGTTGAAATAGTAAGGTGCATGTGTCTCCTGCATTAGAATATTTGTCAGATCCTCAGCTAATACCTACATGACCTGAAACCTATTGATTTCTTGTCTCATTGACAGGTATCACAATAGATCAGTAAGTGGACTGGTGAATACCGCAGCCGAGAAATCAGTGCTAAGGACAAGGACTATAGTAATTACATACGTGTAGATATGACAGGCCACCCTCCCACCAGACATAATGCACCAAGTTCATATAGTCTGCAAATAGAATCAGTTCTTCAAAGAGGAGACACATTGTAGCAAGTTACATGTATCACTATGGTAACGAAGAACGGAGAAGATAACCGCCAACTGGGTGCCACCTCCCACACAAAGCACGAGAGGAGAGAAGAGAAGCACAACCTGGCAGAGAAATAAATCACCACCCAAATCCAAGATGTGTAACCCACAACCATATCTATCTATTAATTATCTATCTCATATCTATCCATCTCATATCTATCTATCTATCTATCTATCTATCTATCTATCTATCTATCTGTCTATCTATCTATTAATATCTATCTAATATCTATCTATCTATCCATCTCATATCTGTCTATCTATCTATCTATCTATCTATCTAATATCTATCTATCTATCCATCTCATATCTGTCTATCTATCTATCTATCTATCTATCTATCTATCTATCTATCTATCTACCTCATATCTTTATATCTGTTCTATCTAATAAATCTTATAAAAAATTGGGATTTGTTACAAATATTACATAAATTAATCTGCCAAATCTGAACTTTTGCCCATTTTCTTCTGATGAATCACGCAAAAAAAAGGATAAATATGTAGAATTACATAAACCTGGGAGGGAGAGTTGAAAGGGCTCAGCCTGGTTGGCTCAGAGACTGACAGCCTTGGCAACCAATCAGGGGGTAGTATTTAGCCAGGTCCTTCTGCTCAGAAGGATGAAAAGCCATTCTGTGCACACCTAGGGGTTTGATAGGATGTGTTGTGGCTGTGTCTGAACAAAAAAACTATTGCAGAGTAACAAGCCCATGATTAGAGATGAGCGAACTTTAAAAAAAAGTTCAGCGTTCGGCATTCGGGTTGTGGTAAGTCGCGCATCCCGTTATGGATTCCACTATCGCGGCATATGGAATCCATAAGGAGCGGCTTCCACCAACCTGAACTGTTGAACAGCCGAAGGACCTGGGGTGACGTCACCCTCATGTGATCAGTGCAGGGGGCGTGGCTCAGCACGGGATCAAATCCAACTGTGGCTGGCGTGTTAGTGTTTTACTGTCATAAACTGCATTATTACCACTGTAAATTGTTAATACCAGTGCACAGCGTGTTTGTAGAAGAAAATATAACACTTGCAATTTTGCTGATGTTTAATAATCTGTGTACCAAACCACTGACTTTCCATTTATATAGGCCTCCTTTTGAATACAAAAATATGCCATCATTTTGACTTTTTCACAGGCAGACATCCATAAAAATGTTGTTGTTATTATAGAAATCTTGTGCAGTTCCACGCATTCACCAAAATTGAATTCTGCTGTGTGATATTTGTACTTCTGCCTAGCTGTCCTTTAAAATGTTCTTGTTTTCTAAATGGCTGTGGCCTTTCCCCAGCATATACCCTGTCCCCTGAGCCCATGGACTTCTGGGGAGGCACAATAAAACTGGGTAAGAACTGGCCCAGTTTACCCTGGCTGTAAGTCATGTCCAGCTTTCAGTGTCATCTCAGAGAGGGTTTTCAGTGCAGCAGGTGGCGTTGTCACAACCAAACAGACAAACTTGTCCTTCACCAGTGTACAAAACATCACTTTTGTCAAAATGATTTTTGTACAACTGTTGCTAAAGCAAATGAATACATCTGCCATTACTGACATTGGTTATTGCTGATCCCATCTCACCACTGCTGCTGTCTGCCTGATGACCATAATGTCCCATACCGTATGGCTGCTGCTGCCCCCACTGATGCAGCTGCTATTTCCCCTACTGCCACTTCCTTTACCTGTAATGCCACTACCATTACCCTACACAGCTGCGCACACATCTACTTGCTGCCTTGTTTGTTGCAAGCTGTGCTTCTACTGCTCCCAAATAAACCCTACCCTTTCCACATCCACACTGCACTGCTGCTGCTCTCAAATAAAAGGGACATTTTTCTAGACTCATTCAGAACAAGTCACTGTTTTATCTGACAATTAACACTTGTGTGTGTATAAATACTGACAGGCATTCTGCCCCCATTAACTCATAATTTCTGGAGCCACTCTTTCTACTGACATGTTAGGGCATAGTTTTTGGATGCTTAGACCCTCAACAATCCACATCCCCCCCCCCCCCCCCCATAACACAGTGTGTTTGGAATATGAGCAAGCATGAGACATGTATCGGCGAAGTGTGTTTTTAAACACACTGTATGTTAACATCGTCAAATGTGCGTTTACCAATAGCTATGTACGTCAGTGTCACTAAGATATCATTTACTATTGCAGTTATTGCGCGCCAGAGTTTGTGGCGGATAAAGGGAGCAAAAATTCATAAAAAATAGCAAGAAAAAAAAGAATAGCAAGATATACCAAATATCTAAATATTTATCTATCCAAAAGAAGAAGGCCACAGCATCTCAAGGGTAAATATAAAATCTCAAGCCATGCTTGATAAAGGCGTTTTTTACTGCCGAAACGTTGCATCATGTGACGGCTGTACTTTTTGGAATAAAGTGGCTTTGGATTTTATATTTACTCCTGAGATGCTGTGGCCTTGATGTGTAACTGGGCTTTTGTTCTGGTGACCAAGTGCACAGCGGCAGAAAAGTCTGTTTGCTGACCTATCTATCCATCTATCTATCTATCTATCTATCTATCTATCTATCCATCCTTCTATTATCTATCTACAGTATTTATCCATCTATCTATTATCTATCTATCTATCTATCTCCTATCTATCTATCTATCTATCTATCTATCTATCTATCTATCCATCTATATATTATCTATCTTCATGCTGCTCATTAGCTGTTCATGTTGCAATAAACTGCACAATTTTCTGATATTTTTTTGTTCATAATTTTAGTTTAATAGGAAAAGGCATTTCGAGGGGTAAACTAGAGACAATATGACAACTTCCACAAGTTGTCCAAAAACAACATTATACAAAAAGTTGAACAGCATATGCCAGCAGATTTGTACCTATGACACGGCTGACCTGTTACACATGTGCTTGGCAGCTGAAGGCATCTGTGTTGGTCATTCATATGTGCCCGCATTGCTGAGAAAAATGATGTTGGCATTACACCAAGAGGCTCTGCTGTCTCTGCAAATGCTGCACCCTCTCTACTTTGATTGACAGGGCCAGGCAGTGTAAAAGTCATCATACCTGGCCCTGACTTCTAAAGTGCTGAGGGCTTGGCAGTTGCAGAGGGAGCAGAGCCTCTAGGTGTAATGGTAACTTCCCCTTTGCTCCTAGAGACCCATTTGCATATAATAAAACATTTTTCTCAGCAATGCGGGCACATATGAACATGGGACCAAGCAAGCAAGGAGGCCGCTGTCCCCTTGACTTCAAGCGTGACTCGAAAATAAAACGTTTTTTCCTGCTTTTACCACATCGGACTGCAGGAAGAAAATCATGATTAGAAACAGACTGCCGGCTACATGAAGGTACTACTGGCGGTTTGGGGTGGTTTTTGCTGCTGACAGGTTCCCTTTAACTCTGTCAGTACTGAACTCTATGGCTACTTAAGGACACCCCCCCCAATCCTTGCCTGAGCAAACAGGTTGTGTAATTGCTGTAGCGTGTAGACTGATTTGGATTACCATGATGTCTGTTTGCGTTTGGCATCTGCTTGAATTATCATATTGCATGAACTCTGCCGTGACTCTCTTGCTAAATCTACTATGAATTCCTTCTGCTGACTTTGCTACCACAAGCTGGTTTCTACTCATGTCAGCAATTGTATACAAATTCACAACCAGAGGTGATGACTTCCATCCGTTGCAACCCAGAGAATCCACATCCTAGGTAGGCCCTGTGAAAAGTGTGCTTTTCTGTGGCTCAAGGTCTGTTTATCTTATGGGAATGTTTATATCTTCTTGCAATAATAAATCTTACCAAAGACATAAGATTTCGCCTACATTTTTGACCATGTTCTTTCATTCAGGAGTATGACCAGTGACATAAAATTTTGATGTTTTAGTTGCAGTTGATTTTTTTTTTAACAGCATCTGACCATGTTTTGGGCTCAAACTGGCAAGGGTATTGGCCTTCTGTTGGATTACATATCCACTGCCCCCCTCCCCAATTTCTATCCCATCCATTAGCCAGTTTAAATATATTAGGATGGAGGTTTTCTTTAGGGATGTATCTATAGTGGGTGAAGATGTAGCAAATGTACCTGGGCCTTAATGCCCCTTTCTGCCAACAGGAGGACATCAGATTAATAAATGGTAAATGCTGAGAACTGTTTCAGATTTTAAAATAGGGCCTCCGCCCCAGGTCAGGAGTTACCTGGACTCAATGAGTCCACATTCCCATATTCAGAATCTAAAAAATATTTAATAGAAATACTGTGTAGAATATTGCAATACCTACAAAACCACTGAACTATCTGAGTGTAACATAACAGACATCAATCAGCTCTTACACCAAGCTGTTCAAAGAATTCTCAATATCCAAACTAATTATCTGCTGCCAAGGTCACATCTCATGCCATGTCTCCATGAGCAGAAATAGAAGCCTCAGAATGGAACATTCTGTTTTTCTTTAGTTACGAATTTCTATCCTGGATATCAAGATGCTCTTTGGCTATTTTCGATATACTGAATGAATGTCTCCGCTGTAATAACTCAAGATGCCCTAATTAATTTTCTAAACAGGTATTTGTCATGACTAGTGTTGAGCAAAGTGAAATATTCGAATTGGAATTTAGTCCAAAGTTTAGGAAAACTTTGATTTGCAATAAATCCAAATTTTTCTCACTTTGTGGTAATCTATCAGTTTTTTCTAAAATGGCGGCTACACGAGGTGAAAGTGAGAAGCCCGGGAATGCAAAATCACCGATAATGACATGCTGCCTGCCAATCCGCAGGTACCATCCTCTGTGAAACCCTCATCCCGCATGGTCTCCTCCATTTTATTTGTCAGTCGGCAGAACTAAGGGATAAATGAAGTCATTCCACTCCTTCACATCCTGGAAGGGATGTTCAGAAATCCAGTTGGTGAGGGGACAGAAGACTTGGCGCCTACATCTCACGGCCACCTAAGCCCTGAGAAGGATGAACTGGCAGAGGAGGAGAAGAATGACGAGGAGGAGGACATAAATGGCCAGGAATTTTATACACAACTATGTGGTTTATCTAAAGCGACAGGAGAAGAGCAGTGCTGTGGCAGGACAGGGGTTGGTCAGCTGTCTTGGATTAGTGCCTTATGTATTGAGAGGAAAGACTGCAAACACAAACAGCCAGCCTCCACATAGGAACCATCCTTACAGCAGGAGGAACTAAAGTGCTCAGTTCAAGTTCCCAGGAGGACAAAGAAATCAACTGTACCCCTATAGGAAGTAAAAGCAGCAGCCAGCTCCACTGGTTCCTGAATCAATGCCCAGAAGGCCTGAGTGAGTACTGCTGGGGAAATGAACCCTAATAAGGACAGTTGGGGCCATAATATGCCCATCAGAGCATCATACTCCCCAAAATTGAGTGGTTGCAGCAACTCTTAAAGGGGTCACATACCAATTCTGCTGCTGTTGCCCATAGCAAGGCACTCCCAAAACGCACTGTTACCTTTTGCTGACCTAGCTAGCTAAAAAGTGTAAAAGGGGTGAAGAAGAAGTAACAATGATACCGCATAGCAGAGTCCACCAAGAACCTCTGCAGTATGTCAGTGATCCACTCAAATACGAGGATGACACATGGCAGAATGACCTTGCCCAATGGAAGACCCACAGGAGGAGTGCATTACAGGACTTGGTAAAGAAAGAGGAAGGAAGAAAGAAAGAAGGTGGAGAGGATGCTTAGTGGAGAAGGTGACATTGCACACCCTTATTTCTGGATGATTGTGATGATTGCAATGTGAGGAACATTTCTTTAAAGGGACATCCTGGCCTATGAACTACCGTATTTTCCAGCGTATAAGATGACTGGGCATATAAGACGACCCCCCTACTTTTCCTGTTAAAATATGGGGTTTGGGCTATACTCGCCGTATAAGACTACCCCTCTTCCAACGCACACCAAATAGAAATTAGACAGATGATCCGAGCATGAGAAACCACTGAGAGCAGGGAGAGGGTGCTGCTTCAGGAGCGACTGGCCGGGATGCAGCGCACGGTGGCTCAGCTAGAGGGCGCCTGTCCCTGAAGCTGGAGAAGGACAGCTTCTTCAGTCCGGCTTGGAAGTAAAGAGGGCCTTTCACTGGTCCAACAATTGTTAGATAATGATATATACCGTATGTGTAGAGCGGTGCCCAGGGATAATAGTAAGTGCAGGGAGATCCCTGGGCACCGCTCTACACATACATATCATTATCTAACAGTCGTTGGACCAGTGAAAGGTCCTCTTAAGTTTCAGCACGCAGTATACCGGCGTATAAGACGACCCCCGACTTTTGAGAACATTTTCATGTGTTTAAAAAGTAGTCTTATACGTCAGAAAATAGCTGTGTAACCTGTGAGATCTGTGAAACTGCAAAGCTATGTAAGAACTGCCAGCCCATGCATGCTGAGAACTGTAACTGATGTGCTTAAGTTTGGTCTACAAGAAAAGAACTGTTCTACCTCAAAACGGCCTCATTATTGTCTCCACTGAGGCAGAGGGCCTCTACACCTCACAATTCCTCATCATCAAGGGAACCCTGCACCACCATCAAGCAGGAGATCCCCAAGACCAAAGTCATTCACTGCATGGCCCAGGGGAGCGCCAGAGTGAGGAACAACTAAAATAATCATTCTTACTATCACTCCTATCGTTTCCTCTCCTTCCTTGGGCTCGCTGCACTTGTATAATGATGCATACAGAGCATACAGTAGATGATTAATTATTACACCTTTAGTTTGCCTATGAATCTCTGTGTAATCCTAATATTCTGCATATTAACAAGTAATATATCAGTTGCCGTCCTCATTCTCGGTGGCAGTGACTTGACAAATTTCAGTAGATGATAGAAGCAGCTTATTAATGATACGCACGATGCTACAATATGGCTCTGAAATATGTAAATAATGACAAGTATATGACATGCGCTAATATATTTAGTCAGATGAGCTGCATCAGCTGTCTGATATGAAATATGCATCTATTTTAATAATTGTGATGATGTAAATGTATGCAGACACAGTTGGAATTCGTGTGAATGTTCCTGCAGGAGAGAACTAGAAATTCATTAGTAAGTCAACGTCTGGTATTTGAAGACTGATTTCGCCAATATTACAAAAATGCTGTGTATTATAATTTAACTGCTTCACATAAGTAAAATGGACCCTTAAAGAGGACTCGTCACCTCTTCTGACATGTCTAAGTAACTACTTGCATTTCCCATGAAATAACAATTCTTGAGCATGTATTCATTAATACTGTATAACTATAAATCTGGCACCTTTTTAAGCGTCTAAGTAAATGTCTACGTACAGTCCCTTGAGAAAAGTACATATTCACACCCTTGGTGTTTGCTCTTTTTGTTTCATTACAACCTGGAATGAAAATGGATTTTTGGTGGGGCCTTTCAGATCAGGTGTAGTTATACCCACATCATGTGATAGCTCATGTGATTGCACACATTGGGACCTTATGGGTGGCAACAGGGGTGCACCTAGCCTTTCTGCTACCTGAGGCGAAAACTGAAACGGTGCCCCCATCATGCCAATTTCTTAACCTAACCCCTTTGCCACAATGAAAGTGCTCATTGCCCATGGCCTTTCCGCTGCCCCCCTCTTATCCCTACCTGGCCTCATTGGTGGTGCACCCCTGGATGGCAATCACGTAGTTTCCGGCAATGCCGGATCAAGATAGACTCGACAGGCTGTTCCCTGTCGGATCTCCCAAACGTTAGTGTGAAACTAGCCTAAGTGACTACCGATATTGATTGGCTATATAACAGATTTTAGGGGTTTCATAGTGAAGGGGGTGAATACATGTTCACAACTTTTCAGTTTTTATTTACTTTGCAAGGTATTTTTTTTTATTCCACTGTAACAATTTGCATTATTTTGTCAGATCATAAATTTACTAAAATCTAAATTAAAATCAGTTTCAATTCTAGGTTGTAACAAAACAGGAAAACACCAGAGGGTGAATATTTTCTCAAGGCCCTGTATCAGACCATATTATTAAGGGCTCATGCACATGAATGTATTTTCTTTCAGTGTCCGTTACGTATTTTTTGCGCACTGTATGCGCAAGTTCACCCTTCAGTTATTTGATCAGTTATTTTGATCAGTTATTGTAAGCCAAAACACAGAAAAGGTGCAAATCTTTCTATTATACTTTATCTCTGAGTAGGCTTCACTATTGGTTTTGGCTCACAAAAAATGATGGAAATAACTGTAGTGTGAACTTGACCTAAATCTGCCCCACTCTGTTATGGGGGTATCAGTAACAAGCTGCCTGTTTTAAAGGTATCAGTAGTGGGCAGGGCCACCTCTGCCATGAGGCAAGATGAGCATCTCTTCTCAGGTTACGTGTCTCGTGAGGGACAGCATTTGGGAGCTTATTGCCCCCATCCCAGCCAGTAAATCTCATAGACCACATGGCATCAGGTCTGAAGCTTATGAGGCAGTAGAACGGTGCAGGCTTTCGTGAAGAAATTACATTATTGCAGCCTCCTGCTCTAGGTCTCATGTGGCCGAGGATGTCATCAACACCACCTCCACCAGGACACAGTGATATGATGACCTCATTGAGACTGCCTGCACCTCTATAAGGACCATTATAACTAGGGGGCACTAAAGGGGGCATTATAACTACAGGGGGTGCACTATCGGGGGCATTATAACTATGGTGGGAGCACTATAGAGGGCCTTATTACTACTGGAGGCTCTATAGGGGTGCCTTGAAAAGAGGTGTTATTACTACTGGCAGCTCTATAGGAATGCCTTATAGAGAGGCCTTATTACTAATGAGGGCACTGTGGGGGCTCTAATTCTACTGCTGGCACTATACTATGGGGGCATTATTACTACTGGAAGTACTATGGGGCATTATTATCACTACTGAGGGCCCTGTAGGGGGCACTATTACTAATGAAGGCACTTTGGGAGAGAATTATTACTATTGTTTTCCTTTAGGAAACACTATGACTATGAGGGAGCTATCTGTATGACACTATTATTTCTACAGCATAGTATTTGGGGGCATTGGGTAGCACAATGGGCACAGTCTTGGTGGTAGCAGCAGAATAATTCTGTTGGGGAACCAGGTGGAGGAGGATGATGGAAAAGTGAGGAACCTAAGATGTCTGTATGGCTCACTCTGCTAAGAAGCGATGTGGCTGAAAGAAGTTGTCATGGCTGTCTGGGCTGAATGGAGAAGATAAGAAAAAAGAATGTGTATAATAACTGGAGATGTCAAGGGTTGTAATAGGTATGTAGTACTATATTCTCCTGTATGTTTGGTAGTGCTGATATCTATTCAAATATGTCTTTAGGACTAAGGTTGAGGGGGCAGATTGGATTGAGAATTTTTTTGCCTTTGATTTTTTTGTGGTGGGACGCCACTTCAATTTTCTCCTCTGGCAACAGGAAAGCTAGACTTGTCCCTGATCGTGGGCACAATATTATATGGCATCAACAGTAAACAGACAGTTATGGGTTTTGATTTATGTCATGGTGGAGGAGGGGTGACATTATATGCAGTTTGATTATTAAGATACCATGGTTGGTTAGATTATGAACTCTCCATGTAGATATAATTAGAGCATTTTACACACTGTTGTCTATAACTTAATCTGCTGTCCTGTTTCATGTTATCATGAATGGCCCCTTTATCAGTCACAGAGCCCATCCTTTATAGATCGGTGCTTTCTGGGAAAGTGTCCAAGCTACAAACTAAGTTTTTTTTTTTATTCTGAACTTGTCACCATCTGGTTCCACTACTGCAGCCCAGCCGAATTCTTGATCAGTGTCGTTCTATGACTAATCTGCCACATGTGATTCCGAGTGGTACAATGCATGCCATTCATGTAGAAACCGAACATGACATTAATCACTATTACTCTGCAGCCTTCACGTTTATAAGGAGGTTTCTGCTCAGTAAGTTAACATGAGTACTCTCACTGACGGGCCATTAAATACTGATGCTGCACGTGGACACAATTTACTGCCAAATGTATGTACAAAGCTCTTGTTCTTGACTGCTTTCATTAAAGGGGGTTTCCCAGATTTTAATACTGATGACCTATACTCTGGACAGGTCATCCGTATCTGATTGGCGGAGGGCTGAAACCTGGGACTGCCGCCGATCAGCTGTTTGAGAAGGCAGCATTGCTTGCTTGCTTGCCTTCTTGCTGCTTTTTCGAGGCCGAGTGACAACATGTTCATCGGTCACGTGGCCAAGGCGCAGCTCAGCTCCATAGAAGTGAATGGGGTTGAGCTGTGATACAAAGCACGACCACTATACAATGTATACAGAATTTGTTACAGAATTTGTAAAGCAGCCCTCAAATTCATGCAGACCCCAGATCAGCCCCGAAATGTATACAACCCACTGTCATCTTGCTGTTATTCCCAATACTGTGCCTGCTGTGCTCCCCCATGCCCATAAACACTATACTGTCAGTAATAACAATGCCTCCATTGTTAACATACTTCCCAAGGGTGCCGCTATTAGTAGCAATGCCCTTTATATTGTGTCCAATAATAATTCCCTTACAGTACCCCCAGTAGTAATAATATAACCATGGTGCCCCAGTATTTATAAACTCCTCCTGCAGTGCCCCCTGTAGTTCTAATGCCTCCATGCCAGTATAATTATCCTGTAGTACTCTCTGTATTATAATGCCCCCTATATTCATATATATAATGATCCCCCTCATAGTTCCAGTATAAAATGCTCCTCTATAATGTCCCCCAGTAATGCCAGTATGATCCCCTGGGTAGTGCCAGTATATAATGCCCCTCCATGCTCCCTGAAGTGCCAGTTTTATATAATGCTCTCTCCCCTTGGTGCCCGCTTTGTAGTGCCAGTTATACATAATGCTTCCCACTTCCCCCTTGGTACCCTCAGTAGATGATGACCACCTCAGTGCCAGTAATATACAATGCTTCCCCCTCCCCCCGTTGGGGCTCCCAGTAGATGATGACCCCCTCAGTGCCAGTTATATATAATGATCCCTTTCCTTGGTGCCCCCAGTAGATGATGTCCCCCTCTTTAGTGCCAGTTATATAATGTGCTTTTCCCTCTTGATGCTCCCAATAGATGATGATCCCCTCAGTGCCAGTTATATATAGTGCTTCCCCCTCCCCCCTTGGTGCCCCCAGTAGATGATGACCCCCTCAGTGCCAGTTATATATAATACTTCCCTCTCTTGGTGCCCCCAGTAGATGATGACCCCCTCAGTGCCAGTTATATATAATGCTTCCCCCTCTTGGTGCCCTCAGTAGATGATGACCCCTCAGTGCCAGTTATATATAATGCTTCCCCTTCTTGTCGGCCCATTAGTGGTGGCCTTTGGTGTGAAAAAAAGCAACAACAAAAAAACTCACTACCGTTCGGCCGTTGCCGTCTGTGATGCTTGGCCTGTGTTGCTGCGTCCCGGCCCAGATGGCCCCAATGACATCACCACAACCTCTTGCGCTGGGTCTTAAGTGACCTTTTGCACCCGTCTACTGGTTCAGCCTATAAGGCTGAGCGGCCGCAAGTGCGGCTGTGATTGCACCCCCCATTATGGGTAGGAAGGTGGCTCCTAGGCGGGCGCCCACCATGGCCTACCTATCGTCCCGGTTCTGGTACAAACTACTATTGGATAGACAGGGAGCCCACAGCTACAGGGAGTGCTCTGAAGGAACACAAGGTGCCCCTCCTTCACTGCATGACCCCAGGGAGCGATGGCCTTAGAGAGAACATTGTAACACATCATCAGCAGGGCCACTACTACTCCCACCCTCAGGCTCCTCAGGGGTTGGCTGCACATGCATACTGTCAAATATATTACCTACTCCATTTCTTTTAATCTCCCCCGATGTAAGTAACCTTAGTCAATGTAAATGAACCTAGGCGTCTATGGGGCGGTACCTCTGATATTTCCAGTTGTGGTGCGGATTTTAAATCTAAAGAATGTCATTTTATGCTGTGAGTTTTCACTTTGCCTGAATAGGGTAAAATCAATGGCACATCTGAGCAAAATCTGTGAAAAATCTGCATGTTCTATATCTCATGTGGATTTTGCTGCAGAATTGTAGCAAAAGAAATGCAACAGAAATTTTGCTGTGGAGAACCTGTTCCATGTTGCTAACGTTTTAAAGGTGCGAATAAACGGCGCTTATTCCATGTCGGAATCTATGTGAAAACTGCAGCAAATCTTTGTTCCATCATGTGTAGTGAGAAACCATGAATAATTTCCACACAGACTTGAAATCCTCATCAGGAAAGGACATTTTTCCGATGTGTAATTTTGGTTGTGTGAACCTGGCCTTAGGCTAGGGCATCAAGGGACAACACAGTTGTGTATAAGTCACAGTAACGTCGTGAAATTAGCGCAATTTGGGTTGCAATTTCAATGTTTCTCTTTGGGGGAAAAAAAAAAGTTGTAAACCTTAGTGATATAGTTCTTGTGCAACAGTGGCATGAAAATCTGACAAAAGCAGCCTGTACAGGTATCTCAGTTTATTCCCATGGACTACAACGGTCATGAGATAAGCAGTTGCGCTAAACAAAAAAAAAAAGTAAGATTTATTGAAAGGTCACAAGGCAGCTTGTGGCCATTTTACTCGTGAAAATATTGGGGTGGCATAGTGGTAATCCCATTATTTTAATATGTTCCATGACAGATGCCATTCTTCCTGGAGCCGTTTCTAGTGCGAGCAATAATAGTTTTCATATAGAATGCTGCCTATTCCAATGTACAATGCTGCCATCTGGTGGAGTTTTCTGGTTACTACTATAAATTTCACACATGTAGTGTATATAAATGTTTCCAGAGATTCACTGGAGATTATGTAAGGATCATGTAAACAGAGAGTTTCCCGTATGATAATCTCAGCATAAAACATGATAGTCAGCCCCTCCTGGCCTGAAAATGGTGAGGATTTTATAAGTATTTGCTCGGAAAACCATATCACCACAAAACTGCCACCAAGAGGTAGCATGTCCTAAACTCTCAAGATTGACTACATTCATTTACATAGTGCTTTCACTATTGCACAACACTGTATAGAGACAGTCATCCGGCCATATATTCCGCTCACAATCTGAATTCCTAGTTAACCTTCAGTATGTTTTTGGAGTGCAGGAGGAAACCATTGTACCTAAAAGAAACCCACACAAACATGGGGAGAATATTCAAATGCCATATACATGTTGTAGTTGGTTGGACCGCAAGGCAACAGCTGCTGCAGCAAAATCACTGCAGTACCACAGAGCAAGGGGTATCTGAAAGTGGTTTGTTATTTAATGTATTGTATTGTTATGTAATGTTTACCCAGCATAGCTATATATGGATGGCACAGCCAGGGTTAACAATCCTGGATCAGCCCTCATAGGAGGTTAGGTGTGGGCTGGTCCCACCCCGAAATTTGGTCAGTCTAGACTGGAGTTTTTGGAGGAAGGGAGCAGTGACCTATGTGCCTTCTTCTTAGGCCTCAAGCTACAAAGACTAACCGATCTCTGCATGATCTAAAGAAGAAGAAAGTTGGGGAACTTAGATTTTGCATGGTTGAGCACTAGAGTCAGTAAGGTAACCTTCAACCAGAACCTAGTCAGACCTAGCTGCAGTGAGGGACACTGTTAAGACAGCCTTCACACCAGAACACGTACAGTTGGAACTGTGTCTGCTAGAATTGGATGTACTACAGATCCCATTTTGCATTTAAGGCGGACCTGTCGCCGCTCCTGACATGCCTGTTTTAATAGATAAATGCATTCCCCATGTAATAACAATTTCTGTGACATCTATTTTTTTGGCTCTATGTTGTGCCATTCCATTATTAGTTCAACTAGAAGTCATGACTGAATTGCTAGCAGTCTGCAGTAAGGGTACAGAGGGGTGGTAACCAGTTGGGAGGGTGTCTCTGCACAGTCTCACTATCCAGTCAGTGATCACTCTATCCAGTCCTCCCCAACTGGTTACCTCCCCTCTGTACTCTTACTGCAGACTGATAGAAATTCATCCATAACTTCTAGTAGTAATAATACAGGAATGGCACAACATAGAGCCATAAGAATAGATGCTCCAGAATTATCATATGGGGAATGCATGAAGCTATTAAAACAGACATGTCAGGAGCGGTCCTCTTTAAGTAAAGAGAGACATTTATTCTGATACATCTGGCCTGGTTACTGACTCCTGCACCATACACCAACATCACAGGCATCCCGACTACCATCAGGCAGGAGCCCCACAATCAGGATGTGCCTGAGGGAAGAATGTGTGCTCCTCCTTTCGCTGAACCAGTTCTAGAGACCACGATGTAAGGAAAGCCACCCTACTAGACTGAGGTAGCTAACTCCTCACATTTTCCAAGATGTCTTCTTGCTAGCATTCAGAAGAAATCTTTGTTTACTTGAAGATGATAAAAATATGTCACAATCATGTGGAGCCTGGTCACTACATGTATAGAGCTATAATGAGGTTGGTGCATCATAGCTATATAAGGGTACTTTCACACTTGCGTTATTCTTTTTCGTCAAAAGGGCTCTATGCCGGAAAAGAACTGATCAGGCATATCCCAATGCATTCTGTATGGATAGAAATCTGTTCAGTTTGCATCAGTATGCCTTCCGTTCAGTCATTGTCAGGCGTTTTGGGCGGACATAATACCGCAGTTTGATGCGGTATTATGTCCGTCCAAAATGCCTGTTCAGTCACCGGAATGCCGGATCCGGCATTAATTCCCATTGACTTGCATTACAGCCAGATCCGGCATTGCGAAGCAACTGCATGCGCAGACCGGGAAAACTGTAAAAAAGACTGCAAGACGATTCCGTCCATCCACATGACAAGCGGAGATACGGATCTGTTCTTGCAATGCATTTGTAGACGGATCAGCACCCCGATCCGTCTACAAATGCTGTCAGCTGTCACACTGATCGGCGGATCCGGCAGGCAGGTCCGACAACGGAACTGCCTGCCGGATCACACTAACGCTAGTGTGAAAGTACCATGAGGCTACTTTCACATCTGCATTTTTGCTGAATCCGTCAGGAGATCACCAAAAACACATCCGGTCAGTAATACTATTACAGTTGTGTTCAAAATTATTCAACCTCCACTGAAATTGAGTGTTTTGGCCAGTTTGACATTGATTTTGATCATTTCAGTCATCTTGTTTACAATTAAATCAAAGAGGCACTTGTAAGTCAGACAAATATAACATAACATTTATAATGAAATAACCACAAATGTCTTTTCTGTGCTCACATCATTATCAGTTTTATTCAACCCCCAAGTGACATTCAATCTTAGTACTTAGTACAACATCCTTTTCCAGTTATAACAGCTTTTAGACGTGAAGCATAGCTTGACACAAGTGTCTTGCAGCGATCTACGGGCATCTTCGCCCATTCTTCATGGGCAAAAGCCTCCAGTTCAGTCACATTCTTAGGCTTGCGCGCTGCAACTGCTTTCTTTAAGTCCCACCAGAGGTTCTCAATCAGATTTAAGTCTGGTGACTGCGATGGCCACTTCAAAATGTTCCAGCCTTTAATCTGCAACCAGGCTCTAGTGGCCTTGGAGGTATGCTTGGGATCATTGTCCTGTTGAAAGGTCCAACGTCTCCCAAGCCTCAGGTTTGTGACGGACTGCATCACATTTTCATCCAATATCTCCTGGTACTGAAGAGAATTCATGGTACCTTGCACACGCTGAAGCTTCCCTGTACCTGTAGAAGCAAAATAGCCCCAAAGCATGATTGACCCCCCGCCATGCTTCACAGTAGGCAAGGTGTTCTTTTCTTCATAGGCCTTGTTCTTCCTCCTCCAAACATATCGTTGATCCATGGGCCCAAACTGTTCTAATTTTGTTTCATCAGTCCACAGAACACTATCCCAAAACTTTTGTGGTTTGTCCACATGACTTTTGGCATACTGCAGTCGACTCTTCTTATTCTTAGGAGACAGCAAGGGGGTGCGCCTGGGAGTTCTGGCATGGAGGCCTTCATTACGCAGTGTGCGCCTCATTGTCTGAGCTGAAACTTCAGTACCCGCATCTGACAAATCTTTTTTCAGTTCCTCAGCAGTCACACGGGGACTTTTCTCCACTTTGCGCTTCAGGTAGCGCACAGCAGTCGAAGTCAGCATCTTCTTTCTGCCACGACCAGGTAGCGTTTCAACAGTGCCCTTTGCCTTGAATTTGCGAATGATGCTTCCTATGGTGTCTCTTGGTATGTTTAACATCTTTGCAATCTTCTTATAGCCATTGCCCTTCCTGTGAAGAGAAATCACCTCTTCTCTTGTCTTCCTGGACCATTCTCTTGACTTCACCATGTCTGTAAACACACCAGTAAATGTCTAGAAGGAGCTGAGTATCACAGTCATTTTAAATCTGCCTAATTGGTGCTTATTATGCTTGATTGCTGCTCCTTGACATCCACAGGGGTTTTCAATACCTCATCAAAAACACTTGAATGAACCTCTGTTCTTAAGAGCGGTCGTCTTTAAGGGGTTGAATAATTGTGTCAATGAAGAAATCACAAAAAAAACATTTAATACTGTATTACGAAAACAATTGATGTCATTTTAGTTGCATTTGGTTCTTTAAAAAGTCCTTGTAAGATTTCATTCTGAACACAATTACAAATGTACACTAAATTCCCTAAAACCCTTTAAAGCATTGGGGGTTGAATAATTTTGAACACAACTGTATCTGCATGTGTTCAGAACAGATCTGGTTGTATTATCTCCAAAATGAACAAGATGGATCTGGCTTGGTACCTCCCACATGACAACGTACATCTCTATAGCAGGACCGATGGGCCACAGGTTGGTGAAGCAGGTGTAAGCCGTGTACCGGGGTGCGCTCCTCAGGATACAGCGAAGTCACGAATGAAGAAAGCAACTCTGACACCAGCTTTTGCAAAATCAGAATTTTACTAACATGTGATAACAAACACAACCACAGAAGCTGAACACATAAAATAAATTTACATACACCCAGCCTGAAGGCTGAGACTCCTGTGTTGCACAACACGGCGCCCCTTGATGGATGCCAGCGGAAATTTCGCTGTAATTTGCCTGCTGGCGGCAGACAACTAAAACTGCCTCTCCGTACCTATTATTACCCTGAAACTAACACAAACAATTGATTGGGTGCTTAGTACGGGCTAGCCTGCAGTGCAACACAGCAGTTCACAATCTTACCGTGCTCTATATTATTCCCTCTCCCAGAACTAATCGGGTAGCATGTGTCTGATTATTACTTCTGAGCAAACTGATGAACTGGATGGAGTTCGTGGGGGTGTTTATCAGCTCCTTGCAATATCCCTTTTAGTAATGGAGTCCTTGTAGTACCAGAAGCAACTCTGTAGGCCTGGCACAAAGCAGAGACCCTAACTATCTAACTACAGGCCTGGTCTCAGTCTCTAGGCGCCAACACTGCAGTGTGATGCGTGCACGATCTTACTGACCCGGGTATGCTCTTTATCCACTGATGTCTCTGAACCAAACAAACAGTCTCTCCAGCAAACATCCCACAGGGTTTGCAGCTTGTTCCTTAGCTCTTGTCAGCCTTCCTGGAAACAATCCTCCTGTCTCCAGATAGGATCTGGGTCTTGGACAACGATCAGCTTCACTCAGCTGCAGCTGTGTTACAGAGGAGGTCCTCTCACTCCTGGATCATTTAGCTTCTCTGCTCACACACAGTTCCACAGCTCTCAGCTCCTAAGATGGCTGCTCCTTCTCTATGCTCTGAGAAAAACCACACCTCTTATGAATATGGAAATATCTATGCAGTCAGTCAGCTGTGCCTAGGAAACAGCAGCATCTTGTGGCCAAATAGCAGAACTTCAGTCCAGAACATTTAATTTAATTCACACACAAACAGTGTTCAAACAATGGGAGCTGTTTCTCAATCTCACACAGGATCAGCTGAAGCAAACACACAGGTTAGTGTAGGGCAAAGTGGGGTGAGTATGAATGAGACGGCTTCCTTCTCACCTCTTCCCTCTCCACTACACTGGCGCGTAGGTGGCCCAGCATCCTTCTCTCTCACCCCTCAACTGGTGAGTCTCCCTCTACTGGTCCACATATATAAATGCCTCAGTGTGCCAAGTGGTCATCCAACCACATGGTGGCAGTACTTCGATTACAAACCGACACAGGACATGCTAAGGTATATATAGATATTTTGAGGCAGTGACAGGCCTCATATATGAGGAGGGAAGATATGTGTCTCCTAGAATGGTGCAGGAAACCTATTAGAGGAGATGTATGTTATGATTTGCTGTGTTTTCCCGACAGTCACCTGGCCTGAGGTGAGACCAGGTGTGATAATCACTTGGGGATAAAGCAATACTCAGTGTATGAGAGGAGGAGTGAGGCCCCAGGGAACAGACCTGCAGAGGGCCTGTGTGGTCCCAGCCAGGTGGGCTGGGGGGGGGGGCACAAAGCTGAGGAAGCCTTAGAGGAACGGAGAAGGAAGCCTGCAGAGGCTCTGCGTGGTCCCAGCCAGGAGGGCTTGGTGGCCACAAGGCTGAGGAAGCCTGAGTTTGGGGGGACCCAGCAATGCCTGAAGAAGAAAGGTGTCGCACAGTCAGAGTCAGGAGGACTGCTGGACCATACCCCCCCCAAGGTATTTCACTGCTTCCACCAGGAGGACTGGTGGTTTGCACTGGACAACACAGCTAGGAGGCTGTGTGACCGAAGACGAATACCGCAGTGTGAACAATGACCTAGAGGTGAGTTAGGGAGACCTCTGTAAAGTAAGTGCCCCTGAGTGACATTACCACCTCTTTTGGGCCCCCACTATCTGTAATGGTTGATCCTGTGTCATCTTATGCCTTTATTGCTATGTCCTGCATAATGTGTGTATGTATTTCCTTTCAAATGACTGTTAAAGTGTAATGTGCCTAGTTCACCAGCAGATAGTGGCAATCTTGGCAGAGCTAGTTTCCCTGGAGTGGAACCTTCTATCCATTCCAGCCCTCTCTAGAGAGGGAGGAGTTAGTTAGTTTGGAGTTAGTTCAGAGCAACCCCTTCCTAGGGGAAGGGAGTATGCCAGCCAGCAGAGCCTGTCTGCTCGGCTAGGCCAAAGAAGAGAAGTAAGAGCTTGACAAGCTCTTAGGAAAGATTCCCTGGATAAAGAGAAAGATAAAGCTAAAGATACAGATTCAGATAAAGACAGAGTCAGACTACAGAAAGCTAAGTTACCGCAGAAGAAGAAAAGTTCCTAGTTAATCTAGCTAACATAGCAAATCTGAAAGAGTACAGATATAACAGAGCTGGATGTGTTTGCCTGCCTTATAGTTATGCAAAACCTGCTGATGACCAAGACAAAGTCTGTAAACCGTTTGAAGAAGCGTTTAATGAAAGTAAAGCTGTGTTCAACGTTAATACAAGTCTGGACTCAAGTTATTTCACCCTCACCCTTCTCACCTATCCATCTTAGTTGCACCGCTGTGAATGATAACGCCTGGGGTTTCGGGACATCCAGGTAGGAGCACCGTGACAAGTGCAAAAGCCACATTTAGAGGGACACTATAGGCCAGGGGTGGCGAACCTATGGCACGGTGCCAGAGGCTGCACTCAGAGCCATTTCTGCGGACGCTGGAAAAAGTGTATGGTGTGCTAGTATGCCTTAGACTTTTCCTGCCATTCATCAGCGCAGCACGCACTATGTGCAGCACACAGGCAGCGCACTTAGTGTATGCAGGCTATTATACTACATGGAAGATATATTGGACTGTAGTATTCAGGTTATTATACTACATGGAGAATATACTATACTCGACTGTAGTATTTGGGTTAAATTGCCGTGTTGGCACTTTGCAATAAATAGGTGGGTTTTGGGTTGCAGTTTGGGCACTTGGTCTATAAAAGGTTCGCCATCGCTTCTATAGGCCATCTTCACACCACTCTGGCATTCCTACACCTGGGTTTCACCACTACCATCTACTTTGGGGGACCTCGTTTTAACCCTCATCACACCCTAAAGGAACCCCCTGGTTGATGTCTCACCCAGTAGCGCGCTTCATATATCAATATAGATATATATATATTGTGGGGGGTTGCTCTGGTAGACAGCGGTGCGGGTGCAGTATAGAGGCAAAGAGAGTCCAGGTAGTGCAGCAAACAGTGTTTTATTTCACACTTGCACAAACAAAACTCAAAACAGTCACTTAGTGTTACTTCACACACAGCAAAAACTTGAGGCAAAACAAAAGTCCAAGACTGAATCAAATTCACCTGTGTGGTTTAGGTGCGTGTTCACACCCGGCTGTCAGCCCAGCCGCAGGAAAGTCCAACCTCAGGCTTCCAGGCAGACTGCACGCCTCTTTGCAAGCTCTTGCTTCCAGCCCTGAGAGCTCCACGGAACACCAGCAGTTTCCAGGTTAAATCACCTCAAATCCTAGGTGTTAGTTCACACCTGGCTGAATGCTCGGCAACACAAAAAGTCCACTGACCGTCTTTAAATGGCCTGCTCTTCTGACACACAGGTCTCAGCTTTTCAGCCCAGCACAGGGCTCAGATCCCAAACACAGAGAGAGAGTTTGCATAAAACCCAGCTGTCTTTTAAAGGCACCTAGGCATTAACAAAACCCGGACGACAAAATCCGGTCCAGTATTTGCCCTCACCTGGCTGCAATCAACCCAGCAGCACAGGCTGAGAGGAAAATACCTGTTTTTACCACCAAACCTCTCACTGTGTCACATACCCTCCCCCTTTGTTCAACCCTGAGGGGTGAACACACGCCAGACAGTATACCCAGAACCGGGCACTCGCATTTCCCTGTAACTGCCCTGCTCTGTGTTCCACTGAAAATCTAAAGTTCTGAAGTCACCCAAACCTTCTGGTGACCCAGGACTTTCCTTCTTTGTCCAGATGGGGACAGGCTGCGGCCAACCCCATATCACTCTTTCAGAGATGGCTTGTCGCCGAGCCACGGGCACCTGGTACGGCTTTAACCAGACTTTTGCCTGGGGCTCAGTGACAATATCACGGTGAGTTATGGAAGGGCATTCAGGAAATCACAAAACACCTCTGTGTTCCGACTAACAAACTCCTTGGCTCTCCGAGTCTGTTCAGTGGAAAGGCTGCCTGTAATTATATCTGTGGCAGCCGCTTCCCTGTTAGCAGACAGAGGGACCGGAATCTCTTTCCCTAGATAAACCGGCCGCGGGTTGTTCTCAATACAAGTCTCTCTAACCTTCCAAGGTTTCCGTAAATTTACATGGTAGACCGGCTCCGGCTTTTGCAGTCCTGGCTGGTGTACCTTGTAATTTGGGTCTCCAACTTTCTGTGCTATTTTATAGGTCCCCTTCCCCCTAGCGCTGTCCTTACTGTACACAGGTGGCCCAACAACCAAAACCAGGTCCCTTTGGCTACGGACCCCAGACACTCGATTGCAGGTCCGGCTTTGGCCTTGCTGAGCCACCTTCCTATGTTTTCTACCTATCCTATTTAGGGGGACTGTCTTCCCCTCACCCAGCGGACCTACTGTGGGTCCCTCTGCCTTGGGTTTCTGGGGTTCTAACACCTCACCTGGGCTAGGCCTCACTACTGGAAGTTTTCCTACCTGTCTGGGAACTGTATGTACAATGGCCTGCCACAGGGCTGGGAACAATGGAAAGTCTCTTCCTATTATCACATCATAGGGCATACTCGTGGTTACAGCCACCTCATGGACCTGCCTGCCGGCACACGTGCTTACAGACAACAGAGCAGTGGGGTATTCTATTAAATCTCCATGAATGCTGAAAACCCCGACTCTCCGGCCTGTAAACTCTGTGGGTCGCACCAGGAAGCCCTCACCAGGGTCACCTGACTCCCCGAATCCAGCAGAGCTGCCACTGGAGTGTCTCCCACCTCCACCCGACACAAATGTTCATCATGGTTAACCTCTGACACATCGACCCTTCTGGCATACAATGACTGTCGATACCCAAAGTTCACATCCATGGGCTCACCCAGGAGGGGACAGTTGGCCCGTACATGGCCAGGCTCCTGGCACCACCAGCAGATTATAGAGTCCTGATCCCCAAAGGGCACATCCCGTGCGGTCTTTCTCAGCTCAGGCCGCAGGGTCTGGGGAGGGATTTTCTGGGTTTTATTACTCCCTTCCCCAGAGTCCCCCTTAAGTTCCTCAGTAGCCCCATAACGTTCGACCAGGTCCACCATCTCCAGGGCACTAGTAGGAGATGTCTGGCCAACCCAGCGCTGGAGGGGTAGTGGCAATGCCCTCCAGAATTTGTCAGCTACAATACGGTCCAGCATAGCAGTGGGACTAAGTACGTCAGGCGGTAGCCATTTTTGTAAGAGTTTTAGCAAATTGTAATACTGGGGTCGTGCTGGCTCAGCTGGGTTAAACTCCCACTGATGTACCCGCTGGGCCCTGACCAACACATTCACCCCCAGTCTCGCCAGGATCTCACCCTTAACCACAGAGTAGTCTGCTGCTTGGTCGTCCGGTATATAAGTAAACCTGTTGGGGTCCTGACGCCAGAAACGGAGCGATGACCTCGGCCCACTGGTCTCGGGGTAGTCTCTCTCTCACGGCCACCTTTTCGAACATCGCCAAGTAGGTTTCAACATCATCTGTCGCTGTCATCTTGGGAACGGCCATGCGGACTGCTTTCCGGGCATCGTGCACTCCCTGAGGCATCCCTGACTTTTCTAGCACCATTACGTGTTGCAGCAGCCGCTGGTTCGTGTCCTGCTGTCGCTGATTAGCCTCTAGCAGCTGTGCGACGGCCTCTTCATGTCTTTTTTGCTGTTGTGCGATGGCCTGCTGTTGGACATCCATGGCCTGCTGTAGCTTTAAGTTGGCCTGGACAAGCTGCTTTATCATCTCCTCCATCTTGTCCTGTGTTGGTGGTTGCAGCTTGGCAGGCTTAATCCAGGACATACAACAGTGCCCAAAAGAAAAAAAAATGCTACAAAAAGTTTTGGCTTCCCGCCAGCCTCACTGCAATTGCCCGCATCCGACACCAAATGTGGGGGGTTGCTCTGGTAGACAGCGGTGCGGGTGCAGTATAGAGCAGGCATGTCCAAACTCCGGCCCTCCAGATGTTGCAAAACTACAACTCCCATCATTCCTGGACAACCTACAGCTATCAACCTACAGAAGAGCATGATGGGAGTTGTAGTTCTGCAACACCTGGAGGGCCAGAGTTTGGACATGCCTGGTATAGAGGCAAAGAGAGTCCAGGTAGTGCAGCAAACAGTGTTTTATTTCACACTTGCACAAACAAAACTCAAAACAGTCACTTAGTGTTACTTCACACACAGCAAAAACTTGAGGCAAAACAAAAGTCCAAGACTGAATCAAATTCACCTGTGTGGTTTAGGTGCGTGTTCACACCCGGCTGTCAGCCCAGCCGCAGGAAAGTCCAACCTCAGGCTTCCAGGCAGACTGCACGCCTCTTTGCAAGCTCTTGCTTCCAGCCCTGAGAGCTCCACGGAACACCAGCAGTTTCCAGGTTAAATCACCTCAAATCCTAGGTGTTAGTTCACACCTGGCTGAATGCTCAGCAACACAAAAAGTCCACTGACCGTCTTTAAATGGCCTGCTCTTCTGACACACAGGTCTCAGCTTTTCAGCCCAGCACAGGGCTCAGATCCCAAACACAGAGAGAGAGTTTGCATAAAACCCAGCTGTCTTTTAAAGGCACCTAGGCATTAACCCAAAAAAAAAAACGGATCGGCACCTAAAATCCGGTCCAGTATTTGCCCTCACCTGGCTGCAATCAACCCAGCAGCACAGGCTGAGAGGAAAATACCTGTTTTTTTACCACCAAACCTCTCACTGTGTCACAATATATATATATTAGATAAAGTCCTATAATGGTATATGATGCACTATTATTATACGTACAGCCCCATGTTAGTACATGGCCTCCTATATGTAACCTGTTATCCAACAGGAGGAGCACTGTTATCTGTTATATCATGTGACCAGGCAAAGGTTGTGGCTTGTACGTAGCCTGTGCCCATTCTTATTACAATCCTATACAACTAATACAACTGTAAGGGGTTTATCAAAACCCACTGCAGATATCACCGTTGCAATGCATAGGGTGAAATATGCAGCCACCAAATCCTTTAAGTGGTTCTACCTGCAGTCACCACTAGAGGGAGCTTAGGAGCCTACTGCAGCTTGGTTTAGCTGTCTGCGGTAAGCTCCCCAGCGCCCTCCTGCTTGTCCAGAATATATTTGTGTGGGTTCATCAGAGGTGAACTAGTTTATGATCTCTGACGACTAGCTCCAGCAATGCTGAAAAATCTGTTCAAGGAGCAAATTAACAAATCCTGGACGAAAAACCAAGTGAAAGATCCAAACAGAATTGTGAAATGAGCAAATGTTACAATTTTTCCAATTAAGAAGACTAAAACGGCTGCCACATGAACCAAGAATATCCCAGTGACAGGGGAGATGAAGCAGCAGAGGATCTGAGCGGAATCAACATGCAGAATACGCCGTCCAAAATGGCTAATTAGCAGAATGACAATTATCTGGAATGTGAACGGAGGATATGAAGGATGGAGCAAGTCAGGTAAAAATATTCATCTGCTAAGTAGAGAAGAACAAATTTCCAGAAATTTGTTTCGGGACCGGATCGATGAAGTCAGTTGTCAGATTTGATTCAGCGTGAAGAAATTTGGAAATTTGGTCCAAATGAAAAGTGCCCCTATTACCCCGAAAAGTCACGTATGACCCTCTGAGGACAGAGACATATTTCACTGACTGGGGGGGGGGGGGGGGGGTTTGTTCTATGTCTCCGTTCCCCACCATGCCTTCCAGATTGCGGACTGCAATATTGCAATATGGCCAACAAAAGCTGGGTGCATGAGGCCTAACAAACAGGCTGTTTAACCGCTTCAACCATTCTCACGTAAATGTATGTGCGGGAATGTGGTCTTTTGCTGCATCCGCCCCACATACATATGATTTCGCACCAGATCATCAAGCAAGATGGCGGTGGCCGGCCTGTCCTGAGCAAACAAATCAGGTAAGTATGTTTTATTTATTTATTTTAAATTTGACACTCTGTTATTTATATCAGATACCGCGATGATGCATGAACATGGCATCTGAGGGGTACAATGGGCATCTGAGGGGTACAATGATGGGGAGCAGTGCAATTGCTGTTCCCTGTCATTGCATCCTCTACTAACAAAGAAATCTGCTTTGTGACAAATAATTCCTCACAAAGCAAATTTTTTTGTCAAATTTGGCAAAGCAGCCTAATCGAACTTTTGAATAATTTGCTCATCACTACTTGTGAATGTCTGGTTTAGCTCTGTTATTATGTTTTAAGACTTGTTTTTCTCTGAAAAACGGCTGTGTCCATGCCATTAAGTATTATTGAAGGTCTAATGCAAGCCTCAGAGATGTAGAAGTTGTAACATTGTATTTGTTTGGGTTGTGTTTCTCCCCTTCCACTAGAAGGTTTTAGTTCAGCTAGAAACTGTATATAAAGAGAGCAGTCAGAGCCCCTAGTCCTCTGCAGTTAGGGATCAGTGCTTAAAAAAGACTCCTACCACTCTGCATGGGTGACCAGAAGAAGACACTGAGATGGGGACTCTGAACCATAGACTATGGGTCACCAGCCCTGTGACTAAGGAGCCAGCCGGACTACTGGGCCACAGACCGTGGGCCTCCAGCCTTTGGATAGGGTACCAACCTTCTGAGAGTAAGAGAAGAACAGCTAGCTCAGGCCTTTCCTCAGCATGAATCCTTCTTCTGCCCGGGGGAGACTGGAGAAGCTATCCCAGTGCCTGGCCTGTATTGTTCCTCCAGTAAAGAAGCACACCGGTTTACTGCAGACCTTAATCCTCTGGACTTATTTCCCATTGGGGTGCACCAAGCCTTACCAGCCCTTCCAGAGAGCAGCAATACATGGTGACACCTTGACGGTGTCTGGGGAACCCAGCGTAGCATTGGAGCCAACACAAACCTTGCCACTGCACAATAGCAGTGGCAGCAGCTGCAGTACAGTATGGAACATGATGGACAAAGCAGGAGATATGTGGCTGTGTGTGGTGGTGGTGGTGGTAGTAGTAGTGGCAGCAGCAGCTGCAGTACAGTATGGAACATGATGGACAAAGCAGGAGATATGTGGCTGTGTGTGGTGGTGGTGGTGGTGGTAGTAGTAGTGGCAGCAGCAGCTGCAGTACAGTATGGAACATAATGGTTAGGCAGACAGCGGCAGTGCCATAAAAAGGGCCAGTGATAAATACTCAGCAACCACTGTCAGCTATGGCAGGTGTATCCAATGGCATCAGTTGGAGGTGTGTGGAAATTCTCACAGATCCATGTAATAGTTCCACACTTGTGGAGGACAGCTTTGTTCAGTTCGGTGTGATGACGCTACCTGCCTTGATGAATATCCTCTCTGACAGTACAATGGAGGGTGAACAAGACAATACAACAAAGGCCAACTGGACCAGTTCCTGCCAAAGGTCCAATCGACTGACTCAGAAGTCCATGGGGTCATGACTCATGGGTTATGTAGTTTCCAAAAAAAGTTTGCATCCAGGTGCAACTGAACCTGGTTGTTCAGGTAGTGTGTATCACTCTGCTGATGTGCGTCATGCTGCATGTTGTAGTGGTAGTGCAGGCAGAGGCGGTGGAGCAGTGACTCAGTGGAGAGCGGAGTGGCGCTTCCTGGGAAGACAGGAAGGCATCTGATCTGTGAAAGCTGTTGTCTCCTGGTATATGCCAATTTTGTGTCTAAAAATGTTGCACCACCGAATTTATGACGTGCGCCATAAAGGGATCATGTTTCAGCAAAGGTAGAGACATACAAGGCCCAGAGGAAGTGCCGGTGCATGAAACGTCCATCGCAGGGGCGTAGCTCATGGGCCCTGGAGCAAGAGTTCCGCATGGGCCCCTTCCCTCAGTGCTTTGTGCATCTTCTTATGTGGCACAAGGGTCTTTGGGCCCCTCATGCTCCTGGGCCCGGTAGCGACTGCTACCTCTGCACCCCCTATAGCTACGCCCATGGTCCATCGCCTTTCCATGTACCCTGTACCGCAATGGCGGTCTTAATTGTTATTTTGGGATAAAGAAGATTTTTAGTGGTGAGTGCCACAATCTTTTTTCTATATTTACAACCATACAGGGAGCATGTGTTATATCTTCCAAATGCAATGTAGCCACAATATTCCTACCAGTATTTCTAATGACATTGCCCAGTTGTAGTTGGAGGAGAGACGTCCAGCAAGAAATTTGCTGCTCAGAGCACAATAGCATTTGATTCACTGCATAGCTTCTATCACCGGTGCTCATTAGTTGTAAGACAGCATGTCAGTGCTTTAGCTTAAATATGCAAAAGGAAGAAGGGGGAGTGGAGGCAACACTCATCCCTGTTTCTGTTTGGAAGAGAAGTGAGTGGAAGAGGTGGATAAGTGCCTTTTGTGGGAACCAGACCTGCACAACCATGGAGGTCTCAATAGGACCTCTCACTGCAGTGGGGCATTTTTGCCATTGTGTTTTTATGCTATCTCTTACCTCGTGTCATACTTTGCCGTACATTTGTGTGATTTATCCTGTAAGATCCTCATTCACAGGCTAATTAGCTGCACTACACTAGTTTTACCACTAGATGGGGGAATAGTGTCATAGTTTATATATAGACCAGGTCAGGCCTAGTCAGGGGAGTCTGGGAGTCTAGAGTCCAAGGTTGAAGTACAGACATGCTGTAGCTGGGGAGAGGAGAGGGGGCAGGTGAGCCCCCTCTCTCTCAGCTTTCTTGGGCCCCACGGTCCATAGAGATCAAGGAGGCATCTAACTCATAAATAGCCAAAGAATTAGACAAAATCAGAGAAAGCTAAGATTCACTTCTACAGTTTATTCCTCTAGAGTGACCAATGACAAGTTTTACAAGTAACAAGAGAAAGGACTATTTTTTATATAAAAAAGACAAAGGAGTATATCAGCCGTTTTATAGGGCTTTCCAGGCACCTTTGTATTTGGCATAGGACATATAGCTTCCGGCAGCCTCACCGCCAGTTTAAATTCTGAGAGCAGAAAGGCCATCTGCTAGAAAGCACTGAAGTAGAAGTTGATTGGGATTAGATTGGGATTGGGATTAGTGACAGGGAAGAGCTGCAGACCCGAAATACTGACTAATTTACTATATGCCTGATACGCAGCTGTACACAAATACAAAGCCTGTGGACTTACTATATTCTGCCTTCATTGATATGAGAGACTGCATTACGTTTGGGTGTAATTGTTACCAAGGAGCCATCATTCAGTAAAAGTTGTGAGTTGGATTCAACTTGTGTTCTGCTTCTCAATTGCTACTACTATTCCTACTATTGTTGTAAGCATGTAAAGCCAAGTTACTACCAAGGGCACCTCAGCCACCATCTGGCCCGTGTCCCTTACATCAGAATGTGCCCCGGAGAATTCCTGTGCTGTTCTCCCCTTCACTCTATGCAGCCCTGCCCAGGGACGACAAAACTGTGAGTAAACCAAAAATTGTGTTTTCACCCTCGGCCTATTTACACTCACACCGTGACCTCACAGAGACCTTTCCCCTGTTGGTCTGGCATACTGCCTGCCCAGAATGTTGTTCCAGTGGGCTGTGAAAGACATGTACTGTCTCTTGCCTTAATTGCTGCTCCACGTGTTGATGGTGGAATGCACCTTGGTGCACAGTAAGATTTCCAGGGAGCAGCCTATGTTCTCAGCCATGTACAAGGCAAGGAAGAGTTTTTTGAGAAATAATGGCAGCTGGGTATCCTCCATCGAGGATGAGTGCACTCCATCAGTTTCCTAAAGGCAGGGATGGACTGGCCATATAACCTACTCTGCCGGTGGGCCGATGCTCTGGGGGCCACCTGAGTCTTCCTCATGGTCACCAGCTGGGTATATAACAATCTGATGCTCTCAGCATTAATTAATGCTAGAAGCATCAGGTACCAGTGGTGTAACTGGAGTTCTATGGGCCCCAGGGCAAACTTTGAATTGGGCCAACCCCCAAATACCCCTTCTTCGTGGCCTCAGTAGAAGCCCCCATAGTGCCCCCCAATAATGTGCCAGTAAGAAGTACCCCCATAGATGCCCCCATAGTGCCCCCCAATAATGTGCCAGTAAGAAGTGCCCCCATAGATGCCCCCAATAATGTGCCAGTAACAAGTGCCCCCCATAGATGACCCCCAATCATGTGCCAGTAACAAGTGTATCTCCATGCCCCCCATCATGTGTCAGTAACAAGTGCCTCTCCATGCCCCCCAATCTTGTGCCAGTAACATGTGCCCCCCCAATCATGTGCAGTAACAAGTGCCTCTCCATGCCCCGCCCATGTGCCAGTAACAAGTGCCTCTCCAAGCCCTCCCATGTGCCAGTAACAAGTGCCTCTCCATGCCCCCCATGTGCCAGTAACAAATGCCTCTCCATGCCCCCCCATCATGTGCCAGTAACAAGTATAGTTCGGTATAAAAAAAATAAACACTTATACTTACCTCCATGGCAGCGATGCGATGCAGGCCTCTTCCGGCCTATGTCCCACGCTGTACGGCTCAGGCTGCGCAATTCGCACCTCCTGCATCGGCCTCTGATAGGCTGGTGGCACAAGGCCCGCAGCCTATCAGAGGAACAGGGAAGGGAGACGCCTCTCCCTCCCCTGCCCGGCACAGCCATCTGTATCACTGTCTGGAGGACGGCGATACATATGACTATGGAGATAAACGCTTCCACAATTGAAGCGCTCATCTCCCTGTGCCCTGCCACCGCCGCCACTGCTGCCAGCCTGCTCAGATTAAATTATTGCGGCCGGGCTCCGGGCCCCCTTCACTGCGACCGCAGTTGTTACGCCCCTGTCAGGTACTCATGCACCTGGTCAGCATGGCAGGTTCCCTCTTGAATTCAACTAACACAACACCAAGCTGAGGATGATGATGATGCAGTTGAATACTGCAGCAAGGGTGGAAGTATAATGTGCTGCACTGTGATATTTGATTCTGCTGAGGCAGAATTTTGTGCCGCACTGTGGTATTTGGTTTTCCAGGGGCAGTATCTTGTGCTGCACCATGGTATTGCTGCCACTTCTGTTATCCCTGCCTACTTTTGTTAGCCCACCTTCAGTCAATTTGAACCAGCCTACAAAATAGAGCTAGGTTTAGATTTTTTCCAGGACCATTTTGTTCCCTGTCTTTCCCTGTCTTTCCCTGCCTAAAAGCGGTGAAATCCACTAAGTGGTACATCAGCAACTGTATCATCAACAACTTGGCCAGGTGGAAGTTCAGTTGGTACTAAAGTGTATTACGGGGCATGTATTGTTTCCCACGTATTTTATTATGAATGACTGCAGATGGCGCGGAGGAGGCCACTTTAGTTTTTTTTTAGGTCTACTTTAAGTTCCCAGTCCGTCCATGTCATTATCATCCCCACCACTTTTCCCAGACTGTGATATGTTAAATGATATGTCAACACACCTATATAACAACAACAATAATGTCCTCCTCCTCTGCCTGAACCTCCTCCCTCAGTCCATCTACAGGAACACTATCATGAATATCTTCCTTAGCACCCATAGTGCTGTTTCTTAGGAGAAAAGATAGGCTTCATGGGCTCTCACAAATGGTTCAAAACGGATCAGTTTTGCTCTAATGCATTCTGAATGGAAAAGGATCTGCTCAGAATGTATCAGTTTGCCTCCAATCAGTCTCCATTCCTCTCTGGAGGCGGACACCAAACCGAAACTGAGCCAAATGGATCCGTCCTGGCACACAATGTAAGTCAATGGGGACGGATCCGTTTTCTCTGACACAATCTGGCACAATAGAAAACGGATCCGTCTCCCATTGACTTTCAATAGAGTTCATGACGGATCCATCTTGGCTATGTTACAGATAATACAAATGGATCCTCTCATGACGGATGCATGCGGTTGTATTATTGTAACAGATCAGTTTTTGCAGATCCATCACGGATCTTCCCAAAACACGAGTGTGAAAGTAGCCTTAGATGTCCTATCTCTCCTATGTATAACCCCAGATAACACATGTATTACCTGGTTACGATGTTATATAGTGTGACACCTCCACTAAGTCATCAGTGACTCAAACCTATGGCCCTCATGATAGGCTGAAGGTGCCTGCAATGTATTTTGGGCAAGCCCACCAGGCTGGGCAGCCACCTGAGGTCATGTGTTTCTTCTTCACCTTCTCAGGCGGCCCCCATTTTCAGCAATTTCTGCACGATGAATCCCAAACATTTGGGATTTTCTGGAAACCAAAGCTTTTGGGAAATTCGCGAGGAATTAGATTCATGTGGAATCAATTCACTCATCTATACTAACACGTTTATGGCTTGAATTTGCCCAAAATGTGTGGGGCTCACTTGGGACTCTTGCCATATTAGTGCCGGATCAGGGCAGAGGATTGTGTTGATCACTTGTATTGCACTGAGCTGCAATACCAGGCAAAACCCATGAACAAGAATATTGCTGTTATTCCTAGACAGTCCTTTTAATTATGCCTGACCATATAAACCCTAAGATATCTGGGTTTCAGTAACAGAAACATTATTCTTGGAGGCGTGTACTGGACGCTGTGGGACCACTTGTATCTGTAGAACAAATGAGCCAAGCTCCTTACATGGAGACTTCTGAAGTTATACACTTCATTGAGTTCAGTGGAGCTCTTATGTGCCTTCATGACCAAGCATTATTTTTTATTAGTATTTTTATTTTATTTATTCTGCATCTTTTTAATGCTTTATTTGCTCCCTAAGGAGAAATTTGAGTAACATTCTAATTATGTTTAAAATGTTATAAATGATTACCTATCCAAAGGATACTACACTGGCTGACACTTGCTCCTGTGTCAGGGTGTTGTCAGCAGCACCTGGAAGTGAAGGGGTTTAGAAATGTGGAGAAATAAGTATCCGGACTTCTGATCCGAAGTCTGTATTTAGTGCATCGCTGGACTGTGGTCTCTGTCTAGTATTGGGTCTATGTATAAAGGGTAGACCTGGGCTGGGGTCTGTATAAATGAGGGACCTGATCTGCATTCTGTGTAAATAGAGGCTCTAGATTGGCATGTTATTTAAATTGGGGCATCTGTACATGGGGGGACTGGTCTGGGCTCCTTATAAATGGGGTTCTACATCTCTGCATTGGGCCTGGTCTCTGGTTATTTTTATTTTGGGGGTGTGAGCTGGGGATCTATATTTATTAGATCTGGGCCCAGATATAGAGGTCTATATTGTGGGTGACTGATGTGAGCTCTGTATTTTTTTAAGGTAGTTTGTGGCATGTATTAGTTTAGGGTAGTACAGGTAATAATTAGAGTTGAGCGAACCCGAACTGTATAGTTTGGGTTCGTACCGAATTTTGGGGTGTTCAGGACCCGAACCCGAACATTTTCATAAAAGTTCGGGTTCGGGTCCGTTGTTCGGCGATTCTTCCCGCTTTCTGAAGGGCTGCACAGCACCCAATCAGAAAGCGCTTTACTTCTTTGCCCTAAGAAGCCATCACAGCCTTGCCTACTAATGGCATGGCTGTGATTGGCTGAGTGCAGCATGTGACCCAGCCTCTATTTAAGCTGGAGTCACGTAGCGCCACACGTCACTCTGCTCTTCTCAGTGTAGGGATAGGATGCTGGTGCTTCTGTGAGGGACAGATTAGGGAAAAATCTGCAGAACCTGTTTTACTTTAATCCACAAGATACAGCAAATAGAGAGGGAGGGAGCTTCAGCAATCCTACATTTCTGTACCCAGCCACTGCCAAGGATTTTTTTTTTAAATCCATCTGTTACAGAGGTGGAGGTCGGCAGCCATTTTAGCCACTGCAGTGTACTGCATGTTTGCCAGCCTGGCAGCGACATCAGCTTAATCCTTTTTGGTAGCTCAGTGAAGGAGAACATGCTTTTTTTCTGGCTGCTTAAGTCCCCACATTACCTTTTGTATAATTAAGGGGTGACACAGTCAATTTGTCTAGTCTGGGACCTGTGGTACCACTGAGCACTTGTGCATACAATGCGCTAAACCGTATATTCAATTTCTGCAGTGAAATAGTGAATAAATTTATTTTTGTGGAAAAAAAGCAATATTCTTGCTTTACAAAGCAGTTGTACATACAGCGTACAAATACATATTTAATATTTCTTCAAGGAAATAGTGCATCAGTTTCAGGGAAAAAAAACGTTCATCTTGGTCCACAAAACAGTTTGAAATACACCGCCCAAATACACATTTGACATTACTGCCGTGAACTAGAGCCTCAGTGTATTTTTGGGAAAAATAGAAGTATTCCTGGTCCACCAAGCAGTGTTAAAAAACACTGCCCAAATACATATTTTACATTTCTTCAGTGAAATAGAGAATCAGTGTATTTTTGGCAAAAAACAACAACGTATTCCTGGTGTTCAAAACAGTTGTGCAGACCTGGGCTGGGGTCTGTATAAATGAGGGACCTGATCTGCATTCTGTGTAAATAGTGCATCAGTGTGTTTCCTGGAAAAAAAACATTATTCCTGGTCCACAAAACAGTTTGAAATACCCCGCCAAATACATATTTGACATTTCTGCCTTGAACTAGAGCCTCAGTGTATTTTTGGGAAAAATACAAGTATTCCTGGTCCACAAAGTAGTTCCAAATACACCACCCAAATACACTTTTGACATTTCTGCAGTGAAATAGTGAATAATTTTTTTTTGTGGCAATAAAGCAATATTCTTGCTTTACAAAGCTGTTGTGCATACAGCATAGAAATACCAACATTTTTCTGTGTTTTAATAAAAAAATCTTTGTTCTGGGTCCACAAACCACTTGTGCATACAGTGTAGAAATACCAACGTTTTATTAATAGCAGTGAAA
The DNA here is from genome assembly GCA_033119425.1 of Bufotes viridis. Taxonomy (NCBI): domain Eukaryota; kingdom Metazoa; phylum Chordata; class Amphibia; order Anura; family Bufonidae; genus Bufotes; species Bufotes viridis. Next base: position 69,997,653 of record CM065592.1, read on the forward strand.
TACTGCATTTCTGTGTTTTATTAAACAAATCCGTGTTCTGGGTCCACAAACCACCTTTGCATAAACTGTAGAAATAGCTAAGTTTTTTAGTGGCAGTGAAATACAGATTGTCTGTGTTTTATTTAAAAAATCCTTGTTCTGGGTCCACAAACCACTTTTGCAAAAACCGTAGAAATAGCTACGTTTTATTAATAGAAGGGACATACAGATTTTTTGTGTTTTTTTGAAAAAATCCATGTTCTGGGTCCACAAACCACTTTTGCATAAACCGTAGAAATAGCTACGTTTTATTAATAGCAGTGAAATATCGATTTTCAGTTTTTTATTGAAAAAATCCGTGTTCTGGGTCCACAAACCACTTTTGCATAAACCGTAGAAATAGCTACGTGTTATTAATAGCAGTGAAATACTGATTGTCTGTGTTTTATTGAAAAAATCTGGGTTCTGGGTCCACAAACCACTTTTGCATAAACTGTAGAAATACCAACGTTTTATTAATAGCAGTGAAATACAGCTTTTCTGTGTTTTATTTAAAAAAATCCTTGTTCTTGGTCCACAAACCACTTTTGCATACAGCGTACAGATACCAATTTTAAATTGCAGCACAAAAATAGTGCTTTACTGTGTTTTATTAAAAAAAACAAAGAACCTGTTCTGGGTTCACCAAGCAGTTGTGCATACAGCGTACAAATACATATTTTAAATTTCTGCAGTGAAATTGAGAATCAGTGTGTTTTAGGCCAAAAAAACTTTATTCTTGGTCCACAGAGCATTTCTATGACACGGGCACTGCCTTAGGCCTCTTTCACACTTGCGTTGTGAAGATCCGGCGTGCACTTCCGTCGCCGGAAGTGCACGCCGGATCCGGCACAACGCAAGTGAACTGAAAGCATTTGAAGACTGATCAGTCTTCAAAATGCTTTCAGTGTTACTATGGCAGCCAGGACGCTACTAGCGTCCTGGTTGCCATAGTAGCAGTGAGGAGCGGGGAGCGGCATACTTACATTCCATGCGATCACGTGATCTATGCACTGGCGTCATCCTGGAGCGTCCCGGGAGCCGCACGGAATGTAAGTATGCCGCTCCCCCGCTCCCCCTACTCTTTACTATAGCAACCAGGACTTTAGCGTCCTGGCTGCCATAGTAACCATTGACAAAAAACTAAAGGCCGGATCCGGACTAATGCCTTTCAATGGGCATTAATTCCGGATCCGTCCTTCCGGCATGCTTTCAGGATTTTTGGCCGGAGCAAAATCCGCAGCATGCTGCGGATTTTGCTGCGGCCAAAAAACGTGTTAGTACTGAACTGAGGACATCCTGATGCATCCTGAACGGATTTCTCTCCATTCAGGATGCATGGGGATTATCCTGATCAGTAGCTTTCCGTCCTAGAGACCCGAGGACGGATCTCTAGGACGGAAAGCTAAAACGCTAGTGTGAAAGAGGCCTAAGTGAACTTAAATGTTGACAATTGGCAGTTAAATTGACACCGGAGAGAAACCATCTTTCAGCTTGGTGGGTGAACGCAAATAATGAGGAGAACATCAAATAAGGGACGTGGGCATGGTCTTGGTGGGGTTGGTAGAGCTCCTGTTGCTGGGAGAGGACGTGGCTGTTCAGCGCCAACTACCAGTCCAAGTGAAACACCTTCCTCTGGTGCAAGTAGGTGACAGAATCTGCAGCGTTATTTGGTAGGCCCGAATGCCTCTCTATGGATGGTGAGGCCAGAACATGTACAGGCGATAGTAGATTGGATGGCTGACAGTGCCTCCAGTTCCTTCACAGTGTCTCCCACCCAGTCCTCTGCAGAAAGCTCAGAGTTGGCACCTGCAGCCCATGCCCATCAGTCTTTCACCTCACCCCCTTGCAAATCAGCCAAGCAGTCAGAGCTCCAAGTCATGCAGCAAACTCTTATGCTTTTTGAAGACTCTGTTGGCAAGGTTTCCCCGGCCCATCCACCTAGCCCTGCCCCAGAAGTGGAAAACCTTGAATGCACTGATGCCCAACCACTTATGTTGCAGGATGAGGACATGAGAAGACCGCCGCAGCACGTCTCTGATGATGACGAAACACAGGTGCCAACTGCTGTGGCTTTCTGCAATGTGCAGACCGACGAGGAGGGCAGGGGTCATGAATGGGTGGAAGATGATGTGGAGGATGATGAGGTCCTAGACCCAGACTGGACTGAAGGTCGTGTTAGTGACGTCTGCAGTTCTGAGGAAGAGGTGGTGGTCGCACAGAGGCAACAGCACAGCAAAAGAGGGAGCAGGGTGCAAAAGCGGAGCGTCTGTTCCATAGACAGTACACCTGCTACTGCCCACCGCACCCAGGCACCGAGCACACCAAGGCCTGCTCCAAGGAGTTCATTGGTGTGGCAGTTATTCACACAATGTCCTGACGACAAGACACGAGTGGTTTAACGTTGTGCCATCAGAGCCTAAAGCGAGGCATAAACGTTCTTAACCTGAGCACAACCTGCATGACCAGGCATCTACATGCAAAGCGTGAACTGCAGTGGAGTAAACACCTTAAAAACCACGAAAGGTCTCAGGCTCCTCCTGCTCCCTCTTCTGCTGCTGTCTCGGCCTCTTCCTCTACCTCTGGCATCAACGTGGCACCTGGCAACCAGCAAACAGAGGATGTCCCACCAACACCACCACCACCTCTGTCACCATCACCAAGCATCTCCACCATGTCACAGGCAAGCGTTCAGCTGTCCATCTCCTAAACACTAAAGAGAAAGAGAAAATACTCACCCTCGATCCCTAGTCCTGAATGCCAGCATTTCAAAATTGCTGGCCTTCGAAATGCTGACATTCCGTCTGGTGTCGACGGACTGTTTCAAACAGCTGATGGCGATAGCTGTCCCACAGTACGTAGTTCCCAGCCGCCTCTACTTTTCCAGGCTAGCTGTCCCTGCCCTGCACAACCAAGTGGGAGATAAAATCAAGTGTGCACTGCGCAACAGCATCTGTGGCAAGGTCCACATAACCACAGATACATGGACCAGTAAGCACGGCCAGGGCCACTATATCTACCTAACTGCACACTGGGTAAACGTAGTGGTGGTTGGGCCCGAAGTGGATAGCGGTTTGGCGCATGTCCTTCCACCACCGAGGATCGCAGGGCATTATTTTTTGCCTCCTGTTGCCTTCTCCTCCTACTCCGCATCCTCCTCCTCCTCTTCTACCACCCCAACATCCGGTCATGAAAAGAACCTCACCCCCAACTTCAGCACAGCCAGGGGTAAACGTCAGCAGGCGATTTTAAAACTCATGTGTTTGGGTGACAAACCCCACACCGCACAGGAGCTTTGGAGGGGCATAGAACAACAGACTGATATGTGATTGCTGCCAATGAGCCTCAAGCCCGGCGTGGTGTGTGCGATAATGGGCGAAATCTCGTTGCAGCTCTGGGACTAGCCGGTTTGACGCACATCCCTTTCCTGGCGCATGTGCTGAATCTGGTGGTGCAGAAGTTTCTTAAATACTACCCAGACATGTCAGAGCTGCTGCCGAAAGTGCAATCCGTCTGTGCTCCCTTTCTGCGTTCTCAACCTGCTGCTGCTCGCCTGTCTGCGCTGCAGCGTAACTTCGGCCTTCCAGCTCACCGCCTCATATGCGTCTTGCCCACCAGGTGGAACTCCACCTTGCATATGCTGGAGAGACTGTGCGAGCAGCAGCAGGCGATAGTGGAGTTTCAGCTGCAGCACGCACGGGTCAGTCGCTCTGCGGATCAGCACCACTTCACCACCAGTGACTGAGCCTGCATACGAGACCTGTGTACCTTGTTGCAGTCTTTTGAGTACTCAACCAAAATAGCCAGTGCTGATGACGCCATTGTTAGCATTACAATACCACTTCTATGTCTCCTTGAAAAATAAATTAAGTTGATGATGGAAGAGGATGTGGCAGAGGAGGAGGAGGAAGAGGGGCCATTTCACAGGGTTTCAGGCCGGTAATTCAGAAGTGGCTCAGAGGGTGGGTTCCTGCACCAGCAGAGGCCAGGTACAAATGTGACCATCCAGGGCCCACTACTGGAGGATGAGGAGGAGGTGGAGAAGGATGAGGATGAAGCAGGTTCACAGCGGGGTGGCACCCAACACAGCTCAGGCCCATCATTGGTGCGTGGCTGGGGGGATACGGAGGACGATGACGATACGCCTCCCACAGAGGACAGCTTGTCCTTACCTCTGGGCAGCCTGGCACACATGAGCGACTACATGCTGCAGTGCCTGTGCAACGACAGCATCGTTGCCCACATTGTAATTTGTGCTGACTACTGGGTTGCCACCCTGCTGGATCCCCGGTACAAAGACAACGTGCCCACCTTAATTCCCGCACTAGAGCATGATAGGAAGATGCGTGAGTACAAGTGCACGCTGGTAGATGCGCTCCTGAGGGCATTCCCAACTGACACGGGGGGACAAGTGGAAGGGGAGGAGGAGGAGCAAGAGGTCGCCAACACAGCTGTGTCACGGCCAGCTCCTCAGATGGCAGGGTTAGCATGGCTGACATGTGGAAAAGTTTTGTCACCGTGCCACAGCAACCTGCACCACCAGCTGATACGGAACGTCTTAGCAGGAGGCACAATTTGAACAACATGGTGGAACAGTATGCGTGCACATGCCTCCACGTACTGACTGATGGTTCTGCCCCTTTCAATTTCTGGGTCTCCAAATTGTCCACATGGCCTGAGCTTGCCCTTTATGCCTTGGAGGTGCGGGCGTTATTACAGACAAACGCAACCGCCTGTCCACAGCCAACGTGGACAAGCTCACGTTCATTAAAATGAACCAGGCATGGATCCCACAGGACTTGTCCGTACCTTGTGCAGAATAGACATTTATAACCGCCTCAACCATACATTCTTGTACTCCAGTGCACTTATCCCTTGAATTCTTTTTTTTATTTGTACTGTTATTTCGGGGCTACCGCAATTTAAATTAACCTCTCCTCTGTCTGGGTGACTGCTGCCTAAATTTCTGAAAATGGCCTGTTGCTTTGGTGGGTGACATGAAGCTTGTTTTGCCGTGCATTGACCTCTCCTCTGTCTGGGTGCCAGGGGCCTACATTTATGATAAATGACTGCTGCATTGCTGGGTGACATGATGCCTGTTTTGCTGTTACGTGACCTCTCTCCTCTGTCTGGGTGCCAGGGGCCTAAATGACTGAAAATGGCCTGTTCCATTGCTGGGTGACATGAAGCCTATTTTTCCATGCATTGCGCTCTCCTCTGTCTGGATGCCAGGGGCCTACATTTCAGATAATCGCCTGTTGCTTTGGTGGGTGACATTAACCTCTTTTTGCCATCCAATGACCTCTCCTCTGTCTGGATGCTAGGGGACTATATTTATGATAATTGACTGCTGCATTGCTGGGTGACATGAAGCTTGTTTTGCCGAGCATTGACCTCTCCTCTGTCTGGGTGCCAGGGGCCTACATTTATGATAAGTGACTGCTGCATTGCTGGGTGACATGATGCCTGTTTTGCTGTTACGTGACCTCTCTTCTGTCTGGGTTCCAGGGTCCTAAATGACTGAAAATGGCCTGTTCCATTGCTGGATGACATGAAGCCTCTTTTACTGTGCATTGCACTCTCCTCTGTCTGTGTACAATGGGTCTACCTTTCAGATAATCGCCTGTTGCTTTGGTGGGTGACATTAACCTCTTTTTGCCATCCTATGACCTCTCCTCTGTCTGGGTGCCAGGGGCCTCCATTTCTGATAATCGCCTGCTGCATTGGTGAGTGACATAAAGCCTGTTTTGCCGAGCATTGACCTCTCCTCTGTCTGGGTGCCAGGGGCCTAACATTTCTGAATATCACCTGTTCCATTGGTGGGTGACATTAACCCATTTTTTCCAGTGATAAGCCACAGCTGTGCATTGCCAATTAATATTGTTTAATTTTTAGTTATTTTATTTTAAGTTATTTCCCTATTCACATTTGTTTGCAGGGCACTTACCCACATTTTGTTGCCTTTTGCAGCCCTCTAGCCCTTTTCAGGGCTATTTTACAGCCTTTTTAGCGCCAAAAAGTTCGGTTCCCCATTGACTTCAATGGAGTTCGGGGTCAAGTTCGGATCACGAACCCGAACATTTACATGAAGTTCGGCCGAACTTCTTGAACCCCAACATCCAGGTGTCCGCTCATCTCTAGTAATAATAAATTAGTTATATGCATCAGTGACTCTAATTATTTAAATTGGAGACATGTTCTATAATGCAAGTCACAGGAGACAGCAACAGCACCCGACAGATGACATTGACTATAATGGGGTCTGTTCTGTTTCTGTCATGGTGCTCTGTGGAGTGTATGGCTTATAGAAATCCTATGGACAGATCCTTCCATCTCCTCTCTGGAGTGTACAGTTAGTGGTCCTATGGACAGATCCTTCTATCTGCTCTGTGGCGTGTATAACTTATAGTGATCCTATGGCAGATCCTTCCATCTCCTCTGTGGAGTGTATACCTTACAGTGGTCCTGTGAACAGATCCTTCCATCTCCTCTGTGGATGGTATGGCTTATAGTGGTCCTATGGACAGATCCTTCCATCTCCTCTGTGGAGTGTATGGCTTATAGTGATCCTATGGACAGATACTTCCATCTCCTCTGTGGAGGGTATGGATTATAGTGGTCCTATGAACAGATACTTCTATTTCTTCTGTGGAAGGTAAAGCTTATAGTGGTCCTATAGACAGACACCTGCATCTCCACTGTGGAGTGTACGGCTTATAGTGGTTCTATGGACAGATACTTCCATCTCATCTGTGGAGTGTATGGCTTATAGTGATCCTATTGATAGATTAACAGGCACTCAATCATCTGGAACTGCCATGAAAATTCATACTTTAATATACCCCATACATAAAACAAACAATAGTAATATAAAAATTGAAAATTCCAGTTAGAGTACAATATAAGCAGCAATCATAGCCAAAAACCAATGCGTATAGTGTGCATCAATACATCAATATTATATCTATTGTATAGACCGCTGATTACAGATAAAAATACCAAAATATATAAAAATAAAATTTAGAGATAAAAAAAACACGTATTTCCCAAAGGAAATCCTTGAAGATGGTTAGTCCAAATATTCAATGATTAGTGATGCTATTCAATCCAGAGAATTATTAGTGGTATTACTTGATTCAAATAATTAGTTGATTATTGTCCATAATTTATCCAATGGTTACTATTCATGATTACATTAAATTGTTTTAGAATAACAATGTCAATGGTAATATTTAATACAAATGATTCATTCACTGTTATTCCTAGTTTATCCAATGATCACTGTTCATGATTGTGTTAGATTAAAATAATATTAGATAATCAGTGTTGTTATTTGATCCAGATATTAATTGTATTATTAATTCAGGAATCAGTGTTCATAATTATGATAGTATCAAGTAGTCGTTAGTGTCCTATTCAAGTTCATGTAGATATCTCATCCATCTAACATCTTGGATAGAAATTTCCCTGGGTTAAATACAATATCAATGTGTATATGTATTAATGCAAACAGTTTTTTGCTGCTAGCAGCTCTACGTTACCACTTAGATGTCTTCCCAGGAGCAACAGTATATAGGCGGTGAGATCTGTCTCCTGCCAAGTCTCCTGGTTCCCTGTAAGTCAAGTAGTGTAGTTCCTTTCCGTTTGGCGTCTCACGTGGCGTCCCACGTGTTGGTATGCTCACTCATTCTTTGACACATTGGACGCTGTATCATACAATTAATGTTTGGACTGTATTGTCTCGGGGGACGAGGGGATATCCTCCTGGATCTAACAATTCTTTCAAATGCGTTTCGGAGCTCCCGGCTCCTTCCTCAGTGGTTCTATGTGTGATCCAATATTTCTGATCTTTAAACTCTGCCATTGTATAAGACGGGACTTTTATATAAAATTCTATGGAAAATATGGAGTGGATTTTAAATCCCTTGTTAGTGTAAGGCCCAAATAAACCTTATAACATAAAATTAACGTTGTAACAAGTCAACACTAATTATAAAAATACATAAATGGCGTATCCTAAAATTTGGAAATATATTACAACAGTGTATAATCAGTTTCTTTGTTACTGAGTGATCTTTAAAATCAGTATATATTTTAGAACGCATTATAGAACGCATGATATAAAAAACGCACCTAAGTTTATTATGCGTTTTTAGTGAGTTTTTTTTCTTTTTCCTTTTGTGTTTTTCTCTTTCTTTATTTTTTCCACTCCATAATGCAGCAGAGGATACTGTCTGAACATCTGGTTTTCCAGATCTATCGTTCTCTGCTTTCTATCGTTCTCTGCTTTCAGTCGGACCACGATGTCCCATCCGCGAAGGGCACCATCCCAATTCTACAGAAAGTTCCATTTCTGTGTTCAGACCGTTTGGAATTAAAGTGTCGAACTCGAAGATCCTTCTAGATGTAATTTGTGACATACAGGCTATGTGGTCTGCTCCCCTCCATTGTTTCCTGGCTTTCTCAAAGGCTGTAAAGGTGAGTATCGAGGGATCTTTGTTCTGAAAATCTCTGAAGTGTTTAGATATAGAATGTTGTTCAAAACTGTTCTTGATGTTATTATTATGTTCGGCTACCCTCTTTTTTATTGTACGTTTGGTCCTCCCGATGTATTCTTTGTTACATGGACACTGTATAATGCAAATTACATCTGTTGAGTTACACGTCAAACTGTCTTTGACTGCATGACTGCATGGAGGTCACCACGCCTCCCATATATGCTACGTTTGTATGTGTATTTCACCATAGCAACGTGCACCTGCTTATTGGGTTGTGCTGACTGCAATCTCCATTTTTTTTCCTTTGTAGCATATATGGGAGGCGTGGTGACCTCCATGCAGTCATGCACACCTGACTAGTGAATCCACCCTGTAGGCTGGTTTTAAAGTCAGTATAAAACTGAGTCTGCTTTATAGAACTTACCAGAAGCCATTTGGTTCCAGGAGAAGTACTAGTGGGCTCAGCATACATGTTGGTATTTGCATCCCTTGATCTGATGAACGCTGTATGGCACCAGACGGGGTTACAAGCAGAGTGTATCTGGCATGCATGCTGCACCTGCGCTCCCTGGATTTTGTGTGGCTGATATGGCCCATAAAAGGTAAGAATTAATGTTAGGGACCACTCGTGAGGCAACCGTGAAGTGGAGGGTGGCTTACATAATTTGGCCAAAATATAAACTAATGCCTCATCTAACATCCAGCATAGTGGCAGGACGGAGCTCTATCTGCAGTGTGCCATTGCACCTTTGTTTTTACGTTTGTATGTGTATTTCACCATAGCAACGTGCACCTGCGTATTGGGTTGTGCTGACTGCAATCTCCATTTTTTTTCCAATGTTAATTTTATGTTATAACTAAGGTTTATTTGGGCCCTACACTAACAAGGGATTCTAAAATCCACTCCATATATTCCATTGAATTTTATATAAAAGTCCCGCCTTATTCAATGGCAGAGTTTAAAGAGCAGAAATATTGGATCACACATAGAACCACTGAGGAAGCAGCCGGGAGCTCCGAAACGCATTTGGTAGAATTGTGAGATCCAGGAGGATAACTCCTTGTCCCCTGAGACATTACAGTTGAGACATTAATTGTATGACACAGCGCCCAATACACTGAAAAAGACTGCAAAAGAACGAGTAAGCATACCAACACGTGGGACGCCATGTGGGACGCCAGACGGAAAGGAGCTACACTACTTGACTTCCGGGGAACCAGGAGACTTGGCAGGAGGCAGATCTCAACGCCTATATACTGTTGCTCCTGGGAAGACATCTAAGTGGTAACGTAGAGCTGCCAGCAGCAAAAAACAGTTTGCATTAATACATATACGCATTGATACTGTATAGATGACATTTATCCCAGGGAAATTTCTATCTAAGATGTCAGATGGATGAGATATCTACATGAACTTGAATAGGGCACTAACGACTACTTGATACTATCATAATTATGAACACTGATTCCTGAATTAATAATACAATTAATATCTGGATCAACTAAGAACACTGATTATCTAATATTATTTTAATCTAATATAATCATGAACAGTGATCATTGGATGAACTAGGAATAACAGCGCATTAATCATTTGGATTAAATATTACCATCAACATTGTTATTCTAAAACGAATTAATGTAATCATGAATAGTAACCATTGGATAAATTATGGACAATAATCAACTAATTATTTGAATCAAGTAATACCACTAATAATTCTCTGGATTGAATGGCATCACTAATCATTGAATATTTGGACTAACCACCATCAAGGATTTCCTTCGGGAAATACGTGTTTTTTTATCTTTTATTTTTATATATTTTAGTATTTTTTTATCTGTAATCAGCGGTCTATACAATACATATAATATTGATCATGTATTGATGCATACAATACGCATTGGTTTTTGGCAATGATTGCTACTTATATTGTACTCTAATATGCAAAATAAATGTGGAGCCCCAGTATTGGGTCTATAACACAATGAAAGCCAGATATCCCTCAAAGGAAGGAAAACCGAGAAAAGGGGTGTCCCCATTACAGAGATCACCAAATCCACCATATTAAGTGGCCCCTATGTCAAGATCCCGCTTTTTTTACAAGCTTTAAGGATGTGACGGGCAAAACCTAAGCCAGTTATCCATCCACAGACAGCTGTTTCAGGGTGTTGCCCATCATCAGTGCGGAGTAGAATTATATTGTGCTCTAACAGGAATTTTCTATTTTAAATTACTACTTACTGTTTATTTTATGTATGGAGTATAATAAAGTATGAATTTTCATGGCAGTTCCAGATGATTGAGTGCCTGTTAATATTTCCAAGCATAGAACATAATACTTAAAGGTTGTGGGGTAGGCCTATAACAGTGCACCTATATCCAAAAATTGAGACGGGTAAGCCACTATATCAATTTTCTATCCTATGGATAGATACCTCCATCTCCTCAGTGGTGTGTACGGCTTACAGTGGTCCTATGGACAGACACTTCCATCTCCTCTGTGGAGGGTCCTATGGACAGACACTTCCATCTCCTCTGTGGAGGGTCCTATGGACAGACACTTCCATCTCCTCTGTGGAGGGTCCTATGGACAGATACTTCTATCTCCTCTGTGGATCTTTGGAGCTCCTTCAGTGTTGTCATTGGTGTCTTTGTTGAACCTCTGATTAATGCCCACCTTGCCCGGGCTGTGAGTTTTAATGTGCGACCTTCTGTGTCAGGTTTGTAATTGTGCCATATTCTTTCTATTTTTTTTAGAATGGATTTAATGGTGCTCTGTGAGATGTTTAAACTTTGGGATATACAAGTATTTCTATAACCTATCCCTGATCTATACTTCTCCACAACTCTGTTTCTGAGTCTCTGAGCTGTTCGAAGACTCTTTGGTCTTTGTGTTACTTGCTTAGTAGTGTTGCAGACTCAGGACCTTTGAGAACCGGTGTATTTATACTCACATCATATGACTAATCATGTGACACTTTAATTGCACACATAACTGCCTTATTCAACTAATTATGTTACTTCAGATGTTAATTGATTGGGCTAGTTTAGGAGTATCACAGCATAATTGATGAATACATATTGTTATGAATCTGGCATGGACGCCACATCACTTGCCCATTTGATCTATCTGCTTCCTGGTGGCCTGGACCCACTTGTACTCCACTTGTACACTTGTACAGCGGGCCCGTCCACTGGCATTCCAAGTGCCCTTCTTCTGCTGGTTGTGGCCTGCTCTTCTCCTCCAGGTCCCTTAGCCCTGTCTCTTGGGCCAGCACACACACTCTAGTCTTCCCCAACTGATGGCTGATCACTTCTGGGAAGGGTGCCTGAGCTTTAGGTGTATCTAGCTTGCTAGTACCTGTGTAAGGTGTGCTTTTCTGTTTGTCTACCTGTGTACCGACCGTTGTTAGTTTGCCGACTCTGACCCTCTGATGTCTTAATTGATCCATGCAGGTGTACCGCATTAACCCTCTGCTGCCTGCCCTTACCTCAGACTTGTTTCATGGATTCTGACAAACGCTGCCTACCTTGATTTTGACCTGTTACTGACTACGAGTAGTGCCTGATCCCTCGGTGCTTCGCACTAGTGTCTCCAATCCCCATGGGTAAGCTGTCAACCACAACAGGACTACTCCTGGAGGCAGCAGCCTGGTGGCTCCTCTGCAACAAAGTCCAGATCACTTAATATAACATCCTTAGGATTAGCTCTAGGCCAAACCATTTGGTTGGCACAGAGGTTTCATACCCACTGCCAGTAACACATATTCACTCAAAACTTTTAAACTTTTTTTATTTATTAAACAAGGTAGTTTTTTTATTCCACCATAGTAATGTTGACAATTTAATGAAATCTAAATTAAAATCCACTTAAATTCTAGGTTGTAATGCAGCCACCAAGGGATTGAATACATTCATACGGCATTGTACATGTACCTTAAGTGTGGAGAGCAGACAATCCCCAAACACAGTGTGATGATCCAATCTGTAAACCAAACTTTCCTGGCACTAATATTTTTGTCACTGGTGTCAGCAAAAATCCTTCGAGAGTCCTCTGAGAAGATTCACATTGCAGTACAATATGGACGTGTCTGCTGAATGATAGTCGGCACCTTCATGTTATTCTTTAACACAATGATACTGGTAGGTGAGAGCGGATGGAAGAGACAAGTAACCACAAGGACTAATATCACAGACTCATGATATAATAGCAATCAGTGGGAGGAATTCAGAAGAGTTCTCCTTCTCGTCTGAACACCAGGGGTCTTGACAGCTAGTGATTCAGACCATACTGTGCAAGTTGAGTACGGTCAACTGGTCTAGAAATAAGGTCTCTGTGCTATGTAACATAGATGAGGGTTCTTTACTGTAAGAGCAGTGGGACTATGGAGCTCTCTGCCAGAGGAGGTGGTGATGATGAACTCACCTATAAGAGTTGAGTAGGGGCCTGGATGTATCTTTGGAAGTAACAGTATTACATGTTATAATTACCAGAATACTGGAAAAGGGTCATTGATACAGGAAAGTTTTCTTCCATATTTCTGAAAGAATTTCCCAATGGCTACTTTCACACTTGCGTTGTTGTTTTCCGGTATTGGGATCTGCCAGAGGACCTCAATACCGTAAAAAATATTTTCTTTTAGTCCTCATGCATTCTGAATGGAAAGAGATCTGTTCAGGTTGCATCAGGATGTCTTCCGTTCAGGCAGCATTCTGTTTTTTGACCGGACACAAAACCGCTGCATAAAAATGGAAAAAAACGGATCCAGCACTGAAAACAATGTAAAATGATCCATCACCCATTGACTTTCAGTGTATTTAGTGACAGATCTGTTTTGATTTCACACAACTGCATCCTAACGAAACGGCTGCATCCTGATGTGCAAAATCAAAACTGATCCGTTTAATTCCAGTATTGAGGTCCTCTGATTTTCATTGTTTCCATTAATCACGGGATAACCCCTTTATGAAATCAACCATACTTTTACTACACTATTTAGGTAGTGAGCCAAATAAACGTAGGTTGTATCTAGTCCTCACCAGCAGATGGCACTCATCCCCAACATGCGACATTAAGCCTCAAGTAAACCCTCATTGTTCGTTCTTGTCAATGGTTTCCCTCTGCAAACCACGTGACCCCAGAGTAATTTTATCTTGTGCCACCGTAATATAATTTCACATTTAATACCGCTCCCTCTAAACACAGGGTTCTAACCAGCGATTGTCCATTGCCGTGAAACCCCCGTAACTATCACCAATACAGGTTTAGAGCGAGTGCCTGTCCGTCTGTCCTCGGATGTGTGATATCTCAGCACATTATAAAGACTGGAGCTATACCAAGGAGCAGCTCTGCCCTGTAACACTCCTTGTGTTCTGCAATGTCATGCCTCATAACTGGCTTTTAACCTTGACTTTCCTCCAAATGAAATGAAAGAGTGTGAGCCGAAAACGTCAATAATAATTGCTTCTCTGGAGTCGCTGAAGGGAATTCTTGTTCCGCCATTTGTAAATTAAGATCTCACTGCACAATATGGATTAACGGACCGAGACACAGCACATTTACACTGAAGAGAATAAGCGGCGGTATAGACGACACATAGATTGGTGTCTATCTATCTATCTATCTATCTATCTATCTATCTATCTATCTATCTATCTATCTATCTATCTATCTATCTATCACTGAAGAGAATAACCGGCGGCATAGATGACACATACAGTAGATTTGTGTATATCTATCTATCTATCTATCTATCTATCTATCTATCCATCTATCAATCTATCAACCAATCTATCTATCACTGAAGAGAATAAGCGGCGGCATAGATGACACATAGATCGGTGTATATCTATCTCTCTCATCTATCTGTGTAATGCAGGGCGGGAGGCGTATGTAGCGGTATTCTTCGTATTTCATGAGTTGGCTCTCTGACATATCGATCAATGTCAGTGGGTAGAGGTACAGTGAGCAGGAAGAGATGGGGGAAGGGATGGTAATAGGCTTTTATAAGATGTCCCTCCGCCTAGATATGGAATTTGTGCTATGTGATTATTAGAGTGGGAAATAACTGGATCAGAGAATCTATTGATTTGATCGCCAACGTCTCATGCATGAAACAGCATTATTAATGTTAATATCTGTTTCCGTCCAGCGTTTGATGGTTAAGTATGGAGTCATGGAAGCAGCATGGCCCTCACATTATTACCACACAGGTCCATCTGCTCTCATAGAATCAAAATATACAGATACCGTAAAACACAGACAAATATGCAGTTTTCACCAACGTTAATATTTGACTATGACCATGCAATCTCACTGAATACCCTTCAGTTCTGCCACATAATTCTGCCACTTAGCCAGGGGAGGACTGGGAACATAAAGTGGATCTTGAAAAAATTCTAAAACTGGCCCCGTTTTATACTCGGGTCCAAATTGACGGAAGGCAGAGCCAGCAATACTATCGGCCCACCGGGAGATTTCCCTGTTAGGTCTATGGCCGATCCGCCCCCAAGTAATGCTGTCATACAATGCATAAGTAATATGCAAATAATACTAACATAATACTGACATATACTGTAGTGCCATATACTGTAATACCTACACAAAATTGCCAATCAGAGTACTGCCACACAACAGCTAAATAGTGAAGGGCTAAAAGTCTGTGGTGGTCTAAGACAGTGAAGGGTTAAAAGCACCGCTTTCAGGTTGCTCCTATTGGTCCAGTCCTTGGGGCCCCCATAGGAAAATAAGTCCTAGGCAATCACTGTATTTTTTGCTCTATAAGACACACTCCTCCCCCCCCCCCCCAAAAGTGGGAGGAAAATGGCAGTGCTTCTTATAAAGCGATGGTACACTTTTTAGGTGGCTGACACTGATGTATCGCCGGCCGCTATGCTGCACAGCGCGGCCGGCGAGACATTAGTTACAGTGCGGGGAGGGAGGAGGGGCTGGAGGCAAGTTGCGGCGGGCCCTGGGCACATAACTGTCTTTGTCTGTAAAATCTTTCTTTACTGTGCTGAAACAATCGCTTTCCTATTAAACTACTAAAACTGCTAAAATCGCCAGCCTCTGTAGTCACTATGAATGCACTGCAGCGAGCGGTCCGGCCAGCGCATGACTTCAGTCAGTCGCGCTCCTGCTTCATTAATGAAGTGGTTGAAGCGTGACTGACTGAGTGACGTCAGTCCTGCGCCGGCCGGACCGCACTGCTGCATTCAGATTAGTGAGTACAGAGGCTGATGATTTTATCAATAGGAGTTTCAGTAGGAGTTTATCAATAGGAGAGCGATTGTTTTAGCAGTAAAGAAAGACTTTGCATACAAAGACAGGAGGGGGATCTGTGGATGACACTGTTATGGGGGATCTGTGGATGGCACTGTTATGGGGGATCTGTGGATGACACACTGTTATGGGGGATCTGTGGATGGCACTGTTATGGGGGATCTGTTGATGACAAATATAGCATAAGATGCTATATACGGTATGTGTCATCCACAGATCCCCCATAACAGTGTCATCCACAGATCCCCCATAACAGTGCCACCCACAGATCCCCCATCACAGTGCCATCCACAGATCCCCCATAACAGTGTCATCCACAGATCCCCCATAACAGTGCCAATCACAGATCCCCATAACAGTGTCATCCACAGATCCGACAATTTGCTTATGCTCCAGAGAGCAAATATACACCACTTTTATCCCTGATATTAAAAATTAACTTTTATTATTATTAGATAAAAAGTAACAAGGGAGCAATAAGGGATAAAATTACTGCCAAATAGCCAACAAAAAGCCAATAGGGCACTGAGCCACTGTAGGTGTGCACTCCCCACTCACTTGGCCCACTTGATCCACAGATCCGCTCATAAAAATGCCATCAACCGATCCCCCATAACAGTGCCAACCACAGATCCCCATAACAGTGCCATCCACAGTGCCCCCATAACAGTGCCAACCACAGATCTCCCCCATAACAGTGCCAGCCACAGATCCCCTCCATAACAGTGCCATCCACAGTGCCCCCATAACAGTGCCAACCACAGATCTCCATAACAGTGCCAACCACAGATCCCCAAAACAGTGTCATCCACAGATCCCCCATAACTGTGCCATCCACAGATCCCCCATAACAGTGCCAACCACAGATCCCCATAACAGTGCCATCCACAGATCCCCCACAACAGTGCCATCCACAGATCCTCCATAACAGTGCCAACCACAGATCTCCATAACAGTGCCATCCATAGATCCCCCATAACAATGTCATACCCAGACCACCATTAGTTCAAAATCCACCAAAAGCACACCTTCTGGTTCAAAATCTTTGTTTTCCTATTTTCCTCCTTAAAAACCTAGGTGCGTCTTATAATCAGGTGCGTCTTATAAAGCGAAAAATCCGGTACCTAGTTTCCCATCCCCTAAAAAAGAAATGCATTAACTATATTAACATGTTAGGTTAGAGGCACTTCAGGAGTCAGCGATAGACACATGAAGAAATTGGTTTACTGTATGTTTATAGGATGTTAGGATACTGTATGTACCGTAGGCCACAGAATACGCATGTGTGGTTCGATGGAAGGGGTGAGTACTCCATGACTATGCCCGCCATGAGAGAGTAGATGCTGGTGGACACAGACCACCGACATAAAATTTGGGTTATCAAGTCAATAGTTGATATACAATCTGAAAGTCTGGAAATCTGTAAAATGAACAGTTTTGGGATCATCACTGAATACTTTGGTTTTCTCAGTGTGGACGCTGATACGAGTTTGCTTCACAGACTACCAATGTTTTCGCCTGTCCAGTCAGAAGCTCAAAAAATGAAATACCTGGTAAATCACTACCTACCACCAGTGGCGTACATAGCAAGGATCAAAGCAGGCCCCCGCACACAGGACAGAAGGGTTTCTGCCTAAACCCCTTTCAATGGCCCTTGGGGCCTTTTTTCCACTGACTCATTTGCTACAAGTTGTTCCTTTAGAGGGTAGAGTCCTGACCAAGTTTTCACCCCCAGTAGAAGAGGAGATAATCCCAACTGGGCCCCCTTTTGCCCTGGCAAGTCGCATGATCTGCTGCTATGGTAGTTACGCCCCTGCCTACCACCCTTGAGATGATTACATGTTATTTCTTTTACTCAGATCTTCCTCCTTGGCTTCTTTTTTTAGCTCAGTTCCTTTTGAGTGCATAACCTGTGACTACAGAGTAGACTCAATGGCTGCAGGGAGTCTGAAACAAACCCATAGAAGTCAATGAGGTCCTCTCCTGGCCATTGTGACTATGGTCCATGCGGCTGATGTAAAGCAATTCTCTAAATTCTGTTAAGAACAGCTCAGGCAAAATGGCCGCCCCCATAATTATGTTCAGAAAAATAGAATTTAAAAATCAGAAAATAAAAACAGACGATGTGTTGCTATCTGGTTTTAACTGGCAAAAAAATGTGGGCGACACATTCCCTTTAAGCTACAAGTGGTTGGGGGTACCTTCTCTAATGGGTGGACAGCTGAAGAAGACATAACTAATACCACAGAATGTACACATGGTAGTAAGAGTAGGAGTAGCTTGAAGCTTCGAAGCCCTGATGCCAAACCTGAAAAAGGACCTCCATATGTCAGGTTCCATTAACGTTAGCTATTTTCTCATCTGATAGAAGATATTTTGCACCCCACTTCCCCCAGCCATTAGGGTCTGGGTGCAACTGCAACCCTTAGGACGGTTTCATAATCATTTTTTTTTTTTCTTTCAAAAACACCTACCAACATTGCATTTTTTTTGTTCTGTTTTTTTTTTTTTTACAAGCCAAAATAGCCCTCCTTTTGGTGGAATGGGGGGGGGGGGGGGTCTCATTCAAAAATTTGCTGGGGGCCCAGTCATTTCTAGTTATGCCACTGGGTGAGCAGGTGTAATTAAAAATTATGTTGTCCTACATGTAGAGGCCATGTAGAGGTGGTGGTCACAAATTTCACCTGCTCAGTTGTCGGAACTGCCTGCCGGATCCGGAAATCCGTATGCAAACGGACATCTTTTAAACGGATCTGTTAGACTTATTAATTGAAATACCGGATCAGTCTTTCCTGTATCATCCGGAATAATGGATCCGGTATTTAATTTTTTCAAAGCTAGAAAGAACTGCGCATGCGCAGACTGGAAAACCGGATCCGGCGATGTGGCAATTTCGAGAACACTTGTCATAAATACATTTCAATGGAAATTAATGCCGGCTCCGGCAAGTGCGGTAGTGTTCCGGAATTTAGGCCGGAAAAAATACCGCAGCAAGCGGTCAAATACCGTACAAGGGACGGAACTGAAGACATCCTGATGCATACTGAATGGTTTGCTTTCCCTTCAGAATGCATTGGGACAAAACGGTATTTTTCTGGTATTGAGACCCATTACCGGATTTCAATAACGGAAAAGAGTACCCTAATATAATAGCACAACTCTTGTCAGTTTGCAGTTCACAACACCACCACTGGGTGGCCACAGATGGACTCCTTTTATTGTTAAATCACATTGTTTTGAAAAACTGGTTATCTCGTGATGCACCTATGAGCACATGTCCAACCAAGAAGAAAGGTGACATCTGTACTTCTAAGGCCTTATTCACACGTCCGCAATGTAGTCCGCATGTATTCCGCAATTTTGCGGAATACATGCGGACCCATTGACTGTGAATGGGGCTGGGAACGATGCGGAGAGCACACACTGTGCTCTCCGCATCCGATTTTGCGGAGCGCGCCGCCGATCTTCCGGTCCGCGGCTCCGCAAAAAAAAATAGAGCATGTCCTATTCTTGTCCGCAATTGCGGACAAGAAGAGGCATTTTCTATGGAGTTCGGGCAATGTGCGGTCCGCAAAAATGCGGAATGCACATTGCCGGTGTGTCCGTGTTTTGCGGATCCGCGGCTCCGTGGACCCGCAAAACACTTGCGGACGTGTGAATGTAGCCTAAGTTATATTTTAAAAAGAGCTTACATAGACTTGACATAAATTGACACATTCTTTCATATGAACTTGTAAAGCTATGAATGACTGATGATCCCGCCGAGTACGCCAAATCTCCACTAAGCTGATTATTTGCAATGAGCAACACGCTCCACTAAACATAATATCAAATTAATAATGCATGGAGTTTCTGCTACTTAAACTTGAGAACAGATTTTTTACTGCAAAAAAAATAAATTATAATAATAATGAAATAAATAATTCAAAGCTGTGGATGAAATGAGTAGATTTTGATAGAAGTGGAACATAACTGTGAACAGGACAGCACGAGGAAACAATTACCAGTGGGAGAGAGGAGTGACGGATATAACTGGAGGCCGACTGCTGCGATAAGCACTATGTATACTCCACTGTGAGGTGTTCTGCCAATGAGAAGCAAAAAAATAAAATAAAAAAATACCACCTTAAACAAAGCAATCAATTCCACCCTGGGCTCTACGTCTCTAATGAAGGAAATCTGATCTCTCTGTCAATGCGATCATCTGACTTGCTGTACTCACTTACCTACCTGGAGACAATTACACCGTGCAAACCTTCCTGTTACTGCGTTATTAGCCTTCATGCTCATGACTGTAGGACAGATCCACAATATGGTGCTTATGTCCTCCTATTGAGCCATATATGTACATGCATGTTTGTGTGCTGCCATATAAAAAATGGTGGTAGGCTCCACTGCGTGTCGTATGGATGAGTATTTTCACAATATGTCAGAATGGAGGTGGTGGAGGATTTAGATTCATATACGAGTCCTGAGAAAATAAAATTATATATAATTTTTATTTATATAGCGCCAACATATTCCACAGCGCCTTACAGTTCAGCGGTTCATGTACAAACAGTCATAAATAACATAGCAACAGACAAGTCAATAATTACAAGAGGAATGAGGACCCTGCTCGCAAGAGCTTACAATCTATGAGGAGATAGGGGTGACACCAAAGGTAAAAGTGCTTGTTTTGTACAGTGGTCCGGCCATGGGGATACAGATATAAAGCTGCATGAGCCGGTCACCAGACGATATATGAAGGGCTCTGGGTGCGGTGGAGAGTTTGGTGGGGGATCAGGTTCAGGAAATGATAGATGGGCTAAGTATGGAGAGGAGTTAGATCAGGGGATATGATAGGCTACCGTAAAAAGATGTGTTTTTAGGGAGCGCCTAAAGCTGTGTATATTGTGATTTAACCTAATTTCTTGGGGTAGGGCATTCCAGAGAACTGGTGCAGCTCTGAAGAATATAATTTTCAATGGGAAAAATTGTACCCATAGGGAACTCACATGGAAAAAAATGATTTGATACACCAGAAAGGGAAAAGGGCTGATACTGTGAGAAAATGGGAAATGTGCCAGTTTTTTGGAGCACTTTGCGCCAAAGAAACTGGCATACCTGCTTTGTCCTGTATTTATCAAATTTTAAAAACTTTTCTAACCTTTCTATGCCTCATCCAACAAGGGGTGTGGCTTCGCTTGAAAGGGGCTTGGCCTACATGTGGCTCCACATGCCAAAATTGGGGAGCATTTTTGGAGTAAAATGAAGTCAAATTATAGGTGGCCTAAGTCAGACTTTGCAGTCTAAGGGCTCATACACACGGCCGTAGGTGGTCCGTTCCATGCATTGGGGACCGCAATTTTCAGTCCCCAATGCAGGGGCAACCTCCGTACGGCTGCCGGGATGAATTCAGACCCATTCAACTTGAATGGGTCTGCATTCTGCCGTTCCGCAAAAAGATAGTACATGTTCTATCTTTTTGCGGTACGGAAGTACGGAACGGAACCCGAAAGAAGTTCTGCGTAGTGCTTCCGTAGTGTTCCTTTACGTGATTCCGTTCCGCACCATTCCGCATCTCCGGATTTGCGGACCCATTGAAGTTAATGGTTCGCATCCGTGGGATGCAGAATGCACCCAGAACGGTGCCCGTGTATTGCGTTCGTGTGTATGAGCCATAAAGGTGAGACAGATTTATCAGTCACTGTCATAAATCACAGTTTAAGGCTTCTTTCATACTGGCGTTTTTGTTTATGAGATCCGTTCAGGGCTCTCACAAGCGGTCCAAAACGGATCGGTTTTGCCCTTAATGCATTCTGATCGGAAAAGGATCCGCTCAGAATGCATCAGTTCAGTCTCCATTCCGCTTTGGAGGCGGACACCAAAACACTTCTTGCAGCGTTTTGGTGTCCGTCTGACAAAACTGAGCCAAACAGATCCATCCTGACACACAATGTAAGTCACTGGGGACGGATCCGTTTTCTCTGACACAATCTGGCACAATAGAAAACGGATCCGTCCCCCATTGACTTTCAATGGTGTCCAAAACGGATCCGTTTTGGCTATGTTAAAGATAATACAAACGGATGCGTTCTGAATGGATGCATGTGGTTGTATTATCTGAACGGATGCGTTTGTGCAGATCCATAACGGATCCGCACCAAACACGAGTTTGTATAGCCTAAGTTTCTGCTTTTGCCCTTTTAGACACTATTAGTAAATGCCCCATTATATTTATTCAAATAAAGCTTCATATTATGACCAAATCTTGCATTTAAAAATTTAAAGGAGGATCCAGTGAAGTGCTGTGAAATTTACTTACATAGTATGGCGCCACCTGCTGTTCTTAGTGTAGCAATGTGCACATCCAGCTAATGAGCTGTGTGATGGTGGACATGCATGCTCAGTCACTCTCACCACAGCAGGACCTCTGTGTGGTGAGGTAATCCTCTGTTCACTGCAGAGATAGCGTCCTTTTCTCCGTGTCAGAGAAGTAACAAAGCTCTGCAGTAACATGGCAGTATAGCCCAGAAGACTCTTCTAAAGGGATAGTAAGAAGGGGCTACACTGTCAGAAAAAAAAAAAAAATAGCCCATTCACTACTTTTCCAGCGTTTCACTTCCCCCCCAAAAAAGGTCATACACACTCCAAAATGGTATAAATAAAAACTATACATTTCCCTGAAAAAAGGGGCCCTCACACAGCACCATAGACATGGTTATAGAAAAGTTAGGGGGGTCAGAATATAGCAATGAAAAGAAAAAAAATATTTTTCCAAGGTTTTTTATTCAGTTTTTCAGTATTAAAGCACAAGAAAACAATATAGGTAATAAACGTAGTATTGTTTTAATCATACTGACCTGGAAAACGAAGGACAAAGGTCAGTGCCAGCATAGGGAACGCTAGCAATTCAAAACCCATAAAACTGTGGCTGAAATCCATTTTCTTATCCAATTCCATCCCATTTGGATTTTTTTCCCCAGCTTCCCAATACATCGTATGCAATTTTAAAGGGTTCCATTAGAAAGTACAACTAGTCTTGCTGAAAAAAATAAAATAAAAAATGTGAATGGAAAAATAAAAAAGTTATTGCTCCAGTTAGGGACTAAAAAACATGAAAATACAAAAACGGAAAATCACAGGGTGGTTAATTGTGGATTCATATATTCTATAGATTTTGTCTGTAATTATTATGTTAAACTCTGAGAAAATCTGTGTTCTAAGGAGACTGTTCTTTAATCACTAACAGTGTGGTGTTGTGTGGCCATCTGAAAAGATCAAAGGAAAGTGACTAAATTTCTCATTTACGTTAACACTAAATTAAATAGTGTTCACTTAATGGATTCATGTTAAAGGACTGTTATACTTCAATTAATTCTGCGAGCCTAGGATACAGCGCAGTCAGTAACTTAGTGTGGAGTCATGACTCAGCCAGACAACTTACTGGTAAAACGGGCCAAGCTGGTATATTGAAATGCTTTACACAAATTCTAGTTTTTACAAAAATAAAATTCAAAAGCAGGCATTCCATGAATGTCTTTTGTTTAGTGGCTTTGACCAACCAGTCTCTTAGCACGGATAGAGCCCCATGGCTTTGAGGCTGTTTTTCCTATGTGAGACTTCAACAGGAGCAGGTTGATCTGGCTCCTGAACCTCATGCTCATCACCCCAATACTAGCAGGAGTCCCTGGAGAGTTGCAAGAAAAAGTATGTGAACCCTTTGGAATGATATGGATTTATGCACAAATTGGTCATAAATCTGATCTTCATCTAAGTCACAACAATAGACAATCACAGTCTGCTTAAACTAATAACACACAAATAATTAAATGTTACCCTGTTTTTATTGAACACACCATGTAAACATTCACTGTGCAGGTGGAAAAAGTATGTGAACCCCTAGACTAATGACATCTGGAGTGAGGTGTCCGCCAACTGGAGTCCAATCAATGTAATGAGATTGGAGGTGTTGGTTACAGCTGCCCTGCCCTATAAAAAGCACACACCAGTTCTGGGTTTGCTTTTCCCAAGAAGCATTGCCCGATGTGAATGATGCCTCGCACAAAAGAGCTCTCAGAAGACCTACGATTAAGAATTGTTGACTTGCATAAAGCTGGAAAGGGTTATAAAAGTATCTCCAAAAGCGTTGCTGTTCATCAGTCCACGGTAAGACAAATTGTCTATAAATGGAGAAAGTTCAGCACTGCTGCTACTCTCCCTAGGAGTGGCCGTCCTGTAAATATGACTGCAAGAGCACAGAAGAAAATATGCCTTCTGGAGTGGCCCAGTCAGAGTCCTGACCTCAACCCGATTGAGATGCTGTGGCATGACCTCAAGAAAACGATTCACACCAGACATCCCAAGAATATTGCTGAACTGAAACAGTTCTGTAAAGAGGAATGGTCAAGAATTACTCCTGATCTGATCTGCAACTACAGGAAACGTTTGGTTGAAGTTATTGCTGCCAAATGAGGTTCAACTAGTTATTAAATCCAAGGGTTCACATACTTTTTCCACCTGCACTGTGAATGTTTACATGGTGTGTTCAATAAAAACATGGTAACATTTAATTCTTTGTGTGTTATTAGTTTAAGCAGACTGTGATTGTCTATTGTGCGACTTAGATGAAGATCAAATCACATTTTATGACCAATTTGTGCAGAAATCCATATCATTCCAAAGGGTTCACATACTTTTTCTTGCAACTTTATTGGCAGAAGATATCTTCTCGCAAACCATCTCTGGTTTGCACACAGCAGGAAACAAGCTGGTAATGTCTCCTATTCTGTTTGTGATGCCAATTTTATGTGGTGAATGTGGAGGTGGAGTCAGAGGCAGTGGCTTTCTCTCAGTTACACCCCAAGGTGACCAGCGTCCCTCAGTAAAAATAGTGGTGCACCCTGTTGTCATAGTATCTCTTAGCTGATGTTCTAGATGCAGTGTGGTGCACCCCCAAATAAAGTCCAGAAAATGGGTGGAGAGTCAGAGAAACAGCAGTTTCAACTCAGGAAACCTTAGCTTGACTTTTCCAATAGCTTTTATAATGAGGTATCACTCTGGGATGTGATGTCTCAGTCACCTTTGGATTTGCAGCTTCCTCAGTAAGTCCATCTGCAGGAAATCTGTACTCTGCAATCTTGAACGAATCCAGGTTTGGATTTTCACGCAACGCAGAACTGATGCACACAGACCCATTGAAATGAATGGGTCAGGATTCAGTGCGGGTGCTATGTGTTCACGTCACGCATTGCACCCGCGTGGAAAACTCGCTCGTGTGAAAGGGGCCTTGGGCTACCAAAGCATGTCATAATGTTTCTATAGCATTTTCTATAGGAATTTATAATTTCAGAACGTTACATTTTATGATCTGATGGCTTGATGTCAATGGTCTGTAGAAACATATATAAAGGGCACAGTAAAAACTGAGAGTTTAAGGATATCACATAATCAGGTTTCTGCATGCAGTTTAGGAAGCCAAAATCAGGAGTCGGTCATAAAAGGAGAGGCAGTATAAGGCCCCTTTCACATGACTGAGTTCCACACATTGGACTGTAGAGTTCTGGAATGTATTGGATGACACTGACATAATGCTGTCAGTTTTATCCAATACATTCCAGAACTGTAAGGGTTACATAGCATCATAAATCAATATAATGTTATGGACCCCGTCAGTGCAGGGAGGTCAGGACGGATGCTCTCGCTGTGAGTCCAACGCGTGCAAGAGACCTGAAGGGCAGATATGACTTCTCCTCTTTTTTTGGTTTCACTCCTGGTTTTGGCTTCCAAAACTGCATGCAAAAATCTGTGGTCATGCCCAAAGGTCTATAAATCAGGATTTGTATTTTTTATTGAAACAGTGTCACATCCGTCTACAGTCTGTGTCTGGTATTGCAGCTTATCAGATTATGAAAGGAGTAAGGCCCCTTTCACACGAACGAGTTGACGTGAACGTAAACGGATTGCACCCGCACTGAATCCTGACCCATTCATTTCTATGGTTCTGTGTACATGAGCGTTGTTTTACACGCATCACTTCTGCATGTTCTATATTCTGCGTTTTTCACACAGCCCTGGCCCCATAGAAGTAATAACGGAATCCATAACGCAATTCACCTTTTACCAGTAAACGAAGCGTAAACGAATTTCAAAATATGAAATTCGCTCATCTTTAGCTATATGCTTACACCCGGACCCTACAGACCCATTGATGAGTCAACTCACATGGTAATTGAAGCCTCATTTTATTATTTATTACGACTGGAAGGTCCATTTTAAATCTGATTTGAATAAACGTACCAGAAAATATTTACTGCACACAGTGGCACTACTAACCCTAATCTCAATATGTCTGCACAACAGAATCCAATTACTTTGAACTGACAAAAATTTATAATGAGAATTTAGAAGCGCTGACTCATTGATTAGTCAACGACATCATGTGCCGACCGGAGGGTCCGCCACGAGTATTCTGATTTAGTCCGTGTATAAAGTGGTGTTGCAGACATTTTCCACACGTAGATCAGCTGTCATGGATGTCAGTGGTAGACTTCCATTGACATTTATGTATATAATATCTATACAATCTGCTCCTATTATAAGAAATTATCCAAAGGACTTCCATCAGAATTTTTATTTTTTTTTTATCAATATTTATTGAAACTAGTATTTTCTTTTGGAATTTTTGCCTGTTTTTCATTTCAGCAGTACTACAGTATGTCACTGGAAATGAAATACAAAATATTGTCCTTCTGTGGCAGAAATATCAGAGAGATAATCGGAAGGCAAAATAATCTAAGTTTATGACTCTGCTGCACAGAGAAGGGTTTATCTGCAAGATAGTCCTCATTATATTAGTATGCAGGAGACCTGTATGACAAAATGACAGCTCTACTGTTTTGTCCATAGGCCTAGATAAACATGCACACAGAGGAGCATTGCACTGATTAGAGAAGACCTGACCAAACAACTAGGGTAGATTTCGTGTTCTAATCGGGTCACCACCTCTCACTACTGGGCAAGGGGAGATGTGGTGCTCTAATTGAGTCACCCCCCCTCACACCTGGGCTGGGGTAGAAATGTTGTGGAAGGACCTGAATGAGCAGCTTATAGAAGGAAACCCACCAACATAATAGAGCTTAAAGTGTAACCGTCATGTTTTCATCAAAAAATCAATTTTAGCATATGTTGTTGTTGCAGCAGCATTATGCATAAAGCAATCTTTAGTTTCTTCACATACCACTGTTTTCCTTGAGTTTTTTCCTTAGTTACGGCTGTTTAAGCGTTTACAATATGAGGACCTTCTCAAGATGGCTTCTCTGTCAGTTTTCTGAAGCCAAAACTGCTTTCCCTCACTTCCCATACACACTTGCTGTAGCCAACAGCTCCCTGCCAGCCAATCAGATTGGATTACTGAGAGACACGCCTCCTCACTCTGAAGCCTAATGCAGCCATGCAGTGTGAAGGACCGCCCCTCTGTCTTCTGTTTATACTAAAAGGAAGACAGACAAGCCATAGCAACGGTCTTTTACAGCCCACGGAAAGGGACAGAGGACATTAATAAAAGCTGTTATTATAAGGTAATTACAGATCTTTTGATAAGCATTGACAGACTAACTCAGGTATACATGCCTAACTCTAATAAACTAGCAAAAAAAATAATAATAATATGACAGTTACACTTTAAGTTGTTTTGTGTGGAGAAATGGGACTAAAATTCCTCCAAGCCAATGTGGAGGACTAATCAGTAATTACCGAAAACATTTAGTTGCAGTTATTGCTGGACAAGGGGGTCACGCCAGATACTGAAAGAGAAGGTTGACATACTTTTGCCACTCACAGACATGTGATATTGGCTAATTTTCATCAATAAATAAATGACCAGTCTAACATTTGTGACTCACTTGTTTGATTTGGTTATCTTTATCTACTTTTAGGACTTGTGTGGAAATCTGATGTAGTTTTAGGTCAAATTTCTGCAGAAATATAGAACATTCTTAAGGGTTAAACAAACTTTAAGCAGCACTGTACATGAGATAAGCAACTACATGGGCTGTACATATCTGTTTAATAGCATAGTATTAACGGAAAACCCCTTTGAAGCTTATGGTGGCAAAATCCCTTTAAGATGGTGGCTATTTCAAAATTTTCCATCTACACCTTTTATTTAATTGCGCACATGTACACCAGTGCCTATTATATAATGCAGGTTTCTATTATAAATTTGGCACCAGTTTCGCTCATTCATTACCCCGAGGTCTGTTCTGAGGTGAAGTGACAGCGCCCTGACCTCTATATGTTTCCGTGTAACACATTGACTTGCCTTCTCCAATCTCTCCTGAGAACCTTGAAAAGATTAATATAGCCAAATAACAATAAACGCCTCCAACCTTCAGGGCTTGAATCAATTCCAAATTGTTCTTCAATATATACTGTCATAATATACAGAAAGTCATAATCCAGCTTCCACTGTAAATCTGCCCGACTTTCCACCCTGAAAAATCAATCATCCTCAAGATGTCCAAAACGTCACATGTATTTGCTGAAAATATTGATTCCATTTGTCCTACTTAATGCCATCCTTATACTTGCGTTTTCTTAGCATAACTTTTTTTCTCCTCTCCCGCAAACTGGTTATTTAATAATTTTTACTGGTTATACTGACGTGTCTGAATTTTGGTTAATTTTCTTTTGCTGCTGCAGGACCAGCTACTGCCACTGAGATAATGTTTTCCAGTATGTGTAACACCCCAGAGTGGTTTTACCACTCCTGCACCCTGCTACTATCTTTATGGGCTAGCACCAATGTCATCTATATATTTATTTCCAGGTCCCTCAACACTGTGCATTTACAAAAATGTAACTGTTCATGTAATGTGCCTGGTTTACCAGCAGGTGGCAGAAAACATGTCATAGCTATCTTAAGTAGAATGGAACTTACCATTCCATTCTAACTCCCCTCTGGAGATAAGTGGGCTGGTCCTACTTCCTGCAGGAAGGGTGGGGACCAGTTAGTTCCAGTCTAGTTTACCCCCAGCTCTGCTGGATGTGCCCATGCCAGCCAGAGCACCCTAAGCTCTGCTGGCCATGGAGGCCAAAGCTTGAAGCCTCAGGAGCTAGTAGGGAAGTTCCCTGGCCTAACCTAGAATCAGACTATAGAGAAGAAGTGCAGCATACAGAAGAAGCTAAATTATACAGCCAGTCTGTCAGTACAGAAGAGTCAGAGAGAAATAGAGATATAGAGTTGAGTTTGCCTGACAGTTTAATGTTAAAGCCAGCTGGAACCAAGACAAAGCCTGTAAACCATTTTGGAGAACGATTATTCAAAGTAAAGGTGCCATTGAACTTCATCTCAAGGTCTGGACTCCAGTTATGCTTTTATCACTTAATTCTCCCCCCTATGCATTGCTTCAGAGCCAAAGCCTAGGGTCCAGCCGTATCCAGGTAGGAGCACCATGACACACATAAAGAGACAATTTAGGCTGCAACATTCCACCCGGCATTTCCTACACCTGGGACGCAATAGAAATGGCCCTGGCGGAAGGTGCCCATTACATATGCCTGTAAGGAGGACCTGTCACCTCTCCGTCATCTATTTTAATAGCTATTTGCATTCCCCATGTAAAAATAATTCTGGAGCATCTATTCTTATGGCTCTTTATAGTACCATTCCCTTATTATTCCTGCTAGAAGTTATACATGAATTAATTGCAGTTTGCAATAAAGGTTCAGATGGGTGTTACCAGTTGGGGGTGGGGCTGTCCCTGCACAGTCTGACACTGGCAGCACTTATTGGATGGTGTCAGACTGTAAGTAACAAAGTACTGAGCCAGCACAAAGGTAAAAGCAATTCCTTTTATTGAAAAATCTCATTCAAACTGTATCACACTGCCAAGTACTACCAATGTGTTTCGATCATACAGTTAAACTTACTTATGTGGTCAGACTGTGCACGGATGCCCCCCCCCCCCAACTAGTAATACTCATCTGGACCTTCATTGCAAACTGTTAGTGTAACACCCCAGAGTGGTGTTACCACTCCTGCACCCTGCTACTGTCTTTTTTGGGCTAACAAAATGTCATCTTATGTATTTCTGTCCAGGTCCCATGCACATGCATTCCTAATCTTTTTGCAACTGTTATGTTCATGTAATATGCCTGGTTCACCAGCAGGTGGCAGCAAACACAGAAGAGCTATCTTAGATAGAATGGAACTTACCATTCCATTCTAACCCCCACCTGTAGGGGAGTGGGCTAGCCCTACTTTCTGCAGGAAGGGTGGGGACCAGTTCTAGTTTGGCTCTAGTCTTCCCTAGACAGGGGAAGGGTGTGCAGGGGCATGTCTCTGCTGGACGTGCCCACGCCAGCCAGAGCACCTCAAGCTCCGCTGGCCATGGAGGCAGAAGCCTAACACTTCAGGAGCCAGGAGATTAGTTCCTCGGCTGAAGATAAGTCCAACTAAAAAGCGAAGTGCAGCATAAAGAAGAAGCCAAGTTACTAAGTCAGCTTGTCAGTACAGCAGAGTGAGAGAAGGATAGAGCAGAGTTGAGTTTCCCTGCCAGTTTAATGCTAAAGCCTGCTGGAAACAAGACAAAGCCTGTAAGCTGTTGGAAGAAACGTTTATTCAAAGAAAAGCTGCTGTTGAACTTCATCTCAATGTCTGGACTCAAGTTCTTTCCAATTCCTCAATTATTACCCCTTTTCTTTGCTTCAGAGCCAAGCCTGGGGTCCAGCAGTATCCAGGTAGGAGCACCGTGACACATAAAAAGACAATTAGGCCGCACAACACCACTCGGCATTCCTACTAAACCTGAGTCGCGATAGGAGGGCTCTGCAGAGAGGCCGCCCGTTGCATTAGTAATTAGGGATAAGCGAACCCAAACCTCACCGAGTTTGGGTAGTTAAAAAATTCCGTTATGGATTCCGTTATAAAAGAATATAATGGAATTCGATGACAGAATGCAAAACAGAAGCCTTTAAGAGGCATTCTTTTTTGATGCGTCATAATAGATGTTTATGGCCAAGGATAACGGATTCGTCTAGTTTCTGTTATGCAAGAAGGAAAACAAAGTCCTGCTTAAAGGAAACCAGAAACCAAAACGGAAACCAGACGCACACTGATTGGAGAGTGTCAGAGCTCTGGTTCACTCCTCTTTGACAATTACTCCTGATTGAGAGTGTATGGCATCAATAGCATGCCGGGAGCTGGCCTACTGAACATGTAAAACAGCTCTAAAAATCTGTGAAGTTCCAGTGCCATTGATTACACTTATATTGTTTTTATGCATTTTATGTTTAGAGTAATATAGCCTGTTCATTTTCACTGTTATTGTACTGCACTGTTGTAAAAGTTAATGTACAGCCAGCTAATACTGAGAGACCTTGGGACTTTCCAGTCTTTACACTGAGAAACTAGTAATTTTTATTTGCTGTCATAAGGGACTATGAAGAGTTAGGTTTTGGAGAGAAAAATAGAGGCACCAAACATTTTACCATCTGTGTTGTTTTTATTTGTAAACTGCTAGTCATTCCCATTAACTTGTATTGAGGCACAATACATGACTATGGCAGCCATGGACTGCAATAATGTTTCTGTTAAGCTGTGCTTGTCCAGCTTCACTCTTCCTACTAGAAGGTTCTAGATTAGTATAACTGTATAAAAGTAGAGCAGTCAGAGCCCCTAGGTGTCTAAACATGGGGAACAGTGTTTAGTAGAAGAGACTCTACGAGAGTGCACGAGTAACCAGAAGAAGAATCTGAGAATGGAATACTCTGCCACAGATCCTAGGTTACCGGCCGTTTGGCCAAGGCACCAGCCTTTTGAAAGAGAGAGATAGCTCAGGCCTTTCCCCAGCATGGAACCTTTTTCTGCCAAGGAGTGCCTTGCCTGCATTGTTTTGCATTTGAGTTCCGGGACCCGAACTTGACCCAAACCTGACCCCGAACCCAAACCCTATTGAAGTCAATGGGGACCTGAACTTTAGGGCACTAAAATGCCCGTTTAATAGTCATAGTAAGGGCTAGAGGGCTGCAAAAGGAAGCAAAATTGTGGTAAGAGCATGGCAATTCCCTGCAAGCAAACATGGATAGGGAAATGACATAAAATAACAGAATAAAAAACAAAACAAAACTAATAATCTTGATCTAGGAGGAGGAGGTCAAAGTGGAGGAGGAGGGTGAGGAGGCGGTGTGGGTAGAAGCGGTGGTGGAGGAGGAGGAGCTAGCCAACACTGTTTTTGTTGTTTTTTAGTTATAATTTTTTTTTTATAAATATGGGAACACCCCAAAACATTGGGAAATAGAAAAGAGAATGCAAAGAGAAAGGGCGCTGGAGTATAACAATGGTTGGGTGCAGCCAGTATACTTGTGTATTCAGCACAAGGTATAGACAAGTCCTATGGGATCCATGCCTGGTTCATTTTAATGAAAGTGAGCTTGTCCACGAGGGCTGTGGACAGGCGGCTGTGCTTGTCTGTGATCACCCCCCCCCCCCTGCCGTGCACACGTTCGGACAATACATGGGCCGCAGGGCAGGCACGCACCTCCATCAGTCAGTACATGTAGGCGTGTGCACATATACAGTTCCACCATGTTGCTGAAATGCTGCCTCCTGCTAAGACGTTCCATACCAGCTGGTGGTGCTGGTTGTTGTGGCATGCTGACAAAGCTTTTCCACATTTCGGCCATGCTAACCCTCCCTTCTTAGGTGTTGGCGGTGCCCCAGCTGCGTTGGCGACTTCTTCCTCCTCCTCTGCCTTCGCCTTGTGCTTCCACTAGGCCCCCACGGTCAGGTGGGAATGCCATCAGCAGCACGTCTACCAGCATCCGCTTGTACTCGCGTATCTTCCTATCACGCTCCAATGACGGAATTAAGGATAGCATGTTGTCCTTATTGCGGGGATCCAGCAGAGTGGCCACCCAGTAATCAGCACTGGTTAGAGTGTAGGCAACTTGGCGGTCGTTGCGCAGGCACTGAAGCATGTAGTCGCTCATGTGTGCCAGGCTGCCCAGAGGCAACGACAAGCTGTCCTCTGTGGGAGGTGTATCGTCTGTGTCCTCTGTATCCCCCCAGCCATGCTCCAGTGATGCCTATTAGCTGCTTTGGGTGCCACCCTGCTGTGAACCTGGTTCCTCCTCCTCATCATCTTCCTCCTGCAGAACTGTGCCCTGGCAGGACAGTTGTGTACCTGGCCTCTGTTGGTGCAGGAACCCACCCTCCAACCCACTTGCGAATGACTGGCCTGATAACCGTGGAAATGATCCCTCTTCCTCTTGTGCCTCATCGCCCGAAGTGTTTTTTCAAGGGGACATAGAAGTGGGATAGTAACGCTGAGGACGGCATCATCGGCACTGGCCATGTTGGTGGAGTACTCTAAACAGCGTAACATGGCACACACGTCCCGCGTGGAGGCCCACTCATTGGTGGTGAGGTGGTGCTGTTCCGCAGATTGACTCACCCAAGCGTGCTGCAGCTGAAACTCCACTATCGCCTGCTGCTGCTTGCACAGTCTCTCCAGAATGTGTAAGGTGGAGTTCCACCTTGTGGGTACGTTGCATATGAGGCGGTGAGCGAGAAGGCCGAAGTTACGCTGCAGCGCAGACAGGCGAGCAGCAGCAGGGTGAGAAAGAAGAAAGCATGCACAGATGGCCCGCACTTTCTGCAGCAGCTCTGAAACATCGGGGTAATTTTTCAGGAACCTCTGCACCACTAAATTAAGCACATGCGCCAGGCCCAGAGATTTGCAACAAGATTTTGCCCGTTACTGCACACCATCAGGCCGGGCTTGAGACTCAGTGGCACCAACTACTTATCAGTCTGTTGTTCCATGCCCATCCACAGCTCCTGCATGGTGTGGTGCTTTTCCCCCAAACAGATGAGTTTCAAAACAGCCTGCTGTCGTTTTCCCCTGGCTGTGCTGAAGTTGGTGGGGTTACGCTGACCGGATGAGGAGTAAGCAGAATAGGAGGAGGATGCAACAGGAGGCAAAGAGAAATGTCCTGCAATCCTCGGTGGCGGAAGGACATGCCCCAAACTGCTATTCTCCTCATGCCTAGCCGCCACTGCATTTACCCAGTGTGCAGTTAGGAAAATATAACGTCCCTGCCCGTGCTTACTGGTTCACGTATCGGTGGTTATGTGGACCTTGCCACAGATGGGTTTGTGCAGTGCACACCTAATTTTGTCCGCCACTTGGTTGTGCAGGTCAGGTATGGCTCACCTGGAAAAGTAGTGGCGGCTGGGAACCACGTACTGTGGGACAGCCACCGCCATAAGGTTTGTAAAAGTCTTTGTCTCCACCAGACGGAATGACAGCATTTCAAAGGCCAGGAATTTTGAATTGCTGGCATTCAGGGCCAAGGATCGCGGGTGGGTAGGGGGGGACTTCCTCTTTGTCTCCAGTGTTTGGGAGACTGACAGCTGAACGCTTCCATGGGATAGTGCGGAGATGCTTGGTGAT
The DNA here is from genome assembly GCA_033119425.1 of Bufotes viridis. NCBI lineage: Eukaryota > Metazoa > Chordata > Amphibia > Anura > Bufonidae > Bufotes > Bufotes viridis. The sequence continues at coordinate 70,031,895 of CM065592.1, forward strand.
GGTGACGGAGGTGGTGCCGTGGCTGCCACATCCTCTGTTTGCGGGGTGGCAGGTACCACTGTCACTCCAAAGGGGGAGGAAGATGGCGAGACTGCAGCAGAAGAGGTCGCAGGAGGAGCCTGAGATCTTTCGTGATTTTTGAGGTTTTTACTAAACTGCAGCTCGTGCTTTGCATTTAGATGCCTGGTCATGCAGGTGGTGCTCAGGTTTAGAACATTTATGTCTCGCTTCAGGCTCCGATTGCACAGCGTGCAAACCACTCACGTCTTGTCGTCAGCACATTGTCTGAAGAACTGCCACGCCAGGGAACTCCTTGGAGCTGCCTTTGGTGTGCTCAGTCCCTGGGTGCGGTGGGCAGTAGCAGGCATACTGGCTAGGGGACGGCCACTCTGCTTTTGCACCCTGCTCCTTCTTTTGCTGTGCGGCTGGCGCTGTGTGACCACCACCTCTTCCTCTGAACTGCACACGTTACTCGCATGACCTTCATTCCATGTGGGGTCTGCGGTGGTCCTCCCATGTCCATATCCTGAAACATAAGTGATTGGGCATCAGTGCATCAATCTCTTCCTCTTCTGGGGCAGGACTAGGTGGATGGCTGACGGAAACCCTGCTAGCAGAGTTATCAAAAAGCATAAGAGACTTCTGCATGACTTTTGGCTCAGACTGCTTGGCTGATTTGCAAGGGGGTGAGGTGAAAGACAGATGCCCATGGGCTGCAGGTGCCAACTCTGTGCTTTCAGCAAGGGACTGGGTGGGAAACAATGTGAAGGAACTGGAGGCACTATCTGCCACCCAATCTACTACCGCCTCAACTTTTTCTGGCCTCACCATTTGTACACCGGTATTCGGGCCTACAAAATGACTCTGAACGTCCTGTCACCTACATGCACCTGAGGAAGGTGTTTCATTTAGGCGTGTAGCTGGCACAGATCGACTACGTCCTCTCCCTGCAACAGGAGCTCCACCAACACCAGCAGCACCACGACTAGGGCCACATCCCTTATTTGATGCTCTCCTCATTCTTTGAGGTCACCCACCGAACTAACAGACGGATGAACTATAATAATTTCCCTGTCATGTGTGCAATGCAGGTGTACCTCACACCAAGAATAGGAATATGTCACCAAACAATCTAACAGACGGATTAACTATATTAAGATCTCTGTCACGTATGCAATGCAGGTGTACCTCACACAAAAAATGGGTATATTAACTATATTTATTTCCCTATCAGGTATGCAATAATATTATTAAATTATTTATAACATCTGTTCCACTATGTTCATAGCTGTTTTCAGACAGTTACCCTTACGGTGAAATTGGCTTACTCAATCCGGTTTTGGGCCCCTGGCTGGGCTCTTTATGCAGCAACTTGTGACCTAGGAAAGGTCCTTGAGGTGTGGTGTGTGTTTTTTGTTTTCTGTTTGTCAGTGCTCGTAGGGGCTATGTTTTTATTTGATTTCAATTAAAAGTTACGTATTATTTATGTTACTGCCTCTTCTATCTAAATTTTCGACTCTAACTCGATCCTCACATCGCAATTCACACAGGGGAAATCAGGCTCAGACAGCGAGCAGGTCAGCTAACTTCCCAGGCTTTCTAACACTGACTGACCATCTAAGACCTGGTTTTATTCCCCAGTAAATGATCCCAGCAGTCACACCTGAGATGACCTCAGCTAGAATTATTAGCCATGCCGGAATAAGGGCGTGGACTGGTGGATCCCACTTACCCATCAGTCCAAAAAATCCAGCTCATAACAGAATCTAATCAAACCTGTCTCAGCAAACCACACTTTGCTGAAACCACTGCAGCTTTCTGGGCTTCATTTACCTCACCGATCTGAGGATTCTGGGTGAAATGTACACTCCTTCCATGGGTCCTCGGATTGGGAACATAGGGGAGAATTATTAGGCTAGGGCTCCATGGAGACACTGGGAATCGCAAAAATCCAACAAGGTGTCGCACGAACAGTGTTGCCGTGTAGCCCTAGCTTTAAGCTTCAAGTCCAATGGCATAAAAGTCGTACATTTTGGCTCCAGTTCTCTCCCATGGTTTCTAGGGATTGCCCATGTGGACAAAGTATGGCACTGTTGACCACCATGTGGATACTGTATCACTTTACAAAAGGAGCATGGCTCACTGGTTCTATGTGGATACATACATAATAGCCCAATATGCAGATATGAGTTCTAAGATCTATTTCATGTTTTCTCCTCCCTCACTTTAATGGTATATTTGACCAAGTATAGAAAGCCGAAAGAGAAGGGTATATATTTTCCTTACAATAGGGTTCTGGTTTCCAGTATCATAGGAGGGACTGATCCATACGATTATTCCCTATTGTATGACAAAGAGGGCAAAGTATTGACCAGTTGAGCAGTATCTGGACGCTGTATGGCTATGTGAGCAGTAAACAGTGCTTTGATCACTATTTGGCTCCATGTGTGGAAAATATAGTTCTATGTGTATATGCTATAGCCCTGTATGGACACAAGAGTTGATCCATGTAATGCTTTCTCTGCTCTCACGTTGACTGTCTCTGACCATGCCAAGAAAAGTGTATTTCTAAATGTCGTATGTTTGGCCAAATGTATAGGAAGGACTATGAGAATGGTACATGTTGTCAGACTATGGGGTTTTGAGTTGCCAGATGGATAGAAGTGACTGGTCCATAATAAGAGGGTCCCTATGGTAAGACGATGTAGGCTAAGTGTGGCCTGATGACCACTATGGGGGCAGTGTATCACAATATGGACTATATGGCTCTATCTTGGATTTGAGTTCCTGAATTCCCTATTGTATGACAATTTGAGCTAAGTATGGCATTGATAGGCACTATGGAGGCAATGTATGACAATGCATGGCACTCTGATCACTGGCTGTATGGGGGGCTATATGGCTCTATTTGGGTACATTATAGCCCTATATAGACAAATATATCAACACTTTCAATACTTTATGTGCCCTCATATGGACTGGTTGATCATGATGAGATCAGTAGGTGTTAAGCAATTGGTTACAAACGTGGTCTAAATGTTACATTTCATGAAAACATATAACGTCCGAAAGGTTAATGACAATGAGACAAGGCTAAGAAGACCCAATCAAGCTCTGGCTGTGCGGCTTATGCTGGCTTTTGTGGGGAGCGCCTATAAATATGAGGAAATCTAGAAAAACATTGACCGCAGCGTGAGACCGTTAGACAGACGTCACTTCAATCAATATTTAATGCCTCCTATAAATTGTACTTGCTGAAAAATTCTTTTGAGGTCACCCTCAAAACAAGATTAATTTGTCAGTCAAAGTGTCGCATTCTCAAGCTGGATGGTAACAAACTTCAAAGTTTTTGACGGATGCAATGTTTGCAATGTGAAAGTCACTATCAATTGAAAGTCACTTCTTAGACTGCTGTATTCATTTCTGTGATCAAGCCAAAGAGAATATCCAAAGAAGATTTAAAGGTCCAAGAACCCAGGGGGAGAGCGGAGAAGAGGATGTTAGTGGCAGTGGTATAGTTATCACAAACCAGCAGGTGTGAACCCATTGTGCCACATGTCCTACCTCCTTAAGGGCATCCTTTTAGTGAACCCCTCGTTCTTCACAGAACCCCTTATGGTGGGGATAGACTTTCCTGTGGGGAACACCAGCTCGCTACCTCTTGAGGAGGATTGGCACATGAGGCAGCGGGTCCAGACAGACCAGGAGGTACCAGAGCAAGGTACTAGAGGTACAAACGTAGTCAGCAGGCTGAGTCGTAACCAGGAGCAACAGTGCAGGACCGAAGGATGAGGCAGAGACGAAGTCAAACAAGCAATAGGTCAGGGCAGGTGGCACAGGTACAGGTCAGACAATCCAGGTCAGCAACATGAGAGTCGAGACAAGCAGGCAGGGATCAAACACAAGCACGGGTCAGGACACAAAGACTTTGACACTCAGGCACCTGGGAAGGGGGCAGACCAACTTATGTATGTGCAGGAGGGCTAGGATTGGTCAGCAAAGTCATATGATCTAACCCATAAATCACAGGAAGTGACATGTGCCGGCCCTTAAGGAATTGCTAGAAGGAACAAGCTAATGGATGGTGGGGTGTCAATGATGTTACATAGTTACATAGTTGTTAAGGTTGGAAAAGTTATCCTGCTACTGGAATATGTATGTTTTACAATCTTACAACATCAATCAGGTTATAATTGCAAAATAAATATTACATAAAAAAATAAATAATTTCAATGATTATAATTATTAATATATATATATAATTTTTGAAATTATTATTATTTTTATTTAATATTTATTTTGCATTTATAACCTGATTGATGTTGTAAGATTGTAAAACATGCTCAATCCAGTGGCAGGATACCTTTAGCCAATATAAATCCGTTGAATTAGCTTATCTTGTGATAAAATTGCCAATTAATATATATGGCATTGATATCAGGCACTAGAAGCTTCACAATAAGTAAATAAACACATGTGGGTAAGAGCAGCTTGTCACATTATAACAAAGCTATTTGGTTAGGATATCAAAACAAGAAGTTAAATTATAAACATTACTCCTGTTCAGAGGCGTGTCTAATCCTAGACATCTGTATGGAATGATAAATACAATTCCCACCCCTCTCTAACCAAACTAAAATACACCTCACATGTAGTAATGGGTAAATCCATTCAAGTATATAACTTAGAAGATAGTAGTCAAATCCTAGACTACTTGTAATACTTCTGTCAATACTACTTTCATATCTGTATAACCTGGTAAGACTATTAAGACAACAGAAATTGGAAGAACTTGGAACAAATCTTCCAGTGGGAATTTATCATCTAGCTTGGCGAAGAATGCTACTATCAATATATCTCCGCATATATATATGCAATCATTTAATACTCTGATAAATTATGAAACTTGATTCTTCTGCAGGTAGAATGAAGGCTCACAATTATTATATATCTAAGACTACATCTCATATAAAGAGATGATAAATAAATTAATATGTTCGCCAACATAGATGCTATGATTTTACCCACATTATCTAAATAGTCTTAACCCCTTCAGTACCGGGCCACTTTTCACCTTAAGGACCAGGCCATTTTTTGCAAATCTGACCAGAGTCACTTTATGTGATGACAACTTTAAAACGCTTTTACTTATCCAAGCCATTCTGAGATTGTTTTTTCGTCACATATTGTACTTCATGACAGTGGTAAAATAAAGTCGAAAAATTTCATTTTTATTTATAAAAAAATATCAAATTTACCAAAAATTTTGAAAAATTTGCAATTTTCCAAGTTTCAATTTCTCTACTTCTAGAATACATAGTAATACTGCCAAAAAAAGTTATTGATTTACATTCCCCATATGTCTACTTCATGTATCGATCATTTTGGGAATGCCATTTCATTTTTGGGACATTACAAGGCTTAGAAGTTTAGAAGCAAATCTTGACATTTTTCAGAAATTTTCAAAAACCCACTTTTTAGGGACCAGTTCAGGTCTGAAGTCACTTTGCGAGGCTTACATAATAGAATCCACCCAAAAATTACCCCATTCTAGAAACTACACCCTAAAGGTACTCAAAACTGATTTTACAAACGTCATTAACCCTTTAGGTGTTCCACAAGAATTAATGGAAAATGGAGATGACATTTCATAATTTCACTTTTTGGCAAACTTTCCATTTTAATAATTTTTTACGCTAACAAAACTAGGGTTAACAGCCAAACAAATCTCAATATTCATTGCCCTGATTATGTAGTTTACAGAAACACCCCATATGTGGTCGTAAACTGCTGTACGGGGACACTGCAGGGCGCAGAAGGAAAGGAACACCATATGGTTTTTGGAGGGTAGTTTTCACTGGGATCATTTTAAGTTGCCATGTCACATTTCAAGACCCCTGATGCACCCCTAGAGTAGAAACTCAAAAAAAAGACCCCATTTTGGAAGGTACAGGATAAGGTGGCAGTTTTGTTGGTACTATTTTAGGGTACATATGATTTTTGGTTGCTCTATATTACAATTCTTTTAGGGTAACAAAAATAGCTGTTTTGGCACCATTTTTATTTTTGTTATTTACAGTTATTTACTGACAGGTTAGATCATGTGGTAATTTTATAGAACAGTTTCTTACGGACGTGGCAATACATAGTATGTATACTTTTATTTATTTATTTCACTTTAGCACAAAATACTAGTTTTGAAGCAACAAAATCATATTTTAGTGTCTTCATTGTCTGAGAGTGATAGTTTTTATTTTTTGACCTATTGTCTTAGGTAGGGTATCATTTTTTGCGGGATGAGATGGCGGTTTGATTGGCACTATAATGGGGGCATATACCTTTTGATCGTTTGATATTACACTTTTTGTGATGTAAGGTGACAAAAAATAGCTTTTTACACCGTTTTTATGTTTTATTTTTACGGTGTTCACCTGAGGGGTTAGGTCATGTGATATTTTTATAGAGCAGGTTCTTACGGACGCGGTGATACCTAATATGTATACTTTTTTATTTATTTCACTTTAGCACAATATTACTAGTTTTGAAGCAAAAAAATCATATTTTAGTGTCTTCATTGTCTGAGAGTGATAGTTATTTTATTTTTGACCTATTGTCTTAGGTAGGGTATCATTTTTTGCGGGATGAGATGGCGGTTTGATTGGCACTATAATGGGGGCATACACCTTTTGATCGTTTGATATTATACTTTTTGTGATGTAAGGTGACAAAAATAGCTTTTTTACACCGTTTTTATTTTTTATTTTTACGGTGTTCACCTGAGGGGTTAGGTCATGTGATATTTTTATAGAGCAGGTTCTTACGGACGCGGTGATACCTAATATGTATACTTTTTTATTTATTTCACTTTAGCACAATATTACTAGTTTTGAAGCAAAAAAAATCATATTTTAGTGTCTCCATAGTCTGAGAGCCATATTATTTTCATTTTTTGGCGATTGTCTCATGTAGGGGCTCATTTTTTGCGGGATGTGGTGACGGTTTGATTGGTAACATTTTGGCGTACATACGACTTTTTGATCACTTTTATTACCTTTTTGGGAATTGAGGTGGGCAAAATTTCAATTTCGTCATAGTTTTTTTTTTTTTTACGGCGTTCACCGTGCGGGGAAAGCAACATGACCGTTTTATAGATCAGGTCTTTACGGACCCCAATCGCACACGGGGATCGCGCGCCCTCCCGCCCGCCCGCTGAATATTAGAGGGCACATGGAGGGCTGAGGGGCACATTGAGGGCTGCAAGGGGGAGGGGTGGCATATAATTTTTTTAAGGTTCTGATACCCGCAGTCACGGACTGCGGGGATCAGAATCGTTCAGCCGGCATTAGCATGCTCTGATTGGCTAGTCTGTACAGACTAGCCAATCAAGCGATCGTCCGCCTGGGACCGCCCCCATTGGTCCCGGGCTGGTTAGCTGAGATCCCTGGCTGTGTAAAACAGCCGGGGTCTCAGCGCTGTCACCATGTCTGCAGACATGGTGACAGTTTAATGCCATGACGTGTATACCCGTCATGGAGCGCTAAATAGCAGTGCTCCATGACGGGTATACACGTCATAGGTCGGGAAGGGGTTAATAAAATGAAACATCATTCTTTGTGTTTCTTACCAAGTCCTAGCAGGAATCTCACTTCTGCTCCTAGGAAAGCTGGATGGTCCATCACCATGGCTTTCATCTTGGGTGTTGGCTCCTGGAATGTTGGAATGCTATGCTTCCTCCTTTGTTCCTTGCTTTCCTCGTTCTTGCCTCTCTTTCTTTTGATGCTATTGCATCTAGAGTAATTATCTCCCTTGTAATCTAACATTACCACCCCCTGGATTAGTATTCTCCAATCAATTGAGGGGGTGTAAACATAAGTAATAAGATCCTATTTACCCATAATGCAACTATGGAGGATGGTGTAGCGATGTCCATCTGTCTCCGGATGGCACTGTTGTGTAAGCTATTAGCACCATACTATAAAGAGTTAACTAGGGTATTTTTGCATCATATACATTTGACCCTCGTCGTCGTAAATCAGAGATAGGGATTAGTTTAGAAAACTTTGAAATAACTAAAGACAGACCTCTAGGCGTCTCTCTGAATGTTTCTCACACTGTTGATCTATGGACCATAATGATATGAATGGGCCTTGTTCTCTTCAGACAGACATGTCTGGAGAATCCAGTGTACTCCCAACAGATAAGACCACATTTGTGGCAATAACTCTTAAGACACAATACTCTCTGTATTTTTACACAGACTGAGCTTGGCATGACCTCATCTTGGCCTGTTTCTACCACACAGCAAAACTTTTGCTCAAACTGTTTCTTAAAGACAATGAGCATGCATTTTGAATATAATATGATTAGGTATCAATATATATACCTATGAAAATGCCTGACAATGCGCAGAAGGCCGGGCAACACAAATAGAGTGGTCAATATAAGTTGGCAGGGTCAGTAATACCTTAGCCCAGCACAGCATACCATCCCACAGAACCACAGTGCAACAGGAAATAGCTCCCCAGAAGATGTCATTCTGTGGTGGCCATCAATAGCTGCCACATTCTGTCCTCCTCCATTTGTCCCTAATTAAGATATAGAGCAGGGGGCTTAGGAGGTGAGATGTGGGCCACAACACCAAGCCAGCCCTACCTTCAGCATGCTGACTGGACCTCCTTTAGTTCCCTCTGTAGTATGTACCCGGCCAGTTTGAGTGAGGAGGGCTCGGTTGACCTTATGGGCATCAACCCACTGGGAAAATTCCCTGTAGGGTTTATGGCCAGTCCTAGCCACTTGATTGCCAGAGCACCTTCACACACCCCCAGTCAAGAATTACAGAACATCTACCAAGATCCTCATTGCCAAAACCTAAGGTTCTGCAAAGAGAGTTACTTTAGAAAGACAGAAAGAAGGAGTACCACAGCCTCAATCATTGCTGCCATCCATATATTGCTATTGAGGAAGAATTGTACTGGAACTGTGCCTTGATACTGTTGGATGTACTACTACTCCTATCCTGCACTTAAGTAAAGAGAGACTAATTTATTTGCTACCTCAACCATCCTGCAGCCACTTCATCCACACTCCTGCCTTGCACCCTGCCAAAACATCTAACAACCAGGGCACCCCAATCACCATCAGACAGGAGCCCAATCACCAGAGTGGGCCATTATGTGATTGCAAGTCCCTAAGAGGGTATCGGTGTGAGGATTGCCACTGTGATCCATGTATACATTTATTCTTTCCAGAGCCACTACCACTCCCATCCTCCACTCGTCCATCCAGGGCGACCACTGCAATAGGGTCCCATGATTCCCATTTGGTAAGCTAATGTGGCCAGTGCTGACACATATAGGAGAAGACAAGGTGGAGAATGGAGAAAGTTACACATACGTGTACTTGCTTGGCCACGCAAACATGTTATAAACTTGTCTTCTTACTCTTGGTGATGTCATTCTGATGTCACATCTATGGTCTATCTGTGGTACATCTGTGTTTCCTGTTTTTTCAGCGTTTTTTTAAGTGTTTGTAATAAACATATGTTCTTTTTGTTACCAGTGGTGCTACATTACGTATTATGCCTCATTTACACCCGTTTTATATTAGTTTTTGAGATATAATTTAGTTGTACTCTGTTAGTTATTATATGTTCTTATAGTGATACTGCCCACTCACTACATCAAAGGGGTTGTGTCCAAGTTATTCTTTTATATTTTGTATGTTTCTGTCTAAACAAAAGTAATGTATTTTCAATTGATTAACTTCTACATCCCCGTTCTCATATTTCATAGAGTGTCACATGACCTCTGATGTCAGCTTCTCTCCCTGCTCTAATGACGTTCCATGCACCAGCCTAGGGCTGCAGGAGGGAGCGGTCCTGCCTCTGTGCACGGAACGTCACTGAAGTCTGATGTGTGGGCTGTGCTTGCTTGAGGGACAAGCCATGCCCTCTGTGCATAGGTCCTCACTACTGATGTCTGCACATGCTCGATCCAACCTTAGCTGAGATCTGTCAGGCATGTCCAGTCCATTCAGAAAGGTATCTTCATAGAGATTTCATAGAGATTTCCTTGCAAGCTGCCAGTATGTATGGGCCATAGGACGGCGCTTGTCAGTTTGAAGTCACGTCCCCTGCACGTTCCTGGAGGCAGAATGGCTTAGCTTTAGCATTATGGGCAGCATGGTGGCTCAGCGGTTAGCACTGGTGCCTTGCAGTCAGGGCCGGCGCGTCCTATAGGCTGACTAGGCAGCCACGTAGAGCGCCCCTTGGGAAGGGGCGCTGCTAGGAGCGCCGGCCCCCCCTCATGCTGCAGCCGCCCGAGCTCTCTATATTGAGCCTCTGGCAGCTGCAGCACTGCCCGGGCTGGCGCGTCCATGAGGGCGCACCGCCCGGTCGCAGCATGACGAGAGGGACTGACAGGAGGGAAGCGCTCAGCGCTCCCTCCTGTTAGTCCCTCATTGTAGAGGGGCCGAGCCCTGTATGGTCCGCGGTACAGGGAGCATCTGTCTCCTGTACCCGGCCGGACTGACATGAAGTGCGCACACAGTGTGCACTTCCTGTCAATCCGCCCGGTACAGGAAACTAAAGCTCCTGTACCCATGGACCATACATCGCTCGGCCACGCTACACTAGAAGTAGGGGGGGGAGAGACTGACAAGGAGAGGGGGACAATGACAAGAGGGTCAATGAGAATGACAATGGGAGGGGGACAATGACAAGGGGACAAGAATGACAAGGGGGACAAAGAGAATGACAAGGGGGGGAGAATGACACAAAAGGGAAAGAGAATAACAAAGGGAGTAAAGAGAATGACAAGGGGGGGGGGGGGGGAAGAGTGACACAAAAGGGAAAGAGAATAGCAAGGGGGGGGGGGAGAGAATGACAAGGGGGGGGGGAGAGAATGACAAGAGGGGGAAAGAGAGAACTGGCATTAGTTAAAGGGATCCTGCAGTTTATTTAAACTGATGATCTATCCTCTGTCTCCACTTGTTTCCTACCGCTTGCTCCCTTAGTGTGTACAAGCTCTTCCCGGCTCTTAAAAGGACAGTGTACACACGGCCTAATCTGTCCCCATCTAATGGCAGCATTCCCTGAACTATATAATGCACCTTCCTCTAATGGAAGATGCCTGAGCTATAGGTTCCCAGTTTGTCTAGTCCTTCATAGGTGTGCTAATGTATTATTCTGACCTCCCATGCCTGTTCCCTTGGAGCCACATATCAGTGTCCTTTGATCATCTGATCGGCGGGGTCTGACACCCGGGACCCCCGCAGATCAGCTGTTTGAGAGGCAGCCGCACTGGCAGTAGCGCCTCGGCCCTCTCGCTGTTTACCGCAGGCGCAGTGACGTCACGACTAGTATCACTGGCCTTGGCGGGGTTAAGCTCTGTTCACTTGAATGAAGCTTAGCTCCACCCAGGCCAGTGATACAAGTCGTGACGTCACTGGGCCTGCGGTAAACAGCGAGAAGGCTGAGGCGCTACTGCCAGTGCCGCTGCCTTCTCAAACAGCTGATCGTGGGGGTCCCGGGTGTCAGACCCCTGCCAATCAGATGCTGATGATCTATCCAGAGGAAAGATCATCAGTTTAAATAAGCTGCAGGACCCCTTTAATATGGCAGATCATATGGGTGGGGCATTGTGATGTCACATGGGGGAGGGGGGGCGGCAAACTTTTCTTTTGCCTAGTGCGGCAAAAATCCTTGCACCGGCCCTGCTTGCAGTGATGGGTTCCTAGGTTTGAATCTGACCAAGGACAACGTCTACATGGAGTTTGTAGGTTCTCCCTGTGTTTGTGTGGGTTTCTTCCCACACTCCAAAGACATACTGACTGGGACCTTAGATTGTGGGACAGTTTGATGATAATGTCTGTAAAGTGCTGTGGAATATAGTAGTGCTGTATAAATGCATAAAATAAATAAATTAGCTTTTATAACTCAATAATCATAAGAGGAATTACAGTCCCAGTGAAAGCTAACAGGGCGGGGGACTAGTTTACTGGACTGTAACATGTGAAATACTCTGTCTGTATAAATGGAAGAAGCAGCAAGATGTAAATGGCCAGGAGAGCAACCAGAAGAAAGAATGGCTGTGTAAGGTCAGTGACCACTGGGAAGAGCTGCAGCAGGAGAAGATGGATCTGTCAGCTAAGAGAACTGAAACAGGGAAGGGGAAGGGGAAAAACAGTCTTAGTTGATACCCCCATACATTCATGAGAAGAACGTCACAGAATGTTGTTGCACGCCCCCACAGCTCTGCAACTGCTTGTAAACAAAGGGGCCAGAGCAGTACTATGGGTGGAAATAGCGTTTTTCTTTGGCTGGAAATCACTTATCTAATGTATATATTCCTGACTATCAGATTTGCAGTGTCATTTTTTTCTGTAACTCGGACATCCCCTTTAATGTTTTCTCTGTAAACTGGACCAAGAGCTGATTTACTTTTATGTAGATTGACGATGTTGATTGATCATGTTGTTATAATTACTGCAAAGTGCTCTGAGCTTTAGGCTACATTCACACGAACGTATTTTGTTTCTGTGTCCGCTCCGTTTTTTTTGCGGATTGAGTGAGGACCTGTGCTTTCCGCATCCGTATGTCCATTCCGTAGTCCCACAAAAAATATAGAGCATGATCTATTCTTGTCCATTTTGCGGACAAGGATAGGCATTGTTACAATTGATCCGCAAAAAAAACCCGGATGCAACACCGATGTCACACGGACGTCATCCGTATTTTTTGCGGATCCGCATTTTGCGGCCTGAAAAATATATACGGTCGTGTGAATGTAGCCTTACACATCTGTTCTATGTGATATGTTCAACAGTGCACCAAATTCCATGAAACTAAGTAAGCTTTATGCCTCAGGGCTTATGCACACGACCGTATGTATTTTGCGATCTGCAAAACACGGATCCGCAAAAAATACAGATTACGTCTGTGTGACATCCGTATCGTTTTTTTGCAGATCCATTGTAACAATGCCCATCCTTGTCTACAAAACAGACGAGAATAGGACATGTTATATCTTTTGCGGAACAGCCATGTGGATATATGGGAACGGAATGCACAATGAGTGATTTCCTTTTTTTGTGGACCCATTGAAGTGAATGGTTCCGCATACTGGCCGCAAAAAAAAATGGAATGGACATGGAAAAAAATATATATGTTCGTGTGCATGAGCCCTAAGGCAGCACTCTTGCCTGATATTTGTTCGAGAAAGGGGTGGGGCAGCATCTTTGCAAAATTTCGGCAGTACTCATGTTGCAGAAATGAGAGTCTGTCAGCACTTTTGTCCATGTTAAACTGCTGACAGCACTAAGTATGCGTGTAGGAGATGGGGAGAGTAGTACAAACATCAGGAGTAGTGAGAATATGAAGTTTTATTCTGCTCATGCAAGTGCCCAGGGCAGAGCTTCACTGTAAAGTGCTGTTTGCATTGAGCTGCTTTGCTCCCACTCCTCTGCTCCAAGTTACAGCTGCAGCATCCAACTAGGAGGTCTATACAGAATAAACAGCAGGGGGCACTACCAGAGATGAAAATGTAATGTACATAAAAAACTTTTTTATTGGGTGTATATTTTGCAGTAATACTTCACTTGAAATGCCCTATTCATTGCATTGTAATACTTTTCACGGAATAACCCCTTTATTTAAGGCTGAAAGCCCAACTCATTTTATGTTCTCATTACCAGTGAGCAGCTAGACCTGCACATGTTTTCAGATGTCCTGATTTGTATGCAGCTCGTGTCTTTGTACCACGGCTGCTGCCGTGTGAGGTGGAGGCAGCGATAAAACACAGATGATTGAAGGCAGAGGGAGAAAGCTAAGCTAATGTATACTGCTTCTATGGCCACGACGAGACCATATTTTGAAAACAAAAATGTGCGTTTTATTCGGATGTAGCAGATTTGAATCCGTCATCTGCTGCATTCTTTGTGCCTTATTATAATGCAGTATAACAGGAAATAGGGAAATTATATAAACCTGTTATTTGACTCAATGAAGCAGTGGTCTCCAAGCTACGGCTGTCAAATTGTTTCAGGCTGCCAAGGCATGCTGGGAGTTGTAGTTTTGAAAGAGCTGTAGAGTCACAGGTTGATGGTCACTGCATTAACGCTTAATGAACCAATTATTGAGCCTGCTTGCAGGGGTGCTAAAGTGGTTTTCCTGCTTTAGACATTTATGGCACAGGGTATGCATGTCTAATAAATGGAGGTTCCCACTTCTGGCACCCCCACCTCTTCAGAGATTGGGGTTTCCCTTAGTACTGAGTTACAAGCCAAGTGTAACACAGTGGAACCATTGTGCCTACAGAACAAGCCTCTACCTCTAGGAGTAATCTCTGTTCAGAGGCTGCTGATCCAGGCAGATCAAAGGACACTGATATGTGGCACCAAGGGAACAGGCATGGGAGGTCAGAATAATAGAATAGCACACCTTTGAAGGACTAGACAAACTGGGAACCTATAGCTCAGGCATCTTCCATTAGGGGAAGGTGCTTTATATGGTGGAGGGAATGCTACCATTAGATGGGGACAGATTAGGCCGTGTGTACACTGTCCTTTTAAGAGTCGGGGAGAGCTTGTACACCCCTAAGGGAGCAAGTGGTAGGAAACAAGTAGAGACGGCCTGCAAAATAACACATTATGGAGCAGCGGGGGAGATGACTGCACTGGCTGAAGATGTAACTACAGCCTGATGTAGGAAGTTGCTAGGAGAGCCATAATACAGAAATTCTTGTTTCGAAAATGGAGGTTATCACAGGACAGAACCACTGGAATTGTTAGCTTTGAAGAGAGGTCATTTTCACCTAGGGTCATCTCTCCTATTAACCCTGGGAACTGGAGTTACCTGCCTTGAGAAGGCTATTTTTAAACGTAATTCTTACTCTAGTGGGCTCTACCATCATAGTAAAGGCAAAAAAATTTGCACCTGCTCTGATGCTCCTCTTAAGACACCTTGACTGTTTCAGGTTGCATCAGCTCCTCTGGAAAAAGAGATGAGTAGAGGAATAAGAGCTTCTGGAATGAAGGTGACAGAAGTGGTATTCTTTTCTCCAGTAAATGTAACACTGTCTAACAATAAACCAGTAACTGTGATGTTTTCCCCAAAGTCCATTAGGCAGCCTAGCTGCACTTGTAGGTTCCTGGACGGGTTTCTAGTTGGAGTGCACCCTAAGTATTGCGCAATACTTTTTGTAATCCACAGGGAAATGATATCTGTCTCTTGTAGCTTTAATCCTTACTCCAGCTCCCAGCATATACAGTAACATGATCAGCCAGTGAGATAGGAAGGTGTCAGTGTATGAGTCGCTTAGGGCTATGCATTAGCTTGCAGCCCGTTCACTGCAATGTAACTGTGCTTGGAGCGTTATTGTATGTCCAAATGCCACTTCAACAGTGTGGTGCAATGTGACGCGGCAAAGACGCAGTTACCGTTCCTTGAGAAGGTTCTTGGTGCTTTTTTTTATTACTGGTCCGCTGGTCTTCAGAACTGGATCCTACAGACACGACACTCCTGGGGTCGTCGCTCCAAACTTCCCATCGCCAGTCTCCACCGTGAGCCGGTCAATTCCCTTCCAGATTCAGCAGAGATGTTCTTTTGTGGTTTCCGGGATCTCCAAGCACAGCCTCCGTCTGCTCACTTCCTGCTTCTAGAGGAACCTCCTTCCCTTACACAGGGAGAGTGTGATGTAATAAGTCAGGCATGCTCAACCTGCGGCCCTCCAGCTGTTGCAAAACTACAACTCCCATCATTCCCTGACAGCCTACAGTTATCATCTTACAGAAGGGCATTGTGGGAGTTGTAGTTTTACAACAGCTGGAGGGCCGCAGGTTGAGAATCCCTGTAATAAGTCATTTGCTAAGTGCAGTGTCAAACCTGCATATTTAGTTTTCTATCACACTTGTAAGGGTCCAAAACAGCCCATAAATTAGTTATTTTCAAACTTTGCTAATTAAATAGGTTATTAGTAATCCTCTGATAGGCAGCTCCAATGTAGACATTTATCATCCTATCCTTTGCTGCCATCCACTGACCAAAGTGAGATGTTGCCATAATTATACAATTTACAACATAGCAGAGTAATACATTCAGGGACCCTTGCCCCACATCCTTACATAAACTCTCTGAGGTGATCTCAGAAGCTTAGCTATAGTAGCCACAGTGACTGTCTGCCTGCAAGCTTGTCTTTGATTTTGCTTGCCAGAAGGCTGATACAAGAGCCTCATTATTTCAATAAAAACGAAAAGCACAAGGTATGTAACTTGATGCCGTACTGAACCATAGTCAAATTGCCATGGTGGAGAGGTAGCTAGGATGATGCAACTGAGGCATCATCCTACCTACCTACGGAAGGCAGCCAGGAGTTCATGCAGGTTAGTAGTCCGGGAATCTCCACATGTGACCCAGGCTAATGCTCCACCAGATAGAAGCATTGTGGATTTTCCGGAGCCCCAGGCCAGAATTTCGGGGTCGCACTCTGGAAATGCGGACAGGACACTGTGTGCTGTCCGCATCCATTCCTGTCCCATAGAGAATGAATGGGTCCGCACCCGTTCCGCATAATTGCGGAACGGGTGCAGACACATTCACGGACGAGTGAATGGACCCTTAGAAATATACTTGCTTCTTCCTGTTCCTGCATTCTTCCTTCCTCCCAATGCAGCCACAGTGGTATAGGATCTGTATATGTTCAGGAGTCTAGTCTGGAGTTTGCTATTTTTCAAGGGGGCCTGTATTCATTTTTGAGTGTAATGATGGGGGAAGTCATATGCACTAGTTAGCTTTCAGATGCCATGGGTCGGGGGCATGTCTACTTTAAACGGGTGGGATATGAGGCCAAAGAAATTATGATTTAATGTATATGATTCCCCTGCTCAAAAGTTGACAAGTAGCTGCTGTCTTACAGGTCCATTACCCATAAAAGTTCCTACAGTTGAGTTGAGCCTATGGCGATGTGCCTGAATTGCTTCAAATAAAGGTTCTGCATTTTTATTTTTTAATACAATATCAAGTTTGCAAACCATGAAGCCCATGGATGTGTGTGCCCATATGGGTGGGGAATAGAATAAACAGGCTATTAACCCTTTTTTTGAGGGTTAATATAATCTATACTATAGATCAGTGGTGGCAAACCTATGGCACGGGTGCCAGAGGCGGCACTCAGAGCCCTCTCTGTGGGCACCCACAACCTGGAAAAAGTCTATGGTGTACCAATAGGCTTTAGACTTTTCCTGCCATTTATCAACACAGGGTGCACTATGAACAGCACAGGCAGCGCATTGAATGTAGGCAGGTTGTTATAGCTAAATGATAAAGTACATGGTAGACATACTATATTGGACTATAGTATTCTGGTTAAATTGCCATGTTGGCACTTTGCTATAAATAAGTGGGTTTTGGGTTGCAGTTTGGGCACTTGGTCTCTAAAAGGTTCACCATCACTGCTATAGATTATATTAACCCTCAAAAAAAGGTTAATAGCATGAACTAGGATGTAGGATGGGATGCAGAATGCTCCCTGACCAATTGTCTATATTGGGCCTTGACTGTCCTGATGGTTATTTCAAATTCATCATCCATACCAGTCTATAGCATTAACCATGTAGAATCTTACATTTTCCATTTAGTCTTCACGGTAAATTTACTAAATCTATATTGCCTGATTCATCACATCCAAATTCTTCTATTTTCAATCCCTTGGGGCTAAAAACAACAGATCTATTTTCACTTGCCATGGGCCGATCATGTCTAAAGGTTATCTCTGTTCCCTGAAGATAGAAGAACTCTTCGTTTCTGCAAACACGAGTGTACTTAACTACGTGATGTATTCTGCATCGAGAAGACGCTGCCGGGTATGTTTTACCATGTCGCTCAGCTTCTCTTCTTGGCCCATCCTCTTGGGCTCACTGCTTATTCATTTATTTTGCCAGTGGTACCTTTTTCCTCCCAGACATTACTATTGCTACTTAGTGCAAAGATTAAATTACATAAATTAATTAAAATGAATGCACAGAGCAGAAGGCTACGAGAGGAGATATAATCATAGCTTGCATGATAAAGGAAGCCTCAGATTTTTATCCACTTTCCACATCCACACTCTTGATTTCAGAACTTTTGCCAGCTCATTTGGCTCATGTACCAAAATTAGGTTCAGACACTCAAAAGGAGATGGGCAAACTTAATAAAGTCCTTTAAAAAAAAAAAAGGAGATGGGCATCGCTGTTACGAAGCAGATAAGGATCCACTCTGTCACTTGAACACATGTGACTTGGGCCTACTGCTAAAGACGTTATCTAAGTGGCCTGGTCTTTATCCTTTAACCCCTATACAGGAATCTAGGCTCCACTGGAGGAGAACCACCAGGCTGCTACATCTTGGATTAGTGTCTGTTCAGGTGACGGCTGACCCACGAGGAGCACGGAGGGATCAGGCAAAACCATAGTCAGGGACAGGCAGAGGCAGGGGTGCACCCAGCCTTTCTGCTTCCTGAGGCGAAAACTGAAATGGTGCCCTCAGTGGCATACATAGAGAAGTAAGGGCCCCATAGCAAGGATCAAACCAGGTCCCCCTCACAGGACAGAAGGGTTTTTGCCTAATCCCTTTTCAATGACCCTTGGGCCACTGCCTAATTTGATAAAAGTTTTTCCTTTTGAGGGTAGAGCCCCCTCTTGCCCTGGGCCCCATAGCATTCACACAGTAGTTATGCCCCTGGGCGCCCCCCACCCAATGCCAATTTCTTAACCTAACCCCTTTGCCACAATGAAAGCGCTCATTGCCCATGGCCCTTCCACTGCCCCCTCTTGCCCCTACCTGGTGCTGCCTGAGGCGATCGCCTCACCTAGCCTCATTGGTGGTGCAATTCTGGGCAGAGGTCAAGGGAGGTAGACTTCGTGCAATCTGATAAACAGTCTGAGTTTAAGGCAGGCAGCTCAGGGTCAGAACGGAGATCAGGTAGAGGTCAGGTCAGGCAGCGAAAGTTCAAGTTGGGGAAACTAGCAGTAGTCGGTATACGAGCAGACAAATTTAGAAACGGCTTACTTTTGCAGGGCACTAGTGAACTAAAACCTATTGTTCTTGAACATTTCCAAAGGAAATGGTGCCTTAACGAAGCCCCCCGAGGTGGTCAGTCAGCCATTGGCCGGTAAAGATTAGGGTGTGCACTGGCCCATTAGGGTGCCAAGTGAGCACATGCACCTTGCAGGCAAAGCAGTGGCAGGCCATGGCCTGCATTAACTAGAGGATTGCAAGCAAGGAGCAGGCCACAGCCTGGGGGGAGAAGCAGAGAAGCAGAGTTAGGCTGAGTTCACACTTCAGTTTTTGTGAGCCATGGAAAAGCCCACACAGAAATAAGGTATAATGGAAAGATTTCCTCCTGTTCTGTATTTTTGATCCGCCCTAGCTTTGACAATAACTGATGGAAATAACTGACCAAATAACTGAAGTATGAACTTGGCCTTAGGCCTCTTTCACATCTGCGTTATGAGGATCCGGCGTGCACTTCCGTCTCCGGAAATGCCCGCTGGATCCGTCACAATGCAAGACAACTGAAAGCATTTCAACACTGATCAGTCTTCAATATGCTTTCAGGTTACCATGGCAGCCAGGACGCTACTAAAGTCCCGGCTGTCATGGAAAAGAAGCGGGGAGCCGGGTGAGAAGCAACTTACCTTCTGTGCAGCGGCCAGGGCGCTCCTCGATGACGTCACCGGGTCCCTGCTTCGCATGGATCACATAGCTCTGCTATGTGAGTAATGCGCCGTAGATCCATACCGCGCATTGCTCACATAGCATAGCTGATGTCATCTCCACTAAAATTGAGTGTTTTGGCCAGTTTGACATTGATTTTGATCATTTCAGTCATCTTGTTTACAATTAAATCAAAGAGACACTTGTAAGTCAGACAAATATAACATAACATTTATAATGAAATAACCACAAATGTCTTTTCTGTGCTCAAATCATTATCAGTTTTATTCAACCCCCAAGTGACATTCAATCTTAGTACTTAGTACAACATCCTTTTCCAGTTATAACAGCTTTTAAACGTGAAGCATAGCTTGACACAAGTGTCTTGCAGCGATCTACGGGTATCTTCGCCCATTCTTCATGGGCAAAAGCCTCCAGTTCAGTCACATTCTTAGGCTTGCGCGCTGCAACTGCTTTCTTTAAGTCCCACCAGAGGTTCTCAATCGGATTTAAGTCTGGTGACTGCGATGGCCACTTCAAAGTGTTCCAGCCTTTAATCTGCAACCATGCTCTAGTGGCCTTGGAGGTATGCTTGGGATCATTGTCCTGTTGAAAGGTCCCACATCTCCCAAGCCTCAGGTTTGTGACGGACTGCATCACATTTTCATCCAATATCTCCTGATACTGAAGAGAATTCATGGTACCTTGCACACGCTGAAGCTTCCCTGTACCTGTAGAAGCAAAACAGCCCCAAAGAATGATTGACCCCCCGCCATGCTTCACAGTAGGCAAGGTGTTCTTTTCTTCATAGGCCTTGTTCTTCCTCCTCCAAACATAGCGTTGAACCATGGGCCCAAAGAGTTCTAATTTTGTTTCATCAGTCCACAGAACACTATCCCAAAACTTTTGTGGTTTGTCCACATAACTTTTGGCATACTGCAGTCGACTCTTCTTATTCTTTGGAGACAGCAAGGGGGTGCACCTGGGAGTTCTGGCATGGAGGCCTTCATTACGCAGTGTGCGCCTTATTGTCTGAGCTGAAACTTCAGTACCCGCATCTGACAAATCTTTTTTCAGTTCCTCAGCAGTCACACGGGGACTTTTCTCCACTTTGCGCTTCAGGTAGCACACAGCAGTCGAAGTCAGCATCTTCTTTCTGCCACGACCAGGTAGCGTTTCAACAGTGCCCTTTGTCTTGAATTTGCGAATGATGCTTCCTATGATGTCTCTTGGTATGTTTAACATCTTTGCAATCTTCTTATAGCCATTGCTCTTCCTGTGAAGAGAAATCACCTCTTCTCTTGTCTTCCTGGACCATTCTCTTGACTTCACCATGTTTGTAAACACACCAGTAAATGTCTAGAAGGAGCTGAGTATCACAGTCATTTTACATCTGCCTAATTGGTGCTTATTCTGCTTGATTGCTGCTCCTTGACATCCAGTGGTGTTTTCAATACCTGATCGAAAACACTTGAATGAACCTCTGTTCTTAAGAGTGGTCGTCTTTAAGGGGTTGAAAAATTGTGTCAATGAAGAAATCACCAAAAAAACATTATAATACTGTATTACAAAAACAATTGATGTCATTTTAGTTGCATTTGGTTCTTTAAAAAGTCCTTGTAAGATTTCATTCTGAACACAATTACAAATGTACACTAAATTCCCTAAAACCCTTTACAGCATTGGGGGTTGAATAATTTTGAACACAACTGTAAGTAGCTTCTCCCCCGGCTCCCCTCTGATTTTCCATGGGCCTAAACTACATTAAAGTCGGATTGCCGTCAGAGGTCGGAAGCCCTGAGTTGCCGTCAGATCGCGCAGGCAATCGCCGGCACTGCGCCTGCGCGAGATTTCCAGCGGCCGCCGAGAAGAAGATCAGGGATGTATTCCGGGCAGAGAGCGAATGTAGCCAGGGGGGGGACCGTAGCCTCGCCTCTGGGACGCGACTTCAGCTGCTGGAGGCGTTCTTCAGATTAAAATTTAGGCGGTCTGGGCACATCAGGGGGGCGTTCCTGGGCTCCTTGGAAGAGAAAAAACGCCCCTCTGGGCTCCTTACAGCCTAATTTACATAATGGATAAAGCGGTTTTTAACAGAAAATACAAGACACACGGCAAAAAGAACAACAGATCCGGATATAAGGTACTTTATTGCCCTAGGCTAAAGGAAAAAAAAATATGTGGATAGCCAGGTGACAGATTCCCTTTAAAGTGTAACCATCATGTTTTCATCAAAAAATCTATTTAACCATATGTTACTGTTTCTGCAGCATTATGCATAAAGCAATCTTTAGTTTCTTCACATTCCACTGTTTTCCTTGAGTTTTTCCCTTATTTACAGCTGTTTTAATATGAAGATCTTTTCAAGATGGCTCTTCTGCCAGTTCTCTGAGGCCAAAACTGCTTTCCTTCACTTCACACACACACTTGCTGTAGCCATCAGCTTCCTGCCAGCCAATCACATTGGATTACTGAGAGACACGCCTCCGCACTCTGAAGCCTGATGCAGGCATGCAATGTGAAGGACCGCCCCTCTGTCTTCTGTTTACACTAAAGGAAAGACAGACAAGCCCTAACAACGGTCTTTTAAGGGACCAGTGGAAAGGTACAGGAGACATTAATGAAAGCTGTTATTATAAGGTAATTACAGATCTTTTGGCAATCATTGACAGACTAACTCAGGTATACATGCCTAGCTCTAATAAACTAGCAAATAAAAAAATATGACAGTTACACTTTAAAGGGGCTCTGCAGTAATTTTAAACTGATGATCTATCCTCTGGATAGATCATCAGCATCTGATCGGCACTGTTCACTCGAATGAAGATTAGCCCCACCCAGGCCAGTGATACTAGTCGTGACGTCACTGGGCCTGTGGTAAACAGCGAGAAGGCGGCGGCGCTACTGCCAGTGCCGCTGCCTTCTCAAACAGCTGATTGGCGGGGGTCCCGGGTGTTGGATCCCTGCCGATCAAATGCTGATGATCCAGAGGATAGATCATCAGTTTAAAATAACTGCAGAACCCCTTTAAGTGAAAGCTTAGCAGCAGTAACCCAGTACGGCCACTACACATTGAACGGAGCTGTGCTTCCTGCTCTATTTAAAGTACAGTACTAGTCTCAGCGTCAGAGGCTGCAAGGAACAGCTGATCGTGGGGGGGGGGGGGGGGTCAGACCCTCGCCAATCAGGCATTAAAAACCTCTCCTGAGGAAAGGTCATCAATATGGAGCCTGGAAAACCCCTTTAAAGGGTCATTCTGTAGATCTCAATAGATGACTGGTGGCAAATGAGAGTTGACTCATCTGGACTTATATGCCTGGGCCCCTGACAGCAGCATCACTGGTACGGTTTTGATGGCGGCCTTGCAGATGGTTGGCGGATGTAAGTAGATTGTCTTGATGCTTGTTCTACTCTACGTTTTTCTTTCTACTTCCCTGCCCTTCATACTTTTTCAGTTTTTCATGCCAGTACGTCTTAGAATATACGGCAGATAAAATTAGTATTAGCGTGTTTGGTCTGACCGATTTATACTGTACATTGTTCCGTGAATTTAATCAATTTAAATATGATAAATGTTCACCTCAAAATTGGTTTTAACTAGTTTTCTGCCTTTGAAAGGCATGTGAGTCGTACAATTATTTGTAAAGATTGCAGGAATGATTTATTAAGGCATTTCATTTTCCTGACCTTTCCATACCACATCCAGAGCAATTTAAACGAATGTAATCAATATCTTATTTTAAATCACGAGCCTCCGTGTCCTCTGTTTCTATGGGAAACGCTGCATGTCAGCCTGACATTTCAGAATTTACAGAGCTATTGTTTGCACTGAACGGCTGGCTCCTGGAAGAAGACGGACAATAATATATTTATGCTTTTTACCTGAAACATTAGGAAAACTTGCCATGATGCCAATATAAAAAATAAGAATCAGATATCATATAGCACATGAAAATCTCTTTCAAACAAACTTACCTCACATGGAACCAGAGATCTCCACATTCAATTCTCTGCTAGATTTATTTCAAACTGGCAGTTCAGGGGGCATGCACTTTCTAAGGGGATGTGTCCTTTCTGCTGCAGCTGGTGGCAGTTGAAGCATGTGTGTAAACAGCAGATGGCACTATACAGATAGATTTCACTAAACTAAATTTTTAATTACATGCAGTTACTAAAGGACAACCCCTTTAAGTCTATTGTAATTTATCTGTGCTAATTGTAGTCACAGCTATGGGGAAGCAGAGGGGCGTGAGGCCCAGGAGAAGGGGGAAAGCTGACATTTCTCCTCTTTCATTTTTCTGTGGACTTTGCAAACTTGTACAAGAATCCCCAGTGTTGAGCGAATTGAAGTCCAGACTTCAATCCGAATTTCAGAGAAAATTTGATTGGGTCGCAAAGCGAAATTTCCTCGTGCTTCATGGTAATGAATTGAATTCACTGAAATGGCAGTAAAAATTTAAAAAAAAAATATACCTACTTCATCCGTTTGATCTCGAAGAGTCGGCCATCGCCATCTTGATTGAAGATTCCGCATGAAATCCCATGCACGGTGACGTCATCATGGGCCGTGCTAGATTTCGTGCTGGATCTTCAATCAAGATTTCGGCGGCCAGGTCTTTGAGATCAAATGGATGAGGTAAGTGTGATTTTATTTATTGTTTTTTTTATTCTACACTTTAATATTAATGTCAGATGAACGCGGCATCTGAGGGGTACACTGATGGGGAGAGGCGTAATCGATGTTCTCTGTCATTGCACCCACTACTTATAAAGATATGTGCTTTGTGACAAAGTAATTCGTCACTAAGCAAATTTTTTTGTAAAATTCGGCAAAGCAGCCGAATCGAATTTTCCAATACTTCGCTCATCTTTAGTAACTAGGAGGGAAACATCAGAGGGTAATACACGTGCTGCTGACCTATACAGTCCGGCCTTCAATCTGATCATCCCCTACAGAACCTTCTATCCTCCCCTTTGGCATACTTCTGCAATATTGCAGGGTGGCGGTGACGACAACGACTTATGCAAATGGAGCATTGAACTTTGGTTCAGTGGATTGGTCCATTGTGAATTGGGGGATGCACTTACTGGGTGTGTTTTTAATATAAATATATGCATTGCTATGTGTAAAATGTGCTTGACAAAGGCTGTATATCAGCCGAAACGTTGCTGCTATCCTGTGTTTTTACGTTGATGTCTTGGAGTCTGGAATAAAGATTGTTTGATGGAAGATGCTGCCGACAACTTGATTTTTATTCCTTAATTGTGGCTGAGTGGATCCGAGGCCGTGTCTGGCTGTTGCATCGTGGATACCATCCCCGGAGCCTGGTGGTGCTGCTTCTACACGTTTGTTGTTACTACGGCAGGTGTGTCAGCAGCGTAGATTCTGACTATGCATGTGCCAGCTTCGCTGGAAGAAGAAGAGCACAGCTGCTGTGAGGACCATGAAGTGAGTATGCTATCCTCCCCCACAGCCCTCTCTACCTTGTCCTGATGCTCCGCTACCACCAATCAGGGACCGGGACCGTATGTAATCCGCAAGACATTAGCAAATCAGGCATTCCTGGTGGAATACTTGATTTTGCGAACATACTGATACCAATGATTAATTCGACATTATTAATTATTTCACATTATTTATTATATTAGAGTTATGAGACCACTCTGTCACCAATGGGAGCAACTGTTTTATGGCTGCATCATTATTATTATTTTTTTTTACTGAGGGCAGGTGTGGGCCTAGGGTGTTTGGCACCCCGGACAGGTCCTTTCTCTGTCCATTGTGCCCCCTTAATAGTAGTAATGCCATCTGTGCTCCTTTGTAGTAGAAATGCTCATTGTGCCCCCTTCATAGTAGTAAAGCCCTCTGTGCCCCCTTTGTAGTAGTATTGCCATCTGTGCCCCCTTTGTAGTAGCATTGCACTCTGTGCCCCCTTTGTAGTAGTATTGCCCTCTGTGCCCCCTTGGTAGTAATAATGCCCTCTGTGCCCCCTTTGTAGTAATAATGCCCTTTGTGCCCCCTCCACGGTAGAAATGCCCTCTGTTCCCCATACATGGTAGAAATGCCCTCTCTGGGTTTACCTATTATCCTACAATTTTGATCCAGAAAAAGATGAAACATCACTTTTGGAAACTAATGTTAATTCTTCTTCTTGACAATTTTTTATCGCATAAACTACGCAGTTTATCCCTTTCTTTTTACAACTGATGCAGAAGAAAATCTATCCTACAGAATTTGGATTCTACCTCAGAGTTTAAATGCAAAATGTATTAGCAAAGCTCCAGTCGTCAGAAATTAAAAATATCATTAAAAATGTATGATCTGTTTCTGCATTGATTTATACATCAAAAAGCGTAAAGATCTTTACTGTGCACTTAGTGAAGAACAAACACTGATAAGAGATCAGTCACATGTATGTGCCATACTTTTATATCTTTAATTCATCCCACTAAGGGAGTGAACATTCTGCTATAATATATCACTGCAGATAAATCTAAAGAAATAAGACTGTAACTAAGCTGGTGGGATAGTATTTTGATAATAAATCAAAGTAGATTTGTTACATAAGTTCCACCCACGCCACTGTCCCTACGTATTTAGATGATCCGCCCTAAACGGCGACCCCCAACTGATTATTTTTATTTATTTTTAGAGCGCCATTCATTCCATAGCGCTGTACATATAATAAGCAGTGCACATTCATAATACAGACAATTGCACTAAGCATGAACAAGACGAGTTACAGACTGGTACAGAAGGAGAGAGGGCCCGGCCCGTGAGGGCTTACAATCTACATGGTATGGGAGAAGGACACGGTAGGTGAGGGTAAAGCTGGTCATGGCGGTATAGAGGCAGCAGGGTCACTGGTTGTAGGCTTGTCTGAAGAGGTGGGTTTTCAGGTTTCTTTTGAAGGTTTCCACTGTAGGTGAGAGTCTGATATGTTGGGGTAGCGAGTTCCAGAGTATGGGGGATGCACGGGAGAAATCTTGGAGGCGATAGTGGGAAGAGGCGATAAGAGGAGAGGAGAGAAGGAGGTCTTGTGAGGATCAGAGATTACATGTGGGGATGTATCGGGAAAGTAGCTCAGAGATGTAGGAGGGGCAGGTTGTGGGCGCCTTGTATGTGTTGGTTAGTATTTTGGTTAGTATTTTCAACTGAATTCGCTGGGCAATTGGGAGCCAGTGAAGTGATTGGCAGAGGCTAGAGGCAGAGGAGTAACAAGGTGAGAGGTGGATTAGTCGGGCAGCAGAGTTGAGGATATATTGGAGGGGTGCGAGAGTGCTAGATGGAAGGCCACAGAGGAGAATGTTGCAGTAGTCTAGATGGGAGATGATGAGGGCATATACAAGCATTTTCGCAGACTCAAAGTTAAGGAAAGCGCCGATACGGGAGATGGTTTTTGAGTTGGAGGCGGCAGGTGGTGTAAAGGGCTTGGATGTGTGGTCAGAAGGAGAGGGCAGAATCCAAGGTCACTCCAAGGCAGCGGACTTGGTTGACCGGGAATGTGTGCAGCCATTGATCATAATAGATAGGTCTGTTGGGGGAGTTGAGCAAGATGAGGGAAAGATGATGAATTCTGTTTTATCCATGTTAAGTTTTAGAAACCGAGAGGACGATAAGGACGATGTGGAAGATAGGCATTGTGGGATTCTGGATAGTAAGGTGGTGATGTCTGGACCAGAGAGGTATATTTATGTGTCGTCAGCAAAAAAATGATACACAAACAGATGAGACTCAATGAGCTGTCCCAGGCCAAAAGTAGAGAATAGAGAAGAGCAGGGGTCTTAGGATAGAGCCTTGCAGGACACTAAAAGAGAGGGAATGAGACAAGGAGGTGGTGTGAGAGTGGGATACACTAAATGTCCAGTCTGTGAGGTATGATGTGATCCAGGAGAGGGCCAGATCAGTGATGCCAAGAGATGAGAGAGTTTGTAACAGAAGGGAGTGGTCGACAGTGTCAAAGGCAGAGGACAGGTCAAGGAGAAGGAGAACAGAGTAATGTTTTTTGGGTTTGGCTGTTAGTACGTTATTGGTGACCTTGGTAAGGGCAGTCTCAGTCGAGTGTTGGGGTCGGAAGCCCGATTGTAGCGGGTTAAAGAATGAGCGGCAGGAGAGGTGAGAGGACAGTTCAGAATGGACATGTTGCTCAAGTAGATTTGAGGCATATGGAAGAAGTGATATGGGGCGATAACTGGACAAAGAGGATGAGTCAAGTGAAGGCTTTTTGAGGATGGCTGTAATGGTAGCATGTTTCAAACCAGAGTGGAAGAAACTAGAGGTTAGTGATAGATTGAAGAGATGAGTTAGGGCTAGGATAAACACTGTGGTGAGGTTAGGGATGAGGTATGATGGGATTGGGTCAAGTGCGCAGGTGGTGAGATGTGATCTGGAGAGTAGACTGGAGAGTTATTCTGTAATGGTGGAGAAGCAGGTTTTGGGAGAAGAGGACTGAGCAGTTATGTAGAGGGTCTGTGGGGACTGTGCACTGAAGCTTTCTCTAAGGTTGACGATCTTTTGTTTGAAGTATATGGAAAAGTCCTCAGCTGAGATGAGAGGTGATGGTAGGGGTGCTGGTGATGGAGAAGGGAGTTAACAGTGTTAAAAAGTTGTTTAGGGCTGTGGGAAAGGGAAGATATGAGAGGTGGTCAGATGAGAAGGTAAGATGGAGGAAGAGATGAATAATTCCTTGCTGGGTGAATGGATGTGGGGGTATTTCTGGAGGTTTTCAAAAAGTGGGAAGAGTAAGATGAAACATTGTTTGCATTAACTATTTCTGTAATTACCTTTGGTCCAATTCTGGTATAATTCAGTATGTGCACTTAAAGAGTTGCACTTGAAAGATGTTGCATTGTAAAGATCAAGGTCTGAAAGACCGAAGGACTTAGATTTATACCACTCAGTGTTCAATAAGGTGTGAACAAGATGGGAGAGGGCTATATATGGCCCAATCAAGGGAGGACCAGATACACCGGTGAAATAGTCAATGTAAGCAAATACTCAATAAATCCAGCAGGAAAAGAGACATTAAAAGTTCAATGCAGACATACCAGGGAATGAGATGGAAAGATGGGGGGTGTGGACAATATCAGACTCTGGAAAAGTTGGGTGCAGCAGTTAGGTTCAATGCAGACCTGGAGGGAAGAGAATGGTCAGTAGGCAGTGATGACAAAGTGGATTTCATATCCATAATATGACAACTAGTTGGCGGCCCCTAACCTGGATAAGTGCACAAGACCTAATCCATGGAGTAAAGAAAAATCAGACAGGCCAGGTCAGAGCCAAAGAGTCACATCAGAACCAAAAGGTAGAGACAAAGCAGAGTCAAAAACACAGCCGGGTCAAACACGAGCACTCGTCAGAAAAACACACAGAAGATCAGGAACCAGGAAATAATGCTGAGGGTAACAGAAAGCTAGTGAGGCAGAAACACCAATCACAGGTAACTGTAGCCAGCACTTCCCTGCTTAAATACCCCAACAATAGTAAGTACATGATACTGGCACTGAGCCTGATGGGCTGACCAGTCCCTCTGTCAGCTGGTTGTCATGGTTACGGAGCGAACCCTCCCATCAGAACTGCAATAGCTTGATAGGCTTGCCATGGGATTTGGTTCTGCTGCTGATTTCTGGATTCTTAAAGTGACTGTCCACCCTTCAGCTCACCCACTTTATTTTTTGATATACAGTATTAAGGTGTGAAATTCTTTGCTGATTGATTTCTCAATTATCCGTATAGCGATTGAGGCCTATTTTTTCATTGATCAAGTCGTAAACCATGGTGCATATTTGGGATGTATTTGTCTGTGCACCAGAAGTTGAGATATACACCTGCTGTACATTTGCACTATAATTTGCACCAATTTCTGGTTTAACCCACAGTAACTTGTCAGACGGACAGTAGCCCTGCCCCATGCTTAAGCCCACCCTCATTTTTCACCACTTTTCAAAAGTGCTGAGAGATGTACAAGGTCATAAGTTTTAATTCAAATATGGGTTGCACAAAAAATGTGCAACTTTCATTTGCCAAAAAAACCTGTTGGAAATAATTTAAAGGGTACTGAAACCTGCCCACAAAGCATGGAAGGTGCAGCAGCGTTTGCATCACCTCTGCTTTGCACTTGCAGCATGCTGAGAATGGATACATAGAAAGTATATAGGATCCATACTCTGCATGCCGCAGATCAGAGCTGATGCCAGCGGAAGGTGCAGATCGCTCTGAGAAGTCCATGACTTGTGTAAAGGTTTAGGTAAACTTTCATAATTTCCCCAATATAGTTTAACAGTACAATTCTGCCTGACTGCAGCTGCCACTAGAGGCAGCCTAAAAGCTCACTGCATATGATTTATCAATTGTAAAGCCTGTTGAACAGGACAGACATGGACAGTGAGTCCTAACCTAGAGCCCAGCCCGCTTTCCCTACTTTCTTGCAGTGCAAGCCCTAGGTAGCAAGACCGCAACTGGTGGACAGTCCCCATACTACTGAGGTGCAGAGACAGACAAACACCAAGAGACAAAACAACACAAAACCATGGTCGTACATAAATGAGAGACAGAGAGTGTTTAGAAGACAAGCCGGGGTCAGAGGAACGAGCAATCCAACAAGCACAGGAACACAGCTAGTGAGTGAGAGACTATCACTGGCACTGGAGTATGTCCAAGAAAAGGTTTAAATAGAGCGCCTAGTCCCAGGACCAGCCCTGATAGCTCATGTGCTCCATTAGTCAGAAACACCAGAACACAGGAATAGAGCAGCTGAGAAATCTGTGACAATAATTTCACTTTACCATGTATTCTGGGAAAGATTTGTGCGTGTGAGTGACCTCCCCAATCATCACTCAGATGCTGAAGTTTTCCTCCTTTTGTCACACAGGGCAGCAGTATAGTTGGTCACATGACACAGCTGAGGATTAGAAGGGAGGTTATAACTCACAACTACACTGGTAAATAGATTACTTTCACTACAGTTAACATCAAGTACCTTTCTAACAGGTCAGACAACAACATTTCTTGTTGGAGTGCTTCTTCAACATTGAAATCCTTAAAAGGGTATTTGACAATAGGTGTGCTAAACCAGGGACCCCCTTTAAGTAATTAATTTTATTTATGTTTATCAAAACTGGTGTAAAGGAAAAGTGACTTTAGTTGCCCATAGTAACTAATTAGACTCCACCTTTCAATTTTTAGAGCTCTTTTGGAAAATTAAAGGTGGAATCTGATTAGTTGCTATTGGTATCTAAGCCAGTTTTCATTGACATCAATTTTTATAAATCTCCCCCTACGTGTTACCCATATTGTCTCCTTTGCTGGCTGGATTCATTTTTCAATCACATTATACACTGCTCGTTTCCATGGTTACGACCATCCTGCAATCCATCAGTGGTGGTTGTGCTTGCACTATACATGTATAAGAAAAAGCGACAGCCTTTTTGGTGACAGGGAACATGGGAGCTCACATAAGCTAGTGTTTTTTCCTATATTGTGCAAGCACGACCACCACTGATAGATTGCAGGGTGCTCGTAACCATGGAAACGAGCCGTGTATAATGTGATGGAAAAATGAATCCAGCCAGCAAAGGAATGAATATGGATAATAAAAATACATTAGTAAGTGGCTTGTATTAACTTTTTCTACATGATAAATGCTATTTGCTGAAGTGAGATAATCCCTTGAAGGGTTGAATAACAAATAATATTTGAACGTAGAAAGAAAAGTATCACAGTTCCCAATATTTCGGCAAAACGCGTTTTCTAGTAAGCTGTAGACCGTGTCCTTGGGTTTTAATAATTCTAACCTGGTCTGTCACAGTAAAAAGTGCTAGATACATGAATTTATTTTATAATATAGCTTGCCTGGAAATTAAAAGTTGCATTATAAGTGAACAGATTGTGCATTATGTAGATGATTGCTGGAATCCAAGAAAGGGGTCGGTTTGTAATAACCTTAATGTCAATAACAAATAATATTTAAATGTAGAAAGAAAAGTATCACAGTTCCTGATATTTCGGTAAAATATATAATATGGATTGTCCAAAATGGAGAACCTCCTCCTAAACTGTAAAAAGCACGGATAATAGCACATTTACTTATATAGTGCCATAGCTCTACAGCTTTACTGTAGATTTTTGGAAGTGAAATGGTCATGGGTCTCAGAAATAGTGTTGAGTGAATCGAAGTCCACGAAATGGACTTTGATCCGAATTTCAGTAAAAATTTGATTCGCTGCGAAGCCAAATTTTCCTATGCTACGTGATAGCGAATTGATTTTCCCTGAAATGGTGTAAAAAACAAAAAACAAAAACATACTAACCTCATCAATTTGCTCACTACAGGCCGGCCAACGACATCATGACTAAAGATCTTGCACAAAATCCCGTGCACGGTGACGTATGACGTCACCATGCCGGCCGGCATGGTGATGTCATCACGGGCCTCGCAAGATTTTGTGCTAGATCTTCAGTCAAGATGTCAGCGGCCGGCCTGTCGCGAGCAAATGGATGAGGTTAGTATGATTTTATTAATTTATTTTTATTTTACACGAGATTATTGCTATCAGGTGCTGCGATCATGTATGAACGCGGCATCTGAGGGGTACAATGACGGGGAGCGGCGCAATCGCCGCTCCCTGTCATTGCACCCACTACTTACAAAGAATTTTTTTGGTAAAATTTGTCGAAGCAGCTGAATCAAATTTTGGGATACTTCGCTCATCTCTACGAAACAGGAAGGATTTAAAAATAATAATAAATGAGTCTAAGCGACTTCATCCTACGAGATCAATAAGGCCGTAGCGTCTTGGTTGGTGGCTTAGAAGCAGACACAAGAGGACAATGTGCTTCATCAGGCTCTAATACACTTCATACAGAATTTGCTTTCAAATCTCTTTCTTAGCCGAAAATTCCCGATCTCACAAGTAGCTTAACCACCTATGAAATATTAAAATAAGAACAATTTTCCAATCTAACAACCTTCACGTATTCCGGTATATAAGGATTACTGTAGGCACACAGAGCTGAAAATTCCCCAATCAAGTTTGTTATTTAAAGTTCACATCTATTTTACGATGTAAAATGCTGGAATACAGAACTTTTTTCACTGATTAATGGGATTGCGCTACCATTTAATATTATTTTAATATAATTTAGCATGAAAAACTTTTGTCATTTCCTTTAAGTTACAAAAATGTTTCA
The DNA here is from genome assembly GCA_033119425.1 of Bufotes viridis. Lineage (NCBI taxonomy): Eukaryota > Metazoa > Chordata > Amphibia > Anura > Bufonidae > Bufotes > Bufotes viridis. The sequence continues at coordinate 70,064,771 of CM065592.1, forward strand.
TTTGTGAGATATTCTGTATGCTTAGCTATAATGGCACCCCCTGGTCTTTAATCTGTATAGTAATGTACATGGATAAGCATGGTCATCTTTCAACGATCACCAGTTAGGTCAACTGTTAGAAGCTGTGACAGTTAAAGGGAGAAAGCTGCAGCAGAAAGGACACCCCGAGAGCTGTTATAGGGAGAAAGCTGCAGAAGAAAAGACACCCCCTTCCTGAGCTGTTATTGGGAAAAAGCTGCAGCAGAAAGCACACATCGTCTGAGCTGTGGTAGAGGGAGAGCTTCAGCAAAAAGGACACACCCAATGAACAGAACAAAAATAGTGGTACAAGGCTCTGGACAAACTGGGATACATCTGCATCGTTTTTGTGTGTTAAGCCCTTCAAACTCCACCCAAATATTATCCATATACATCCAATCCAGCTAAGTCTCCTTCGTGCCCTCTCAGGGTAATGAAACCCGCTCAGTGCCACCTCACAGTAGTTACAGTATGTCATTGAGTGCAGCTCATACAGTAAGAATGCCTCAACACAATAGTTATGCCCCGGAAATGCCCACCTCACAGTAGTGAAGCTCCCTGAGTTCCCCCTCACGACAGTGATGCATCACAGCAGTGATCCCTCTTAGTGCCCACTCAGAAAAGTGATGCTCCCTCAGTGCCCACTAACAATAATGATGCCCTTTTAGTTCCCTGTCACAATAGTGATGTCCCCTTAGTGCCCCATCACATTAGTGATGCCCCCTTAGTCCCCACTCACAATGGTTATGCCCCCTTAGTGTCCTGTCACAATGATAATTCCCCTTTTGTGCCTGCTCACAATACTAATGCCCGCTTAGTTCTCCATCACAATAGTAATGCCAGATTAGAGCCACATCTTAACAGTGATGCCCCGTTAGTGTCAGCTCAGAATAGTGATGCCTACTTAGTGCCCTTTCACAAGGATGATGCCCCCTTATTTCTCCACACAGTACTGATGCCCCTTAGTTCTTTCTCACAGTAGTGATGTCCTCTTAATTCCTTGTCATAATAGTAATTCCATCTTAGTGTCCTATCACAATAGTGATGCCACATTAGTGTTCCAGCTATCTTAATGCCCTCTAACAATAGTGATGTCCCCCAGTGTAATGCTCCCTTAGTTCCCTCTAAAAGTAGTGATGACCCTTTCATGCCCTCTCACGATAATAATGCCCTTTTGCTTCTCCTCACACAGTAGTGATGCCCTGTAGATTTACTAAAGTAATAAGGCCTCAAGGCTACTGAACCAGTTCTGTGATCGGCAGTAACCTGTCACGTAGAATAAGCAGTCTGTCCTTCACCCTCCTGCAGATTTCTCTTATAACAAGTTTCATTTTTCCATTAGCAATATATATAATTTTGGTTAACATGAAATTACTACTTTACTGCCACATTGTCAGGTCCCTTTAATTGAATTGTGCTGTAGTGTTGTTATATTGATTTAACACTTACATCAAACAGAAACAATCAAGCAAGATCTCATTGATTTATGTTAGCGGTATTTTGCCAGGCAAGTGATAATCCCCATTACCAGGAGAACAAAAGTAAATTTTTGCTTCTATATACTGTCTTGTTTATTACAAAGATGTGTCAATTAAATTGGCAGCTATGTAATACTACATTTCACCTGCAATCACTGTTGCAGGGGACATGTCTGGCTGGCCACAGCTAACCCTGGCAAAATCAGAAATTTTTGGGAGATATATCAGGACCTGGAATAATCAGCTTGTAAATGCTGTGAGCAGCGGGGGTTTTCCTGCTGTTTCATCTTCTCCTGTCTACAAGTATTGTTTATGCCAGTTGCTTTCCTTTGATCCATTAGTGTGGATTAGCTGACCACTTTGCTCAGCTTGGTTAGTTTAGGGGAGATCTTCTGATTGGTTAGACTTCCTTTAAACTTTTCTGTTTTCTGCACTGAAGGTGCAGTGTATAGGCTGAGCTTTGTGCATTTGCATCCAGAATTCTTGGCATTCCTTGTATTCTCTTTAACCCTTTCAGCCTCTGAGGTTTTTTCATTTTTACATGTTCGTTTTTCACTACCTGCCTTTCCGAGGACATAACCTTTTTTTTCTATTTTTCCATTCACATAGCCGTTTTAAGGCTTGTTTTTTGTAGGACAAGTTGTATTTTCTAATGGCACCATATTTTATTGCATATAATGTAGTGGGGAGCTTGAAAAAAATTCCAAATGGGGTGAAATTGGAAAAAAGAAAATGCAATTCCGTAACTGTTTTTTACAGGATCCCCTATATGGTAAAACTGACCTGTTACTTTAATTCTCCAGGTCAATACAATTATGTCGAAACCACATATGTATAGTTTTCCTTGCATTTTAATACAAAAAAAAACTTGAATTGAAAAAAATAGTTTTTTCTTTTTGTTGCCATATTCTGACCCCTTTAACTTTTTTGTTGTTATGTTTACAGAACTGTTTGAGAGCTCATTTTTTGCAGGGCAATCTTTTCGTTGATACTATTTTGGTTGTGTGTGTATTACTTTTTGATCACTTTTTATTAAATATTTTGTGGGAGGTGAAGCGACAAAAAAACAGCGAGTCTGTCATTTTGACTTTTTTTTCTGTCTCACTGTTTGCCATATGGGATAAATATTTTAATATTTTAATAGTACTAGTGTTTTCACATGTGGCAAAAACATATTTTGATTTTGGGGAAAGGTGGGGTGATTGAAATTTTTATATTTTTTATATTTTTAGAAAAATGTTTTAACATTTTTTTTACTCTTTTTTTATAGCTTCCATAGGGAACTATAACAAGCAATCATCAGTTTGCTTCTCTCATGGACTTCAATTAGCATTAGAATCTATGAGGATTACATTATGTTCCGAGAGGAGCAAAAGTTAAAACCAGAGCTCAGGGTCTTTTATGTTTCTTTCCCAGACACATCCACCATGAATGATCTGTTAACACTGAGAGAAAACACTGGGCAGGATATCTTTCCAACACTGGTGGAAATTATAAGAACCTATGCAGGGCTACCATCAGAAATTTTGGGGCCCCTTACACAGCTCAAGGCCTGGCCCCCCCCCCGCCGCCGACACCCCCCCCCCACGCCCCCTCCCCGATTTGCCCCAGTGGCGGATCCAGAGCCTGGTCTTTGAAGGGGCACTTCACCCAGGAATAGGAGATCATGGGGCCCCTGTGTCCCCGTCCACCCTCAAGCCACATCCACACACAGCCCCACCCATATATCGCGCCCATACCTCTTACATCCAGGGACGTCTTCCACACGGTCCTTCATTATTTAGTTTGCCCGCCACACTGCCTCCCACTGACAAATTTGCCCTCCCTCACAAGTTAATTTTGCCCCAGACAGCCCTGCGTTATGTAAGTTGCCCCCACTAAGTAATTTGCCCACACACTAAGTAATTTTGCCCCCAGACAGCCCTCCATTATTGCCTCCCCCCCCCCCCGTACTTGTGTCACCGATCCCGGCCAGCTCGCTCCCCAGCACCGCCTGGAGGTACCCTGGTCTCTGTGAAGCCATCAGGATTTGAACTGCGCGTCCTGTGCAGCCTCAGCCTGCACTCGGCAATCTCCTTCGGTCACTGCTGCAGTGACCGAGGGAGATCGCAGAGAGCAGGCTGAGAGGATGCACTGCACAGGACACGCAGTGGAAAGCCTGCCTGACATCGATCAGCTGAGTGGTGGGCGGGCCGGGGAGGTAAGGGACGGGCCATGGAAGGAAGAGGGGGAGGAGCACTGGGCCCCAGGGTCGGCTGCCACAATAAAAAAAGGCTCGAGACCGGCCCGGACCCTGGGGGTACTGGGGTATGGGCTTTACCCCCCTGATGGCGGCCCTGAACCTATGAAACAATTCTAGTGTCAACAGCAACACTGGAGAGGTCCTTTTCCAAGCTCAAGCTGGTAAAAGATACACTGAAAAACTTTCTGACCTCCTACTCCTGGCTATTGAGAAAGACATTCCCATAAACCACAGCGAAGTAGTAAACATATACAGGGACATGGCCCCCCGAAGGTTGCTGCCGTAAGGGAGAAATAACAAGAGAATGAAAGTGAGTAGGAAACAATTGAGTGAGTGTAAATGAATTGTATTGTATTGTATTGTATCACAAACATTTTTTTTTATAGGGACGGAAGTTTTATTACAGTTTTAATGTAACATATTAGTTACAAAGTTACAAGTTTGTATTTAAAAAAAAATACTGTGTTTACAATTACAGTATCAAAAAATTCATGGAGAACAAGGTAGGACTTCTAGAAAAGTAAGCTTTGTGGTACAAACATTTTTTGAAATTATGACAAGTGCCCTTTTTTTTTTTTTTACTTAAGCACCTGCCATTCAAAATGTCTGTCCATGTCCCTGGTTACGATGGAGACCTGCCACAGGCAGGGGTTCCATAGGAACTTATGTGCAGCAGCCTTGGATCATTCAGGAGCACCAAGGTTGCCACAAGCACCGTCTCCCTCAATCCACACTAGGGGGAGCTTGTGCACACCTGGAAGCACACGCTTTGGGGTTTTTGTGCTCCTAGATGCCATGGTCATCTGAGGGGTTAAATGTATGCAATCCCAACATGGTTCCCCCTCGAGGATGGTGCAGCAAAAAAAAAAAAAAAGACACATGTTATTTAATGCTTTGTAATGTACCTAGTATAGTTCTGTATGGAACTGTTGGGGTTAAGAATCCTAACTCAGCCCCTGCAGAAAGTTAGGTGTGGGACTTAGATCTACCCCTGGCTCAGTGAGGGAGTCTGTTTTCAGCATAGTAGCTGTGACATGTGCTCCACTCCTCACAGGACTGTGCCAAAGTTTCGGAGAATCACCTTCTCTAAGATTATCTACTAAGAGAAAGACCTCACTACTTATACAGTACTCCAGAAAGACAGAGATTTAGGAAAGGAAAGATATATACATATAAGAATAGAAGCAGAAGATTAGAATGGAATGTGTCACATGCTTGTGGGGCTGATGTACATCTCCCGGTCTCCCTGCTGTTTCTGATCTCTTTATAATGGTTAGAGATGAGGGAATCGAACCTGACGAAGTGGAATATGTTACGAATTTTAGGAAAAATTTGATTGGCAACAAGTGCGAATTTTCTTGTGCTTCGTGGTAACGAATCGCAATTTTTACTAAAATCTCAGCTAAAATGGCGGCTACACGTGTGAGGACATGGGTCAAGAAACTCTGGGAAGACAGGATGACCCATAATGCCATGCATGCAGCCAATCATCCAGCCCTGTGATGTCACAGCCCTATAAATACGGCGGCCATCTTGGATTCAGACATTTTCCTGCGTTCTGAGTGCAGGGACAGACGTGAATAGGCGCTAGGGACAGCAATAGGAAAAACGTCATTGCAAAAATAAAAACCTGAACAAACAATTTATAAGTGCAGAGAAAGGATAAGGAGGAATCATTTCACAGCATCTTAGTGCAGGGAGAGACGTCAGAAGGAGCTAGGGACAGTGCTAGAAAAGCGATTTACAAGTGCAGGAAAAGATTATTTGGGGATCCAAATAGCCATTATACAGCTCCGTTATTCCAGCAATTTGTTCTTATTATTGGGGTGCACGTGCTATGTTGAAAAGCCTTTAGTGGCCTATTTCAGTATAGAAAGAAAAATAATTATGCAGTACACTGTTGCAGTTATTTGTGGTGAAAGCGTTTAGTGGCCTATTTCAAATTGTGGTGAAAGCGTTTAGTGGACTATTTCAGTACAACAAGAAAATCATATTCTCAGTTCACTTCTGCAGTTATATGTGTTGAAAGTGTTTAGTGGCCCATTTCAGTACAGAAAGAAAAATATATTTGTCACTTTTCGGGTTGTTCTAATTTGCTTTTAATTTATTTAGTTCAGCTAAAAGTATGTCAGACAGAGAAGTACCAGGCCATTTACAGAGGAGTGGCAGAGGGCTAAATGTTTCTGGCGCAGGCAGAGATCGCAGCAGAGTAAGGGGGCCATGGCAGCAGGAGTCGCAGCGAGAGGCCTGAGCTCCCGGTGTCATCTAGCGGTCGTGTCTTGACCAGCAACCCAGCAGTTCTTGATTGGTAAACTCGGTCATCCACTTCATCCCAAGTGACATCAGATACCCCCAGCCAACAGTCGGTGCACTACTCTTAGTTGGTATGGCCGGGAGCAGGCTCTTTGCCCTCACCTGTCCTCAACCTGCCTCTGTCCTTTGCTGTTCCCTAAGCCACAGAAGTATTGTATGCTGTGGGCTCAGCCCCACTATATAGCGAGGACGAGCCACTAGAGGACAGTCAGCAGCTACTGCCCAGCCAAGATCTGGAGGAGACATCCGCCGCTTCCTCTGCTAGGCGGGAAAGTAGTGCTGAGGAGAGTGGCATAGGAGGTAGTGTTGAGAGCGGTCAGGCTCCTGACCTAGAGACCGTTGAGGAGGACATCAGTGATGTGCAGACACTACTCGATGATAATGAAGTCGATCGCACTTGGGAGCCGGGTGCAGAAGGGGCTTCATCATCATCAGGATAAGAGGGTGGCAGCTTGCCCGTGAGGCAGAGGCTGAGCCAGCAAGGTGGTAGCATGGCTAAAAGTCAGCAGGGTGAGGTCGGGAGCCAAACGTGCCCAGGGTAGACCACCTGCGTCGCAGCAGCCTACCCGCCCGGGAAGTAGTGGTTCAGGGGTTCTTGGAGACAGCGGCGGTAGCAGTCAGTCAGTGCGGAGTGTTGGGGGGAAAATCACCTAATCGGCTGTGTGGCAGTTTTTTTATTAAGCTGTCAGAGGAGGTGAACATGGCCATATGTAGAATCTGTGGGCAGAAGGTGAAGCGTGGCCAGGGTGCGAATTTTGGCACTACGGCCCTGCGTCAACATATGCAGTATCGCCATACAGTGGCCTGGGAGACCCATGGCCAGGGCCGGTGCAAGAATTTCTGCCGCCCTAGGCAAGATAAAAATTGACGCCCCCCCCCCCCATCAGATGATCTGCCCTTACAGTACTGTAGCGGCGGCACGAAGCGCACGACGTCATAGCAATCAATGACGCTGTGCGCAGTGTATGCTATATGTGTATAACAAACATATTTCACATGAAAACTTACAGTTACTTGGCTTGGCCCTTGGGGATCTCGGACACCACTTCACACTTTGGCCGGGGGATCGGTGTAGAGGTATACTGTGGGGATCGGCGGAGCTGATGATGTGTTTTATCCTAAAGAGAAAGATATCAGAATAAGGATTTGGAGAAGGATCAGAGGGATAGCAGAGCAGGGAGAGGCTGGTGCTGCTACTGGGGGTTCATAACATAGGGGAGTAATAAAGCCCACTATAATACCCCCCCCCCCATAGTAATCATTCTCCTTATAATATACAGTGCAAAAAATACCCCCTTGTAATGCCCCAGCTCAGCTAATGTCCCCATAATGTACCAGTATGAAATACCCCTATATAGTGCACCTAGTAAATGCCCCATAGTGCTCCTCTCCCGCCTTCCTCCGAGTGCCCCCATAATATAATACACAGTATATAGGGTATATCCCAATTCTCCCCCTCCATGACATGGCAGCACAGCTCTGTATTATTATTAATATAAAGCCCCTCTCTGTACTATTATTATAATAACGGCCCCCTGTGTATAAATAATAATACTAATACAGTGGGGGCTATTAACATAAGAATAGTACAGAGGGGGCCATTATAATAATAATAGTACAGAGGCGGCCTTATAACAATAATAATAGCCCGCCTTAAGTGCCAGTAGCCCTCCTTATGTGCCAGTAGCTCCCCCTTATGTGCCAGTAGTGCCCCTTATGTGCCAGTAGCCCCCTTATGTGCCAGTAGTGCCCCCTTATGTGCCAGTAGTGCCCCCTTATGTGCCAGCAAGCCCCCCTTATGTGCCAGTAGCCCCTTATGTGCCAGTAGCCCACTTATGTGCCAGCAAGCCCCCCTTATGTGCCAGCAAGCCCCCTTTATGTGCCAGCAAGCCCCCTTATGTGCCAGTAGCCCCCTTATGTGCCAGTAGCCCCCTTATGTGCCAGTAAGCCCCCTTATGTGCCAGTAGCCCCCTTATGTGCCAGTAGCCCCCTTATGTGCCAGTAGCCCCTTATGTGCCAGTAGCCCCCTTATGTGCCAGTAGCCCCCTTATGTGCCAGTAGCCCCCTTATGTGCCAGCAAGCCCCTTATGTGCCAGTAAGCCCCCTTATGTGCCAGCAAGCCCCTTATGTGCCAGTAGCCCCCTTATGTGCCAGCAAGCCCCTTATGTGCCAGCAAGCCCCCTTATGTGCCAGCAAGCCCCCTTATGTGCCAGTAGCCCACCTTATGTGCCAGTAGCCCCTTATATGCCAGTAGCCCCCCCTCATGTGCCAGTAGCCCCCCTTATGTGCCAGTAGCTCCCCTTATGTGCCAGTAGCCCCCCTTATGCGCCAGTAGCCCCCCCTTATGTGCCAGCAAGCCCCCCATTATGTGCCAGCAGTCCACTTATGAGCCAGTAGCCCCCCTTGTGCGCCAGTAGCCCCCTTATGCGCCAGTGACCCCCTTATGTGCCAGTAGCCCCCCCACATATGTGCTCCTGATTTGTGTTTAAAAAAACAAAAACAAAAAAAAAAAACACATACTTACCTCCATGGCAGCGATGCGATGCAGGCCTCTTCCGGCCTGTGTCCCGCGCTGTACGGCTCAGGCGGCGCAATGACGTCATTGCGCCTCCTGAACCGGCCTCTGATAGGCTGCCTGCCAGCACTAGGCCGGCAGCCTATCAGATGAACAGGGGAGGATGGGACACGCCTCCGGCCCGCCCTCCTCCTGCACGCTCCGCTGCCGCGACTCTGCTCTGGTGCCTGGGGGCGGGGAGACCGCACCGGGTGTCACCCCAGGGACCAGTGTCACCCGGTACGGTCCGTCCCCCCCTCAGGCAGTGCAACATGATAGCGGGGCGGCGCACCGGCCGCTCCGTTACCACATAAGTTTTTTTTTTTTTTATCGCAGGGTTCCGGCGCCCCCTGCTAAATTGCGCCCTAAGCAATTGCCTAGGTCGCCTTACAGGTGGCGCCGGCCCTGCCCATGGCTCCGTTGTGGTGGTCCAGCATGCCACATCAACCGCTGCATCACCCAGTGGCACGCACCCGGTTTTAGCTAGTCAAGGCTCCACCACCTAAGCCAAAGGGAGCTGTCTGTCTTTCCCATCTTCTGCTGGTCCAAATGCTCCTCCTCCTACTACTCGTCAGTCATTCCGTCAGCAATCGATCACCGAAGCAATTGCCAAGAGACAGCAGTATGCGTGCAATCATCCAACGGCGCAGAAGCTGAATGTGCTCCTGTCCAAGTTGCTGGTGCTGCAGTCCCTCCCTTTCCAAGTGGTGGACTCTGCACCTTTCAGAAAACTGATGGCTTGTGCCGAGCCGAGGTGGAGAGTCCCAAGCCATTATTTCTTTGCGAAAAAGGCAGTACCAGCCCTGTACAAGTATTTAGAACAGAATGTGGGCCAGTCTTTGAGCCTGTCGTTGTCTGCCAAAGTGCATGGCAGCGCCGACATGTGGAGCTCTAACTACGGTCAGGGACAATACATGTCCTTTATGGCCCACTGGGTGAATGTGGTTCCTGCACATCCACACCAGAAATTTGGTCAGGTAATGCCGCTTCCGCCTCCACGTTGTCATGCCGTTGGTCCTGCGACAATGTCCGCCTCTCCCTCCTAATCCTCCACCATGTCCTCAGCCTCCACAGCAGGACAAGTCACAGTGCCCCTCCAGCATATCACATGTGCAGGGAACAGCGGTGTCATGCTGTTCTGCACCTGGTTTGCCTTGGCGAACTGAGTCACACAGGGGAGGAACTGCTCCGTGTGATTCATCAAGAAAGTGAATCCCGGTGACCGACAACGGGAAGAACATGGTGAAGGCTCTGCACCAAGGAAGGCTGAGCCATGCGCCCTGCTGAGGCCATCAATAATTTCTTGATGATCCAAGTGGATAGGAGACCACACCAATGCCCACGTTGTACCCTCAGGATACTACACATTTATTTACAAAAAGGTCACATAGAACTACTAAATCCTTTTAGGGGTTACAACATAGATATTAACCTTTATTATATTTTTATAAAAGCTGATACATTTATTTATACACCCAGTCCCATTAGAATTATCAGGGAAGGAAACAGATATTCCACTCAATACTGAATGTGTGTAATCCTCTTTTAATTGGAGTACTGCTTATGGCTGCAGTTCACTTTGCTGTGTTATAATGTGTGCATCTGCCATAGGTTAATGCATATGTTTTTCTACATTCCTATCAGGAATCCAACGCATTCGTTGCTCAACCTTGTGCTCGATAGCAACCTACAACTTTGTTGCAACACTGGAATGTGTAGCCAATTGCTCACTCTTTGAAGCTTCTTGGCAGTCAGATTCTGATTGTAAGTCAGTGTTGCAACAATGTGATTGTATAATAGAGCAGTTTTCTATTTGCTCCTACTGCACTTATATTATGGCGCTGGAACCACTTGACTAATTCCTATGTTTGTGCACACATGCTTTGTCACACTATGGCTCATGAGAGAGGAAATAGATTCCTACAAAATTACTAGGGAATGGTTTCCCTATTTAATCGTAAAGGGGGCGCCCACTGCTCACCCCTCTTTACTGTGAGCCATATCACACCAACTTTCTCAGCCACGCAGATACACGGTGCTTAGCGCTTACCAACCACACATTTATTCATACAATTGTATGCTTCCGATTCGGTCCCTGTCTAAAAACCAGCAGGCACTAACCCTCCCGACATGTTTCGCCGCATGTGCGGCTTCATCAGGGAAATAGGGTATCTATGTTGTAACCCCTAAAAGGATTTTAGTAGGTCTATGTGACCTTTTTGTAAATAAAAGTGGATAGGAGTACTCCCCTGTGTAACTTCGATGTTTTTTGGTCAGACCCTTTGAGGACGCCACCTTATGGGTCAGTCGCCAGGAGTACGGGATGAACAACGTCATTCCACTGCTTCATGTCCTGGAACAAATGGTGGTAACAATGGCTGGTCAGGGGATAGGAGACGTGGCGCCTAAATCTCACGGCCACATGAGCCCTGTGGGGGCCGAACTGGAAGAGGAGGAGGAGGGGGAGGAGGACATTGGAGCACAAGCAATGTGTAGCGAAATAGGTGTTTTTTTTTACTCAGCTGACAGGAGAGGAGGAGCAAGAGCAGCCAGAGGAGCTGAAGGGCGATGAGGAAGATGAGACAGAGGACCCAGACACACCGTGGCAGTATGCAGTGGAGATGTAGGCTGGGAGTCCCTCCGAGTCACTTGCACAAATGGCTCGATGCATGCTCACTTGCTTGCGTAGTGACAGCCGAATTGTCACCATTTGGCAGAGGGATGACTTCTGGCTCTCCACCTTGTTGGACCCTCGCTACCGGTTCAAAATGGGGGCCTTTTTTACACCCACTGACAGGGAGGACAAACTAAATTACTACAGAGACATCCTATGTAGTCAGTTGGCCGCGGCCTATCTGCGCCATCGTACATCCTCTCGCACGTCTGAGTTGGGGGGGCCCTCTGCGCTCATGTTCCACTGCCGTGGCTGCTGGGGAGGGGTAGGATGGCAGGAGCAGTACCAGCTCCATCAGCAGCAGTCTGAGTCTACAGTCGCTGATAAGCAGCTTTCTTCACCCACATAGTGAAGAAACTACTCACCAGTAGCAGAAGGGAGACCTAGTTACCCAAGAAGAACTCGCCTGTCCACCCAAAATGTGGAGAGACTGACCTTTGTCAAGATGAATCAGGCCTAGATCAGCCAGGATTTCCACCCACCAATGCCTGATGCATCTGATTAGATCATCCGTGCCGCCTCACCCAAACCTTGACAAAAGAGACCGGTTTCTTCTGACTACCTGCTTCAGCTACTACTCTGATGCTGCCACTTGCCTGATGTCAAACATCTGATGCCAAGTGCTCCTTCTTTCAGCCACCTTTGTGAGCGGGTACTGGTATTGCCACCCACCGCCCCACTCTGTCACCAGGTCACTTTGTGTTCTCCTGATTCTGCTGCTGCCATCTCCACACTATGTCACCTTGCCACTCTGTGGTCTCCTCCTGATGCTGCTGCCACCTCCAGACTCTGTCATTGTGCCACTTGGTAGCCTTCTCCTGATACTGCTGCTGCTGCAACCCCCAGACTCTGTCATGGTGCCACTCTGTGGCATCCTCATACTGCTGCCACCTCCAGACTCTATCATTGTGCCCCTCTGTGGCCTCCTCATACTGCTGCCACCTCCAGGTTCTGTCATTGTGCCACTCGGTTGCCTTCTCCTAATGCTGCTACTGCTGCTGCCGCCACCTCCAGACTCTGTCATTGTGCCACTCGGTGGGCTGCTTATACTGCTGCCAACTCCAGACTCTGTCATTGTGCCAGTCGGTGGCCTCCACATACTGCTGCCACCTCCACACTCTGTCAATGTGCCACTCGGTGGCCTCCTCCCACTGCTGCCAACTCCAGACTCTGTTATTGTGCCACTCGGTGGCCTCCACATACTGCTGCACCTCCACACTCTGTCATTGTTCCACTCGGTGGCCTCCTCCTGATGATGCCGCCACCTCCAGACTCTGTCATTGGGCCACTCTGGTCTCCTCATGCTGCTTCCATCTCACCACTATGTCATAGGGCCACTCTGTGGACTTCTCATGCTGTTCCCACCCTCCCACTTCATGACTGGGCCACTATTTTGCCTTTCGGCCTGGCTGACATTATCCTTTATTTGACCTTTCTTCTGATCTGTCAGAAGCAAGGAAAAATGAGACCCATAACGGATCCTGTCTGTGTAGCAGCTGTAAGGCCTGTATGGTCCCATCAGAATTGGCTTGTGATTTGGTAGCCAAAAGCAGGAGTGGGTACAAGACTCAGAAGACATGCAAATATTCCATTCACATGTCATCTCTGTTTTAGATCCACTCCTGTTTTATTTGGCATTAGCAATACTGATGGATTATTGAGCAAATGCTGACCGAGTGAAGGCGAATGCTCCACAGACAGGATCCGCTTTTTGTGGGTTATTGTTCTGACTGATCAGAAGAAGGGCAAATTAATCAGTGACGTCAACACAAACTTACTGCTAACACCCTCTCCGCTCTGTCGGGGGGCTCTACTTGTATAAATATTTAATAGAACTGATTCTTTAGACATCTATGTGGAATCAGCTGACAAGGGTGTAAAAGAAGTGCGCTTCTTCTTGACGCTTACATCAACCTGTAAGGCTGAAAAACGTAAGTTATTTGGTCAGTTTTGGCCTCATGACTGCCCAAATAAGTGAAGTATGCAGTGATTCTAAGAGCGACGCCTGTCATCTGCATGTTATACTGACTCACAGTATTATTTTACTACCACAGCAGACTCAATATGCGTGTTGCTGCAAGGCATAGTGTTCTACACCCGTATAAAGGCTCTCTGCAGCCCGGAAATAGAGGTTTTTTAACGAGATTCGCCACAAATACATTCTGATCGAAGCAAATTTTCTGGAAAATTCAGCGAATCGGCTGAATCGAATTTTTGAAAAAATCGCTCATCTCTAATAATGGTGCATGTACAAGCGCTACTACATGTTAAAGGGACAGATAAATGTCAGCTGCTCTGTGACTAATCACCTCTTATTATTTAGATCTGTTTAATACTTCCACATCTTGCCTGAGCAACTAGGTTCCTTGATTCCTCTCATTTCGTTATGACCTGGACCGATTCCCGACTTTGCCTTTGGACTTCCGCCTGCATCTTGCCATCATGACTATTCTTCTGTTTATCAATTCTGGTATCTTGCTTCAGAAGTATCATCTACAAACCAGCAGCAGTTCTATTAATCACCTCATGGGTAAACTCTAGAAAGTTCATAGCCCCGTGAAGAGCAATTTTAGATGAAGATTGCAAAATCCCTAAGATTCACCTAATGTTCACCCTAGCCAATTCTAAAGAAGACACCATGGGCATGACAAGACCCATCTATGACAAGAATTTAGAGCCCTGGAAAAAAAAGGAAAGCACACTTACTATGGAGACTTATGAGTTTTTCTATTTGGGCAAATAAAACTTTCTTATAGCAGCTTTCAATTCCACATTTCGTAACCATGAGTTTAATAATCCTGCATGTTGTAATTTGTAGAAATGTGGAACAGGTCTATAAATAATCACTTGGAGATGAATTTTGCAGTAAAATGAAATTTAGCTTAAATGAGGAAAAACCGTAGAAGACCATTTTTCTTGTATTTACTTTGTGAAAGTGGAGAATGAAGCATTTCGACAAAACTCAGCCATATCTCCTTTAGCAACACAAGCCATTAATAACCTGAGGAACAGCAATCACATTTGGAGAGCAAAATCTAATTGGAAATTAAATACTCAAATCATTTAAAGAGCTGGCAGCTAAATAATGAAATGTCTAAATACATTAACATTTGGAGGATTTGGAAACAGATATGTGGAAAATCAAACAATATGAGTTAAACTAAATGGTTTAATCCAAATGATTTAATATAATAAACATGTCAATATATAAGATATCTCCCTGCTGTCACTGACAGCGTGGAAATTATAATTATATCATCAGTGTAATAATGTGACATCTATCTATCTATCTATCTATCTATCTATCTATCTATCTATCTCCCCTATATGGAACAAAGTATTGGACACACATCTTAATCACAGGTTTCTTGTTTCATTCAGTCCCATTGTCACATGTGTATAAAACCCGGTCCCTAGCCATACAGTCTGCCTTTATGGACATTTGTGGAAGAATGGCTCGTTCTAACTCACTCACTGAATTCCAGAGTGATCCTGTAATAGGATGTCACAGCTGCCAGGGTCAGTTCATAACATCATTGATTGTGAATGATATCATTGCAAGCTGGAAGGAACCACAGCAACTTAGCCACAAAGTGGTGACCATGTAAAGTTAGAGAGGGGGCACTGCGTGCTAAGGCACATGACGGAGGTATTGGTTACCTTCCGTTCGACCCCATCAATACTTACCTGCCCATTATCCCCCACTCCAACCGATGCCTCACCAAACCCTATGTTTACTGATTAAATCATAATAAGACACAGACACCAGGCTGGATTAAATCGGCCACAGCAGACGTTTTATTATTATAAAATATATCTATATAACCTCTTTTATTACCATAACATTAACATAACCATAACATATACTAATTAATTCTGGGGGAAGGTCCTTGAAGCCCCAAATAAATGAGTTTCCCCACCGGGGTTAGCCATCTTGCCTCCAGCCGTTGCCCGACAGCTTGGAGGCACCACTGATGGCCCCCTTTAATTCTGCCACAATTGACCACCAACCACAGGAGTCCAGCCCCAACCATGGAGCCCTCCCAACATCTTCACTTGCGTATAGTTCCAATTTCATGGACCTCCCACCCCCACCAACGCACAGACTTGACCCATTAAGTCTGCGCGTCCCTCCACATCCTTAAGGCAATCTCAATGCCCTCCTGTAAGGCCGGAATACCGAACAGCACAACTCTACGCCCTCTTCCTTCTACATCCGTCTATGATGAATTCCACCCTATCGTGGAACATATCCTTATCATCCCTCAGCAACCCCCCACTCTACCAACCGTCGGACAAACCAACTCCCCCAACCGCAGCACCCCAAAAAAGGCCAAAGAAAATGCAAGTAGAAACACACGCAATTCCCATGCAGAACTACAGACACTTTTCAACTGTTCCCCTAACTCCAGGAGCAAAGCAAAAGACACAGGCCGTCTATCATCCTCCCCCGCTCTTAACTGAAGCCATCCTTTTAACGCCCAAATGGCCAAAAATCGGTAATTCTTCTCAATTTAAAACCAAAAGCCAGCCCCGCTACGTAACTATTCATCTTCGCCATGGACCATCCCTCATCTCTACAATGGCCTACGAACAACAGCAATGATACTTCTAAATCCTCATTCTTAACACCCAACCTAACACACCACTCCTCCCAACATTTCCACCCTTTTAAATAAGTTGCCCACGTAGTGCCAACGATGCCTGAATAAGCCCCGCTACGGTGCCTCCAGAAGATTCCATAGACAATTCGGGCACTCCCTCCCAAACTCTTCCGCCTCTGGTGCCAGTTGCCGAAAACGCTCCCACTGTGAACGAGAGAGAGCATCAGCAATACAGTTATCTACCCCCGGCACATGCACCGCCACTACCCATGTATTGAGCGACAGACACTCTAATACTAGCCTCTGTAACAGCCGTACCACCAATGGCGATGAGGCCGACAACCCATTAATTGCTTGAACCACTCCCAAATTGTCGCAGTGAAAGCGAACCTTTTTATCTTGAAACCTCTCCCCCCACAACATAACCGCCACTACAATAGGAAACAGTTCCAACAGCGCTAAATTCTTCACCCAACCCTTTTCCACCCAACTATCTGGCCATCCTCTGGCACACCATTAACCCCCCGCAGTAAACTCCAAAACCACAACCTCCCGCAGCATCAGAAAATAGTTCCAAATCGAACAAATCCACCACTTCACCCATAAATAGCGAACAACCGTTAAAACTTTCCAAAAAATAACCCCAGACTTGCAAGTCCGCCCTCAATTCCCACCCCAGCCGAATGTAATGATGCTGTGCCACTACCCCCCAGTCCCTCTGGA
This sequence comes from Bufotes viridis, assembly GCA_033119425.1. Lineage (NCBI taxonomy): Eukaryota > Metazoa > Chordata > Amphibia > Anura > Bufonidae > Bufotes > Bufotes viridis. The sequence goes on from CM065592.1 coordinate 70,081,377, forward strand.
ACCACAAGTAGCACCCCCCACACCCCAAGCTGGCAACAGGGACGCCGCCCCCATACCCCAACTTGCTAATAAGCCCGGTAGACACCCAATAGCTGGCCTAAACCCCTACCTAAGTCTGTCGGGGGCAACACTCCCATTACCGGAACCCGCCACTAACTGCTCTAGAGGTCCCCACGTCATCTCCCATGTTAGGACATTAAGCAAGGAACTCTGGGAACGAGCGATCACCCACAATGCCATGCATGCAGCCAGCCAGCCCTGTGATGTCACAGTCCTATAAATAGCCTCAGCCATCTTGGATTCAGCCATTTTCCAGTGTACTTAGTGCAGGGAGAGACGTTAGCAGGCGCTAGGGACAGTGGTAGAAAAGACTTGAAAATGTATATTTGTTGTGTATTAGTGTGTGGGGGTGGGGGCTTATTAGCCATTGTGTGGTGAAGTGAGAAAATGACAGCCCTTTTTGGTGTGTATAAGTGGCAAACAAAATCTTTATCTTCACGGCCGCAGTTATATGTTCTAAAGCCTTTTTTTGGTGTGTATTAGTGGGGGAAAAAAGGGGCTTATTAGCTGTTGTATAGTGAAATGAGAAAATTAAAGCCCTTTTTGGCGTATGTTAATTTCCTTTTTATTTAGTTATTTGATCTAACAGAATGTCAGACAGAGAAGTGCCAGGCCATGCACAGAGGAGTGGCAGAGCCCTAACTGTTTCTGTCACATGCACAGGTTGCAGCAGAGTAAGGGGGCGTGGCATCAGGAGTCGCAGCAAGACTCCTGAGCTTCTGGTGTCATCTAGCAGTTGTGTCTTGACCAGCAACCCAGCAGTTCTTAGTATTATAATGCTGTGGGCTCAGCTCCACTTAGCAGCTACTGACCAGCCAAGATCCGGAGGAGACGTCCGGCGCTTCCTCTAGTAGGCTGGCAAGTAGTGATGGGGAGAGTGGCGTGGCAGCTGGTGTTGTGAACGGCCAGGCTCCTGACTGAGAGACCATTGAGGAGGACATCAGTGATGTGCAGACAGTACTCGATCATGATGTAGCCGATCGCTATTGGGAGCTGGACGACGAAGGAGCTTCATCATCGGGTGGCAGCTTGTGTGTGAAGCAGTGGTGGAGCCAGCAAGTCGGTAGCCTGGCTGGGAGTCGGCAGGGTGGCAGCAGTGGGAGGTTGGGAGGCAAACGTGCCCAGGGTAGGCCATCCACTTCACAGGAGCCTAGCAGCCCGGAAAGTACTGGTACAGGGGTTCACGGAGGCAGTGACGGTATCAGTCAGTCAGTGTGTTAGGCGTAAAATCACCTACTGGCAGTGTGGCAGTTTTTTTTAAGCCGGGGGAGGTGAACATGGCCATTTGTCGAATCTGTGGGCAGAAGGTGAAGCATGGCCAGGGTGCCAATGTTGGCACCACGGCCCTGCGTCAACATATGCAGCGTCACCATAAAGTGTCCTGGGAGAACTGTAGCTCCAATGTGGTGGTCCAGCCTTCCGCAGCAACCGCTGCATTACCCAGTGGCGCGCACCCGATTTCAGGCAGTCAAGGCTCCACCACCTCAGCCGAAGGAAGCTGTCTGTCCTTCTCATGATCTGCTGGTCCTGATGCTCCTGCTACTCTGTGTCAGTCAGTCTGTCAGCAATCGATCACTGAAGCGATTGCCAAGAGACAACAGTATGCGTGCACTCATCCAACGTCGCAGAAGCTGAATGTGCTCCTGTCCAAGTTGCTGGTGCTGCAGTTCCTTTCGTTTCCAAGTGGTGGACTCCTTTCAGAGAACTGATGGCTTGTGCTGTGCCGAGGTGGAGAGTCTCAAGCTGTCACTTCTTTCCAAAAAAGGCAGTACCAGCCCTGCACACACATGTAGAACAGAAGGTGGGCCAGTCCTTGAGCCTGTAGGTTTCTGCCAAAGTGCACGGCAGCGCCGACGTGTGGAGCTGTAACTACGGTCAAGGACAATATATGTCCTTTACAGCCCACTGGGTAAATGTGGTTCCTGCCAGCCGAACCAGCAACTTGGCCAGGTAACGCTGCTTCCGCCTCCACGTTCTCACGATGTTGGTCCTGCGACAATGTCCGCCTCTGCCTCCTCATCCTCCACCTTGTCCTCAGCCTCCACTGCAGGGACAATTCACAGTTCCCCACCAACATATCACATGTGCAGGGTATGTCGGTGTCACGCTGTTCTGCACCGAGTTTGCCTTGGTGAACGGAGTCAAACAGGGCAAGAACTGCTCTGGTTCCTTCATCAAGAAATCGAAACTTTGCATGCACTTTAGCCACTCGTACACTGCCAAGCACACCCCCCTTGAGCTACAGCTGTAGAACGGCATCCCCCAACATAGGCTGATACGTTTCCTCCTGTTGGAATTCCACCCTCCATATTTTGGATCTGACAGATCAAAGGAAGAATGTCTTGATGAAGGGCTCAATACTATAGCCCGAAACTCGTCACAGTCACATTTTGTCTTTCCATGTGATGTATGTCGGATCTTAAATTTTGCAAGCCAAATAAAGAACAAACTATTTTTAACGCAAAAAGCTGGAATTGATCCTTTGTGTTCTACACCACTATACAGGCTCTCTGCAGCTAGGAAATGGCTGTTTTTTTAACGCGATTCACCACAAAATATTTCGGATCGAATCTTTTCGGAAAATTTGGCGAACCGACCGGATCTAATTTTTTATTCGCTCATCTCTAATGAGCTGTCTGGCTGTCTGGGAAAAAATCTGCCTAAAAAAGGGAATAAACCCTGGGCGTGTGCAGTATTTCAGCTCTGTCCCCATTGACTGAGCTGAGCTGCAATAGAAGACACAACCCATGGACAGGTATGGTGCTGTTTTTGTAAGAAAGCAGCCATGTTTTTCTAATCCTGGACAACCCCTTTAATACGTCTTATGGACTCCTTTTAAAAAGCACCAAAGAAATGTTTAGCATCATGTTTTTTTGTTTTTAGTCTTGACCTTTCCCCATTTCTTTACTACTTTACAACAGTTTGGGCTGAATAACTGGTAGCTTACCTGCTTCCAGGGCAGGTTACTAGGTGATGAAAATTCAGGGGCGTGCCAATGGCACCTACAACAGTTAATAGGAATGTTTTAATTTGCAGGGGTTATCCCGTGATTAATGTAAAAAAATGAAAATCAGACATCATATAGTACATGACAATCTGTTTCTAACAAAGCTTAAACCAGCCTTGTACCTCACATGGATACAGAGATCTACCCATTCATTTCCCTGCTAGATTTATGTTAAGCTGACAGTTCAAGGGGAGTGTTTTTTCTGCTTCAGCTCAGGAGGCGTCTTTTCTGCTGCATCTCTCCTCCTATCACAGCTCAGGAGGCGTGTCTTTTCTGCTGCATCTCTCCTTCTATCACAGCTCAGGAGGTGTGTCTTTTCTGCTGCATCTCTCCTATCACAGCTCAGGAGGCAGTTGAAGGATGAAACTAAACATGTGCAGCCTTCTCAGTGAGCAGGACGAAGAAATTAGAAATATAACAAACAGAAGGTGGCGCTATATAGATACATTTTATTGAATAACTCCGTAGCTATACAACATTTTTTACCAACATGCAATTACAAAAGTATTCAGATCCCAGTGCTGTTTTGAAAATGGTAGAATACTTTTTGTGGGACAACCCCTTTTATAATAATGTGGATACATACTATTTCAGCAGCAAGCTCAATCTAGATGGTGAAAAAGAGTGGTTGGTTACCTTTGTTAGATGGATACTTCTACAGATGTAGCAGGGTTAACACACAAACTCTTAAATCAAATTTTGTATATGTTTGAAACTGTTGTACCCGCTTTGCGATGTGACTGATATTTGGTTAGTTCTATTTGGTCAGTTCTACTGATGCTCCCTAGGGCTGGGCAGTGACAGGGTAGTGCACCATTTATTCCTTCAGGGCACACTCTGATGTTGGGACTCCTGCCTGATAGTAGTTAGGGTGACCTTGGAGTTATGAGTTTGGTACAGGTGCAAAGTAGCAGATGTAGGTGTTGTGGCAGGCGAATGGGGCTGGACTCAGTAACCAGACCAGTTGTAAAAAATGTAATTACTAAATCGCAGTACATGCAGTAAATTGCAGTACATCCAACGGTATCAAAACACAGTTCTAAACAATTCACAGTGCAAATCTTCCCTGATAGCAATGTATGGATATGAACAATGATGATGGTTGTAGCACTCCTCTCTATCTTCCCAGCAATGATCACTTCCATCTCTATTGACAACGGGCACCCTCCGACAACGGGCACCCGGTGCCGACCACCTCCCCTTCCCCCCTTATCATGCCACTGTCAGGATAGAATAGTCCCTTCCCGATAATTGCCTGCTCAGTCAGTAAGTGAGCCTTTAGTCTGGTTGCTTGTTGTTAATTTATTAAATATCGAAATCGACAAATTCAAAATTTCAATAACTGTGAAACAGGAAGATACATTGTACAAAGGAATAGACTTGAATTCGGGGAATAATTTACAGCTCATTGTATAAAGAGAAACTGAAGAGTAATCAAAAAGTCTCTCTTTTTTTGCTTACAATGAAACCGCTTTTCATGGTCTTTTACAGAACTTTGTTGAATGAGAGTAGCAAATACAGTACATGCTGATTCAGAGAACTCTGATAAAAATACATTGCCATCTTGTATTGATTTACAGTAATGCACTCTTGTTACTGATAGCACTGGTTACATTCAGTACATGAAGAAGCCTGAAAACAATACTGTATAATTAGGCAACTAATTTTAAAAGACTGAAGCACATTCAAAAATGTACAGTCCTTTGCACATCACTATAAAAGATAAATGCATCAGAATATGTTCTTTGACTACTAAAGTCATTGTCTCTCTACTGCTTTTTTCCATCTTAAAGGCACAGGGTAAAACTGGTCCACCAGTGTACTATAGGCGTCTCTGGTATGCCCCTGGCCTGATACAATGGTCAATTGTCATAGTAACATACACTAGTTTGCAAGGCTGAAACAAGACTTAGGTCCATCCGTTTCAGCCTATTATCCTGTAATGTTGGCCAGGAGGAATGAAAAATCCCAAAGGTTTCCTCAAGACATAGAGGTTGTCCCCTCATCACAGTCACGGTCCTTGGTATAAAAAGATGATGGGAGAGATTGCTGTATCTACTTATGGTACAGTATATTTTACTGTATTTAGTTATTAGATCTCCCTCAGTTTTCATTTTGTAAACTAAATAAGCTTACTTTTGATAATCTCTCTGGGTTATGTAGCTCACTCATTACATTTATTTATTTGGTTGTCCAGCTTTGAGCACACTCAAGCTCTACTATGTCTTTTTTGTACACTGGTGCCCAAAACTGTACACAATGTCTCATATGAGGTCTGACTAGTGATTTGGTAATTGTTGGAATAGTGGTAATTCCATGTCTATCTATGAGCCTTTTGATAAATTCCATTGTCTTCTTTGCTTTGGCAGCAGGCCCTCAGTGGTCTGTACTTCCTGGTTACTTCTTGACATACAAGAGCTGCCTTGTCAGCCAGCCTTTGGCCAGAAAACCCGTTAAGCATTGGAAAAGGACGGGAGGTCACATGTAACTCACTCTGAGCCCTTTTCCCCAAATTGTTTACTGCTGGTGAACCAGTTAACTCCTTTTTAAAGTCAGTCTAATCCAGTATTTTCCCATTTAGCATGTACTGTGACATGTATTTTCCCATCCCATGTACATAAGCTTACATTTATTTGTGTTAAACCTACTGTAATTTGCTGCTTTTCCAAAAAACACTTACCTATGCACCCTGCAACAACCTTCTTACACAGAGTGCCCTCAAAATAGATACTTAACCAACAATCAGTATGTCCACAATGAGGGACTGAAACCAGTAAGCTAAAAGAGTCTGTTCAGTTCTTCAAGTAGCCTATGTAACCACCAAGCCTTATACCGATATATGCCTATAACTGCCAAGCATTATACCCATTTATGATTGTAACCACTAAGCTCTATGCTCTCTTGTGCCTCATTATTACACCATCGTCAAGTTGGACCCCGAAATAAAGTTTAGGGCCACGCACAGAAATACCTACTGAAGTTGACAGGAAGAGTCTCCATTGGGCAACCCCTGAACCATTCACAAGCACATCTACTATCCCCATGTGGGTGTTTGAGGAAAACATTAACGATATTGTGGACTTGGTAGGAGAATGTAATAGGGAGATTGTTGAGCTGAAAGTTCCAGCTCAAGTGGTGTAGGCCATTCTCGTTGCTCCAAAGAAATTGGCCAAGTCTCATAGATACCAGGGCCCAAGTTGCCACAGGGAATCCAAGGCTCCCATTAAAAAAGGGGAAAGCGGCTGTAGGCCAAACAATAGAAAATAATATCACAAGGTAGTTTCAGGTGTAGAAAGGCTCTGGCTTTTATCAACTGGACTGGTACAACATCAAGAGCAATTTCCTTGACCATTGGACTATCCATGTTCTCATAGCCTCTGGGATGATACGGGTTTTTGATGTAATGGGAGAAGGGAGGCAGAAGCTGTCAAAGTTAAAGGCCCTGGTTAAGCCTCACTCAGCAGACCAAGCGTATACCCCCCCTCCCCCCAAAAAACAAACAAAAAAAAAAAAAACATTCTCCGTTTTGGCCCATTAGATCCAGGTAGTTGATACTACACAGAGGTTTAGCGTCCAAGGCCCTGTAAACATTGATCAGCCCAGTTGGCCAGTGAACAGTTTACAACCTCCTCCTCAAGTACAACCAGCATCTGACAAACCAACTCCAGGGGAGATCCCTCTCCTGGCACAGTAACCTGAGATAAAATGATGACAGAGTGCCAAGCAACCCTGGGTTTATTTTTTGACTACTGTTTAGGTACTTAGAAAAAAAAAATACAGCTGTCTGCATTAGCCCCACAGATGGTGTGGCCCCAGAAGATCGTCAGAATGGAGGGGCCACCGTATCAGAATACTCTCGTTGAACCTGTCTACCCAGTATGATCTCTCATCACCCAATGTGCAGCCAGAGATTACAAGACATCACTGTGGAGGAAAACCAGCTCCATAAGAGAGAGGAATTGTTATCAGAGCACAAAAAAATGCCTGGCCCACTTGCATGAGTGCAAGGGACTACACTCAAAAAGCTGTCAAAAGTTCAAGATGGTGCAGTGATCCTTGTAAATGGTGATGTTCCTTTTAGTTGGAGATGTCTTGCTAAACTGTTGTGCAGCTCTTGTGTCCTCCTTCTTTAGTGTCTTCAGTGTACGTGTTCGTTCCTATGTTTCTATTGTACTATGGTACATTGGTAGTACTGGTGTGCACTAAAACCGATCTTCGCTGATGGGAGCTATTACTCTCAATTTCTGCTTGCTGCTCCTCCTTTCAAGGGGGAAGCTGGTGAATCAGGAGAGAAGATTCGAGACAGGGCAGTACTCCGGGCCATTGGAAGAAAAAATTAGTTGCAAACAGACGAATACTTGTTATATATGGCTGTAAATTATTATTATATCTGTCCAAGTCTACTCCTGTAATCAGCAAGTGTATTGTGCCATCAAGTGTGTTGTTCTAACTATCAATCTTACCTTACCCTTTTTTTAAAATTAGATATTTATTGATTTTTCAATATAACACAGATATAAAAAAAAATAAAAAAAACTTTTTCTACAGCTCCTACTTCCCCCTTATTTAGACTAACAACTGCAGATCCAGGTACAGTCTATTCATAATAAGATCATATAAAATAGAAAAATACATGTGCACATGAGGTATTTCCCCCCTAAGAGTAGAGCTGACTACAGACTACAGCCTACCATGCCATTAACAGCAATCTGCACCCATAACACGTATGCTGCTTTTGTGAAGAATATAACTTTTTTATGATTTACTACAATTGCATCATTGAATCATGAAATGACTCGGGGTCTATATTGATTTCTTGTTAAATAAAATTCTAACATTTTCTACAGATAAAACTTTCATTACGTTTCACATTTTGGCTTCACTATTGAGAGGCGATTCAAAGAATGACTCTTTGTAATTAGGGTAAATAGTAATTACACTAGTGTGAACACAGATTAGTTATGTTCAACCTGTCTAACATTATTGCTACAATACAATAATTATAAAAACTCAGTGTGTAATTTAACTAATTAACTAACAAAAAGCTTCCAAGCTAAAATAAGATCATGAAAATGGTTTGGTTGATTTATATAATATATATATATATATATATATATATATATATATATATATATGGCTCGAAAAACCACTTGCATACAATGTGGATTAGAAACAGGGGGTCATTGTGTTATCTGAAAAAATAAAGCATACTTGGAATATCTAAGTGCCAGGGCTGAAACAAGTATCATAGGTGCATCATAGCAAAACTTGGAATGGGGACCCATATTTTCATGTACACCATCAGCAGAAACTAACCCACAGCAACCCATCAATGACTTCACAGCAGGTCACCTGACAGAACTGTGATGTCACAGTTAATCAATTGACTAAAACACTCTTTTGATGTCACAGTAGCTTACATGACCAAAACACATTTTAATGCCAAGGAATGTTACTTATTTGAAACCCATTTGTGATGTCACATATGTTTAACTTTCTGTAACACACCTGTGATGTCACATATGTTTACCGTTCTGTAACACACCTGTGATGTCACATAGGTTTACTGTTCTGTAACACACCTGTGATGTCACATATGTCTACCTTTCTGTAACACACCTGAAATGTCACATAGGTTGACATTTCTGTAGCACACTTGTGATGTCACATAAGTTTACCTTTCTGTAGCACACCTGTGATGTCACATATGTTGCCCTTCCTGTAACACAGCTGTAATGTCACATGGGTTTACCATTCTGTAACACACCTGTGATGCCACATATGTTTACCTTTCTCTAACACACCTGCGATGTCACATCGGTTGACCTTTCTGTAACACCCCTGTGATGTCACATATGCCTACCTTTCTGGAACAAACCTGTGATGTCACATAGGTTGACCTTTCTGTAACACACTTGTGATGTCACATAAGTTTACCTTTCTGTAGCACACCTGTGATGTCACATATGTTGACCTTTCTGTAACACACCTGCAATGCCACATAACTTTACCTTTCTCTAACACACATTCTAATACCATTACAGGTTAGGGTACTGTGATGTCACAGTTAATCACTTGACTAAAGCACTCTTTTAATGTCACAGTAGCTTACATGACCAAAACACATTTTAATGCCAAGGAATGTTACTTATTTGAAACCCATTTAAGATGCCACATATGTTTAACTTTCCAACATGTCCAATCCTTTGTTCCTATATAGATATTGGCAAGAAGGCTGGATATTGGGAACTTTAGATGTAGGATCTTTATACACCATAATTGAACACCAGAAAGGCATTGAGGCCCTACGACAACAACTGTCTATGGAAAAACAGATCCCAGTTGAACAACTTGAGTACATTTTAGAAGGGGTCCAATTCATCCTTTCACATAATTATTTTTGGTTTGAACATCAATTTTTTCTACAGAAAACCGGTACTGCCATGGGCACCAGATTCGCTCCCAGTTATGCCAATCTATTTTTGGCACAATGGGAAAGGGAGACCATCCACCCATTACTGGGGGCGAGTCTGGTGCTATGGCACCGGTACATTGACGATATCGTCTTTATTTGGAGGGATTCACGACAGGAATTAGATCAATATAAATGATAAAAACCTCACTTTTACTCCGACAACTAGTCAAGAAGGAGCTGAGTTCCTGGATCTGGACATTAAAATAATAAATTATAAATTAGTATGTAATACACATTTTAAACATGTTAGCAAAAATAGCTACATTAAGTTCGATAGTTGTCATTTGCCTAGATGGCTGGTTAATGTGCCGACCAGCCAATTTAGGAGACTGAAACGTAATTGTACGGTAGAACAAAAATTTGAGGAGGAAGCCGAACAACTAAAAGTACAGTTCCTGGAAAAAGACTATCCGTTGAAGGTAATTAATAATTCCCTAACCAAAGTTAGAGAAATGAACAGACAAGAGTTCTTCCAAGAAAAAGAAAAGTCAGTGGATGAGACTCCCGTATTATTCTACCTTTTAGTTCACAATACAAAGAGGTGGAGAATATAATACGAAAGTATTGGAACCATCTACTAAGGGATAAATGGATAGGGCCATTTCTTACAGAAACCCCCAAGATTGTTTATACAAAGGCCACCAATGTAGGCGGCAAGGTGGCACCTACTATAAAACGTATTAGAGATAGAACGAATCCAGGATGGTTAACCTCGAAAGGATTTTTTAGGTGCGGCCGCTGTTCTAATTGTAGAATTACTAATTTTCCTAAAAAAAAGTACAGTCTAACTCATTTCAAATGACCATTAAAGAATGCCTTACATGCGACTCCACCGATGTGATATACATGGTGGAGTGTGCATGCAAAAAACAATATATAGGGCGCACTAAAAGACCGTTGAAGAGAAGGATATCCGAACATGTAGCGAACATTAAGAAAGGTTACGAGGCACACTCATTATCTAAACATTTTAAACTATTTCACAATTGTGACCCTTCAGGCATGACCTTTATAGCTCTGGAAAAAGTAAAAAGATCATGGCGTGGGGGTAATCATGTTTTTTCTATGTCCAGACAGGAGTCTAGAAGGATTTTTGATTTTGAGTCTATGTTACCTAGAGGCTTGAATGCGGAGTGGGAGATTTTCGGATATATCTGAGCAGGGTGGCACGTGGTGACAGGAATTCGGAGTCTGGCCGCTATCCGACACTCCGTTCTCCTCTCCCTATGCGCCTCCCTTCTCTCTACCGTTCCATTCTTTTATCCATCCTTTCCGGTTCAAGAACCCCTGCCTGTCAAGTTGTATATATGAAGTTGTATATATGAATTATCATATCTCTCCAACTATTTTATAATGTTGTCAAGCACTTACATGCCAATCAAGTATGTCATTCGGCATATTTTATGTGTTTTTATATGCGATTTTAGTACAGTTTATGGAGTCACTCATTCCGAATTCATATCCACTTAAGCACTAATCCAGTCCGGCTTTTCGAGTCCACTGAAAAGCAATTTAACATAGGACTATATATATCTCAATTGTGATCACCATGGCTAACCACTGAGGAAGGGGGCTGACCCCCGAAACGCGTTTGGGATGGAGCACGGTGATCCACTATAGTGAACAAACAAGACACAGACATTACAACTATTGCCACCTTGCTAATAAGGACAATTCCTGACATAACTGAAGTTACAGGACTGGCAGTAGGACCCAGAAGATACCTTCACCTCCGACGCGCGCTTCACGTCACGGTCACGTGGGACGCCGCGATACGGCCCAGGACACCACGCGGGACGCCGCTGGTGTCGGACGGAACTCCGGGAAGCTGCGCTGCAGGAACGACTACATGGAGGGGGTAAGAAGTGCTTGTTTTGTCTGACAACCACTGAATGTCCTGCGAATGAACTATTTGAGGAACACCTTTCCTCTAACAAGGTTTATTGAAGCGAAGCATCCGGCATACGCTGGTGTACACTAAGCTCTATACCATTTACATACCTGGGGGACGGCATCTAAGGGGTCCACATCAGAGTATTGAGAGGACTGACCCTATTTACCATCCATATTTGATTTTCATCTTCACTGGCACAGTTCTATTTGATATTGACTGTTTATCTACATCATAACAGCATATTCTCATACCTGAGTGACAGCCTGACCACATAAACTTTGGGCCTCTCATGTGGGTTTACATTGAATGGTTTTATATGTTTTTATTGCATTGTTGTATTGTTTTTCATTAAATTTGTCCTATATATATCACAAATGTTGAGTGTGCCCTCCACATTGATTTTCTACTAATCCTTTGTTCCTGCATCTGCCAGGACACATGTTAGATAGTCAGCCAATCCCACAAAAAATGAGTGAGTTCCAACTACTATCATCTCATGTGTGTTGGCAGCCTTAGGGCAGGTTCGCATTGGCATTAGGGAATTCTGTTAGAGTTAAAATGTTATTATATTCCATTATAACTCTGTGATAACGAAACCTATAATGGAATTCCTTAGCACCAATGAGAACTCGCCCTAAAAGTGATAAATCATAATGCATTTAAATCATTCACAGGCCCTTTTTAAAAATCAGAATACCACTTGTGATAACAAACAGTAATAAAAGTGTACATAATGGGCAGCACTCATGGGGATCAAAGGCAGTTTTGGTAAAAGCATCTTCTGCTAAAACTGCTGGAATCAGAGAAAATGCCAATCATTGCAGTTTACTGCTTCAGGAATTCTTTGGGTAGAGAAAACCAGGTTCTCACAGCTGAAATACTGTATATGAATATTTGCTTCCCTATGAGAAATAGTAGTGTATCTGCAGATCTCAACACATAGGCACAACCGCAGCAAAGTTTAAAACATTATAGCGTTTACACCGTTATAACTAAGATTTTAGACTGAAAAGACTGAACAGTGCTGCTCTTCATCAAATTCTATTTTGAGACAATCTAATACTTGAAGATGATCTGTTCACCAGATCCCACTTTCCTTCCCTTCCTCTTTACCTTTTTCTCTTCCTCCTCCCTCTTATACTGTTATATGTAATATGTTTGCTGAGTGAGAATATCTAAAGACGTTCATGGTTTTCAGTGAGTGCAGAGATTCTGACAGGTTATAGACAGTGTCATAGCCAGGTATAGATGGAAAGAGGTGTCTGATTAGTTAACAGGACATATTACAAATTAATAGGAGCTAGAGAACCCCCTAATATATATAGATAGGCCCAGTCCAGGAGTAAGGAGTGCATAGTTAGTCCAGAGGAGTTGAAGACAGAGGCAGTTTTTACTCTAGCCAAATAGTAGCCTAGTGCAGCTGAGAGCATGCAGCTAGATAGTCCAGGTTCAACACCTGAGTCCAGAAGAGAAGTCCTCCTGAGGTACCCTTCCTGCAGAGACAGAGTACAGAGGATCCAGGTTTAACCCTGAGGTACGCAGAAGTAAATCCTCATCCTGCCACCTGCAGAGTCCACAGCAGTGCTAACCTTATCCAGCTAAGTATAGAGCTGAGAGGCAGAAGTTCATTGCCAGCAAGAGAATATATTCCAGAGGAGGTCTCCCTTACCCAAGGATAAAGCCAGCTATAGGGCATAGGGGCCTTGGATGAATGCAAGACAGGATCTTCAGAAAGTATATCCTGATCTGTGAGTTACAATTCCCTCTGAGTCACCTTGCTAGGATCCTACCTGCCACCTTTGTAAAGCCTGCATGTAACCAATTGTCTTCTTGTGGAACTATCTGGAGTTTGTACATAGTTAAACTGTTCAGTAAAAAAGGATTCTGGTTCACTGCAGTCATGTGTACCTCCATTATTCCTACTAACAATTAGTGTGCCACCGTTACCGGCACTGGCGTCACGAACTGTTAGGGACCTTGTCACCAGCACGCTAAACCGTCAACACCCAGGGCACCTCACCTACCACCTGGCCTGGTCCCTACACCTAGAGAGTGCCCCAGAGGATCCACGTGTCACCTCTCCATCACTGACTGCATGCCTGCCCAGGGTCTACTACAAACTGTGAGTACCAAGAGCAACCCTTAGTCTGGCTACTGACCCCCGTGACCTCACACTCGCTCACCCTGAAGGTCTGGCATACTGCATGTCAAATTTTGGCATCACGAACAGGATTCGGACATTTCTACGCCATGGTTGAATCTGAACTGTGTGCCATAATTGCCTACCAAGTAATTTAAGCCCTATCTGTTTATTTGAAAGTCTTGGGGCCAAAGAACTGTTTAAAAATTACTTCTAAAGCGCTTATATGCTTGCGCTTATCTGCTGCAGCAAAATCGCAGTGTTAAAAGTGTGGATTTATAGACTTTTCCTGTTCCAAAACCACTGCTTGCTGTTTTTGAATGGACTAAAGATGGCCGCTTAAGCTACATGGAATTGTTGCTGCGCCATCACTGTGCTTTGTTGCTGGAAGATTTTGGCGCCCATCCGCTGAGAGAGCGGGAAGAATTTTCTTCTGCATCAACGCCTCATCATTGTATTTGCATGGATTACAATATAGACTCCGCCTACCCTATAATGGAATACCTAGGGGGCGTGCAAGAGGCGGCGGGGTGGAGCCTGCAGGAACAGTCGCTCACCCTGTTCCACGATTTCCTGCCTCTGGAAGAGTCGTCAGGGTCACATATGGCAGAGATGGAGACGACACTGGGAGTGACTCGTGATTGGGGGGCACCCCCAGCATACACCCCGAGAAACGAGGCCCAGCATTGGCCATGGCCATGGGCCGGGCCCTGCCGCCGATTCCACCGGCCACGGGAGGGATTTCCTCAGCCTAACCCGCTTTGGCCTGCACTGATGGAGAAGATTCGCAGTGCCGCGGTGCGCAAAACCACCGCAAAGAAAATATGTTGTGAGGAGATCGCTAAGAACATATATGAGGACCAGTTCGATGGCAAACCCTGGCTGGAGCAACGCACTGGAACCGTGTTGACCTTTGACAAGGCCAGAGGCTTCAGGTTCATCCGGGAAACCGGCACCAACCGGGACTATTATGTAAACTGACGTTCTGTGAAACGCAACTATCTACTGAAACGTCTGCATAACCTCACGGCAGGTGAGCTTGTTGAATTTACCCCTGCTGAGGGCCTGCGAGGCCCTTATGCTACCGGGTTGTCCCGCCCGCGAACAAAGCCAGAGAACTGGGAGGGCGGAGATGACAACACCATCCCAGGGGCCGCATCGGAATCTGCGCCTGGGCCTGCCCGCTCAACCTACCAGGAGCACGCCACCTTCATCGGGCCCAACATCTTCTGGCAGCCGACCGTCCTGGAAAAGCCTGCCAGCCCCTATCCATCACCTGACTTCCAGTGCAGAGCGAGAGAGATGGCCGCAAAAAAAGAACGGGAAAGGTGGGAGGCTTACCTGGCTGCCCTAACGTCTGCCGATGTGGGAGTTGCTCCTGCGGTACCATCCAAAGTCTACCAGCCAGAAAGCTGTGTTACACCAGAAGTGTCAGGCGTGTCCCGATTCCAGTTAAAGATAGCGAGCTTAACTTCTCCCAAACAAAAGAATCCAGGCGCATCCTCCACCCAGACGGCACCGTGCTGTGGCCTGCCACAGCTAACCAGTGGCTACCTGTGCCTACCGACTCTTCTGAAGAAGAGGAACAGGACGAATTCGACACATACCTGTAAGTAGGCCTGCTAGGCCATATTGTTTGAAAAATCCTCACAGCGAACTTAATTGTTTCAGGACAGGAGTCCTATGTTTTGGCATACAGAGCTGCTGCCAGTTCTTCCACGGCCCAGTGGTAGTTGCAAGGCCACTGAGAATTACAATGCTCCTTTGCCATGCTGTTCCCAGGACATCCTGCTTGCTTAAAGTGCCATTTCAATATTTCTCCAAGTTGTGCCTGCTGTTTTGCACCTTTTTTTTTTTTTTTAACCTTTAAACCCCCTTTTCAGGTTGAGTAGGGGTATTAAAAAATCACAGAAAATAATGCACTCTACAAATGGATGCAAGCCGCCTGAACTGAGACCACCTTGTCGACGGTGGGTGGGCTTAGATGTATTTTAATCAAAATGTATTGAACAATTGTCTCAGATTTTATCTAGTGAGGGCTTAGTCCATATGTTATGCTTGCATCCATTTGTAGAGTGCAATATTTTCTGTGATTTTGTATTATGTAGCCATATACATCTGTACATTTAATACCATATCGTGCAGGATGGTTTATATATAGTTTTTTCTGTGATTTCTTTGAGTAGGGGTATTGCAGCAGCATTTTTATCTACCAGGACTTACCAGGAGAAAGTATCCCTGAGATGAGAGTCCTGTGCTGTGACTGTTTTATGCAATGTTTATTCAAGAACTGTGCCCAGAGATTACCACAACACATGTGAGCCTCTGAGATGCTGTTTTATTGGGACTATTGTATTTTATTACTATGGAGGGGTATTGCAGCAGCATTTTTATCTACCAGGACTTACCAGGAGAAAGTATCCCTGAGATGAGAGTCCTGTGCTGTGACTGTTTTATGCAATGTTTATTCAAGAACTGTGCCCAGAGATTACCACAACACATGTGAGCCTCTGAGATGCTGTTTTATTGGGACTATTGTATTTTATTACTATGGACTATACCGGTTACTCCTGATATGCTGTACCAGGTCAGCGCCCATGTTCCCAGATTTACCATTTTGTGAAGAGAACGAAGCCCTTCTTTACCGCACTTATCCTTTGCCAGCAGAGCTGCCTGATAATCTTATTGCAAATATAGTGATTGTTATATGTGCCTGCTTTGCATTTTTTGTCTTTCAGGTCTCAGTTTCCAGCTGGGCGGGCCCCCAGTGTTGCGCTGAGGTCAAGCAACCTCAAAGCAGCGGGGTATGTAGTGTCCCACTTCGTGAAAGTGGGCACTACTAAGGGTCAATTGGGTCACGTTGTTCCCCACCTCCTGTGGGAGATTGGTCAATGTATAATGTAATGTAATGTATTGTACTGCATTTTCTCATGTATTCCCTGTGTGCCAGGCCTGCTAGGGGTGTAGTTTCTCCTCCAGAGCTATAGAGGGAGCTAGAGAACCCCCTAGTGTAGAGTCCAGGAGTAATGAGTGTAGAGTTAGTCCAGAGGAGTTGAAGACAGAGGCAGTTTTTACTCTAGCCAAGGAGTAGCCTAGTGTCAGCTAAGAGCATGCAGCTAGATAGTCCAGGTTCAACACCTGAGTCCAGAAGAGAAGTCCTCCTGAGGTACCCTTCCTGCAGAGACAGAGTACAGAGGATCCAGGTTTAACCCTGAGGTACGCAGAAGTAAATCCTCATCCTGCCACCTGCAGAGTCCACAGCAGTGCTAACCTTATCCAGCTAAGTATAGAGCTGAGAGGCAGAAGTTCATTGCCAGCAAGAGAATATATTCCAGAGGAGGTCTCCCTTACCCAAGGATAAAGCCACCTATAGGGCATACAGGCCTTGGATGAATGCCAGACAGGATCTTCAGAAAGTATAGCCTGATCTGTGAGTTACAATTCCCTCTGAGTCACCTTGCTAGGATCCTACCTGCCACCTTTGTAAAGCCTGCATGTAACCAATTGTCTTCTTGTGGAACTATCTGGAGTTTGTACATAGTTGAACTGTTCAGTAAAGAAGGATTCAGGTTCACTGCAATCGTGTGTACCTCCATTATTCCTACTAACAATCGGTGTGTGACACTGTTACCGGCACTGGTGTCACGAACTGTTAGGGACCTTGCCACCAGCACGCTAAACTTTCAACACCCAGGGCACCTCACCTACCACCTGGCCTGGTCCCTACACCTAGAGAGTGCCCCAGAGGATCCACGTGTCACCTCTCCATCACTGACTGCATGCCTGCCCAGGGTCTACTACAAACTGTGAGTACCAAGAGCAACCCTCAGTCTAGCTACTGACCCCCGTGACCTCACACTCGCTCACCCTGAAGGTCTGGCATACTGCAGTAATAATTCTCCTTATAATGTGACAGTGTAAAAAATGCACAATTTTAATGGCCCCAATTGAGCTAATGTCCCCATAGTGCCCCCATAATGTGCCAGTATAAAACACCCCTATATAGTGCCCCCAGTAAATGCCCCCATAGTGCTCCTCTCCCCCTTCCTCCTAGTGCCCCCCATAATGTACCAGTGCGCCTATAGAGAGCCCCCCATATAAAATACCCCTTCTTTGTGGCCTCAGTAGATGCTCCCATAGTACCCCTCAATAATGTGCCAGTAAGAAGTGCCCACATAGATGCCCCCATAGTGCCACCCAATAATGTGCCAGTAAAATTTCCCCCATGGTGCCCCCCAATAATGTGCCAGTAAGTGCCCCCATAGATGCCCCCCAATTATGTGCCAGTAAGAAGTGCCCCAATCATGTGCCAGTAAAAAGTGCCCCATATATGCCCCCCAGCCAGGGCCGGCACCACCTGTAAGGCGACCTAGGCAACCGCCTAGGGCACAATTTAGCAGGGGATGCTGCGATTCGATGTAAAAAAAAAACCTGTAGGAAACTTAACTTAGAAGTGGCGACCGGCGCAGCGCCCGCCGCTCTCATGTCATGCAGCTGCGCCACCTGAGCGCTAGAAGAATCCCGCCCGGACGGGACGGTCACATGATTGGCTGGGGCCTGGGGCCGTGACTGTCTGCACACAGGCAGCGGCAGGAACCTGGAACTGGAAGAGCAGGCAGGCAGGCTCAGTCAGTCAGCAGGGGCAGCTAGCCGCCAGAAGAACTAGAGAGTAAGAGAGGCGAAGGGATCATCTCACTGGGCGCCCGCCGCCCGCGCCCAGGAGTAACTCAGGACAACTACAACAACTGGACAAGACAGTCACAAGGACAGCTGGTTAGTGAACGAACGGTAGTGTTGTTCAACTTGTAGAGAGAGTGAGTCATTATACAGATCAGATCATATAAGTTGTAGGCATATATAGCCTAGCTATGCTTAGCTGCCTAGTGCCTAGCCAGGACCTAAAGGCCCCTTTCACACAGGCGAGTTTTCCGCGCGGGTGCAATGCGTGAGGAGGACACATTGCACCCGCACTGAATCCGGACCCATTCATTTCTATGGGGCTGTGCACATGAGCGGTGATTTTCACGCATCACTTCTGCGTTGCGTGAAAATCGCAGCATGCTCTATATTATGCGTTTTTCACGCAACGCAGGCCCTATAGAAGTGAATGGGGCTGCAGGAAACATGGTTATAAGGGAAAATAATAGTATTCTTAATAAAGAATGCATAGTAAAATGAAGGGGTTAAAAATAATAAAAGTTAACTTACCTTAGCCACTTGATCGCGTAGTTGCGATCTGTCCTCTCTTTCAGCTAAGAACTAAAGGACCTGTGATGACGTCACATCACATGGTCCAATCACATGGTCCATCTTACCATGGTGATGGACCATGTGATTGTACCATGTGATGTAACGTCATAACAGGTCCTTTAGTTGTTAGCTGATGCTGGAAAAGAGAAGACAGATCAAGTGGCTAAGGTAAGTTAGCTTTTATTATTTTTAACCCCTTCCTCTTCATTTTACTATGCATTCTTTATTAAGAATGCTGTTATTTTCCCTTATAACCATGTTATAAGGGAAAATAATAAATTCTCCAGCATACTCTACCCGAAACCGGACTTCAGTGATGAAGTCCGGCTTCGGGTCTGGGTACCAAACATGGCGATTTTTCACACGCGCGTGCAAAACGCATTACAAACGTTTGCACCCGCGCAGAAAAATCGTGCATATTTCCGCAATGCACCCGCCTCTTATCTGGGCGTCAAACATGACACCCATGTGAAAAAGGCCAAAGAGTTGCAAAGCTATAATAACCCTCAACATGCCCTGACAGGCTCAGAAACAGATTATAAGAGAATGCTGAGGATTGTAGTATCACAGGGATATAGGAGCACATGGTAGATGGAGCAGTCACAAATCTTATATGAGGTCATTCTGGCCATTTAGGGCCACTGGGCTGGCTATATCCCTGTGATACTACAATCCTCAGCATTCTCTTATAATCTGTTGCTGTCAGGGCATGCTGAGAGTTAGGCCGCAGATGCACACGGCCTTGAGCGGTCCGTGGTATCCCGGCCTGGAATCCTGCAGAGAGCAGGAGCGCAAAGCGTCATTGGTTGCTATGACACCGTGCGCTTCGTGCCGCCGCTACAGTACTGTAATACAATTATATAGATCATACCAGTGTATTACAGTACTGTAGCGGCGGCACAAAGCGCACGGTGTCATAGCAACCAATAACTTGCTTGCGAAATAGCTTGCTTGCTCCTCCTCTCGACCTCCCCTGCCCTTTGCGTACGCCGTGCGTGAGCCGAGCCCCGGTCTCCTTCCTTAACTTAAGAGCGGTGCCCACTTCCAGCCTTGAGCCCAGCTGCCCAGAGTACTGATCCTGAGCCTGCTGGAGTCTTCAGAACTGTAAGTATTTACAGTAATTTTGTGTGTGTGTTGTGGTGGAGGGCGTGATTGCATGCTAGGGTGTGGGAAGGCAGGATCCAGGGGGCCCAAGTAAATTCTTGCCCAGGGTCCAATAAATATTAAAGACGGCCCTGATCACCTCTCCTGAATACTTGTATCTCCCATTAAATAACCGTGGAGCATTATTTATTGGATTTCTGCATTATTTAGTTCCTCTGTTATTTCTCCTGGAAATGTATGCTTAAACTGGCAACTTAGTCACAAGAGAAATGGTGACACCCAGCTGTCAATGTATTAATTCATTTCCAGGAGGACTATTAATGGCACAATGGAGTGTTACTTTTGTTATGTCTTCCCATGTTTAGTGGATCCGCTAAGTCACTGGTTGGAGTAGGACTTGAGTGGCACAAATAAATGGCTCTGGTGCGGCAGAAGAGAAGTACAGATGCAGAAGAGCTGGTGTGGTGCAGCAATGAGATGGAGTAGAAGCACATTAGGTGTAGTACGGTTGTAGCAGCACTGGACAGATGCAGAGCTGTGGATGTGCCAAGAAGTTGACGTAGAGGCAGGGCCAATGTAGCAGAGTTGGATAAAGCAGAACTGATAGAGTGGATGAACAAACAGGACAGGCTGGCAGCAGGGACACTAAGCTTCCTGAGTAATCAGGTGGCATCCCACTGTCAGAGGCAGGTTTAAATAACCCACCATTTTTACGTTACGGCTGTGCATTGGGTTGCCATTGAAGCCTGACGCACAGAGGAGACAGGTTTTGTAGCGAGGAGCAGAGTACACAGCACTGGATCTGGGACACGTGAGTAACAGCTTCATGGAGCATACAAGTATCTACTAAAATACACATGTTAAGTTTGGGCTAGACGTACAATTAATGTTAAAAAGAACAATAGCAAAGACAGGTGCACTCTGCGGTAATACTAAACCCTCACACTGATGTTAAAATTGAGAGATTAGTTCGACATATCCTACTAGGAGGACATGTATTAAGCTCGTGCAGGATATGCTCCCCTATATACATGCACAACTGCATATGGGTTTGAGCATATCCTGCCTGTTTAACACCACATTTTCTAATGGTTTGTATATTCTTATGTTTGGAGGTGTATAAACTCCAATTTAAATGTGCCTGCTTTTCATCTACAGGCTACATTCAGGTGTACCTAGGAGGCTCTGGGCCATATCAGCCAGTCTCGGGTGGGGCTCACAGGCACCTCCCACCTCCCATTGCAAGGATGGCTACATGCTGGAGGTTACTGGTAAGCTGTCTGTGAGTCAGGCCTTATCCTCCTGTAATTCGCCCACTGGCCCCTGGTATCGCCCATACGGCACAGGTAGGTGAGTGGTAGGGCCTCGGGCTACTTGAGAGACCTTGGCACGGTGCCCGAGCTTAAGTCATGTCCTCCTAGTAGGATATGTCAAACTAACCTCTCAATTTTAACATCAGTGTGAGGGTTTAGTATTACCGCAGAGCGCACCTGTCTTTGCTATTGTTAAGTTTTTGATTGTTCTCCACATCCACATAATCGTTACCTTATGTAGGATGGTTATTGTGGTACTTGTAGTCCGTTGCTGGCATCTTCCATTGTATGCATTTTTTTGCTGTTGATTGCCATCAGCAACGGACTACAAGTGCAGTATATGCTCCCCTATATACATGCACAACTGCATATGGGTTTGAGCATATCCTGCCTGTTTAACACCATGTTTTCTAACGGTTTAAAAAGAACAATACTCTCTGACGGAGTTTCAGTTGCAAAACCGCAGAGGATAAATTGAGGACCCCTCTAGGGATAGCCAAAAATCTGTGGGGTAGAGAGAAAACAGAGAGCAGAAGGACACACTACTGGGCAGAAGCTGGGCAGTCCAAATTGATTTAAGGGACTCTTCAGGGATATATAGTAAGACCTCACAGAGTTAGCAACATGGACCAACAGGGCAAGAGACCCAGTAGTGTGTCCTTCTGCTCTCTGTTTTCTCTCTACCCCACAGATTTTTGGCTATCCCTAGAGGGGTCCTCAATTTATCCTCTGCGAGTATTGTACTTTTTAACATTGTTCACACTGTAATGGGTCTTTTTTATATAGACTTGAATAAAAGTTTTAAGAGATACCTAATATTTGTGAAATTTGTTTAATTTTTGGGTTTAGCCTAATTCCAGTATCCGATTGACCAATTTGTACCTGGTTTAGTAAATTTGGTAGGCGTACAATTAGTTGGTGCTTAGGGCAGGCACATAGAGGATCTCTCCTTCTGGTGGACCTGAGACATCCCTTTAGCTTTTTGTCCAATTTTTTCGGTCTTTTTTTCCAGAGCCAAACTTATCCCAAGGTTATCCCCTAGTTTATTTAATAAATGAAAATCAGACATCATATAGTACATGACAATCTATTACCAAGTTACAACCAGCCCCGTACCTCACGTGGATCGAGAGATCTCCTCATTCATTGCTTCAATGACTCTAAGATTTATATCAAGCTGGCAGCTCAGGGGGAGTGTGTTTTCTGCTGCAGCTCAAGAGGCATGTCCTTTCTGCTGCAGCTCTCTCCTTATCACAGCTCAGGAGGCAGTTGAAAGATAAAACTGAGCATGTGCAGACATCTCATTGAGCAGGACAAAAAATATTAATAAAAACAAACAGCAGGTGGCGCTATACAGCAACATTTTATAGAATAACAATGTCAAATTGTAGGCACAGTGTGGCTCCACTGATCACAGGGATGGGTGGGTGCTCCAACTCAAGTATTACCCTTTATCGAAAAATGAATTCAAACAACAATGTAGTTAGGCACTCCTTACCTGGATTATGTGAGAAAAAAATCATACGATAGTAGGTACCTTTCAATAAAACAACGTATTTAATAGCAAAATCAAACACTTATCAGATAACTATTCAACACTAAAATCAACTCTAATGGGTAAAATGTCCATAAAAATAAATGAATGCTCCGGTATTCGATCCTCAGATTGGGCTGGAATATGTATTCACATATATGGATCCACAGTTTAGCCTAGAGAAAGTCTCTATTGTTGCAGGCCTGAAATGATTTGCACTGGATATACTTAGCGCCTATAATAGTAATCCGAGCTATTGCCAATTGGCTATATTCTGGTGTACTCAAATGTACTCGAATGTTGGTACTTACTATTTCGGACTTGAAACTTGTATATTCAGAGTAGCTGTGGCGTCCCACGCTTAGACCCTGTGTAGTTTAGTTTCGATTTGTCTTGTGAGATCTCACGAGAGAATCCCTGATAGTAGGGAGAGCTTCGGATAGCTTGAACTCGCTTAAACGCTTTTGGGTGGATTAAATTCCCATTTCATCTGCCAGCAGACTGTATATAGTTATCACTTGTCACATGGGTACTGTGTGCTCCACTTTGACGTAACCAAACGCGTTTCAGGACTTTTGTGTGTCTTGTCCCTTCCTCAGTGGTACTAAGTAAAGCAGTGTCGTACCCATTTTATAGAGCTTCCACTTCCCTTCATTCTGGGGTATTCCTAATTTCCGGCATGGATCCCAAAGATCGTTATAAGTCCGGATATACAATGCATTTAACTTCATTTTGATACTTCTATACCATCAACCTTAAAAATGTACCCTACTGTTGCTGTATACAATATGTAGTAACAATCATATTATCAAGTTTAAAACATATTTCATCCCTATCAACATGTTATATTCATTGCTTTAGTTTTTGCTGCCATTGTTTGCTGTGATATTAATATACTTCACCTAATGTCATAAATCTAAAGCATAATTTTCCCATTCCCCGTATTTGATTTTTCAGCATATCAGTAGCTTCTCTTTTTCATAGTTTGTCTTCTACTTCTTATATTTTTGTTGGCTTTTATGTCAAAAAGGAGTAGGGGTTTACAGTAGAGAGGGAACCGGGAAAATAACATAACCAAAGGTCACCTGTCGACTGGAGACCCCCACTCCAATCAATCACAAGAACCCAAAGATTTTAAAATCAGCATTTAGACCAAAAGGTACTAATGTATTCAATCGGAAGATGCGGCGGGACTCTACTCGTGACATTCGTTTAATAATGTCGCCCCCCCCCCTCCATTGTACATTGATCTGGTCAATCACCGCAAACTTCAGACCTGTAGGGTCTTTGTTATGTTGATCTTTGAAATGCTGTGACAAAGTATGTTTAGTATAGCCATTACGAATATTGGTCACATGCTCGGCTATGCGTTTTTTCAGCGTTCTTTTCGTGCGGCCGATATATTGCTTGCCACAAGGGCAGCTGACTATATATATTACTCTCTAAGAGCTACAGGTTAAAAATTCCTTAATTCTGTGTTTCATTCCATTGGTGCGGGAAATTATTTCTGTGGTTTTCTTTGGAAAAGATGTGATTGCACATATATTACATTTTCCTCACCTATGGAAACCTTCCAACCCTGCCCATTTCGTAACAGTGTTCTGAGGCCTCTTAGGGGCTTTAACTGTCGGGGCTACCTTCAAAGCTAAACTTGGGGCTCGTGTGAATGTGATTAGTGGTTTTGCTGGTATGCGGTCACCTATAATTTTATCCTTTTGTAGTAAATGCCAATTTTTCATGATACTTTTTTGGATCTCTTTATGATTAGTATTAAATGGCAATACCATTCTCGGATATTGCTCCTCATTGTCTTTCCATTCTTTTTTTGGGGCAAAGAATAATTCTCTCTGGATTTTTCTTACTTTTTCAAGCGATTTTTCCACTTGTTCTGATGGATATTGTTTCTCAAAAAAGAGTGACTTCAATTGGAAAGCTTCTTGTTCAAACGACATTTATAAGGTACAATTTCTTTTTATTCTCCTAAACTGTCCTTCTGATACATTCAACAGCCATCTTGGCATATGACAACTGCTGAATAATATATATCCATTTTTTGCTACCGGTTTATTATATGTGGTACATAATATTCTATTTTGATCAACTGTTATTAATATATCTAGAAATTCTATTGCTTGTTTGTAGATCTTTGATGTAAATCGTAAATTATTATTATTCGAATGGATCTCTTCTAGAAATTCCAGAAGTGAGGTTTCGTCCCCTTTCCAAATCAGAATCACATCGTCGATGTAACGACACCAGAGCACCAGGTGCGTTCCCAATTGATCACGTTCCCAATATGCCATAAATAAATTGGCATAACTGGGGGCGAACCTGGTGCCCATGGCCGTCCCCCTAATTTGCATATAATATTCCTGATTAAAGAACATATAGTTGTGGTTTAGTATGTATTTCACTCCTTCAGCTACAGTATAAAGTCAATCTGTTCTACCAATAGACGGCCCTCTTCCAAAAGTAACTGTGTCATTGCCTCTACTCCTTGTGAATGATCAATTATTGTGTACAATGATTGGACACCTAATGTACATATTGTCCAATTGTGGTCATACTCCAATGTTTCGAGTATTCTAATGATTTCTGTGGTGTCCTTCAGGTAGGTAGGGTTTTTTTCACAGTGGGCTGAAGTAATTTATCAATGTAGCATGACAAATTTGAGGAGATAGACCCTATGCCTGAGACAATTGGGCGACCCAGTGGGTCAGTGGGATTTTTATGTAACTTTGGTAAACAATAAAATATGGGCATTTTCTGTTGCGTAATAGTAATATATTTAAATTCTTGTTCTGTTAATATATGTTTTTCTAATCCTATTTGGCATAATTCCACTAATTTTCGTTGACATTCCTCTATTGGATTGCTCTGAAGTTTTTTTATAGGTCTGAGTGTCCCCCAATTGTCTCCGGCATTCCTCCTCATATTTAATCCGATCTAGAATGATAATAGCCCCGCCTTTATCGGCCGGGCGTATCACTATATTTTCTTGCGTCTGCAATTGTTTAATAGCCTCTCTCTCCTTTTTAGTTAGATTATCATATTTTCCCTTTTTATTGTTCATTTGTGGTATATCACATTTCACATTTGGTTTTAAACATTATAATTTCCTGAGTCAGGAAATGATAACGTTTAAAACCAATGTGGAATGTGTCACATCGTCGTTACATCGACGATGTGATTCTGATTTGAAAAGGGGATGAAACCTCACTTATGGAATTTCTAGAAGAGATCAATTCGAATAATAATAATTTACGATTTACATCAATGATAACATTTAAAATCAATGTGGAATGTGATATACGACAAATGAACAATAAAAAGGGAAAATATAATAATCTAACTAAAAAGGAGAGAGAGGCTATTAAACAATTGCAGACGCAAGAAAATATAGTGATACGCCCCTGCCGATGAAGGCGAGGCTATTGTCATTCTAGATCGGATTAAATATGAGGAGGAATGCCGGAGACATTTGGGGGACACTCACACCTATAAAAAACTTCAGAGCAATCCAATAGAGGAATGTCAACGAAAATTAGTGGAATTATGCCAAATAGGATTGGAAAAACATATATTAACAGAACAAGAATTTAAATAAATTACTATTACGCAACAAAAAATGCCCATATTTTATTGTATACCAAAGTTACATAAAAATCCCACTGACCCACCGGGTCACCCAATTGTCTCAGGCATAGGGTCTATCTCCTCAAATTTGTCATGCTACATTGATAAATTACTTCAGCCCACTGTGAAAAAACCCCTACCTACCTGAAGGACACCACAGAAATCATTAGAATACTCGAAACATTGGAGTATGACCCCAATTGGACAATATGTACATTAGATGTCCAATCATTGTACACAATAATTGATCATTCACAAGGAGTGGAGGCAATGACACAGTTACTTTTGGAAGAGGGCCATCTATTGGTAGAACAGATTGACTTTATAGCTGAAGGAGTGAAATACATACTAAACCACAACTATATGTTCTTTAATCAGGAATATTATATGCAAATTAGGGGGACGGCCATGGGCACCAGGTTCGCCGCCAGTTATGCCAATTTATTTATGGCATATTGGGAACGTGATCACGTACTCCCTAAATTTGGGACGAATCTGGTGCTCTGGCATCGTTACATCGACGATGTGATTCTGATTTGGAAAGGGGATGAAACCTCACTTCTGGAATTTCTAGAAGAGTTCAATTCGAATAATAATAATTTACAATTTACATCAAAGATCTACAAACAAGCAATAGAATTTCTAGATATATTAATAACAATTGATCAAAATAGAATATTATGTACCACATATAATAAACCGGTAGCAAAAAATGGATATATATTATTCAGCAGTTGTCATATGCCAAGATGGCTGTTGAATGTACCAGAAGGACAGTTTAGGAGAATAAAAAGAAATTGTACCTTATAAATGTCGTTTGAACAAGAAGCTCTCCAATTGAAGTCACTCTTTTTTGAGAAACAATATCCATCAGAACAAGTAGAAAAATCGCTTGAAAAAGTAAGAAAAATGCAGAGAGAATCATTCTTTGACCCAAAAAAGAATGGGAAGACAATGAGGAGCAATATCCGAGAATGGTATTGCCATTTAATACTAATCATAAAGAGATCCAAAAAAGTATCATGAAAAATTGGCATTTGCTACAAAAGGATAAAATTATAGAGGACCGCATACCAGCAAAACCACTAATCACATTCACACGAGCCCCAAGTTTAGCTTTGAAGGTAGCCCCGACAGTTAAAGCCCCTAAGAGGCCTCAGAACACTGTTACGAAATGGGCAGGGTTGGAAGGTTTCCATGGGTGCGGCAAATGTAATATATGTGCGATCACATCTTTTCCAAAGAAAACCACAGAAATAATTTCCCGCACCAATGGAATGAAACACAGAATTAAGGAATTTTTAACCTGTAGCTCTTAGAGAGTAATATATATAGTCAGCTGCCCTTGTGGCAAGCAATATATCGGCCGCACGAAAAGAACGCTGAAAAAACGCATAGCCGAGCATGTGACCAATATTCGTAATGGCTATACTGAACATACTTTGTCAAAACATTTCAAAGATTAACATAACAAAGACCCTACAGGTCTGAAGTTTGCGGCGATCGACCAGATCAATGTACATTGGAGGGGGGGCGACATTATTAAACAAATGTCGCGAGTAGAGTCCCGCCGCATCTTCGAATTGAATACATTAGTACCTTTTGGTCTAAATGCTGATTTCGAAATCTTTGGGTTCTTGTGATTGAATGGAGTGGGGGTCTCCAGTCGACAGGTGACCTTAGGTTATGTTATTTTCCGGGGTCCCTCTCTACTGTAAATCCCTACTCCTTTTTCACATAAAAGCCAACAAAAATATAAGAAGTAGAAGACAAACTATGAAAAAGAGAAGCTACTGATATGTTGAAAAATCAAATACGGGGAATGGGAAAATTATGCTTTAGATTTATGACTTTAGGTGAAGTATATTAATATCACAGCAAACAATGACAGCAAAAACGCACGTGCAGAAAAAAACGCACATAAAACGCACAAAAATCGCAATGAAACACAGATGCGTTATTTTAAACATAGGTCTAAAACAATGAACATAACATGTTGATAGGGATGAAATATGTTTTAAACTTGATAATATGATTGTTACTACATATTGTATACAGCAACAGTAGGGTACATTTTTAAGGTTGATGGTATAGAAGTATCGAAATGAAGTTAAATGCATTGTATATCCGGACTTATAACGATCTTTGGGATCCATGCCGGAAATTAGGAATACCCCACAATTAAGGGAAGTGGAAGCTCTATAAAATGGGTACGACACTGCTTTACTTAGTACCACTGAGGAAGGGACAAGACACACAAAAGCCCCGAAACGCGTTTGGTTACGTCAAAGTGGAGCACACAATACCCATGTGACAAGTGATAACTATATACAGTCTGCCGGCAGATGAAATGGGAATTTAATCCACCCAAAAGCGTATAAGCGAGTTCAAGTTATCCGAAGCTCTCCCTACAATCGGGGATTCTCTCGTGAGATCTCACAGGACAAATCGAAACTGAACTACACGGGGTCTAAGCGTGGGACGCCACAGCTACTCCGAATATACAAGTTTCAAGTCCGAAATAGTAAGTACCAACATTCGAGTACATTTGAGTACACCAGAATATAGCCAATTGGCAATAGCTCGGATTACTGTTATAGGCGCTAAGTATATCCAGTGCAAATCATTTCAGGCCTGCAACAATAGAGACTTTCTCTAGGCTAAACTGTGGATCCATATATGTGAATACATATTCCAGCCCAATCTGAGGATCGAATACCGGAGCATCGATTTATTTTTATGGACATTTTACCCATTAGAGTTGATTTTAGTGTTGAATAGTTATCTGATAAGTGATTTTGCTATTAAATACGTTGTTTTATTGAAAGGTACCACTATCGTATGATTTTTTTCTCACATAATCCAGGTAAGGAGTGCCTAACTACATTGTTGTTTGAATTCATTTTATAGAATAACTCAGTGGCTATACTCAGTTTTAAATGACATGCAATTACAAAATTACTCAGATCCAGGTGCTGGTTGGAAAACTGTAGAGTATTTTTCGTGAGACGAACACTTTAAAGGAAATAAACTTTTCGTCATGTAGCAGACAGTATTCTGGCTCACTTTTGCTGCATTTCAAGCAGTTTTGGACTGTTACTTTTGAGAACATTTGCTATTTTTGAAACTGATAATAACAGAGCACCGGTGAAAAATGTGGCGGCATTGTCAGTGTTCCCTCTGTCACCATGGAAACATTGGATGGAAGAAAAACTTAATGGCTAGCAAGAAAATAATTCCCATGGCTTTTTTCCGTTGCACAGAAACAAAAAATATTACAGGAAACTATGTCAGAGCGTTCAGATTTCATGCTTATTGCTGAGATATGGGTTTACCGATAATTTTATATAAAAAGAAAAACTTTCGTAGAAAAGCTCACCTTTTTCTGTCTTCATACACGTTCATACAGTGTGCAGTCTGACATTCAGCATAAACCATTCCTGTCTTTCAAATAAGAGGACTGTTTTCTGTAGTCTATCTTGTTTATTGGCAAATCAGGAGTATTTGATGTGATCGATTGTTTGATTGATTGGAAAACAGGAGTATTCGATTGGTAAAACTACAAGAATATAAGAAGTATAGGACATAGCATGTATGAGCTAAAAGCATAGAACAGCATATATTATAACATTACATTAACACTGAGCACATGTCCAAAATGGCTGCCTATACATGGATTGCATGTCTAGCATCTAACAGTTACAACCTGTTCCCTGAGTAACACTTATTCCTAGCTAAACAGCACTGCATAACTCAGTATCCCTGAGACAGAGATAGAATTCTCACCAGATATGCTTGCAAAAGGATGGTAGAGTTTAAGAAGAAGATAGGAGAGCTCTGATTGTGTGTCCTTGATGACTGGAAGCTGGGCTTCTCTTTCCCACAATGCTTTGCACCTACCACAATACAATAATCTTTATTAACAGAAAAACAAAGTGTAGTACATATTTAACACCGCTAGATGGTACTCTAACCAAACTAATAACTACAGAAATATTAAACTCTAGCAGAATGAATTAGAAATGATTCAGAACCTCTGCTGGGGCAAGACACACCTACAGTATATAACATGTCCTATACTTAGATGGAGTATCCAGAGTTAGACACTTGTCCCTTTGTTGTACAGTTGCATCCTTCTGTTCCTTCAGGTCCACTATTGTAGTGTAACTCTGTCTTTCAGATTATTTTCCAGTAAAAACCTTTGAAATGCCCTGCAAAGACAAATTATAAAATACCGTCTGACTGCAACCACCTCTATGGGGAGCTTACACTATGTTTATATAACAGTATTCACTAATCTCCTAAGCTCTAATAACCCCTTCTCTGCCATGGTCATTACTGGCCAAGGCATAGAAAAGGATGCCCCCTAGTGAGTGTCACAGGGATTTTGTGTGAAGCAATCTCTGCCTATACAAGATATAGACAGGGAGCTAATCGTTCATTTAAGGGCTCTAAGGCTATATTTTACTGTAGCCAGTTGCTAGGGCACATATCTGGGCATAACTACTGTAGGGGGGCACATATCTGGGTATAGCCACTGTAAAGGGGTACATCTGGGCATAACTACTACATATGGGCATAACTACTGTGAAGGGGGCACATCTGTGCATAGCTACTGTGAAGGGGGCACATCTGGGCATAAGTACTGTAAAGGGGGCACATATAGGCATAACTAATGTGAGGGGCACATCTAAGCATTACTACTGTGAAGGGGGCACAATGTGGGCATAACTACTGTAAAGGGGGCCCAGTGTAGGCATTAATACACTGGGGGAATAAATACTATGTGGGGGCATTAAGGAGACTGGGTGTGTATAGTTATGCTTTGGGCAGATTTACAGGTATTGCCTAGTATGAAAAAAAATTGCACATATTGTCCCTCTTTGCGATTTTCAAAAGTTGGGAGGCATGCATACTCTGCAGTTCAACACTTTATATGCCTATATGTGCAAAATTCTGTTAAAGATACAATTTCTGCCCTCTTGAAGGGACCACAAGTTCAGTAACATAGTAGGTTAGTTAATACAATGATTCGGTGCAGGTTTATGAAATCCAGAAACGATATAACACAATTGGGTTAAATGTTGCATCTCAAGGCTCCTTCGGACGTTTCATGTATTCAACAGTCCAAAATTATGATGTACAAACTCACAAATATCACCTGTAGTCTCACTAACCAGTACATGAGAGAAGTCTACTTGCCCCTTAATTATCCCATGGAACAACACTTCTGGGAGGAAACCTTGTAAGGTCTCAATGCTGAGTTTGATGGGATATCTACATGTGAAGTTTCCTGATGGGCTGTTTTGTGACATAACTGGTGATATCTGTGAGTTTCTTGTAAAATTAGTAATAGGTTTTGCTGAAATTAACAGACATGAGGAATTATTATTCTTTCTTGGCACTGTCTATGCTATCTGTGTGTGCTGTGTATGGAGTCTCCAGTGTATTCATATGAGATACAGCTTCACACTGCTCTCCCTGCCCCTTGCTTGTAAGATTGTAAGAGCTGACTGAGAGAAATCTATCACAAAAATGAGAAACAGGCTGAAGCTTCATCATATACAGTAGGGGGAATTAAGTTCTATGGCACTGATCTATTACTTGCTGCTGTTAATGTGGTAAGGCTCTGCCACTCTGTCTGAAGAGTCAGAGACATGATGGGATATGTAGGCTGCATTTGGGGTGCCATATCTGAGTGGAAATAGGAATCAAGATGGCAGATAACCCATAAATGGTCATCAGCTAAAACAGGTATATGCAACGAACGGCGCCCCAGGGAAAATCAAGAAATCGTGTTTAGGAATGCAGTGGTATGTTATGGCTCTAGTAAGTTGTGTCACAGTGCTCCTACCTGGATACTGTCACTTCTCGGGGTTAGGCTCCATAGCATCAAAGGAGTTGTAGTTGGTGGAGTAAGTAGAGTCCAGATTTGGCAAAGTTCAATGGTTTTTACTTGAATAAACTTAAAATAAACTTGTGTCATTTCAAACAATACTTGATCTTTTTCTTGGCTCCAGCAGGCTCAGGGTAGACTGGCAGGTAAACTTTAGTATGGCTCCTATCAGCTTCAGTTGCTTTTTCTTATGAGAATGAGGTATCCTGTTTTGCTGAGTAGGGGTATTAGGCTCCGTTTTGCCTCTCAGAGGTACCAAGTCCTTTTATTTATCAGTAGTGAGCTGCTCTTAGAGCTACTTTCCCAAAGCTCCTGCAGCAGTGAGGGGAAATGCTCCTTCACCACACCAGGCTGCTTCACTCTTTTGCTCCAAATCTCAATTTCACACTCCACTCCACTCTGAACTAACTATAGCTTCCTGCAACTCTTCCCTTGGTAGGAAGCATGACTAACCCACTTCTGCCCAGAAGGGGGGAGAATGGAATGGTAAGTTTCATTCTATCTGAAGGTACTCTCTGCCAGATACAGAGGTACCGTATTTGGGAGGAGCCATTTTAATGAAAAACAGGGTCAGAGTGATTTGAAAAGACAAACCATTGTTGATTTTCTATTTGAACCCAATCTGACCCAATTTTAATTGAAATTATACTCTAGGAACATCCCTTTAATAACCTACGCTTCACTTTAAAGGAAAAAAATTAATAAGGTGCTTCTTTAAACTACATATTATTTTGACCAATACTTGTGATGATTCAGCCTGTTCGCTACTAATGGGCAATTAATGGATCGCTATAGAATTTTTTTTTCCCATACGCGTTTTGAGCTAATAAATATTAAATGTTAATTTGATTTGTTGCCCAGAAAATATAATTAGAGCAGAAACAGCGGGGCTGAAAAAACCTGGTCAAATAACAGCAGGATGACAGTAATTTAAGTGTCTGGCAGAGGCAAGACTACATGAATGATTAAGTGAAATAGAAGAGTTTCAGAGTAGTTTTAAAAGCTTCTGGCATTCTGCTAGTCAGTGACAGCTTCATCATCAAATAATTGAAGATGTTTCTTTTAATTAAAATCATGTTATTTAAAAAGTGAATGACATCAGTGAGCCAGACTGCTACACATAAGAGCTTCATTTCATAGCAACAGTGGTGTGCAGAGAAGAGAGGGGACTACATAGGAAACATGAAAATGGGCCCCAGTTATGGTGTGGATTTTACCACCCATGTCAGAAGGGCAAGGTATTTGTTTCCCCCCAAGAGGGCAAGGTAATGGCTGGTCATCATGCCCAAGTTAGAGCTCATTCACACTACAGTGAAAAACGGCCTTGTGTTGGATGTTTTTATAACGGCCATCACACGACCGGTTTCAGAACCGATTAAGATTAGTGTTAAGCGCAAAATTCAAATCGCGAATTTTAATCGTGAATATCGCAACTTCAAGAATTCGAGAATATTTAGAATATAGTGCTACATATTGGTATTCGCGAATAGTGTTGATCGCAAATATTCTAATCGCGAATTTATCGCGAATATCGGCATTTAGCAACATCCCTAGCAACCAATAGGAAAGTTGCCTACCCGTTAGTGTTGATCGCGAATATTCTAATCGCAAATTTTTACCATGAATATATTACATTGCCGATTTTCGCAATCAAGTAAATAATGCCTGAAGATCCCGAATTCTCAAATTTGCTAATTCATGGCGAATATTCAGCCAAAAATTTGCTAAATATCGCAAATATGAATGTTGCCTATGCCGCTCATCACTAATTAAGATCTATGGGGCTTTTCAGGGGTTTAAAAATACCTCATCAACTTGCACACAAGGTAATACTTGATGCATACTGGAGACAGCGGGATCTGATGTCAAGACACTGGGAGCATTAGATCCTGCTGTATCCAGTGTTGATCAACTGTTACCTTGAGTGCAAGTGGAGGAAATGAGCATTGTTTTTAAAGGATCTACCAAGGACGGGGAAGCTGAGAGGGGGCCGTTATATAGAGTGAAGGCGTTATGAGGTGGGTTATTTAGATTGGGGGACACCATGGGGGGCATTATTTATACTGGGGAGCACTATAGTAGGAATTATATATAATTGGGTATCTATGGGGTGCATCATCTATACTGGGGTCATTTGATATTCAGGAGAAAAGTATTAGACACACCTTTTAATTGGAGAAATGTGGTTCTACCCAAATCAAAAGTGCTCCAATTGGCCTGAAAATTGGTTTATAACAGGTCTCCTAGGATTCATACATTCTCTCTTTTTTCAATTTTTTTTCCTGCCCCCACTACCTTTCAAGCTCTTTGATGCAAAGGCAGCAATAGTAAATGTCGTTTAGCACAGGTTTCTGTACAAGAGAGATTAACTTTCCGAGGTGGACAGGCACAAGTGGTTTTGTACAAAATGTATTTACCAAGAATAGCACATTTATATAGTGAGCATAGCATTAGTACCAGTATATTTTCTATAGTGAGCATGGCCCTATTTTATTTGTTTTGGTTTTTGTGTTATCAGAGTGCTGATACATTATGTTTGCTTTTCCCTTTATGCTTTCAGCCATGGCAAAGTGCTCCTGCGCACTGGGATTAACTTAGTTTTTTCTTTGCAGTCTGCATTTGGAGATGTGGCTGTCTCCATTGGTCGTGCATGGCTGACTAACCTGTTTCTCCCACAGCCTAATTTAAATTAGTGCAAGTTTAAAGCTGTAGCCTTCTCTTCCTATATTCATTGGAGGCAATTTGGCACCAGGAAAGGTAAAATATAGAGTGGACTCAGCATGCATGTGGAACCTGCATTCCCTGAATTTAATGGAGGCCAGTTGGCACCAAAAGAGGTAGCATTAAGCATAGGTTCCTATCAAAGAGAGATCACCTTGCCGTAGTGGACAGGCACAAATGATCTCACATTTTTATAATGAGTATAGCATTAGTACTAGTATATTTTCTTCAGTGAGCATGGCACTATTTTATATGTTTCGGTATTTGTTTTTGCAGAGTGCTGATGCACTGTGTGTGTCTTAGCAATAGCAAATAATGTCAGAGTGACAGTGATATACATGGGTAAACTCATAGTTGAGCGTGTCAAAAGCACACTGCTCTGTCAGATTTGTACTTTTTAAAATTGTACAGAAAATTGTCAGTTAATGGGAAAAAACAGGCAAAATCTCCTGACTTCGACCAAACTATATAGTGCCATTGACACACCAAGATAAGATAACGAATCAATTTTTCCCAAAATGGCGGTAAACCGAGTCCATCCAGCATGATGACGTCATCACGTGTGTGTGCGAGATTTGCTGTGTCTCTTTAATCAAGATGGCTGTATGTACTTCTCTTTAACCCCTGATTAATGCCTGAAAAGCCTCAATGTGACTCTCGATCGCCATTCCCCCCGCTACATACAATGGAATGCGATTCGTGACAAAGTACTTGTTAAAGTTTGGCGAAGCAGCCAAATCCAATTTTTGAAAACTTTGCTCATCACTAATTATTAGCATCACTTGCAGTCTCCAATGGGGCTCAAAATCTAAGTTCCCTATCAGCATGTCTTTGGAGTGTCGGGGGAGAACATACAAACTCCATGCAGATGTTTCTCCTTGTTCAGATTCGAAGCCAGGACCCCAGTGCTTCAAGACACCAGTTCTAACCACTGAGCCAATTAGACAAACCAATGAGAAAAACTGTTATCAGAAAAAAGGTAATTTAAACAATTGCAACATTACATAATATACAGTAAGGACACACAAAGTGTTAGAAAAGTGGCCAATCCCTTTAAGGCTAATTCACATTCATGTGAAAGTGGTTTTCACTTTTCAGCTTTATTACTCTTTTAATGTGATTAAATGACTCAATCTGAATGAAAATGTAGCTTTTTTTGTGCCGCTTTATCTTTTGACTGGTTATTTAAGTGACAGAGTGATGTATCCGGTGACCCTCCTTCAAACGCCGGCTTCTGCAGGCTTCTCAGCTGCTGACAGATCATTTACATTTGAAGCCTTGAAAAATGAGAATGGGTGTCTCGATGAAAAATGTCATCTCTGGCACCACTGTGAATGATCCTGTGGAGATTGAGGGTGGATGTAAATTTTTTTCTCTATTAAACTGCCAGTAAACCCATCAACCTCGGACTTACACATCACAATATGATTTTCACCAAAATGATCAAGTGCAAATGGCTCACTGCAGAATTACTAGAAGCCACAGGACCTGTCATCCAGCCAAGACTGAAGGAAGAGTTCTCTACATCATAGTGACGATCATGTCGTAGATTTACCTATATCGGGGATACTCAACCTGTGGCCCTCCAGCGGTTGCAAAACTACAACTCCAGGCATGCCCTAATAGCTGTAGGCTGTCCATGCACGCTGGGAGTTGTAGTTTTGCAACAGCTGGAGGGCTGCAGGTTGGGCATCCCTGACCTATATAAACCTCACAGGTGAACCTTAAGCAATGAGTGACCTCAACCAGATCTGCTACATTAAACAAATAAGCTGTAAATTCATTATCATCTATATGATACCACTATGAGCAGAGATGAGATGAGCAAATCGAATCCAACGAAGTGCAATTCAATCCGAATTTCCTCGTGCTTTGGGGTAGCAAATCAATTTAACCTGAAATAGTGTAAAAAAAATAAAAAAATCATACTTAACCTCCTCCATTTGCTCGCGACGGGCCGGCCGCAGCCGTGATGACATATAAGCAAATGCAGGCAGAAATTTTACACAGTTAATTTTACACTGTACTACTACTCCCATATGTTGCGGTCATGTATGATCATGACATCTGAGGGGTACAATGATGGACAGCGGCACTATTGCAGCTCCCTGTCACTATTGTAAAATTCAGTGAGGCAGCCGAATCAAAGTTTTCAATAGTTCACTTATCTCTATACTACCATAAAGCTTGGGCTACATGGCGATCTTGAGCACGACAGGTGTCGCGTGACCAAGGATCACAGTGTAGCAGGGCAGACATGGCAATAAATGAAGTTGCAGCAGGACTCGCATGTTTTCTGTGACCATGACCCCAGAATTGCAAAATATCCTGCAAGGTTGAATTCATTTCTATGGCTGCCCATTGTGATTAGTGTTGATCGAAGTATTCAAAAATTCGATTCGGCTGCTTCATCGAATTTTACAAAACAATTGGTTTGCAGTAAGTAGTGGGTGCAATGACAGGGATTGGCGATTGCGTCGCTTCCCATCATTGTACCCCTTAGTTGCATCTGACATTAATAACACAGTATAAAATAAAAAAAAAAATAGCATCATACTTACCTGATCCATTTGCTCGCAATGGGCCGTCCACCTCCATCTTGATTGAAGATCTGGCGCAAAGTCTCGTGCAGCAGTGATGATGTTATCACGTCTGCTGGCCTGGTGACCTCATACGTCGTCGTGCATGGGATTTCGTGCGCGATTTTTTAATCAAGATGGCGGTGGATGGACCGTCCAGAGCAAATTGATCAGGTAAGTATGATTTTTTTTTTTTTTACATCATTTCAGAGAAATTCGATTCACTACCATGAAGCATGAGGAAAGGCGGCAAATCAGATTTTCCCTGAAATTCAGAACAAAGTTCAGGATGGACTTCGATTCACTCAACACTAATTGTGATCCTGGTCACACAACCTTTCGTGCCCAAGATCACTGTGTAGATCCAGCCTAAATGATATGTAAAATAGGACATGAATTTGGGTGGAGGGCCATCTCCTCAAGAATGGGGACCACTTCAGCCTTTGTCCTCGGTGTTGCTCACAAGTTGTGTTGCCTATCTCAGATTCATACCAGGGTCATCTTCATAGAAAGAAAATTAAAAGGATATTCCCATCACATAGAGCTATGGCATTATTGCTATATTATGGCATTACTTGATTAGTGGAACTCCCCGATCCTGAGAATGAAGGGCCACAGCATAGGTCTATTTCTAAATTTTATCTGCACAGCGGTGTTGCTTAGATGGGGCCAAGCTGTAGTTCCTTGCACAGCTGGTGATGGGCGCCAAACTAAAACTGCCGCCTATTCATTCTCATAATTGGTGGTGCTCTCAGAGGTCACTCAGACCATCTGGTCCTAGAGAGATGACATGTAAGTTGGATGAAAATGTGCTAATTCTGTCTTACAAAAAAATCATATCTTTTATTATTGTTGAGCCTGTTACGGTGGCCACTAAGTTTGTACTGTTGTGTGCCTGTTTGCCGAAAATACACCAGCCATCTGACGATTACTACACGTATGTCAAAAGAAGGACCAGCACTCAATTTTGAAATCCATGCAAAAATATTCCTTTATTGCCATATAACTATGACGCGTTTCGACACCACACCGTGCCTTTATCAAATCGTTGATAAAGGCACGGTGTGGTGTCAAAAGACGTCACAGTTATGTAATAATAATATAATATTTTTGCATGGATATCAAGATTGAGTGCTGCTCCTTCTTTTGACATTAGTATGTAGGACAAAAATAATGATTACTACATGTATGTGATACGCTACCAATTAGTTTGTGTCACACTTATGTGTGCTATGTACATTATACTGTAATGTGCTTTTAATCAACCTTGAGATGCCAGGTGTCAGACTGGCAGCCGGTGTGTATGTGTGAACCGTAGCTTAGTTCAAGGCAGTGGCGTACACCCAATCCATGGGGCCCCGGTGCGAAACTGATCGATGGGCCCCCCCCCCCAAACGGGCTGGTCATCGCAGGCAAAGGCCCCTCACTACTCCAGTCAGTGCGGCAGAGGTCTTTTTC
This sequence comes from Bufotes viridis, assembly GCA_033119425.1. Taxonomy (NCBI): domain Eukaryota; kingdom Metazoa; phylum Chordata; class Amphibia; order Anura; family Bufonidae; genus Bufotes; species Bufotes viridis. The sequence goes on from CM065592.1 coordinate 70,120,444, forward strand.
CAACAGGCTGGAGTAATGAGGGCCCTGGCAGATGACCAGGAAGGGGGATGAGCTGGCAGTAAAAGCCCTCAGCACTGACTGGAGTAGTGAGGGCCCTGGCCTGCGATGACCAGCTCGGTTGGAAAGGGGGGTGATGAGCTGTCGACAGCTAATCACCCCCCCCCCCCAACCGGGCCCTCAGGCCCCTCACTACTGTAAGGGCTTTTCCCTGCCACTCCGCCAGCTCATCCAACCCGTCCCCCTCCCTGGTCATCGCAGGGCCGGGGCCCTCAAGACAGTGTGCAGCCTGTTGCCACCCCCGGTCTCCAGGGAGTGCGCTTAGCATGAGGCAAGCAGTCGCAGCAGAGGTGGGTCACTGCGCTGTGCAGACCGGTTGTAAACTTTCCTTACCGGCTGCTGGCTGCGGCGTTGCACTGCGACTGGCTCCTCCCCTCCTGTCCTGGGCTGGTGTCTCCTCTCTGGGTCCCGTCTGCTGCGATTGTGTGAGTTCAGGCGCTCAGCGCGCGCATGTTCCCGCGAGGCCTGCCGCAGGAGTTCACAGGTCTCGCAGGATTGACGCCTGTGCTCGCTCCTGCCCGGCACAGAAGAGATAAGACTAGTAACTAGTAGCACAGCTGCAGCAGGGGCCAGGGGTCCGTAGGCGGCCGGGCCCCCTGGGGTGCCGGGCCCGGTCGCAACTGCGACCCCTGCGACCCCTATATGTACGCCACTGGTTCAGGGTATCTCACCAGGTTCAACACTGCAGGGGTTAGACCCTTACTCTTATGGCTCTGTGTGTTGCTGTTCAGCTGCTGACTAACTAGTACATCAGCTTCCCTATAAATGCTTTCTTGTCTCTATCACTCTTGCCTGATCAATACAGGTCCTGCTAGGTTCTCTTTGTCTGCTTTATCTTGCTGTCTGAGCTATAATCTGTTACCATTCAGTATATTGACAGTTGCCTTCCTGGACTTTCACCACAGGCTTCTTTTGACTACGAGTAAGGGTCCATTCACACGTCCGTGGTGTGTTGCGGATCCTCAACACACCCGGCCAGCACCCCCCATAGAAATGCCTATTCTTGTCTGCAAGCTGCAGAGCCTGCAGAGCCTGCGGAGCCGCGGACCAGAAGTTCGGGACCGAAGCCAGCAAGTTCAGGGCCGCGCTCTGTAAATGTGGAAGCGGAGAGCACATAGTGTGCTCTCTGCTTCACGTCCAACACCATTGAGAATGAATGCATCCGCACCCGTTCTGCAGAATTGCGGAACGGATGCTGACCCACTTGCGGTGGAACAGTGGATCCACTGTGGAACAGTGGATCCACATCCACAGATCGTAACACCAGCAAGATTGTTGAATTATATGTGCAGTGCCGGTGCAAGGATTTTTGCCGCCCTAGGCAAAAGAAAAGTTTGCTGTCCCACCCCCTTGTGACATCACAATGCCCCACCCATATGATCTGCCATATTAACTAACGCCAGTGCTGCAGTGCCGCCATGTTTACTTTAAAAAGCCTGCAGGGACAGGCTATAAAGACCAGAGCCACTACATTAAGCTGCAGTGGTTCTGGGGACTATAGTGTCCCTTTAATGTGAGGTAAATTAGAGACTAGTGCCATGAATAATATACTAGATTGCCTACTTACAACCAGATGAGGATGATGATGGGCTCTGGCTGCAGTCTGGCTCCACTGGTCTGGTGTAGAACAGGCTCTCTGGAGGCTGTCTGTAAGGCCCCTTTAACACGGGCGTGATTTCCGCGCGGGTGCAATGCGTGAGGTGAATGCATTGCACCCGCACTGAATCCGGACCCATTTATTTCTATGGGGCTATGCACATGATCGGTGATTTTCATGCATCACTTCTGTGTTGCGTAAAAATCGCAGCATGCTCTATATTGTGCGTTTTTCACGTAACGCAGGCCCCATAGAAGTGAATGGGGCTGCGGGAAAATCGAAAGCATCCGCAAGCAAGTGTGGATGCAGTGCGATTTTCCCGCAAGGTTGCTAGGGGACGGGACCCGATCTTTATTATTTTCCCTTATAACATAGTTATAAGGGAAAATAATGGCATTCTCAATACAGAATGCTTAGTAAAATGTGCATTAAGGGGTTAAAAATAAAAAAATTAACTCACCTTATCCACTTGATCGCGTATTTGCCGATCTCTTCTGTCTTCTTCAAGCATTAGCTGCTATCTAAAGGACCTGTGGTGACGTCACATCACATGGTCCAATCACATGGTTCATCACCATGGTGATGGACCATGTGATTGGACCATGTGATGAGCTCGGTGACGTCATCACAGGTCCTTTAGCCGGCAGCTAATGCTTGAAGAAGACAGAAGACAAAAATCTGTTCTTACCAGTTTAATCTCTGTTTTGTCCCCTATCAGGGGCCAGTGTATGGAATAGATTTTAGGAACCAGGAGATGGAAAAAGATGTTTGGTCGGTCCTCTTTCTTCCAATTTGGGGCACTGCACGTGCGCTGTGCAGTGTACTTTGTCACCCTATGTAAATGGTGGGCAGTGGGCACAGTACAGTATGGTGGGCACTGGCAGTGGGCACAGTATAGTCTGTGGGCCTGACACACACTGGCAGGCAACTGCAATTATATTAAAGGGTAAAAATTAAATGACTTTTTTATCTGCAAGGTACTGTGCCACCCTATATGAGTGGTGTGCACACAGTACAGTCTGTGGGCCTGCGGCCTCTCACACACGGGCAGGCAAATGCAATATATATATAGAAAAAAGGGCTAAAAAGGGCTTTTTGGCTGCATTCACACGGGCGAGTTTTCCGCGCGGGTGCAATGCGTGATGTGAACGCATTGCACCCGCACTGAATCCGGACCCATTCATTTCCATGGGGCTGTGTACATGAACGTTGTTTTTCACGCATCAGTTCTGAATTGCGTGAAAATCGCAGCATGTTCTATATTCTTCATTTTTCACGCAGCTCTGGCCCATAAAAGTGAATGGGGCTGTGTGAAAAACGCATTGCATCCGCAAGCAAGTGCGGGTGCGATGCGTTTTTCACTGATGGTTGCTAGGAGATGTTGTTTGTAAACCTTCAGTTTTTAATCACGCGCGTGAAAAACGCATCAAAACGCATTGCACCCATGTGGAAAAAACTGAGCAATTGAATGCAATCGCAGGCAAAACTGAATAGCTTTGCCTGTGAAATCGCACAGTTTTCACTGAACGCATCCGCAACGCATCCGGACCTAATCCGGACACGCTCGTGTGAACCCAGCCTTTAGGGTGCTGTCAGGACGCTGTTCTTACAGCAGATGAGTCTTTTGAGGACTGGAGTGGACACAGAATACTGGCCTAGCTAACGCTTTCCCTATTAATTCAGCAGCAGCAGCAGCAGCACTCTCCCTGCTCTAACTAACAGTGCAACTTCAGAATGAATCTAAGATGGATGCTGTTCTTGCTTTTTGATAGGAGGTGGGAGGGTTAGGGAGGGAGGGTATGCTGATTGGCTGGAATGTGTCTGCTGACTGTGAGGTACAGGGTCAAAATTTGCTCAATAATGACGTATAGGGGGCGGACCAAACAACGCATATGTTCGCCCGCAGCGGCGAATGTAAACAAGCGATGTTCGCCGCCGAATAGTTCGGGACATCTCTACTAATATGCTGTTCAGTGTATAAGAGGAAACCAGTGAACACACAGGCCCAGGCCTCATTATAAATTAGGCACCCAGCTGGCAGTACATGCGCCTCGAGTAAAAACTACTCTACGCCGAACTGGAGAAGTTTTTACTCATCTTTTACAACTGTTTGCAGGCATAAAAGACAGTAAATGTGTTAGGGGAAGATGTTCAATCAACGACTCAGCCCTTGTCGCTCCCCCCGGCAAGCCCTTGTCACTCTCTCCCCACTTCCAAGTGGCGAGGACAGTGCAAAAATGGCCATGTGACAAAATATTATCACACATGCATTCAAAAAAGGGTCTACCGTCTTTCGACTATTTTTACACCAAATGTTGTCGTAAAGATATTGACCTCTATTGACTACTTAAAAAGAGGTGTGCCAATTTAGTAAACTATCCAGTGGCGCACCATATTCTTGGACCTCCTGGAGGCCAGTTTGCAAGAGATAGTAAGTACACAAAGTACTATAATACTTTGGTTCTGGTTCCAAGAATAATTATCCAATAGTACTAGACTCTAACACAATATTGGATCTCAAAGTTCAGAAGAAGGCAACACATTTCCAATCCCTTGTCACTAGTTGTCAAATCCCATGTCTTCATGGTTTCATAAGCACATTCTTATTGCTGTCATTCTGTTTACTGTGGACACAGGTCAGAGTTATTTTTTTAAATATGTATGTGAGTTGTTTGTATCTGTTATGTATTTAATCACACTTTTAATTCACTTAGCTGCATGAGCCTATTTTATTCCTGGATCTTGGAATTCACTGTAGAACAGCTTTATGGCAGAGTAGCCAGAAATAAGCCTCTACTCAGTAAAAGCACATGAAAGCCCACCTGGAGTTTGGGTGCACCTAATAAGCACCTAATGGACTCTAACACTGGAAGAAACAAGATTCTCTGCTCTGATAGAACCTAAATTTAACTTTTTGGCATCAATTCTAAGTGTTATGTCTGGGGAAACCAGGCACTGCTCATTATTACCTGCCCTAAACCATCCCTACAGTGAAGCATGGTGCTGGCATCATCATGATGGGGCATGGTTTCCAGTGGCTGGGACAGTGTTGAGGCAAAGCTAAATGGACCATAGATATACAGATATATTCATATTGAAAACCTGATCCAGAGTGCTCTGGACCTCTGTCTGGTTTGAAGGTTCACCTACAAACAAGACAATGACCCTATGCACACAGCCAAGAAAACACCCGAGGGACTTAGGGACAACTCTGACTTGTACCCAATTGAACATCTCTAGAGACATCTGAAATTGGTTGTCCAAGGACAGTCCCCATCCAACCTGCCAGAGCTTTAGAGGATTTGCTGAGAAGAATTGCAGAAAATCCAAAAATCCAAGTGTGTAAACCTTGTGGCATCATACCCATGAAGACGGAAGGGTGTAATCACTGGCAAAGGGGCTTTAACTAAGTCCAGAGTAAAGGGTCTGAATACTTATGTCAATGCAAGGTTTACATTTTCCCTTTCAATAAAATAGCAAAGATTTCTAGTATTCTTTTACACTTTGTCATTTTTGGGGACTGAGAGCAGATTGATGGGGACAAATCTGTTTATTTTATTTTAGCACAAGGCGGTAACATAACAAATTCTGAAAAAGTGCAAGGATCTGAATCCAAATGCATTGTATCTTCTGCATAGATGTAGAATGGACCCTCAGTACTTTTTGAAGTGTGGGATCAAACTGAAGAACATGGAGGGCACTTCAGGAGCTCGGTTCAGAGGCCCTAATACCCAGAGTGCTGTTCAAATTTTAAGTGAACATATATTACCACTTGAAATGTGGCATCTTGAATCACCCTATACACACTTCTTTGAAGTTCACCTTGTAGCATTCTTAGAATTATCCACCTTGTTGTTTAAGTGCACAATTTGTAGTGTTCTTGGAAAATCCCTAAGATGAATAGAAACAAAAACTTACTGCTGGCCTGGAAATAATCAATATGATCGTCTGTTTCACATGCATATCTAAAACCGCAATGCTTCTTTTTTTGTGAGACTGAAAGGTACTTATATTCCTAAAGAAAAGCACAAGTTACTTAACAGGAAAAACTATTTCTTAATTTTCTTGGAGATTATACTGGAATGGACTGAAACTGATACGATTCAGGATACAGTCGCAGGATGGCACAGGTCAAATATTGACAGGACAATAAAATTAAGTAAGTATAGCAAACAAAACAGGAGCCGCAGTTATCAATGGATGCATCACTGATGCATGGTATAACAGTGTTCCTGGTACTACTGGCGGTCTACTGAGTTGATGTGTTGACGGGCATGTCATCAGTGAAATGCCAGATATATAGATCTCGGAGAGAACTGGTGTTGGAGTGGCAGGAGATTGTCAAGGTATTTTAGGCTTGCCTGGTACTATACCAGTGTTTTGGGGCTCCTGGTGGTCTATGGTTCTGACATTGCAGAGCTGTTGAGCCTAATTACTTCATGTCACCACTGTGGTCTATGACTAGCTGCAGAGATCATGATGAGTAGTGGAGAAGACCATTGAGCAGCACTGGAAACCTAGACGGAGGAGTTTGTGGATTTAGAATTTAAGTAAGGCTTTTGTTGTACTATAAAAATGCTCTGGAGCTCCTGATATTCTATTCTTCTAACATTGCAGAGTTGCCGTGTCTGACAACTTCACGTGACTGCTGAGGTCAGTGACAGGCTGCAGCGATCATGAGTAGTCGAGAACACCATAGATGCAGCACCGGAAGCATAGATAGCGGAATGTACCTGCACTCAAATGGCAGAAGATTGAGAATTTAAGTAAAGGTTTTTCTTGTACTATAACAATGCTCTGGAGCTCCCAGCATTCTACTGTATGTTTCTGACATAGCATGGATAATGTTCCTGGGTACAAATATCTATGATTGGCTGCAGTGATCATAAGGATTTGCCAGACATGTTATCGATGCAGCGCCAAAAACCTAGACCTCCGAGGGCACCAGTGCTGGAATGGCAGGAGATTGAGAAGGTAGGAATGAACTAGTACTATAACAATACTTTGGTGCAGTCTATATTTCTGAAATTGTAGAGATGATGTGCCTAGCTGCTTCACGTGACCACTGAGGTCAGAGACAGGCTGCAGCAATCATGAGGAGTAGTCAGGCATATAATCGATTCAAAGTCTAAAACAGACCGCCAAGAGCACTGGAACAGTAAGAGAGTGAGATGGTAAATAAGGCATCTTTTTTATAACATTTCCAGCCTTCAACAATTTTTTTAAAGTTCTGTAAATCCCCTTTAATAACATTTTGTATAGAATATAAAGTCTAAGATTAGAGGTGCTTGTGCATATTCCCTCAGCAAAAATGCTGAAAATGTTGCAGCCAGAAAAAAACACCATGCATTGATTTTAAAAGTTGACATCACAATGAGGGTAATGTGTATTCACTGTAAGAACTAGAACCATTATGCCAGGTAGAGCAACATAAAAAATGCCTATTTTAAGTGGCATTAAATTCATCTGGTTGCTACGGAAACATTTTTGCTGGCATTGATGTAGAGAGCTTATTCCAGAGATTATCTGTCACATTGAGTCAACATGACATGGCCAAAGGCTTAGGTAAAATAGTACGCTTTAGTAAAGTCTTGGGCTCAGCCTTATAGATATTGACTGACTAATAAATGTGATTTCTTGAGATGTGCTCTGCAGATCTGACACCCTGAAAAGCTCTAAAACAGCAGATCTGGTTTATTTACACTCATCTGCTGTAAATCATGGATTGGAGACTTTTCATGAAGTATCAATGTCTTTGGTAAAGTACTGGAATAGGTTTACATATCGCCTAGATTGCTCACATGATCCAGAAGGCTGTATGGTTTCAGCAAAGTATAGTTTGTGGGAACTGATTTATTCAGACTTTTGTTATGGGCTGGATTTTTTGGGGGAATGGCAGGATTGGTAGAGGGACCTACCATTCCATTCCACTCCACTCCAGTACAGCTATTCCCCCTCGCTTGAGGTGTTCTCAGGTGTATTCACTGGAATTGTTAGTGGGGAATAAATACAGACCTCAGACTGGGTCAGACCCCTGAAGCTGGTGGACTTGTCTCCTCTAAAACCTGATCTCCTTGTGGCTTGTATGTAGCTTAGGTAGATATACTGTTTAATTTGTGTTTATTTTTTGGTGTCGTGGCTTCTCCCAAGTAATTACACAACAAGGTTGTCCTGGAGTCCGCTGGTTAGTAAATAAACTGAAGTAGACTTTTATTACTGTTGAGTAAGGATTAGCAAACCAGTTCAGACGGCAGATGAACCTGAATCTTTCCGGGTTCAATTTGGACGAATCCACTCAAACAGCAAATAGCGCCATTTTAATGCACATCGTATATACAAAACAGTCGCACTCTGAGCTCAGTCTCGCGGTGCTGGCATCCAGGGTTGGCATCCCATGTAACAATACAAACGAAGAGGATCGGCACTCACGACTTGCAAAATATTCTTGATTCTTTATTACATTGCCCCTCAGAGGAATAGACAGACAACCCCAACATCTTGAGCCTTTGTCAAGTACAAAAAGTTAGACATACAAACATTTAAATAGTCCGCAGCTACTGACGTCACACACATGTGATACAAGATCACCATAGAAACATAGAAACAATTAATAGTGTTATTCAAACAAGACATGCCAAAATCCACGGACTACAGGTAAAACGGATCACATGCAGTTTACTCAGGAATAACATATACAATGGGACAAGGGTATTAATTATATAGACGCAATCAATGTTAATAACAATATACATAAAGTAAATAACCTGAGATGAAAATCATTCCTGATATCAGGTTTTCTGAAAGAAAATTTTTATTTTAATTTTATGATAAATATCACCACAGCATGAGACAATCATCTTGATCAGACGTGCACAGGATATTTGTTGGGGGGACATCAACCAGAATTTGGGACACATAGTAAGATATCACAGAAAAGTACCCAATTCATATTCACGATTGAAACCTCCTGGATCCAGGGTTTGTAACCTATGGATCCAGAAGGCCTCTCGTCTTTGAAGTAATTTCATCCTGTCACCACCTCTCCGTGGTGGCAGCACCTGCTCTATAATTTGGAAACGGAGCTGGGAACTGTTGTGACCAAATCGATCAAAATGAAAGGGGATAGGAAACAATACATTTTTCTTCCTAATTGTAGACTTGTGTTTAAAAACCTGTCTTTCATTCTGGTCGATGTCTCCCCAACATACACCAGCCCACACGGACATTTTAAAAGATAAATCACAAAATTGCTATTGCAAGTAAAAAAGCCTTTTTCTGGAAACTTTTGCCCTGTATGGGGATGGGCGAAAAATTCCCCTTTTATAACACTGGAGCAATGAATACATCCTAAACACGGAAAAGTTCCTCTCCTAGGTGTAAGAAAAAGTCAGCTGGTGCGGCACCCTTGCATTACTTCCAATGTCAGCCTTGATAATATTATCACGAATATTTTGTGATCTTTTGTAGCATACCATTGACCTCTCTTGGAATTCTGGAATCATTGGATATCCTTCATGTAAAATCTTCCAATGTTTATTGATGACATGACAAAACCTTCCCATCCAGGGATGAAAATTAATTAAAGGGAATGCGTGTTTTTCTCTCCTGTTGTTGTATAGTACCACCAGTATGCATTTTGTCACATTCCTTCTATAATAAAGACATGGGATATCCTCTGGCTGAGAACTTTCTCGTCATGTCATCAAAACGCATTTCTTTAACGTCATTATTGCTCACTAATCTGTTGACCCTTTGATGCTGTGAGTATGGCAAAGATTTTTTTTACTGCACTAAAATGATTACTAGAATAGTTCAGCAAGCTATTCCTATCTGTACTTTTTACGTAAAGATCTGTCTGCAGAGAATTACTGTCATCTCCTTTTATTACCCAGGTATCAAGAAAAGTGATCTTCTGTTCATCATATTGCATTGTAAAGTTTAATTCGGGCCAAATAGAGTTCAAGTGGACATGTCAGCGGGAAAAAATCACTAAGGAGGTAGAAGAAGGAGGCTGACATGACCCCGAGTGGAAGTAGGGGGGGGGCTTGCCCTGATTGGCTCCCAGGCTGACAGACAGCCTGGATGAACAAATCAGTGCTGCAGCAGACAGAGAGGTGCCCTAGCAGAACGAGCAGAACTCCATTCTGTGCTGGGCTGTGAGAGAGGGTGGCTAGTGTTACAGTGTCTGCTAGGAAAACGATCTTAGGGAGCCAGTGAGAGTGATAAATTATTCAGGGACAGTCAGAAATCAATAAATCAAGCTTATTGGCAGGGAAAGTAAAGGGAAAGTCTAGGATTGCAAAGAAGAATTGTATGTGTTGTGTACAATAGAGAGAAGCAGGACAGCTGACAGACAGGGAGAGAGGAGACAGGACCTGTGGCTGGCTGTGCCTGCTATCAGAAGTGCAGGTGCACCTGAAAAACAGCTACCTACAAGCAAATACTTTCACAGAAATCCTTTTTTGTAAGGTTCAAAATATATTTAAGCTATATGTATATATATATATATATGTTGTAGGAGAGTCCCCTGGATAATAATGGACGGGTGATACGTGCCACCAGAGGTCCTGGCCTCGGTGGAGTAAGAACCGGATCATTGCGGTTACAGCGGCGAATGCTGCTGGCGCAGCGTGTCCGGGCTACTTCTTACTGGGAACAGGTAAAGAGCAGGGTGGGTTCCTGTTCCCCACGGCCAGCCCAGGTTGTTGGTGGAGCTGGGCCTTTGAAGAACCCAGCCTGCTGAAGATGGGAGGTGGGGTGTGTCTTGCTGTGCTGGAGATTTTGACAGACAGAGTCGGTGCTGGTCAAGAAGAGAGACTGGGCGGAGCACAAACTGAAGGATAGCCCTGGGACCTGTGGTGCCACTAGCCGAAGGGGATCTGGCCTGAGGGAGACAAAGGCAAGTAGCCTAGAAGCCTGCAGGAACAGTGTGGTCTGTCCAGAAACAAGGTGACTCAAACCTGCTGTTTATTTGCTATGGAAGGACTTTTGTTCCATGCACTATGTGGATACGCACCTGTGTGGTCTGCACATTGCCTGTTATGCCTTTGGTGTGAATAAAGTCACAGTGTATCACAAAGACTGTCTGTGATTGCCTCTATACTGCCGCCGCTACCGTAGCCTACCACAAGCAGATCCCCACAATATATACAGTTGTGTTCAAAATGATTCAACCCCCACTGAAATTGAGTGTTTTGGCCAGTTTGACATTGATTTTGATCATTTCAGTCATCTTGTTTACAATTAAATCAAAGAGGCACTTGTAAGTCAGACAAATATAACATAACATTTATAATGAAATAACCACAAATGTCTTTTCTGTGCTCACATCATTATCAGTTTTATTCAACCCCCAAGTGACATTCAATCTTAGTACTTAGTACAACATCTTTTTCCAGTTATAACAGCTTTTAAACGTGAAGCATAGCTTGACACAAGTGTCTTGCAGCGATCTACGGGTATCTTCGCCCATTCTTCATGGGCAAAGCCTCCAGTTCAGTCACATTCTTAGGCTTGCGCGCTGCAACTGCTTCCTTTAAGTCCCACCAGAGGTTCTCAATCGGATTAAGTCTGGTGACTGCGATGGCCACTTCAAAATGTTCCAGCCTTTAATCTGCAACCATGCTCTAGTGGACTTGGAGGTATGCTTGGGATCATTGTCCTGTTGAAAGGTCCAACGTCTCCCAAGCCTCAGGTTTGTGACGGACTGCATCACATTTTCATCCAATATCTCCTGGTACTGAAGAGAATTCATGGTACCTTGCACACGCTGAAGCTTCCCTGTACCTGTAGAAGCAAAACAGCCCCAAAGCATGATTGACCCCCGCCATGCTTCACAGTAGGCAAGGTGTTCTTTTCTTCATAGGCCTTGTTCTTCCTCCTCCAAACATAGCGTTGATCCATGGGCCCAAACAGTTCTAATTTTGTTTCATCAGTCCACAGAACACTATCCCAAAACTTTTGTGGTTTGTCCACATGACTTTTGGCATACTGCAGTCGACTCTTCTTATTCCTTGGAGACAGCAAGGGGTGCGCCTGGGAGTTCTGGCATGGAGGCCTTCATTACGCAGTGTGCGCCTTATTGTCTGAGCTGAAACTTCAGTACCCGCATCTGACAAATCTTTTTCAGTTCCTCAGCAGTCACACGGGGACTTTTCTCCACTTTGCGCTTCAGGTAGCACACAGCAGTCGAAGTCAGCATCTTCTTTCTGCCAATACCAGGTAGCGTTTCAACAGTGCCCTTTGCCTTGAATTTGCGAATGATGCTTCCTATGGTGTCTCTTGGTATGTTTAACATCTTTGCAATCTTCTTATAGCCATTGCCCTTCCTGTGAAGAGAAATCACCTCTTCTCTTGTCTTCCTGGACCATTCTCTTGACTTCATCATGTCTGTAAACACACCAGTAAATGTCTAGAAGGAGCTGAGTATCACAGTCATTTTACATCTGCCGAATTGGTGCTTATTATGCTTGATTGCTGCTCCTTGACATCCACAGGGGTTTTCAATACCTGATTGAAAACACTTGAATGAACCTCTGTTCTTAAGAGTGGTCGTCTTTAAGGGGTTGAATAATTGTATCAATGAAGAAATCACAAAAAAACATTTAATACTGTATTACAAAAACAATTGATGTCATTTTAGTTGCATTTGGTTCTTTAAAAAGTCCTTGTAAGATTTCATTCTGAACACAATTACAAATGTACACTAAATTCCCTAAAACCCTTTACAGCATTGGGGGTTGAATAATTTTGAACACAACTGTATGTGTTTACTAGACCAGTACACAGGGTAGTGCACTACCTTATCTGAGAGGCCCAAAAATGTCTGGGCTACGGAAGGGTTCCAAACGAAAGAACTAGAGCCAGAATGTGGTGGGTAGCAGCACCATCTTTCCAACCAGAAGTAGTAGTAGTGGTAGTAGGCCGCAGTTGCCCCTGCTGGCTTAGGAAAGGCGCAACATTATAGTTGAGGAGAAAGAGGATGAGATAGTGGATTGGATGGCTCACCTCCTCTCAATCGCAGCAGGTTGACATGGAGGTTACTTCAGAGTCTGACACCGTGCCATGGAGCCAGGGGTCACAGCATCCTCCTGCTCCTCCTCCTTGCAGCCCCAAACAAGGCTTTCAGTGGAGGCCTCCTAGTCTTCACTGCCCCTTCCTAGAGGGAGCTTTCCTTTTTCCTAAGAAGTGACAAAAAAAACACACCACACTCTACGGCAGATAGTCAAGTCTCCCTGTTGATGACTTGTGTGAGAGCCCTCACTGTTTGATTTGCCCTGAGGAGGAGGTTGGGGTGGAGGTTAGTGACCACATCCACATGCATACCTTTGTTGATGGTGGTGGTAAAACTGGCACCTGTAGCCATGACATTGTTGGTGGGGGCAGTGACAGTGGCAGTTGAGGAAAATGCAGAGCAGGGGAAGGGGGCCCAGGAGCCCCTCATGATATCTCACAGTCTGATAAAAGTGTCAGGGAAGGTGAGGACTCCGATGACGATTATGTGCTGGACAGGACCTGGGAGTTGGATCAGGGTGCTGAGGAGTAGGCAACATCAGTGGAGAAGAGCAGTGGTGGCAGCAATAAAGAGCAGAGGCAACATACCTCCCAAAGGACAACCAGGGCCACATCTGCTTCGGGATCTGGTGATGCTGCTGATGCTGTAGGTGGGTTAGGCCCAAAAGGTGCTAGAGCTAAGCCCAGCTTGGCTGCCTGTAACTCTGTTCAAGCAACCCTGTATGCTATAGCCATTCAAACACAATTATAGGTACCAGAGGTCTATTACAGCACAATCTTTTGGGAAAATACAACTGGCCAGCATTCTTAATCAGATCTAGTCTATCCTCCTTCTCCTGATCCTCTTTGTGGCAGCCAACCCACATCCCCAAGCAATACAGAATCTTTGTCATCATCATCATCTTCTTCTTCTTCTAAGACTCCTCCTTGTCCTTGGCTACATCATGAGACATCTATAACGGAACATTTGCCCATGAAAAAACTTTTCTCCACCAGCAATCAGTTTGTCTACAAGCTGACCAAGTTGCTGGCGGTGTATTCGCTGTAGTATCATTGTAGTAGAACCTTGTACAGTGAGGAACAGAAGTATTTGAACACCGTGCAATTTTGCAAGTTCTCCCACTTAGAAATCATGGAGGGGTCTGAAATTCACATTGTAAGTGCATTCCCACTCTGAGAGACAGAATAAAATAAAATAAAATTCAGGAAATCACATTGTATGATTTTTAAAGAATTTATTTGTCTTGCACTGCTGCACATAAGTATTTGAACACCTGGCAATCAGCAAAAATTCGGGCTCTCAAAGACCTGTTACTGTGCCTTTAAAAAGTCCACCTCTACTCCACTCATTAATCTAACTTAGTAGCACCTGTCTTTAAAGTCAGTCAGACGCCAACCACTACCATGGGCAAGACCAAAGAGCGCTCAAAAGACACCAGAGACAAAATTGTGCATCTCCAAAAGGCTGGAAAGGGCTACGGGACAATTGCCAAGCAGCTTGGTGAAAATAGATCAACTGTTGTAGCAATTGTTAGAAAATGGAAGAGGCTAAAGAAGACTGTCAGTCGCCCTTGGACTGGGGCTCCATGCAAGATCTCACCTCGTGGAGTATCACTAATGATAAGAAAGGTGAGGAATCAGCCCAGAACTACAAGGGAGGAGCACCAGGGCCTTTTGACCCCTTCCCACTATATCATGGGACTGTCTCCCACAGCAGGCACTTACCTGCCTCCTCCACCTCCTCCTCCATAGATATGGTCCCGTCCCCAACTGCAGCAGGGCACTACCCATCCTCCCTTTCACTTGTGTTAAGTATATTGTTGCCATGCCTTGTTGGAGCTGATCAGCATGGGAGAGAGTAGCCACACCAGTGAGCAGTTGCTCAAGTACATCAAGCAGCATACATCCCGCTGGCTGTCACCTCACCAACTGGGCAAGGTGGTCAGTGACAGTGGGCCCAACATCCTGGGCGCGATGAACCAAGGGCAAATAACACATGCTCCCTGCATGGCCTTTTAAAAAAAAGGCACTGGCTTGCACAAGGTGCTGGTAATATCCAGGAGACTGCCCCTTTTTTCAGCCATTGTTAAGTGCTCACATATTGCATATGCTCGAGTGTCTGTATGTCTGTACAAGCAGAAAGACGTGAACAAATTGGTCATCCACCAGACAGCCTCAATAGCAGAGAGCAAGTGTTGTTTCCAGGTCGGACAGTGGTAGCTCATGCCTTTCATGCCGCATTTGTCACTCATCCTCCTCATATGTGTATTTGAAGAGACGCTGATGTTTATTCAACTGGTGGTACTGTAGCTGTTGGGGAAGCACAATGAGAAACCCCCATGGGGGAGGAGGTGCTGCCACTTGAGGAGGAGGAAGAGGAGTTGGAGGAGAAAGAGGATGATGATGATGATAGGATCTCAATACCGTAGGAAACACTTTAGTTTTGTCCCCATTCATTGTAAATGGGGACAAAACTGAATGGAACGGAGTGCACCAAAATTCATTCCATTATGTTTGGTTAAATTCCCAAGCTGGACAGAAAACCGCTGTAAGCAGCGTTTTTGAGTGTGTCATGGGATGTGAAGCAAGACAGATCCAGCATGAAACACAATACAAGTCAATGGAGCCACATCCTTCTTCTCGGACTCAAAAGAATACAGATCCGACCTCCCTCATTAAATTTCAATGGTTTTAGTGCTAGATCCATCATGGCCAATTTAGAGATAATACAACTGGATCCATTCATAATGGAAGCAACCAGTTGTATTATCCTAACCAAAGCGTTTTTGCTGAACCCTGCCAGATCCAGTATAAACGCAGGAAGTAGCTTTAGCTTACTACCATTAAACACTGTGTACGCAGCTTGCCGCAGCTTACAGCGAGCAGGCCTTCTCCATCCCCTGCAGATTCATCCCTCTCCCACCGTCACGAGCAGCAGTAGCAGCAGCAGCCATTTTATTGTCCTCAACAGTCTCCTGAGGCGAATCAGCAAGCCGACAACACCTGCCTCAACGCCCAGGTTCACGCCTACCGAAACTATGGCCAGTCTCAGTGACATACCCTGACCCCATGGATTTCTGGACAGACAGACTGGAACAGTGGCCCAAACTAGCACAACACACTCTCTCTTCTTTCTTGCCATGCCTCCACTGTCATCTCTTTTCAGTGCCACGGGGGGCGTGGTGACACCCAAATGGACCAAGTTGTTCTTCTCCAGTGTCCAAAACATCACTTTTGTTAAAATGAACCAAGCCTAGATTCAGGAAGATTTTCACACTCCTCCGGCTGATTCCGATGTATAGACCTCACCCACATTGCCTTGCTGGCGGTGCCCCATCTTGCCACTGTTGCTGTTTGTCTATTATCACATTCTGTACGGCTGCTGCTGCTGTGGCCTACATCATGCTACTAATGCCTCTCAGTTGTCAGTTTACCTGTATTCACTTTTGATGCGATGCTAAGGAGGCTTGTCCCCATACCGGCCTGCTATTGCTGTGGCAACCCTGATGTTTTGATCCAGGAGATGCAGCGGCGGCCATGCGGGCATCAGAATTGACAAAGGGGCCGGGGAGCGGGGTAAGTATGACCTATATGAGGGGCCTGGGCATTAGGACGGGATATTATAGGAGTTGGATAACCCCTTTAAGGCACAGCATAAATGTATGTGATTACTGCATCAATACCTCCATTATCTCACAGTCCAGGCAATGCTGGGGCCTGCATCATGCCACTAATGCCTAAGTGTCAGTTCCTGTGTACTCACTTTCCACAAGGTTGA
This sequence comes from Bufotes viridis, assembly GCA_033119425.1. Classification (NCBI taxonomy): domain Eukaryota; kingdom Metazoa; phylum Chordata; class Amphibia; order Anura; family Bufonidae; genus Bufotes; species Bufotes viridis. The sequence continues at coordinate 70,136,889 of CM065592.1, forward strand.
AATTTTAAAATTTTCTTAGGGGTAATTAAGCAAGAGGGGATATTAGAGGGCGCTTACTACTTACTGCTCATACACTGAAGGTCCTAATATTGATGGCCTGTAGGCAGACAGAATTCTAGGGGCACTTTCCTAAAAATTAAAACACTCCCCTATATTTTGGTCTGGAAGACCTTCTGCAAATCGTCAGGAGTAGCTAGAATTTAATCATTTAATAGAGAACTTTTGCTGAAACCATGGAGGCACAGCAGTACTTTTCAGAGCGCTCTTCTAGCTTAATCAGTTCTCCTTGGCTTTTCCAGCATGTGGAGTACAGATCCCAAATATTTCTTTATGGATCTGTACTCCACATGTTTGAAGAGCCAATTAGAGGCACTGAAACCTGACGGAGTGCTCTGAGATGCGCTAGTGTACCTTTGTGGTATCATCAAAGATTTAGGGACCTTTTAAATGGATCAGGTTCAGCCACTGTTTTGCTATTCTTTTAGTTAAGGTTATTTTAACCGCTATTCATTTTAATTTGTTAAGCTGTATATGTCACTTTTGTAACTTTTTTCATGACCAGTTTTTTAAAATAATTTTTAAATTCCTTTCTCATTTTTTTCCAGAATTTTTTGGTTTATAGTTTGAAAAAGAAAAAGTCAAAATATACCGTACTTATTTTATTTTCTAGTATTTCTTTCTGGTAATCAAATAGTGTTACCCCAAAACAGACTTTTTATTTGTGTTTGTCATCACACACCATGAATTTTCATATATTACATGTCCATTTTAGGGTAATTGGGTCACAACTAGAGAGGGGATATTTTAAGTGTATGTTTTATATAATTTATGTTTTTTTTTCACTTTTTTTTTTTATGGTCTATCCCTCAAAGGCCAATAACCCATCGAGGAGCTTTTTTTCTTTTATGCTATACTTTAAAGAGGACCTTTCATCAAGATAAGGGTATAGTAATTCTTACCCTACCATGCTGGGAGCCCTCCACTGATGTATAATCCATGTTAATTTACTCAAAATGACCCCATGATCGTGTATTATTTGCCCCGTTTCTTTAGCCGCCTCATATGCAAATGAGGCGGAATTTTGTACGGGGCGGCGACTTTTCTTTTGCCTGGGGAGTGGCTGCATTACTCCCTGGCTGAGAGCGCAGCCAATCATAGCGCTCGGCTCTTAGCCAGGGAGAAGGAGCTGAAGTTCTCGCGAGAATCGCGAGAACTTGAGCTTCTAAACATCCCGATCGTGCTCCATGGATTCCCCGCCGAGGATGTCGTCAGAAAAGGCAGCAGCAGCACCAGCGGCAGGGTAAGTAAGAGAATTACCCCTAGACATAGAGACAAATCTCGCGAGAACTTGAGCTCCTTCTCGCTGGCTAAGAGCCGAGCGCTATGATTGGCTGCGCTCTCAGCCAGGGAGAAACAAAGCCACTCCCCAGGCAAAAGAAAAGTCGACGCCCCGTACAAAATTCCACCTCATTTGCATATGAGTTGGCTGAAGAAACGGAGCGAATAATACATGATCAGGGGGTCATTTTGAGAAAATAAACATGGATTGTACATCAGTGGAGGGCTCCCAGCATGGTAGGGTAAGAATTACTATACCCTTATCTTGATGAAAAGTCCTCTTTAAAAATTACTGGGGGAATCAGCACTGTTCCAGGGACTATTATCACTGCTTGGGCTCATGCACACGACCTTTGGTCGTTCGTTCTGTGCATTGGGGACCGCAACATTCGTACAGATTCTGCAGATGGATCCAGACCCATTCAACTTAAATGGGTCTGTGATCCGTCCGCACCGCAAAAAAATAGAACATGTTCTATTCTTTTGCAGTGCGGAGGCATGGAGAGAAACCCCACGGAAGCACTCTGTAGTGCTACCTTGGGTTTTCGTGCCTTCGTTCCGCGCTTTCCGAATTGCAGGATGCACACGGCCAGGGCCCGTATATTGTGGACCCGCAACGCACCGTTTGAGATGTGCACATACACGCATTTTTTTTCGCGTGTAAACACGCCAAAAACCGCTTGTGGGAAAAGTACTATAAAACATTAATTAAGTACAAAATTTGCCTAAAAAACATGTTAAAAATGCATTAAAAAGTGAGTAATTCTGAGGCATAAAAATCTGCTTGGATTTAGCACAGATTTTTTACACGTATATTTTGAAAATCAGCCGTGTGTATATATATACAGTATATAAACGATGCACAGAAGACTAGCATGTACAGTAATAAAGATATAGGAGACATTTATGAAGGCTGCTACGCCAATTTTGTGGTGTTAAATAGTCGCATGTTTTGGCGCACTCGACAATTTGTGCAAAAATGTTTTTGGCTTCCCATGCCACTTTCAGAAGTGGAGTGAGAAGCTGGTTTGTTTTGGAAGATAGATCACTTTTAAGATACATTTATGATGTGCGCCACTGCTAAATGTCACACAAAATGTCGCAGTTACTCGCAAAGTATGTTACAATTGTGTTCAAAATTATTCAACCCCCTCTGAAATGGAGTGTTTTGGCCAGTTTGACATTGATTTTGATCATTTCAGTCATCTTGTTTACAATTAAATCAAAGAGGCACTTGTAAGTCAGACAAATATAACATTTATAATGAAATAACCACAAATGTCTTTTCTGTGCTCATGCTTGGGAGACGTTGAAAGATCCAACGTCTCCCAAGCATCAGGTTTGTGACGGACTGCATCACATTTTTATCCAATATCTCCTGGTACTGAAGAGAATTCATGGTACCTTGCACACGCTGAAGCTTCCCTGTACCTGTAGAAGCAAAACAGCCCCAAAGCATGACCCCCCGCCATGCTTCACAATAGGCAAGGTGTTCTTTTCTTCATAGGCCTTGTTCTTCCTCCTCCAAACATAGCGTTGATCCATGGGCCCAAACAGTTCTAATTTTGTTTCATCAGTCCACAGAACACTATCCCAAAACTTTTGTGGTTTGTCCACATGACTTTTGGCATACTGCAGTCGACTCTTCTTATTCATTGGAGACAGCAAGGAGGTGCGCCTGGGAGTTCTGGCATGGAGGCCTTCATTACGCAGTGTGCGCCTTATTGTCTGAGCTGAAACTTCAGTACCCGCTAGTGTTGATCATGAATTTTCGAATTTTAATCTCGAATATCAGCACTTCGAGAATTCGCGAATATTTAGAATATCGCAAAATATATTCGCAATTGCGAATATTCGTTTTATGCGATATTTTTATATGCAAATTTTCACAAGCAAGAAAATGTCATTATTTTCTTGTTTGCGAAAATTCGCATTAATTGTTTTTGCATAGATTAGCATAAAAATTAGCATAAATTTGCATAACAGTTGCATAAGCTGGTATTTGAAAGGTATCTTAAATGCCAGTTTATGCGAATAGAAAATAATGTCTGGAGATTACGAATTTGCGAATTTTCAAATATATGGCGAATATTCGCCCAAATATTCGCGAAATATCGCGAATTCGAATATTGCCCCTGCCGCTCATCACTAGTACCTGAATTTGACAAATCTTTTTTCAGTTCCTCAGCAGTCACACGGAGACTTTTCAACACTTTGCGCTTCAGGCAGCGCGCAGCAGTCGAAGTCAGCATCTTCTTTCTGCCACATCCAGGTAGCGTTTCAACAGTGCCCTTTGCCTTGAATTTGCGAATGATGCTTCCTATGGTGTCTTTTGGTATGTTTAGGATACAAAAGGTAGAGAAAAAGAGGATTATAGCACCACTATGCTCTAATGGTTCGGTTATGTAACCGGATCCAGATAGAGCTAGTGCCTGTATTGGAAAGAGAACCAGTAGGCGCCAAGGGTGGGAGGAAATAATCAGAGGTAAGTGGTTCCGTGAAGTATTAGTAGAGTGGAAGTAAGTATATACAAATAGATATAAATACAAGATGGGAAGGCTGCACCAGTGTTTTCTTGGGGGTAGAACCTTGATTCTCCCCCTTACGACAGAGTGAATGGGACACAGATTATCCCTAGAAAAAAAAGAAGGAAAACACTTAAAACAGGCGCCAACTCCCTCAAGATAGGTATGTAGGTTTTTCGCGAGGGTTTCTGTGAGGGGCGTTATTCCACTGGGGTGTATTTTCCCAGGGATACCAAGATAACACTCACTTCACAGGGGGGTGGTCAACAGGATAAGCTCAAGACACCTGTGACCCGTGCCCCCCCGGCTAGGATCGCTTGTAGTAATAATTAGAATGAATGAATTTGTGAAGTGATTAATGTCCTATGTTCTATTGATCTAATTATTCATGTACTTACCCAGTAAGGAACCAACTGACAAATATACCACCCTAGAGAACACTAATGAATAAGATGATATAGAACCCTGAGTATCTACCAATGTATAAAATATCTATCTCTAAAATAAATATCGACAACAAACCATCCCACAACAAACACTTTGCGACCAAAGAAACTATATACATAGACATATACCATATTTCAGACTTATCATGTCCTTTTATTATGTTACCCAATGAACCATATGTCTATATACATACCATGTAATCTTTTATTTCAGATATATCATGTTTTTTATGTATTTTTATATACTTTTATATACCTTTCAGTCAGCAAATTTATACACTTTTTAACCAGTGAATTTTATATATTCTATATATTCTTATATATTTTAATATTCATATCCTTCTAAATGAGTGAACTCTATATATTCTTATATATTTTATACCCACCCTTGCACTTGTACTTTGTAATGGATTTTTTATATATCTCCTGAAGAAGGGGGCTCCAGACCCCCGAAACGCGTCGGGCCACATATTTAATAAAAGAGATTGACCAGAAGCCACTCGTGTGTCGGCTGCAATCAATTACTAAGAAATAACTACAAGCGATCCTGGCCGGGGGGGCACGGGTCACAGGTTTCTTGAGCTTATCCTGTTGACCACCCCCCTGTGAAGTGAGTGTTATCCTGGTATCCCTGGGAAAATACACCCCAGTGGAATAACGCCCCTCACAGAAACCCTCACGAAAAACCTACATACCTATCTTGAGGGAGTTGGCGCCTGTTTTAAGTGTTTTCCTTCTTTTTTTTCTAGGGATACTTTGTGTCCCATTCACTCTTGGTATGTTTAACATCTTTGCAATCTTCTTATAGCCATTGCCCTTCCTGTGAAGAGAAATCACCTCTTCTCTTGTCTACTGGACCATTCTCTTGACTTCACCATGTTTGTAAACACACCAGTAAATGTCTAGAAGGAGCTGAGTATCACAGTCATTTTACATCTGCCTAATTGGGGCTTATTATGCTTGATTGCTGCTCCTTGACATCCACAGGCGTTTTCAATACCTGATCGAAAACACTTGAATGAACCTCTGTTCTTAAGAGTGGTCGTCTTTAAGGGGTTGAATAATTGTGTCAATGAAGAAATCACCAAAAAAAATTTAATACTGTATTACAAAAACAATTGATGTCATTTTAGTTGCATTTGGTTCTTTAAAAAGTCCTTGTAAGATTTCATTCTGAACACAATTACAAATGTACACTAAATTCCCTAAAACCCTTTACAGCATTGGGGGTTGAATAATTTTGAACACAACTGTAGGTAACCCCCTGGCATACAGACAAATGATAAAACCCGTGCACCATCTTATAAATTTGGCGCAGCACAAGAAACCAAAGACAGAAAAAACAGCGCAGTTGATGAATGCCCACATAATATATTAAAAAATTAATGAATGTAGAATTTCAGCTTCTATTTTTTCCTTTATATTTTTATCTTAGGAAAAATACTGTATATGTTTATTCCAGGTAGTTTTACATTTACAGAAAAAACTAGATAAAACAAGGTGGTCTCAGTCCAGGCGGGTACCTACGCTAAACCTATTAATGCTGTTGCGCATTTTTTCTACAGGAGCGCAGTCCCGCACATATGGTGTGTTGCCCCTTGTTACCTCCATGTGCTTCAGCAACCGGTAGGAGGAGGGACACACACACCTATATGTACCACCTTAATCAAGGTCGCCTATTAGATGGGCGGGACACTAGTGCACATGAATCTCACCCCTGTATAGGAGCGTATTCACACATGAAGGTGCCACTCCTTCAAGACAAGTTAAACAATTCACAGAAAAAACTAGATAAAACATCCTGCGCGATATGATATTTAGTGTGCGCGGATGAACATGGCTGCATTTATCAAATCACAGAAAATGGTGCACTAAAATAAATGCAAACATTATGTGGAATAAGCCCTCATTCTGATAACGTCTGAGACACTTAGTCAACATATTTTGATCAAAACACATCTAAGCCCACCCACCAAGCGACAAGGTGGTCTCAGTCCAGGCAGGTACCTACGCTAAACCTATTAATGCTGTTGCGCATTTTTTCTACAGGAGTGCAGTCCCGCACATATGGTGTGTTGCCCCTTGTTACCTCCATGTGCTTCAGCAACCGGTGGGAGGAGGGACAGACACACCTATATGTACCACCTTAATCAAGGTCGCCTATTAGATGGGAGGGACACTAGTGCACATGAATCTCACCCCTGTATAGGAGCGTATTCACACATGAAGGTGCCACTCCTTCAAGACAAGTTAAACAATTCACAGAAAAAACTAGATAAAACATCCTGCGCGATATGATATTGAGTGCGCGGATGAACATGGCTGCATTTATCAAATCACAGAAAATGGTGCACTAAAATAAATGCAAACATTATGTGGAATAAGCCCTCATTCTGATAACGTCTGAGACACTTAGTCAACATATTTTGATCAAAACACATCTAAGCAGGAGGCGCAGCGTAATCTCCGTCTCCATTTGGTCGAGTTTACTCAAAAGAGATTGCTGTGTCAGAGGCAGGTAGTATTTGCTGAGGGGGACAAGAATGGGAGGACTTTAGCTTTTCTGGCAAAAACCGAGACCCCGCAGACGGTAGTGACTTGTATTGTTGACGGTGGAGGGGAGTCCTTTTCTCGTCCGGAGGATGTTTGTTCACAGTTTGCCAGATACTACGCAGATTTGTATGACAGTAAGTCGGTCTTTGGTGAGGTGGATATTAGGGACTACTTGAGGACAATTACGGTTACTCCTCTTTCACCGACGGACAGGGCCTATTTGGATATGCCTCTGGAGGTGTTGGAAGTCCGGGCAGCGATTGAGAGTATGTCAGTGGGGAGATCGCCTGGGCCGGATGGGCTTCCGGTGGAATGGTACAAGATGAATCTTGAACAACAAAGTAAAAGGTTGTACAAACTTTTCACCCATGCCTTTGAATGCAATAAATTGCCTGATTCTATGATGGAGGCCACGATTGTGGTTATACATAAACCGGGCGTCCACCGGAGTGCTGCAGCTCGTACAGGCCGATCTCCTTGCTTAATGTGGATGCGAAGGTGTTAGCAAAGCTTCTGGCGAGAAGATTGAGGGAGGTTATTTTGTCTGTAATTGACCCGGACCAGTCGGGATTCATGCCTGGGAAGACTACGGACATAAACCTTCGGAGACTCTTTACTAATCTGCAGGTTACTCATGACAATGCAGGGTCTCGGGCTATTGCTTCTCTGGATAATGAGAAAGCATTTGACTCGGTTGAATGGAATTTTATATGGCAGACGCTGGATCATCTGGGGTTTCCGTCCTCCTTTGTAAAATGGGTTAGGTTGCTATATCAGGCCCCGAGGGCACGAGTACGTGTGAATGGGTATTTATCGGAACCTTTTGTCCTTCATAGGGGGACCAGACAAGGGTGCCCTTTGTCTCCAATGCTGTTTGCCCTAGTCATGGAGCCCTTGACGAGACTAGTGAATGCTTCTCAGCTAATAGAGGGGTGGACAATTGCGGGGATAGAAGAAAAGATATCATTATATGCGGACGATCTGTTAGTGTATCTGGCGGATGCGGGCCCCTCTTTGGAAGCCCTGTTGGAGATTATTGATGGGTTTGGAAAGTTCTCCGGTCTTAGAGTGAACTGGAATAAGTCTAGCCTGTGTCTGGTGGATGATGAAGCTGGGAGGGGATTTCTCCGCTGTCTAGTCTGAGGGTGGTGGAACAATTTGTCTACTTGGGTGTGAGAATCCACAGGGATACAAACCGATTCTATCAATTGAATATTGTGCCGGCGGTCCAGCAAGTTTCTCGGAAGTTGGATGTGTGGACTAGTCTCCCGCTCACTTTGATGGGCAGGGTGAACTTGGTAAAGATGTCGGTGTTGCCCAAGCTTTTGTATCTCTATAGAGCGGCCCCGGTTGTATTGCCGCAATCTCACTTTGACCATCTGGACAGATTGATATCTCCCTTTCTGTGGGGTGGCCGACCTCCTAGACTGGCGAGGCAGACGCTGAAAGCCCTGTACACGCGGGTGGCCTCAGACTCCCAGATTTCCGGGTATACTATGCTGCTGCGCAGTTGGTGTATGCTGCATGGTGGATACGAGCAGATGCGAATAACCCAGCCGTAGTACTGGAGGCTGCCTTGGCGGGATCCTTCGAGTCTTTGGCCAATCTGGTGTATAGGGGAGGTGACTTGGTCTTATACTATACTAAGGCTATGGCGGTAGTGGTGTCAGTGTGGAAACGGTGGGTGGTGACGCACTGGGAGAAAGATGGGGAGAGGTCTGGTCCCCGTATATGCCTTTGTGGAAGAATAACCGTTTGAAGGAGTTGTTTCATCTGTCGGACTTCGAGTTTTGGGCCAAAGCAGGTCTTAAGTATCTTACCCAGCTGTATGTTAATGGGGTTTTTAGTGATTTTACGGCCCTACGGCGACAGTTCAACCTGCCAAGTGCGTGTTTCTATAGATATCTCCAGTTGAGACATGCGTGCGCTATTCAATTTCAATCTCTGACTCTTACTCTACAGTGCGGCCCGCTGGAATCTGTGGCTAGAAGGGTGCAATTGTATAAGCCCATCTCCTCGTTCTACTTAGAAATTCTGTCATTGCAGGAATCGCCACTCTCTCGCTCGTTTGAGCGCTGGAGGGCTGATATTCCGGAGCTTGAAGCGGCGCACTTGGAGGAATTGTCGGTGGCGTGGAAATCATCTGTGATAAGTGCGAGGGACCAGGTAATTCAGTTGAAGTGGATGCATAGGGTGTACCTTACCCCAGTTCGGTTGTACCGCATGTGTCAACTTCCGGACCCCTTCTGTACCAGATGCGGGGGAGGGGTACCTTTTCCATATGGTCTGGGAATGCCCAATTGTACACTACTTCTGGAAGGGAATATGTGACTTTATTGTGTCCAAGCTAGGTCTCCCAGGGATTCTGTCTCCATCAGTGTGTTTGCTGGGATTGGTCCGAGATGCGGATCCATCTAAATATGGAAGGAAGCTTTGCGCCTGCTCATGTTTTATGGGCGGAAAACCATCCTTTTACACTGGAAGCCTCCCAAGGTTCCTTCCTTGGACTCCTGGGTGCAATTGATCAATGCAGACCTCCAGTTTTACAAACTGACGTACGCAGCCAGAGGGGTTCCGGGTCGGTTTGATCTTATTTGGGGGCTTTGGATTCAGGCACAGGCGACCACTTAAGGCTCCTGGATTGGAAAAGGAGGGGGGTGATCTTGGGACTGCAGGGTGAGTGATTGTGTGTGTGAGTGCGATATCTCAGTCATACATGTATGTGGAGAATATCGCTTGATCAGTGGAATATGCCAAAATATGTTTTGTACTAGCTGAAAAGTGCTTCCTGGTTATTGGAATTTCACATTGTAATTCTTCTAATGTACTGAGATGAGATTGCACGTATTGTGGTTTGGTCTTGTCTAATGTTCTGTTATGACCTTAAAACTGCATAAATAAATACTTTAAAAAAAAAAAACACATCTAAGCCCACCCACCAAGCGACAAGGTGGTCTCAGTCCAGGCAGGTACCTACGCTAAACCTATTAATGCTGTTGCGCATTTTTTCTACAGGAGTGCAGTCCCGCACATATGGTGTGTTGCCCCTTGTTACCTCCATGTGCTTCAGCAACCGGTGGGAGGAGGGACACACACACCTATATGTACCACCTTAATCAAGGTCGCCTATTAGATGGGAGGGACACTAGTGCACATGAATCTCACCCCTGTATAGGAGCGTATTCACACATGAAGGTGCCACTCCTTCAAGACAAGTTAAGCAATTCACTGAAAAAACTAGATAAAACATCCTGCGCGATATGATATTGAGTGCGTGGATGAACATGGCTGCATTTATCAAATCACAGAAAATGGTGCACTAAAATAAGTGCAAACATTATGTGGAATAAGCCCTCATTCTGATAACGTCTGAGACACTTAGTCAACATATTTTGATCAAAACACATCTAAGCCCACCCACCAAGCGACAAGGTGGTCTCAGTCCAGGCTGGTACCTACGCTAAACCTATTAATGCTGTTGCGCATTTTTTCTACAGGAGCGCAGTCCCGCACATATGGTGTGTTGCTCCTTGTTACCTCCATGTGCTTCAGCAACTGGTGGGAGGAGGGACACACACACCTATATGTACCACCTTAATCAAGGTCGCCTATTAGATGGGCGGGACACTAGTGCACATGAATCTCACCCCTGTATAGGAGCGTATTCACACATGAAGGTGCCACTCCTTCAAGACAAGTTAAACAATTCACAGAAAAACTAGATAAAACATCCTGCGCGATATGATATTTGAGTGCGCGGATGAACATGGCTGCATTTATCAAATCACAGAAAATGGTGCACTAAAATAAATGCAAACATTATGTGGAATAAGCCCTCATTCTGATAACGTCTGAGACACTTAGTCAACATATTTTGATCAAAACACATCTAAGCCCACCCACCAAGCGACAAGGTGGTCTCAGTCCAGGCGGGTACCTACGCTAAACCTATTAATGCTGTTGCGCATTTTTTCTACAGGAGCGCAGTCCCGCACATATGGTGTGTTGCCCCTTGTTACCTCCATGTGCTTCAGCAACTGGTGGGAGGAGGGACACACACACCTATATGTACCACCTTAATCAAGGTCGCCTATTAGATGGGCGGGACACTAGTGCACATGAATCTCACCCCTGTATAGGAGCGTATTCACACATGAAGGTGCCACTCCTTAAAGACAAGTTAAACAATTCACAGAAAAAACTAGATAAAACATCCTGCGCGATATGATATTGAGTGCGCAGATGAACATGGCTGCATTTATCAAATCACAGAAAATGGTGCACTAAAATAAATGCAAACATTATGTGGAATAAGCCCTCATTCTGATAACGTCTGAGACACTTAATCAACATATTTTGATCAAAACACATCTAAGCCCACCCACCAAGCGACAAGGTGGTCTCAGTCCAGGCTGGTACCTACGCTAAACCTATTAATGCTGTTGCGCATTTTTTCTACAGGAGCGCAGTCCCGCACATATGGTGTGTTGCTCCTTGTTACCTACATGTGCTTCAGCAACTGGTGGGAGGAGGGACACACACACCTATATGTACCACCTTAATCAAGGTCGCCTATTAGATGGGCGGGACACTAGTGCACATGAATCTCACCCCTGTATAGGAGCGTATTCACACATGAAGGTGCCACTCCTTCAAGACAAGTTAAACAATTCACAAAAAAACTAGATAAAACATCCTGCGCGATATGATATTTAGTGTGCGCGGATGAACATGGCTGCATTTATCAAATCACAGAAAATGGTGCACTAAAATAAATGCAAACATTATGTGGAATAAGCCCTCATTCTGATAACGTCTGAGACACTTAGTCAACATATTTTGATCAAAACACATCTAAGCCCACCCACCAAGCGACAAGGTGGTCTCAGTCCAGGCTGGTACCTACGCTAAACCTATTAATGCTGTTGCGCATTTTTTCTACAGGAGCGCAGTCCCGCACATATCTAATAGGCGACCTTGATTAAGGTGGTACATATAGGTGTGTGTGTCCCTCCTCCCACCGGTTTCTGAAGCACATGGAGGTAACAAGGGGCAACACACCATATGTGCGGGACTGTACTCCTGTAGAAAAAATGCGCAACAGCATTAATAGGTTTAGCGTAGGTACCAGCCTGGACTGAGACCACCTTGTCGCTTGGTGGGTGGGCTTAGATGTGTTTTGATCAAAATATGTTGACTAAGTGTCTCAGACGTTATCAGAATGAGGGCTTATTCCACATAATGTTTGCATTTATTTTAGTGCACCATTTTCTGTGATTAGTTTTACATTTACTTTCGGCACTACATAGTGCTGTTATTAGGTTACTTTATGCATGGTGCTGTTATCTGGTCACTGTGTGTTGGTACAGTATTTTGAGCAATGTATTGGGGTATTTAGTAAGGCTTTGTTAGGCACTGCTATTTAGGCAATGTACAGTAAGTTGTTTTTGCAGTGCATGGTGGTGTCGGCAATATTATTTAGGCAACTGGATGGAAGAGCAATTTGGCCATCATATCGCATTGTTATCTAATGCAACCAACAAAAAAACAAAAATTGAAAAATGTATTTTTAATTATTTTGTAGCTTTTTTTAAGGGAATCTTTGAGCCATTTTGACCATTCTAAACTGCTAGCAGCACTAGTTAGGACAGAGGAAGATGAGGCAAACATATCTTTTGTGGAGCTTCGATTAAGATGGGTAATGTGAATATGAAGCTTCATTCTGCCACATTATGCTCATTAAAGAGGTGGGGCTTTGCTGTGAAGCACTCTCTGCACTTTGCTTCTTTACAGCCCCTCCTCTCTGCTCTGAGTGACAGCTGTATTGGTCTCCTGATTAGATGACACCACTGTTACTCACACCACTGGGTGGAGCTGTGAAGAAGCACAATGCAGAGAGCACTTCGCAGTGAAGCTCTGCCTCCTGGGCACTTGCAGGAACATAACCCGGCAGAATAAAACTTCATATTCATACAACTCCTGATAATAAATTCTCCACAAAAGGTGTATTTATCCTCTGCTACCTAATGCTTTCAGGAGTTTAGCAATGTTAAAACTGCTGACCAAATCCTTCTAATCTTTCATTGTTTTTTTTTGTATCAATTTAATGTGGTATTTTTGGTGAATAGTTCTATTACATTTTGTGCAATAATTATTTTTTAGCAAGGATATTATTGCAATTTGTATGCTCATAGTAATAAATTCTGTGGATAAAACATAAATAAACATCTAGAGAGCCAGTTGAAGTGATTATAATTTAGCAACCATTATATAAGCACTATGTGGTTGTTGTACCCTTGACAAAGCCAGTGGTGCGGCGAAACATGTCCATATGGGTGCCCCGAGCTCTGATCAATATGGGGGTCTGATCTGTGGCCTGAATGGGGGTCATTCACATTGGGGTTATGATCTTAGGCCTAAATGGGGGTCATTCACATTGGGGGTCTGATCTGAGGTCTAACTGGTGGGTCTTATTCATATTGGTGCTCTGATTTGAGGTCATATTGGGAGTCAATTCACATTGGGGGTCTAATCTGAGGTCTGATTGGGGGTCTGAGCAGAGGTCTGAATAGGGTCTTATTATGACTCTGATTATTGTAATAGTGATTTATCCCCAGTGAGACCTCTATGCCTGGCCTGTATAAGAAGATATAATCACTGTGGACAATCTTTATCAGATAGCTTGAACTCACCAACACCATGTTTATCCATGTAAGTTTCTTTATTCTGTAAGTCAGATAACAGGGTACAGCAGAACAGATAGATTCCGGTATTGTGGGGTCAAAAGATGATGCTTTTATTAGCGTACTTGAGAATACATGTGTCCCTGTACATGTGGCTGTAGCAGCATGGAGGATACAGGAAGTGAAGTACACAGAAGAAGGGGTGGAGCATTGAAAGGAAATGAGTCACAGATATCAAAGAGAACAAGAAAAACAAGTGCATAACTAAAAACTGCCACTAGATGGGAGCATGTAACCAAATATAGAAATACTGCATATGAATGGTCAATGATTCACTATATAAATTTTATCTGTGTAGCAGCACAGGTCTTATTAACATTGGAGGTCTGATTGTGGGTCTTATAAACATTGGGGGGGGGGGGGTCTGATCTAAGGTCTGATTAGGGTTTTATTTACATTAGGAGTCTAATTTGACATCTGAATAACATTGGGGGTCTGATTGTTGGTCTGATCTGAAGTCTTATTTTCCTTCTCTAAAACCTAGGTGTGTCTTATGGGCAGGTGCATCTAATAAGGCGAAATATATGGTATATATATTTATTTTTTTTGAGGGGGGGGAATCTTTAGATATCATCAACATTAGCTGAATATGTAGTACCCCACTACCCTTCCCACTGCTACTGTCTTTAATGGCTAACAAATAACGTCATCTGTGTATTTGATTCTAGGTCCTTTGATATTGTGCCTTAACCAAAAATATGCATCGTGCATCCCCCCCCAGGGCACAATCAGGATCCCAGTGTGTAGGAATGCCGAGTGGTGATGTGGCCTTACTAGTTCTGTGTGTCACGGTGCTCCTTCCTGGCTACTGTCACTCCCTAGGGTTAGGGTCCGTAGCATTCAAAGAAGAGAGTTCTAGTTGGTGGAGAGCTTCCTGCAGGACTAACCCACCTGTGTCCAAAAGGGGGGGGTGAATGGAATGGTACTGTCTGTGGTTGACTATACCCGTGTATGCTGGTTGCTTGGCTAGTACATATTGGCTGCGATGTGTGAACTGTCTCCTGTGACCTGTATGCTCTGTGTTCTAGTAGGGTGAATATGAGTGAAGGATGCAAGCTTCCAACCTGGGTATTTGCTATTCTACCCTGATCTGTGTGGTCATCTGGTCATTCATCGATGTCACCTTGTCTCTATGTCTTTGGCCTAGTCTGATTGTGACCACCAAGCATCCGTTCCGCATGGGGTCCAGGCATCTGCCTGTCTCATGTCTGAGCAGCTCTGTCTGTGACTACCTTGCATCTGTTCTACATGAGGTCCAGACATCTGTCTTTGTCCATCTTTGTTTCAGCATGTTTATGTCTGAACTGTGTTCTTTGTTCCTATTGTTTCAGTTCCAGTTCCTGTTTTGTTTTTCTGCCTGAACCACTCATGTTGTGCACCAGCATCATTATCTTGCAGGTTTTGGCAAAGTGCACTGGGACCATCCCAGGAGATAGACTTTCCTCAGGGTTTACCAGATCGCTATCCCCACCATCAGTGGTTTTGTGAAGATCGAGGGGTCACTAATTCCCATAGGTTTTGGCCCCAAGTCAAAGTGGTGATCCATCTGCCACTGTTTACCTTGCGTGTTTGTCCAGGATTATGTCTTTCAAGTTTGGCCATGTTTAATTAAGTCTCGTTTTGTTTTCTCTGATCCGTTGGCCTGATTTTTCAATGCTTGTGATATGTTCAGGGGTTATGTTGACCCCTAGAACCTGACAATATCACAGTGATTCTAAAGCCTTAAGCATCATTCACACATCAGTGTTTTAGTCAGTGATTTCCATCAGTGATTGTGAGCCACGACCAAGATTGGAGCTTCAAAATACATAAGGTATAAGGGAAAAATCTGCACCTGTTCTGTGTTTAGAGTCGCTTTGGCTTACAATCACTGACATGTGAATGAGGCATTATTCACACATAAGTGCTTAATGGACATGTGCTGTCCATGTTCTCCAGGGTCAGTACACATACCCATTCATTTTAATGTGAATTATCACACATGCGTGTTTTAGCACGGTCTATGGGTCCAGCATGGAAGCATCCCTTATTTTTGCCTGATGCCATCCGTGTTTTAAAGACCACTTAGGCTACATTCACATGACTGTATTTGAACTGCGGTCTGCAAAACACTGATCCACAAAAAATATGGATGATGTCCTTTTGGCATCCGTATTGCATCTGTTTTTTTTGCGGATCCATTGTAACAATGCCTATCCTTGTCCGCAAAACGGACAAGAATAGGACATGCTCTCTATTTTTTGCTGGGCTACGGAACGGACATATGGATGCAACACGGTGTGCTGCCCACATTTTTTGCGGACAAGGAACGGACACGGAAACAAAATATATTCATATGCATGTAGCCTTAGGGAGATGCTCTAAAAATTAATTTTCAGCTGTGCAGTCTCCGTGGAACACGGACAACACCCACAGAGCAAAAATTCACTGACCCTTTTATCACGATTTTCAAAATGGACATGTGAATAAGGCCTAAAAATGTGAGAATTATTAATTTTACCGCTCTCCAGACACATTCTTTGAGAATAATATTAGCAATACTATTCCAGTTGTATGCTTGGGCTACTCAAAAACTCTCACTACATCCATTGTAAATGTGGATACTAATAAATATGCTGCTAATGGTATGGCACACCAGCAGTTTTAATTATTTGTTTCTGGGAAAAGTTTACTTTTAAGAGAAATGATAAAATAAATAGTGCAAACAAACGGGATTTATAACCATAGGTTGACTGTTGCATTGTCATAAATTAGGACTATTCTACTATATGGTTAGTTTTAGTGTTGAGCGAATCAAAGTATCCTAAGTGATCCGAATTTCAGGAAAAATCAGATTTATCATGAAGCCAAATTTCCTCGCGCTTCGTGTTAACGAATCAATTTTTCTAAAATGCTGGCTGAAAAAAAAAAAATACTTACATCATCCACTTGCTCGCAAAGTGGCCATCCGCTCCCGTCTTGATTGAAGAAAACCCGCCAAATGACCCGCAGCGAGCGTGAAGACGTCACCATGTGATCAAATTGGGAGCGCATGGTAATGTCATCTTGCTCATTGCAGGTCCTTTGGCGGGTTTTCTTCAATTAAGACGTTAGCAGACGGCCTCTGGTTTTTTTTATTTTGTTTTGTTTAACTCCTGTAAGGCAGAACTTGAGTCACAAATGACAATAAATGGTTGTCGCACTCCATGGTATTGCTGTAAGTAGGGTTCCAACCCTGTCTTTAGTAATAAATAGAAACTGCAGCATACAGTTTTTTCTTCGATAGTTGAATTTTTTTTTATTCAACATGTGGCAATTTTCTTGTTACGTTTCAGCTCTCAGGTCTTCCTCAGACACTATGCCACAGGTGTGGAAAGGAAGATTAGAAGGGTGAAAGCATCGGACGTAATACTTGTGATGTGTAGAGACACATGTCAATAGGCCTGCCAGGGGCGAGGTATTGGATCTTTTTATTTTTTTGTCTTTTGTTTCAGGTTTTCCACTAAAAGTAATTCTGCAATATCAGCGTCCGGTTGCTATCTTCTCTTAGTCTGTGCTGTATGATTTAGCTTCTACTTGTCTCAGCAATGTTACAGCTGACAGTACAAAGCGGGACGCCAGTTCTTAGACAACATATAAAGCACTGACTGCTGACAGAGAAAAATATGAAATAGCTATAATATATATCTGTAGTGAAACACACAAGGAAAAAGTGTTACTATGAAGCTGAGGTGCCACCGCAATGTGCTCATTTTTCATTTAAAGGAGAAATCCAGCTAAAATGACCTGATATGTCATAGCTAAATGGAAGAAGTGATCTTGGACCACCAATGATTCCCAGAAAGAAAGATTTCTAGAGAACAATGGAATCCCTTTGGCACCACACAGAGATTTCTGTTACTGGAATTATAACATGACATTCAAAGCCAGGGACCATTCATTGTAACTGCATATAGCTTAAAATGCTGTTCAGATGTTTACTCTCTGCCATTGATGTATATGGTCCATATCTTGGAATGCTACGTCAGATTTCCTTCAGCAGAAAGCTGTGAGCAGTGCCAAAGGACTTTGAAATCTTTGTAGAGCAATTATAGCCTAAAAATTCAGTGCTAGTCCAAGACTCTGGACTTTCACCAGTGTAAAACCCTCATATGTGTCTATGGCATGTGCAAGAGGCCGCACCCCGGGCTCTATCATGTCCCAGGTTTAGTGGAATGCCGAGTGGTGTGGTGCGGCCTATATGAGTCACGGTGCTCCTATCTGGATACAGCGGGACCCCAGGTTTAGCTCTGAAGCAAATAAAGGGGAATAGTTGTGTTAAGGGATAAAGAATAACTTGAGTCCAGACCTTGATAAACTTTAACAGCAGCTTTACTTGGATAAACTTGATTCCGGACAATATTCAGGCTTTTCTTACATTCAGGCTTTCTCCTGGTCTCAGCAGGCTTTGGCATAAACTGGCAGGCAAACTTGGTAACTGTGCTTTCTCTTTTTCTCTGCTGGACTGACGGGCTTGCTTAATAACTCTGCTTTCTCTCTGCTGTGCTAAACTCTGCTTGGGTCTGGTTACTGGACTTTTGGTCGGTTCTGGTATCCTTGGATTGGGGTGCCTTTGACTGTTTTTCTCCTTCTGACATTCAGTAAAGTAAATTAGCATGGAGTCTTGGTGCTCTACAAGCTACTTCCCTTTGGTAGCTCCTGCTCCAGATGAAGAACAATTTCCTTTGGCTGCTACTTCTTTCATGTCTTTTCAGCTCCAAAATGGAGTCTAAACAGGAATTAAGTAGAACTGCAACCCCTCCCTTCTGATAGGTAGCAGGACTGGCCAACTTCTGCTCAAAGGGAAGAGAATGGAATAGTGAGTTCCATTCCATCTAAGGATAGCTCTGCCATACACGCTGCCACCAGCTGGTGAATCAGGCACATTACATGAACATAACAGTTACCAAATAGTAAACTCAATGCACACTTGTGAAGAACCTGGAAATAAGTACACAGATGGCATTGGTGTTAGCAATAAAAGACAGTAGTGGAGTGAAAGAATAGTAACACCACTCCGGGTGTTGCATATGAGCAGTGCCAAATGGCTTTGAAATCTTTGTAGTGCAATTGTAAAGATTCTGTGGTAGTCCAAGACTGTGGACTTATACCAGTGTAAAACCCTCAAATGTGTCTACGGCACGTATGAAAATTGCTTTGACTGAATTTGCACTTAAAGGAGGAGTGACACGTCTAGGTTTAAGGGTGCCTTCACATGCGGCAGATTTTGTGTCAGTTCCCTTCGTTTGAATGGGGCAGCAAGCACATGGATTTCTGCAAGCTCCATTAAGGTGAATGGAACTGATTTTCAGTTGCAGACTTTTCTGCCAGAAAATCTGCCGCGTGTGAAGACACCCTAACCGATATATTTATAACTGGGTAGTGCGCATGTGTTTGTGGCAGGCCTGACATACAGCACGTTGCTCATTTCTAATTATGTTAGAGGCTTGGATTATTGCTCCTTCCATGGTTATGTCCTTCCCCTATGCTGTTTACTCTGCACTCTGCTTGCTGTCATCATCAGCTACAGTATGTGTAAGTAAAGATCTACTGTTTTACCAATGTCTTACACGCTATCAAACCCAGCAGGATGTTAGTACATGGAGTGCTGCATTATAGAAACACATATAAAAAAAATATATTAACCATAAGAAATTAAACCACCAATAAAATGTTTAGATATTTTCAAGGGTGCTAAGACAAATTAGCTTCAGGGGATTATGTTCTGGAGTCCTGCTTCCATCTAAACATGAATATAACTTAATATTTTGTGCTAAGGAATTCATATTTGCTTTGATTGTGTGTTCATCAATATATTTCCATGGCGTGCAATGCCTTCTTCTGCCTACAGGTGTCACTGTTACAATCCTTGCTGAGTAGAAAATAAAAAGAAAAGGTGACACCTGCTGGTTAAAACCTGCATGAAAAATTTTAGAAATTTCATAATCTTTGTCTAATGACATGAAGTATAACGGCACACATTAAATGAATTGCATGCATAACACAAATCTTGCTCAGTTCCATTGCATTCAGAAGGGTTGCCTTTTAACATTAGTCAGCCCAGACACAGGCAATTGGTGTCACTGATGTGCCTGGGCAGATGACAAAGTCTCCTTGTGTGTCGTGTAGCAGATGCTTAGAGATGAGCCAAGGGCATCCAGCTGCAATGCACTTCTGTTTTAGCCTAAGGAATAGCCTGATGGCACACTACCAACTGTCGGAGCTGAAAAATTGGTACATGGTGTGAAGCTTTTTATCAAGGTCCCCGCAGAAAGGCAACGCTAATTAAAAGGAATTCCTGCAGTGCCTAGCCTTCTGCTCAAATCTGTAACTTAAAGCATCCGCGGCTCCATCTCTGGTAGTGGCCCAACTATCACATATCATTGACAGTGCTGGTCCACTCATATGGGGCACAGACCGTTAGGCCTCCCTTGACTCCAATACCCCCGCTGCTGGGTCAAATCAGGAAATTTCCCCTAAACCCTCTCTCTGCAGTGTTCTGCTATTGCACTCTATTTGTTAATCTTGTATGGGAAGTGACCGCCAGCCCCTGCAGAGTTACATAGTAACATAGTATATAAGACCGAAAAAAGACATTTGTCCATCCAGTTCGGCCTGTTTCCTACAAGTTGATCCAGAGGAAGGCAAAAAACCCCTGTGAGGCAAAAGCCAATTTCCACCACTTAAGGGGAAAAAATTCCTTCCCGACTCCAATCAGGCAATCAGAATAACTCCCTGGATCAACGACCCCTCTCTAGTAGCTATAGCCTGTAATATTATTACACTCCAGAAATACATCCAGTCCCCTCTTGAATTCCTTTATTGTACTCACCATCACTACCTCCTCAGGCAGAGAGTTCCATAGTCAAACTGCTCTTACCGTGAAGAATCCTTTTCTATGTTTGTGTACAAACCTTCTTTCCTCCAGACACAGACGATGTCCCCTTGTCACAGTCACAGTCCTGGGGATAAATAGATGATGGGAGAGATCTCTGTACTGACCCCTGATATATTTATACATAGTTATTAGATCTCCCCTCAGTCGTCTTTTTTCTAAAGTGAATAACCCTAATTTTGATAATCTTTCAGGGTACTGTAGTTGCCCCATTCCAGTTATTACTTTAGTTGCCCTCCTCTGAACCCTCTCCAGCTCTGCTATGTCCGCCTTGTTCACAGGAGCCCAGAACTGTACACAGTACTCCATGTGTGGTCTGAGCAGTGATTTGTAAAGTGGTAGGACTATGTTCTCATCACGGGCATCTATGCCCCTTTTGATGCAACCCATTATCTTATTGGCCTTGGCAGTAGCTGCCTGTAACTGGTTTTTGCAGCTTAATTTGCTGTTTATTAAAATTCCTAGATCCTTTTCCATGTCAGTGTTAACGAGTGTTTTACCATTTAATATGTACGGGTGACTTGCATTATTCCTTCCCATGTGCATAACTTTACATTTCTCAGTGTTAAACATCATCTGCCGCTTCTCTGCCCAAGCCTCCAATCTATCCAGATCCCTCTGTAGCAGTATATTATCCTCTTCAGTGTTAATTACTTTACACAGTTTAGTGTCATCTGCAAAAATAGATATTTTACTGTGCAAGCCTTCTACATTAATAAATATATTGAAGAGAATAGGGCCCAATACTGACCCCTGAGGTACCCCACTAGTGACAGTGACCCAATCTGAGTATCTACCGTTAATAACCACCCTCTGTTTTCTGTCACTCAGCCAGTTACTTACCCACATAAAGACATTTACTCCCAGTCCGAGCATCCTCATTTTATATACTAACCTTTTATGAGGTACAGTGACAAATGCTTTGGACAAGTCCAGATATACGACATCCATTGATTTGCCGCTGTCAAGTCTAGAACTTACCTCCTCATAGAAGCTGATTAAATTCGTTTGGCATGACCGATCCCTCATGAAGCCATACTGATATGGCGTTATTTGCTTATTTTCATTAAGATACTTCGAAATAGCAGCTCTTAGAAACCCTTCAAACAGTTTCCCCACAACAGATGTTAAACTTACCGGCCTATAATTTCCGGGCTCTGTTTTTGGACCCTTTTTGAATATTGGCACCACATTTGCTATGCGCCAATCCTGTGGAACATTCCCTGTCAGTATAGAGTCCGTAAATATCAGAAATAAAGGTCTGGCTATGACATCACTTAATTCCCTTAGGATACGGGGGTGGATGCCATCCGGTCCTGGCGATTTGTCTATTTTAATCTTTTTAAGTAGATGTTGTACTTCTTCCTGGGTCAGACAGGGCACTTTTAATGGGGAATTTACTTTTACATTCTGCATTTCATCTGACAGTTTATTTTCTATTGCTATGTAGAGGGCCAACTCCTTCAGATTTATATATTTTACTATTTATATAATTGAAGAACATTTTAGGGTTAGTTTTACTCTCTTTGGCAATTAATCTCTCGGTCTCTAGTTTGGCAATTTTTATTAGTTTTTTACATATTCTATTTTTTTCCTTATAGTTTATCAGTGCTTCCTGGCTCCCCTCCTGTTTTAGTGATTTATATGCTTTCTTTTTGTCATTTATTGCTATCTTTACGGTTCTATTTATCCACATTGGTTTCTTATTGTTTCTTAGCCTTTTATTCCTATAAGGTATGTACCTCTCACAATTAGATGTTACAATGCTTTTAAAAATCTCCCATTTTGTTGTTGTATTTTTATTTTTGAGGAATTTGTCCCAGTTAGTTAGGCCTATGGCCTCGCTTAGTCGGCTAAATTTAGCTTTTTTGAAGTTTGGTATTTTTGTTCCTCCCTTTAGAAACTCTCGTTTGAAGGATAATTGGAAGGTTATTACTTTATGGTCACTATTTTCTAGGTGTCCCCCAACCTTCACATCTGTTGCTTTATCAGGTCTATTGGTTAATACTAAGTCCAGTATGGCCGTCCCTCTAGTCGGGACCTGAACCAGTTGGGAAAGGTAATTGTCTTTGGCTATTGCCAAGAACCTGTTTCCCTTTTGGGATGTACAGCTTTCAGTTTCTCAGTCTATCTCTGGGTAGTTGAAGTCCCCCATAATAACGACTTCATTATGATTTGCTGCCTCGTCTATCTCGTTTAGTAGTAGATTTTCTGTGGTCTCTGGTATATTAGGTGGTTTATAATAAACTCCTATGAGTAATTTATTATTGTTTTTTGCTCCATGTATTTCTACCCCCAGTGACTCCACATGTTCCTGTCCCTCACAGATGAATTCTCGAATTACGGGATTTAGACAGGACTTTACATAGAGGCAGACCCCGCTCCATCTCTCCGGTTTTGACGATCCTTTCTAAACAGATTGTAACCTTTTATATAAACTGCCCAGTCATAGCTATCATCCAGCCATGTCTCAGTTATTCCCACTATGTCATAGTCCTCCTCACACATCACTAATTCCAGTTCACCAGTCTTGTTAGTCGGGCTTCTGGCATTAGTGTACATACATTTGAGAGGTTTATGTGTAGTTTTTACCCTACAGCTTTCATTCTGAACTGTTCTAGTTCGTACTGTTAACTGTGTTCTATTGTTATGCACGTTGCAAACTTTTTTCATGGTTGAGTTGATGTGCTACATGCCTCCTGTCTTAGACTTTCTGCTTTTAGGGCAGACTCTTGGAGAAAGGAGTAAACATTAGTCTGCATATTTGTGTGCATTCCATTTCGTGTAAACTGTTTAGTAATGATTGAGCGGATGGCTGTCTACTAGCATCATTATTGGCACCCTAAGGGAAGGCACTGGTTCTCAAGAATCTGTAAAAGAGATTGTCTCCTGCCAAATGTTGTCCAAGGATAATTGAATGAGATACCAAATGCCTGAGATCACCATGATTTCCTTACTCTTTGTCCCAGAAGAACTGTTGGAGGTGTTGATGGACTGGAGAGGATAGTCAAACTGCTGGAATAGTATATAGGTGGGATCTAAAGAGCCTGCGCGATGCACAAAGTGGATCCACCATGTACAATGTTGTGGTACGTTGCAAAAGGACTGGGGATTATTTGGCCACAGCTTCTTAGACCTTAGCCCTTACAGGCTGTGTTCACTGGGGTACTCACCATGGAAGCAGACAACACCACTGCTGTTGGGCCATAGTGAGAGGTGGCCCGTGGCTAAACTTCTCCTGCTTCCAAACATAGATTCATGGCATTTTCTTTCAGCCGCCACTAGGTGGAGCAAAGTGCAAAGGGATTTTTACAGCCTCCTTGAGTTCAATGATAACTGTGTAAATTCATATAGATGGAGCTCCCTCTAGTGGTGGCTGCTGGAAACCATTTTTTGCATGTGATATAAATCTGATAATTCATAACTGTATAGGGAGATTTATTCATGTCTTCATGCTACTTACCATATCTTTCACTTTATAAGACACACATGACCATAAAATGCACCTAGATTTTAGAAGGAAAAAAATATTTTTCATCAGGCCTCAGATCAGACCTCCCAGTCTTCATCAGACCTCAGAACAGACCATCAATCTTCATCAGATCCCCAATCTTCATCAGACTTCAGTTCAGACTCCCCCCCCCCCAAAAAAAAATCTTTATCAGACCTCAGATCATGCTCCCAATCTTTATCTGACCTCAGATCAGACCCCCCAATCAGACTCCCTAACCCTTATCAGACCTCAGATCAGACCCCCAATCTTTATCAGACCTCAGATCAGACCGTAAAATAAATAAAACAACTTACCTCTCCTTCTCTAGGTGGTGCACACTTTCTGCAGCCTTCATTCCCTGGTCTTCTGCTGGCCCATTGCTAAACTGTAACCTGACATCACAATGCACTCCAAGTGCCCGGATGAGCTGTCTGTATTTTTGAAATGGTAATGTCTACAATACACATGTCATTTACAGCAGAAGGAATAGACTTTTGTTCCCATCTATTCCTATGATTTCCTTTAATCCGTATGCAATAGATTTTTGAGACTAAAATCAAACCATTTATTGTCTATGGTATCTAACCGGAGATGGGTTTTGTGGTCCAGTACAAAGCAGATTTGTATTTCTGCGGCATACACTGTCATGGCCTTTGTTGATACATTTTTCCATGGGTATTTTCTTCTACTTAGAGAATGTGAATTTATGCCATTTGTCTTAATCAGAAAGGTTAATTATATCCTTTGAAAACTGCTCTCTGTTTTCTGACTCCACAGCAATCCTACCAGCCACTTCAATTCTCCAACTGTGCAGAGAACCTAATTATGACTCAATAATGCCGATATAGAGACAACTGAAACCATCTCATATTGTGCCATCTGTCGCCAGGAAATTATAGCCTGGAACGTGATACTTTTTGCTTTTATTTTCCTTTTATGCACATCGTCAATTTGTCATCAAGGACAAAACAGATGAAAAATTGAAATGAAAACTGGTCTCTGTGATTAAAGAGTAACCCCTAGACACTCACATTATAGGAGGTATTGATACTTTTGGAAAAATTTTAGCATAACTGCCACAGAGCCCACCTTAAGAAAATAACTGTTTAGGATGTGAGTGGGGATGCCACTCCGGAGAACTGGAGAAAGGTGCTGCCCCTCCTTTAGTGATGAAAGGTGTCAATGGTCAACGTGTGACTGCTCAAGGAGGCGCAGACCTCCTAAGTCTTCCTCTTTTGGAGGAACAGTCCCTATTTTGGATCCAAGTACCTCCGTCCCTTTTTGCTCCTTATATGTCCCTCTCTTTGATCTGAGGTATAGATTTGAATTGTTACATTTACAATATTAATCCAGAAAGTGTTGGTCTAGTTCCTCTCTGTATATTTGACCCCACCTTGTATATTATATCATTATTTGATGCAATTTGTATTTTAGAAATTTCTATATTCAGATAATTGTTGCGCTATTGTGCACTAAGAAAACTATTAAAGTGTATAAATATAAAGGAAAATGGACTTTCACTCAATTAACCATGTCCCTCTTTGACCGTCCAAAAAGTTGCATGGTACAGTATTTGGTACTGCTAGGGGTATTATGTGTGCCACATTTGGTTGGCACCAGTATGGAGGTAATATGGGTGCTGTACAGTAGTGTTTGTTCACGGTGAGGCCCCAATATATCCATGAATTAGCCGGTGAGGCTTGAGCTGAAAAGATTTGAGAAGCCCTGCTATAGAATACTGTATCTTCATTTCACACATTGCTTTAACATACACAGACAGTTCCTTTATTCTGCCTTTCTCCGCATGATCTTCAGTGTTCTATATGTTACTTCCATAGTCAAAGCCAAGTGTCTAGAGTACTTACTTATGCTTTAAATACTGTGACTACTGGTTTAGAACTCTGATATGTAGGCAGGAACATGTATGCAGCTAGAAATGCAAAGTTCTAATCTTAGGATTTTCAATTCATTTCAATAGAGAGCAAGCTTAGCAGAATAAAGCAAAAAAATGTAGTGTTTGTTGTGGGATACCCTTCCCACATCTTGACGGACATGTATGTGATGGTGATCCTGCAGGGCCCAGAAGCTAGTAGTAATTGCCACTAAAGCCATTTAACAACATGATTAATGCTGACTTCAGTGCTGACAACAGAAGGGATCCCTTTGTCATCTCTCCATTTGCGACTGCGTTGCAATTGCTGGCATTGTATACTGGCAGTCTTGAACACAACAAAGGCCTGTGCATTTTGTACACACAGACAGTACAGGAGTGTCATATAGACTTATTTAGAGATGAGCAAATTTCTCAAAAATTCAATTCAGTCGGTTTGACGAATTTTCCAAAAAGATTTGATTCCATCCGAATTTATTTGTGGCAAATCACGTTAAAAAACTGCTATTTCCTGGCTGCAGAGAGCCTGTATAGTGGTGTAGAACACTGTGAATTGCAGTAATACGCATAGGGAGTCTGCTGTGGTAGTGAAACAATACTGTGAGTCAGTATGACACACAGATGACAGGCGTCGCTCTTAGAATCACTGCACGCTTCACTTATTTGGACTCAGCCTTACAGGTCGATGTTAGCGTCAAGAAAAGGCGCACTCCTTTTACACCGTCGTCAGCTGATTCCACATAGATGTCTACAGAACCTGTTCTATTAAATGCTTATACAAGTAGAGCCCCCCTGACAGAGTGGAGAGGGTGTCAGCAGTAAGTTTGTGTTGACGTCACTGATTATTTTGCCCTTCCTCTGATCCGTCAGAACAATAACCCCCAAAAAAGCGTATCCTGTCTGTTGACATCAGCTTTCACTCGGTCAGTATTGGGTCAGTAATCCATCAGTATTGCTTAAGCCAAAAAGAAAAACATGAGTGGATCCAAAACAGAGATGATCCATTAATTGAATATTTGCATGTCTTCTGTGTTTTGTACCCACTCCTGCTTTTGGCTACCAAATCATAAGCCAATTCTGATGCAAAATATGGACCATGTCATACAGGCCTTACAGCTGCTACATCAACAGGATCCATTGTGCATTTCATTTTTCCTACCTTCTGACAGATCAGAAGAAGGGTCAAATAAATGATGATGTCAACCAGGCCAAAGAGGCAAAATAGTGGCCCAGTCATGCAGTGAGGAGGGTGGGAACAGCATGAGAAGTGATAAAGTGGTGAGGTGGCAGCAGCATTAGGAGACCACAGAGTGGTGATGTGGCAGCAGCATTAGGTGACATAATGGGGAGATGGAAGCAGCATCAGGAGACCACAAAGTAGTGACGTGGCAGCAGCATAAGGAGACCACAGAGAGGCACAGTGACATAGTGTTGAGGTGGCAGCAGCATGAGGAGACCACAGAGTAGTGATGTGGCAGCAGCATGAGGAGACCACAATGTGGCCCATTGACATAGTGTTGAGGTAGCTGCAGTATGAGGAGACCACAGAGTGGCCCAGAGACATAGTGTTGATATAGCAGAAGCATGAGGAGACGACACAGTGGCCCAGTGACATATTGGTGAGGTAGCAGCAGCATGAAGAGACCACAGAGTGGCCCAGTGACATACAGTAATGGTGAGATGGCAGCAGCATGAGGATACCACATAATGGCCCAGTGACATAGTGTTGAGGTAGCAGCAGCATGAGGAGACCACAGAGTGGCACAGTGACAGAGTGGGGAGGTGGGGGGCAATACTAGTACCAGCTGAAGATAGTTGCTGGCAGTAGGGTCACCTGGCATCAGGTGTGGCATCAGGCGGGTGGCAACATCAGAATAGTAGTGGAAGAAGGTAGCCAGAAGAAACAGGCCTCTTTTGTCAAAGTGTAGGTGTGGTACCATGGATGATTTAGTCTGATGCATCAGGCACCGGTGTTTGAAAATCCTGGCTGATCCACGCCTGATTCATCTTTACACAGGTCAGTTTCTCCACATTTTGGGTGGACAGGCGAGTTCTCCTTGGGGCCACTGTGGCCCCCACCGCACTAAACATCCGCTCTGATGCCGCACTACTGGCTGGGCAGGACAGCTTTTTCAGGGCAAACTCAGCCAGTTGCGGCCACAAATCCAGTTTGGCTGCCCAGTAGTCCAGCGGATCTTCAATGTGAGTTGGCAGGATGCTGTTTAAGTATACCACCACCTGCTGGTTCAGGTCCTGCTCCAGGTCTAGCTGTAGCTGTGGCTGTTGAGTAGTTTCTTCACTATGCAGGTGAAGAAAGCTACTCATCAATGACTGTAGACTCAGGCTGCTGCCGATGGAGCTGGTACTGCTCCTGCCACCCCACCCTTCCCAGCAGCCATGGCTGTGGAACGTGGGTGCAGAGGGCCCTACGAGAGGATGGACGATGGCGCAGATAGGCAGTGGCCAACTGACTACATAGGATGCCTCTGTAGTAGTTCAGTTTGTCCTCTCTCTCAGTGGGTGTAAAAAAAGGCCCCCATTCTGAACCGTTAGTGAGGGTCCAACAAGGTGGAGAGCCAGAAGTCATCCCTCTGCCGAATGGTAACAATTCTACTGTCACTACACAAGCAAGTGAGCATGCAGCGGGCCATTTGTTTCCCTGCCTCCATCTCCACTGCATACTGCCACGGTGTGTCTGGGTCCTCTGTCTCATCTTCCTCATCACCCTGTAGCTCCTCTGGCTGCTCCTGCTCCTCCTCTCCTGTCAGTTGAGTAGAAAAAACACCCATTTCACTACGCATTGCCTGTGCTCCAATGTCCTCATCCTCCTCTTTCAGTTTAGCCCCCACAGGCTCATGACCAGCCATTGTTACCACCATCTGTTCCAGGACATAAAGCAGTGGAATGACGTTGTTCATCCAGTAGTCCTGGCAACTGACAAATAACGTGGCGTCCTCAAAGGGCCTGAGCAAATGGCAGCAACTTGCCCACCTTATGTTCTAAATATTTGTGCAGGGGTGGTTCTGCCTTTTTCACAAAGATATGATGGCTTGTGACTCTCCACCTCGGTTCGGCACAAGCCATCAGTTCTCTGAAAGCTGCAGAGTCCACCACTTGGAAAGGGAGGGACTGCAGCACCAGCAACTTGGACAGGAGCACGTTTAGCTTCTGCGCCTTTGTGTGCACGTATACTGCTGTCTCTTGGCAATCGCTTCGGTGATCAATTGTCAACGGAATGACTGATGGGGAGTAGTAGAAGCAGGAGCATCTGGACCAGAAGAAGATGGGAATGACAGACAGCTCTCTTTGGCTGAGGTGGTGGAGCCTTAACTGCCTGAAACCCGGTGCGTGCCACTGGGTGATGCAGTGGTTGCTGCGGCAGGCTTGACCACCACATCAGATCCACGGTTCTACCAGGCCACTGTATGACGACGCTGCATATGTTGACGCAGGGCTGTAATGCCAACATTGGCACCCTGGCCACGCTTCACTTTCTCCCACAGATTCGACAAATGGCCACGTTCAGCTCCTCTGGCGCTTTGAAAAAAAAACTGACACACCGCTGAGTAGGTGATTCCCCCCCAACAGTCCGAGTGCTACCGCCGCTGCCTCCGTGAACCCCTGCAGCACTACTTCCCGGGAAGGTAGACTGCTGCGAAGCAGGTGGTCTACCCCAGGCACGTTTGGCTCCTGCCCTCCCACTGCTGCAACCCTGCTGACTCCAAGCCTTGCTACCACCTTGCTGGCTCCGCAGCTGCCTCACTGGAAAGCTGCCATCCTCTTTTCCTGATTATGATGAAGAAAGGGTTCCTGCTCCCAGCTCCCAAGTGCGATCGGCTTCATCATCATCGAGTAGTGTCTGTACGTCACTGATTTCCTCCTCAATGGCCTCTGAGTCAGGAGCCTGACCGCTCACAACACCACCACCCACGCCACTCTCCTCATCATCACTTGCTCGCCTAGCGGAGGAAGCGGCGGATGTCTACTCCAGATCTTGGCTGTCCTCTAGTAGCTCTTCCTCACTGAAAAGTGGAGCTGAGCCTACAGGATATACTACTTCTCGTGGTGAGGGAACAGAAAAGGACAGAGGCAGGTTGAGGACAGGTGAAGGCACAGGGCGTGCTCCCGGGCCATGCCAACTAAGGGTTTTTTCGATTGACGATTCCCACTGACTGTTGGCTGGGGGTGTCTGATGTCACTTGGGATGAAGTGGATGACCGAGTTAACCAATCAAGAACCGCTGGGTTGCTGGTCAAAACACGACCACTGGATGACACTGGCAGCTAAGGCCTGCACCAGAAACTTTTAGGCCTCTGCCACTGCTCTGTGCATTGCCTGGCACTTCTCTGTCAGACATAGTTTACACTGAACAAAATAAATTAAAAGCAAATTAAAACACTCCTAAAAGCAACGAATATATTTTTCTTTTTGTACTGAAATGGGCCACTAAACGCTTTCTCCACAAATACTGGCAACAGTGAACTGCGTATATATTTTTCTTGCAGTACAGAAATATGTCACTAAACGCTTTTAACCCCAAATAGCAGCAGAAGTGAACTGCGTATATATTTTTCTTTTTGTAATGAAACAGACCAATAAATGCTTTTACTGCAAATAACGGCAATAGAGAACTGCGTATATATTTTTCTTGTAGTACAGAAATACGTCACTAAACGCTCTCAGCACATATAGCTGCAGAAGTGAACTGCGTATATTTTTTTATTTTCATAATGAAATAGGCCACAAACTGCATTTTTACCGCAAATAACGGCAACAGTAGACTGCGTATACATTTTTCTTGTAGTACAGCAATGCGTCAGTAAACGCTTCTAACCCCAAATAACTGCATAAGGGAACTGTGTGTGTTATATATTATATATATATTTGTAATGAAATAGGCCACTAAACGCTTTTACTGCAAATAAGTAACAGTAAACTGCGTATATATATTTTTTGTAGTACAGAAATACGTCAAAAACGTTTTAAACCCAAATAACTGCAGAAGTGAACTGCATATATATTTTTCTTTTTGTAATAAAATAGGGCACTAAACGTTTTTACCGCAAACAACGGCAACAGTGAACTGCGTATATATTTTTATTGCAGTACAGAAATACATCAGTAAACACTTTTAACCCCAAAGAAATACGCTACTAAACTCTTTCACCACATATAGCTGCAGAAGTGAACTGCGTATATATTTTTCTTTTTGTAATGAAATACCGTAGGCCACTAAATGTTTTTACCGCAAATAGCGGCAGCAGTGAACTGCGTAAATATTTTTCTTTTTGTGCGAAATAGGCCACTTAACGCTTTTACCGCAAATAACGGCAACAGTGAACTGCGTATATATTTTTATTGCAGTACAGAAATACATCAGTAAACACTTTTAACCCCAAATAATTGCAGAAGTGAACTGATTTTATATTTTTCTTTTTGTAATGAAATACCGTAGACCACTAAATGCTTTTACCGCAAATAAAGGCAACAGTGAACTGTGCATATATTTTTCTTGTAGTACAGAAATATGTCAGTAAACGCTCTCAGCACATATAGCTCCAGAAGTGAACTGTGTTTATCTTTTTCTTTTTGTACTGAAATACGACACCTAACGATTTTAGCGCAAATAGCTGCAAAAGTGAACTGCGTATATATTTCTCTTTTTGTACTGAAATACGCTACTAAACGCTTTCACCACATATAGCTGCAGAAGTGAACTGCGTATATATTTTTCTTTTTGTAATGAAATACCGTAGGCCACTAAATGTTTTTACCGCAAATAACGGCAGCAGTGAACTGCGTAAATATTTTACTTGTAGTACAGAAATATGTCACTAAACACTCTCAGCACATATAGCTGCAGAAGTGATCTGCGTATATATTTTTCTTTTTGTACGAAATAGGCCACTTAACGCTTTTACCGCAAATAACGGCAACAGTGAACTGCGTATATATTTTTATTGCAGTACAGAAATACATCAGTAAACACTTTTAACCCCAAATAATTGCAGTAGTGAACTGCGTATATATTTTTCTTGTAGTACAGAAATACGTCACTAAATGTTCTCAGCACGTACAGCTGCAGAAGAGAACTGCGCATGTATTTTTCTTTTAGTAATGAAATAGGCCACTAAACGCTTTTACCGCAAATAACGGCAACTGTGAACTGCCTATATATTTTTCTTGTAGTACAGAAATACGTCAGTAAACACTTTTACACCTGAATAACTGCAGAAGTGAACAGCATAAACATTTTTCTTTTTGTAATGAAATAGACCACTAAATGCTTTTACTGCAAATAAAGGCAACAGTGAACTGTGCATATATTTTTCTTGTAGTACAGAAATGTGTAAGTAAACACTCTCAGCACATATAGCTCCAGAAATGAACTGTGTTTATCTTTTTCTTTTTGTACTGAAATACGTCACTAAACGATTTTAGCGCAAATAGCTGCAAAAGTGAACTGCGTATATATTTCTCTTTTTGTACTAAAATACGCTATTAAATGCTTTCACCACATAAAGCTGCAGAAGTGAACTACGTATATATTTTTCTTTTTGTAATGAAATAGGCCACTAAACGCTTTTACCGCAAATAAGAGCAACAGTGAACGTCGTATACATTTTTCTTGCAGTGCAGAAATATATCAGTACACGCTTTTAACCCCAAATAACTGCAGAAGTGAACGGCGTATATATTTTTCTTTTTGTAAAGAAATATGCCACAAAACACTTTTACCACAAATAACGGCAACTATGAACTGCGTATATATTTTTCTTGTAGTACAGAAATATGTCAGTAAACGCTTTTAACCCCAAATAACTGCAGAAGTGAACTGCACCTATATTTTTCTTTTTGTAATGAAATAAGCCACTAAACGCTTTTACCGCAAATAACGGCAACAGTGAACTGCATATATATTTTTGTTGCAGTACAGAAATACGTCAGTAAATGTTTTTAACCCCAAATAACTGCAGAAGTAAACTGCATATACATTTTTCTTTTTGTAATGAAATAGGCCACTAAACGCTTTTCCTGCAAAGAATAGCAACAGTGAACTGCGTATACATTTTTCTTGCAGTACAGAAATACATCAGTAAACGCTTTTAACCCCGAATAACTGCAGAAGTGAACTGCGTATATATTTTTCTTTTTGTAAAGAAATGGGCCACAAAACGCTTTTACCACAAATAACGGCAACTGTGAACTGCGTATATATTTTTCTTGTAGTATAGAAATATGTCAGTAAATGCTTTTAAC
Source organism: Bufotes viridis (assembly GCA_033119425.1). Lineage (NCBI taxonomy): Eukaryota > Metazoa > Chordata > Amphibia > Anura > Bufonidae > Bufotes > Bufotes viridis. Next base: position 70,170,051 of record CM065592.1, read on the forward strand.
CCCAAATAACTGCAGAAGTGAACTGCGCATATATTTTTCTTTTTGTAATGAAATAGGCCACTAAACGCTTTTACTGCAAATAACGGCAACAGTAAACTGCATATATTTTTTTGTTGCCATACAGAAATATGTCAGTAAATGTTTTTAACTCCAAATAACTGCAGAAGTAAACTGCATATACATTTTTCTTTTTGTAATGAAATAGGCCACTAAACGCTTTTCCCGCAAATAACAGCAACAGTGAACTGCGTATATATTTTTCTTGTAGTACAGAAATACACCACAAAACGCTCTCAGTACATGTAGCAGCAGAAGTGAACTGCGTATATATTTTTCTTTTTGTGATGAAATAGGCGACTAAACGCTTTTACCGCAAATAATGGCCACAGTGAACTGCGTATATATTTTTCTTGTAGTACAGAAAAACGTCACTAAACACTCTCAGCACATATAGCTGCAGAAGTGAACTGTGTATATATGTTTCTTTTTGTACTGAAATACGACACTAAACACTTTTAGCACCAATAACTGCAAAAGTGAACCGCGTATATATTTCTCTTTTTGTACTGAAATACGACACTAAAAGCTTTTTGCGCATATAGCTGCAGAAGTGAACTGCCTATATATTTTTCTTGTAGTACAGAAATACGTCAGTAAACACTTTTACACCTGAATAACTGCAGAAGTGAACAGCATAAACATTTTTCTTTTTGTAATGAAATAGACCACTAAATGCTTTTACCGCAAATAAAGGCAACAGTGAACTGTGCATATATTTTTCTTGTAGTACAGAAATGTGTAAGTAAACACTCTCAGCACATATAGCTCCAGAAATGAACTGTGTTTATCTTTTTCTTTTTGTACTGAAATACGTCACTAAACGATTTTAGCGCAAATAGCTGCAAAAGTGAACTGCGTATATATTTCTCTTTTTGTACTAAAATACGCTATTAAATGCTTTCACCACATAAAGCTGCAGAAGTGAACTACGTATATATTTTTCTTTTTGTAATGAAATAGGCCACTAAACGCTTTTACCGCAAATAAGAGCAACAGTGAACGTCGTATACATTTTTCTTGCAGTGCAGAAATATATCAGTACACGCTTTTAACCCCAAATAACTGCAGAAGTGAACGGCGATATATTTTTCTTTTGTAAAGAAATATGCCACAAAACACTTTTACCACAAATAACGGCAACTATGAACTGCGTATATATTTTTCTTGTAGTACAGAAATATGTCAGTAAACGCTTTTAACCCCAAATAACTGCAGAAGTGAACGGCGTATATATTTTTCTTTTTGTAAAGAAATATGCCACAAAACACTTTTACCACAAATAACGGCAACTATGAACTGCGATATATTTTCTTGTAGTACAGAAATATGTCAGTAAACGCTTTTAACCCCAAATAACTGCAGAAGTGAACTGCACCTATATTTTTCTTTTTGTAATGAAATAAGCCACTAAACGCTTTTACCGCAAATAACGGCAACAGTGAACTGCATATATATTTTTGTTGCAGTACAGAAATACGTCAGTAAATGCTTTTAACCCCAAATAACTGCAGAAGTGAACTGCGCATATATTTTTCTTTTGTAATGAAATAGGCCACTAAACGCTTTTACTGCAAATAACGGCAACAGTAAACTGCATATATTTTTTGTTGCCAGTACAGAAATATGTCAGTAAATGTTTTTAACTCCAAATAACTGCAGAAGTAAACTGCATATACATTTTTCTTTTTGTAATGAAATAGGCCACTAAACGCTTTTCCCGCAAATAACAGCAACAGTGAACTGCGTATATATTTTTCTTGTAGTACAGAAATACACCACAAAACGCTCTCAGTACATGTAGCAGCAGAAGTGAACTGCGTATATATTTTTCTTTTTGTGATGAAATAGGCGACTAAACGCTTTTACCGCAAATAATGGCCACAGTGAACTGCGTATATATTTTTCTTGTAGTACAGAAAAACGTCACTAAACACTCTCAGCACATATAGCTGCAGAAGTGAACTGTGTATATATGTTTCTTTTTGTACTGAAATACGACACTAAACACTTTTAGCACCAATAACTGCAAAAGTGAACCGCGTATATATTTCTCTTTTTGTACTGAAATACGACACTAAAAGCTTTTTGCGCATATAGCTGCAGAAGTGAACTGCGTATATATTTTTCTTTTTGTACTGAAATACGCCACTTAACACTTTCACCACATATAACTGCAGAAGTGAACTGCGTATATATTTTTCTTTTTCCACAGATATAAGCCACTAAAGGCTTTTAAACATAACACTTGCCTCCCAAGAACAAATTGCTGGAATGACAAAGCTGTATAATGGCTATTTGGATACCCAAATTATCTTTCCCTGCACTCGTAAATCGTTTTTCTAGCACTGTCCCTAGTGCCTTCTGACATCTCTCCCTGCAATAAGATGCTGTAAAGAGATTCCTCCCTATCCTTTTCCTGCACTTATAAATCGTTTTTTCAGTTTTTTTTTCACAATTAGCTTTTTCCAATTGCTGTCCCTAGCGCCTTCTCACGTCTGTCCCTGAACTTAGAATGCTGGAAAATTTATATTGATGTGACATCACAGGGCTGGCTGCTAATTGGCTGCATGCATGCATGTCAATTTTGGTGATCCTGCCTTTCCAGAGTCCCTTGCCCCATGTCCTCAGTGCTCACACGTGTGGCCACCATTTTAGGAAAAATTGCTATTCGTTACCACAAAGTTCGAGGAAATTCGCATTAGTTGCGAATCGAATTTTTCCTGAAATTCAGATCGAATTCCCCTTTGTCTGATACGATTCGCTCATCTCTAATTGAGATGCACAATCCCCACACACCTTACATCCAGAAAGTGCACATACAAATAGCGGTCAGTAATTGAACTGACACCACAGCTGTACCTAATCTCACCTCCCAAATGACTGGACTACTACCGTTAAGACCAGTTGTGCCAGTGTACTGTATATCTTCTTGTAGGCAGATGAGTGAGTAAGGCTACACTAGATAACCGGCTGGTGCTATCTGGTGTGGGGATTCTGCATCTCAATATTTATCACCACCTGAAGCATCCTGATAGCCTGTCCCTGTATCATATATGTGGGTTTAGTGGCCCTGATTTTAGTGTAGAAGCTATTAATAAAGTGTTTTTTGTTTTGTTTTAACGTTCTATCCAGGCTGAGATTTCTAGTATTACCCGGAACGCCTACATCCTTATCGTTATTAGTGTTAATTTACCACAATGCTTTTGGCCTATCTATATGATAGTCCATCACTATCAACTCAGAAGGGGTTTAACTCTGCCATTCAGCAGACTTAACACCTTAGTGACCACCCATACGCCTTTTTATGGCCTTAGGGGCCTTAGGCTGGGCCGTCGTACAGCGGGAGCAGGGACCTGGCTCTTACATGAGAGCCGTGGCCTTGCTCTAACAGCCCGAACCGGCAGGAGTGTCCCAACATGCAGTTTAATACTTTACATGCCGCGGGCAATGGCACCAGCTGCATGTAAAGTGCTGACAGAGGGAGCGGACTCACCCACTGTCTCCCATCGGCAATAGGCAAATGCGAATGCGGGGTGCCGATGTGTGTGAAGGCTGGCAGGGGTCTGATGTAGGCCCCAGACCAGCCTTCAGTAATTTCCAGCAGGATGCGCCTCTCTGGCACAGCCTGCTGGTCAATGTCAGAATAGCATTGCCATTAAAATGCTATGGACTATAGGGATAGTGCATTGCATTTTAAAAGTTTTTAAAAGCAATCAAAATACTGTCTGTTATAGTCCCCTTGTGGAACTATTAAGTGGCAAAAAAAGAATAAAAAAATTCCATTAAAAAAATTACACATTTTTTTCCATTGAAAATACGCTTTTCAAAGAAAAGAATGGCTAAAAAAATCTCCCCCATACAGTATATTTGGATTTGCCGTGTCCGTAACGACCCAGACTACATAAATATCACATAAATTATGACCTACGTTGAACTCCGTAAAAAAAATATATAAAATAAAGACAGAATTGCTCATTTATTCTTAGTTGCCACCGAATAAACAAACAAACCGAATAACAAGCGATCAAAAAGTGCCATTTACTCCAAAATGATAGCAATAAATAATACAAGTCGTCCCGCAAAAATCAAGCCCTCAAACAACTCCATAGAAGGAAAAATAAAAATGTTATGGGTCTTGGGAAGCGGTAATGCAAAAACATTTTTTTCTTTTTTTTAAAAAAAAGGGTTTTATTGCAAAAAAGTAGTAAAATGCAAAAAAAATATAATTATTTAGTATCACTGTAATCGTACTGACCCAGAGAATAAAGATATTATGTTATTTATACCAAAAAGTGAACGCTGTAAAATTTATAATGTAAAAACGCAGTGGCAGTATTGCTGTTTTTCCCATCTCCCTCCTAGAAAGAGTTAATACAAGTTAATCATAAAGTTATGTGTACCCAAAGATGGCGCCATTAAAAACTACAACTTGTCCGGCAAAAAACAATCCCTCATAAAGCAGAAATCACCAGTAAGCTTCAGAATGGAAGCTGTGGGGATCCAGAGACGGTAAATATCACTTCTTTTACTTTTTTTTTAAACTACTCTCGGTTATTTTCTGAAGAATTCCCCTCCCCAGACAACCTCTTCTTTAAGGAGGAACACTAAAACGATAGAATTATAATAGTGAACCTATGCAACTAATAATTCAAATATATTCGAAATACATAAGATAGACTCATCTACATTTATACAGCTATAATTCCCTAAATACTGTACTTAGTTTAAAGTACTGCTCTTCTTGAGTGAGCTTGCCAATATTTGCTGCCTTGGAGCCCATGTTTGTTGAAGGTTTCCTATCTCCCATCTGTTTTTATAATTAGGTGTGTATCTTGCTATTATCGATGGCATATTTGCTTGTATATTTTACTGTTATTATTGGTATCTTGCCTACAACATTTATTGTATGTGTTAAAACAGAGTTTATGTTGTCTACAGATATATCCAAGTTGTTCTCAGTCTGCTACCTTGCATAGTATTGAATGCCAACTAGAGATGTGCAAAGTTCTTAAAAATTCGATATGGATGCTTCACAGAATTTTTCCCAGAAAATTGCTTTGTGATTAATTAATTCATCACAAAGTGCATTTCTTTGTAAGTAGTGGTTGCAATGACAGGGAACGGCAATTGCACTGCCCCTATCATTGAAGCCCCTCAAATGCAGCAGTCATCGCTGATTGCAGCATCTAAGATTAATATTAAGGCCTTTTTAGAAGTTAATCATTCAAAAAAAAAAATGTACTTACTTATTGATTGGAGTGTGAAGAGGCCGCCACAGTCATCTTGCCTGAAGATCCAGTGTTAAATCTTACGCGGTGATTGATGACATCATCATGCTGACCGGGTGTGGTGACGTCATACGTCACTGTGCACAAGATTTTGCATGGGATCTTCAAGCAAAAGGCAACGGTGGCCTCTTCATGCTCAGATGAGGTGAGTATGATTTTTTTTTTCTTTTTACCGCCATTTCAGGGAAAATTGATTTGTTACCACGAAGCCTGAGGAAATTCAGCTTTCCCTGAAATTTTGATCAAAGTCCATATCAGATTCTCTCAACATTAATGCCAACCTTATAAGTCGTTCTATGTCCCGAACCAGCGGGTGTGAACCCACTGTGCCACGTGTCCTACCTCCTCTAAGGGTGTTGTCTAAGTGAACCCCTCGATCTTCACTGTACCCCTGATGGTGGGGATAGACTTTCCCGAGGGGAACACCAGGTCGCTACCTCTTGAGGAGGATTGGCACATGAGGCAGCTGGTCCAGGCAGACCAGGAGGTACCTAAGCGAGGGACCAGAGGTAAAGGCGTTGTCAGCAGGCTGAGTCGTAACCAGGAGCAACAGTGCAGGACCGAAGAATGAGGCAGAGGTGAAGTCAAACAGGCAATAGGTCAGGGCAGGCGGCACAGGTACAGGTCAGGCAATCCAGGTTGGCAACAAGAGAGTCAAAGCAAGAAGGAAGTGATCAAACAGGTAGCAGAGTCCAGGACTACGAGTGCGAGTCAGGAACACAAGCAGATATCAGGAACCTTAACAGGACACAATGACCTTGATACTTAGGCATCTGGGAAGGAGGCTGAGCCACTTATATATGTGCAGGAGGGCTAGGATTGGTCAGCGAGGTCACATGATCCATAAAGCACAGGAAGGTCACATGATCCATTAAGCACAGGAAGGCCCCTAAGCAAATGCTGCAGGAAACAAGCAGCAAGCATGCTGTGACCAGAGCTGAAAGGAAACACTGGCAGCAAATCACCTCTAAACATGCACCCGGGGCCGTGGTGGTAAGCAGGGGAACAGCGGCGCACAGCAGCCGCTGTTACAGTACCCCCCTTTACGCTCCCTCTTCTCGAGTCCACGCTTCTTGATGTCCAGGATGTCTTTGACCTCAAATATCTCGTCAGAATCTCCAGATACTGGAGTTGTAGTAGAGTGAGGCGTTGAGAAGCGATTAAGTACTACAGGTTTTAGTAAGGACAGGAAGGCATTATGAATACGCAGAGAGCAGGGGCGTACATAGAAATCACTGGGCCTCATAGCAAGAATATGAATTGGGCCCCCTTAACCACGCCCACTACCCACCCGGCCCCTCCCATGCCTGCCCTGACTCCTCCCAGGATTGACCATGGCATTTGAGGGGTTAAATGTCCGCAATCGGCATCACTGCCGGTTGCGGACATAAGCCGCGGGTGTCAGCTGTGTGTGTGGGGGGGGGGGATTGGTGGAATATCATTTGGTGGCTATGTGCACACTCAGCATTAGCAGCAAGGAGTTAGAGGGGTTATCACCCCTAATGCCCTCGAAAATGCCCGGGGAGAGGGGGGTAGGTGTTAGGAAGGAGTAGGTGTAGGAGGAAAGCACTGTCCCCTATGAGCCCTCCCAACCCCTAATGCCCCCCAAGGGTTCCAGTTGGGGAGGCTTATCGAAGGGGACCTGGGGAGAGGGGAGTCTCATACAGGAACACTTTCCTGTCTCACCCCACCCCCCTTGGGCATTTTGGGGGGTATTTTGGGTCTCATAGAGGACAAGAGTGTCCCCCCCCCCTCCCTATGGATCCAGAGCTTGCTGCTGGCTGCATGCTAAAGTTCCCAAGAACTTAGTGACGACACAGACACACACATTGACTGACTGTCGACTGTCTGACATACCAATATCAGACTTGGAGAAGTTGGAGACGAATCCTTCAATCCTGGCTTCCTGACTTGACTTGTTGTCCCTTCCTCAGCTCAGTCAGGGCGCTTCATCAGCACCCCAGTGCAGCGGTCCTCTCCTTCTGCTGACTCCACCTGCTGGTCTGCACGGCCTGCGGCTGTTCTAGGACTGGGTGAGTCTGTCTGTGTGTGGCGACGTTATTCTCCTGCGGCCGCCTCCGTGTCAGACACTGCACACTGTCACTGGCCAATCAGCAGCTGCCTCAACAGAGTTGCCTTGCGCTGATTGGCCAACGGCAGCAAGCGTTACTGCAGGCCGGCTGTGGCTCGCTTGATCCGATTCCGCGCAGGTCAGGGTTAGGTCAAAGCCTGAGTACTCGTCTCGGAGAAACTGGGCTGGCTGCGCAGGAAAAGGGGGGGGGGGCGGGGAAGAAGGTCGTGGGTGTGCAGAAAGAAAAGTGGCGGAGCGGGGCCCGCTACAGCAGCATATTAATTCATTTTTGACATGTGAGTGGGCGGGGCTAAACGGTATGGGCAGGGCCTTCTCTACGGTCCGGGACCCCCAGTGCTGCGGGCCCCATAGCAACGGCGTGGTCTGCCTATATTGGCGGCATGCCACTGGCAGAGAGAAAGAGGCAGACATAACTTATATGTCACTTCATTAATCCTCCTTAATAATTCAAAGGGTTCCAGGAACCTAGGAGTAAAGTTAAAACTGGGAACCCTTAAGTGGATATTTTTAGAGGAGAGCCAAACCTCATCTCCTGATGAGAACTGAGGCGGTTTTCTTCTTCTCTTGTCTGTATTCGTTTTCATGTGATTCACTGTCAAAAAATCCCTAAAAGAGGAATCCTCAGCTGGTACCCCAGAAGATGTAGGAACAGGGAGAGGAGTACGAGGGTGTTGTCCATAAACAACAAAGAATGGAGAGGAACCAGTAGACTCACTACAGTGGTTTTTAAAGGAGAATTAAGCCCAAGGTAGCAATTGTACCCAGTTGTCGTGTTGGGCTGAAACAAAATGCCGAAGATAGTTCTCTAATATTTATATATTACATAGTTCTCTAATATAAGAGAAGTCCAGGTCGATTTCGAGCAGCCGACAAAGAGCTCTCCATTGCTTAGAGGTAAACTGGACTCCGCAATTGGAAACAATATGCCAAGGTAGACCATGCAAGCAGAATATGTGTTTCACAAACAGTTTAGCAAGTTCAGCAGCCGAGGGCAGTTCAGCCATAGGAACGAAGTGCGCCATCTTGGAGAACCGGTCCACGACCACCCAGATAGCTGTACATCCAGCAGAAAAGGGCAGATCTGTAACAAAGTCCATGGCAATGTATTGTAATGGGGTATCAGGAACAGGAAGAGGTAACAACAGCCCGGGTGGTTTGGTCCTAGAGACTTTATTCTGAGCACAGTCTGTGCATGCAGACACATAATCACGCACATCCTTAGACAGTGTGGGCCACCAGTAGTGGCGAGACAAAAGTTCTGTGGTCTTGCGGATCCCAGGATGACCAGCCAGTTGGAGTTGTGCCCCCAAGCTAGAATACATTTTCTCTTGGCAGATGGCATGAATGTGTTTCCGGGAGGGATGTCTTTTACCAGGACAGGAGCCACTGTGATCAAGCGAGCAGGATCTACAATGTACTGGGGCTCCTCCTGCTGGTCGGAGAAGTCAAATGACCGAGACAGAGCATCCTCATTGATGTTCTTCTCGGCCAGGCGAAAGTGAAGCTCAAAATCAAAACGTGAGAAGAAGAGTGCCCATCTGGCTTGGCAAGGGTTCAGACACTGGGCTGTCTGCAGATAAGTAAGGTTCTTGTGGTCGGTTAAGATTATCACTATGCTGGGCCCCCTCCAATAGATAATGCCACTCCTCCAAAGCAAGTTTTATGGCCAGAAGCTCTCTGTCTCCTATACAGTAATTCCTCTCAGCAGGGGAAAAGAGTTTGGAGAAAAATCCACACGTAAACATCTTGCCCTTGGAACCTTTCTGTAGTAAAACAGCACCGGCTCCTATGGAGGAGGCGTCTACTTCTAAAAAGAATTGGCAGGAGACATCGGGATGACACAGAACAGGTGCAGAAGCAAAGGAACTTTTTAATTAAACGAAGGAGACTTTAGGCTCAGGAGTCCAGACTATGGCATTCACCCCTTTCTTAGTAAGAGCGGAGATCGGAGATGTAAGAGATGAAAAATTCGGGATGAACTGACGATAGAAATGAGCAAATCCATGGCAGTGCTGTATAGCATGAAGACCCTGTGGGTGGGGCCAGTCCATGACTGCATTCAATTTCTCAGGATCCATCTGCAACACAGCATCCGAGATTATGTATCCGAGGAACGGTACGGTAGATTTTTCAAAGATGCATTTCTCGAGTTTGGCACAAAGTCGATTCTCTCTCAACCGCTATAAAACTAACCCTACATGCTTCCGGTGAGTGGTTAAATCTGGAGAATAGATCAGTGTATCGTTTAGGTACACTATCATTGCAGACAGAGCAGGTGACGGAAGATATCGTTTACCAACTCCTGGAATACAACGGGAGCATTGCACAGACCAGGGCATGACGAGATACACGTAGTGACCATCAAGAGTGTTGAAAGCAGTCTTCCACTCATCGCCCTTTCGAATGCGGATAAGGTTGTATGCGCCGCGCAGGCAGAATTTTGTGATGACCTTAGCTCCCCAGATCCTGACAAAGAGTTCGGAGATTAGAAGAAGAGGGTATCGATTCTTGACTGTGACCTTATTCAGACCTCAATAGTCGATACAGGGCCATAAGGATCAATCTTTTTCTGCACAAAGAAGAAGCCGACAATGGCTGGTGAAGTAGATTTCCAGATAAACACCCTCTTGAGATTCTCCTTGATGTAATCAGACATCGCTTGGGTCTCGGGAAGTGAGAATGGGTAGACTCGACCACGAGAAGGAGTGGCACCAGGCAGAAGGTCAATCGGACAGTCATATGGACGATGAGGAGGCAGGGTCTCTGCCTCTTTCTTAATGAAGACATCCACAAAACTGGCATACTGCTGCAGAAGTCCAGGCAGGTCTACAGGTACAGTAGGCGAGAAAGCAGGTCGGACCTCCGATAAGCAGGTGGACTGACAGGATGATCCCCAGTGCAGAATCTGACCAGAGTGCCAGTCCAAAACTGGAGTGTGCTGACGCAGCCAGGAAAGACCAAGGATAACCAGATTCACTGACGCTGGCAGCACATAGAAGGAGCAACTTAAGGGGCATAGTAACAGAAAGCACAGGTTCAGGGGTGGCGGTCCATTTTCGGAAGCCACTGACAGAGGCCTTTCTAGACGGATGGTAGGAAGCCAGTACTGATGGACCAGAGCTTGCTGAATGAAGTTACCGGCTGACCCAGCACAGACAGGTGATTCCCTTGTGAGAGAGAGTCACCGGAACTGAAAGTTTCAGAGAGAACTTCTCCTTGTCTAGGACCACCTCTCCAACTGATCCTAGACATTGGTGTTTCCCGGTTTCTGTGGACAATTATGCACAAAGTGGGCCTTGCCTCCACAATACAGACACAGGTTCTCTGCTTTGCGGCATAACCGTTCCTGGTCAGACAATCGAAGGTGCTCTATTTGCATGTGCTCTTCAGATGGGGTGAACAGTAGAGGAAGAACCGGCCTCTGGAAGGATGGAGCTAAATGAGGTGGTCTTCTGGTGCATGAAACCTCCTTACCACGTTCCCTGAAACACATATCTATTCTTGTGGCCAAGGTGATCAGGTCATTCAGAGTAGACGGACAGTCAAGACCAGCTAATTCATCCTTAATCCCATCAGAAAGGCCCTCCCAGAACCCTGCCAGTTGAGCCTCATTGTTCCATGAAAGTTCAGCAGCCAGGGTACAAAACTTGATGGCGTACTGACCCACAGGCGAGGAACCCTGTCGTAGACACAGCAGAGCTGATGCAGTGTAGGACGTGCTGCTGGGCTCTTCAAAAACCAGCCAGGAGGTAGCCAGGAAACACTGAAGATTAGTGGTCTCTGGACCTCCATGTTCCCAAATAGGATTTGCCCAAGCAACGGTCTCATCGGGCAGCAGTGACACAATGAAGGCAACCTTGGACCGCTCAGTGGGAAACTTCTGCCCATGCAACTCAAAGTGGATCAGGCACTGGTTCAGGAATCCACAACAGGTTTTTGGATCTCCACTATAGCGGGATGGCAGAGGGAGTTGCACACCAGCGGTATACAAATCTGGATTCACCGGTGTGGGTATTGCAGGGGTAGCAGCGACTGGCGACCCTGCAGTAGCTGGAGAAGAGATGGCATCCAGACGAGCAGAAACATTTTGCCTGAACTGCATCATGACATCCTAACGTTCGCTCTGAACGACAGGCTTGGGGTGACCAGCAGGGTCCATGGCCTCAGTATTCTGTCACGAACCAGCGGGTGTGGACCCACTGTGCCACATGTCCTACCTCCTCTAAGGGCATTTTCTAAGTGAACCCCTCGATCTTCACTGTACCCCTGAATGTGGGGATAGACTTTCCCGAGGGGAACACCAGGTCGCTACCTCTTGAGGAGGATTGGCACACGAGGCAGCTGGTCCAGGCAGACCAGGAGGTACCTGAGCGAGGTACCAGAGGTAAAGGCATTGTCAGCAGGTTGAGTCGTAACCAGTAGCAACAGTGCAGGACCGAAGAATGATCCTTGAAGAATGAGAGAAATCCCACGGCGCAACAGGCCAGTCTTGAGATGGTAAAGAAGTAGTTTTGATGGTATAGGCAGTAGGTACAACGCGTTTCGGGGTGAAAGCACCCCTTCATCAGGTACAAAAGACTGCTGATGAGTATACCCGTGGAAGTACTACCATCCCTGGCTGCATGACCGCCTACGCTTGGGGCTTTCATACCTCCACCGTTCTGAGCCTGCAGTAGTGTTGTGCCTGCTCCTTTGCACAACACCCCAAGGTGAGCCTTCTCATTGGAGTTTTCTTCCAATCATTCTGCGTGACGTTATTACCCTATAGTGCGCCCATTGTGTTTCCCCCAGCAGAACATCGCCTGCCTCTCTGGACCGAAGAATGAGAAAAAGGCGAGGTCAAACAGGCAACAGGTCAGGGCACGTGGCACAGGTACAGGTCAGGTAAGTCGGCAACAGGTGAGTCAAGGCAAGAAGGAAGGGATCTAAGGCTAAGGCTACCGCTAGGTTTTTCACCAGAACCTGTTAGCCAGATGGACTTTGCTGCTATGGACCCAGGTTATGTCTGTAAAGTTGATAAAAGCAAACTGGTGTGGGCACACTAGAGACCAGAGAGGTTCAAAGAGCAGTCAACACACAGGGTCAAAACCAGGAGAAACATCTTGCTCTGGAGGATTTGTCCTGTATTACCCAGGCATCTCATTGTTATGAATGGGTGACTATGTAATGGTTTTCATTGTGGTGGCACTACAACTACTGCCAGATCTCAATACAGCAGATTACTGGGGGACTCTTAATAATATGTTTATTGACCAGGGACCCTTCTAACAAGTAAGAATTGTCCAAACTGGAGTTCCTTTAAATGAACTGGGCACATAATATAACACAGAGGGTTAGGGTACTTTCACACTAGCGGCAAGGAATTCTAGCGGGTGAACAGCCTGTCGGAACCATGTACTTTTTTTCCTGCCTCCTCTCGGCATGTCTGCTGTGCTGCTGCCGGAACTCCGGCCCACCCCCAGGCGTGCATTAGCGGCAGCACAGATCCAACAAGCTGTTCACCCGCCTGAGTTCTTTGCCGCTAGTGTGAAACTAGCCTTACATTGGTCCTCCTTAGGTGTCATGGTCTGGGAGCAACTTTATCTCTGTACTCACTATAGTTTCTACTCATTGTAGTTAGATAGAACTTCATCTTGTCTATTCCTAGTGATTTTATTGCTGCAAAAATTGTGTATCTTACTTTTTGACTTCATTATTGAAATAATCATGTTGCGTTTCCTGGAGACTTTCAGAACAATGGTTGCCGTAGAACATTTATGCATTGTCTTCTTCTTAACCCACTGGTACTCTTGAGACATTCCTGCCCCTGTTGTAACATCTCAACATTCCAGCGACATCACATATAAAACCTTACATCAGAAAAGTTGAGACAAGAAGAGATCAAGGGAAAGGTATGTGTTCATTTCTATTCTACACTGGGGGAAGGAAACAGCTTCAATGGCAGCAAAATGGCCCATAGTGTTTTTGTGTCTGAAAGGATAATACTATTGTGATCGGTTCATAGTTGAGAGAAAGCCTCCTATTAAAATATCACAATAGAACCCCCCCTTCAGTGCTGGGTCCATTCACCACATGTCCATTACAACACATAATAATCTGTTGGTACCATGTGAATAAACAATTTCATTATTAATCCCAAAAATATTAATAGGACAAAGTTTTGAGACTGACACAAATTTTGTTGATACCTGTCTTGATACCAGGACATCCTCCAAAAGCTTTCATCTCACTGTGTGTGCTAACAGTAGACCATCCTGAGACCATTCATGTGTTGCTTTGCTTCACATAAAAGGGAGTGAACTCACTCACAATTTTGCCTGCCTTGTTTTGCCCTTTGTTTTATTTTAATTCCACGATTTCCTGAGTCTGGACATATTGGCCCACATTTTTTAATCCTGTCTAATTTGTAGAAAGAGTAAAGGTCAGCAGACAGTCGGAAATTAGCTAAATTTATCCAAGTGGCTGATGCTGGATGATAAATCTGGCTCACCTTTAGGCTCCATTCACACGACCATATGTTGTCCGCAAAAAAAACGGATCCGTGTCCGCAAAAAAACGGATCCGTGTCCGTTTTTTTGCTGATCCATAGACTTCAGTAGGGCCATGTCCTATTGAAGTCTATGGATCAGCAAAAAAACGGAATGCAATCCGTTTTTTTGCGGACACGGATCCGTTTTTTTGCGGACAACATACGGTCATGTGAATGGAGCCTTACACTGTCTAGTCTAAGTTTCAAATCGAGAAAGACAGGACCCAAATTGCAGCTTTGGACTGGAGCAGGATTGTTTTTCTAATCAAATTTAGACAAATTTGAGCCTATAGCTATTAATCTACTGCTTAAGGCCTTTTTGTACCAGGCAAGGATTGAGGCGATTATTGAGGATGAATACATACAAACAGTTGTTCCCAATAATTGGCCAGTCCAAATGTGTTGGTGATCACACAACTAATTAGCAAAATGCTTGTTTTTCGGTCAATACATTTTTCATGTGGTACATAAAATCATCTTTAATCAGTGTTACAGCAGAGGGTGTGGAGCCAATGTGTTAACCAACAGATTCAAATTTTGTCTAATCCTAAAGCAATTATTCTGGCACTTCCTTAGTATTCACCATTTAACCCCTTTTCTGGGATCTGGTCTTTCCTGCAGGGGAGCCACCAAGTCGCTAGCTTCTGGAATAGCCTCTGTGTTACTGACAGCTGACCCACAGTGGTCAGAGACACCAGTGTGGGGCACTGATGGCTCAGGTAAAAACCGTAATCAGGGACAGGACAAAGTCAGGGCAGGCAGAAAGTGAACTGAACAGTACATTGTCGGAGGTCAGGGTACGCAACGAAGGGTCAGTATGTATGTCAGGGACAGGTCAGGGAGCAGAGGGTCATGGTTCAGTAAGCAGGCAGAGATCAGTACATGGGCAGACAAATGAATACAACACATATTCACAGGAGCTGGCATGTTAAGGACCCTTAAGTACCTTGGTGTTGCCACTCATTGGTTGGTGAAATTTATGTTGAGCACGGTGGACTTTTAAGAGCTGGAGGAAGCATGTGCATGTTCCCTCCGGGCAGAGAACTAGAGCCCTTGCAGGCAAGCAAGTCATGGTCTGCATGGAGGGATAGCATAGACCTGCCAGGAGGATCATCCTATACAAACAAGGATGTACTGCTGGCAAGCACTGAATCTACATATATAGGGACCAGCGATCACAGTAGTGATCACTCATTCCCAAAGGAGAAGATTGCTGCATGTAAAGCTATCATTTCTGCCCAACGATTGGGGAATCATATGGAATGACTTGGCATATGCAGTTATATAGGGGCCTTTAGTAATGTATATTTATTTATTATTTGGCCTCATTAGTCCTGTTTTCACACCTGAGTATAATTGCTACTAGTCTACTGAATTCTGTGATTATCTAGTGAAGTGTGACTACAAATAGTCTCCTCTGTAGTCAGGTTCAGTAGAAACTTTCCTTTAGACTCTAAGCATGCAGACTGTTCTTCCTGGTGAGAAGTATCAACCAAGAAGCAGCAGTAGCGAGAAGCGTAATGAGGAGACACTGCAGCCTAGATTGTTGAGAAACGGTATTATAAATAAGGCAGGCCCAACTCAAACAGACAAGGGAGGTGAAAAATATATAGTATTTATGCACACAGTAGGTGGAAAGAAAGTACTTTTCTTGTGTATCACTCAGAGGGAATGCTCACTGGGCCCTAATTTTTTTCCTGAGGTGGCATCTGGAAAAGGCTGAAGTTATAGCAACACAAAAAAGAAAAAAAATATATCGCAATTGCAAAAAACACCCAAAAAATGCAAAATTTACAAAATGAATGCATGTCCTGGTACTTTAGCCTATTGAAAAATAACACTTTTGAGCCACCATTTTAAGCAGTTTCCCGGTAGCCCTTCATGTTTTGGTAAAAGCGGTGCCAATTTGCTTCTGTATTCCGCTTTGCAGCACTGAATAGTCGGATTATTCAGTAGATATGCTAAGTATTTCCCTGGAATGTTTTCTTTTCCTGACCAGCCTCATTTTCATGTTTATGCAGTATAATTTTGCAGGAGCTCATCGTATCCTTGTTACTATTCTGTGTAGCTCGCTCATTGCTGACAAATTTCAAAAGCCTGGTTATGTTTTTTATTATCAGACTAATAACACAATCCAAATACAAATATACCTTTCACTGCTGCACTTTATTCACAAATGGTAATGCAATACGATACGTCGTGTGAGACAGGAGGCCAGAAATGCCGTTCTCTTCCTAGGGTGTAATTCAAGCAGCGGTTTTATTAGATATTTACTATGGTTCCTTGGATAACCTCAGCTCCTCTGCTATGAAGTTAAATCTATTACAATGGACGAAAACCAGCACTTATGTAATGTCATTTTATTTTATTTTATAAAAATACCTAATGGCATATCTTACCCAGGAATTTAGAATGCTGTTTGCAGTGGTCATCACAATGTAGAGCAAAAGGTATCAAATCAGTCATTTTTCTGTCTCTGATAGCACAAGATTTTTTTTTTCCAATACCACCATGCCGTCCTCGGCTGTATGGCAGGGTACATGAACTACATATACACTGCCATATAAACCCATATTGTATAGACTATTGAGAACCTCCTACTCTTCTTCCACTAAAGTAGAGATCGACAACCTCCGGCACTCCAGCCGTTCTGAAATGATAACTCCTAGAGTCCTTCTTTCGCTACTATGGGAGTGACAAGAACTGCCAAGAAAGCGTGCATGCTGGGAGTTGTAGTTTCACAGCAGTGCTGAAGGTTGCTGATCCCTGCCCTAAAGAATCAAAAGCCAACATGAAACATTTTGGAACGCATGTGAGGAGTTGGATCACGGCTCACTATTCAGGAGCAAATTTCAGATGGGGTTGCTCTTGTTGGAGTGGGTTGCTCGTACAGTCATAGAAATATAGAGGCTCTTACTAGAGTGAATTAAGGACAGTGAATGGGCTCAGTATACATTTTTAAGGCGTCTGACCTGTTAACCCATGAATATTTTTCTTTATTAGAGACCCAGTAGCACTTGTCTCATTACATTTTGACTATTGAGTGTAGCTACTTTCTCTAATAAGATGAATGATTTAACTATGACTTAAAGTTTAGGGTTGTCTCACATAAAATATCTCCAATTTGCAAATCAGCACTTGGATCCGAATAGTTTTGTAATGGCATGTCATAAAAAATTTAGCATAGCCACCAAGTTAGTCAATAAAATGTATTCTGTATAGCGCCACCTGCTGTATGTTCTTTTGCTTAGTTCAACATCCACCTTGCTGAGCTGGATGCACATACTCAGTTCCATCCTTTAACCGTCTCCTGAGCTGTGATAGGGAGAGAGCTGCAGCAGAAAGCACACACCCCTGAGATGCCAGCTTGATATACATTTAGCAGAGCTACTGGAACAATAAATAGGGGACATGTCGTAGTTTTATTCCGGCAGCCTCTTGCCGCGCGCTGCCGTGCTGTGCGGTAGTCTGGGGGCACACTTTCACTAGTGGCAGGACGAATCCGACATGCTGTTCCGTAGAGTGAACATCCTGTCGGATACGTCCTGCCGCTAGTGTGAAAGTAGCCTTAGATTGCTGGGAGTCCGACTCTCAGCACCCCTGCTGATCACCTGTTTGGAGGGCACAGAAAATTGGACACCCATGAATTGAATATTAAAGGGAGCAAGTCATCTCCCACAAGCACTCTGAAGATTACTACTTGCATGGTACCACCGTAATGGACTCTGGATCGTTAATTAATATACTAATAGTCAGCACTGTTCATCCAATGTGCCCTGCAGAAAAGCACAGCTGGAATTGCCATTGACAGGACCCCTGACCTTCCACTCGTAATGAAGAGGACTTTCTGAGCACGAGCTCAGGAGTCCTCTCAGGCTATATTCACATAGCAAGCTCAGCAGCGAATTTTGCAGAATTTTACATGATGTATCATGCTGCTAATACACTGGTGCAAAGCTTTCCATAGAGTTCTATGTGAAATATGTGCCAGCATTCACATGGTCACATATTTTTATGCCGCTGATTTGAAATGCGCTACTAGAAGTGAAAAGCGCTTACTTGAAGCTGATTTAGCCAAAATACACTCAAAATGCGCTAGCTTTGCTATTTAGAATGTATTTTGCATGTGATTACAAAGCTGAAAAAGTAAGTGCAGCAAAAAAAGCACCTGGATTTCACAGGTTAAAAGTAGCTATGTATTTTTCAGCTGCAAAATTATGCCATGTGAACGTAGGAGGAATGGGGTGAGTACCAGCATATTAATTAGCGATCCGGAGTCCATTCCAGCAGTTCCATGCATGTTTCACTGCACTTCATAGTGCTTGACAGACTCCCTTTAAACCTAGTTAGGATAGTTTTACATCTAGGCAGAACTCTCCAGTGTGCTGTTCCGGCAGAAAACAGCCTTCTGGAGTTCTCCGGATCCAGCATTGCTAGATAGTCCCAACTGCCCTTCTTACCCCATTAACTAATGGAATGTGGTGGAGATCCATCCACCCCCCGAAAAATATGCTGGGATTTGGCCAGCCAAAAAAACGCTGCATGCAACAGTTTTTGCAAAGCCGATTCCCAGCATTCTCTGCTGGAGAGCAGTAGCCCTATCTCTTTTAAAGAGAATCTGTCAACCTCATGGTAGTGTGGAAAACCTTGATTCTAAATGTGTATTTCTTTTAGTCAAGATCACATTTCCTTCTCCTTCCCTGAACTGAGATCTCTTGAATATTCCTCGTTGGGTTGGGTTGAAGTATATCAGAGCAGGTGGGCAGCCTCAGTACTTACTCTTTGTATAACAGGACTGCTGAGCACACCATTAGAAGGACTCATCATGACTCCAGGAGAGATTGATTATGGGATTAGAAAGTGAGTTTTACAAAAGTATTTACATCTTCAGCATCAGGGCTCTGTTTTACAAATATAGATGTAATCACCCCTGCTATTGTATTTATAGGTATAGTACCAGAAACCAGCAACTTCTAATGCCATGGCCCAAGTAGAAGGAATTTCAGCTCCGAGGTTGGTCCTCTATTGTTCAATATGTACTGTAAATCCTTCTACAGCCTTAGCAAACCATGGAGGAAATAGGTTCATTACTTCTCTCCAACATGGAAAGCACTGGAGGACACCAACATGTCTCTGACCTTTTGTCCCCAGGTAAATGGGGGTTGGCATAAACTACTGTAGGACTAGACCAAAAGTAGGGACTCACTTTGACAATCATGTATGCATTATTTAGGCCCACAACGTGTAGGAGAACACACTCTCCAATTTATTTAATCTTACAATCTGACTCTCTCTGAAGGATCTGAGGCTGCCACAGCAATGTTCCTATGGAGATCCTGCCTGTGATAGGGCTCCATGGGAACATAGCTAATCTCTTGTAGATTTCAACGCTAATTAATTTCACTTTAGGCTGAGAGAACCAATCTGAGGATCGCATGTTTAAGTTATATATATATATATATATATATATATAATTATACAGTAATATAAAAATAGGCATCACCACATCTCAAAATGCCTGTATTATAAAAATATTTATACCATACGGAAAGTTGCATAACAGGAAAAAAATATGAAAATAACCGATTTGCCGTTTTTTTGTCGCTCTGCCACCAAAAAAAATAATGTTATGAAAAGTGGAAATAAAGTCATACACACTCTGTAATGGTATCAATAAAAACTAAAGATTACCCTGCAAAAAAGGACCCTCACACAGCTCTGTAGACATAAAAATAAAAACGGTATGGGAGTCATGCTAAGCAAAATTCTTAGCAATGCTCAGCACAATTCCTTTTTTTTTTTTTAAAGTTTTTTTTTTTTTTTATGTATTTACCGCATAGGAAATGCTGTAAAAACCGAACCCTAAAAACTGTGGCAGAATTACATTTGGATTTTTTTCCAGCTTTCCACTACCTCATATGCAGTATTAAATGGTGTCATAAGAAAGTACAATTTGTCCCACAAAATATAATCCCCATACGGCTAAGTGAATGAAAAAGTAAAAAAGTTATGGCTCCAGGAAGGCCGGGAGTAAAAAATGGAAACGCAAAAGTGGAAAATGGCCCTATTCTGAAAGAGTTAATTTAATTTTTAATCAGTTACAGTATTACCTAAGCTTGTAAATAAATATATATATATATATATATATATATATATATATCCTTGATGGAAGTATTCTTGAAATTCTGCATAGAATAAACCATGGAATATTCCAGGCTGCACTATATATCTTCCATATATACACAAAAGGCTTTCTAAAAGTCACTATATTATTTCATGCAATACAGTGAGCCCATGTACAAATATTTCTATTTAATATTATTATAATTATGGTATTACAATTTCCTGCTGCGCATTCGCAACATGTTTGACCTTTCCAGAGAAAAATATAGTAATTATTAATCTGAGAAATTCATTTTGTGCAACCCAAGACTGCAGAACACAAAACAGGCCCCAAGCCAGGGCTATAATTTAATGATGAATTACAATGCAGAGGTTCTGATGACATTTGAATTGCAAGGTACGTTCCTCACAGCTGCAATTACATAGGTTACTTTTTAGACTCTGTTTACCGTACATTTAGCATAAAACATGGGCATCGGGAATGTCTTGCCTTCTATGGGATGAGGAGGATTTATTATTTTCCAGATGGGTTGGTAACAAGGATTATAAAAATGAGAAGAAAGAAACAGAAATACCGTTCCTATAAAATATAACAAGACACATAGGACACATCCTCCTGATCAATTAAGCTACTACCTGTGGTTGCCATATCAGTAATAATACATCAATTGGACTTTTTTGTCTTGAAGATCTTTCACTAGTCATTCAACTGGCTCAGTTAAACTTCTCAATTTAAAAAAAAACTTGTACAAAGAATCTCCGGCATTAAAGGACATCTGTCAGTAGGTATTACTCACAGGTAGAGCTTCACTTTGTATGATCAGACTAGTACAGTGATGGCTAACCTCTGGCACTCCAGCTGTGGTGAAACTACGACTCCCAGCATGCTCCATTCATTTCTGTGGAATTCTGGGAACAGCCAAGCATGTGTGCATCTTGGGAGTCGTAGTTTTACCACAGCTGGAGTGCCGAAGGTTAGCCATCAGAGGACTAGTAATTCAACCTTTATCTTAGTCAAGGGCGGATTGGCCATAGACACTACAGGGAAATTTGCCGATGGACCGATGCCTCAGGGGGCCGCCCAAGCCATCCTCTTGGCCGCTGGCTGGGTACATAATGAGTTATCAATGGTAATTAATGCTGTGAGAATCAGGTACTCATGTACCCCACCAGCAACCTCACATTCCCTACTGAATTCAACTGCTGTGACCTGCAACTCAACTAAGCCCCATGCGCTGTATCTTAATCAGAGACAACTGGAGAAGGACAGAAAATGACATCTATTGATGGCCACCACAGATTTTGGGGCAGAGGGACAGCTTTTGGGTCAGTGTATTGTGCTGTTCTGCGGTATATGGTTTAGCTGGGATGGTGTATTGCGCTATGGTATTGCTGACCCCACCTACTTTTGAAGCAGCTGGTTGACATTAGCTATGTCAACTTAGTCCATAATCTGCAAATATAAAATCACAGAAAATAATGCACTAAAACAATAGATGCAAACATAATATATCGACTGAGCTCCCACTGTGATATGATAAAATCTGAGACTCTTAGCCAATATATTTTGATCAAAACACATCTGTGCCAAGGTGGTCTCAGTCAGGCAGGTCCTACTCTAAACCTATCTATGCCATTGGGCATCTACATTCAGGAGAGCAGACCCTGCACATATAGTGTACCACTCCTACTTACCTCTATGTGCACCAAGCAACCAGTGAGAGGAGGCGCACGCACAGCTTTATGTACCACCTAATCAAGGTCGCATGTGGGATAGGCAGGACAAATGTGATCCTCTATTAAAGTTATTTGTATTCCGATCCATGTTCTCACTTCAACCACATGATGCTATCACCAACTGTTCTGTTGGTATTATCATCAGGGTGCAACACTGCCCTGGCCTTAGGGTGCATTGGTGTGAGAATTGCCACTGTAAATAATAATTGCAGCCAAAGCCATTCCCACTACCATCCTCGAGTCCTGCTCCTCCAGGGCTCGCTGCAGATTTATGTCAGATTCAGCAGCACCACCAGCTAGGTGAAGGACTTATACACGTTCTGCAGAAGCAAAACGGTAGGACATTCATAATGAAAAATATTTAAACTTGCTGAAACATTTAGGCAGCAATGTCCATTCATGTGTCAAAGCTTAACAGAGGAAAAACAAATAAGGGTACTTTCACACTTGCGTTAGAGAATTCCGGCAGGCAGTTCCGTTGGTACCGGATCCGGCATTAATACATTTCAATGGAAATTAATGCCGGATCCGGCATTCCGGCAAGTGTTCCGGAATATTTGCAGTATTTTTTCTGCCCAAATACCGAAAGAGGGACTGAACTGAAGATATCCTGATGCATACTGAATGGAATGCTTTCCATTCAGAATGCATTAGGATAAAACTGAAGCATTTTTTTCCGGTATTGAGCATCTGTGATGGAACCCAATACCGGAAAACTGTAACGCTAGTGTGAAAGTAGCCTAAGAAAGTTTTGGATTTCTTTGTCGAAGTCTTGAATTCTCTGAACAGAACTGAGCTAAAAATCAACAACTTTTAATAAACAACAGATAAAATATTTTATCATTTTTCTATCATTTTCTCCCTTGCTAACAAAATGGTCTGTTTATTTTAGAATGTCATTTCATTGCTTCTTTGCCAGGATGCTTTTATTTTAAAGTGCAGATATGACCTTTTACCATCTTGTTCCTTCAGAGAAGAAAGAGTTCATCTTGAACGCAGTGGCAAATTGTCTTAAGCAGAGATGCTGCCATTTCAAATGATTATGTTTTAATCTAGAATTATGACTTCTTGACTGTGATAACATTTCTGCATGGAATATTGCATTACTATTGTCATAATTGCTTCCTTCTGTCCACCGTTTATGATTAACAACAACACAATGAGGTGCATATGTTATTCACTAGGTCTTGACTACAATATATCTTGAATGAATCTGACAGAAAAAAAACAGGAGTGGATCTAAAACAGATGACACGTGAATGGAATATTTGCATGTCTTCTGCGTTTTGGCAGAGTCTGGAGGTGGCAGCAGCAGCATCAGGAGAAGGCCACAGAGTGGCACAATGACAGATTCTGGAAATGGCAGCATCAGGAGAAGGCCACCAAGTGGCACAATGACCGAGTCTGGAGGCGGCAGCAGTATGAAGAGGCTAACGAGTGGCACAATGACCGAGTCTGGAGGTGGCGGCATCAGGAGATGGCCACCAAGTGGCACAAAGACAGAGTCTGGAGGTGGCAGCAGCAGCATCAGGAGAAGGCCACAGAGTGGCACAATGACAGATTCTGGAAATGGCAGCATCAGGAGAAGGCCACCAAGTGGCACAATGACCGAGCCTGGAGGTGGCAGCAGTATGAAGAGGCCAACGAGTGGCACAATGACCGAGTCTGGAGGTGGCGGCATCAGGAAATGGCCACCAAGTGGCACAATTACAGAGTCTGGAGAGGGCAGCATCAGGAGAAGGCCACCGAGCGGCACAATGACCGAGTCTGGAGGTGGCAGCAGTATGAGGAGCCACTGAGTGGCACAAAGACGGAGTCTGGAGGTGGCAGCATCAGGAGAAGGCCACAGAGTGGCACAATGACAGATTCTGGAAATGGCAGCATCAGGAAAAGGCCAATGAGTGGCACAATGACCAAGTCTGGAGGTGGCGGCATCAGGAGATGGCCACCAAGTGGCACAATGACAGAGTCTGGTGTTGGCAGCATCAGGAGAAGGCCACCGAGCGGCACAATGACCGAGTCTGGAGGTGGCAGCAGTATGAGGAGGCCACAGAGTGGCCCAATGACCGAGTCTGGAGTTGGCAGCATCAGGAGAAGGCCACCGAGTGGCAAAATGACCAAGTATGGAGGTGGCAGCAGTATGAGGAGGCCAATGAGTGGCACAATGACCGAGTCTGGAGGTGGCGGCATCAGGAGATGGCCACCGAGTGGAACAATGACAAAGTCTGGAGTTTGCAGCAACAGAAGAAGGCCACCGAGTGGCACAATGACAGAGTCAGGAGCTGGCAGCATCAGGAGAAGGCCACCGAGTGGCACAATGACCGAGTCTGGAGGTGGCAGCAGTATGAGGAGTCACTGAGTGGCACAAAGACAGAGTCTGGAGGTGGCAGCAGCAGCATCAGGAGAAGGCCACCAAGTGGCACAATGACAGAGTCTGGAGTTGGCAGCAGTATAAGGAGGCCACCGAGTGGCACATTGACCTAGTCTGGAGTTGGCAGCAGTATGATGAGGCCACCGAGTGGCACAATGACAGAGTCTGGAGGTGGCGGCAGTATGAGGAGGCCACCGAGTGGCCCAATGACCGAGTCTGGAGGTGGCGGCAACAGAAGGCCACCGAGTGGCACAATAACCGAGTCTGGAGTTGGAAGCAGTATGCGGAGGTCACCGAGTGGCACAATGGCAGAGTCTGGAGTTGCAGAAGTATGAGGAGGCCACTGAGTGGCACAATGAAAGAGTCTGGAGTTGGCAGCAGTATGAGGAGGCCACCGAGTGGCAGAATGACAGAGTCTGGAGGTGGCGGCAGCATAAAGAGACCATAGAGTGAATGGCCCAATGACAGAGTGTGGAGGTGGTGGCAGCAGCAACATCAGGAGGAGGCCACAGAGTGGCACAAAGACTGAGTCTGGAGGTGGCGAATGCAGCAGCTTCAGGAGTATACCACAGAGTGGCAAGCTGACATAGTGTGGAGATGGCAGCAGCAGCATCAGTCTACCACAGAGTGGCAAGGTGACATAGTGTGGAGATGGCAGCAGCATCAGGATACCACACAGTGACAAGGTGAGATGGCAGCAGCAGCATCAGGATACCACAGAGTGTGAAGGTGACATAGTGTGGAGATGGCAGCAGCAGCATCAGGAGACCACAAAGTGACCCCCGGTGTCAGAGTGGGGAGGTGGGTGGCAATACCAGTACCCGCTGATGAAGGTGGGTGAAAGAAGGAGCACTTGGCATCATATGTGTGGCATCAAGCGGGTGGCAGCATCAGAGTAGTAGCTGGGGCAGGTAGCCAGAAGAAACCGGTCTCTTTTTTCAAGGTTCGGGTGAGGCGGCATGGATGATCTAATCAGATGCATCAGGCATTGATGGGTGGAAATCCTGGCTGATCTACTCCTGATTCATCTTAACAAAGGTCAGTCTCTCCAATTTTGGGTGGACAATTGAGTTCTCCTTGGGGTAACTATGGCCCCCGCCGCACTAAACACCCGCTTTGATGAGACACACCTGGCCGGGCAGGACAGTTTTTTCAGGGTAAACTCTGCCAGTTGCGGCCAAAAATCCAGTTTGGCTGCCCAGTAGTCCAACGGATCTTCAATGTAGGGTGGCAGGGTGCTATCCAAGTATGTCTCCACTTGCTGGTTCAAGTCCTGCTCCAGGTCTAGTTGCTGCTGGTGAGTAGTTTCTTCACTAGGCGGGTGAAGAAAGCTGCTCATCAGCAACTGTAGACTCAGGCTGCTGCTGATGGAGCTGGTACTGCTCCTGCCACCTCACCCCTCCCCAGCAGCCATGGCAGTGGAATGTGAGCACAGAGAGCCCCCCCGGTCAGACCTGTGAGAGGATGGACAATGGCGCAGATAGGCAGTGGCCAACTGACTACATAGGATGTGTCTGTAGTAGTTCAGGTTGTCCTCCCTCTCAGTGGGTGTAAAAAAGGCCCCCATTCTGGCCTGGTAGCGAGGGTCCAACAAGGAGAAGAGCCAGAAGTCATCCCTCGGCTGAATGGTGACTATTCGGCTGTCACTACGCAAGCAAGTGCGCATGCATTCAGGGCTCCATGTGGCGACCAAAATGGTCGCCAATGCGACTAGGAATTTGCAAATGGCGCTAAGAAATTTAAGTCTTATCGCCATTTGCGACTTGTCCCACCGCCACGCTGCAGCTTTAAGAAAAAAAAAAAAAACTTCTTCAGCAGACGCACCACGCAGCGAACGACACAGGCAGCGCAGCCTGAAATAACCAATAGCAAAGCTCCATACAGTAAGGAGCTTTGCTGTTGGTTATTTTGGGCGTGTGCCGGAGCCATACAGCGCCCTGCAGCAGAGAAAGCCGGCGGGAGATGAAAGGAGGAGAAGCCGGCTCTGGGGGTGGCTGAAGCACGGAGTGCCGTGCACGCTGAGGAGCTGAAGCCTATAGCCCAAGCATCAAGATGGAGCCGCAGAAGAAGGTGACAGCACAGGGTGTAATGTATTGATGTGTGCAATGTATGTAGTGGAGTGTGTGATCATCACATACTGCACTAGATACATCATACAGTACACATGTATACATCACACATCACTACATACATCACACACTGCACTACATACATCACTACATACATCACACACTTCACTACACACATCATACACATGTATACATCACACATCACTACATAAATCACACACTGCACTACATACATCAGATACTGCACTACACACATCATACACATGTATACATCACACACTGCACTATACACATCATACACTGCACTACATACGTCATACACATGTATACATCACACACTTCACTACACACATCTCACACTGCACTACATACATCACACACTTCACTACACACATCTCACACTGCACTACATACATCATACACATGTATACATCACACACTGCATTACACACATCACATACTACACTACATACATCATACACATGTATACATCACACACTGCACTACATACATCTCACACTGATGTATGTAGTGCAGTGATGTATGTGTTGCAGTGTGTAGTAAATACACAGAAGGCTATTATAGCCAAGTGATAACGTACAGGGAAGTTCCGCCATATTGGACTGGACTTTATCACTTCGCTATAATTGCTTCATGTTATTTAGACCAGTAATGGTTCCCTGCACACCCACCTCTTAGGCCCTGTTCACACCACCACTATTTATTTCTGTTGTTCTGCTCTGTTTGATGAGCAGAACAATGAAAAATAATGGAAGTGTTGGATTTTTGTCATACGTTTAACAAATACAAAAAAAACGTTATGTTGACGGACGCTCAGACAGATGCCATACTGTGGTATCCATCAATAGGAGTTCCATTGTACAAAAAAATCATATATGCTAATTTATAAGTTTTTTGCAGAATGGGAGATCGTAGTGTACCACGTCTTCCCATCCTGTAAAGTCCAGAAAAAATATATATATTTTTTGTACAGTGGAACTCTGGAGGTGGCAGCAGCAGCATCAGGAGAAGGCCACCGAGCGGCAAAATGACAGATTCTGGAAATGGCAGCATCAGGAGAAGGCCACCAAGTGGCATAATGACCGAGTCTGGAGGTGGCAGCAGTATGAAGAGGCTAACGAGTGGCACAATGACCGAGTCTGGAGGTGGCGGCATCAGAAGATGGCCACGAAGTGGCACAATGACAGAGTCTGGAGGTGGCAGCAGCAGCATCAGGAGAAGGCCACAGAGTGGCACAATGACAGAGTTTGGAGTTGGCAGCAGTATAAGGAGGCCACCGAGTGGCATATTGACTTAGTTTGGAGTTGGCAGCAGTATGAGGAGGCCAACGAGTGGCACAATGACAGAGTCTAGAGGTGGCGGCAACAGGAGAAGGCCACCGAGTGGCACAATGACCGACTCTGGATGTGGTGGCAGCAGCAGTATCAGGAGAAGGCCACCGAGTGGAACAATGACAAAGTCTGGAGGTGGCAGCAGTATGAGGAGGCCAATGAGTGGCACAATGACCGAGTCTGGAGGTGGCGGCATCAGGAGATGGCCACCGAGTGGAACAATGACAGAGTCTGGAGTTGGCAGCATCAGGAGAAGGCCACCGAGTGGCACAATGACCGAGTCTGGAGGTGGCAGCAGTATGAGGAGTCACTGAGTGGCACAAAGACAGAGTCTGGAGGTGGCAGCAGCAGCATCAGGAGAAGGCCACCAAGTGGCACAATGACAGAGTCTGGAGTTGGCAGCAGTAAAAGGAGGCCACCGAGTGGCACATTGACTTAGTCTGGAGTTGAGGGCAGTATGAGGAGGCCACCGAGTGGCCAATGACTGAGTCTGGAGGTGGCGGCAACAGGAGAAGGCCACCGAGTGGCACAATAACCGAGTCTGGAGGTGACAGCAGCATCAGGAGAAGGCCACCGAATGGCACAATGACAGTCTGGAGTTGCACCAGTATGAGGAGGCCACTGAGTGGCACAATGACAGAGTCTGGAGTTGGCAGCAGTATGAGGAGGCCACCAAGTGGCATAATGACAGAGTCTGAAGTTGGCAGCATTATGCGGAGGCCACAGAGTGGCGCAATGCTGCTGTCTGGAGGTGGCAGCAGCATAAATAGACCACAGAGTGGGTGGCCCAATGACAGAGTGTGGAGGTGGTGACAGCAGCAGCAACATCAGGAGGAGGCCACAGAGTGGCACAAAGACTGAGTCTGGAGGTGGCGAATGCAGCAGCATCAGGAGGATACCACAGAGTGGCAAGGTGACATAGTGTGGAGATTACTCAAACACAGCAATAGCTGATCTCAGGGAGACCAGCTACAAAAAACACAGCGGAGCCTCACTTAAGAGTCTCAACACAGCAATCAGAAGTGCAAAGCTCCCTGGAAAACAGGAATATGCAAAATAAATGTGGAACCCCAGTTATGGGTCTACAACACAATGAAAGCCAGATATCCCTCAAAAGAAGGAAAACCGAGCAAAGGTGTGTCTCCATTACAGAGATCACCAAATCCACCATATTAAGTGGCCCCTATGTCAAGATCTCGCTTTTTTACAAGCTTTAAGGCTGTGACGGGGAAAACCTAAGCCAGTTATCCATCTACAGACAGCTGTTTCAGGGTCTTGCCCCTCATCAGTGCAGAGTAGGATTCTGGCTAACCAGGAGCAATGCCTCGGAGACTACTCAAACACAACAATAGCTGATCTCAGGGAGACCAGCTACAAAAAACACCGCGGAGCCTCACTTAAGAGTCTCAACACAACAATCAGAAGTGCAAAGCTCCCTGGGAAACAGTAATATGCAAAATAAATGTGGAGCCCCAGTTATGGGCCTACAACACAATGAAAGCCAGATATCCCTAGAAGGAAGGAAAACAGAGGCAAAAGTGGTGTCTCCATTACAGAGATCACCAAATCCACCATATTAAGTGGCCCCTATGTCAAGATCCCGCTTTAGTGTGGAGATGGCAGCAGCAGCAGCATCAGTCTACCACAGAGTGGCAAGGTGACATAGTGTGGAGATGGCAGCAGCATCAGGATACCACACAGTGGCAAGGTGACATAGTGTGGAGATGGCAGCAACAGCATCAGGAAAACACAAAGTGACCCCCGGTGACAGAGTGGGGAGGTGGGTGGCAATACCAGTACCCGCTGATGAAGGTTGGTGAAAGAAGGAGCACTTGGCATCATATGTGTGGCATCAGGCAGGTGGCAGCATCAGAGTAGTAGCTGGGGCAGGTAGCCAGAAGAAACCGGTCTCTTTTTTCAAGGTTTGGGTGAGGCGGCATAGATGATCTAATCAGATGCATCAGGCATTGGTGGGTGGAAATCCTGGCTGATCTATGCCTGATTCATCTTAACAAAGGTCAGTCTCTCCAATTTTGGGTGGACAGTTGAGTACTCCTTGGGGTAACCATGGCCCCCGCTGCACTAAACACCCGCTCTGATGACACACTACTGGCCGGGCAGGACAGTTTTTTCAGGGTAAACTCTGCTAGATGCGGCCAAAAATTCAGTTTGGCTGCCCAGTAGTCCAACGGATCTTCAACGTGGGGTGGCAGGGTGCTATCCAAGTATGCCTCCACTTGCTGGTTCAGGTCCTGCTCCAGGTCTAGTTGCTGCTGGTGAGTAGTTTTTTTCACTAGGCGGGTGAAAAAAGCTGCTCATCAGCGACTGTAGACTCAGGCTTCTGCTGATGGAGTTGGTACTGCTCCTGCCACCCCACCCCTCCCCAGCAGCCATGGCAGTGGAATGTGAGCACAGAGGGCCCCCCCGGTCAGACCTGTGAGAGGATGGACAATGGGGCAGATAGGCAGTGGCCAACTGACTACATAGGATGTCTCTGTAGTAGTTCAGGTTGTCCTCCCTCTCAGTGGGTGTAAAAAAGGCCCCCATTCTGGCCTGGTAGCGAGGGTCCAACAAGGAGAAGAGCCAGAAGTCATCCCTCGGAAGACTTCAGGAACCGCTTGACAACCAGACTGAACAAGTGTTCATGGCATGGATCAAACCTTCCTTGAAGCAGCGCCGACACAATGTTATTCCCGTTGTCGGTGACCATGGTTCCGATTTTGAGTTGTCAGGGAGAAAGCCAGAATTCGATTTCTTGACGAAGTACACAGAGCAGTTCCTCCCTGTGTGACAACATTTTCCCAGGGAAACGAGGTGCAGAACAGCGTGACACCGCCGTGCCCTGCACAAGTGGTATGCTGGAGGGCCACTGTGACTAGTCCCTGCAGTGGAGGCTGTGGACATGGTGGAGGATGAGGAGGCAGAGGCGGACATTGTCGCTAGTGTTGATCGCGAATATTCTAATCGCAAATTTTTAGCGCGAATATTGGCACTTCGAGAATTCATGAATATCTAGAATATAGTGCTATATCTACATAATCGCAAATATTCAATATTTTTTTTCATCAGTACCCATGATCGCTCACTGCTTCGTGCTTGTGGGCCAATGAGAAGGCTGAAATATCTTTGACTTTAGGAGTAGTGTTGATCGCGAATTTTCATATCGCAAATTTGTATTGCAAATTTTTTTTGCAGATTTTTATTGCGAATTTTTCCAATTACCGATTTTCGCGAACAATAAAATAATGACTGAATATCACAAATTTTCGAATTCACAAATATAAGATGAATATTTGCACAAAAAAATCGCAAATTCAAATATTGCCTCTGCCGCTAATCACTGTCGCAGGACATGTACTGTCCCTGACCGTAGTTACAGCTCCACATGTCGGCTGCCATGAACTTTGGCAGACACTGACAGGCTCGAGCACTGGCCCACCTTCTGTTCTACATATTTGTGCCGGGCTGGTACTGCCTTTTTCGCAAAGAAATTATGGCTTGGGACTACGTTCCCGCCTAGAGGAGGAAGCAGCGGATGTCTCCTCCAGATCTTGGCTGGGCAGTAGCTGCTGACTTTCCTCTAGTAGCTCGTCCTCGCAGTATAGTGGAGCTGAGCCCACAGCATACAATACTTCTGTGGCTGAGAGAACAGCAAAGGAAAGAGACAGATTTGTACTGAAATAGGCCACTTATGGCTTTCAACACATATAGCTGCAGAAGTGAACTGTGTATATATTTTTCTTTTTGTACTGAAATACGCCACTAAACGCATTTACCACATATAACTTCAGAAGTGAACTGCGTATATATTTTTCTTTTTTCACAGATATAAGCCACTAAAGGCATTTCAACATAGCACTTGCACTCCAAGAACACATTGCTGGAATGCCAGAGCTGTATAATGGCTATTTGGATCCCCAAATAATCTTTCCCTGCACTTGTAAATCGCTTTTCTAGCACTGTCCCTAGCGCCTTCTGACGTCTCTCCCTGCACTAAGATGCTGTAAAATTATTCCTCCCTATCCTTTCCCTGCACTTATAAATCATTTCTTCAGTTATTTTTTTTTCACAATGAGGTTTTTCCACTTGCTGTCCCTAGCGCCTTCTCATGTCTGTCCCTGACTCAGAACACTGGAAAATGTGTGAATCTAAGATGGCTGCCGTATTTATAGGGCTGTGACATCACAGGGCTGGTTGGCTGCTGATTGGCTACATCATGCATGTCAGTCTGGATGATTCCGCCTTCTCATACTTCCTCTCTCCATGTCCTCACACGTGCAGCAGCCATTTTAATAAAAATGTGATTTGTTACCACGAAGCGCAAGCAAATTCACATTCAGTGCGAATCTAATTTTTGAAATTTGGATCGAATTCAACTTCATCAGCTTCGATTTGCTCATCTCTAAAAATAACATTACCAAAAATTCTTTAAAAAGTATGTTTGACATAAAAAACTTAAGGGGTCATTTATTATTAGATATATGCCGATTTTTTGTGTATATCTGTAGCAGATTTGATCTTAAAGGGGATTTGCAGCCAAAACTGCAACTTTTCCCCGCTTACACCAGGTCTACAAAAGGGTGTGTGGCGTGGGCGTGGAAGGGGGCGGGTCGGCCAATCTCATTTTAGGCGTAGAAGATTATCTAAATCTACGCCAGCAAGTGAGTTAGCGTAGATTTAGGCCAGCGGTGGATGCACCTAAGTTAGATTCCAGCACAAGGGGTATTAAGACCTGATCCGTAACCCTCACTGATCAGCCGTTCCATGCGAGCGCGGCTTCCTCTTTATTACACTGCCTGTCATCTCGGAAGTGCAGTGTAATTGTAAGTACTCGCACTATTCACTTGAGATGATGTGTAGTGTAATGAATAGAAGGCAGTGCTCGCATGGAGCGCCACTTCCTCTTCAAACAGCTGATCGGTGGGGGTGCCTGGAGTCAGCCCCCCCCCCCACCTTATCAGATATTGATGACATCCTGACGATAGGTCATCAATATAAATGGCAGTAGAACTCCTTTAAGGTCAATCAATTTGTGGTTGGTCAACTTCAGATCCTTTCAGATACTGATTACCTATCCAGAGGATAAGTCATCTTTAGAAAAGTCTCTGAAAATCCCTTTAAGATACTGTACATGTATGGAATATCAGGCTAAGGGTACTTTCACACTTGCGTTGGTGCGGATCCGTCTGTTTATTTGCACAGACGGATCCTCACCTACTGTATAATGCAAATGTTTGTATCCACTCAAAATGGATCTCACAAACTGAATCCAAAACGCTAGTGTGAAAGTGTTCTAAGGCTACATGCACACGAACGCATTTTGTTTCTGTGTCCGTTCCGTTCTTTTTGAGGATAGGATGCGGATCCATTTATTTCAAGGGGTTCGCAAAAGATGCGGACAGCACACCGTGTACTATCCACATCCGTATGTCTCTTCCGTAGCCCCGCAAAAAAAATAGAGCATGTCCTATTCTTCACAGAACCTGCATAGTATTTGATAGCGTCTATAGAACGGGATATCACAGAAGGGAACGCTAAAATAGATAACTTTATTCGATATACATTAAAAAAAGGGAGGGTCTAACACATAAACGGCCCTCAAGTAACTTGACACAGAGACAAGGCATACAAAACATATATCCCAGGGACTTGAACAAATAGGTCCCGGGTCAGTAGGTCCCATATAGATAGAGACACTGCTGTAAACTTGTGTCAGTGAGAGGGGCACATTACTGCAACAGTGATTGATCTCCCAATTCTAGGAGAAATGGAGGATCGCCTCCAATAATACAATCACGTGCAGTGCCTTCACTGTAAAGTATGGGCGAGATAGAGAAAATTTGCTCTGTCTGCCTGAGGCTACAACTGTCACTCACTCCAGGACCCCCAGGTAAATTGGGAGAGAGCAGGTCAATTCACTGGGAGAGCGTGGAGACCAGGTGTGCTATATGAACCCTCGTTTGACAGAGGGAATGCACCTAGAGGTCTCTCTGTAGCCACAAGATAAAACTAAGCTCAAAGGACTGGCATAAGGGTGTGCTCAACGCGTTTCTTCACATACAAGGAGAATCATCAGGAGCTAATCATTCCCTGCCTATAATCAGAGTGCTGAGCTGATGCTGTCCCAACACGTGGTGACAGCGTCCGGCGCTTGTTCGGCCGAATTGTGGTCTTTACAGTTTACAAAATTGGACCAAACTCATGACAAGATGCCACTGTCAGAAGATGTCTTTCAGCAGGCATCATTTCATGGGCAGGCTGTTTTAGATTTTTACTGAAGTCATGATTAAAAATGAATAAAGGTCTGTGGATGACCGAAAATACAATACCACTGATACAGATAGAAGATTATCTGATGAATGCAAATTAAATTATGAGAAAAAGAAAATATCTTCATCTGCCCAGTTATTGGTATTCCTCATTCTGTGCACAGATCAAACGCTTATTACGTCCAGACTGAGACGCTAGAATTTTCTATGGGTGTAATTAAACCTTTGCTATCAATTATTTAGAGGTGATCAGTAAATCCACCTTTGGCTGGATAACCATGATGCAGAACTGACATAATGGATGCACGGCTGACGTCTCAATATAGATCTCAGCATCTCGCTAGTTTTTCACCTTCAGTAATTGAGCGAATATTATATATAATATTCTATGAATGAATAAATAGCGGCATTTGAACCATGGCTCAGTGTCGGGGGTTCGGCTGTCTCCAGCACACAAAAAAAGCTTAATAAGCATTCAGTGGACGTGAGCTATTTCATTACAATCAACAAATCCATTCTCTTTCATGGGGACCAGACCATGGTAACTGTGCAAACCTTCACTGTGCAAACCTAAAAAGAAGGAAAATGAAAATATTTCACCCCTAAAATGCTTTCTCTTCATGATTTGCATGTAATTACTCATTCAGATTTTTATTTTTAAAGAGCCTGTCACCAGGAAATTCACTGCTCAACCAGGCGCAATGCCTTGTAAAGGTAGCTCAGCTGAATATAATGTTGCTTTTCAACTTCTTCATTCTGGAGAAAGAAGACTTTTAATTCATATGCAAATGAGCAGTTAAGTGCACAGAGGGCGAGCCCCAGCCACGCTGTGCACCATTGCTCCTCCTGCTTCTGCATAGCTGGGGTATCTGTAATTGTTTTATATGTTATGTTATGCCCAGCATTCCAACAGAGGAGGTATGGTTTGTAGGTTAACCATCCTGTTTCTCCCCTACTTCCTGCAAGCAGTAGCAATTCGAGTCTAGATAGAGACGAGATAGGACACACTTGCCAGAGCTCCAACTCCAAGGTACCGTTCTCCTGTGAGACAAATACTGCAGGAAAATTGCCAGAATCAAGAACACTGCTTCCAAGAAGTGGTAGATAGCAGAGTGATCAGCAAAACCACAGCTCTACTGGCCCTGCTGCTGGTAAGGTAAAACAGGTCAGACACCCTTTACATAGAACGACCGACAGGCTATACTAACTTCAAGCCTGTATCACACAGTGGACACCTGTATCCACAAGTGCCAGCTTGTGCCATTAAATTGCCACACAACCTGTCACCATACCTCCTCATCTGGTGCCAAATGCACTTTGTACTTCATACTGCTGGATGTGTCATAGGTTATAGTCTGCACTAAATAAAAAGAGACTTTTATACGCATATTTCTGGCCTGATTCTTTAAACCACCTTCCCACTGCATTGATCCCCCGGGAGCAAGGGCCTGAGGGACACAACACCTCATCAAGGTCACTACCACTCCCATTCTCTGCAACATCTCCTCAGGGGCTTGCTGTACTTCTTCTGCTAACCTTGCCCTTGATTGACAGGGCCAGGTTCATGCATAGTCATCTCACTTGGCATAGTTAATCAAGCAGGAAAAGGAGTGTCTGGAAGGGGAAGTAGGAAGAGCAAGATGGGAGCAGGTAAGTGAAACTTTGGGAGTGGAGTGTTCATACTCTGGGGAAATGCAGGTTTTGCATTTTCAGGTTTTACCCAGTATCAAGATCACAGAAATATAGTGGCCAATATGGGGGAACTGCTCAGACCCGAAACACTGTAGGGTGGTTCTTTGGAATTCGAAACACGCTACAGTGTTTGGGGTCTGAACAGTTCCCCCATATTGCCCACTATATTTCTGTGATTTTTGTTCCATATGTATTAAATGTGCCTTC
The DNA here is from genome assembly GCA_033119425.1 of Bufotes viridis. Taxonomy (NCBI): domain Eukaryota; kingdom Metazoa; phylum Chordata; class Amphibia; order Anura; family Bufonidae; genus Bufotes; species Bufotes viridis. Next base: position 70,205,840 of record CM065592.1, read on the forward strand.
ATCTGGCATTTACCATTCTTCTGCACCTGGTAGCCTCCACCACACGGTCTGACAGGGGTGTGGCGCACAGTCCTGCTTTGTTCACATTGCATTAGTTGTCCTGTTATGCGGTTGTGTGGAAGCTTGGCTGTGAGCAGGATTCCATCACCTTCAGACCGTGTTCACACCATAGTTAGCGTAGTGGTAGGAGCCCATAGCATGCTGAGTACCGTGACGTGGTGCATGAGGGGCTCCGATGTGTTCCTGACAGGAATATATTGGCAAAAGTCTCAGCTTCTAATATCTGCTTGTTGGACTAGCTAGTATAGTCAGTGGCAAATCCGTTTGGTGCATTTTTTTCTGTGATTTATTTACCCAGTATCACTTTAAAAGTTTTTAAATACATTATTCAGAAATTGTGAATTTAGGACCCATCTTTTGGCCATAGTAAATAATGACTACAGAGAGAAAGAGAATCTGTCGTTGTAGAGCATATATAATAGCACGGAAAGTTTAGTGAATTTAAAGAGGTTTTCAAAAATATTTTTATTGATGATGACTTATCCTCAGGATAGCAAACAACAGGTGATGGTAGCATCTCCAGTCAATCTTTAGTCATCATACTTTCATGAATGTGTACAAAAAGAGCAGAAAAGTGCAACGTTTCGGCTACATACTAGCCTTTGTCAAGCATAATATTCAGTGCAACAGGTGAACATAGATATATAATACATAGAACTCCTCCTCTTGTTTGGAGGACCAATCCACAAACTTCGTAACACCCACTAATTAAAAAAATCCAATAAAACATCTCCCTACAATTATTACACAATCCCTTCAGCTGAAAATTACTGAATATCTGTGTTACCTGTGAATATCTGTGCTCTTTTTGTACACATTCATGGAAATACGATGAATAAAGATCGACTGGAGATGCTGCCGTTACCTGTTGTTTGATTGCTGATCTGTGGACCGTTGGGGATTTGCGGTCATGGACAGGCTGTTGCATTTCGGTATTGTCGAGAAGGTCCGTGGGTGCTGCTCTTAATCATTATTGTTTTAGCCTCAGGATAGGTTGTTGTCAGGATCTGGGATGTAGATTCAGGAGGGGAGCAGGAGGGGAGCATGCAGGGTCATGCTGGACCTCCCTCTGTCAGCGCTCCTTCCTGAAACTAATCAATCTTAGCTGCCATCACTCATCATATCAGGCTGATGAGACACCTTTGCATAAAATAACACCTGGAATTAATGTGCAAATTGGGTGGCTCACTCCAAATGCAGGTATGGATAGGGTGCTCAGTCTATAAATGGGTTACACCAATACCCATATATAGAGTTAAAAAATGTGGCTTCTGTTGCTAGACCGGCACACCTCATTCAGGCCAACATGAGGACTTGTTGTTAATACTTATTTATTAGGATCAATTAAAAAGGTTATTCTGAAATACAAGTAATCAATCTGAAGTAATCACAATGTATTCTATATAAAATCCCAGTGATTCACACCCATATAATCAACCTCCGTTAATGGTATATAGTCCATCACAGTCAGACTAACCACATTGGAATCCTCAGTATGACGACCGTAGTACAAAAGTCCATCATCCTAATCCTTCCTTGGGGTCATGACTGTGTTGTATATATTTGGAACAAAGAATATATTTGGAACAAAGATTAAAGAGGAGGATTAAAATGTCTTCTCCTTGATTAGCTGTTTGTCCACATTAATTGAAAATGCTCATTTCACTCCGGGATCTAGAAGGTCTCAAAGGTTGAATGCAATGTCCCTTTATTTGATACACAAATTGTAGACAAATTGTAGCCTCTCACCACCGCGTATGTATTGTAAATGGGGCCGCTATGTAAGCGGTACCCGGGCTGACAACACCGTACTCACCAGTGGCGTCCCACGTGGCTGACTCGTACGGCGTGTTCTTTACCTCTGGCGCTGCTGCAGCAGACGCCGTGTAGCCTTCGCTGTGTCCGTTCGGCCCAAGTATGCGGTCGGATTCTGTGGTGGGGCTATGTGATGAGGAGCGCTCCTGTATCCTGCGGGGGTCCTGGCACACCAGACGCGTTTCGGGACGGCTTGTCCCTTCCTCAGTGGTATAGGACGCCACCGCCTTCCTTCCTGTTTTTTATAGTGACCTGTGTGTATTGGGCAAACTGAAAAACCGGGACTGGATTCGTTCGGTTTAGTATAATTAGCAATTGCTATCTATATTCATAGTGGTTCGTTTCCTCTGTACTTTATATTGATACCAGTCCTGTTCGAACATCCTTTTGGGCATGAGAGTTAGATCTGGATAGTATTACAACATTTATATTCATAAACACTAATACAAATTACTGATAAAAATTTTTTAATAAATTACTAATAAAATTACTAATATACTTTAATGAAAAAGACAACTATTTTGATCATCAACCTTGTATGTACAAAAGTCAGGTTTAGATATAAAAACCTGATTTTGTACAATATACATTGGTAGAGATCGGTAAAAATTAATAATAAAAATGAAAATTAAAAAATAGAAACATTGCTCATCGAAGTCATCAGCAATAAATGATGGATATTCACAATATGATGACTGAAAAGTATATAAATATATAAAAAAATTGTTTGTATAGAAACAATATAAAAATGTAGAAAGTGAAAGGTCTATCATGAGATGGGTATATATGCATGTAAAAGCGTACCACCTACTCTCCAATCTTTCCTTCATCCCAAAATGGGGACTGGATGTTTCATATGTCATCATGCTATTTGTATAGATCCCTCATTGGTTAGATTCTCATTTTCTACATGTTAATATCACAAAGAAATTTGATTATTCCCACTGATAGATTATGTGAGACTATGGTGTGTGTATTGTAATACACACACCATAGTCTCACATAATCTATCAGTGGGAATAATCAAATTTCTTTGTGATATTAACATGTAGAAAATGAGAATCTAACCAATGAGGGATCTATACAAATAGCATGATGACATATGAAACATCCAGTCCCCATTTTGGGATGAAGGAAAGATTGGAGAGTAGGTGGTACGCTTTTACATGCATATATACCCATCTCATGATAGACCTTTCACTTTCTACATTTTTATATTGTTTCTATACAAACAATTTTTTTTTTTATATATTTATATACTTTTCAGTCATCATATTGTGAATATCCATCATTTATTGCTGATGACTTCGATGAGCAATGTTTCTATTTTTTAATTTTCATTTTTATTATTAATTTTTACCGATCTCTACCAATGTATATTGTACAAAATCAGGTTTCTATATCTAAACCTGACTTTTGTACATACAAGGTTGATGATCAAAATAGTTGTCTTTTTCATTAAAGTATATTAGTAATTTTATTAGTAATTTATTAAAAAAAATTTTATCAGTAATTTGTATTAGTGTTTATGAATATAAATGTTGTAATACTACCCAGATCTAACTCTCATGCCCAAAAGGATGTTCGAACAGGACTGGTATCAATATAAAGTACAGAGGAAACGAACCACTATGAATATAGATAGCAATTGCTAATTATACTAAACCGAACGAATCCAGTCCCGGTTTTTCAGTTTGCCCAATACACACAGGTCACTATAAAAAACAGGAAGGAAGGCGGTGGCGTCCTATACCACTGAGGAAGGGACAAGCCGTCCCGAAACGCGTCTGATGTGCCAGGACCCCCGCAGGATACAGGAGCGCTCCTCATCACATAGCCCCACCACAGAATCCGACCGCATACTTGGGCCGAACGGACACAGCGAAGGCTACACGGCGTCTGCTGCAGCAGCGCCAGAGGTAAAGAACACGCCGTACGAGTCAGCCACGTGGGACGCCACTGGTGAGTACGGTGTTGTCAGCCCGGGTACCGCTTACATAGCGGCCCCATTTACAATACATACGCGGTGGTGAGAGGCTACAATTTGTCTACAATTTGTGTATCAAATAAAGGGACATTGCATTCAACCTTTGAGACCTTCTAGATCCCGGAGTGAAATGAGCATTTTCAATTAATGTGGACAAACAGCTAATCAAGGAGAAGACATTTTAATCCTCCTCTTTAATCTTTGTTCCAAATATATTCTTTGTTCCAAATATATACAACACAGTCATGACCCCAAGGAAGGATTAGGATGATGGACTTTTGTACTACGGTCGTCATACTGAGGATTCCAATGTGGTTAGTCTGACTGTGATGGACTATATACCATTAACGGAGGTTGATTATATGGGTGTGAATCACTGGGATTTTATATAGAATACATTGTGATTACTTCAGATTGATTACTTGTATTTCAGAATAACCTTTTTAATTGATCCTAATAAATAAGTATTAACAACAAGTCCTCATGTTGGCCTGAATGAGGTGTGCCGGTCTAGCAACAGAAGCCACATTTTTTAATAAAATAATACCTAAGTACTCTCTACAGCTGCTAGCATTCACAGGGTTAACCCCTTAAGGACACAGGGTTTTTACATTTTTGCGTTTTCGTTTTGCGCTCTATGCCTTCCAAGAGCCATAACTTTTTTATTTTTCCGTTCACATGGCCATATGAGGGCTTATTTTTTGCGGGACAAGTTGTACTTTCCAACGCCATCATTTAATAATGCATACGGTGTAGTGGGAAGCGGGAAAAAAATTCCAAATGGGGTGAAATTGCAAAAAAAAAGCAATTTCACCACAGTTTTACGGGTTTCTAAATTACGACGTTTGATTTTCGATAAAACTGACCATTTAGTTTTATTCTACAGGTCAGTACGAATCCGGCGATACCCAATATGTATAGCTTTTCTTGCGTTTTGATAGTGAAAAAAAGTTCAAAAGTGGGAAAAAAATATTTTTTTTGTCGCCATGTTTTGACGGCTATAACGTATTTGTATATATAGTGTATGGCGTTGTATGGGGGCTTATTTTTGCGGGCGATCTTAACTTTTAGTTGATACCATTATGGGGTGTGTAGGACTTTTTGATCGCTTTTTATTTAATTTTTTTAGGAAATGAAGCGTCCAAAAACGGCAAATCGGCCATTTGGGCGCTTTTTCCGTTTTCTGTTTACCGTATGGGAAATATATTTTTATATTTTTATACTATGGGCGTTTCACACATTGCGACACCCATGATGTGTATTTTTTTATTTTTTATTATTTTATTTTAATTTTGAGGAAAGGGGGTGATTTAAATTTTTAGGTTTTTAATTGTATTTTTATTTTTATTTTTTTTTATTTTTTTACACTTTTATATAGATCCCATAGGGACCTATATAAATCAGTTACCTGATTGCTTCTATCATAAACTCCAATACACTTGTATTGGAGTTTATGAAGCATTTACTACTTTCCTATGAAGCCCTATTGCTAACAAGGGCTCCATAGGAAATAGTAAGTGATAGCCTCAAGCTGAATGAAAGGCTTGAGGCTATCCCTACAGCGCTCCGATTCTCCCGATCACCACTAGGGGAGCCGGAGCGCTGCCGAAAGTTTACTTTCGGTTTAGCGATGCAGATGCCGTGATCAGGATTGATCACGGCATCTGCGGGGTTAAATGATCGCGGTCGGCAGCGCTGCAGACCGCGATCATCAGCTGCGGGGGTCAGCTACAGGAATCAGCCGGACCCCCGCAGCGATGGTGCCCGCAGCGGCCAGGAGCGGGCGCCATCATTAGGGACTGGACACATGACGTACCCATACGTCATGTGTCCTTAAGGAGTTAATAAATAATCTAAGTAACACTTCTTCTAAGGTCATGGAATCGTTAGAACACAAGAAGGCTCTTATTAATGTGAAGTTTTAATATCAAAAAGGACAGTCCATACAAACAATGGGGTTATTATAGAAAATATAACATAAAATATAACGACATAAACATACAGTGCAAGATAACAGTTTGTAAAATAAAAGGGATAAAAACAGAACTTAATACTTTATGCCATTTACTTTAAGTCCGATTGCCTGGGGAAGCAGAAATATCGGTCAGTCCATCAAGCTAGTGATCCCCACAGAAATGTTCTCAATGCATGTGTTAAAAAGGATCAGTATAATCCACCCCATCACCCCCACCTGTGATGTCAGAGGAGGCCAGGGAGTATGATAATGACCTTTTATGGCAGTTTTTACGACCACTTGCTGTATACTAGGTCTGCCTCAAGATCTTTGTATTGAAATATCTTTTTCGGGCATTCACCTTAGCAATTTCATATTACCTTCATCCACTCCGTCTGAATGTCTTGCACACGTGCGTACCAAACATGGCGGAGGTAATGGCAGGATACATGGAGTTATCTAATTGCTCCCTGTTACTGAGCTGGGATCGATTTGACTTTGATACCGTACAAGCATATCCATGGTCTGAGTGCTCAGGAGGAAGCACGTGGCTCGAATATGGATTTGTCCACTTATTTCTTTGATTTATATTGTATGATAGGGGTTTCATGTGTGACCTCGGCTGGAAAGGACACTAGCCTTTTCCTGAACCCTCCAACGGTTCTGGTCTGTATAACGCTGGTACATGACATCTTCACATTTTATGATAGGGCTCTGGTTTCTATGAAGTATTACATCTTACTGGTTTTTATTGCTACATTTTCCAGCCTGGAAGGACATGGAAGAGGTGATGACCCCCTACAGGAATGTAAAGGGAGGGGTTGCCTTCTCCGCTATCACTAGTGATGAGCGGCAGGTGCCATATTCGATTTTGATGAAATTTGCGAATATTCGATAAACGAATATTCAGTACTGAAGAATCTGAATTCCGTATTTTTCACTTTATAAAATGCACCAGATTATAAGATGCATGTAGGTAATAGGGGGGAAAAAACCTCCTATATCAGACCTCAGATCAGATCCTCATATCAGACCACAGATCAGACCCATATCAGACCTCAGATCAGACCTCCCTATACCAGACCTCAGATCAGACTCCCATATCACACCTCAGATCAGTCCTCCATATTAGACCTTAGATCAGACCTCAGATCAGACCCCCCTATACCAGTCCTCAGATTAGACTCCCATATAAGACCTCAGAACAAACCCCCATATCAGACAACCATATGAGAGATCAGATCAGACCCCCCTATCAGACCTCAGAATAGACCCCAATATCAGACCTCAGATCAGACCAGGAATAACCAAAATAACTTACCTCTCTGGAGAGCACTGCCAGTCTGCACATCCTGCTACTATTCCTGCTCTTCTCCAGGCCCATGCTGCACTCTCACCTGATGTTGCACATCGGTCATAGTGCATGCACTATGTCGTGATGCTGTACGAGGTCAGAACCGTGTTGCGCAGCGCCCGGAGAGGAACAGGGAGCGATGAGTACAGCCAGCACCAGGAGTGATGTATTCACCTCCCCATGCCTAGTGCATACTAGTGAGCACTTCCATAATGGAAGCACTCACCAGCATTAACTTTATAAGGAAAAAAAACTGCTGTCATTTTTACCTCATTGTTGAGGGAAAAAAGTGCCTTTTATAAAGGGAAAAAAACAGTATTTTATACCGACAGACTAGTTTTAGTTGATACTTCAAGACAAAGAAGGAATGTTTATATTTCCAGTCAATCATTCCAAGACTATTGAGTTAAATGCAGTTATAAAGTATTTTGATATGTCAACTAACTACTGACTTGAATCCTCATCGAGACTTGTAGAATCATTCATATGTCAGCCTGTATTTCAGAAATGTTTAAAGCAACATCTGTTCATCTGAGAGGAAAATCAAAACACCGTTTGTAACCTTTAATTTCAAAGAAGACTTCTACAACATGTGTGCTTCTCTTCACAGGCAGCCGTGATACCTCTAAACTAGAATACAAAATGAAAGAAATGAAACCTCTTACTGCATACTTTTGTTTCACAACGGTATATTTATTGGCACATATGTAAAAAGAGTCATTTTGGTTGATGTTGTGCAGTACCCCAGAATGGAGTAACTGCAAAAGGGTTGGTTGTTAAGGTTGGTTGTTAAGGCTTAATGCAATGTCCTGATTTACTGCAAAGAAAAAAATGGGGATTAGTCAGGACATCCCAGTGAGCAGGTGCACGTCGCCATAGCTGGATGCACAAAAGCAAAACCAAACACAATGCAACAGCACTTTGCAAACACACATAACAAAGTAAATACAACAGTGCCATACTCACTATAGAAAATGTACTAATGCGAATGCTACGTTATAAATGTGAGACTCTTGGCAAATACATTTAGTACAAAATTAATTGTGCCTGTCCACCAACAACAAGGCAATCACTTTAGGACAGGAACCTACACTAAAAACTACCTCCGCTGGTGCAACACTGGCCTCCATTAAATTCAAGGAATGCTGGTCCCACATGCATGCTGAGCCCACACTATATTATACCTCATCTGGTGCTAAATACCCTCCAATAAATGCAGGGAGAGCAGTCTACAGCTTTATACTTGCACTAATTAAAGTCAGCCTATGGGACAGGATTGTATTTGTTTTTGCGCTTCCAGCCATGGCAACGTGCACCTGCGCACTGGGATATGCTGACTAACCCCCATATTTTTCTATGCACTCCTGATTGTATACCCAATACTTCTGTATGGCTAGGTCAGGGTTAACTGGCCCTTTTTGGATGCTAGTAGATAGACTTAGGTCTGCCCCTAGTTCCGTGTGTGAGTGTTGTGTGCTAGATGAGGAAGGTAGAGGAGGTACATGTGTTTGCTCCTATTAGCTCTGAGACATTAACAGCAAGAAAGCCTTTTCTACATTAAAATACTCCAGAGAGAGCGAGCGAGCAAAGGAGCAACTAGAAGGTCCAGAATCTGAAAGGCCATGCACTGGAGTCAGTCAGTAAGGTATTGTGCTCAATTCAGGCTTTTAGAAGTTTTGCTGCTGTGAAAGGGAACATTGCCAGCACACCCTTCCACATTTTGACACAATTTTGGCCAGCTATAAATAAATCCTGTACCCCTCAGCCTGGAAATTACAGGCCGATTTGCAAGGACTTTATAGCCAGATTCTGCAGAGAGAAAGTAACTCAAGAAAGATAGAGGGAAGGAGTACCTCAACCTCCATCATTGCCGCTATCCATATATTGCTATAGGGGAAGAATTGCACTGTGATTTGTTTGTAACTGTGCTTTAATACTTTTGGATGTACTACAACTCCCATTCTGCACTTTAATAAAGAGAGATTTATTTTCTACCAATGGCCTCGTTACTGACTCCAGCATCATTCACTGGCTAGAGCACCTACTTCTCTTGCCTTGCACCCTTACAAAACACTTAACACCAAGGGCACTCCAACTATCATCAGGCATGAGCCCCGAGGTCTGGACGTGCCCCGAGAGAAGAAAAGATCCACTCTCCTGTCACTGCATCGTTGAGAGGATTGCCACTGTGATTTGTGTTAACAACTGTCATTACCAGAGTCACTTCCACTCACACCCTAATCTACACTCCTCCTGGGCCTGTGAAAGTTGGTTGATGGAGCTTCTGATATTATTTTTAGTTATCTAGCAGGAGGATGTTACGAGCAGCAGGGCTTTGTTGTGTCACTTGCTGAGAAACTGCCTTTCTGGGTCTTGGTTATTACCTAGCATTGTCTGGCTGATTAGGGTGAAATTGCTGATGTTGAGCCTATTTATACCCAGACCTCACTACATACTGGTTGTTGGTATAGTGTTTGATATTTGCATTTCCTCCTAGATTCTGTTATTCTGATCAAATTTATTGTGTCTTCTATATATTTTGGGATCTGTAGTTCCAGCAGTATAGTTTGTTTTCTTTATATTATAATATATAGGGTCATTTCAGTATTGCTCCATTTTTCTTGAGTGTCATTCATTCACTATCTACCTATATACTATACCGTAGCTATCCACACCATTGCTGGATCATCTCATCTTTCTATGACCCTCTGCATTTACGTCCTGTCAACCACTGGTGAGTTTAGGTGTCTTGTTTTTTGTATTGTGTTAATACTTGCTTCATTTATGGGGTTTTTGTGACTGTACAGTTGTTATTCAATTCATGTAAGGAGCATCGCATGCTCTAGACTAGTGTTGAGCGAATTGAAGCATCTGAAGTTTAGGAAAAATTCCATTCCCTGCAAAGCTGAATTTTCTCTAGCTTTGTGGTAACTAATCGGATTTTCTCTAAAATGGCTGCTGTGCCAAAGTGAAAGTAAGAAGCCTGGGAATGCATTATGACCCATAATGCCATGCAGCTAGCCATTCAGCATTCCCTCTGATGACAGCCCTATAAAAAGCCTAATCCCGTGCAGTCTCTGCTATTCACTGTGAACTGAGCATAGGAAGAGATGTCACGTTTTGTCACAAGTGCTATTGCACTAAAAACAGTGTTACAGAAAGCTTTTAATTGTAGAATATTGCATAGTGTAAGGACAGTGTAAGAAGAGTGTAGGGAGAGTTTTTAGATACTGTAGGGAGAGCATAGGGAGAATGCAGGGACAGTGCAGGTTAGTGTAATCGCTGTGTGCATCTTGTTCACCTGCTGCCACAATCCCAGTTAATCTGTTAGTTTATATATAGAATTACTGTGCCTCAGTATTAAAGGATGGTCTAATATATTGCCGCGTGCATCTTGTTCAACTGATGTGACATTTATAGTTAATCCATTATATTACTGGTACCGTTTCCATACACTATGGCCAACAAGGGGGAGGAGGGATTAGAAAAAAACGGAAAATCATGTGTTTTTATTTTGTTTTCTATTATCAGCCCACATAAAAAAATTTAATATTTTAGTAGTTCAGACATTTTTGAATGAGGTAATACATATTATGTTTATTTTTTAATGTATTTTATATATAAAATCGGGAAAAGGGGGGGTGATATAAACTTAATATTTTTTTTAACTTTTACGGTGACTTTTAACCCCCTTCGGGGGCTAGAACCTTTTGATCCCTTGTCCTATTTACCCTAATCACCATTCCGGCGTCATTATGGCCAGGTGTCTTCTGTACATTCCCTTAGCTGATGTGATGTACAGGTATACCTGATTTATAGCAATTCATGATGAGTTAATTTGTAACAATTGATTTCTTGTCAAAGTTTGGCTAATCGACCAAATCACATTTTTCAAAACTTCTCTTATCACTATTCTGGATGACACACCACGGCCATGCATTACACAGACAGTTGTTTGATTTAAATTGCAAATATGTAATACTTCGTTTGCCCGGTGGTGGCACTGCAAAGAACCTGAACAGCTGGACCCACAGCTGGTCACTGAAGGTTAGCGATTGTTGTCCTCTTTGGAAATATTGTCCAAACAACATTTGTGATCAGTTTTTTTACAGATGATTTTTCAAACGAAAATACATTTTTTCCAAAAGGGACATAAGGAAATAACATTGGGGGAACTAATGTGCAGGTATGGTTTCTTGGTGTCCAAGGCAATTGTTTCAATATGTTCCAATATTCTCAATCCTTAAAGTTCACAGCAAACCCTGTTTGTAAAAAAAAATTAAAAGGAAACTTTTTGTTTATTTGAAATAAAGCCCATAAAATTGTACTGCCTCATTAATTGCATCTTATATGACTGTTTACTTACCCTACCCCACATACTGCCCCTTCTAACATTTGGTTATTGTGGTACAATATTTTTAAATGTATAAAATAATTTGAATATAAAAAACCCTGCACTCCTAAAAAAATATTAGCTGTAAATGCGGATTCATTGGTGAGGCTGTGTAATATCAAAGACTGGAATGTTTTCATTATGAATACTTATTCATACAATTACTCAGCAGCAAGCAGGAAATCACAGACCACACATGTAGAATGGTTCTTCATGTTCTTTCAGAGATGAGAATGTGTCACATGGAAATGTAGTGATGGAGTTGAATGAATTTTTAGGCATGTTGCTTTTTGTGCTCTGGGGTCTAGATTAATTTTGATGTCTGGTCTGAGGTCTGGATTCATTTGAGGCTGATCTGGGGGGTCTAAATTTTTTAAGACTGAAGTGGTTTAGAGACGGCTCCACTGATCTGTGCTTGGACTATGGTGCTCAATACTCAGATGGTGTAAGCTTCCAAAGCACCACAAATATAAAAGTGAAAAAATAAGATCAGAGTATGGCACTCAACTTATCTGGGAATATGCAGGCAATAAATATTTTTCAAATAATTGTAGCATTTATTAAAACACATAATAAAACAGATATTACAAAGATGAATAAAAAATACAAATTAAAAAATAGAGTGAGTTCATGAAGAATCCATTAGCTCGATTGTACTAAAGAAACATAGTCTGTACAAACTTGGCTATAGAACCACTCCAGATAGTTAAAACACTGGGAGATATAAGATGTGTCCGTACTTGATTGGACCGATTCTCCGTTGGTGTATTATATCAAATATTTACTGAGTAGGTGGTGGCGTCCCACCACAAATCTTACCTCCGTGAATTGGTCAGTGTCAGTACCAGTAGTCACTTTCTTTGCGAAACAGTCGACTCAAATAGACAGTTATTTGGAGGCGATTCAGCATGGGCTTTCTTTGCGGAAAAGTCAACTCAAATCGACGATTGTTTGGAGGCAATTCGGCATGGACACTTAACTTTAAAACAGCGACCTTTCCCGGGCATCGATTTATAAGAGACCACTTAGTTTGTAGTATCAAGCGGTATACTCTGCCATAAATGGCGACAAACCTTTCATTCGCCCGGAGGTCTGTTTGTCCTTTTAGACTCCAGAAATGCGTATTTCTCCACTTCTAATAGCAGCGCTGCAAGGAGGTTCTGAGTAAGTGTAGTCACCAAGCGCGTTTCGAGGTCTCAGTAATGCTGACCTCTTCCTCAGTGGTATATTTGTATTCAAATGAACATCTCCTTATATAGCCCAAACTGACCCCAATTGATTTAATTGGATCTCTCCTCCCCTTTGGGGGAAGTCTGTTAGAGTTGTAAATCAGAACAAAATCACACACAGGTGTATTCTCCTTATTCATCGACTGTTTTGCACATTTCAGACCTAAAGTAATCTTATCAAAAGGTCTGGACCATCAAAAATGAACATTATACCCAGTATATAAAACCTTTTTATAAAAAACATGATTAACACATAGTTTAACTTCTTTGCGTTTTATCTGCGATTTCTATCAATCAATGCGTTTTCTTTACTATAACTGCTGTTATATAAAGGTGCATATATGTAATAAAAGAAAAGTCTATCTTATCCTCTATTAGGGTTATATAATTACAAATTCAAGACCATATTTGGAGCTTTCCACATTATATAAGGAGCTTTCCACATTATATAAAAAAACAAGCACGTATACATTATTCTTTCTTTTCAATTAGGACACACTACCTCTTTAAAACTCAAAAGCCCTTGACCAAACGAATTCCAAATAATGGATACCGCACATTGCTACTTTTGTGTCTGACTTGCGTTTTTAGGGTCATCATGCGTTTTTTTTTTTTTTTTTTTTTTTACCATAGCTGCTGTTTAGTTGAGGTGCATACTTCCAATAAGGGAAAACTTCATATTACCTTCTGTTCAAATTTTACAGTAAAAAACATACTTGAATCATTCGTGAATATTCGCTCTTTTGTGCCTGAAAGGGAGTCGGTTCTTATTTGAAATTCTCGCACAGCAAAGGCATTCTTGCCCAGCAGAGGCAATCGTGAAGAGATAGTGTGAACCAGTCATCAAGACCCGGTCAGATGTACGTAGAATACCAGCCGACCAAGTGTCGATGACTGGTCCCCACCACTTATAGAAAGCCAAAAATTTCCAAATCTGTGTTTAAACCATAAGGTACCCGAGAGTCAAGATCGAAGATCCATCTTGACTCAACTCGAGACATCCTATCGATGTGGTAACCTCCTCTCCAATCATGTTCCACTTTCTGAATTGCACTAAAGGTAAGACCCGCTACCTGTTGTGAATGGAATTCCTTAAAGTGTCTAGAAAGTGGGTGATCTACCTTACCCTTCTTGATGTTTTTAAGATGTTCGGCGATTCTAGTTTTTAGCATTCTTTTGGTACGTCCGACGTAGATTTTATTACATGGGCATTTTATTTGGTAAATTACACTCGTCGTGCTACATGTCAAATATTCTTGTATTTTATATGTGAAGGAATTTACTAGAGATATTATTTCTGTAGTTTTCCTTGGAAATTTAGTTAGTTTGCAGTTAAAGCAGGTACCACATCTATAAAAGCCCTTCCAACCCAGCATGTCCTGTAACAGTGTGCCTCTTCCTTTTTAATTTTGACTGTGGGTGCTATTTTCAATCCCAAATTTGGGGCTCTCGTATATATTACTTTGGGAATTGCTGGGATAAGCGGGCCTATTGTTTTATCCATTTTCAAGAAGTGCCAGTGTCGTTTCACACTTTGCTGAACCTTTCGATATTGTGCATTATATGGTAATATAATCCTTATTTCATCATCAGCTATTTTCTTCTTTTCTATAGGTACGAAAAAGGACTTCCTCTCCAATTGACAGACCCTCTCCAAGGAAGACTCGATTACAGGTGGGGGATAATCTTTTATCAGGAATTGTTCCTTCATTTTATTAGCCTCTTCCATAAAAACCTCATCCCTAGTGCAATTTCGTTTTAAACGTCTAAATTGTCCATAGGGGATATTAAGTAACCATCTAGGTAGGTGGCCACTAGTGAATGGTATAAAACTATTTCTCGCCACATCCTTTTGAAAAGTTCTACATGTTAATTTGTTATTCTCTATTTGGATATCTAGATCCAAAAATTCAAGATGGTCACTATATTTCTTGGGGAAAGTTTTATGTTTCTGTCATTTCCATTTAGTTTTTCTATAAACTTATCAAGGGACTCGTCATCCCCTTTCCAAATTAATATCACATCGTCAATGTAACGGTACCATAGTACCAGGCTCGCCCCAAGAGATGGTAATACGCATGAGTCCTCCCAATTTGCCATGAAGAGGTTTGCGTAACTTGGGGCGAACCTGGTACCCATGGCCGTTCCACATTTCTGAACGTAAAAATGGGGTTCAAAATAAAAATAATTATGTGACAAAATAAACATTACACCTTCCTCCAAAAATTTAATTTGTTCATTATTTAACCTACCTTCTTTAAGTAACTGTTCCCTCATTGCACATACACCTTGTTGGTGTTCAATAATCGTATATAACGACTGTACATCTAATGTACATAGTCTCCAAGTAGGGTCATAATCGAGATTCTCTAAAATTTTTATGATTTGGGTTGTGTCTCGAATATATGTTTTCATCTTTCTGACTGCCGGTTGTAGTAATTTGTCAATATACATTGACAGATTACAAGTAATTGAGCCAATCCCAGATATAATTGGGCGCCCTGGTGGTTGAATAGGGTCTTTATGTAATTTCGGCAGACAGTAGAACATTGGTGTTCTTGGTTGAACATCCACAATAAATCCATATTCTTGTTTGTTCAATATATTCTTAGACAAACCCATATCACAAAGTTGTTTCAATTCCTCTTGATACATTGCTATTGGGTCTGATTGTAATCGTAAGTAGGTAGTTGTGTCCTCTAACTGCTTTAAACATTCATTATTATATTCATTCTTCCCCCATAACACTATAGCCCCCCCTTTATCTGCTGGTCGAATGACCAGATTATCCTTATTTTGTATTTCTTTTATCGCCTTCATTTCCTGATTAGTCAGATTATTATAAGGTCTGTTGGTTTTGATCCGCCTTATATCATATTCTACATTCCGTCGAAATGCAATTATCTCATCACTTAATTCTTGTACTGGGTAATTTTTTGATTTTTTCTTTAAATCTGTATGTATATAGTCTCCTATATTCATTACAGGTCTTTCCACTGGGTTTTTCATATAATACTTTTTAAGACAGAGCTTGCGAACAAATTTTTCAATCCCTACATATGTATCGAAATGATTTAATTTATTGGTGGGTGCAAATTTTAATCCTCTATTGAGGAGCCTTTTTTGTGCGTCAGTTAATATGGTTTCGGTTAGATTAACAATTGCATCTGGTGGGGACCAGTCATCGACACTTGGTCGGCTGGTATTCTACGTACATCTGACCGGGTCTTGATGACTGGTTCACACTATCTCTTCACGATTGCCTCTGCTGGGCAAGAATGCCTTTGCTGTGCGAGAATTTCAAATAAGAACCGACTCCCTTTCAGGCACAAAAGAGCGAATATTCACGAATGATTCAAGTATGTTTTTTACTGTAAAATTTGAACAGAAGGTAATATGAAGTTTTCCCTTATTGGAAGTATGCACCTCAACTAAACAGCAGCTATGGTAAAAAAAAAAAAAAAAAAAAAAAACGCATGATGACCCTAAAAACGCAAGTCAGACACAAAAGTAGCAATGTGCGGTATCCATTATTTGGAATTCGTTTGGTCAAGGGCTTTTGAGTTTTAAAGAGGTAGTGTGTCCTAATTGAAAAGAAAGAATAATGTATACGTGCTTGTTTTTTTATATAATGTGGAAAGCTCCTTATATAATGTGGAAAGCTCCAAATATGGTCTTGAATTTGTAATTATATAACCCTAATAGAGGATAAGATAGACTTTTCTTTTATTACATATATGCACCTTTATATAACAGCAGTTATAGTAAAGAAAACGCATTGATTGATAGAAATCGCAGATAAAACGCAAAGAAGTTAAACTATGTGTTAATCATGTTTTTTATAAAAAGGTTTTATATACTGGGTATAATGTTCATTTTTGATGGTCCAGACCTTTTGATAAGATTACTTTAGGTCTGAAATGTGCAAAACAGTCGATGAATAAGGAGAATACACCTGTGTGTGATTTTGTTCTGATTTACAACTCTAACAGACTTCCCCAAAGGGGGAGGAGAGATCCAATTAAATCAATTGGGGTCAGTTTGGGCTATATAAGGAGATGTTCATTTGAATACAAATATACCACTGAGGAAGAGGTCAGCATTACTGAGACCTCGAAACGCGCTTGGTGACTACACTTACTCAGAACCTCCTTGCAGCGCTGCTATTAGAAGTGGAGAAATACGCATTTCTGGAGTCTAAAAGGACAAACAGACCTCCGGGCGAATGAAAGGTTTGTCGCCATTTATGGCAGAGTATACCGCTTGATACTACAAACTAAGTGGTCTCTTATAAATCGATGCCCGGGAAAGGTCGCTGTTTTAAAGTTAAGTGTCCATGCCGAATTGCCTCCAAACAATCGTCGATTTGAGTTGACTTTTCCGCAAAGAAAGCCCATGCTGAATCGCCTCCAAATAACTGTCTATTTGAGTCGACTGTTTCGCAAAGAAAGTGACTACTGGTACTGACACTGACCAATTCACGGAGGTAAGATTTGTGGTGGGACGCCACCACCTACTCAGTAAATATTTGATATAATACACCAACGGAGAATCGGTCCAATCAAGTACGGACACATCTTATATCTCCCAGTGTTTTAACTATCTGGAGTGGTTCTATAGCCAAGTTTGTACAGACTATGTTTCTTTAGTACAATCGAGCTAATGGATTCTTCATGAACTCACTCTATTTTTTAATTTGTATTTTTTATTCATCTTTGTAATATCTGTTTTATTATGTGTTTTAATAAATGCTACAATTATTTGAAAAATATTTATTGCCTGCATATTCCCAGATAAGTTGAGTGCCATACTCTGATCTTATTTTTTCACTTCTAAATTTTTTAAAGCAAAATTTATTTAGAAGTGTGAGGCCTGAATTAATTTTAGGGGGCATATCTGAATTTATTTGTGTTGCTATAGAGGCTATGGATGGCTGGAGAAGGAGGGAACCAAAATTGTCTGGATGGCAATCTATTGTCATCAGGACAAGTTGCCATAGCTGTCTGGGCTGCATGGAGAAGTAAGAGTTAGAGAACATCTACAATCTTGGAAAAAGGAGCTTTCATCTTACCTGGCATTTACAGTTGAAACCAGAAGTTAACATACACTATATAAAAAGACACATATGCATGTTCTTCTTAATATCTGACATGAAATCAGAATAAGCCTCTTCTATGGTCAATTAGGATTAACATAATTATTATTATTTGCCAAATGCCAGAATAATAAGAGTGAGAATGTTAAAGCATTTTTATTCATTTCTGCAATGTCAAAAGTTTACATACACTAAGATTACTATGCCTTTAAACAATTCTGGAATGCCCATATAATGATGTCATGTGTTTGGAAGCCTATGTCAGGTTTGTTGGCAACATCTGAGTTAATTAGAGACACACCTGTGGATGTGTTTAAATGCACACCTGAAACACACTGCTTCTTTGTGTAGCATTGTAGGAGGGTCAAAAGAAATCAGCCAAGATATCAGGAAGAGAATTGTGGACTTGCACAAGTCTGGCTCAACCTTGGGTACAATTTGAAGACACCTGAAGGTGCCTCATTCATCTGTACAAACAATTATACGCAAGTACAAACAAGATGGGAATGTCCAGCCATCATACTGCTCAGGAAGGAGATGGGTTCAGTATCCCAGAGATGTACGTGCTTTGGTCCGACATGTGCATATCAACCCAATAACAAAAGCAAAAGACCTTGTGAAGATGATGGCGGAAGCTGGTAAGGTTGTGTCAATATCCACAATGAAACGAGTACAGTATCAACATGGACTGAAAGGCCACTCTGTCAGGAAGAAGCCATTACTCCTAAAGAAGCATAAAAAAGCCAGATTAATGTTTGCAAGTGCACACAGGAACAAAGACCTACATTTCTGGAAACATGTCCTGTGGTCAGGCGAAACTAAAATTAAACTTTTTGGCCATAATGACCATTGTTACATTTGGAGGAAAAAGGGAAAAGTTTGGAAGCCTAAGAACAACATCCCAACTGTGAAACACGGGGGTGGCAGAATCATGTTGTGAGGTTGTTTTACTGCAGGAAGGACTGGTGCACTTCACAAAATACATCATGAGGAAAGAAGATTATATGGAAATACTGAAGCAACATCTCAAGACATCAGCCAGGAAGTTAAAGCTTGGGCGGAAATGGGTCTTGCAAATGGACAATGACCCGAAGCATACTGCCAAACTGGATACAAAGTCAATGCTTTGGAGTGGCCATCACAAAGCCCTGATCTCAATCCGATTGAAAATTTATGGGCAAAGCTCAAAAGGCAGGTGCGAGCAAGGCGACCAACAAACATGGTTCAGTTACACCAGTTTTGTCAGGACGAATGGGCCCAAATTTCGACCAACTATTGTGAGAAGCTTGTGGAAGGATATCTAAAACGTTTGACCCAAGTCATGCAGTTTAAGGGCAATGGTACCAAATACAGGTGAAACTCGAAAAATTAGAATATTGTGCAAAGTTCATTTATTTCAGTAATGCAACTTAAAAGGTGAAACTAACAGATGAGATAGACTCATTACATGCAAAGGAATATATTTCAAGCCTTTATTTGTTAGAATTTGGATGATTATGGCTTACAGCTTATGAAACCCCAAAGTCACAGTTTTGAGGTACCCTTTTCTCAGGGGGTATGGATTAATTAACTGACTAGAGTGTGACACTTTGAGCCTAGAATATTGAACCTTTTCACAAAATTATAATTTTAAGCTGTATTGATAAATTCCTTTTAATTTGCAATAATTAAATAAATGGACTTTTGCACGATATTCTAATTTTGAGACTTTCACCTGTATTAATGGAGTATATATAAATTTTTGACTTTGCAGAAAGTTATAAAAATGCCTTAAAACATTCTCTCTCTCTCTCAATATTCTGGCATTCAGCAAATAATAATAATTATGGTAATCCAAATTGACCAAAAACAGGAAAGGTTTATTCTGATTTCATGGCAGATATTGAGAAAAAGATGCATATGTGTCTTTTTATATAATGTATGTAAACTTCTGGTTTCAACTGTATTTTTGTAGCATATCTTACATTTTATTCATTTAAATTCCTGCTCATTCTGAGCTATGAAATTAAGGTAGTGGTCCTATCAGTGATTGGCAGCTATTTGTGTATGCATAGTCATACAGGGAAGCTTAACCACTAAGTAGGACCACCACTGGACTTTGAGATAATTAATGTTTTCCCACAAAACCTATATACAGTATCACTCTGCTCAGCCCCTCCTGCTCTATAAAATGTTTCCTTCAGCTCAGACACTATGCTCATTGTAACAGGTTCCCATGTAAGGTGTCAGTGTGTAATGTTCTTGACCCATCCAGCAACCAAATATCATCTCTATGATAGAAAAATGCTACACTTTATCCATAAAAGAAAGTGAGCAGAACTGCACATTGTAAATGGTGTGAAGAAAAACAGATTCCTTCAGTCATCTTATTTTCTTCAAAACACTCAATTTGATCCATAAAATATTGTACACAGCAAGACCATACAATCTTCAGAAAATTTAGTTCAAATGCTGGTGACAATCTGCAGTGATTTTAAATTGCATGAAATTGCACAGTGATAACCAGCCAGACAACTGCTACAAGGAGAGATAATTGTATCGTTATGGTACTGTGCATAAATGGAACGTTCCCAGCACAATAGTGGGAAATAGCTATGTTTATAACATACTAGAAAATAGATGTCTAATGGAATAGGAAAGGGTTCTGCATCTTTCTTACTGTTCATGGTGTAAAAAGGTGTTACCGATGGTTGGTTAATACATGTATTTGATATTTTATTCTTGTATTTTGTGTTTAGTCTTCTGGTGGATATCAATTTAGTACTTGTTGAAAAATGAAAAACAGGCATCTGCACCTTTTTGGCTGATGATCCTGCTACACAAAGCTATTGACAGTGTATGTATATATATACTGTATATATATATATATATATATATATATATATATATATATATCGTGTAGTAGTGATATAGCAGCACTCACAAAGGTAGAGATGGGTGCAAATCCCTTTAAAGTCCTGGATGGAAACTTGAAGATACGTTGAAACAACAGGCAGCACTCCAAAGTAAACGTGGATCTTTTATTACACCTCCGCAACGTTTCAGCTGCTCTATGCAGCCTTTGTCAAGCAGTGAACAATAGTGTGCCAAAAGTATTTATGTGCAACACACAAGTGATAACAATCATCAATTATACTAATTACATAATACCATCATCAAAAATGTTCAAATCGATTTACATAGAAATGTATAAAAAATATATAAAAATAACAAAATTCATGTTCCGGTATTTACACATTATTATGTTATAGATGTCTGTGACCAAAATCATCAAAATTCATGTGTAGAAATGATCAAATGATCCATCATTAATATAAAGTGAGTCCGTGCATAATTAAGTTAAACCAATAACACCTGTGGATTAAAATAAAATAACTACAGATAATTATCAGCACGATGGGGTAACTCACCACCAATCCTTCACTCTCGGCATCAGGAAACTGCCAATGTCGTTCACTGGAGGATATGAGAACCATAGTGTGCTGCAATATTCTTTGCTAATATTGAGTTATTAATTTGAATCTCTTTATTATAGAAACTCCAAAGTTGGAGAAAGACTGGATGACCAGAGAATTGTCGGGATGGGAGAACTCACCTATAATCCAGAAGCTCAAGTCAGGATATCGAGTATTGTTAATGGGGTCCAATATGTGATGTGAACCAGCCATCCTTTTCTTGGATTTGACAACAATAAGTCATGGGAATGTGGTTGCTGGAATTGACTGACCTCCCTGAAAGGGTTGGTCTTTTCCGGAACTCCTGTTTTATCCAAAATGTCCATGAGTGGGGGAGTGAGACCATGGGAACGTGGTATACACTCTCTTTAAACTCGGGGTAGTGAGACACTGGGACTGAACATCCCGTGTTATCGCAACCCTAGATGGACACATTGGGTGTATTATTTATTTCCCTGAGACTTGTATCTGTTGCCTATGAATGTAGCGATATTTGTATTTACTTGGTTACCATAGTGATGGCTGTAATGACTCACGTGACTGTGGACTTCCTGGTTCATCACGTGACCACATTGCGTCACTGAGCAACGACGGGACTGTGTCGCAGTTGTGACGTGGTTACGGTCATAGCGATGTGACGTAGTGGTGTGTCACGTGGTGATGTAGCGCTGTGCCGATGGTAATGGGCGCATGCGCATTGGCAGTTTCCTGACGCCGAGAGTGAAGGATTGGTGGTGAGTTACCCCATCGTGCTGATAATTATCTGTAGTTATTTTATTTTAATCCACAGGTGTTATTGGTTTAACTTAATTATGCACGGACTCACTTTATATTAATGATGGATCATTTGATCATTTCTACACATGAATTTTGATGATTTTGGTCACAGACATCTATAACATAATAATGTGTAAATACCGGAACATGAATTTTGTTATTTTTATATATTTTTTATACATTTCTATGTAAATCGATTTGAACATTTTTGATGATGGTATTATGTAATTAGTATAATTGATGATTGTTATCACTTGTGTGTTGCAAATAAATACATTTGGCACACTATTGTTCACTGCTTGACAAAGGCTGCATAGAGCAGCTGAAACGTTGCGGAGGTGTAATAAAAGATCCACGTTTACTTTGGAGTGCTGCCTGTTGTTTCAATATATATATATATTTGTGGTCAGGGCTACGGACACGAAAGCCGAAGAGCCCTAGTGGGCTAAACACCGAGACCCACCGTAACTGCAAGACGCATCTTACCTAACTAAATGGCTAGTGGTGTGCCGGTAGCCATGTCCGTGGGTAGGCCTATAAAGGGGGCATACCCTGTAGAGGTGAAAATAGAAAGGGAGGGAGGGTGGGGCAACTGAGAAAACGCCCGCCCCTAGGTGGGGCTGTGCCTGGTTTAAGTAGAGCCTCCGCCCCTCCCACAAATGCAGTCTAAACAGACTGCCAAACTTGTGGTCAGGGCTACGGACACGAAAGCCGAAGAGCCCTAGTGGGCTAAACACCGAGACCCACCGTAACTGCAAGACGCATCTTACCTAACTAAATGGCTAGTGGTGTGCCGGTAGCCATGTCCGTGAGTAGGCCTATAAAGGGGGCAAAAACCAGCCATGTAGGGTGAAAAGAGACTTGAATGGCCTGTGCAAAGAAACCCCTGATCCAAACTGCGAAGCAATATCTCCCACGAGTTCGGATACATAAGTCAACCATAATGACGCCTGCATCCGTCCTGTGGGTAGAGCCAGGACAGAATGCTGAATGTCGCAGATACTGCCCCAATGCACGAGGGAGGAACTGGAAACGCTTCAGAAGGAAGCGTGGACGATACTAACTAAACCTGAAGACTTGGTTGTGGTGCGAGCACTGACAAAATCCCCTAGCCTTATGAGACTGGAGAACTGAGAGCCTAACTGTCTAGACTATGGAAAGAAGGGCCCGAAGAATACCATGTAGGCCAGGAAAGGATGTAAAGCAATAAGCTAAGAACGTAGTATATGGAATCCTGTCGATGCCCTCACGGGAGTGAAGGAGTGCGATTGCGATAAGCTGCTGGCGATTTAGTTCGCAGACCTGGCTGATTGAAAACGTAACCGGCATGGTAATACAAATGACAAATATGAGGGGTAAACAAGAAAATAAACTAAAAAGTGGCCTGAAGAAAGTACAGGCGGGATTACATCATGGGCCTGACCGATGTGATAGGCGATACTTAAAATAACTATATTTCCTGAAAAACCTGACAGGCGAATATCGTGAACACGAGACCAGACCAACGTGGCCGGTGACATTTAATGACGAGTGTCATTCGGCACGAGAACCTGAAGGTGGCCGATGACACCCATGACTTGAACTCTGGAAATTAAAGTCTGGTCCTGGGGGAGCATAGCCAGACAGGGATCTGTCGACCAGGCAGGAGTTCGTGAGCTAGCCACATTGATTATTGAACGTGAAGAAAAACATAAGCGGGCAACCAACTATGGTGATTGAAAACGTAGGATGAAGAATGCAACCAGAACAGACAACAGGTTTAAAACGGTAGCCTAAGAGTGACATAAATAATTGAATGTGTATGATTGGAATGTAACGGGCTAAGAACGTTGAGTTAGAGAATAAGGGCCTAACAAAAGAACAAGAGCTATGACACCCGGGGTGGCCCATGCTCCTAATGACAATAAATGATATGTTATATGTGGCAGCAGTGGCGCCGCTGCCCATCCTGCATGTACCACAAATAAGGCTATTAGTATGTTTCTGGGATCAGCTCCCTGTGAGCAGAGCATAGCAAATGACCTACCACAATTCCTGCCAAGCACTAAATTGTCCGCAGAGGAACGGAATGGTAACGAGGAGTGACCAGCAAAGGAAGCAATGCAGAAATGAAGGAGCAAACGGAAATAATCCATGCGGCACCCAAAGTCCGCCAGAAGTAGCCGTGTCGTAAAAAGCCTGTCCCGAAGAGGGACAGTGTAGTAAAGACCAAACCCGGAGAGTAAGCATAACCGACTATCCGGAGAAGGTAGCCGGGCAGCAAAAGATTCTCCAGCCGAGGGAGCAGTGCAGTAAAGCAAGTGCCCGGCAGAGGGAGCAAAGCGACGGTGGAACCAGCAGGGAGAGTGGTGCCGTAAGAGGAGAGTCTGGAGGAAAGCTATGTGGTGATAAGGAGAGACCAGCCAAGGAAATGACGACTGTGAGGTGAATAATAAATGATGTTTGCCGAGGGGACTAAAAGAACAGGAGGGCGTAATGCAAGGACTGCCTGGGGGTGGGGCCGCACAGCGATACCGCCTGTGGCATGCAGAACGAATGCATATGTACATATGATACCTGAACCGGCAGACCGCAGGAAGTAATAACTATGACAAATGGCCTTGATAATATGCGTACTAATTGAAACCGAGGGTCTAGCCTGAATACCTGACAGGCTAATGTTACTAAAAGTCGCCTGACCCGCATGGCAGGTGACCCTTGCCAGGCTGAGCTCCGTTGTGGAAGAGTACACCTGGGGAAGCGTGGCAGACAATGGATGCACCACCGACAGACTTTGGAAAAGTGGCCTGCGCCCGGATGAACAAAGAAGCAGATATGGGTGTGCGACATATGGGACAAATCAACCTGGATTCACGGAAGTTCAACCCACCGGGTAAATCGCCATGCAGGACGAAAAAACAGTCGTCGGTCCCCCGAAACCATGGGGTCGAAGCAGTCATGGTGCCCCCGAAGCGGTCATGGTGCCCCCGAAGCCATGGGGCCGAAGCGGTCATGGTGCCCCCGAAGCCATGGGGCCGAAGCGGTCATGGTGCCCCCGAAGCCATGGGGCCGAAGCGGTCATGGTGCCCCCGAAGCCATGGGCCGAAGCGGTCATGGTGCCCCCGAAGCCATGGGGCCGAAGCGGTCATGGTGCCCCCGAAGCCATGGGGCCGAAGTGGTCATGGTGCCCCCGAAGCCATGGGGCCGAAGTGGTCATGCGTGCCCCGGCGAAGCGCCATGGGGCCGAAGCGGTCATCGTGCCCCGAAGCCATGGAGCCGAGCGGTCATCGTGCCCCGAAGCCATGGAGCCGAAGCAGTCATCTTGCCCCGAAGCCATGGAGCCGAGCGGTCATCGTGCTCCCGAAGCCATGGAGCCGAAGCAGTCATCGTGCCCCGAGCGATGGGGCCGAAGCAGTCATTGTGCCCCCGGAGCCATAACAATCATCGTGCCCCGGAGCCATAGCAGTCATCGAGCCTCCGAAGCCATAGAGCCGAAGCAGTCATCGTGCCCCGAAGCCATGGAGCCGAAGCAGTCATTGTGCCCCGGAGCCATAACAGTCATCGTGCCCCGAAACCATAGCAGTCATTGTGCCCGAGCCATGGGGCGAAGCAGTCATCGTGCCCCGAAGCCATGGAGCCGAAGCAGTCATCGTGCCCCTAAAGCCATGGAGCCGAAGCAGTCATCGTGCCCCTGAAGCCATGGAGCCGAAGCAGTCGTTGTGCCCCGGAGCCATGGAGCCGAAACAGTCATCGTGCCCCGAAACCATAGCAATCATTGTGCCCCGAAGCCATGGAGCCGAAGCAGTCATCGTGCCCCGAAGCCATGGAGCCGAAGTAGTCATCGTGCCCCTGAAGCCATGGAGCCGTAGCAGTCGTCGTTCCCCCCAAAGCCATGGGGCCGAAGCAATCATCATGCCCCCGAAGCCATGGGGCCGAAACAGTCAGGGGCCCCCAAGCCATGAAGCAAAGCGAACATGGGGCCCCCAAATCCTAAGGCCAAGTAATCATAGGGCCCCCAAGCCATGAGGGCCAAGCCACCGTAGGGGCCCCCACAGCCATGAGGCCAAAGCAAACACGGGCCTCCGAAGCAATGAGGCCACAGAAATCGTGAGGACCTCAAGTCATGAGGCCAAGCAGCCATGGGGCCCACAAGGCATGCGGCCATGCAGACATGCGGACCCTAGCGCCATGAGCCCAAGGCAATCATGGGACCCCCAGAGCCATGAGACCAAAGCCGTCATGAGGTCCCCAAGCCGTGAGACCAAGGTAGTCCTCGGGACCCCGATGCCAAGGGGCCGAATCGGTCATCATGCCCCCGACACCATGGGGTCGAAACGGTCATGGAATCCCTACTCCCTGAGGCCAGCCGTTATGGGGCCATTCGCGGCCATGAGGCCAAAGCAATCAAGGGGTCGCCACTGCCTGGCGGCCCAAGCAATTTAGGGGCCCCTGCGGGCAAAGCAATCAAGGGGCCCCTGCGGCCATGAGGCCGTCCGAGATGTACGTGATGAGTAAAGGTAAATAAGAGTGAGCCCAACATGATGGAAAAAGCAACTACTAGGATGATTGGGACATCTAAAGTAGCCTGGAAAGGAACGAGACTACTGACAGGTATGGACATTAGTAATCCGAACAACGGGCATAAGCATAAAACTAAAACCAGCCATATAACTTAAAAATGCAAACGTGGAATATGAAACTGAGAAGAGAGAGTACAACCAAAACCTGATGCATTGCGATTTGCGAAGTCCCTTGTCGCGACAAAGAACTGAAAAACTTGAAAGAAACAGTAGTGAGTCGGAAGCTCAAACCCTAATGACCCACTGGCCCCAGCTTAGAGGCTGTTTATTGAACTGGGGCAGTGGGAACAATCTTAGTGAATACAAACCAGAAGTAAAGGGGACCAGACAGGATTTTTTTTTTTTTTTGCTTGCAACTAGAGCAAAGACCCACTTGATGTATACGCGCAGAAAAACCAGATGTAAAGGAAATGACCATTGATCCCCGTCATGTTTGACGGGAGAGTGGCACCGGAGCCACCAGCTGCCTCAGTGTGACAATCGAATAAAACAACCGTGACGTAGAAACTGACGGGAGAATGTGGCTTGAATGGGAGCATGGTGTGCCAGCAAATGGGTGAACTGTGGACCTGGAATGAGTAAAACCTAAAAACATGGTATAACCAAAATGCAGACCTGAATGTGAGCGGAGTAAGATAGCGTCGCGACAGCGAACGCATGGGCGCAGTTCTAGCAGGTAATGGAGTGTAGTACTAGATGTAACAGCAAGCGTGGGAACTCAGCTAGAGCGTGAAAGGAGTATTAACTTGCTGTAACAGCAGACGTGAAATGCGGCCATGGATGGGCGGGAACATTGAGACGTAAGCGTGAAAGTGAAACCCGGAGTCACAGCGGTAGTGTGAACCCCAACTCTGGCAATAGGCCAAACGTAAAATTTGGTATGACCGCAGCCTGCAGTGAACGAGGCATAAACAAACTGTAACGGTGACATGAACGCGCTCATGCAATGGGCCTAAGCAACAGTGGACGTGTAACACCAGTCTGAGTGTGGTGCAAGCAAACATATGAAAGCAAAAGCGGTATGAATGCAAAAAACAGGATGACAGAAAAATAAATAAATGCACAGGGAATAAGACAGATTTACCCACTGTTGTGACCATGCGTGGAGCGTAAACGTGATGCGAGAGCGGACGAGAGCACCGCTCAGAAATGAGCATGTTGAAAGAGCAGAGGTGAGAAGGCAGCGTCTCAATTGACAGGGCAAAACCTGGCGTAAAGAGTTGAAGCATACACGCAGCCCTGATTGCGGGGAGGGGCGGGTCACATGGGAAGTATATGCTATAGCAAGAGCCGTAACAAGCAACAGCTGCATCCAATCTCCATCACATGCAGCCCAGGTAAACCTTCCTACCGCACGCAGGCTGAAGTAACTTTTAAAGCGAAACAACGTGAATGTAAAACACATGAGATAGAAGGGGAACTAAATCAGATTACCTAAACAAACAAAGTGAAAGGAATTGTTTAACTCCGACAAAACAAACCTAAGAAGCTGAGGCAGACAATTTTGAGGCGATGCCTCCCGCTCGCAAGAAAGGTCAGATTCCAGCCGGCCAGAGAGACGGACACGGCTCAATTAACTTACATACATGGCGCACGCGTCCCTACGGTAGCCACGGGCAGAAGAAAAGCTCCATTCCAGGTCCATAATGTAGTGAAAGAAACTTCCTAGCAGAGGAAAGTGCACCCTGCTGACACACCAGCATCCCCTGTGCAACTGAGAAAACGCCCGCCCCTAGGTGGGGCTGGGCCTGGTTTAAGTAGAGCCTCCGCCCCTCCCACAAATGCAGTCTAAACAGACTGCCAAACATATATATATATATATATATATTTACTTTGTTTTAGTAGTTTGTTGGAAAACATGAAACTTTTCAAATTATATCTTTAGCTCTGTTAGGAGATTCTGTCACTTTTACGGGCAAAATTGCTCTACATACTGCAATATTTTTTCCCATTAAAGTGATGGACACCTTGGCAAAACATGTCAGACCCCATTGTAAGTCAGTGGTGTGTTGGTGTCCATTGAGCATAAAAGTATTGTAACTTCAGTAATCAGTATCATTGGAAACTGCACCGTGGATGTGAATGTAGCCTTATTAGGGACCTCATGATGTGTAAATGTTCACAAACCTACTCAGTCACCCAAATTACCATATAGGGTAAAGGAGGCCAATACATTTATGGATGTCTGTTGGGAGAAAGGAGGTCCAACTTGCTCTTTTACTCTTTTACATCTGCCATCAATTACAAATTTCGTTGGGGGATAAATGTGCTAGATTGGGACATTGTTGATTTAACAAATGCAAATGAAGATCTGGGTATCAGAAAAATTGGATGATGATCCTTGGCAGCTTAAAGGGGCTGTCTGACTTTAGTAAGTTGCATTTATCATGTAGAAGAAGTTAATACAAGCCACTTACTAATGTATTGTTATTATCCATATTGCTTCCTTCGCTGGCTGGATTCATTTTTCTATCACATTATACACTGCTCGTTTCCATGGTTACTGACCACCCTGCAATCCATCAGTGGTGGCCGTGCTTGCACGCTATAGGAAAAAGCTGGGACCATGGGAGCGCACATAGGCTGGTGCTTTTTCCTATATTGTGCAAGCACGCCCACCACTGATGGATTGCAGGGTGGTCTGTAACCATGGAAACGAGCAGTGTATAATGTGATAGAAAAATAAATCCAGCCAGCAAAGGAGGCAATATGGATAATAACAATATATTATATAATATTAGTTAGGGCCTTGTATTAAAGGGGTTCTGCAGTTTGTTTAGACTGATAATCTATCATCTGGATAGATCATCAGCATCTGATCAGCGGGTGTCCGACACCCGGGACCCCCGCCGATCAGCTGTTTGAGAAGGCAGCGAAGCTCCTGGAGCGTCGCGGCCTTCTCACTGTTTACCGCAGGACCAGTGACGTCACGACTGGTATCACTGGCCTGGGCGCGGCTAAACTCTGTTCACTTGAAGTAGCTGTGTTCAGAATTAAGCAATCACATTCAAAATCATGTTATATAGGAGTCGGCATACACCTGCCTTCAGTTAAAGTGCCTCTGATTAACCCCAAATAAAGTTCAGCTGCTCTAGTTGGTCTTTCCTGAAATTTTCTTAGTCGCATCCCACAGCAAAAGCCATGGTCCACAGAGAGCTTCCAAAGCATCAGAGGAATCACTTTGTTAAAAGGTATCAGTCAGGAGAAGGGTACAAAAGAATTTCCAAGGCATTAGATCTACCATGGACCACAGTGAAGACAGTCATCATCAAGTGGAGAAAATATGGCCCAACACTGACATTACCGAGAACTGGACGTCTCTCCAAAATTGATGAAAAGACGAAAAGAAAACTGGTCTGGGAGGAGAGGCCTACAGCAACATTAAAGGAGCTGCAGGAATATCTGGCAAGTACTGGCTGTGTGGTACATATGACAACAATCTCCCGTATTCTTCATATGTCTGGGCTATGGGGTAGAGTGGCAAGACGAAAGCCTTTTCTTACGAAGGAAAACATCCAAGCCAGGCTACTGCAAAAACACATCTAAAGTCTCCCAAAAGCATGTGGGAAAAGGTGTTATGGTCTGATGAAACCAAGGTGGAACTTTTTTGCCATAATTCCAAAAGATATGTCTGGCGCAAAAACAACCCTGCACATCACCAGAAGAACACCATCCCCACAGTGAAGCATATTGGTGGCCACATCATGCTGCGGGGCTGTTTTACTTCAGATGGGGCTTCAGTGAAAAACGCACAGCTACTTCCCCAGTCATAAGAGGGTGTGCACATTATTTTAGTTTTTTTTTTGTTTTCTTCCCTCCACCTAAAAGATTTCAGTTTGTTTTTCAATTGAGTGGTACAGTTTATAGGTCACAATAAAGGTGGTAAAAGTTCTGAAATTATTTATCTTTGTCTCATTTTTTTCTTACAGAACAGAAACCTGACATTTTAACAGGGGTGTGTAAACTTTTTATATCCACTGTATAAGGGTCCATTCACACGTCCGTTGTTTAGTTCCGCATCTGATCCCGATTTTTCGGACTAGTCACGGAATAGTTGCGGACAGAATTCGGACCCATTGATTTTAAATGGGTCTATAAAATATGCGGACAGCACAAAGAGTGCTGTCCGCATACTTTTCTCAGTACATAGTGTCCGTAAAAAAATAAAACATGTCCTATTCTAATCCGAAAATTGCGGTCTGTTGTGCAATGCAAAGTCAATGGATCCGCAAAAATTGGAAGACATTCGGATGACATACGGATTAGTACATTAGTACAGAACTTCCTGTTTTTTATTAAGTCCTGCCCCCAGAGACTTTGTTATTCTTGTCATCCGTTTTTTGCGGATCCGCAAAAAACGGATGACAAACGGAAATAATTCTTGGAAAATAGGATCCGCAATAAACGGTTCTATTTTCGGATTATAGAAAAACAACGGACGTGTGAATGGACCCTTATAGAGATAGTTAGTGGGAGATAGTCAGTGTAGGTTAGATTGTGATATAGTGTAGCTGGTTCCAGTGCAGGGTGTTAGGTTCTGCTTTCCATACATACAGACATACATACATAGTGCTGTGATGTCACAAGTTCACAACAATACTTAGTGCACCAATCACTAATATGTAGTCAGACCTGCTAAAATGTGAAGTTGCACGTATTGTGCAAAAATATGCACAACATTAATTGCCAATTTGCGCAATCACGAATATATCGGAGCACTCTATCTGCATATAAAGCTATTGTAATGTTCTGCAGTGCCAACCATTTCTCCAGTCCAGGAAACTTCTAGCAGCTTGAAAAATGTACCTATAGTGACTCACTCCTGTACTGCACACGCATTACGCGCATATTACATTGCCGATTTTCGCAATCAAGAAAATAACCGCGAATTCGCGAATATATGACGAATATTCTACAAAATATTAGTGAAATATAGCAAATTCGAATATTGCCCCTGCCTCTCATCATTGTTAATCGTCAACCATATAAAATATAATTGTGCCAGGTAGAACTGCTCTCTGTGAGCATATATGTTCTCTGGGATATTGAGGGGAATTTCAAACACGGGATGCCTCTCTCTGACTTTTATATACGATACATTATGCTTCTCCCTTCTCCAGCAAAACTGCACCTGCCTGGCAGACATGATGTTTCAGAGTGGTAAGGGAAATAAGCTGCTGCAGACTCGTCTGATTGCACGAACAAAGGATCAGGCATGTTGAAATCCAAATTGCCCAATCCATCCTTAGGGCTCATGCACACGAACGTATTTTCTTTCCGTGTCCGTTCGTTTTTTTTGCGAACCGTATGCGGAACCATTCATTTCATTGGGTTGGCCAAAAAAACGGAAGTTAGTCCGTGTGCATTCTGTTTCCGTATGTCTATTCCGCAAAAGAATAGAACATGTCCTACTAGGATAGGATTGTTCTTTTAGGGGCCAGCTATTCTGTTCTGCAAAATACAGAATGCACACGGACCTCATCCGTATTTTTTGCCGGTCTGCGCTTTGCGGACCGCAAAATACATACGGTCATGTGCATGAGCCCTTACTGTGACACCTGCTGGGAGACTTTTCTACCCATGAGATTGTACAGAAACCCTGCCCAAATCCGAGCTGTTGGCCAACTTTTATCTAGTATATATTGCCAGCCTTGGTGGAACAACCCCCCCCCCCCCTTCCCCTCCTATATATCTATAATGGAAAATTCACTTTACACTATTATTGCTAGTGTTAAATGATAATAGGCATTTGCTTTTATTAAACAGTGTGTTCTATCCAAACTTATTGTGCATTAACTTAAATCCGTAGCCGTTTGCAGTCAGCCGCACGCTAATTGTTTGAGCAGCATTTTATGATACTTAAAAAAAACTAAGTGAAATAATTGGTATTGTAGATGCATCGCCCAAATGTTATTTCGCTTAATTATTTGCTGCAAAGCTTGGGATATAAAAATCTATTATGACTGGAGGTTCAGAATGCTTAAAATGCCACATCCATTTCTATTAAGCCGTTTGCTTTTTGCCCGTGTTGATACAAACATTACTTGTCACTGACTTTATTTTACTGGCAGTGCCACTGGGAAGTTCAGGCATCCATCTCACGATGTAAAAACTCCGGGGTGTCTCTAAGCAGCAGAGTCTGTATAGCTGTAGTGCTGATCAGTCTACCGTAGCTTACAGTTCTTCTGTGGCCTGGGACTCAGCAGTCTCCCTAGAGTAGTGGTCCTCACAGACGAGCTGATTCTTAGTCCCAAAGCTCCCTTGTTCCAGGCTTGCTAAGCTTACTCTCCCTGAAACTCTCTAGAACAGTGATGGCGAAACATTTTAGAGACAGAGTGCCCAAACTGCAACCCAAACCCATTTATTTATCACAAAGTGCCAACACGGCAATGTAACCTACTAAAGTCCAATATAGCATATCTTCCATGTACTTTATCATTTAGCTATAATAGCCTGTCTGCATTCACTGCTCTGCCTGTGCTGTTCATAGTGTGCCCTGTGCTGATGAATGGCAGGAAAAGTATACGGCATACTGGTACCCCATAGACTTTTTCCAGGGTGCTGGTGCCCACAGAGAGAGCTCTGAGTGCCGCCTCTGGCACCCGTGCCATAGGTTCGCCACCATTGCTCTAGAACAAAACTTCCCTTGGCAGGAAGCAGGACCAGCCCACTCCTACCAAGAGGGGAGGAATGAAATCGTTAATTTCTAACGATAATTTGTTTTCCTTAGTCCTAACAGCAGCACAGATGGGGTTAACTGCACCCTGTGGACTGGTAGGACCGGCGGAAATGTTAATGAGCCCAAGAACCAATAAGAACTATTCTGCTCCTTCAAAGGGAGGAGATCACCCCCCAGCCCACCGTGTCTATAACAAGAATAATGTATGTAGGGTGGGAATTTTGTGTGCTGCTGTTAGGACTAAGGGAAAACAAATTATTGTTAGAAATTAACGATTCCCTTATGTCCTACCAGCAGCACAGATGGGGAGATAGCAAGAAGAATCCCCTAGGGAGGGTCCTTATGCCTGGCAGAACTGAGAATCGTCTGCCCAAAAGCCGAAAACTCTGCCACCCTAGCATCTATCCTATATTGGGAGATGAAGGTAGATTCAGAGCTCCAGGAAGCCGTCTTACAGATCATCTCTAAGGAGAGGAGTCTTCTCTCCGCGACAGAGGTTGAGATGGCCCTAGTAGAATGGGCCCTGACAAACTCCGGAGGATCTAGAGATTGGGAGACAAAGGCCTCTCTAATGGCTTCCCTGATCCAGCGACTATTGGTAGATTTAGACGCTTTGCGGCCTTTAGACTTACCGGCAAACAGGATGAAGAGGTTCTCATCTATCCTGAACTCCTTGGATCTATCCACATAGACCTGGAGGCATCTCGAGATATTCAGTGGATGTCTGGTCGGAGTATCCGAGGAGGATGCAGAAAACAAAACCGGTAAGGAAATTACCTGGTTAATATTTTGGAAGGTTGGCACTTTCGGCCTGAAGTAAGGTAAGAACTTCAGGAGAACCCTGTCCTGCAAAAAAATGATGTAAGGGTGCCTTGCAGAAAAGGCTTGCAACTCGGAGACCCTTTTGGCTGAGGCTACAGACAGAAGGAAGACTAACTTTAAAGTTAGAAATTTTAATTCAGCCTACTCCAATGGTTCAAAGGGGGAGATGCTAACCCCCTCAGAACTACTGATAGATCCCACTGAGGAATGGGCTTCAGTATTGTAGGCTTTAGTCTTTCAGCCCCCTTTGATGTGCGGGTCCCGAGAGTACGGTCTGTTGAGGCAGATCTGTTGAGAAAAGATCTGAACTTTCAAGGTAGCTGGGGAGAGACCTTTATCTAGTCCATCTTGAAGAAATTATAATATCTCAGACAGGGGCGGATCTGAAGACGCCACCTGATTGGAATGACACCATGATGTGAAGATTCTTGAGATTCTGGAGTAAGCCTTCTTCGTGGATTCGCTCTGGAATGTGGCAAAGTTCTCAGGACCGACTCAGAAAGCCCTTCTATGTTGGGAAGGGACTGATCAACCTCCAGGCTGTAAGGTTGAATCTATGCAGATCTGGGCAGAGGTGAGTGTCCCACGACACCAGGGTCTGCTCCGGGGGGAGTCTCCAGTGTTGTCCCCGACTCATCTGAATGAGCTGGGTAAACCAGGATCTTCTGGGCCAAAACGGTATGATGGCTATTACCGAGGCCTGATCCTGACTGATTTTTGTCAATACCCTCGGTATCATGGAAAACGGAGGGAAGATGTAAGCCAGCCTGAACCTCCACGGTATCGTCAGAGCGTCTATCGCCAGGGGGTTGCCCTTCCTGTAAAGGGAGCAGAACCTCTGCACCTTGGCGTTGAGCCTGGTTGCCATGAGATCCACCTCTGGCATGCCCCATCTGTGGACTAACTGCCTGAAGATCTTCGGATGCAGTGACCACTGCATGGTCGGTAAGCCGCGACTCAGGCGATCCGCAATGATGTTGAGGGAGCCTCGGATGTGA
The DNA here is from genome assembly GCA_033119425.1 of Bufotes viridis. Lineage (NCBI taxonomy): Eukaryota > Metazoa > Chordata > Amphibia > Anura > Bufonidae > Bufotes > Bufotes viridis. Next base: position 70,241,017 of record CM065592.1, read on the forward strand.
GTGGCAGATAGATGGAATAGGTTCAGCTCTGCCCACCACAGAATTACCCCAATCTCTGAAAGAAGGGGTAAGGATCTTGTGCCTCCCTGCTTGTTTATATAAAGCACCGCAGTCATGTTGTCTGACTGGACTTTCACAGCCTTGCCCCGGATCTGAGGGGTGAAGTGAAGGAGGGCTAGCCGGATAGCGCGCATCTCGCGGAGATTCGAGGAAAGATGCTGCTCCTGAGGAGACCAAGATTCCCGAACTGGGGATCCGTCTAGATGGGCGCCCCAGCCTACATGGGACGTATCTGTCGTCATTATGAGCCAATCTGGTTGGGTCATAGACTTTCCCGCTGGCAGATGGAACCACCATCTGAGGGTATTCCGGGTTTGGTTGGATAGGGAGCACAGGGAATCTAGCCCCGCAGGGCTGCCGTTCCATTTGTTTAAGACCTCTGATTGTAGAGGATGGAGGTGCCATAAAGCCCAAGGGACTGCATCCGCAGCCGCTGACATGAGCCCCAACATCTTCATGAGAGTCCGAATAGAGACTCGACGTGGTACAGAAAGGAACCTTGCTAGGTCCTGAATCCGCGTTTTCCTTTCTGGAGTCAACTGGAGGGACATCTCCACAGAGTCGACCACGACTCCTAAATAGTGGATTGAAGTCGATGGGCTTACGTACGACTTCTGGCAGTTGATGATCCAGCCTAGGCGGAGAAGAAAGGAGATTGCGACATGGAGATGGTGGGAAAGTATTGGAACTGAAGAGGCTAGGAGAAGCTAATCGTCCAAATAAGGAACAATGGTCAGTCCCTGAAGTCTCAGAGCTGCCACCACTGACAACACCACCTTGGTGAAGATAAGGGGGGCAGAAGAGATCCCTAAGGGAAGAGCGGCAAACTGAAGATGTCTGTGAACCCCTGAGATCTGGACCACAAACCTGAGAAATTTCCGAGAGGCGGGATGGATCGGGATGTTGAGGTAAGCATCCTTGAGGTCCAGAGTAGCCATAACATACCCAGGATTGAGGATGTGGCTGACTGACCTTACGGTTTCCATCCGGAACCTTGTTCTCCTTACGAAGCGATTGAGGAACCTCAAATCTATAATCATCCGGAGATCTCCCGTTTTCTTGGAAACCAGGAACACTGGAGAATAAATCCCTAGACCCCTCTCCCCTGCCGGTACCTCCTCCAGGGCTGCCTTGGAAATATAGTCCTGAATATAGGACTCCAGAAATTTCTGTTTGGCAGGCAGAAAGCTTCGAGTGGCGATGAACCTTTCTGGGGGGAGAGACACGAGGTCTATCCATTAACCAGCAGAGACTATACCTTGAACAGAGAAATCTGTGATTTCCTGGGCCCAAATGTGTTTGAAGTGGAAAAGACGTGCCCCACGGGAACCTGGGGGAGGGGTATGGGAAAATCTAGAGGCGTAACGGCAGGGGCAGCAGGGTTGAACCAAGAGCCTCTGGGAGGCCCATAGTCATGAGGGTTTAGCCTCCTTGGAGGGTCTGCGGGAGCGTCTCGAGGATCTTCGAGACTGCCCCCCCCAAACTCTGCGAGCCCTAGCCTGTTGTCCTGATCTGCCTCCGCGATCCTGCCTAGAGCGACCTCGAAAGGGCTGTTGGGGAAGACTCTTCCCCTTCTTGTCGGAGAGGCCCTCCATAATTTTGTCCAATTCGGAGCCGAACAAACGATCAGGCTCGAAGGGGAGACCGCATAGATTATATTTGGACGCATTGTCCGCATTTCAGGGCTTTAACCATAAGGGCCTACGGGCAGCCGAAACTAGGGCCATTGTCTTGGCTGCCAACTTCAACTGAATTTGAGAAGTGTCACAAAGGAAATCCATGGCCAAATTGACCGACTTGAATGCGGCCAGGATGTCGTCACGGAAACGCTCTGGTCGACATCCGTCTGCAACTTCGAACGCAGGAAGGAGGCGACTTCAGTAGCCGCAATAGATGTCGAGGCGGAGGCAGCAGCCGCTGAGTAACTTCTCCTCAGGGTGCACTCTGCACTCCGGTCTAGAGGGTCTGCAGGGACTAGAGTGTGCCTGGACAATTTGGCTATCGCCATGTCAACCTTGGGTATGGAACCCCACGATTCCACCAAGGGTTTAGCCATCGGAAACATTAATTCGAATTTCCTGGTGAGGACTGGACCTTTTTCAGTTTTTTTCTACTCTGTGCGCATCACAGAAAGAAGGGTCTCATACGCTTTAAACACACGCTGTGTGCGACCGGCGGGATCGGAGGACTCCCCCACGTCAACATCATGGTCCCCCGACCTGATGGACTTTAATAACTTCTGCGTTTTTTCTGGTGGGAAAAAGCAGGAAGTTAACTCTTCCTCCTCAGAAGAAGATGACCCCACCGAGATGCGTGTGGGTCTCTCGATAGGTGCGGTGACCTCCATAGGAGCCTGGGAGGGCACCGGCAGCCTCTCATCGAGTAGACTAACTACTGCCTTTATAGAGTCGTCCACGTAGGTCTTCGTCCACTGGAACATCTCCTGCATAGTTGGTTCAGTGGTAGTACGAGAACGGCAACTTTCACACCTGGAGTAAGGGCAGTTGTCGTCCAAGGGTGTGTTACAGTCATAGCAGGCCAGATGTTTCCTCTTGGCCCCGGACTTCCGGCTGCTGATCCGAGTCTCTAGGGGAAGCCATCTCTGTAACAAATAATACCAATTAAAAACCCGTCGAACAACAAGGCTGATAATAATACCATGGAGAATGCCCACCAATACTAGAGAATATTAAAGCCAGAAAAAAGGAAGCAATGGAGAGGAGCAAAAAAACTCTCAAGATCAAGGGACTCTGGTAGCTAGCTTGTGAAGCAAACGCAGCCAGAGAAAGAATGAAAGGCTTAGGGAGCTTTTAAAGGAGAGGCTCCGCCCCAATGGGCGGGACTTGTCTAGGATATCCATCCAAGGGACAAGAAATGGCCTTCTAGTTAAAAACAATTATTCCATAATAAAATGGAATATGATACCTAATATATGCCCCATTGTGCCCCCTAAACAAAAAAATACTGGCCAGAAATGAAGAAAATCATGCCGCGCCGAAAGGGAAAAACCGGAAGTGACGTCGCGCAATGCGCATTACTTTCGGAGGATGGCGGTGCCCACGGCCGCCGACACTAACGCGGCAAGAGCTGCCGCGCATCAGTGCGGGCGAAGGCAGAACCGGAAGTGACGTCGCGCAATGCGCGTCACTTCTGGAAGATGGCGGCGCCCACGGCCGTCGACACCAACGCGGCAAGAGCCGCCGCGCATCAATACGGCACTTCCAGAGGAGAGGCGCACTCAAGAAAAGGGGAGAAGCAAAACATCCCCCGGTAAAAATGAAATAATCGCGCAAAAAAATAAGCGCAGACAGCCACAAAAAAAAAAAAAGAATGTGGGGAATCTAAACAAGAACCCCCCCCCCCCACTTCTGCCCTCCGAAGATGAGGGGAGCACACGCCAGTCCACCTGTCCAAGGGACAGAAAAAAACACGGTGGGCTGGGGGGTGATCTACTCCCTTTGAGGGAGCAGAAGAGTTCTTATTGGTTCTTGGGCTTATTAAAATTTCCGCCAGTCCTACCAGTCCACAGGGGGCAGTTAACCCCATCTGTGCTGCTGGTAGGACGTAAGGGAATAATAAGTTTCCTCATGCCAACTTCACCTTATTATTCCTGAAGCATACAGCAGATACATAAAACATAGTATGATAATATAAAACACTAGCTGAATGACCCGGCTTCGCCCCGGTATATTTAATCTATTTACTTGAATGTTTGTGTTTGTCGTTAAAAGATATCGACAGTATCCACTATAACAGTGACCTCCACAGCCCCCCACTTTTTAATACTGCCCCCGACAGTACCACGTCCCTTAAAATAGGACCTCCACAGCAGCCCACCCCTTTAACTGACCTTTACAGCAGCCTTCCCCTGTAACAGAGTTTCACAGCGCACCACCCCTTTGACAGTGACCTCCACAGGGGCCCTCCCCCTTAACAGTGGTCTTTACAGCAATCTGCCCCTTAACACTGACATCCATAGCGGACCATTCCCATAACTGTGACCTCCACAGCAGCCTGCCCCTAGGGTGGACAGAGGTCCAGTTTTAGGCCGGACAGTCCGGCTTTTTAGACTCCATGTCCTCCATCTGGCACAGGGCCTGGATGGAAACAGGGATGTCCTTTTGAACAGCTCACTCTTAGACAGCAGTACTATGCTGTCTGAGCGTGAGCTGCAAGGAGAAAGTTACCCTCACTCCCTCCCCTGCAGCTGACAGAAGTTGATTTTTAACTTCCGTTGGCTGCGTAGGATGAGGGGGCGTGGCCTAACCAGGTCAGGATAGGGGGCGTGGTCTTATTAACAGTTCACCCTAAGACAGCAGCACTGTTCTGTCTGAATGTGAGCTGCAGGGAGAAAGTCACCATCCCTCCCACCTCTGCAACTGACAGAAGTTGATTTTTAACTTCTTTTTTTTAATCCCTGTCAGCTGAGGAGTGTGAGGGGGCATGGCCTATCTGGATTGGGGGGCGTGTCCTTTTGAACAGCTCACTCTAAGACAGCAGTACTGTGGCTTAGCGGGACCTGGGGGCGGGGTTTTAAGGGTGACTTGAATGGCCACCCTATCTGCCCCCTGAACTGTGACCTCCACAGCACTCTGCTACCTTAAAGGGATTCTGTCAGCAGATTTTGCCCCTATAACCTAAACATATGTTCACGTTCACGCCTTATTATACCTTACTGTGGCTCTATTTGCACAAAAATCAGCTTTTTATAACCTGTCAATCACTTACTTAAGGTGCCCAATAGGAGGTCCATTAATACAGGGTGCCCAGCCGCACCCCTCGCCTCCCTGTCTTCAGCACCGCCTTTCACAGCTCAGCGCCGCTTCCGCAATCCTCCCCGTCCCTCTGCCAGATCCCGCACCTGCAGGGAATATCCGGGTTGAGCGAAGTGCACACATCGACAAAAATAACAGATAAACTACTTACTCATTTCTGGCCTTAAATGTAGTCCTTAGTCATAGTCATAGCGCAAACTGGTAGGGAGGGTAAATAGGAGGAGTCATAGCAACATTAATGTATGCATCTGGGGCATCATTAAAGGGTTTGTCTACCTTCAGCACATGGTATTTATCATGTAGAGAAAGTTAATACAAGTTAATACAAGTTACTTACTAAAGTTTTGTGATTGTCCATATTGGCTTCATTTTTCCACCACATTTTACACTGCCCGTATCCAGGCTTTATGACCACCCTATAGCAGGTACCTTTTTTAAAGGGGTTATCTAAAATCTATAATGCGCCCCCATATGCCTGGGCCCCTCACAGAAGTTGTACTTACCTCGCTCCCCGGCACCTGCTTCACTTCTCATACTGACACGGGACACTGGGAACAAGCCTCCCTAGCATAGAGGGGAGATGCAACAGTGGCCATGCCAGTATGAGACGTAAAGCGGGTGCCGGGGAGCGAGGTAAGTACAACTTCTGTGAGGGGCCCGGGGATATGGGGGGGCATTATAGTTCCTGGATAACCCCTTTAACTTTCTTTACATGATAAATACCATTTGTTGAAGTGAGACAGTCCCTTTAAGGATTTTAAAGTGTAACTGTCATGTGTTCATTAAAAAAAAATATTTTCACATATGTTACTGCTGCTGCAGCATTATGCATGAAACAATCTTTAGTTTCTTCACATACCACAGTTTTCCCTTAGTTACGGCTGTTTTAACATCTACAGTATGAAGATCTTTTCAAGATGGCTCCTCTGCCTGTTCTCTGAAGCCAAAACTGCCTTCCCTCACTTCCCATACACACTTGCTGTAGCCATCAACTTCTTGCCAGCCAATAAGATTGGATTACTGAGAGACACAACCCTCTGTCTTCTGTTTTCACTAACAGGAAGACAGACAAGCCCTAGTAACGGCCTTTTAACCCCTTCCCGACCTATAACGTGTATACTCGCCATGAAACGCTGCTACTTGGCACGCCATGACGAGTATACACGTCATAGCATTAAACTGTCACCATGCAGACATGGTGACAGCGCTGAGACCCCAGCTGTTACACACAGCCAGAGATCTTAGCTAACTGGCCCGGGACCGATGAGGGCGGTCCCGGGCCGCCGATCGCTGTGATTGGCTAATCTGTACAGATCCTAATGCCGGCTGAAAGTTTCTGATCCCCACAGTCCGTGACTGTGGGAATCAGAACCTTGTTAAATATGTTAAATATATGTAAATAATGTTTTATAACTCCCCCCTCACCCGCAGCTCCTGATGTGCACCCCTTCCCCCACTATTTCAGGATGGCCGACCGCCCCCCCTTCCCCCCCGCGCCCCATTTTCAGGATGGCCGAGCCATTAGCAGAGTGTTAGCATACAAGAAAGTAGACCAGAAAAAAAATATATTTATGGCTATCAGAAAATGGAAACACTAAAAAAATCGTATTTTTTTCAAAAATGCTTTATTATGTAAAACTGAAGCAAACATATTTGGTATTGTCGTGTCCGTAACAACCTGCTCTATAAAAATACTGTACCACATGATCTAACCTGTGTCAGATAAACATTTTAAATAACAAAAAATAAAAACGGTGCCAAAACTGCTATTTTTTGTTACCTTGCGTCGCAAAAAGTATAATATAGAGCAACCAAAAATCATATGTACCCTAAAATAGCACCAACAAAACTGCCACCTTATCCCGTAGTTTCCAAAATGGGGTCTTTTTTTGGAGTTCAAATGTGACATGGCAACTTTATCCCAGTGAAATCTGCCTTCCAAAAACCATATGGCGTTCCTTTCTTTCTGCGCCCTGCCTTGTGCCCGTACAGCAGTTTACGACCACATATGGAGTCTTTCTGTAAACTACAGAATCAGGGTAATAAATACTGAGTTTTGTTTGGCTGTTAACCCTTGCTTTGTTACTGGAAAAAATGGATTAAAATGGAAAATCTGCCAAAAAAGTGAAATTCTAAAATCTCATCTACATTTTCCTTTAATTCTTGTGGAACACCTAAAGGGCTAAGAAAGTTTGTAAAATCAGTTTTGAATTCCTTGAGGGGTGTAGTTTCTAAAATGGGGCCATTCATGGGTGGTTGCTATTATGTAAGCCTTACAAAGTGACTTCAGACCTGACCTGGTCCTTAAAAAGTGGGTTTTGGAAATTTTCTGAAAAATTTCAAGATTTGCTTCTAAACTTCTAAGTCTTTTAACTTCCCAAAAAAAGAAAATGTAATTTACAAAATGATCCAAACATGAAGTAAAAGCATTTTAAAGTTATCACCAAATAAAGTGACACATGTGAGATTTGCAAAAAATGGCCTGGTCCTTAAGGTGTAAAAAGTCAGGGTCCTGAAGGGGTTAAGGGGCCAGTGGAAAGGGACAGAGGACATTAATGAAAACTGTTATTATAAGGTAATTACAGATATTTTGACAATCATCGACAAACTCAGGTATACATGCCTCCCTCTAATAAACTAGCAAATAAATATTTCAGTTACACTTTAAAGGCAATCTGTCATCAACTTTATGCTGCCCACACTAACGGCAGAATAAAGTAGAAATAGGTGAGTTGATTTCAGTGGTCTGTCATTTACACGTTAAAAGTAACAGTAGTTGCCGAGAACCAGCATCATGATCAGTGCAGCACAGGCCTTGAAAAGAGTCAAATCTACCTGAGAAGAGTCATGGCTATTCATAATCTCCTGCTCTCCCGCCCATCTGCTGATGATTGGCAGTTCTCTCCTAGAGAGAAAGGGAGAAAACTAGGTAGAAGCCGGTCAGCCATCAGCAGGTGGGCGGGAGAGCAGGAATTCATGAATAACCATGACTCTTCTCAGGTGGCTGTGACTCTTTTCGAGGCCCACTCTGCAATGATTGTGAAGTTGGTTCTCGGCAAACACTTACTTTTAACTTAGAAATGACAGACCCCTGAAATCAACTCACCTGTCTCTACTTTATACTGCTGCTAATATGGGCAGCATAATGTTGATGACAGGTTCCCTTTAAGTGGTGTAAGCAGTTTTCTTAGTTAACATGACGTTACAGCCTTATGTAAATCTATTCCACACAAGATGGCTATGAATACCATGTGAGACAATACAGCAAGGCTACATTAATGGTAATTGATTTTCTTTTAAATCTACAATCAAAAAACTGTCTGAAAGAAGCAACATTTTCTCTATCTTTTGTTGTTCAATAAATTTTTATTGATTTTCATAAGTGCAAATTTATGCAATACAGTAGGCCGAGATAACGACCAAGATATATAACTGGTACAGTAGAACGTATAACAGAAAGTACAATGGTGTATACAGTAGTAAGCATAGGCATAAGTATTAGTGCAAGTGACTACATTCACAAAAGGGTACTCCATATAGTGTCTACAGGCAGATACCGACAGCCACAATAGAGAGATGGTATGGCAGGGTCCACGTGCGGCATCAGAGAAGGGTAAATAATGCAGCGATATGGTATAGAGCACGTACAAAAAGTCGTAAGAAACCAGGTACCATATTACCACAAACTATCCGGGAGTGCAGTAGCGTATTCACTGGAGAGCCAGAGAACCCACTGATTGTGGGAGCGGATGCGAGCAGATGCAGAAGGGCCGAAAACCAACTCACTGTGCATGTGATGATTTACTGACTGTATCACCTCATCAATGTGTGGGGTTACAGCTTGTTTCCAGTGGCGCGCTATGACATTCCGTGTGGCAGAAATAACATGGGCGACCACCCACCTTAACATCGGTGGAAGATCGTCCAATCCAATACCGAGAATTACTAGGGCCGGAGAAAGCGTGAGATTAGTGTCAGTGACCCTACGCAGTACCTGCTCCACCGTGCCCCAAAGCGACCGCGTGCATACACAGGACCACCACATGTGCAGGGCGTACCCACCGCACCGCAATTCCTCCAGCATAAGGGGAGTACCCTGGAGAGCAGTGCGCTAGTCTATTCGGCGTTAAATACCACCGATGCTGAATCCTCCTGGCTTGTTCAATGTGATTCACACACTTGGAAGTACAGGCAGACCAACGCAATGCCGCACGCCACTGGGCCAGGGTAAATTGAACATCCAACTCCTGCTCCCATCTGATCATAAACGGTTGTTTGCTATTCAATTGACTGGAAAAGAGCTCAGCATAGAACGTTGAGATCCTGGGTCGCCTAGATGAGGGCCGTGTCAACCACATTTGACAGGGATTATCAGTGGGAGCAGGGGTGAACCTCAAAAGAGAACTAAGCATGTGTCTGATCCTGAGGAACTGAAAGAATTGTGAGTTCGAATCGAACACAAGGTGTGGAGTGAATGAAAGTCCAACATGTGGTCACCAGAGAACAAGCGGCCCAGAGTCTTGACTCCACAGCTGGACCATACTCTAAGATCCATGTCCGGGGAGTGGTATAGCAGGGACATCAAGGGAATATTATCCCTAGGGATCCTGATTAATTTCAGATTATGAGAAATATAGGTCCAGATAAATACTGTGGCTTGCATAGTGGCCAGTGGGACAGAGGAATGGAAGGGTTTCAAATTGAGTGCAGCAAGAAGAGCAGGTAGGGATCGATGCCGTACATATGTTTCCTCAATAGAAAGCCATCTCTGAGGGGCAGAAGGAACCCACCATTCCAATGCCTGTTCCGCTAAGCACGCCAAGTAGTACCTGTATAGGCAGGGAACCCCCAGCCCCCAGATCGAACCGACGGATAGAGGGTAAGTTTCGGTACACGCGGGCGGCGCCCGCCCAGACAAATCTCAACAGATCAGCTTGAAGCTGAGTTATTATCCCCTTGGGTATTTGCACCGGGAGACATCTAAATAAATATAGGACTTTGGGCAGTATCAACATTTTAGTGACATTAATGCGCGCTATCCAGGACAAATGTACCTGCGACAGCCGGGCATAGTCCGCTTGCAACTCTTTCTTAAGTTTAGCAAAGTTAATGGAGATCATATCCTCTACGCTCCTGCACAGCTCCAACCCAAGATACGTGATCGACTCGGACTCCCATTTAAAGGGATAACTTTGTTTCAACCTCTCCACTACAGAGTCAGGCAGAAAGAAGTCCAACACCTTAGTCTTGGTAACATTTAGCTTATAATACGAGCACCTGGAAAAAACATCTAGAATCTCAGTGAGGGCTGACAAAGAAACTTCCGGATCCGTCAAGGACAGTATAACGTCGTCCGCGTAGAGTCCGACGATGTGAGACGAATCTCCCACCGTAACTCCACTGATCCGAGGACAGTTTCTCACAGCAGTCGCCAGGGGTTCCATTACCAGCGCAAAAATAAGCGGTGACAAAGGACACCCTGGCGAGTGCCATTTGATATGGAAAATGGTTCAGACAAGAAACCGGAAGCCAGCACCCGAGCAGATGGACAGGTATAGAGACCTAATACCGCGCCTAGGATCATCCCCTGGAACCCAAAAGCTTGAAGTACTCGATCCAGGAACCCCAATGTACCCTGTCAAAAGCTTTTTCAGCATCTAAGGACACAAGCATTGTGGGGCCCCTGGATCGCGCCACCAGCTGCACCAAGTTGATCATCCGCCTGGTACCGTCTCTACATTGTCGGCCCGGGACAAAACCCACCTGGTCAGGGTCTATGAGGGAGGGGAGGAATTTATTTATACGGGTCGCTAACAATTTGGCATAGAGCTTTAAATCTGAGTTGAGCAACGAAATGGGCCGGAAGTGAGCAGGAGCGTCAGGGGACTTGCCCGGTTTAGGGAGTGTGACCACTGTGGCTGACAGCATGTCGGCCGGGATGGCTCCAGTGGTGAAAAACTGATTATACAGTGAACACAGATAAGGGACCAGTCGCGATTGGAACGCCTTATAATACAATACAATGAAGCCGTCTGGGCCTGGTGCCTTATTGGATGGGGTTGACTTGAGTGCCACAACTATTTCAGATTCAGTAATAGGTTCGTTAAGTGACGCCAACTGGGGGGCCGACAATTTAGGGAGCGCAACACCACCCAAGAAGGAGGATATGTCTGATTCACTAGGCTGGGGCGTGGATGGGTCATTTTTCAGGTTATATAGTTGGGTATAATAGGAAGCGAATGCATTTGTTATTTCTAGAGGGTGCGTTATAGTATTCCCACCAAAGTACAACTTATCTATTCTCGCATTGACTGCCCTCTTCTTTAGTCTATTAGCTAGAAGGGAGCCAGCCCTATCCCCCATATGATAGTAGTGCGTCTTGATCCTACGCAGAGATTTTTCATAGTTAAACAGCAACAAGGACCTTAGGGTGTTCTGACAGTTCCTCAGATCAGACAAACGGGCAGCAGATGGGGAATCCTTATACTGCTGGGTGGCCTTTTCTAACTGAGAAGTGGCTTCTCGGAGACGAGCTTCTCTAGCCCCTTTCAACCGGGAGGCAGCCTGCAACAAGACACCCCGCATATACGCTTTTTGCGTCTGCCATAGAATAGAAGGAGATATATCCGGGGTGTCGTTGATTTGAAAGAATTCAGAGAGACGCCTATCAAATTCTTTCACTCTATGAGGACATTTCAGTAAATATGGGTTCAGTTTCCATAATGGGGGGGATTGCTTAGGCAGTCCTGAGGCTACTTTCATGGAGATGGGGGAGTGGTCCGACCAGGATGCTACAGAGATACTGGTGCCAGAGACATTAAGCAATAAGTCACTAGAAACCAGGAAGAAGTCGATGCGGGATTGCGAGTGATGCGCAGAGGAGATATGGGTGTAATCACATTCAGATCCGTGCTGGTACCGCCAGATGTCATGCAGGCCCGAGATCTTCAATGCTTGGCGTAAGTCCATCCGCCGAGTACCAGCACTGGATCTGCAATCCATCTCCGCATCAATCGGGACGTTAAAATCTCCTCCCATAACAATCGCACCTTGCGCCACTTTCATTACTTTCTTATGTACCCTGTTGAAGAAGGACACCTGCCCAGAGTTAGGCGCATACACAGAGACAACCGTGTAGAGTCGCCCTTCAAGGGAACACACTAAAATTACATATCTACCAAAATCATCGTTAATGCATTTATGTAATTGGAACGCCACAGTGGCTTTAATACATATGAACACCCCCGCTTTCTTTCTCCGCACTGCCGGGGAGTAAAAAATATGCGGATAGAGGCGGTGAGTACAGCGGTGTTGGTCAGACTGCAGCAGATGGGACTCCTGTATTAGGGCAACATCGCACCTATTGTTAATGATATCACGCCACAATTGCGACCTACGGAATGGGGAGTTTAGACCCCTGACATTATTAGAGTAAAACGTAAGGTCCGCCATATCGTTTATCTAAAGGGAGGAGTCCAATCAGCCTGCACGCTAGGCCAGTTACGTCTGGTAACGTGTTGCCGCTGCTCCCATATCCTGCAAACAGTAGCCCTGCCACAAGAAGCATGTAAATCACATACACCATTAGTACAGAAATTAAAACAGAATAAAAAGAAAGTAAAAACAGCATCAGCAAAACGAAAACGATTAGCTGAAAAAACACTCAGCCGGTCTCTGAGCATCAGAGAACAGAGGCCTAAACACACAGTAGAGGGAGTCTGCCAAGGGCAAAGGTTGCCCGGTACCTGAACTGGCAGACTAAAATGGGGTTAACAACAAACAGACAGTAGAGTCCTTACGTGGCCCGGTTACATCCGACCGGGTGAAAAATTAAAGTGAAAGGCCGCCGAAAGAGAACCAAGCTAGGTCAAGCCGGTTCCCAATCCTGTGCCAGCTTATCAGGTGCGTTCCTCCGAGGTACCAGGTGGGAGCAGTTCCAGGTCGCGAAGCAAATCCTCAGCGGCTTTAGGAGAAGAACAGGAGACCAGCTCCCCCTTGACAAAAATCAGCAACTTCACCGGGAATCCCCACCGGTAGCGTATCTTCTGATCGCGCAGAATCTTAGTATAATGGGCATATTCCCTGCGTTTCGCCAGGGTAGCAGCGGAAAGGTCTGGGAACACTGAAATATTCTTGAAGGCATCAGACGGTATCGGATCCTGTCTTAGTGCTTGCAGGAAACGCTCTTTAACGTGGTAAAAGTGGATGCGGGCAATAACATCCCGAGGGACCGAGGGATCCAATCCCTTGGGTTTCGGAATTCGGTGAATCCGGTCAATGATAAGGTCCCGCTCTTGCAGATCAGGGACGGCTGCCTTTAAAAGGGTTTGCAGCAAAAATTCCAGCTCCTGAGAGCCAAACAGATTATTGCACCCCCCTCATGCGAATGTTATTTCTCCTGTGGCGATCTTCTAGGTCCTGAAGTTTGGCCTTAATCGCCTGTATATCCTCCTCTGTCGCCTCATGCGCATCTATCAGGGAGTTGTGTGACGCGGCAAACTCCGCCATCTTGCCCTCCACGTGTGCTACGCGGTCCCCCAGCCCTTGAATGTCGCGCCTCAGATCCTTCAGCATGCAGGTGAAATCTGCCCGCAGGGAGGATCGTAAAGTGTCTAGTAAGGACCGCATGGAGCCCTCCGTCAGAGGCAAAGAGTCCTGTGCTAGCAGGTGAGAGGGGACAGCTTCCAAGCTGATACTTGCGGAGGCAGTCGGCGAGGCGGGCGATTGCGCCAAGGGAGCAGGGGAGCCTGAAGGCCCGGAGTTAGGCGGGGGAGTTTTGGGGAAAAACTCCGTCATTTTCTTGGGGGCTTGCCTTTTCTTGATCTTGCCCATGTCAGGGAGCCGCTAGGGTCAGATGTGCACGGAGCCGAGCGCTCAAGCAGCCTGCGCCATCAACGTGCAGGCCACACCCCTTTCTCTATCTTTTGGCCATTTCCTATGGGAGAGAGGATTTACAGGTAACTTCCATGAAAATAATACTTTTCATCACCATATAATGTGGTATAGAAGAGAAATCAATAAGATTCTTCTTGGGGGGGGGGGGGGGGGGGCTTACATTATTTCCTGGTTTGTAAATTACTCAAAAAGCAAAAGCTTTGCTTTCACACTTTCACATACCGATATCCAGATTTAGAAATACCTTTCCTGGACATGGTGATTATTATTTATTTTACTTATATAACGATGACATTTCCCATGGCAAAAACAGAGAAAGGGGCACACCAATATACTGCCAGAGTGCAGGCAGACGGTATTGAAAAACTCAATATCCACTCAAAGAAAAAGAATACCGAGAACAAAAGCTGCACATCTCAAAAAAATACCAAGTTTCATTTAAGAAGCACTATACACAACAAAAAGTTAAAATCACTGTATACAATGAAACATCATGGCTGTGTAGAATAAATAGGTCCCACACACCAAGCTGTCACTATCACATTAAGGAATAAATGAAGCCCCACCATAAACCAATTCATCCATTCAATAGTTAAAGTGCATAGAAATCCATCAACATAGAAGTAGCAAATAGAATACTTATCATGGCAATGGTAGAGCAATAATACACATGGTGGACAGGGAACAGAAAAAGCCCAACGCGTATCGCCAGGCCTCGCTGGCTTCCTCAGGGGTGCCTAGTCACATGCAACATAGAGTCCATACTTATATATTAGGCATAATAAAAGATAAAAAGAGTCACCTGTGGCAAGCGCATATTCAAAAATTAATGAGGGAGTATCTCCGATAAGGGCATTGCTATTGGTCCCTGGTGCAAGCTAAGGCGGCTAACAGAAAAGCGCGCCATTTTCCATTACTCACTGTGTAGTACCTCAGTAGGGGATTACCATTCTTACACCTAGCTACTGTCTCTAATGGCTAGGAGGTAATGTCATCGGTGTATTTAATTCCAAGTCCTCTGAGTCTGTGCCTTAATAGTATTGCTATATAACTTATGTATTGTATTTCATGCACTGTGCCTGGTTATCCAGCCGATGGCAGTGTATCTTTCGGGCAGAAGTGGGCTAGTCATGCTTCCTACCAAGGGAGGGGTTTGCATAAAGCTGTAGTTGAGTTGAGAGTTGGAAAGGGACTAGACATGGCACAATGAGGGGAGCGCCCCCCCCCCTTCCTGAAGCAGGAGTCTATCAGGGGAGGCAGCTCTTAGAGCACCATGACTCCTTGCAGTTCATGTACTGAGTATTACGAGGGGGTCAACGGCCAAAGGCACGCCTCTCAAAGGCACCAGAACTGCTAGAAAGTCCAGTAACCAGACTGAAGCCAGAGAATAGCACTGCAGAGAAGGAAAAAGCAAAGTATTTAAGTTTGCCTTCCAGTTTACCCTTAGCCTGCTGCAGCCAAGAGAAAGATCATGTATTGATTGGATTACATAAGTTTATCTCAAGTAAAACTGTTGAACTTCACCAAGTATGGACTCTGCTTATTCCACCAAATTCATTTGTTGTTGTTGAGCCAAAACCCGGGCAGCGTCAGTATCCAGGTATGAGCACCGTGACACAAACCATTAGGGCCACAATATACCACTAGGTATTGCTAAGCACTGGGACCCAATCATCCTTGTGGGGCAGCACGCTGCAACTGTCCACATTGTAAGTTTTCTATCAGTATGTCTTGGAAGGAAACTTACACAAACACAGCAAAAACATACAAACTCCATGCTGATGTTGTCCTTGGTTGGTTTTGAACCCGGGACCCCAAGGCACCAGCTCTAATCACTGAGCCACAGTGCTGCCCCAAAAGCTGATATTTTTACATACGGTTACATATGAGCAGCAGCTATCCCCTTCCTTTCCCACTGTACGAAACGTGCCCATTGGATAATACATTAGAGCACGTTGTTCATGTTCTACACTGGAAACTTATGTATATGAAAGAATGTAAAACTATTGACAACAGACTCCTGTCTTGAGGATATTCTTTACATATGATTACGCAGGCAAGAAATATTACCAGCTCTCAAACACGTATAGAATATCTTATTTCAGCTGGAAAACATAAGGAAATACAATAATCCAAAAAACAAAGCAGAATATTCAGCAGTTACTTCTAAAAAAATATAGATGTCATTTTAAACAAATTACTGCTATTGTTAAAAAAACCATCTTCCATTATTGTGCCAAGATGCCCAGATGAATCATATTTTACAGAAGGGCTGCAATTTTGTAAAAGAAAAGGTCAACTCAATAGGCCATATATTGTCCCCAATTGATATGCCAATACTACCAATGCAATACTATGGCTTTCATATCGGGGGGAGGGAGGCTGATGGATATGAGGCAATTTGTAAATATTTGAATAAAAGCCTCTAATTTTATGCCAAAACATACACATACTGTACATCATATCCCTTTAAATATTTTACCAACTGCAACAGTATGTACATTGTGTACATGATACACTGTAGAACCAGTGGTTTACAATACACCGGTTGCCTGAGCCACAGAGTTAAAGGCTATACCTTTGGAGGCAATCTTTTGTTATTGCATTGTACTCTTTTTGAGCTAAAAATAAAAAATTTTTAATTAGTTTTTATTAAAAACATGGAGCCATTTTTTCTGTACATAGCTGAGATGCTCTAGTAGAGCAGCCTCTGGATTTTATCTCTTTTCAGTTAGTTGGCTAGCTGAGGGGCTCCTTATCTCTGCTCGCTGACCTCCTAAACACTTTTTATAACCCAGTTCTTATCTTACTTCTAAGAATGTGGCTTAGATAAGTTTTTATGACCTGTTAGTAGTTTAACTGCAGAAAAAGGGGGTCAGTCAGCACATCCCAATGTGCAGGTGCACGCTGCCATGGCTAAAAACACAAAGAAAAAAAGGACAATGCAACAGCACTCTGCAGACACAAATAAAGTACAATAATGCCATAATTATAGAAAATATTCTGGTGCTTACGCTACGCTTATTTTGCAAATTAGAGATACTTGGCAAATACATTTCGTACAAAATTATTTGGGTCTGTTTGCCGAATGTCAAGGCAATCTCTATAAGACGGGAACCTAACACTAAATGCACCAAAAATGGTAAAAAGCAGAGTGGACCCAGGATGCATGTGGAACCTGCACTCCCTGAATTTTATAGTGGCCGTTATGGCACATTACAAGTAGTATTTCGTGTTAGGTTCCCGTTTGATAGAGATCGCCTTGACGTTCGACAAACGGGCCCAAATAATTTTGTACAAAATGTATTTGCCAAGTCGTCAAACGGGCCCAAATAATTTTGTACAAAATGCATTTGCCAAGTAATTCTAATTTGCAAAATAAGCGTAGCATAAGCACCAAAATGTTTTCTATGATTATGGCATTATTGTACTTTATTTGTGTCTGCAGAGTGCTGTTGCATTGCCCTATTTTTCTTTGTGTTTTTAGCCATGGCAGCGTGCACCTGCACTTTGGGGTGTGCTGACTGAGCCCCTTTTTTTTTAGTTGAACTAGAGCTGGAGGTGTGGCTGACTCCAGTGGGTCTTGCACCCCTGACTAGCCTGCCTGCCCCATTGGCTGATTTTACATTGTATTTATTGGAAGCCAATGAGTGGGCTTAGCATGCATGTTGGTACCTGCATCCCTGGATTTAATGTAGGCCGTTATGGCACCAAAAATTGTAAAAGACAGGTGCACTCTGTGATAATACTAAACCCTCACACTGATGTAAAATTGAGAGGTTAGTTCGACATATCCTACTAGGAGGACATGTCTTAAGACAAAAGCAAAGACAGGTGCACTCTGTGATAATACTAAACCCTCACACTGATGTAAAATTGAGAGGTTAGTTCGACATATCCTACTAGGAGGACATGTCTTAAGCTCGGGCACCGCGCCAAGGTCTCTCAAAGTAGCCCGAGGCCCTATCACTCACCTACCTGTGCCATTTGGGCAATACCAGGGGACAGTGGGCGGATTACGGGAGCATAAGGCCTGACTCACAGACAGCTTACCAGTAACCTCCAGCATGTAGCCATGCCTGCAATAGGAGGTGGGAAGTGCCTGTGAGCCCCACCCGAGACTGGCTGATATGGCCCAGGGCTTAAACAGGTGCACCTGAATGTAGCCTGTAGATGAAAAACAAGCACATTTAAATAGGAGTTTATACACCTCCAAAAATAGTAAAAAGCAGAGTGGATCTAGCATGCATTTGGAACCTGCACTCCCTGAATTTTATGGTGGCAGTTATGGCACATTACGGGTAGTATTTAGTGTGAGGTTCCCGTTTGATAGAGATCACCTTGACTTTGACAGACGGGCCCAAATAATTTTGTACAAAATGTATTTGCCAAGTATTTCTAATTTGCAAAATAAGCGTAGCATAAGCACCAAAATGTTTTCTATGATTATGGCATTATTGTACTTTATTTGTGTCTGTAGAGTGCTGTTGCATTGTCCTCTTTTTCTCTTAGTAGTTTAGAGATAAGGATTATTAGATGACCAATGTGATAGTAAAAGTACCAGTAACACAGTTAGAAAAACAGTTAACCCTTTGTGACAGAACAGCTCAATATTTTTAATACTAACCAATGGAAAATATTATTTTTAGACAAAATTGAGTATAATGCAATCAAACAAAAATTGCTATGAAGGTGTACATAGCCTTTAAAGAATGGATTGGAGAACACATATCTGGTGCTTTGTACCAAACCAACTCTGCCCTCTCCTACTATGTCCTTCTCCCATAAGATGTAGATTGTAAGCCCTCACAGGTAGTGTTGAGCGCGAATATTTGAGTAGTGAATTTTTTTTGCGAATATCGGCACTTCGCAAATTCGCAAAGATTGCGAATATAGTGCTATATATTCGAATATTCGTTTTTTTTTTTTTTAAGTTGTTAATCCTTGTTGCTCTCTGGTTGTCTTCCCACTTCCCAAAAGCTGTTCTTACCTGTCCGGAGGATTCCTGGCTCCCTGCCCGCTCCAGTCAATGCCCGTTGCCGCTTCTGCCGACTTCCTGTGTGCATGGGAACGCCTTCATGCTAAAATGTACTGTCGGATGTGAGAATCACAATCTCACAAATTTGACTAAGTTGTAATCGCAATGCGATTAATATAACCTAAATTACTCGCATTGAGAAATCAACTTAGAGCTGAGTTCCTAATGGTTGTTGCTAGAATATAACGAAGATAGAGAATATAGTGCTATATTCGTGAATTTGTGATATTCGTCATCTTCGTTATATTCTAGCAATACAACCATTAGGAACTTAGCTCTAAGATCAATTCGCAATGAGATTTTATGTTCGCTTCGCGAATGAAACTTAGTGTAGAGCTGAGTTCCTAATGGTTGTATTGCTAGAATATAACGAAGATTGAGAATATAGTGCTATATTCGTGATATTTGGTATCTTCGTCAATTCTAGCAATACAAGTTACAACCATTAGGAACTCAGCTCTAAGTTTAAGTCGCAATGCGAATATAAATTTGCGTAACATTCGCAATATATAGAATAATGACGAATATTCGATTTCGACGAATATATGCCGAATATTCAATCGAATATTCGCGAAATATCGCGAAATCGAATATGGCACCTCCCGCTCATCACTACTCACATGCAGGGCCCTCTCTCCTTCTGTACCAGTCTGTAACTCATCTTGTTCATGCTTAGTGCAATTGTCTGTATTATGTATGTGCACCCCTTTTCATATGTACAGCGCTATGGAATAAATGGCACTTTAATAAATAATAATAATAACATATTAAAGAAATTGTAATACATCAAAACATTTCAAGCATTAACATAAGAGGAAAGTGAGCAACTTATGAGTCACTGCCTTAGAAATTGTGAATAAATCTGAAACAGGCACTACTTTAGCACTACTAGTCCTCATAGATAGTGATGAGCAGCAGGGGCAATATTCGAATTCACGATATTTCGCGAATATTTGTCTTCGTAATTATTCTCTTGATTGTGAAACATCGGCAATGTAAAAATTGCATAATGCGAATTTGTGACGCAAAATACAGGTGTGGCTACATTTTTCAAGCTGCTAGAAGTTTCCTGAGTTTATCCTGACTGAATTAGAATATTCTTAATTATTTAATGTATTTCTTCTTTTGCGAAAAATCAGCAATGTAATATGAGCGTTAATCGAGTAAGGGGGGGTTATAGGCAATTTTCCTATTGGGTTGGCTTGCTAGAATTCGTGAATATGTAGAATATAGTGTGAAAACAAATATTCTTTTTTTTTTATGTGAACCTATTACATTTACTACTCTAATGGTTCAGATGAAAAAATAAATAAAAATAATAATATTCGCTTTTACGAATATATATCACACTATATTCTACATATTCGCGAATTCTAGAAAGCCAACCCAATAGAAAAGTTGCCTATAACCCGCCCTTACTCGATTAACGCAGATATTACATTACCGATTTTTCCCATAAGAAGAAATAAATTAAATAATGAACAATATTCTAATTCACTAGATATTGCAGCCTTCTCACATAGGCCCACAAGCAAGAAGCAGGCAGGTAATGAGTTCAGATGAAAAAAAAAAATATGAAAATTCGTTTTTATGAATATATATCATTATATTCGAAATATTCACAAATTCTCGAAGTTGCGGTATTCGCAATTAAAATTCGTTATTCGAATATTCACGCTCAACACTACTCATGGACTAAATACATGTGCAGATAACATGAACATTTATTAAATCATTTATGTCCCCCTGTAATTTTAGAGCACTGGTGGCGAACCTATGGCACAGGTGTGGGCATCCGCACCCAGGAAACAGTCTATGGTGCACCAATATGCCTCACACTTTTCTGCCATTCATCTGCACGGGGCGTGCTATAAACAGGACAGGCAGCGAGCTGAATGCGGGCAGGCTATTATAGCTTAATGATAAAGTACATGGAAGATATACTACATTGGGATTCAGGTTAAATTGCTGTGTTGGCACTTAGCGATAAATAAGTGGGTTTTGGTCTGTATTTTGGGCACTCGGTCTGTAGAAGGTTCGCCATCACTGTCCTAGAGTCTTGAACAATTTAAGTCTCTGTTTTGTGGCCCTGCTCTTTTCTGACCGTATTTTGTAATGGGGATGTTTTTTGTACTTGTCTAACATAACATTTCTTTCCAGGTTTTACTAGGGAACACACCTGTCACCTGATATGTAATTTAGTGGCTACATCTCCTCAGTTTACTTGTCTTCTTCCTGTTTATCTGCTTCAAACATGTGCTATGACTCAGGGCCATGTTTTAGGCCAGAATCGCATAAGCAGTTTGTTAGTTATTTTTGTTGAGAATTGTGCAAATTGTGCTTTTAAGATGTTATTTAATAAAATGGATTGTTTTTAACCCACCATTTTTTTCTAGTACCGTGAACGCAGTGAACCTCCTACTCAGCTTCTCTCCATGCACCATGATCCTTCAACGCTCCGTATTTCTCTAGAGTAGTGCTCTTATTTCTCTAATTGTTTCTTTTTTAGTTCATGCCACACCAGAGATTCCTGGGAGACTTGCTGTGGCCTGTGAAACCGATTAAGCCTGAGCCAATGCCAAATCTTTATGCCATGGCAAGGTCCTATTGCCACAGAGAGAGATGGCTGTGACATGGCCGAGTCTTCTATTGATGGGCTGTGTGAGACCGTCAGTTCGGTGAGAGGCCAGGTAAGAAAGACTGTGAACTAAGTGAACCCTCTTCAACCCTGAGAATAAGCCGGTGGCCTGTAGATAGTAGCAGACTGGCTGCCTGAGTCCTCTGCAGTGTCAACTGAGTGTGATCTGGTCCTGGTACTTAGCTGAGATTAGTGGGGCTGTTATAAATGCTCCACCTTTGTACAGTGAAGATACACTGCAAATTAGAGTTGCTCTGTTAATATTGACTGATAACAATTTGAAGTTGTCTTGTGTGGATAGATATTGTTGTAAGACTGTTATACTATTACTGCTAGTTAAAGTAAAAAAATTCACCAAGGAGTCATGTGAAGTACCCCAGACCTGGGGGTACTACAAATCATTTACTTGTATGTGATGCATTTTACTGTTTGCTTCTGGTCGTAGTTCCCAGAAAGGAAATGATTACAAAGGTTGGCAGGAACAAAGTTAATCACCCTGTTCCTTCGCTCTTAATAGGAGTGGGCTAGACCTGCTACCTGCCAAGATGGGAAGTTCCTATCCAGAGACAGAGAGGAAGCAACTTGCAGAGCTCATGCTCCTGTTTCTAAATTCTCCAGAGAGAAGTACTCCAATTGTCCTCAAGTAAAGCCTTGAGATTCCAGACAGCAGCATGAGGGACTACAGCCAAGCCACCCATCAACAAACCACCCCTAGTGCAATATCACCTAAGTGCCGAATTGCAGCCGTCCAACCTGACTAGGGATTTCTTGCTGGTGCCCCAGAAGAATTGCACTTAAAGCCTGCTGTTACTGTATGTATTTAAAGTTCTATGTTGCACTTAGCAAAAAATTATTTGTCTTGTTTAACTGTGGCCTCCTTCTTCAGCACTATGTTTCCACTGCACCGATCCCCAGGGAACAATGGCCTGTGACGGAGTGCACTGTGACATAATACTTCATCAGGGCCATAGCAGATAGTGATTTTACATTCATGAAGACCTCCAGAGGCACTGTACAGAACAACACGGATTGGCTGGTGTGACCTAACAAAGAACTTCTAGAAGTGGTAGGCTGAAGCTACCTGCTAATGACTCAGAACAGCGTTGTACGACAGGCAAGAGCCAACAGGCACTACGGATACAACTCAACTCTCTGTGCACCCTTGTAGTATTGGCCAGTGAAGAATTGGTCTAATAGAGTACAGCAAGCTTGAATTTAGCAATATTCAAGTACTGTGCCATTTAGTATTATCTGAAATCATCTAGTGGACTGTGTCTTTAGGACTGTTTGCAACCGCCTAGTATACTGTGCCACTCTATGTGTTTGCAACCATCAAGATTTCTTTGCCTTCTTGTAAAGAAAATAAAGACTACCGGTGTTGATGGCTACATCATGTTACCATTCTTTAAAGGGAACTCTTTAAGAGCCTCTTACAAATACAAGTAGTCCCGTACTGTAATTTAAAGAGTCACTACTAGACAGACAATCAGGGCATACACTTCATTAATACAGGCGTTTCGACATTGAAATGAATGTATACTGAATGTGGTCTCAAAGTTATAATGAGCCAGGAAAGAATATTGGGGGAAATTTATCAAGACTGGAGTTTTCTATGCCAGTTTTAATATCCACTGCGCTGCCAGATGATGCACCTAATGTATGGTGAGACATTTTGCCATAAATTAAGGGCATCCTCCAGCAGTTTGTGTGTTTAAGTTTAAGCAGAAAACTGGTGTAAATGAAGACAAATGTACTAACCCACTGGCCCCTTTCCTCCCTCACCATATAAAGTTGTTTTTTAGCCTTATAAAAGGTCAGAGGGGCATATGATTAACATTATTAGGATGGTCTGACATTGGCACATAGCTAATGTCAGACAGCTTATGATGCCCAAATCTGGTGACACAAACCCTTTAAGCACATGATAATTATAGGCCATATCTCATAGCAGCCACTTGATGGGGATGGTGTCACTCTCCATATAGGGAGAGGGTAGGACATTCTAGAGCCAGTGTAAGCCATTTTACCCAGTCTAAACTAGTCAGAGAGAGAGTGTAGGGAGGGGAAGGAATCACAAAGATCTGAGGCTGACAAGCTAGCTCATCCGGGACTTGGATCCACCCAGGAATGAAACACTAAACATCTCTAAAGCAGACCAGATGATAGGAGAATGAAGAGAAAGACCTGGAGTAGTGAGCATTAGCAGTCCTCAAAAGAACTTATTTATTATGTTACCCGTGTTCAGGAGAAGCCTCTAGTGGCTGAATACACACCCAAATCCAGTTTGGCGCACCTGTGTATACCTTCACATCCCAAAGTGGAAACGTGGATAAGCAACCTGTCAAAGAATGTAGCAGAAGACTTTTTTCTGCCATGGAGGGGAACACCCTTACTGGTTGCTAGAGAGAATATTGCATTGATGTATTACACCCCACGCCTGAAAGCTAAAGTCAGTTAGTAAAGTGCAGAGTAAGGAAGATTGCTTAAACCATCTAAAGAGATAACTGATTATTATATGTGCAGTTGTGACATCAGTAAGATCTGAGGAGGCTACATTCCTGTGGAACATCAGCTGGTCCATGACAAGTAAGACCCATTTAAATTGACTGCATCTGAAGCTTCAGTAAAGAATCATTTGCTGTTAATTTGGACTCATTATTTCTACACTTAATTTGAACCGCAAGGTGCTGGCGTCATGACAACAGGGACCCTGCCTTGCACCGTAAAACCGTCAACATAAAGGGCACCTTGACCGCCATCAGGCAGGAGAACCCCGAGAACTGGAGTGTGCCCCAAAGGGAAGAACCAATGCGTCCTTACCATTACTGCATTCTTGCCCAGGGAGCTTCAGAAAACCTGGAGTACAACTACTGCACCCATCCGGCCACCCATACTCACGCATGCCCCTGTGGCCCAGTTATGCAACTGAAGGGCATTTGATGTATTTCCGACCTGTAGTTTCATGTCCGCTACTTATATATGCAGATATGAAACGCCATGCCGTTCCTAGTCATGACTGACAAATTGGGAAAAATAAGTATCTGAGTGCTGTTTTAAAGGGGTTTTGTGGTTTTACTATTAAACTCATTGGTCTGTTTTAGTTAATGAGCCCAGTAGAGGAATCAGCAAGAACTCCTACTGTTTAATCAAGTCCGTGCTGACCATCGCCAAATGGAAAATTGCATCTCGCATAACACGTTTCCCGGCAGGTCTATCTGTAAATGGAACAAATTGTGATAAATGAAAATCTTTCTGCTATATTAGAGACCATGAGATTTGGCTGCTTCCCTTCTTCCTTTGGGAATCTTGCACCCCTTTCTGTAAATAATGATTTGCTCTTCAGTCATGCACGCTACGCATTTCAAGTTAGTGTCACATTGAGATAATACATACATAATACATACTGCCAGAAAGGAAAGTATTATTATTAAGCTGAAAAATAGCAAAGTTCAATGCACAATATATTGGCATGATGCTTTCTCCCTATAGAGCTCTTTCCCACAAGCGATAACACTGCCTGCAGAGGTTGCACGCTCACAAGGTGTTCAGTGCAATCTTACCTTTGGGAATATCAATGCTATTGATCCCACTGGTTGAATACTTTCACTGTACAAAGATCTGTACTCACAAACTGGCCTGGAAGGAAGATAAACTGCATCATATCCATATCCATACTAATTAAGAAATAGGGCATATCATTTATTAAGAACGATACAAAATCGAAACAACATAGAGACAAATAGCCATAGGCGTGCGCATGGGATGTGCCTGGGCACACCCTAATCAAGCCTCAAAGGGTGCTGGCCGGCAAATACTAATGAAGCGCTTCCATTTTGGAAGTGCTCATTAGTGCCGGAGGACCAGGAAGCGGTGAACTTACCGCTTCCTGGTCCTCGGCTGTCGGCTGTGCAGGGCTGCACAGAGTGTGACATCACGCTGTGCGCGCCAGTTCAGAGCGCACAGCCGAGAGCCGACATCAGGAGGAAGAACATCACGGGCTGCGAGGAGCGGCAGCGTCCAGGAGCAGTAGAGGTAAGTGTTTTTTTATTTTATAAAAAATAAGGCTGCTGGGGGCATAATGAGGCACATGGGGGCATAATGAGGCACATGGGGGCACAATGAGGCTAATGAGAGGCATAATGGGCGGCTAATAAGAGGCATAATGGGGGACTAAAGAGAGGCATATGGGGACTAATGAGGCATATGGGGGCATAATGAGGCACATGGGGGCTAATGAGAGGCATAATGGGGGCTAATGATAGGCATATGGGGGCTAATGAGTCATATGGGGGCTAATGAGGCACATTGGGGCTAATGAGATGCATAATGGGGGGCTAATGAGAGGCATAATGGGGGCTAATGAGAGGCATAATGGGGGCTAATGAGAGGCATAATGGGGGCTAATGAGGCATATGGGGGCTAATGAGACATATGGGGGGCTAATGAGGCATAATGAGGGCTAATGCGGCATAATAGGGGCTAATGAGGCATAATGGGGGCTAATGAGGCATAATGGCTGATAATAGGGGCTAATGAGGCATAAGGGCTGATGATGAGGGCTAATGAGGCATAAGGGTTGATGATGGGGGCTAATGAGGCATAAGGGCTGATGATGGGGGCTAATGAGGCATATGGGCTGATGATGGGGGCTAATGAGGCATAAGGGCTGATGATGGGGGCTAATGAGAGGCATAATGGCGGCTAATAGCATAAAGGCTGATATGGGGGCTAATGAGGCATAAGAGCTGATATGGGGGTGAGGAGAGGCATGGGGGTCTTATCTGAGGTCTGATTGGGGGTCATTTATATTGGGGTCTGAGTTGAGGTCTGATTTGTGGTCTGATTTGAGGTCTTATTGGGGTCTTATTAACATTGGGGGTCTGATTGGGGCTGTCAGCTGAAGTCTGATTAACATTGGGGGTCTGATTGGTGGTCTAACCTAAGGTGTAATGAAAATTATTTTTTTTTCTTATTGTCCCCCTCTAAAACCTAGGTGCGTCTTATGGGCCGGTGCGTCGTATATGTTTCCTTTCTGAACTGCAGAGTGGTGCCCACTTCCATCCCTGAGCCCAGCTGCCCAGAGCACTGACCCTGAGCCCGCTGGAGTCTTCAGAGACTGTATTTACAGTCATTCACTGTAAGCTATATTATATATATTACTTGTTTTATGTGAGTAAGGGTGCAGGGTGGTTGGAGAAGGGGGAGGGAGGGGTGGATGCAGGGGGTAATATAACTAGGGGTATCGGGGTACATTATTATACAGGGGTTATTTAACTTATTTTTGTTTATATTCATAAATATACTGTATGAGTGCGGGTCTGTATGTATGTATGCAGAGTGTATTTGTGTATATATATATGTGTGTGTGTATGTGTATAATATATATATTTTACATACCAATATACACGCGCGCGGCGTGTGTTTGTGCTTTAGGGTGCACACTCTAATGCAATAGGCTGCACACGCCTATGCAAATAGCCCAAATAATGTCTTATTTTGCTCAATTATACTGCCATACAATGGCCAAATAATCTCAATTTCTAGTGTACTAGTAATATAACTAAAAATACTGTCAAACGGTGTTTAAATAAACTAGCACAGAGGCCCAATGAAAGCGCTGCAAAACCAACCAAGGGTGCATTCCACAGGTACTAGAGTTTTTGCAAAAACTAAATTAGCCAAACTTCTCTACTTTGAGGGTGGGGTATAGTAAAACAATAAAATAAGCGCTTTGCCTTCTGTGCATTGGTCAAAGAGCTACAGTATGATGCTAGTAGAGCAATACTCTGTAGAGACCCCTGTGATCCCCAGTGATCAGCTGTTATCTGCGGAGAAACCTGGCAGTAAGTATTCACTTTATCTGGAGTACCACCACAGGGCAAATGGAGTATTATTGTAACACAGCTGGTGTGGGCCCACTGTGTGACTTCATCCTTTCACCACATATGGGGTTCTTGACTTTTCTGCAGGAGCCACAAAACTATCATAGGCAGTCATAGGCTGCTCACCCAGGCAGCTCAAGACACCTCAGTGCGTAGCACCAAGGGGACAGGCAAAAGTGTGGGCAAGCTGTGCTCAGGAAAGGCATGCAACTTGGTAATTAGACAATATGTATTGCAACATATCCCAGACGTCCCACATGACTCCAGGGCGGCCTTATTTAAACAGGCAAACTGCTGGCCACAGTTGCCTGTGAATAAGGTCCTCTGGCATTTTGGATTGCTGTAAATTGCTTTGGATTGCTTGCCTGGTATTCTGCATCTGCCTGAGAATTTGGACCCTGACGTGACTTCTTAATATAAAGAGCAACGGAGCGTGGCGTAGCCGTAGTGAAGTGCGGCTTGACTTAGGGGGAAGACAGAGGGCATTTGAAGGGTTAATAGAGTGAGGGTGTCTGGTAGGGGGGTCAAGGTGAGGACAGGGGGCGTGGTGTGGGGGAGCATTTTCCCGGGCCGTATATAGTGCCAGGGTGCTAGGGGGGCGGTTCATCACCGGCTGGAGTTAGTGGAGTGAAGTTTCCGCCCACCCGCCCGTGTGTTTTTTCTGGGTCGGTGGCTTCTGTTTTCGTGTGTTTGGACAGACAGGGGGAAGGATCCTGGAAGGTAATTCAAGGGTGGAAAGGGTGCACTGCATGTGAAAACGTGCAACACATGTGTTTTTGTAAGCTGTACGCTGGGTGCCCCTGTTTGGGAAACTGGGCCAACAGGGGTATTTACTTGGATTAAGGAATATTGGTGCCCTTAGGTCGGTGAGTGCGGCCAAGGATAAAATGGCGACATAAGGAAAGTGATGAGCAAGAGTACAGCTTGATTGGTTGCCTTCCGGGGTCCTTCCACAATGCAAGGGGTTGCAGTGTCGGGTTGGTTGGCCGTGGTCATATCATGTCGGTATATATGTTATATTATGGAAATGCTTAATTGTTTGATTAAAGAACATGTGAACATGCTGTGTTCATAAAGTTTGGCTATGGCCCGTTTTCACCATAGTAGGTCTACGTGTCGTTTATGGGTGTTAGGGTTGAAGGGGTGGTTTTTAGGTTGGTTAGCCCGTAGTAGTTCTTCCATTCTGTTAAGTCATGACCCAGCTTTGGTATCATATTGTTCTTGGTTTCTGATATTGGCTCTGATTGTCTCTCCTGGTTTGACCCTGCCCATCTTTTTCTGAGTATTCCGAAGTTCCTGTGCATTTATCCTTGCTCTGGTCCCGCTTAGACTCCTGCACTTAGTTAAGTAGAGTCCGTCGTCCAGTTGTAGGCCATTGTTTAGAACGGATCATGCAAGTAGATAGGGGCAGTGATGTGGGTTGAGTTCAGTGCTCACCGTTCCCTACCATGACAGCAGGTGGAAAAGCTGTGAGCAGCCTGCAGGATGGAGTAGTGGGGATGGTGAATACTCCAATGGCTCTGCCTGCTGGAAGAAAAGACATGCTGGTAGGTACAGACTGCCACCATCACAATTACACAGTGTCCCTTCAAATATATGGGCTATCAGTAAAAAGCAGGACCAAACAGGTCCTCCAGGCAAGAAACACTGTTTTAGAGGAACCAAAGTCAACAACCCCAAGTACTTAAAATGAATTTGATTTACTTGATACATTTAGTTTGATAGCTAAGTTTCTGCTGGAGAATTTTAGGTGAATGTCCTCTGAATTTTATGCAGATGTGGTAAATCAACCCTAATCTTTCAATTTTCACGTGGTTGAATTATTTGCTTTCTCAGCTACAAAGTCTAATTAGAATAATGTTGTTTATGCAAAAATATGCTAATAAAGTGTGAAAGTGACTGCACGCAAGGACATTTAAGGAACCGCTTTGCAAAATTGAAGATTATGGGTTGCCATCTTCTACAGAGGTGGTTTACAACTGGCTAAAATTAGGAACATGTAAAAATTACCTGCAATTAGATTTTTGTATAGAACTTCAGATTGAAGTTTCCAAATGTCCTGTGCTAAAACACTAGGTACATGACATGATGTCACAGAAAATGGTGGCTTTGTTAGCAAGTCAACTAAAGCTCCTTCTACTGCAAAAGTACCTTATTTAAAGGGGTTTTCCGGGAGCTCAATATTGATGGCCTATCCAATATCTGATCAGTGGGGTTCTGACTCCAGGCACCTCCAACAATCAGCTGTGTGAAGATGCATTTGCTCTCCAATGATTAACATGGCCTCTTCCTAGGCTGGTCGATGAATATGGGCTCTGTCCTCTAGCTCTGAGCTGTAAACGGCAACTGTACATATTTGCTTTACATGAAAACTGAGATAGAAGAATATTAGAATATGTCACATGGGTGTTGTTTGCATTAAAGGGGTTGTTCAGGGTTTTCAAAAAAGTTCGGGTTCGGGTTCGGTGTTCGTCGATTACTTCCCGCTTTCTGAAGGGCTGCCCAGCAGCCAATCAGCTAGCGTTTTACTTCTTGCCCTAAGAGCCCATCACAGCCATGCCTACTAATGGCATGGCTGTGATTGGCCAAGTGCAGCATGTGACCCAGCCTCTATTTAAGCTGGAGTCACGTAGCGCCGCACGTCACACTGCTCTTACTAGTGTAGGGAGAGGACGCAGCTTCTGTCAGGGCGAGATTAGGCAGGTTAAAGTCAGCAACAGCACCTAATGAACGGATCGATCTAGAGCTGAGAATCATTGAACTTCTGCTAGTTACTTGCTCACTGGTTTTTAGGCTGCACAGAGCGTTTTTCTGTCACTTATTTTCTCGGTTGATCGGCGGCCATTTTGTGACTTGTGGTGCACCAGAAGAATCTGCCACCAAGTCCATCAATCCATCAATACTAGTTTTTTTTTTTTGCTATATCCTACATCAGGGGCTTGGCTGTGCTAATTGTCACCCCTAGAAACTCAGGACAGCAATTTCTATATTTTATTAAGGGGTTAAATACAATTGCCCAAATACCAATCCCCTAAATCTGGTGTTCCAGCTTTGGCTAGACAAGTATAATACTGTCTGCTGTCTGGCAAAGGATAGATTATTTTCTGGGGTGAAATTAACCTGCCAATATAGCAATACCCTGGATCTGGTGTCCCAGCAGTTGCAGGACCGATTTCATAGTGTCCGCTTACACATATATTTTGTTCTGGGGTTAAATTAACCTGCCAATATAGCAATACCCTGGATCTGGTGTCCAAACAGTTGCAGGCCAGATTTCATAGTGTCCGCTACACATATATTTTTTTCTGGGGTGAAATTAACCTGCCAATATAGCAATACTCCTGGATCTGGTGTCCAAACAGTTTCAGGCCAGATTTCATAGTGTCCGCTTACACATATATTTTTTTCTGGGGTGAAATTAACCTGCCAATATAGCAATACCCTGGATCTGGTGTCCAAACAGTTTCAGGCCAGATTTTATAGTGTCCGCTTACACATATATTTTGTTCTGGGGTTAAATTAACCTGCCAATATAGCAATACCCTGGATCTGGTGTCCCAGCAGTTGCAGGACCGATTTCATAGTGTCCGCTTACACATATATTTTGTTCTGGGGTTAAATTAACCTGCCAATATAGCAATACCCTGGATCTGGTGTCCCAGCAGTTGCAGGACCAGATTTCATAGTGTCCGCTTACACATATATTTTGTTCTGGGGTTAAATTAACCTGCCAATATAGCAATACCCTGGATCTGGTGTCCAAGCAGTTTCAGGCCAGATTTCATAGTGTCCGCTACACATATATTTTTTTCTGGGGTGAAATTAACCTGCCAATATAGCAATACTCTGGATCTGGTGTCCAAACAGTTTCAGGCGCAGATTTCATAGTGTCCGCTTACACATATATTTTGTTCTGGGGTGAAATTAACCTGCCAATATAGCAATACCCTGGATCTGGTGTCCAAACAGTTTCAGGGCAGATTTCATAGTGTCCGCTTACACATATATATTTTTTCTGGGGTGAAATTAACCTGCCAATATAGCAATACCCTGGATCTGGTGTCCAAACAGTTTCAGGCCAGATTTCATAGTGTCCGCTTACACATATATTTTTTCTAGGGTGAAATTAACCTGCCAATATAGCAATACCCTGGATCTGGTGTCCAAACAGTTTCAGGCCAGATTTCATAGTGTCCGCTACACATATATTTTTTTCTGGGGTGAAATTAACCTGCCAATATAGCAATACCCTGGATCTGGTGTCCAAACAGTTTCAGGCCAGATTTCATAGTGTCCGCTACACATATATTTTTTCTGGGGTGAAATTAACCTGCCAATATAGCAATACCCTGGATCTGGTGTCCAAACAGTTTCAGGCCAGATTTCATAGTGTCCGCTACACATATATTTTTTCTGGGGTGAAATTAACCTGCCAATATAGCAATACCCTGGATCTGGTGTCCAAGCAGTTTGCAGGCCAGATTTCATAGTGTCCGCTTACACATATATTTTGTTCTGGGGTGAAATTAACCTGCCAATATAGCAATACCCTGGATCTGGTGTCCAAACAGTTTCAGGCCAGATTTCATAGTGTCCGCTATACATATATTTTTTCTGGGGTGAAATTAACCTGCCAATATAGCAATACCCTGGATCTGGTGTCCAAACAGTTTCAGGGCAGATTTCATAGTGTCCGCTTACACATATATTTTTTCTGGGGTGAAATTAACCTGCCAATATAGCAATACCCTGGATCTGGTGTCCAAACAGTTTCAGGCCAGATTTCATAGTGTCCGCTTACACATATATTTTTTCTGGGGTTAAATTAACCTGCCAATATAGCAATACCCTGGATCTGGTGTCCCAGCAGTTGCAGGACCGATTTCATAGTGTCTGCTTACACATATATTTTGTTCTGGGGTGAAATTAACCTGCCAATATAGCAATACCCTGGATCTGGTGTCCAAACAGTTTCAGGCCAGATTTCATAGTGTCCGCTTACACATATATTTTGTTCTGGGGTGAAATTAACCTGCCAATATAGCAATACCCTGGATCTGGTGTCCCAGCAGTTGCAGGACCGATTTCATAGTGTCTGCTTACACATATATTTTGTTCTGGGCTGAAATTAACCTGCCAATATAGCAATACCCTGGATCTGGTGTCCAAACAGTTTCAGGCCAGATTTCATAGTGTCCGCTTACACATATATTTTGTTCTGGGGTGAAATTAACCTGCCAATATAGCAATACCCTGGATCTGGTGTCCAAACAGTTTCAGGGCAGATTTCATAGTGTCCGCTTACACATATATTTTGTTCTGGGGTGAAATTAACCTGCCAATATAGCAATACCCTGGATCTGGTGTCCAAACAGTTTCAGGCCAGATTTCATAGTGTCCGCTTACACATATATTTTTTCTGGGGTGAAATTAACCTGCCAATATAGCAATACCCTGGATCTGGTGTCCCAGCAGTTGCAGGACCGATTTCATAGTGTCCGCTTACACATATATTTTGTTCTGGGGTTAAATTAACCTGCCAATATAGCAATACCCTGGATCTGGTGTCCAAACAGTTTCAGGCCAGATTTCATAGTGTCTGCTTACACATATATTTTGTTCTGGGGTGAAATTAACCTGCCAATATAGCAATACCCTGGATCTGGTGTCCAAACAGTTTCAGGCCAGATTTCATAGTGTCCGCTTACACATATATTTTGTTCTGGGGTGAAATTAACCTGCCAATATAGCAATACCCTGGATCTGGTGTCCCAGCAGTTGCAGGACCAGATTTCATAGTGTCCGCTTACACATATATTTTGTTCTGGGGTTAAATTAACCTGCCAATATAGCAATACCCTGGATCTGGTGTCCAAACAGTTGCAGGACCAGATTTCATAGTGTCCGCTTACACATATATTTTGTTCTGGGGTGAAATTAACCTGCCAATATAGCAATACCCTGAATCTGGTGTCCCAGCTGTTGCAGGCCAAGTGTAAATCTGTCCATAAAGGATACCTTTCATCCAGGGCCTAAATACTAGCCCTAAAGAGATATTCCCCTAAATCAGTGGTTACTGCTGTGCCTGGATTAGTGTAATACGCTACATAAACAAATAGGCAGATAGTGTTAGGTGCCTGTAAAAAAGGCCTAAATTTGAAATCAATACATTGGGCCAAATATTTTATTCCTTATTGTGGTGCTTGGTGAGCGGTAACAATGAGGAAAACATCTAGTAAGGGACGCGGACGCGGTCGTGGTGGTGTTAGTGTACCCTCTGGTGCTGGGAGAGGGCGTGGCCATTCTGCCACAGCCACACGTCCTAGTGAACCAACTACCTCAGGTTCCAGTACCCGCCAGAATTTACAGCGATATTTGGTGGGGCCCAATGCCGTTCTAAGGATGGTAAGGCCTGAGCAGGTACAGGCGCTAGTCAATTGGGTGGCCGACAGTGGATCCAGCATGTTCACAACATTATCTCCCACCCAGTCTTCTGCAGAAAGCGCACAGGTGGCACCTGAAAACCAAGCCCATCAGTCTGTCACATCACCCCCATGCATATCAGGGAAACTGTCAGAGCCTCAAGTTATGCAGCAGTCTCTTATGCTGTTTGAAGACTCTGCTGGCATGGTTTCCCAAGGAAATCCACCTAGCCCTTCCCCAGT
Organism: Bufotes viridis; assembly: GCA_033119425.1. Classification (NCBI taxonomy): domain Eukaryota; kingdom Metazoa; phylum Chordata; class Amphibia; order Anura; family Bufonidae; genus Bufotes; species Bufotes viridis. Next base: position 70,274,970 of record CM065592.1, read on the forward strand.
GGTGGAAGACATAGAATGCACTGATGCACAACCACTGATGTTTCCTGATGATGAGGACATGGGAATACCACCTCATCGGAGTCCGCACGTCTCTGATGATGGCGAAACACAGGTGCCAACTGCTGCGTCTTTCTGCAGTGTGCAGACCGAACAGGAGGTCAGGGAGGAAGACTGTGTGGAAGGCGATGCAGGGGACGATGAGGTCCTAGACCCCACATGGAATGAAGGTCGTGCCACTGACTTTCATAGTTCAGAGGAAGAGGCAGTGGTGAGACCGAGCCAACAGCGTAGCAAAAAGAGGGAGCAGGGGGCAAAAGCAGAACAGCCGCCGCCAAGAGAGTTCGCCTGATACTGGCCACCGCCACCAGGGACCGAGCACCCCAAAGGCAGCTTCAAGGAGTTCCCTGGCATGGCACTTCTTTAAACAATGTGCTGACGACAAGACCGAGTGGTTTGCACGCTGTGCCATCAGATCCTGAAGCGAGGCATTAACGTTCTGAACCTTAGCACAACCTGCATGACCAGGCATCTACATGCAAAGCATGAACTGCAGTGGAGTAAACACCTTAAAAGCAAGGAACTCACTCAGGCTCCCCTGCTCCCTCTTCTGCTGCTGCCTCGGCCTCTTCCTCCGCCTCGGGAGGAATGTTGGCACCTGCCTCCCACCAAACAGAGGATGTGCCACCGACACCACCACCTGCGTCACCAAGCATCTCCACCATGTCACACGGCAGCGTTCAGCTCTCCATCTCACAAACCTTGGAGAGAAAGCGTAAATTCCCACCTAGCCACCCTCGAGGCCCTGGGCCTGAATGCCAGCATTTCTAAACTACTGGCCTTTGAAATGCTGTCATTCAGGCTGGTGGACACAGACAGCTTCAAACAGCTGATGTCCATGGCTGTCCCACAGTATGTTGTCCCCAGCCGCCACTACTTCTCCAAGACAGCCGTGCCTTCCCTGCACAACCAAGTATCCGATAAAATCAAGTGTGCACTGCGCAGCGCCATCTGTGGCAAGGTCCACCTAACCACAGATACGTGGACCAGTAAGCACGGCCAGGGACGCTATATCTCCGTAACTGCACACTGGGTAAATGTAGTGGCGGCTGGGCCCCAGGCGGAGAGTTCCTTGGCGCACGTCCTTCCGCCGCCAAGGATCACAGGGCATCATTCTTTGCCTCCTGTAGCCTCCTCCTCCTGTAGCATCCACCAGTGGTTGCTGCCGGTGGGCCTCAAGCCCGGCCTGGTGGTGTGCGATAATGGGCGAAATCTCGTCGCAGCTCTGGGACTAGCCCGGTTTGACGCACATCCCTTGCCTGGCGCATGTGCTGGATTTGGTGGTGCAGAAGTTCATTCACAACTACCCCAACATGTCAGAACTGCTGCATAAAGTGAGGGCCGTCTGTGCGCGCTTCCGGCGTTCACATCCTGCCGCTGCTCGCCTGTCTGCGCTACAGCGTAACCCGGCCTTCCGCTCACCGCCTCATATGCGACGTGCCCACCAGGGTGGAACTCCACCTTGCACATGCTGGAGAGACTGGGAGGTTTTTGCAACAGCAGAGGCCAGGTACAAATGTGGCCAGCCAGGGCCCACTACTGGAGGACGAGGAGGATGAGGAGGAGGTGGAGGAGGATGAGGCTGAAGCAGGTTCACAGCGGGGTGGCACCCGACACAGCTCAGGCCCATCACTGGTGCGTGGCTGGGGGGATACGGAGGACGATGACGATCGCCTCCCACAGAGGACAGCTTGTCCTTACCTCTGGGGAGCCCTGGCACACATGAGCGACTACATGCTGCAGTGCCTGCGTAGCGACAGCAGAGTTGCGCACATTTTAACGTGTGCGGACTACTGGGTTGCCACCCTGCTGGATCCCTGGTACAAAGACAATGTGCCCACCTTACTTCCTGCACTGGAGCGTGATAGGAAGATGCGCGAGTTCAAGCGCACGCTGGTAGAGCGCTCCTGAGAGCATTCCCAAATGTCACAGGGGAACAGGTGGAAGCCCAAGGCGAAGGCAGAGGAGGAGCAAGAGGTCGCCAGCGCAGCAGTGTCACGGCCAGCTCTTCTGAGGGCAGGGTTAGCATGGCAGAAATGTGGAAAAGTTTTGTCTCCACGCCACAGCTAACTGCACAACCACCTGATACGGAACGTGTTAGCAGGAGGCAGCATTTCACTAACATGGTTGAACAGTACGTCTGCACACCCCTCCACGTACTGACTGATGGTTCGGCCCCATTCAACTTCTGGGTCTCCAAATTGTCCACGTGGCCAGAGTTAGCATTTTATGCCTTGGAGGTGCTGGCCTGCCGCGGCCAGCGTTTTGTCTGAGCGTGTATTCAGCTTACGGCAGGGGCGTCATTACTGACAAGCGCAGCCGCCTGTCCACAGCCAACGTGGACAAGCTGACGTTCATAAAAATGAACCAGACATGGATCCCACAGGACCTGTGCCTCCCTTGTGCAGAATAAACATTTATAACTGCCTCCCCATCAACCATGTATTCTTGTACTCCAGGGCACTTCTTTATTGAATCCTCATTTTTAACTTTACCATGATCTTGCGGTGCAACCCAAAGTTGAATGAACCTCTCCTCTGTCTGGGTGCTGGTCAGAAATAACTGAAAGTGGCCTTCTCCGTTGGTGGTTGATATGACGCATGATTCCTTGCTGTGGGACTCTCTCCTCTGTCTGGGTGCTGGGCCGAAATAACTGAGAGTGGCCTTCTCCGGTGGTGGGTGATATGACGCATGATTCCTTGCTGTGGGACCTCTCTCCTCTGTTCTGTGGCAAGGTCCACCTAACCACGAATACGTGGACCAGTAAGCACGACCAGGGACAGCTATATCTCCGTAACTGCACACTGGGTAAATGTAGTGGCGGCTGGGCCCCAGGCGGAGAGTTCCTTGACGCTTACGTCCTTCCGCCGCCAAGGATCACAGGGCATCATTCTTTGCCTCCTGTAGCCTCCTCCTCCTGTAGCATCCACCAGTGGTTGCTGCCGGTGGGCCTCAAGCCCGGCCTGGTGGTGTGCGATAATGGGCGAAATCTCGTCGCAGCTCTGGGACTAGCCGGTTTGGCGCACATCCCTTGCCTGGCGCATGTGCTGAATTTGGTGGTGCAGAAGTTCATTCACAACTACCCCAACATGTCAGAACTGCTGCATAAAGTGAGGGCCGTCTGTGCGCGCTTCCGGCGTTCACATCCTGCCGCTGCTCGCCTGTCTGCGCTACAGCGTAACCCAGCCTTCCGCTCACCGCCTCATATGCGGCGTGCCCACCAGGTGGAACTCCACCTTGCACATGCTGGAGAGACTGGGAGGTTTTTGCAACAGCAGAGGCCAGGTACAAATGTGGCCAGCCAGGGCCCACTACTGGAGGACGAGGAGGATGAGGGAGGAGGTGGAGGAGGATGAGGCTGAAGCAGGTTCACAGCGGGGTGGCACCCGACACAGCTCAGGCCCATCACTGGTGCGTGGCTGGGGGATACGGAGGACGATGGCGATACGCCTCCCACAGAGGACAGCTTGTCCTTACCTCTGGGGAGCCTGGCACACATGAGCGACTACATGCTGCAGTGCCTGCGCAGCGACAGCAGAGTTGCGCACATTTTAACGATGTGCGGACTACTGGGTTGCCACCCTGCTGGATCCCTGGTACAAAGACAATGTGCCCACCTTACTTCCCTGCACTGGAGCGTGATAGGAAGATGCGCGAGTTCAAGCGCACGCTGGTAGAGGCGCTCCTGAGAGCATTCCCAAATGTCACAGGGAACAGGTGGAAGCCCAAGGCGAAGGCAGAGGAGGAGCAAGAGGTCGCCAGCGCAGCAGTGTCACGGCCAGCTCTTCTGAGGGCAGGGTTAGCATGGCAGAAATGTGGAAAAGTTTTGTCTCCACGCCACAGCTAACTGCACAACCACCTGATACGGAACGTGTTAGCAGGAGGCAGCATTTCACTAACATGGTTGAACAGTACGTCTGCACACCCCTCCACGTACTGACTGATGGTTCGGCCCCATTCAACTTCTGGGTCTCCAAATTGTCCACGTGGCCAGAGTTAGCATTTTATGCCTTGGAGGTGCTGGCCTGCCCGGCGGCCAGCGTATTGTCTGAACGTGTATTCAGCACGGCAGGGGGCGTCATTACTGACAAACGCAGCCGCCTGTCCACAGCCAACGTGGACAAGCGGACGTTCATAAAAATGAACCAGACATGGATCCCACAGGACCTGTGCCTCCCTTGTGCAGAATAAACATTTATAACTGCCTCCCCATCAACCATGTATTCTTGTACTCCGGGGCACTTCTTTATTGAATCCTCATTTTTTTAACTTTACCATGATCTTGCGGTACAACCCAAAGTTGAATGAACCTCTCCTCTGTCTGGGTGCTGGTCCGAAATAACTGAGAGTGGCCTTCTCCGTTAGTGGTTGATATGACGCATGATTCCTTGCTGTGGGACCTCTCTCCTCTGTCTGGGTGCTGGGCCGAAATAACTGAGAGTGGCCTTCTCCGGTGGTGGGTGATATGACGCATGATTCCTTGCTGTGGAACCTGTATCCTCGGTCTGGGTGCTGGGCCTAAATAACTGAAAGTGGCCTTCTCCAATAGTGGTTGATATGACGCATGATTCCTTGCTGTGGGACCTCTCTCCTCTGTCTGGGTGCTGGTCCGAAATAAATGAGAGTGGCCTTCTACGGTGGTGGTTGATATGACGCATGATTCCTTGATGTGGGACCTCTCTCCTCTGTCTGGGTGCTGGTCCGAACTAAATGAGAGTGGCCTTCTCCAGTGGTGGGTGATATGACGCATGATTCCTTGCTGTGGGACCTCTCTCCAATTGATATTGGTTAATTTTTATTTATTTTATTTTATTTTAATTCATTTCCCTATCCACATTTGTTTGCAGGGGATTTACCTACATTTTGCTGCCTTTGGCAGCCCTCTAGCCCTTTCCTGGACTATTTTACAGCCTTTTTAGTGCCTAAAAGTTTGGGTCCCCATTGACTTCAATGGGGTTCGGGTTCAGGACAAAGTTCAGCTCGAGTTCGAATCCCGAACCCGGACATTTTCGGGAAGTTCGGCCGAACTTCTCGAACCCGAACATCCAGGTGTTCGCTCATCTCTATCAATGACCCTTCCTCAGAATAGGTCATCAATATCATATCAGCGGGGGTCCGACACCCGGCACCCCTGCAGATCAGCTGTATGAGGAGACCATAGACAGCAGCAGTAAAAGCCTGAACAACCCCTTTAAGTATGAGCAAACTAGTTCTACCAGTTCATGATTAGGTCTGAATTTTGGGGGGAGATAGAGACACAGAGAGAGACAGAGACACAGAAAGAGACAGAGAGAGAATGGCCTTCCTCTCCTTTTAATGGAGTGAAGTAACTCCACCATATTATGCTCACATGTTGTTCTTTTTATTTCTTCTTTCATTGACGATTAAAAAATTAAAATCTCTAAAAATAAACATAATTTACATAGAGAGAATGGCCTTAGATACCAATTCCCCTCGTTTTTATGGCATGCAAATTGCCTGCATACCTTTCGGCTTTCTGGGAAATAAATGTTTTACGACCAGTGAGTGGAACCCACTGGTCAACCAGAGAGTGTGGATTGTCTGTATCAACCAAGGGATGGCAGCCACTAATCCCTAGAGTGTTATTCAGCACTCTCGCAGGAGACAGGACAGAACGCAGCAAGAGAGAAACTGAACCACTATCTACAGGATTAACTAATATGGTTGACAGCTGACTTACTGAGTCAGACAACAGGTAGCGCTCCAATAGCTCAAGTTGCAGTTAGAATGGCAGTTAGTGTGAACTGAGTCCAATAGCAGACACGGTGGTGAGAAATGGTATTGCAGAGAAGACTGGAGTAAAGGCAGCAGACTATGATAATTGTCAGAGGCAGAAGCTGAAGTGTCATCAGAGACAAGCCAGAGGTCAGCAGCCAGTATCAGATAGTAGCGTGGTACAGAGGATCGGACAGGCTCAGGGTCAGGCAGGTCCAGTAGTCGATGCAGGCGGCAGACAAACAGAATGGTCAAACAGGCTGGGTCAACCACAGAAGATGAGAACAGAACACCTTTGCAATTGCTGTTAGTAACTCAACGCTCAGGCAACTTCTTAGAAGAGAAAGCTGCTATTTAAACTTGCAATCTCGCTCAGGGGCTGTGCTGGGAGACAGGAAGAACACGCCCCTGGAAGCATAAATGACAGAAAGTGCCGGGCACGTGCCACTATGGGATGCCAGCATGGGATGGAGCACGGAGGCAACGTGGCCAAAGGACGCGTCTGACGGGCATGCACCTGCTCCATCTGCCAGAGACAGCAGTGGGCAGTTAGGCAGGAAATGCTGGGGATATGACAGGTAAGACTGCGGAAGGTATGGCAGAATGCTCAGGGCTAACACTATTCAAATTAGCCTTTCTTACAAAACAGAAAAGAATGCTAATCTTTTCTCATGCCAGCCGAATTAAGATATGTGATTTGTATATACTCTTTCTAGTTTTGCCTGGCATACAATACTTATGCATATTTTTTGGTCTCCCTAATGATAAAGACCAAAAAGCACCTCCAGAAGGCCAGTCACCCAAGTAAGACAAGTTTCTCTTGATACATCTGGTTTTCTTGTCCTTCTAGAAAAAGTGTTAGCTTGCATGTCTCATTGAGAGAGTTGTAAGCTCTGTGGGATGTCATAATTCTCTTGTCTTACTTTCAGTTGAATGTTACTTTGGAGGTCTTTCTGATTCATCTGTAGTTGATCCAAAATGGTGAATTACCATTGCTATAGGTGTTATCTGTTTTTGCTATACTGATGATGTATCCTCAGGTGAATAGGAAGGAGCCATCCCATTGAAGTGAGATAGCAGGAGTCATAATTATAACTATTTGCTTCTGTGCAGCAAGTAGGTAAACTGTAGGGAGAACACAGCAGAAATGTGAACACTGAATTATTTTCAGTGGATTGGCAGAGATGCCTCCCTGCCTTTTAAACAATATATATATATATATATATATATAGCAAAGCTAGAAAAATAGTTAAGCTCTTTTAGGACAAAACCCCAGTATCAGAGTAAAGCAGATGAGAACAGTTTTTCAAGTTGCAAGTCCTTAGGGGGAACCTCTGGATGTGTACTATTTTTATTATGGTGACCGGTTGATACTCGTGACCAGTGTCGGACTGGGGTGCCTAGGGCTCACCAGTGGAACTGATTTTGGGGGCCCACCCTAGAGCTGGAGATATTACTTGTTCATTTTTCAGTCTCACGCACATGAATGTATGCATTTTAGCACACATTACAGTATGCTAAACAGAACAGTATTGTGCACTGCACTATATCAAATTGTTTCTCATTAAGCAACTCATTTAGTTCATAACTGTGTCTGTTATTTACAGTCACACGTGGACATTCCACATTCCATGTGCTAGATCAGTGGTGGCGAACCTATGGCACGGGTGCCAGAGGTGGCACTCAGAACCCTCTCTGTGGGCACCCACACCCTGGAAAAAGCGTATGGTGTACCAATATGCCTTAGACTTCTCCTGCCATTCATCAGTGCAGGGTGCACTATGAACAGTGCAGGCAGTTTATTGAATGTAGGCAGGCTTTTATAGCTAAATGATAAAGTACATGGGAGATATACTATATTGGACTGTAGTATTTAGGTTAAATTGGCGTGTTGGTACTTTGCGATAAATAAGTGGGTTTTGGATTGCGGTTTAGGCACTCGGTCTGTAAAAGGTTCACCATTAGAGATGAGCGAACTTTTAAAAAAAGTCCGGTGTTCGCGTTCAGGTTGTAGTAGTGTATGTCCGGTGTGGATTCCACTATAGCGTATGGAATCCATAACGGGATACGCAACACCACAACCCGAATGCCGAACCTTAGACTTTTTAAAGTTGTATCTCATCTATCACTATCCTGAATGAACCACCCAGTTCCCCAGCCAGCTTAATCAATATCCAAAGTGACGGAAATATTTCCTGGCATATTCAAAAGGATAAGTTTATTTAAGTGATCGCAGTAGCGCCGCGGCCTCCTCACAGCTCACCAAGCACAGCGTCAAACATTGTATAGCGGCTGTGCTTGGTATCATGCTCAGGCCCATTCACTTCTATGGGGCTGAGCTGTGCCTAGGCCACTTGATCAATCAGTGTGACTTCACATGGCCACAGGAGCACCGGTGCCTTCTCAAACAGCTGATCGGCAGTGGTCCAGGGTGTCAGACCCCCACCGATCAGATATTGATGACCTATCCACAGGATAGGTCATCAGTTATAATATCTAAAAAAAAACTTTAAATATACATTGTGAGTTGGATATTTAAAGATAGTGTTTAAAATAGCAGACACCGAGGGCTAATCTATGCAATTGACAATAACGTCAGTCACACACTTTTAACTCCTCAGATGCCATGGTCAAATGTGACTACAACATGTGGGAGCTCAAAAACCTAGTGGGTATCGGGGTACCCAGACTGTGCTCGGTCCTTCTGAATGATCCAAGGATGCAGCAGCTAAGTTCCCAAGAAGACCCTGCCTGAAACTCTGATAGACTTCATTGCTAATGAATTGGAGTCAATGTCAGAAGCAATCTAATAATTTCTTGTTCAAGTTCCCTACAGGAATTATTAAAAAGTGTAAAAAAATTTTTTTTTAAAAGTATAAAGAAAATTAAATAAAAAGTGGGCAAACAGTCGTACACACTCCAACATGGTGTCAATAAAAACTAGATTGTCCGTCAAAAAATGAGCCCTAACACAGCTCTATAGACATGAAAACAAAAAGGTTATTGGTGCCAACATGGCAATGCAAAGAAAAAAAATAAAACCACCTTTGAGGGGCACTCAATTTACTGGTATAAATGGATGGTTGATCCCTCTCAAATAGTACTTATAGCCACAGTATTTGTGATATATTCAAAGAAAATGAAAGCTATGAATATCTGAGATGGCCTTATAGTCTATCTATATCCACACCATAAATAAAAATGAGGATCCCAGGATTAGTACATCTGACCTGGTTCCAAAATGCATACACCCCCTCAGTCCAGATAATATCTTTAGTGCAACTGGCAAGAAATGTTTGTACCATATATAGAAGACTCTTTTCATCCAGTCCTCAGTAGCACATAGTTGGATGGTCCGTAAATAGCAGTACTTTATACCATAAAATTGTGCCAAAGTTAGTTCATTGAATTGCATAAAAACCGGATCAGTTACTATATGTCACACAGTGTTTGTTACTTTACCATTCCCGTCGGTGCAGTAGATGTCTCCGGTGTTCAGTGCAACAAAAAAGTTCAAGCGCTCACTCACTGAGGAAGGGGCAACTATAAGCCCCGAAACGTGTCTGGCATAGGTTGGAAGTCAGTGAGAGTTGCGAGTATTAAGAAGAGTACGGACATACTATTACTACTATCACTCTTTTCATCACTCCAAACAGAGACCGAAAGACCGACCAATCATCTCTTCTGCCTCTATCACGTGGGACGCCACGTATCAGGCGGCTGGACCACGTGGGACTCCGCGAGCAGGTCCTGGCAGCTGAGTGGAGCCTTGTGTTTTTACACCGAGTGAGCGCTTGAACTTTTCTCAAAGGTGGTTTTATTTTGATTCTATACAAGACTTGGGGTGAGTCAAGAGGTGTGCACCTATTCCATCTGATCACGTGGGTGTAGACACTCTAATTTGCAAAAGAAAAAAAAATAGCTTTTAAAAAATTTTCTTTTTTTCAGTATTAAATCTAAGCATATGTGGTATAGATATAATCATACTGACCCAGAGAATGAAAGTAACAAGTCAGTTTTACCGCACAGAAAATGCTTTGAAAACAAAACTCATAAAACTGAAGCGGAAGTTCATTTTAAAAAAATAATTCTACGCCATTTAAAAAAATGTTCCCATTTTCCACTACACTGTATGTAACCGTAAATGGTGCCATTAAAAAGTATGATTTATCCCACAAAAAAAAAAGATGTCATACAGCTATGTGAATGGAAAAATAAAAAAGTTATGGCTCTGGGAGGGCTTAGAGTAAAAAAAAATGAAGAAATGTAAAATGGCCCTGTCCTGAAGGGGTTAAACCCACAACTGACCTAACCCTCAGCAGGTCCAGAAGGTCTGCATCTGACAGGGCACATACCTACCTACTTTAAGGACTTGGTGACTGGCCTGGCTGGAGACATTTTTATAGCTTTATTTGAAAAAGAGCCTCCTGCTTCTCTTCTCCTGCCCTGTCAACACATTCTCCCACACTGAACTCCCACACTCCACTCAACCTCGAGAACACAGGTGGGAGGCAGGAGAGCTCCCTTCTCTGTGTGCAGTAACAGCTGGATGACGGATGCACGTAGTGAGAGCAGAGGTCAGGAGTCGGGGCCCACAGTTGGGTAAGATCGGCTCCGCAGCACTTTGCCAGCTATACAAGAGGACAAGCAGCTGGATAACAGTCCAGATCATCTGGCTGCTTGCTACATACACACTGTGCCTATGGTAAATGCTGCGCTGTCTATTGCTAGTGATGGGCACAAATAATCGAATCGCGAATGTCGCCACGTCGAGAATTCACGAATATTTAGAGTAAAGTGATATATATTCGTAATTTTTGAATATTCTAGATTTTTTTTAAATCTGAATCCATGATCCCTCCCTGCTTCTTGATTGTGGGCCAATGAGAAGGCTGCAATGTCTTTGTCTGAGCTTAGCAACATCCCTAGCAACCAACAGGAAAGTTGCCTACCCCTGAATTATATAAGAACCTCCCCAGCAGCCATTTTCTGCAGTATTTTGCAGTTCTGAGAGAGAGAGAGCAGTGTCATTGCTGTGCTCTTTGCTTTCCTGTGTCATTACATTAGATAGTTAGTTAGTTAGTTAGTTAGTTAGTTAGTTAGTTTTCTTATATATATATTACAGATAGTTAGTGGGAGATAGTCAGTGTAGGTTAGATAGTGATATAGTGTAGCTGCTGTCCATACATACACGCTACATACATAGTGCAGTGATGTCACAAGTTCACAACAATACTTAGTGCACCAATCACTAATATGTAGTCAGACCTGTTAAAATGTGAAGTTGCACGTATTGCGCCAAAATATTCGCATCATAAGTGCCGATTTCACAATCGCAAATATATCGGAGCACTCTATCTGCATAAAAAGCTGCTGTAATGTTCTGCCGTGCCAACCATTTTCTCCAGTCTCAGGAAACTTCTAGCAGCTTGAAAAATGTAGCTATAGTGAGCCATGCCTGTATTGCGCGTGCATTAAACGCATATTACATTGCCAATTTTCACAAACAAGACCATATTTGCGGATTCTTGAATTTGCAAATATATGACAAATATTCTACCAAATATTCGCGAAATATCCCAAATTCGAATATTGCCCCTGCCGCTCATCACTATTTATTAAAACAGTGCTTGTCAGCAGGCAGCTGGGGTTGCCGCTGACTAGTATAAGCAGACAGGCAAGGGGCCCACCGAGGATTTTCCCCAGTGGGCCAGTCCGAGCCTGTACGTGACGACTATTGTAGGCTAGATGCTCCACTTGATTTCTGGGGAAAATATATGCAAATTATCATGTCTAATATTCACTGGCATCAGATAGGTTTATGAAAGCTTATTTGAATATGTTTCCCAAAAACCCAGAGGGGCATCGTCTGGCCTACAATAATATGTACACGTACTCGGCATACTAGGGGCTCTCCATAATGAAAGAGAGTACCCCTTAGACCACGCATGTATGTTGTTGAGGAACACACATTTGTATTTCTTCCTCTCTCTCACGCGTATTCTACATCACTTATTGTAAATGGTGTGATTTAGCATTATCAGCTTCCAGCTTTATAAGGCAGAGGGGTTACCTTTTATCATAATCTTGCCTAAGGTGACTGTTGACCCCACCCTCAGTGTACATAGCACATGGTCCTATCATTTCTTTTATTTAATGAACATTTCAAGTTGCTAGGAAATGCAATACCCTGGGTTCCAACTGGGACAAGGAGGAGCTGGCAGGTAAAGCTGCAGTACCCCAGTCACAGGGGATATCTGAAAATGTTTGATTTGTAATGTTATTTAATGATTGCACTATACAGCAGCAGGTGAAGTATGGTTGGCATTAGGAATGAGGCTAACTGCCCCATTCCTGCCCTCTTGGTAGGAGTGGGCTGGTCCTACTTCCTGTCAGGAGAAGGGAGTCTCATTAAGACTATGAGGAGTGAGGAAGTAAGTGCTCCTGCTCCAAGGGCCTTTAGGGACCAGAGAACCAGCTCATCTGTGAGACTACAACTCCAGAGAGACTTCAAAGACAAAACTACAGATATTCTGCAACACTAAAGCTTACAGTCAGCAGAATGACCAGCAACCATAGCTAACTAGACTTTGTTGCAGGTAATGGACTATGGTTCAGACACCCATCCCATTAGGCCATATCCAGACCAATCGAACTCAAAAAAGCCTGCATTACACAGTGGATACCCACAGCCACAAGTGCCAGCTTACAGCTGTTAGTCAGGAGTTAAGGAGAACTCAGCAAGATAACATACCAGAGTGCCATCATCTGCAACTTTGCCAACCACCGTAACTCATTATCTGGGAAGAGAAAGTGCACTGTGTGCAAAATACTGCTGATTGTACTGCAATTTCTATTTTACACTTAGTAAAGAGAGACTTTTATTCTTCTACTTTTTGTACTACCAATCCCCAGGGAGTAATGGCCTGAGTGAGAAGACAGTGACACATCATCTCATCAGGACCACTCCTATCCTCTGCATTGGCTCCTTAGGGGTTCGCTGCACAGAACTGCATCATGGTGCTGTTATAGAAAACTGTTAGGGGGAGGTTATAAAAGCAGGCAGGAGCAAGAAGTGCATTGAGTGCAACTCTGTGCATGTGTACCGAGAGAGGAACCTGCTGTGAGCGCTGTAATGGCAGCAGGCCTGATCCAGCCCATGCATGATGGACAAGAAGACAAAAGAGGAAAAGTTCTAATCTGAGGTCAGTGGACAGAGTGGACATTTGTCTTGGTAGATTAGGAGAGGCTAGGATCACTGAACAGGAAATATATCTGTCCTTTGGAGGCCCCAGAGGGCATGGACTAGTGAGACAACGGCACTGGGACAGTTTCTTGAGGGCACCATAGAGATCCTGCAACTGTCATGTTTCATATTTATGGCTTTGGGAGGTCGAGATCTGTGATAGGTAGTGGTATAACAGCCATGGGGGACACTGAAGCACAAAAAAGTTCCTTGCAAAGTAACTGCTATGGCAAGTGGTGTATAGTGTCAGACTGTGGCAGTGACCCAGACCACGCGGGAAGGTGTGATGGAGGCTTAGGAGAGAATGGAAGTAGTGGTGATGGCAATGAGGGTGTTGGTAGTTACTCAAGGTGGCTTGTCCTTCTCCCACTCTCCCTGGGCTGAGCATGCAGTAGTTGGAGGCGTGTAACCCTTCTACTTCTACATAGTTCATAGTAAAGAGAAGTCTAACAATAAATCACAACATCAACTGTTGGGCATAAAATTAACTCTTTAGCGGTGATCCTGTAGGTCACTGCATTCCCCCCTATTTTAACACAAGCAGTTCCTTTGTAGCATCTTGCCAAACAGATCTCCTGCAACATCCAAAACAAACAGCAAGCATATGCATACACCACAGTAATGTTCTGGTCCTTTTCTTCTCTTTTCTTCTTCCTTTAAGAAGTTAGGTTAAGGCATATGCAAATTCACATCGCAAATAAATCAGAATCACAGAAGGTGGGATCTAGGCTGACAGCATATTAAATATAATGACATAAGGGTGGTGTTCTCTCTTATGTGGAATAAAGTCCACAAGAAGTGCAAAAATAGTCCATGGCTAAAATAAAAATAATCCCTGATTAGTGCAAAGATGTAACATGGCAAGGTTCAAAAATTAAGGCACAAGGGGCTTAACAGCATGAGTGCATTCCCTGGGTATGGTACTTAAATATGTCTATCACTCTACGCACATAATTTTAAACGTTGCTTAAACTAGAGTTTCAGGGGGCAAAAAAAATCAGGTTTAAGCTTTAACCTGAGAAGGGAAGGTAGGTGCAAACAGTGTACAACTAGGATGTAAGGAGGATTTCTTTAGTGATAGAGAGTCCTTACGGTAGGTTTTTACCAATCAATAACAGGCACACAAAACTAGGTAAACAGGGCCAAACCCTAGGCTCTGGGCTCCTGGATTCCTTTCTTAAAAGGTGTTTAATGCTGGGTGGCATTCCCGGCCTCTGGATCCTCAATGACAGGCTCCTTTTGTTCGTGCACAATGCAAGGCTCAGTGATGTCTGCTGGTGGCAGCTGCTCAACTGCGAAATCCTGGAGCTCTCGTAGTTGACTTGACTCTCTGCTTGGGCTAAAGCAGCGGCCATCTCTCCTTCAGCAGCACTGGGGTGGATTGTTGCAGTGTGTGCAGGAGATGGTAAGGGCACCAGCTCAGGCAGAAGGAGGTTTCTAGCTGGGAAGGTGTGGCAGCATACCTCATCTACCTCCTTCCATAGCAGTGATGACCAGATTGATAACTATCATATTGCAGATATCTGTAAAGAATATATCAAGGCAACTGGACTTGCTGTAGATTTCTTGAAAACGTTTCACTCGTTCTTCCAACGAGCTTTCTCAATTCTGAGTGACTTGTACAAGAATTCTCTGGGAATAAATATGTCACTGAACCAACATCTGGTAATTAGGTCATTATACCCAGCATGGGGTCAAAGGTGTTAATTCCATAGTAGGTGATAATGACCTCCCAGAAAAAGGTGTCAAGACAGCATTGTAAGTGGCAGACAATAGATGTCTAAACACCCCCCCCCCCACCTCAATTCATGCTTGGCTTCTCCATTTTTACGTAGATGGCCTCCTTACACCTCGTTTGTACCAATCGGCCTCCTTATCCAAAACACGTACTTGACTGTCTTCAAAGGTGTGACCTGTTTCTTTTAGATGTAAGTACACGGCTGAATCTTGACCAGGGTTTTTGGCTCTTCTATGCTGTGTCATACGCTGATGTAGTTGTTGTTTTGTTTAGCCGATATACAGTTCTGCGCATTCCTCATTGCACTGGACTGCATACACAATGTTGTCCATCTTGTGCTTGGGTCTTTTGGGTGAACCAGTTGTTGTCTGAGTGTGTTGCTGGGTTTAAAGCAGACAGGGATGTGATGTTTATTAAAAATCCTTTTGAGTTTCTCAGACACCCCAGCTACATATGGGATAAGAAATTTTTTGCGTCTGTCATGCTTCTCGCCCTCACTGGTAGTCTTGGTGTTCTTTCTTCTCCTTCCTTCTGCTTTGACAAAGGCCCAATCTGGATACCCACAAGTTGTAAGTGCCCCTCTGAGGTGTTTGAATTCCTTTGCCTTGGCCTCTGTGCTGGTGGGGATTTTCTCTGCCCGGTGGTGTAGAGTCTGGATGACTCCTAGTTTGTGGTCTAGAGGATGGTGGGAATCAAATAGCAGGTACTGGTCTGTGTGTGTTGGTTTTCGATAGACCTCTATTCTCAGCTTCCTTTTCTAGAAATCTACAGCAAGTCCAGTTGCCTTGATTTATTCTTTACAGATATACCATGACCTGGATAAATGAGAACCTTCACAGACATATCGTATTGCAGACCCCACAGTCATGGGTGGAACTGGTTCTGGTAGGCTAATCATTTTGGGCTACAGGCAACTGGGCTCTTCTGCCCGAAGTCCTGGCCAAAAGACTTAAGGTGACTTTCTAGTGTCTCATTCAGACGCCAGGCAATGGACAGACCAGCTTGGTTCTCAGACTATACCTCAGTTGGTTTGGCTTGTGCTGGGTCTCTGGGTAATCTTGTGACCCTTGCTGTGAAGCACCCACTAGGGATGCCTATTGGGGTATACTCTACCCTCTCCCATGGATGCAAGCTATACAGCTGTGGATGTTTGAATGATGGGTGGGTTACTAGAACCAAATTCCAGTTCCCTTCCTCTGCTCCAGAATGAGTTTACTGGCCTGGGATTCCAAGGATGTTGAGCACTGTCTGCTCCTGCCAGGTTTTTTCTGCTAATGCTGTCTTCATCCAATCCTTCATAAGTCTCCAGCTGGGAGGTAATACAACATGCAGAGAAACTCCCTGACCGGGTGGTCATACAGGGCCTCTGGCTGCAGCCTCGACCCCTACCAGTGCGAGCTCTGGAGGTTGATTTGACAGACGCTACACTTACTGAGCCATACTCAGTCCATCCATGAGCTCCAAGAGCTGAAGTTGATCCCCCCAGTACATCTGGGACCAGTTTTCAGGGCTCTCACCATCTTGTCACCTTCTGTCTGCCCTGCCTCGTCCGTTTTACTCATGGCAACATTTCTCAGATGAACAGGCCACTTCAAAACCTGTTCTTGGCAGGCAGCTTTTGTCAGTCCCATGTCTTTTCCAGCTAGTATGGGGTCTGGCTGATGGTGCCTTCCCCCCAGGAGCAACAAATGCAGCCATCCTGCCCTTATCCTGGTGAGGGGCCGTTTCTTTTTCAGCTCTGAAAGGGGTGTAGCAACAGCAATGGTGTAGCAGCAATTCTGGTTAACCCCTTGTGGGCTGGTGGGCTGTTTGGAGCAGCCCTCAACACAGTGCCAACAAGCATCAATCGCAGTAACACACTGATAAATCTACATGACAGACACTTTTAGTGCAATAAAGTGTTTTAGGGACCTAAATGGGACACAGTCAAGTGTAATTGTGTTCTCAGTAAGGCACAGTAAGGTGTTCCTGTTCATGACATCAAAAACATGCAGCGACCCGGAAAGCAGGGGGGGGTGTGAGGGAGGCGCTGGAGAGGATGAGAGTGATGGTGCCGGCAATGAGGGTGGTGGTAGTTACTCATGGTGGCTTGTGCCTGAGCTCAGGCTCCTGCTTGATAGTGGCTGGGGTGCCCTTGATGTTGGATGTGTGGGTAGCTGGGTGCAAGGCAGAAGGACAGGTGAAGATGTACGGAGGTGGACAATGGTGGGGTCAATGATGAGGCCCCTTTGGTTTCAATAAAGTATCTCTTTACTTAATAGACTATAGGAATTGCAGTACATATAGCAGTAATAGGCACACTTCTAAGGTATATTACAGAGTCCTTCACAAGTCTCTCTCTGGATACATTTTGCAACCTTCCCAAATATCCAAAAGAATACTGTGCTTTATTAGCTTTTTCTGTCGAGGGGTTGAGATCATAGATTTGGACAGCCAGTCTGTCTCCAAAGTTTGGTGGGCACCGAAACAATATACCTTGTCCAAAAGCAGTAAAGTCTTTTACTATAAATGGGCGAATATCTTACTGTCTTTATCCAGCACAGCCTTGATGGTTCTCTACCTTCCATAAAACTCTGTTCTCTTACTATCATGGGTAGTTCACTTGTTCTCTGGCAGCTTTAAGTTCCACGGATGAAGATTCCTTGGAGCTAGCTTTTCCCTAATGCTATTTTCCAGGAGCTCATACATGCACGTGTTGCCCGTAGCTTTGATCACTAGCTACTGCCTACTCCCTACACAGCCTCAGGCTCGGGGATAAAAATTCCATGGATCCAGCTTTTTAGGCCTACTTCTGAGGAGCTTATGCACATGTTGCCTCTAGCTTTGATTACTAGACATTCCCTACTCTACAAGCCAGGATAGGCAGGTCGAGCTAATCTCCCAGCAACCTAACTAGCCCTACCAGTATTAACTATTCACTGCCCATAGAAAACTATTAGGGAAACGAGTATCTAAACAATACATTACACCATTAACTCTTGGGCATAAAATTAACTCATTAGCAGTTATCCTTTGGGTTACTTCAGTAGCCCCTCAGAGACCTACAATGGCAAGGTAAAGCAGGCTGCATTGCCTAAAGTTACTTTGGTGAAGCCCTGACCTGGTGAATTTATGCTATGTGTAGTTATGAAAGCTTTTAAACTGCAACATCTATTCATACTCGAAAGCCAATCTTACATGCTCTATAGTGGAGTCATCTTGAGGGAAATCAATGAGCTTTAAAAAGGATAGCAGAATAGGGTGCAGCATTAACATGTGAAGACAAAACTGATGTTTTGGATTTTATGAGGCATTTTTCCTTTTTATTTAAATAAACAAAACAGAATAAACATTGGAATCTCCTTCATCTGCCAGTGTCTATACTTGCACTTCTATTATTCTGAACCCTATATGACATTTGCAGTGACTGAGATGTCTGTGTCAGTTAATGCGATCTATAGATCCTAGATAACAGGGGCCCAACAGACATCCTCAGAAAATTGAACCTATCTGGGTATAGTAGTGGTACCCTGCCTGCCACACTCAGTTTGAAGCTCTGCAGACTTTATATACTGACTTGGCCTTGTAGATGTTGAAGTTCTGCTTTGTCTTCAAGAACATTTCAGAATGTCCATAACTTAAAGTGTTCCGTGGTTTGAGAAGAAATGAAGCACTCATCTTCATTGATGCAGCATGCGTAATACTTTATCAGAACATGATGCGTGAGCCTGATCAGGCTGATTAGAACAAAGGCTGGTACTCTATTTCCTTAAAATCAGATGTCTGTGTCTTGTCTTGCTGTGACATGTGCACAGCTGGGCACTAACTTCTTCCATATGAAATTGTAGCCTACGAAGCCAAATGTCATTCCTCTCCTACTCCATAAATTAAAATGTCACTCCTTGCAGTTCACATTATAGTTATTAGATTATGGAAACAGAGTAACAGGCGAAGAGAGACAACATGTACAAATTGCCAACAGGACCCATAGTTGCACAAAATGTGTCAAAAATATGATATTATACTATTAAATTATCTGCTAATTATTTCTCTAAGTTTCTCGCAGGTCACTAGGCAGACATAGCAGAGCTGGAGAGGGTTCAGAGAAGGGCAACTAAAGTGATAACTGGAATGAGCGGACTACAGGTCCCAGAAATATTGTCAAATTAAGGTTATTCACTTTGGAAAAAAGACGACTAAGGGGAGATCTAATAACAATATATGAATATATCATATATCCCATCATCTACGGTATTTATCCCCAGGACTGTGACTGTGACAAGGGGACCTCCTCTGCGTCTGGAGGAAAAGGAGATTTTTGTGAAACTCACCTGTAAAATCTTTTTCTCGTAGTTCCATTGGGGGACACAGACCATGGGTATAGCTTAGAGGTATTAACAGGAGGGACACTATGCAAATAGAAGAAGCTCCTCCTCCTCGGGCTATACCCCCAGGCTCCAGCAGGAGAACTTCAGGCGTTGCCAAAGCAGTAGGAGAAGGAGAACAAAAAGGTAAAGGAACCAAACAGACCGTAAACCGTGAGGTCCAACCAGAGAACAATAGAAAAAACATCCTCCCGTGCATACGCAGGAAGGGGTGGGAGCTGTGTCCCCCAATGGAACTACAAGAAAAAGATTTTACAGGTGAGTTTCACAAAAATCTCCTTTTCTCGGGCATTCCATTGGGGGACACAGACCATCGGACGTCCTAGAGCAGTCCATGGGGTGGGAGACACTCACAGCACCGCCAGGAGCCACGTCCAACGGTCAAACGGGAACCGCTGCCTGCAACACCTTGCGCCCAAGGGCCGCGTCAGCGGACGCCAGCAAATGCACTTGATAAAATTTAGTGAAGGTATGCAGGGACGACCAAGTGGCCGCCTTACACAGCTGGGACGCTGAAGCCCGATTGCGACAGGCCCAGGAGGATCCCACCGCCCTAGTGGAGTGGGCAGTGATCCGGGCCGGAGGAATCTGACCACGAGCACGGTAAGCAGCAGAAATGGCTGATCGTATCCAGCGCGCCACGGTGGCCTTGGAGGCCGCCAAACCCCGACAAGGACCGCCAGGAACCACAAGCAGGGAATCAGAACAGCGGAAATCAGCCGTGGCCCTCAGATACACTCGAAGAGCCCGAACTACGTCCAGGGAATGGAGAGCGCGCTCTTTGGAGTTCGCCGGAGAAGGACAAAAGGAAGGTAAAACCAGGTCTTCATTAAGGTGGAAGGGCGAAACCACCTTAGGTAGAAAGGATGGGACCGGACACAAAACCACCTTATCCTGGTGAAAAACCAGGAAAGAATCTCTGCAGGATAGCGCAGCTAGCTCCGACACTCGCCGAATAGAGGTTATGGCCACCAGAAAAACCACCTTCCAGGTAAGGAAGGAAAGAGTCACATCTCTAAGGGGCTCGAAGGGGGCCCCCTGGAGGCCGAGGAGAACCAAGTTAAGGTC
The DNA here is from genome assembly GCA_033119425.1 of Bufotes viridis. NCBI lineage: Eukaryota > Metazoa > Chordata > Amphibia > Anura > Bufonidae > Bufotes > Bufotes viridis. The sequence goes on from CM065592.1 coordinate 70,295,179, forward strand.
CCAAGACGGCAGGGGATGGATGTACGTGGGCACCGAACGCGCCACCCCTTGAAGAAAGGTCCGCACCGGATCGAGACGAGCAAGGGACCTCTGGAAGAAGACAGCCAGAGCCGAGACCTGACTCTTCAAGGAACCGAGGGAGAGACCCTTCTCAAGGCCAGACTGCAGAAATGCAAGTACCACCGGAATGGAAAAGCGTAGGGGAGGAAGCCCCGAGGACTCACAAAAGGAAAGAAAGGCCTTCCATGTGCGGTGGTAAATCCTAGAAGAAGCCGGCTTCCGCGCCTTAATCATGGTCCGCACCACTGACTCGGAGAAGCCCCGTGACTTCAGGATGATGGTTTCAGCAGCCAGGCCGTTAAACGCAGCGACCGTAAGTTCCGGTGGAAGAGAGGCCCCTGAGACAGAAGATCCTCTCTGTCCGGGAGAGGCCAAGGAGCGTCTGCGAGCATGCGCACAACGTCCGCGAACCAGGCGCGGCGGGGCCAGTCCGGGGCGATGAGAATCGCCGGGATCCCCTCCAGCGCGATCCTGCGAAGAACCTTGGGTAGCAGAGGAAGGGGGGGGGGAGACGTAGAGAAGGCGGAATTGTTGCCATGGAGATACCAGCGCGTCCACTCCGCAAGCTCTCGGGTCCCGCGTCCGAGCCAGGAACACTGGGACCTTGCAGTTCAACCTGGAAGCCATCAGGTCGATGTCCGGACGGCCCCACCTGCGGCAAAGGTCCTGGAAGACCTCCGGGTGCACTGACCACTCGCCGGCATCCACCTTGGTCCGACTCAGAAAATCCGCCGTCCAGTTGTCGACACCCGGAATATACACCGCCGACAACACCGGGACGTTGGACTTCCCCCACTGGAGGATCCGCTCCACCTCCTGCATTATGGCCCTGCTGCGGGTCCCGCCTTGATGATTGATGTAGGCCACAGCCGTGGCATTGTCCAACTGGACCCACACAGGAACCCCTGCAAGGATCCGGGTCCAATGAGAGAGGGAGAGAAAAATTGCTCGCAGCTCCAGGATATTGATCGGAAGGCGAGATTCCTCCGCTGACCAAACCCCTTGAACCGTCTGGTTCCGGAGAACCCCGCCCCAGCCCGAAAGGCTGGCATCCGTGGTGACAATCGTCCAGACAACAGGAAGAAAGGACCGCCCGGACTCCAGAATCAGGGGGAACAGCCACCAAGAAAGAGAGGTCCGAACCCGAGGGGGAAGGTGGACCCTGGAGTCCAGACCCAGAGGGGACCTGTCCCAGCGGGAGAGAATCAGCCGCTGAAGGGGACGAGTGTGGAACAGCGCGTACGGGATGGCCTCGAAGGATGCCACCATGAGGCCCAGGGTCCTCATGCACTGCCGAATGGACAGAGGCTGGGTAGACAGCAGGAGCCGAACCGCCTCCTGAATCTGGCAGGACTTTGAGTCTGGAAGGAACACCTTGGCGACTGACGTGTCCAGGATCATCCCCAGGAAGGAGAGCCTCTGGGATGGGAGGAGAGTCGACTTTGGCCGGTTGATAAACCAGCCGAACTGTTCCAGAGTCTGGACAGTAATTTGGACGCTGTCCACGGCTTGTGGAAAGGACGGGGCCTTTATCAGAATGTCGTCCAAGTAGGGCAAAAGAGAAATGCTTCTTGAACGAAGTAAGCCCATTAGAGGTGCCAGGATCTTGGTAAAGACCCGCGGGGCAGTAGCCAACCCAATGGGAAGGGCGATGAACTGAAAATGACAGTCTCCGATAGCAAACTGCAGGTAGCGTTGATGCGACTCTGCTATAGGGACGTGTAAATAGGCGTCCTGGATGTCCACTGAGGCAAGAAATTCCCCTGGAAGAAGGGAGGCAATGACCGACCGGAGGGACTCCATGCGGAACTTCCGGACCCGCAGGAACTTGTTGAGCAGCTTTAGGTCCAGGATAGGGCGCACATACCCTTCCTTCTTGGGCACCACAAACAGGTTGGAATAAAAGCCTGTTCCCTGCTCCTTCAGGGGAACAGAGGAGATGACCCCCCGTTCCAGAAGAGAGGTGACCGCCCCAAACAGAGCCGAAGCTCGGACGGGGTCTCCCGGAACCCGAGAGGGGAAAAAACGTTCCGGTGGTCTGGATTCGAACTCTATTTTGTAACCAGACGTTACAATCTCTAGAGCCCAGGCGTCCTGAATGTGAGCTCTCCAGGGCACCAAGAGAGGTGGGGGCGCCCCGTCATGCTGAGGGCTGCTTGGGGGCGTGCAGACTGAGCTCTCGGGAGCCAGGAGGGCTGAGCCTTGAAGGAAGACTTCTTGCGGGAGTCCTGAGATCCCCCGGCCGAAGATGAGGAGAATGGCCGGACAGAGGAGAAGCGCCGAAAGGAGCGGTACCTGGGCCCAGAAGAATTCTGGCGAGCAGGGCGTCTGGACCTAGGCTGGAGCAGATGAGTACTCTTACCCCCGGTCGCAGCTGAAATGAACTCATCCAGCTGGGCCCCAAAAAGACGGGAACCATCAAAGGGAAGGTTAGCAAGGGAATGCTTGGAGGAGGCATCCGCATCCCAGACCTTCAACCAGATCTCCCTGCGCTGGATCACCGAGAGGGAGGAGATGCGGGCAAACAGAGCCGCAATGTCCATAGAGGCCTCGCAGAGGAATTTAGCTGCCTGAGACATCTGGAGGATGAAGTCCAAGGTGTCAGCAGACGCATGCAGGTCCGTCAAATCTTGGTGATGACGTTGCAGCCACATAGAGAGGGCCCTAGCAACCCACGCAGATGAAAATGCCGGGTTCAGGGACGTGCCCGCCAAGGAAAAAATGGACTTGGATAAGGAATCCAAGCGCCTGTCCACAGCATCCTGTAGAGAGGAGCCGTCCAGGACTGGTAGGGCAGTATTTTTGGCCAGCCGGGCCACAGGCGGATCCACCTTAGGAGGTGAAGCCCACTGATCAACGCTAGTGGCAGGAAATGGGTACAGCGTATCCATGCGCCTAGCAGAAGTAAATTTTTGGTTTGGTCGGTCCCAGGCCTTGGACACGACCGCGGTGAACTCACTGTGGACGGGAAACACCGCTGCCTCGGATTTTTTAGGCGGGAAGAGGGCAAACTCCTGACTGGTGGGAGGAGTAAGGTCCTCTTGGAGGTTGAAGGTGTCACGGACCGCCGTAACCAACTCAGAGACCATAGCGGACAGTCTGGGAGGGGGATCCCGCTCATCCAAATCTGACAATTCCCCTTCTGATTTCTGCTCCCTAGGGGGAGAACCATCAGAGCGCGCCTCAAGGCGGGGGGGGGGGGGGGGAGCGGAGACATCAGATGAGGATTGCTGACGCTCAGGCAGTCTCTTAGTGCCCGGACGACCCCTGGGAGGGTCACTGGGGGGAGTTAGAGCGGGAAGCGCCTCTGGGTTAGCGGGCGTCATACGCTCTATGAAGGCCAACGCCGCTTTGGCTACTAGGGCCAGATCCACAGCAGCACTAGACATGGCAGATGCCCAGGCGGGTACCACCGAGTCCGCACGGGTAGGTGGGGAACCAGGCTGGACTAACGCAATAGGGGCAACCTGGTCGGGGCCATGGGCAGGGCATGAGGTACAGAGACCCGTGACCGAGAGAGGCAGAAGGCACGACTTACAGGACCCCAGTGGAGCCTGAGAAGAGGCCTTGGCAGATTTAGTGGGAGCCCCAGGCTTAGGCATGATTGGCACCTTTGGGGAAAAGAAGGAAAAAATTCTCCTACCAGACTGTGTTCAGGAAGCAAACCTGGTCAAAACGATCGCTCTGGCAAGTGCTGAGTTCGGCAGAAACTGGAAATCCAAGTGTCAGGAAGGCAGAGAGCACGAGAGAACCACGGCAGACACCTTGCTGTAGGAGCCGGAGGAAGCAGGAGTTAGGCTCCGCCCCTAATTAATTATGCGGCGGGGAAAACGCGCGTGCGATACAAAAGAATGCTCCTAAGATGTCTGAATTCCTTCTGCCGTGCTGGGGACCCTTATTATAAGGCCCCCCAATAGATACAAGGCAACTGAGAGCCGTGGCAGGAGCTCTGTCTGCAGCCACCGCGTCTGCTCCTCCAGGCAGAGCGGCCTCTTAAGGTGGCCCCGACCTATTAAGGTGGAAGAGATTCTTAAGGTGGCACCAGACTTAAGGTGGCACCGAGAAATAGTGCTGCAGAACCCTTAGAGGTACCAATTCCCTCTATTATGGGTGAGAAAAATGCCTCATAAGTGCCTCATATGCCCCCAGCCCCCAAGTTCACCCAGTCGGCCCAGGGAGGACAAGAAGAGGGAGAAGAAGAAACACAGACTGCAGTCATACTTATCTGTTCCTGCAGTCTTCTCCCTCTAAGTCCGGACCAGCAGGGAAGCACCTCTTCAGACGTTTGACTCCGCAGGGTGGGAGATACAGTGCTCTGGATTTAGGGTGGCCGCAGGTGTCCCAATGGCTGGTGGGATGCGGTGCTACCAGGGAGCCCGGATCCTCTTTTCTTCTTTGGGGGAAAGGTGGAGGAGGCCAGGCAACGTCCACGGGGTACCAGGAAAGCGCCTCTGTAAGAAAAATAATAAACAGGAGTAGCAGTGTCATCCTCCTTCTACAGACACTAAGCAAAGACTGAAGTTCTCTTGCTGGAGCCTGGGGGTATAGCCCGAGGAGGAGGAGCATCTTCTATTTGCATAGTGTCCCTCCGGGTAATACCTCTAAGCTATACCCATGGTCTGTGTCCCCCAATGGAATGCCCGAGAAAGAAGGTTTCTCTACAAATATAAAAGAAGATTCTTTACAGTAAGAGCAGTGAGACTATGGAACTCTCTGCCTGAGGAGGTGGAGATGGTGAGTTCACTAAAAGAGTTCAAGAGGGGTCTGGATGTGTTTCTGGAGTGTAATAATATTACAGGTTAAAGTTACTAGAGAGGGGTCGTTGATCCAGGGAGTTATTCTGATTGCCTGATTTGATTCGGGAAGGAATTTTCTTCCCCCTAAAGTGAGTAAAATTGGCTCTACCTCACAGGGTTTTTTTTGCCTTCCTCTGGATCAACTTGCAGGATAACAGGCTGAACTGGAAGTTCAGATGTCTTTTTTCAGCCTTATTATGTCTATACTTTTCTCTCATCTTCTGAGACAACTCTCTCTTTAGCTTTCTTTCGTCCATGTTCAGTGTGGTACATGACACCAAACAGCACAGTGACTACTTTTAACCCTTTAAATAGGCAGACTGACTGATTACAAGTTTGAAGGCACCTGTGATGCTAATTACAGGACACACATTAGTTTAACATGTACCTATAGTCAAATTATTTTCAATCTTTTCTAGGGGTACTACAATTTTTGTCCAAGCCAGTTTTATTAATTTTTTTTTATTTTTTTTTATTATTCTGTTGAACCACAATTAGCTGATTTTCAGTACATTATTGCTTATTATTATTTTAGTCAGTTTCAGGTTATTTCAGTGACCGCTGTGGGTTTCTTTACTTAATGGAAGGGTACGGTATTGTCCACATGTGTATCTACATTTTTTCCTGTGTACAGTAAAAAGCGTTCTTAATTTCTTTTTTACTAACTATCAGCGCTGATTGCTGACAGCCATGTTCTCCTCTGTCTCTCAGGCACGTCCTTGCAAGTAGTTAGTTACTGACATCACTGGGGAAATGGATGAGAGTTAGGGTGTCAGTAATCAGAGCTGAGAGTCAGTGCAAAAGTCAGGTGGACAGGAAAAAACAGTTTTAGTGCTCGCAGTGTGCTGTGTTTTTTTCTCTGGCCGCTTCTTGGCATGTTTGCCGTGCTGCAGCGGAATCTCAGGCTCATCCCCATCCCCATTTTAGTGAATAGGGCCGTGGAGGACTTCCATCAGCACACGTGTGCAAACGTTACAGCCTTCCGGACAAGCCTGTGTGAAAGAAGCCTTAGTAGTATAGGGACTGTCAACCAGCTGCGGTCTTGCTACCTAGGGCTTGCACTGCAAGTAGGAAGGGAAAGCGGGCTGTGTGCTAGGTTAGGGCTCTCTGTCTGTGTTTGTACCTACCTACAGGCTTTACACCAGATGATTAGGTATGGTAGCTGGTTGGATGGCAATTGATTGGCACTAACAGGCACTTTTGGATATAGGTGTCCACTGTAATATTGGCTTGATGCAAGTCTTGTCTAGTGGTAGTTTAGATTATGGGTGTCTGCGTCTTAGTCCCTTACCTGCAGTGGTGTCTATAAAACTGTAATGTCGCTGACCACTCTCCTGCCTTGACACACTGATGCTTTCTTGAAACGCTGATCTCTATGTTTGTGTCACAGGATAATAAAATCTGGTTCTGAGAAGCAGAAGCTCTGATATGTGCTTCCTCTCCTCTCTGTCTCAACTGAAACTCCTCCTCTTGGCAGGAAGTTGGACTCTGTACAGCCCACTGCTACCAAGTGGGGAGTGACAGGTTGGTTCGCCCTGTTCCTGCCAGCCGATGAATACCATACCTATTCTTGCAGGAATAAACGGCCAAAACAATAAAATACATAACATTACATAACTATATACAACATTATAAAACATTGCAGATACCCCCAGGTCTGGGGTACTGCGCATGCAATGTGAACCTCAGTTCTCGCTGTAATTGTCTTTTAAAAGCTAAGTACACCTTTGTGGGCAATTTTTCTTATTTATAACAAGGGGAGAAACAGAACTGGATTGCACATCCACAATGCTATGCTTTGATCTAATTAAACTCGCTATCTCAGCGTAATATTAAAGTGTACAGCCCCCTATAATGTATGCTGTACAAGAGGCATTAGTGTCTGTGAAGGTTCTGATTTATCCAGGTCATAGTTTATCTCTAAAAAATTAATCAAGGCAACTGGATTGCTGTAGATTTCATGAAAACGTTTTACTCGTTTTTCCAACGAGCTTTCTCAATTCTGAGTGACTTGTACAAGGATTCTCTGGGAATAAATATGTAACTGAATCAACATCAGGTAATAAGGTAATTATACCCAGCATGGGGTCAAAGGTGTTGATTCCATAGTCCTAATTGTAGTCAGTAGATGATAATGACCTCCCAGTAAAAGGTGTCAAGACAGCATTGTAAGTGGCAGACAATAGATGTCCAAACCCCCCCCGTCTTTATTCAAGCTTGGCTTCTCCATTTTTACGTAGATGGCCTCCTTCACACCTCATTTGTACCAATCGGCCTCCTTATCCAAAACACTTACTTGACTGTCTTCAAAGGTGTTCTTTTAGATGTAAGTACACAGCTGAATCTTGACCAGAGGTTTTGGCTCTTCCATGCTGTGCCATACACTGATGTAGTTGTTGTTTTGTTTCGCCGATATACAGTTCTGCGCAATCCTCATTGCACTGGACTGCATACATAATGTTGTCCATCTTGTGTTTAGGCGTTCGGTCTTTTGGGTGACCCAGTTGTTGTCTCAGTGTGTTGCTGGGTTTAAAGCAGACAGGGATGTCATGTTTATTAAAAATTATTTTTAGTTTCACAGACACCCCAGCTACTTATGGGATAACCATATTTTTGCATCTGTCATGCTTCTCGCCCTCACTAGTAGTCTTGGTGTTCTTTCTTCTCCTTCCTTCTGTTTTGACAAAGGCCCAATCTGGATACCCACAAGTTTTATGGCATTAGTGTACATTTTGATAAAAAGTCATAAGCCCACTCACCGCGCCAAGGTTGCCTCTTTGAGTGGGACCTACTCTGACAAAAAAGGAACAGCACAGTGTGATGACAAAGCGTCGCTACCCTAGTGGGTGGCGGGACCCAGGAGTCAAAGAGCAACCCTGCTGTCTGACAATGCCACCGATGGCACTGAGTCCCACCAACCCTCCAGCACAGCACCACAAAAACAAAGCCCACCGCGCAGTATTCAGTTCTGTTTTTCCCCTTGATATACGCAATTTTTCTTATTAGCGCACTGTACTTATTTTGAGCTAAAATTTTTTTTTTTAGTTGGTCTTTATTAAAAATATAGCATCCTTTTTTCTGTACGTAGCTGAGATGCGCTAGCAGCAGCCTGTTGATTTTCTGTCTTTTCCATCATTTGGGGAGATGACAAGCTCCCTATTAGAGATAAGTGAATCGAAGCTGACAAAGTGGAATTCGATCCGAATTTCAGGAAAAATTCAATTCGCAACAAAGCCGAATTTCCTCACGCTTCGTCGTAACGAATCTCATTTTTTGCTAAAATGGCTGCTGTATGTGTGAGGACATGGAGCAAGGCACTCTGGGAAGGTGGGATCACCCATAATGACATGCATGCAGCCTATCAGCAGCCAGCCAGCCCTGTGATGTCACAGCCCTATAAAGAGACGTCTGCAGGCGCTAGGGACAGTGATAGGAAAGACCTGATTGTGGTGAAAAAAGATTTATAAGTGCAGGGAAAGGATAGGGAAGAATAGTTCCACAGCAATTATGTAGAACAGGGTTAAGTAGGGGAAGTTACAAACTGGGTAATAGGGCTATTACACCTTGGTGCACTGACTGGTGATCCAAATTGCCATTATACAGCTCTGTCATTCCAGCAAACCGTTCTTGTTATTGGGGTGCAAGTGCTGTTTGATACAGCCATTCAAGTTATATGTTGTAAAGCCCTTTTTGCCGTGTATTAGTGGCAAAAGAAAAATATATTTGTCCTTGGCGGGTGCAGTGATATATTCTAAAGCCCTATTCGTCGTTCAGGGTTGCACTAATCTGTTGAAAAGCCTTTTGTGTTGTGTAAAAGTAGAAAAAAATAAGGGCCTAATTGCCGTTTAGCTGTGCAGTGATATATTCTAAAGCCCAGTTTGCCGTGTATTAGTGGCGAAATAAAAACATATTCGCTGTTCAGCGTTGCACTTATATGTTGAAAAACCTTGTTTAGTGGAAAAGTGGAAAAAATAAGGGCCTATTTGCCGTTCAGCAGTGCAGTTATATGTGGTAAAGCCCTTTTTGCCATGTATTAGTGGCAAAAGAAAAATATATTCACCATTCAGCATTGCACTTACCCTATTTTTCGCTTTATAGGATGCACTTCCCCCCCCCCAAAAGTAGGGGGGAAATGCGAATACTAATGAGCGCTTCCATTATGGAAGGGCTCATTAGTACCGGAGGACCAGAAAGCGGTGAAGGCTATGAGGCTATGTACTTACCACTTCCTGGTCCTCAGCTGTCGGCTGTGCTGTGGCTGCGCACAGCGTGAGGGCGCTCTGTGACCTCACGCTGTGCGTGTCGGGTCACAGCACAGCCGCAGCTGGAGGAAGACAGAGCGCGCTGGAGGTGTGGACCAGCGGCATCAAGGAGCAGGAGAGGTAAGTGTTTTTTTTTTTTTTTATTGATCTGTGGCATGGGGCTCATAAATTATACGTGGGCTCATAATGGGGGCTAATAAATGGACTGGGGGCTCTTAAGGGGGGCTAATAAATGGCACTTGGGCCGATAAATGGCATAGGGTCTCATAATGGAGGGTCATAAATGGCACTGGGGCTCATAGATGGCAAGGGGGCACGGCGGGAAGGATACAAGATACAATAAACACACAGAAAACCTCAAAACAAGTGTCTAGGCCAGAAGCTGGGGATAAAGGTCACCTCATAACAATATCCTACCAACTGACCCTAGACTTCTGTGCACACGTTCAGACCCTAAAGGTGGGAATAAACGTGCCCCCGTGCCTAAGACTGAAGATTCCCTAAAGTCCCTAAGATAGTGGAAAAGGGGGAAAAAGTTAGCCTGCTTTCTCTAATCCTGGAGGAGGCAGGTGTCTCTCTAACAGCCAAGACAGTACACAAAAGGAAACCAAAACCAACTTATCTTGTAGCAGAGCAGAAACAGCGAATCCACCTTTCCACAGAGCAAGATAGAAGCTATAACCCGCACAGGACACTGGGAAGGGCATGATTTAAACTCACACAAACGACCCCACCCAGTGCACCTGAAGGAAGGCGGATACAGCTCAACTCCAAGTTCAAAACAAACAAAAACTACACATGTGCTGCCAACCTGACAGACCTCCGCACATAACCAGAGCAGGGCATGACAGGGGCTTATAATGGGGGCTTATAAATGGCATGGGGGATCATAATGGGGGCTCATAAATGGCACTGAGGCTCATAGATGGCATGGGGGCTTATAATGGAGGCTGATAAATGGCATGGGAGGCTGATAAATGGCATGGGGGGCTAATAAATGGCATGGGGGGCTGTTCTGAGGCATGGGGAGGCTCTTCTGAGGCATTGGAGGCTGATCTGAGGTCTTACTAGGGTCTTATTAACATTGGGGGTCTGATCTGAGGTCTGATTGAGGGTCTTATTAACATTGCGGGTGTGATTGGGGCTGTCAGATGAGGTCTGATTAACATTGGGTGTCTGATTGCTGGCCTGATCTGAGGTCTAATGAAAAATATTTTTTCCATTTTGTCCTCCTCTAAAACCTAGGTGCATCTTATCATTGGGTACGTCTTATAAAGCGAAAAATACAGTATATGTTGAAAAGCCTTGTGTAGTGTAAAAGTGGACAAAAATAAGGGCCTATTTGCCGTTCAGAGTTGCAGTTATATGTGGTAAAGCTCTTTTTGCGGTATGGACCAAATTACATAGTGGTGAAAAAGGCTTTTTTAGGAAAATTGATGTTCACTTTCTTCTGTATGAACCAAATTCCATTAGCCTTTGCATTGGTGAAGTTTTCTATTTTAAACAATTTTTTTTTTCCTAGAAAATTGATGGGTGGCTGTAGACCTCCTTTTGCTGTATGGACCAAATTACGTCATCATAGGTTCTGCAGTAAACATAATGAAGACGCTGATGACAACACACCAGCAAACTTTGCTTTTACCATCTATTCACAATTAAATCAAGCAGCTTCAGTAAGTTCAAAATATTCATGTGTTTTTATCTGCTCTGTCTGCATTTCGATTTCCATAGCAAACGAGACATGACAGGAGAGCCACAGTTTCATCAGAATTGTGCGTAACATTCTTGCTCCCTGTGCAAAGCCATAACAAAAAGACTCCGTAGGCATACACATCAGAGGAAGCTGAAGCTGGTTGCCCCAATTTTCATTCAGGAATCAGGAGCAGTAAACAGCAGGAAGCAAATAGAGGTGGCTGAACTCCGCTACTCTGCATCTCTTGTGAAGTCAATGTCTCCAACTATGCCCCTCTCGCGATTTACAGCAAATACATTATTTTCATGTAGAGATCCAAGAATTATGTTGGAGGCATGTAGTGTATGCAAGCCATTTCATTTCAAACATGTTTTTTTTCGGGAAAATTGATGGGTGATTGTACACCTCCTTTTGCTGTATGGACCGAATTATGTAGTAGTGACATTTTGTATGTGAAACAGGATTTTTTGGGAAAAATTGATGGGTGATTGTAGTCTTTCTTCTTTATGAACCGAATTTCATTATCCTTTCATTGGTGAAATTTTTTATTTTTAAACATGTTTTTTTCGGGAAAATTGATGGGTGATTGTACATCTCCTTTTGCGGTATGGACCGAATTACGTTGTGGTGAAATTTTTTATGTGAAACAGGCTTTTTGGGGGAAAATTGATGGGTGATTGTAGACTTTCTTCTGTATGAACCGAATTCCATTATCCTTTCATTGATGTAATTTTTTATTTCAAAGTTTTTGGGAAAAATTGATTGGTGATTGTAGACATCCTTTTGCTGTATGGACCAAATTACATAGCGGTGAATTTTTTTTATGTGAAACAGGCTTTTTTTGGGAAAATTGATGGCTGATTGTAGACTCTCATCACCCTCACGCTGTTCTGCACCTGGTTTGCCTGGGCGAATGGAGTCACACAGGAGAGGAACTGCTCCATGTCCTTTTTCAAGAAATCGAATCCTGGCTCTCTCTGCGACAACTCAAAATCGGAACCATGGTGACCGACAACAGGAAGAACATGGTATCGGCGCTGTGTCAAGGAGGGCTGAGCCATGCGCCCTGCATGGCGCACATATTCAATTTGATTGTCAAGCGGTTCCTGAAGTCTTCCACCCATCTGCAAGACATCCTAAAAATGGCCAGGAAACTTTGCATGCACTACAGCAACTCGTACACCGCAAAGCACACCCTCCTTGAGCTGAAGCGGCAAAAAGGCATCTCCTAACATAGGCTGATATGCAACGTTTACACCCGTTTGTAATTCCACCTCCATATGTTGGGCCGACTATACGAACAGACAAAGGCCATGAACGATTTCTTGATAATCCAAGCGGACAGGAGTACTCCCCTGTGTAACCTCGCTGTCAGCCAGTGACAGCTCATGTGTGACACCTGCCGTTTGTTCAAGCCCTTTGAGGAGGCCACGTTACTTGTCAGTCGCCAGGACTAGGGGATGAACAATGTCATTCCACTGCTTCATGTCTTGGAACAGGTGCTGGTAAATCTGGCTGGTCAGGGGACAGAAGACGTAGCGCCTAGATCCCATGGCCACATGAGCCCTGTGGGGGCTGAACTGGAGGAGGACACTGGAGCACAAGCAATGTGTAACGAAATGGGTGGTTTTTACATACAGGTGACAGGAGAGGAGGAGCAGGAGCAACCAGATGAGCTACAGGGCGATGAGGGAGATGAGGCAGAGGACCCAGACACACTGTGGTAGTATGCGGTGGAGATCCCTCCGAGTCCCTCTGAGTCACTTGCACAAATGGCTCGATGCATGCTCACTTGCTTGCATAGTGACATCTGAATTGTCACTATTCGGCAGAGGGATAACTTCTGGCTCTCCACCTTGTTGGAGCCTCGCTACCGGTCCAAAATGGGGGCCTTTTTTATACCCGCTGAGAGGGAGGACAAACTGAACTATTATAGAGACATCCTATAATCCTATGTAGTGAGTTGGCCGCTGCCTATCTGCTCCATTGTCTATCCTCTCGCAGGTCTGACAGGGGGGGCCCTCTGCGCTTACGTTCCACTGCCATGGCTGCAGGGGAGGTGTGGGGTGGCAGGAGCAGTACCAGCTCTATCAGCAGCAGCCTGAGTCTAGAGTTGCTGATGAGCAGCTATCTTCAACCACCTAGTAAAGGAACTACTCACCAGCAGCAGCAGCTAGACCTGGAGCAGGACCTGAACCAGCAGGTTACGGCATACTTGGACAGTACCCTGCCACTCCACATTGAAGAGCCGCTAGAATACTGGGCAGCCAAACTGGATTTGTGGCCAGAACTAGCAGAGTTTGCCGTGGAAAAGCTGTCCTGCCCATCCAGTAGTGTGGCATCAGAGCTGGTGTTTAGTGCGGCCGGGGGTCATAGTTACCCCAAGAACAACTCGCCTGTCCACCCAAAATGTGGAGAGACTCTGACCTTTGTGAAGATGAATCAGGCATGGATCATCCAGGATTTCCACCCACTAATGCCTGATGCATCAGACTAAATCATCCATGGTGCCACACCAACACTTTGACAAAAGGGACCGGTTTCTTCTGGCTACCTGCCTCAGCTACTATTCTGATGCTGCCACCCGCCTGGTGGCACACATCTGATGCCAAGTGCTCCTTCTTTCACTCACCATCTTCAGCAGGTACTGGTATTGCCACCCATCTCCACACTATGTCACCTTGCCATTCTGTGGCCTCCTGATGCTGCTGCTGCCACCTCCACACTGTCATTGTGCCACTCTGTGGCCTCCTCATGCTGCTTCCACCTCACCACTATGTCATAGGGCAACTCTGTGGTCTACTCATGCTGCTGCCACCTCAACACTATGTCACCTTGCCACTCTGTGGCCTCCTGATGCTGCTGCCACCTCCACACTCTGTCACCGAGTCACTCTGAGGTCTCCTCATGCTGCTGCCACCTCCACACTATGTCACCTTGCCAATCTATGGCCTCCTAAAGCTACTACTGCCACCTCCACACTGTCATTGTGCCACTCTGTGGCCTCCTCATGCTGCTTCCACCTCACCACTATGTCATAGGGCCACTCTGTGGACTTATGCTGTTCCCACCCTCCCCACTTCATGACTGGGCCACTATTTTGTCTTTCGGTGTGGCCCTTCTGATCTGTCAGAAGGAAGGAAACATGAGACACAAAACGGATCATGTCTGTGTAGCAGCTGTAAGGCTTATATGTTCCTATCAGAATTGGCTTGTGATTTGGTAGCCAAAAGCAGGAGTGGGTACAAAACGCTGAAGACATGCAAATATTCAATTCACGTGTCATCTCTGATTTGGATCCACTCCTGTTTTTTGGGCATTAACAATACTGATGGATTACTGACCAAATGCTGACCGAGTTAAGGCGGATGCTCAACAGACAGGATCAGTTTTTTGGGGGTTATTATTCTGACGGATCAGAGGAAGGGCAAAATAATCAGTGACCTCAACACAAACGTACTGCTGACACCCTCTCCACTCTGTTAGGGCGGCTCTACTTGTATAAGCGTTTAATAGAACAGGATTTGTTGATATCTATGTGGAATTAGCTGACGACGGTGTCAAAGGAGTGCGCTTCTTCTTGATGCTAACATGGCCCTGTAAGGCTGAGTTTACACTTGAGTTATTTGGTCAGTTTTTGCCCCGTGACTGCCCAAATAAGTAAAGTGTGCAGTGATTCTAAGAGCGATGCCTGTCATCTGCATGTCATACGGAATCAGTATTATTTCACTACCAAAGCAGACTCCCTATGCGTGTTACTGCAAGGCACAATGTTCTACACCACTATAAAGGCTATCTGAAACCAGGAAATAGACATTTTTTGATGCAATTCGCTGTGAATAAATTCAGACCGAACCACATTTTTCCCAAAAAATTCGGCGAACCGGCAAATCGAAATTTAGAAAAATTCGCTCATCTCTACTCCTTATCTCTGTTCTCTAACCTATAAACACTCATTATAGCTCAGTTCTTATTTTACTGATGAGAATGTGGCTTAAATAAGTGTTTATGACCTGTTAGTAGTTTAGAGATAAGGTTAATTAGATGACCCACACAAAGTAAAAGTACCAGTCTCACAGCTAGAAAAACAGTTAACCCTTTGTGACTAAATAGCTCAATATTTTTAATAAAGACCAATTGAAAATATGATTTTTAGCCAAAAATAAGTAAAATGCAATCATAAACAAAAATTGCCTCAGAAGGTGTACACAGCCATGCATTAAATTTCTAACAAATTTGCAGGTTGACACAAAATCTGCTGGGAGCATCACTACTCACAGTAACAAGACAGTAATAGTCATTTGTTAGGATACACATCTCACAGCAATGACAGCCCA
The DNA here is from genome assembly GCA_033119425.1 of Bufotes viridis. Taxonomy (NCBI): domain Eukaryota; kingdom Metazoa; phylum Chordata; class Amphibia; order Anura; family Bufonidae; genus Bufotes; species Bufotes viridis. The sequence continues at coordinate 70,310,327 of CM065592.1, forward strand.
GGTCCAAAACATGACTTGTTTTTGGCAGGAGACTGAGTCTGATTATAGCCAAATAAGCCTTGTTGCAGGAAGGAGCCTTGACTGATGCCAAAGAAGTTCCTTAACAGAGCATGCATTTTCCTATAGGAGTAATGTAAAAACATGAATCAAAACAGAAAGTCAGAAGACGAGTGCCCCCCGCTACTCACTGTGTAAATATGAATTTCCAGGTAGCGCAATCACCCAGGGAGAAAACTATCTTGGAAGAATCCCTCCACAGATATTAAGTAGCCTCCCTGTGGATTAAGTAACACTGCAGACATTCTCTGCCTCTCAGCCCTAATTTCTGAAGTGCCACAAGAAATCATTCGCTGCATTTGAGAACTCATCACGTTATTCACAATAAACATTTATTCATATGTGGAATATATTACGCCAGAAGTTTTGGTAATGGCAGCGCTTATTGAAGAACGGTGTGTGGCTGCAAAGAAAGAGACATTAGAGATTCATGCTATAAATCAGCAGAGCAGGTTAAGCCTCACATAACCACAGGGTAAAGCTATAAGAGATGCAGAGCTGGTAGTCGTGTCTGGGCCACAGCGCCTCAAGGGACACATAAAGTCCTTTGCAACAGAACAAGAAATCAGTATTATGTCAAACAATTGTTGATGGGGATTACAGGAGCTTTAAAGTCACTGAGCACAGGTACCGCAGAGTTGCACTGCACTCAAGAATAGCAGAGTTGAATTCATAGAGCACACATAAACAGGCCAGGCAGGTCAAAGGGCATGCAAGTAATGAAGGAGTGGTGTGCAACTGTGCAGTTCATGGCACATACTGTACGTATAGAGTGCTCTTATTTATGACTGTTTCCATGTATATTCTAATAGATAGTCCAAAGACAGTGACTGTAAAGAAAATGCATCCACTTAAGGACAGAGTTTTTGTTCCAGGACTGCAGTTACTATATAGAATATTCATGCTCAAGAAAATTACTTAGTGGAATTAGGAATAATAGTTGTAATGCAAAGGCCTCAGCTATTCTGAATCCATAAAATACACAGGACAAAGCAACACATGTTGCCTCACTGGCCTACTTTTTGTAGACACTGGTGGAATCCATCCCCCACCCAATCGCTTGGCACAGAAGCTGGTAAGCATGGACCCCCTTGTGCTTTCTAGCACCCACATCACGTTGCACATTCCTGTACAGTCCTTCGATGTGGGCGCTGATGTGAGTGTAGCAAGAGCCGCTCTCTGCTACCTTGGTGAGTAGGTGGCCCAGCATCCTTCTGTTGTAGAAATTTTCTTACCCCGTGCTCACAAGCACGTGTATCAGCTCTTTTTGTGTAAGGAAAGGCCGCACTATTCCAGTAATAAGATAAGATGCTTCATGGTTGAGATCTGGTGAGACTGCCCTCCTCCGACCCTTTCTATATTTACATAGACAGGCAGAAGGGATAACAATAGGAAGGGGCAGGCCCAACACCTGACCACTCCCTTCATGTTCAGCACCGATTAGTGATCAATGCTCAACAAGGCTCACCAGGATTCTCATGTGGGCCTACATAAAGGAACAGCGTCACCATCTCCAGCGGTTGATCAGGCGCACTGGAAATAACGAATGCACGTTCCTTTCCGTATATTGTTCTCTTAATAAATGCATCCACGCCAAGCCAATAAAACCGCTCTTTGGGCAGAGGCCCTAGCTGGCGCACATACATTTCCCAAGACAACACTGCTCTGCAGCGCATCAGTCTCCCCCTGGCCCACAGCCCAGTGCATAGCACATAGACTGCCAGCGGAGACCTCTGCGCCCGGCAGCTGATTGTTCTCTACATCCACAGTAAGATATCCACTCCAATGGTTTACACACTGAGAGACATAATGACAATACATGACATTAAAAACACATCCTAATAAAATGTCCACAACAGTCCCTCCTCTTTGTCATATGCTGCTCAGTGTCCCTCGATGATTCTTTTCTTCGGGTGGTGACTCAGGAGGTGGAGTTGGTCGCCGGCTGGTTTGGAATCCTCTGTATCTGGTCCATGGTTTGGTCTTTAGGGCGTCTCGTCTGTTCAAGCTTCGGTAACACGGTCGGTCAGACATCAGGCGTATAGAAGGAATGGAAACAAAAAAAGCATGAGTACATGTCCTATTTCCTTTGGCCCGGATTCAATTGAAAACCAGTGAACCCCAAGACCTCCCAATCGGCTGCAAAGTAAGATGCAGGGACAAGCTTTATCTGATATTACCCTCTAGGATGTGCTATCAACAAATGTCTTTGTGGCCCTTGCTAGTTGAGGTGCCTTTCCCTTCCTAAAAACTAAACTAAACAAATAAACTGAAGTGATACTCCTCATTCTTTGACGTAGTTGAACAGCTTCTTGCCGTGACTGGTGTGGATCCAGTTGTCTCGTCCCTCGAACTTTAGAAAGGTTGGCGTCATCAGCAGCACCTGGAATGGCCCAAGATATCCTGGCTCTAGTCCTGTCTTTGAATGTTTCTTTAGCACGACCCAATCACCTGGTTAACTAGAAAGAAACTGGTTATTGAGTCTGGGTCTGGGAGAGACTCCCGAACCCGGTGGTAGACATTGCGTGATAATAAAGGGCTACAACAGAACATTCAGGCCATGGGTCAGCTGTGATTCCTCCTTGCAAAAATCTGACCCAACTACTGTCAAAGAAAAGGGAGCCGTGATGGTTCTTGACGTGAGAAAATTGACAGTTAATAGGTTAGAATGGTTAGTAAAAAGTTTGAAAATTGTTGTTTTCTACACCACTTTCTCCCCCCCCCCTCCCCTTCTCATCGTCCTCAAAACCAGGACGAAGAGAAGCTGGGTTCAACATGGTGCATAATCTCAAGGTTAGATGGAGAGATGAGTGAGGGATGAGAGAGAGAGCGAGAAAGAGAGAGAGAGAGAGAGAGAGAGAGAGAGAAGAGGGAGTTTAGTTGGACGGGAGTACATGAAAGTGTTAGTTCATACTGTCTCGGACTTTTGAATGCCCTGTTGCCGGAGATCGATGGATTTGTGCAGCCACAGTTCTGCCTTCTGGAGGGAACCATGGTTTTGGAGTCTAGTGGGGAATTCTCGGACAAACTTTTCCCAAATCCAAACCTCAAAAGTCCCTATCTTTGGGAATGGTTCAATCTGAACCTACAGTCCATTGGTGCCAATCTTTGAGGGGCTTAACAACTCCTCCTCCATAGATGGATTTCATGTGCTGCTTGGCTGTCCTATACTCAGAAGTGGTACCCTTCTGTTCCCTAGTTTTTCCCTATACCCAATGTTTGAGCCTTCTAAAAGTAGGTGCGTCCACCTACAGTGTCCCGCGACACACGCCTGGACGGCTGCTACCCCCTTCGTTCGCCTCTGAGTTGCCCTAGGATTTCTGGCACCGACACAAGGACTCTGTTCACCCTAGTTAGACCTCAGGAAAAGGAGTAGCAGCGTGAGGAAAGGGGCTCTCGCCGACACACGGCGGCCCTCTGAGTCTCCTAATGAGATATACCAGCCTCGGTTTTGGCTCTGAATAGTGACCTGACCACAGGATAGGGCTTCCAATTGCACACAGCTATTGGTATGCCCGGGTGATATATACCACCTTGTCTCCTTAAAAAAAGCTCATCAATTCACTTTCCTTTGCCTATATGATTCTATATAGTCAAGCTTTACAGCACACAAAGCCCTTTTTTTGCAGTGACTGATCAAAAACCTCTCGCTCAGCAGCAACCCTTGAATTCAGACAGTAGTTCCCACACAATATCACGAGACCCCCAGTAACTAAAGAAAAATCCCAGATTGAATGCTGCTTTCTATACCATTATTTTTTCATGGACTTTGCTGGTATTAAACGAGCATGCAATCTGTTAAAAAAATAAAATCATTAAGCTTGCTGCCAATGAGAATAATGTACAAAACGTTAAAAAAATATGCAAACTGGTGCACAATCAGAATGCGTAAAAGAGACTGCGCCCTGATTACAACCAGCCACATTCCTAGACGGGTGTGATTGTCCTCATATTTAATCCTCACCATCACATTTGTCTCACAATAGCAGCTACTTTCTTAAACTACAGTGCAGTCCATTGGGGGGGAAAAAAACAAAACAGCAAAAATTTAATTTAGAATTTAGCATACCTGACTGCACATTACATTATTAAATTTAGAGGCTTCGCCCTTACAATATAAAAAAATATAAAAAAACCTATCCAAAACATACAACTTGATTGGTAGGAGCTTCACTGTAACATGGACATCCTCCAAGCCACCATAACGTCTCCATCGTCGGAATCAAATACAGTGCTGAGCCACGCCCCCTGCACTGATCACATGACGGTGACGTCACCCCAGATCCTTCGGCTTTTCCAAAGTTCGGGTTCGTGGAAGCCACCCCTTATGGATTCCATATGCCGGGATAGTCCGCGGTAGTGGAATCCATAACGGGATTCGGCGATTACTCCAACATCTCTATTTAAAAGTAATATCAGGAAGTATTACTTTACTGAGAGAGTAGTGGACGCATGGAATAGCCTTCCTGCAGAAGTGGTAGCTGCAAATACAGTGAAGGAGTTTAAGCATGCATGGGATAGGCATAAGGCCATCCTTCATATAAGATAGGGCCAGGGGCTATTCATAGAGTTCAGTATATTGGGCAGACTAGATGGGCCAAATGGTTCTTATCTACCAACACATTCTATGTTTCTATGTATATATGTGTCTTAGTCAACGCCGAGGATAAACGACGGCGTTTTGGACTGCAGAGAAGTAAGGGGAGTAAATGGTTAATATAAGGAGCAGCTGTAGGGAATAGTATAGCCTAATAGGGGTGTGTGGCATCTAGGTCGGAATAAAATGGTGATAGGCGCTGTATTCTCCCTAATATCTGCCCCCGTTATCTGATTGGCCCTGGTGGGTGGTTCTGACTGAGGTTATGTATGGGGCGGCAGGAGCCCGCCCTGGTCTTTTTCTCCTGGCACCTGTGCAGCTTTCTCAGGTATGGCCACGGAACAAGACCTTATGGCTGTGCTCGCAGCCCGCTTGAATAGTGAAGTGCAGGAGTGCCGGCAGTACGAGAAGCGTGTCTTCCGGCCGAGCGGCTCTTGGCCACACCCCCCGACTCAGCAGTTGGCGCTGCTGTTCAGGAGTGCTCAGGGAGTCTACACAGCGCGCCACTGCCTGCACACGTGCCGATCAATATGGAAAATCGCCCAAGTAATGTTTCCTCTGCTGAGGAGAACACCCCCATCGTTACCCCATCCTCCAATGCCCTGCCACATGATATTGCACAGGCGGTGTCTACCCCTCCAGTCCCCTCTCAGTTAACCCCTGCACCTCTAGCAATTACTCCTAACCTGGAGCCAAATGCCGTGAGGCATTAAACCCCACATGCCAGTCGACCACTGCAGTTCCCGACCGCCGACATCGGCGCAGGTCGGCATCCCATTCAAGGCGCCGCTCACGCTACAGCTACAGGACCTCTCGTAGGAGTCACAGGGATACCCGCTCCAGGTTATTCAGGTGGCGGTCGCCGTCTTCTTCAGATTAGAGTTCCAGCGGACCCAGTTCTGTTGGGTCAAGGACCGAAAGGAGACGTGATGGCGAGTGGCCAGCCGTTCGTCTCGCAGGACCGATCCGGCAAGCACCGCGCAGATGGCGAACCCCCCGATCGCACAAGCCACGGTGGCGGCACCATCTACGCAAGGTCAGCTTAATTGCACAGGGGCATGGGGCGTCGACAAGGTGGGTACAGGCTTAGTGCCAGCATTGCGAGCGTTGTTAGCGCAGCTAGAAGCCGCCCCTGCGGTGGATCCCCTTCCTGTTAAGTTACCTGATATGGCACGTGCTAGCGTCCATAAAGAGTCTTTATTTTGCGGTCTTAGTCCATTAGGTTCTCATTTGGATGAGGAAACAAAAAATAAGATATGGTCAAGCCAGTATGTTGATATATGTTCCTTAGTTTCCATTGATCAGCATACAGTAGACAAAGAAAGGAGGCCGAATGCGGAACATTTCATAGACCGTAAACCGAAAGTAGCTCTCACCATAGGCAATTGGCTGCAAGCCTTTTCTGTATTAGGTTATACTATGGCTAATCGCCACCCTGAACGGTCGGCGGAACTCTTCATCTACATGGACTCCATTTATAATGCATTTAAGATTTAAGTCACATGGCGGTTCAGCATGGTGGCGATATGATGAAGAGTTCTGTCGACGATTAGCATTGTACCCAGAGATTGGTTGGGGCGTGAAAGCTACGGACTTGTGGCTAAGGCTCACGTTAGCGCAAAAATCAAACCCCTTTCCTTCCGTGGCCGCTGGCTCCCCAGCAACTGGACAGGGGCCAGTGGCCATGCGCAAACCAGGGGCCTGTTGGATCCATAATGAAGGGCACTGTAAATTCTTTTCCTTGTGCAAGTATAAACATGAGTGCTCAGTGTGCAGATGAGCCCACCCAGCCGTCCGCTGCTCCCATAACCCCCACGGCCACAAGCCTTCTCCCGCCACTGGTGGGAAAGACCCCGGTGAGCGTTCACGCGATGTCACATTGGCTAAATAATTACCCCTGCAGAGTTATGGCGGCCCAATTACGTTTTGGTTTCACTTTTGGTTTTTTCATACCTTTCAACTATTCAAGGTTACCCCTGTTTTCTCAAAACTTAAAATCAACCTTAGAACACCCAGTGCAGCTACACCCAAAAATTGAAAAAGAAGTCTCATTAGGTAGATTAGCGGGGCCATTTCCTTCCCCCCCCCCCCTCCCTTTTATAGCATTCGTGTTTCTCCATTAGGCCTTTTCCCAAAAAAGGAACCAGGGAAATTCAGGTTGATCCACCATTTGTCCTTCCCTAAAGGCGCTTCGGTTAACGACGCCATTACAAAAGTAGATTCATTAGTCACCTATCTCCCTTTCGACCGAGCAGTGGCCCTAGTCAGACACGCGGGCCAAGGGGCGCTATTAGCTAAGGCAGACATTGAGGCGGCTTTCCGTTTACTCCCCGTCCACCCAGACTGTTATTACCTACTGGGTTGTATGGTAGACGATATGTACTATTACGACACCTGTCTGCCAATGGGTTTCTCCATCTCGTGCCATTATTTCGAGATGTTTAGCACCTTCCTGGAATGGGTGATTAGATATGAATCGGGCTCTCAGTCTTTAACACACTACTTGGATGATTTTCAGTTTGTCTCCCCAAGTAATACTAATCAATGTGAATACCTCCTTAACATGTTCCGTTATTTTTTGTTTAAGTTTGGGGTTCCCCTATCTGAAGACAAAACCTGCGGTCCCACTACGACTATTACATATCTAGGCATTGAAATCGATACCATCTCGATGGTTTTCCGCCTCCCCCAGGATAAATTACAGAACCTAGCCGGATTAATCCAAGGTTTTATAGCATCCAAATCCGTCACGTTAAAACAAATGCAGTCGCTGTTGGATTCACTAGTTTTCGCATGTAGAATTATGCCCATGGGGTGAGTTTTCTCCCGCCGCCTATCCCTCACTACCCACAAAGTTGTTAAACCACATCACCATGTTCGCTTAAATAGACAGATAAAGATGGATTTACTGATTTTGCATCAATTTTTGGAAAACCTTAATGGCCACACTTGTTATCAAGGGCTGGAAATATCTGACACAGTTGGTTCCACAGGTTTTGGGGCAATACTTGGCAATGAGTGGTGCGCTTACCCATGGCCCGAGGAATGGCGTACCTCCGGCCTTTGTACTAATATTACCCTCTTAGACAGTGGCGTAACTAGAAATGACTGGGCCTCACAGCAAATTTTTGAAGAGGGCCCCCTACCCCAGTAATTTTTTCACAACCCCTTCCTTTCATTCCTCCCCCTTTCCTGTGGCTAGTAAAAATGGCTCTCTCAGACCAGGCCTGGCAGCTGTTCCATCCGTTTTCTACACTGTCTATACTGCCACTGTATATACTTTCATTGTGTAACACTGTTGAGGGGCCCTGACAAAATCTTTTAGTACAGGGTGGGCCATTTATATGAATACACCTTAATAAAATGGGAATGGTTGGCGAAATTAACTTCCTGTTTGTGGCACATTAGTATATGTGAGGGGGGAAACTTTTCAAGATGGGTGGTGACCATGGTGGCCATTTTGAAGTTGGCCATTTTGAATTCAACTTTTGTTTTTTCAATAGGAAGAGGGTCATGTGACACATCAAACTTATTGGGAATTTCACACGAAAAACAATGGTGTGCTTAGTTTTAATGTAACTTTATTCTTTCATGAGTTATTTACAAGTTTCTGACCACTTATAAAACGTGTTCAATGTGCTGCCCATTGTGTTGGATTGTCAATGCAACCCTCTTCTCCCACTCTTCACACACTGATAGCAACACTGCAAGAGAAATGCTAGCACAGGCTTCCAGTATCGGTAGTTTCAGGTGCTGCACATCTCGCATCTTCACAGCATAGTGTGGGGGGTTAGCTCTGGTCTCGAGGATCGTTCACAAAAACTTCCTTCCGGACAACGGATTTCACGTCCAAACAGTGCGTTTATTATAGCAGAAACAACACAACAGGTGCAAAACAATAAACACTGGCCCGGCTAGGCTCTAACTAAACATATTAGTTGGGTCCCTCACTCACCTAGTGGGTACAGTTCACACCCTGTGAACTGCTGCGGCTTTCTCCAGCCCAATGTCCCACAGCCTCCTGGCTGTTCAGAGCACTGTTCACACACAGCCTCAGATCAGTGTCCGTTGGGGGATTCAGGCTCACCAGTCCTCCTGACTGTGGCCCTGCGACCCTTCCAGGCGTCGCTGTGTCCCCAATTCCGGGCTATCGCTTAGCCCCGTGGCCCCTCAGCCAACTCAGCCGAGACCACTCACACAGAGCCTCTGTCTCCAAAGCTCTCTCCAGAGTGGGGCCCCACCCATGTCCAACAAGAGGATTAAATATCCTCCCTGGACATGGGCATTGTCCAAAATCCTGGACTGGAGCATGGGGAACAGGCACCCACCCAGCACATTGCCTGTTCCCAGTAAAAGCCCGCCCTGGAACTGGCTGAGCCAGCTATACTAACACTAGTACTTGGGCTTTCACTCCCCAAGGCCAGGCACCTTGGTGACACGCTCTCTCTGACGGCCTCCCTGGGGTTTCACTGCACACCCCAGTGTTCACATTGCCACATATCCCCCTCTGTTCACACCTGTGAGGGTGAACACATGTACCGCCTGTTCGCTCGTGATAGGGCACCCGCATTATCTTGCCATCTTTAAGCTCAAGGGTCCCCCTGGAAGATGTGGCCAGCCTCACAGGCTTCCCCTTATTCTGCCACAACCACGCCAGCAGAACCCAGTTCGTCACAAACACGAAGCTTACTACCCTACCAGTCATCTTGTCCCATACTAGAGACACCTGGTCGCTACTAGCAACTACCACAGTTTTAGCGGACCTTGACCTGTCAGCCTCTTTTTGTCTCTTTGTTTTATCAACAGATAGCATCTTTCTTTTTCCTTTACTCCCCCAGGGGTTATGTCAGGTTTGGCTTCAGTTTCAGAATCTTCTGCTTCTTCAGTGGTACTCCCCACTTCAGCAGACTCTTTTCCAGTCTTTTCTTTGGAGTCTCCATTCACTTTATTAGCCGTCTTATGCTTCACGGACATGGCATCATATGCTTTCCTTCTTAACTCCTCCTCCTCTTTCTCATCAAGGTTGGAGGCACCGGGGACATCAGGACCTTCGCCAGACTCGTCGTCTTCTGGCAATCCCTGCAGAGGTTCACCCGGGACATGGTTCTCCTTTCGGGCAGGATTCAGGGAGCCAGCCCATCGGAGTAGACAGGACCCTCATACTGGTTGTCGGTCCCCTCGTATTTCTTCCCCAGCAGACTGCTGGCTTTCTGGCAGGCATTGACAGCAGAGGGAATGTCTTTCATGACCAGGTCCTGGCCACACACTGCCACGAGTCTCTGGGTTTCTGCATCCACCTCAGCACCACCATCTGGTTCAGCAGATACATCTTCCATCTTCTCTGCCTCGGCTGGCACCACAGCGCAACCACCTCCAGACCCATTCTTAACGGGTTCTGACTTCTTGGCATCTTTCAGAGGATCTTCCTCTTCAGGCATCTCATTTTCTTCCACCTGCTGCGCAGGAGCACGCTTAGGCTTCTCCAACTCATAGACTTCATCTTTTGAGCTCCTGAGATCTTCCATCTCTGCTCTGAGTTGCTTGTTCAGCCTCTCCAATTCATCTTGCTCCTTAAGCACTTTTCCAAGGGCTCTAGTCAAGGAGAGGGCCTTGGTCTTCTTCTTAATTTTTCGCACTAGCTTGTTAGCAGCGCCCGCTCTTGGGCCTTCTGGTCCAGCTGCTCTTCACTCTGTTCTGGTGTAACAGCAGTTGTAGGAGTACCACCATTCTTTCTTAGACACTCTGTGGGATTTCCACCCAGGGACTCTTCAAGCCCATTGTTGATGTCTACTATAGACTTTTGTGTCTTTCTGGAGTCTTTTCCCCTCCTCAGGACACCAGGAGGTAGACCCTTCAGTTCACTCATCTTTTCTGGGGTCTCCTCTTTTGACCCTTCTGCAGCCTTCTTCGGTGACCCTGTGACGACAGCTTGTCCCTTCTCTATCATATCTAGGGACCGTGTGGCGAGAGGGAGGGCAGCCTCCTGTTTGCCGCTGTACTGTCCTGTCAGGTCATCTAAGACTGCCTGGACATGAGCTTCAGACACTAGGCTGACGTCACCCGACTGTACTCTCGTCACATCAGGTATAACTATCGTCTGGTTGCTACCAGTAACCACGTCAGTTTGGCAAGACCTCAACATGGCAGCCTCTCTCTCAGAGTTGCTGTCGGTCATAGCACCTGCTTCATATATACTGCTCATGTCATTCTCATTTCCGTCCTCTAGGGGCACCGATGAGTTAATCCCCACCTGGGACATTTTATTAACCATAGAAACCTGTGGAGACTGCATATCCACTTCTAGTACGTGTGGTACACCCTCTAGGACCGCCCCATGTACTTGCACATTTGTCACAGTGGGTTCCCTCAGTTGTGAGCTCTCAATATCAATTAGCATTTTTATACCATCCACATTTTTACCAACAGGGGAGCTTTTTCCCCAATCACAGCCTGCAAAGGAAAAGGACTGTCATCATCCTCATCACTTCTTGCACATAGACCCACATTATCATTATACATTTCATCAAACTCTGCACCTTCACTTGGCACCGTGTCGGCACCATTGTTTCCAATGGTCATTTCACTTAAACCATTGCTTCCTATCTGCATTTCCCTTACACCTTCATTTAAAGGGACAGGTACAGGTTCTGTAGGAGCTTGATTACTTCCTACAGAAGTGTCTCCATTGCCCCACATTACATCACGCATGAGCCTATTTCCAACATCAAGTCCATCAGTCTCTGTTCCCACCATGGTCTCACCCTCCGTGCGGACCACTGGATAGTCCACAGGATTCACATAATTGTCCCGGACAAACATCATTCTACCTCTTACCCAGGCTAGCATGGGATCTCTGATTTTCACCATCCCAAATCTAGCCTTGGTCACAGGCACTTTAAACAACATCTTGAGCTTCTCCCCTGCAGATTCCTGCGAGAGAGCAACCGCAACAGGCTTACCAGCCTGTTCAGACACAGCATTTTTCCCATAGTCACTCATTTTTGAGACATCTTCACGCCGCAGCGCTTTATCACTGACCAGCCCGGCAGGTAGCAACTGCCGCCGGCTCATTGTCACAGGGTCTGCCACAAAATTATCAATAGGAACAGTCTTACCGATTGTCGTCACTGACTCGGCACTCCCGGAAGATAAGGGTAGTCCAGGAATATCTCCAGCACGGTCATCACCCTTCTCCTCAATGCAGTAGTTGCCACGGGAGACGCCTTGGACTTGTCTCCTGTCTTTTTCTGGACGGACATTCCAGCCGCACCCTTTAGGATTCTGTGCACAGTCGCAGGGAAAATAGGCACTCCTGAGAAACGCACCGCTCTCCACCTCTTTGTCTTCCCGACGGTTGCCCTTGGCAACGGCACATATAACCACGAACAGTCCACTCAGAGCCGCCTCTCCAAGTGCCGCATTCGGCTTTCTCACCAACCGATCAGTCTCCAGCACCAGCTGCTCCACTACACCCTCAGTGGCCTTGGTTTTCCGCCAAACCGGGCCACTTCTCACATATGGCATCACCTTTGGCATAAGCAGCTTCCGCCACACCTGACTATCTTTCACCCAGGACGCCATTTTGAGCAAAAAAATTTCCACAGGTCAGTTTTTTTTCCCTTTTTCCCTCTTTTTGTGCTTCTGGCCCTTTAAACCTTCGCACCGCTTGCACCACAGGGAAAAACAGTCCAGACAGCAGTTCTTTTGCAACCCAGCAAAGTGTCCAGGACCACACGAGCAGCACCTGCTCCACCGAACAAACAGGCTTCCGGCCCTAAGCTCCAATACAGCAATCGCACAGTTTTTTCCTCTGTCCTGTCGTTGCCCCCAGCAACACTTTACCTTTATCCAGCAGGGACGACTTGCCCGCATCCGACACCAAATGTGGGGGTTAGCTCTGGTCTCGAGGATCGTTCACAAAAACTTCCTTCCGGACAACGGATTTCACGTCCAAACAGTGCGTTTATTATAGCAGAAACAACACAACAGGTGCAAAACAATAAACACTGGCCCGGCTAGGCTCTAACTAAACATATTAGTTGGGTCCCTCACTCACCTAGTGGGTACAGTTCACACCCTGTGAACTGCTGCGGCTTTCTCCAGCCCAATGTCCCACAGCCTCCTGGCTGTTCAGAGCACTGTTCACACACAGCCTCAGATCAGTGTCCGTTGGGGATTCAGGCTCACCAGTCCTCCTGACTGTGGCCCTGCGACCCTTCCAGGCGTCGCTGTGTCCCCCAATTCCGGGCTATCGCTTAGCCCCGTGGCCCCTCAGCCAACTCAGCCGAGACCACTCACACAGAGCCTCTGTCTCCAAAGCTCTCTCCAGAGTGGGGCCCCACCCATGTCCAACAAGAGGATTAAATATCCTCCCTGGACATGGGCATTGTCCAAAATCCTGGACTGGAGCATGGGGAACAGGCACCCACCCAGCACATTGCCTGTTCCCAGTAAAAGCCCGCCCTGGAACTGGCTGAGCCAGCTATACTAACACTAGTACTTGGGCTTTCACTCCCCCAAGGCCAGGCACCTTGGTGACACGCTCTCTCTGACGGCCTCCCTGGGGTTTCACTGCACACCCCAGTGTTCACATTGCCACAATAGACAATTGCCTTCAGATGACCCCAAAGATAAAAGTCTAAGGGGGTCATTCAACTGGCGTGAATGCCCGATATCTTACCCCCTTTTAATCCGAATTTGCAATGTTCTATCGGATATTTGCACTTCTGCTTACGAAAATTTGCTGTTTAAGGCTGCTTTCACGTTAGCGTTCTTTGCTGCGCTACGTATTAGCGAATTAGTCTGCCTGACCCGCTCTCGTTTAGGAGGACTGGCAGCTGGAGATGTTTTCCTTACTGAATCATCCCTTAGGATACTTATATGCCAATCCAAAACCGATTTATTGGCATAAGGGTCTTGGCTTCTGTTGCATAAGGTAGATGGCCCTATTTGCCCCCATGCTGTGGTTATGGAGTGGAACCGCACCTGCGCACAGTGTCCGGCCTACCTGCTTCATGCTGACGGCAGCCCATTGACACTTTTCCAATTCAAAGCGATTTTTCGTCGCTGCCTTTTGGCGTTAGACCTCCCAGTGGCAGAATTTGGCACTCATTCTTTCCGCATAGGCGCGGCTACTGAGGCGGCTAGGGCAGGTTTACCGGAAGCTGAGGTTCAACGTATCGGCAGATGGAGATCTACGTGTTATGCTTCATATATTCGCCCACATTTATTGATGTCATTTATTTTCAGATTCCGGCCAGCCCACCATCTGTTTCATTGGACACTCCTATACATTCTGTGCAGGACAGCGTGCTGAACACAGGCCGGGCGACCGTAGCCTTAGTTTCCGAAATGTTTCAGTCGCCTGGAGAGGCGTCAGAGGCATGTGCTGGTCACTGGTCCTCCCAGAGGCAGTGGAGCTCAGTAGGTCACTCCCCTGTAATATTGGTCATCCACGCAGGGGGAAATGATCTCTGCCTATTAAAAATTGCAAAGCTCATTACCCTTATTAAGGCGGATTTGGAACGCATCCCTTCCTTCTTCCATGAAGTTATTATTGTGTGGTCTGAAATCATTCCTAGAGTTACGTGGCAAGGAGCTAGGGATTCACAGGCCATAGAGCATGCTCGGAGAACAGTTAACAACAGAATCTCCAGGTTTATAAGTTCCAGGGCCGGGGTAGTAGTGAGACATCACCAGTTGGAAGGGGACAATATGAGACTTATGAGACCGGATGGTGTTCATTTGAATGATATCGGTTTAGATATCTTCCTATCTGAATAACAAGATAGCGTGGAGCAAGTGTTATTTTTGTTGGGTGGGGGACAGAGCACCGTGTAGGGATACACGGGCTCCTCGGTGGAGGTCAGTGATATAAATGGAGATGGAGAAGAAGGCGGACTTGCCCATGGAGGGATTCCGTGGGGCATATTGCTTCTTATGACTCCGAGTTTTGTTATATAGTTGAATTAAAAAAAAGTTGGTTGAAGAATATCAATAGGCAAATAAAAGCTGTGACCGACTCTCACCCAACAAAGAAAGTGTTGCGTGTTTTTTTACGTAGCTTCGATAAGATGGGTTGGGGGGTAGGTTCCGCTTTCTCGGCAGTCTAGTCAATGCCGAGGATAAACGACAGCGTTTTGGACTGCAGAGAAGTAAGGGGAGTAAATGGTTAATATAAGGAGGAGCTGTAAGGAATGGTATATTATCCGCCCCCGTTATCTGATTGGCCCTGGTGGGTGTTTCTGCCTGAGGTAATGTATGGGGCAGCAGGAGCCCGCCCTGGTCTCTTTCTCCTGGCACCTGTGCAGCTTCCCCCCCCCCCTCCCCTCCCTGTTGTCATTTCTCGTTTTCTATGTTGTATCTTTGCAGATCATTCATACAGAAGTCACAGCTGAGGTCGGTGATATAAATGGAGATGGAGAAGAAGGCGGACTTGCCCATGGAGGGATTCCGTGGGGGAATACTGCTTCTTATGACTCCGAGTTTTGTTATATGGTTGAATTAAAAAAAAGTTGGTTGGAAAATATCAATAGGCAAATAAAAGCTGTGACCAACTCTCACCCAACAAAGAAAGTGTTGCGTGGTTTTTTACGTAGCTGCGATAAGACGGGTTGGGGGGTAGGTTCAGCTTTCTTGGCAGTCATATGTATATATGTATGCATGAGTGTATGTATATATGTGTCTATATATATATATATATATATGTATGTATATGCATGTGTGTATTTATGTCTATATATATATATATCTATGTATGCGTGTGTGTATGTGTATATATATATATATAAGATGTGTGTCTTTACGTGTATATACAGTAGGTACCGATTGTCTATATATGCCTATGCATGTATTTGTCTCAGTATATATATATATATATATACACTTTTTTTTTTAGGAAATATGTTGGTGATCATATTTATTGTATTTTCACACTATAAGACGCATTTTTTTCCACCAAAGGAGGTAAAATTATAGTGTGTCTTTTAGAGCGACTGCTAATGACCACTTCCATTATGAAAGCGGCTATCAGTATGCTGGAGGTGCGGGAAGCAATGCATCTAGCGCTCCATAAGCTGTACTCACCTCTCCTTGGTCTTCTTCAGGGCAACGTCCATTCACAGAGCAGCACGGACCAGAAAAAGACCATGGTGAGCGGCAGTGCTGCACAGAACAGGAGAGGTAAGTTTATTTTTTTGTTGTCTGATCTGTGGCTGGGGAGGGTCTGATGTGATGCTAATGGAGGTTGTGGTTGTGATTGTGGGGTCTTCTGAGGATTGGGGGTCTGATTTGAGGGGTCTGATGAGGATTGCTGGTCTGGTCTGAGTAGGGTTGCAAAGGCTGTAATGATTGCTGTAATTTTTTCGAAATTGCATTCCAAGAGCTATAACTTTTTTGTTTTTTCATCAGTATACCTTTATGAGGCCTTATTTTTTGCAGGACAAGTTATTGTTTTTAATGCACCTTGTACCTATGTACATATAATCATTGATTAACTCCAGCTATCTATCTTCAACTCTCTTTGATTACGTCAGTGAAAGGGCGTATTGGTGGTCACTAAGGGGTTTACAATTCCATTGTGAAGCGCTCATTAGTGCAGCCTTTACCTCGACACCCCACCCAACCCCACCCCCACTTGTGTTAAGAAGGAAAAAAAAAAAAAAACTCACCTCATCCATTTGATCGTACCGCGGTCTCTGCTCACTGGATGTGCAGTACAGGACCTGCCAGACGTCATCACGCTGGAGCGCAGGACCTATACTGAGCTTCCAGTCAGCAGTGAGTGTTCACCGTGGTGCCATCAAATGGGTGAGGTGAGTTTTTTGCACAGAGAAGGGAAGGAGGCATTAGTTATTCTGGGGAGCACTACTGGGGTCATTTTTAATTCTGGGGCGCACTAATGGATGCATTACTATTACTGGGGGCACTAATGGAGGCATTACAGTTACTGGGGGCATTATTAATACTCCGGGGCACTAATGGAGGCATTACTATTACTGGGGGCATTATTATTACTGGGGGGTACTAATGGAGGGGATACTATTACTGAGGGCACTAATGGGGGCATTTTTAATTCTGAGGGGCACTAATGGAGGCAATTATATTACTAAGGGCATTATTAATACTGAGGGGCACTAATGGAGGCATTATTATTACTGGGGGCACTATTGGGGGCATTATTAATTCTGGGGGGCACTAATAGAGGCATTACTATTACTGGGGGCATTATTAATACTGAGGGGCATTAATGGAGACAATACTGGGGGAGTTTTTTGCACAGAGAAGAGAAGGAGGCATTAGTTATATTGGGGGGCACTAATCGAGGCATTACTATTACTGGGGGCACTAATGGGAGCATTATTAATACTGGGGGGCACTAATGGAGGCATTACTATTACCGGGGGCACTAATGGGGGGCATTAATTGGGGCATTATTAAAACTGGGAGGCAAATTATAACCCTGTGTTAAGCCACGCCCCCACAACCACACCCGCTTTGGGGTGTGGCTTAATTTGGCCTGTATTTTTTGCTGGGAAAGGTGGCAACCCTACCCATGGCAAACACAGATGGCTACACTGCTGACATATATACACACAGCAATGCTATACACATACCTAATAAACACAGCTCTGCTACATATACATCTCTCTCATACACATATACACATACTACTAACTTTATTAAAATATCACATTTCTCTACACTTACACCACAGAATTCTCTTCCTGCTTCTGGCCCCTACCACTCATTATACTGCTCCTGAGGAAGGGGTTAATGGATACCCCGAAACGCGTCGAGCCTTGATGTAAATAAAGTGGTTTTGAAGAAGATCCTCGTCTGAGTGGTGACTTCAGCCTCTAAGATTCTACGTGCGATCCTGGCCAGGGGGTTTTTGTCTCAGGCGTCTTGAGTTTAACCTGCAAGACAGCGCCCCAAGTGAAGTGAGTACCCTTCCCTTCTTTCAGCCTTTGGGAAATAACGGAAAGTGCCTTTTATCGTAATTATTATTTTACCTATGTGAATTCGCTACTTTTATTTATACTTTTAAGTGGGTCACCATTTCTGTAAATTCTATATAATCTACTGGAGATCAAGTTGCACCCCTATTGGGGAGGTAGTCTGGCGCTTATAGACCCATGGATTTGGGACATTAAAGGAGGTTCCAACCATCCCTCTAAATCACCTTTTTTCTCTCTTTTTTCCTTGACACAATATTAACCGTTTGCTTAAACGGTACGATCCAGCAGCCTAACTACCTTAGATTTTACTCAGTGCTTTGAATTAAGAATCCTAATCAGTTATTCATCTCCCCATGACCGGTGTCGCCCTGCACAAAAAGGTTTAGCCCGTCTCTACCACTAGGGACCTCCTAACCTTGTCCTATTTTTTCTTGTGTGTACTCTCCCTACCACTCATGACATCATAAAAGTTCATTTAGCTTCCAGCGATTGGGTTTTCATCTCTCTTCACTGTACCTTAGGACCTTTCAGTATGGAGATGGCTGTGTTCCCATTAATTTCAATAGGGGTTGCAAAAAATGTTGTGCTGGCTGCATCCATATGTCCATTCGGAAGTCCAGCGAAAAAGATATACCATGTCCTATTCTTGTCCGTTTTGAGGACAAGAATAGGCATTGTTGCATGGGGTCTGCAAAACAAAAGATACAACACGGACGTCATCCGTATTTTTTACTGATCTGCATTATACGTGTCATGTGATCATTCAACTACCAGTATATTGGTTAACCAATATAGGATACCTGTCATCTGTCGGCAGATTTGTACCTATGACACTGGCCAGTGGCGCACCGACAGGGGGGGTTTTAGGGGTCTGGACCCCCCCTAGAGCCAAAGAACCAATTTTTTTTTTAAATCTCTCAGGGCCGCACCGCCGATCGCAACAGGCAGCGCTGTCCTGGTTTTAATTGTTGTTGGCGGTGGGGAGGCAGTAGGAGATGAGCGCTTCCATTGTGGAAGCGTTCATCTCTATATTCATCTGTGTCTCCGTCCTCAGGACAGCGATACAGATCAATGTGCTGTGGCAGGGGAGGGAGAGGCGTCTCCCTTCCCTGTTCTTCTGATAGGCTGCAGGCACTAGTGTCTGCAGCCTATTAGAGGCCGGCTCAGGTGGCGCGATGACATCATTATCATCGCGCCGACTGAGCCGGGCAGCACACAGCGCGGCCGGAAGAGGTCTGCTGCTAACCTCATGAAGGTAAGTATTAGCGTTTTTATTTTGTTTTTTTTAATGGTGGCACATTTTAGGGGGCACCTGGTGGCATTTTGTTTTGTGGGGGCACTATGGGGGCATTTCTCACTGGCCCGTTTTGGGTAGGGGGCACTATGGGGGCATTTATTTCTAGCCCATTTTGGGGGCATACTATGGGGGAATCTGGTGGATTTTTTACTGCCCCATTTGGGAGGCACTATGGGGCATCTGGTGGCACTATAGGGGCATTATTTGGGGGCACCACACCATGGGGAGTGGAGCATTATGGGGGCATTTATTTATTTATTTCTATCCCATTTTGGGGGAGCACTATGGGGGAATCTGGGGCATTTTACTGCCTTATTTTGGAGGGCCCTATTAGGGCATCTGGTGGCACTATAGCGGCATTATTTGGGGCACTATGGGGAGTGGAGCACTATGGGGGCATCTGGGGGCTCTAAAGGGGCTTTTTATAGGCATATTATGGGGGCACTATGGCATCTGGTGGCACTAAGGGGCATTTTCACTGGCACATTATGGGAGGCACTATAGGGGAGAGCAGCACTATGGGGCATCTGGTGGCACTATAGGGGCATTATTTGGGGTCACTATGGTATTTTTTTTACTGGCACAATATCCCCTATATGCACTATGGTATCTGGCTGGCACTAAGGTGTATTTTTTACTGGCACATGGGAGGCACTATAGGGCCGGGCATCACTATGGGGCATCTGGTGGCACTAAGATGTGGCATTTTTAACTGCCACTTTATGGGGGCACTATGGGGGAGAGAAGCAGTATGGGGGCATCTGGTGGCACTAAGAAGGGGCATTTTTAACTGGCACATTATGAGGGCATTATGGGTGAAAGAAGCACTATGGGGGCATCTGGTGGCACTAAGAAGGGGAATGTTTACTGACACATTATGAAGGGCACTAAGAAGGGGCATTTTCTACTGGCACATTATGGGGGAGAGGAGCACTATAGGGGCATCTGCTGGGGGCACTACAAAGAGGCATTTTTTTGCTGGCATATTATAGGGGGCACTATGGGGAAGGGGAGAGAAGCACCATGGAGGCATGTGCTGGGGGCACTAAGATGGGGTATTTTATACTGGCAAATTATCGGGGCACTATGGTCAAGTGGGAGAGGAGCACTACGGGGGCATTTACTGGGGCACTATATAGAGGTATTTTATACTGGCATACATTATGGGGACATTAGCTCAACTGCGGGCACTAAGCAGGTGTATTTCTTGTACTGTAATATTATAGGGAGAATTATTACTACTAGGGGGCATTATGGTGAGCTTTACTACTACTGGGGGCTATGGCGAACATGATCACACTAGTATGGGCACTATGGGGGCATTATTACTAAGTGTGCTCAGGCAGGGAATTATTTCTATTGGTGGGAATTTGGTGAGCACTGTTACTTTGGTGGGCACCCTGGCACAGTATCAGCTTAGCACAATTATTTTTGGGGACAATATGTTTATTCTATTAGTGTCAGGGATACTATATACTGGGCACAGTTATTTTTAGAGCACTGTGTGCCAATAATTGTAGAAGGGGGCACTATCTGTGTGGTACAGGTATTTTTCAGGGGATAGTTTCTGCAGTATAGTATTGAGGAGCACAGCGGGAACAATATTGGGGATGGCAGGATGGGGTGTTCAGAAGATATGAAGATGATGGAAAAGTGGGAAACTAATGTCTGTTTGTCAATCTCTGCAGAGACAGGAGATGGGTGAAAAATCATCATGGCGGTCTGGTCTGAATGGAGAAGATGAGAAAAGAGAACATCTACATCAAAGGTGACATCACTGGATGTAGGAGGTATGTGGCGCTATGTAGGATAGGAGATGCACCGGCTTCTCCTCCTGCCATTTGCAAAAGGAGGATTCAGAGCTACGTGAGGACGGCCCAAGGGGGTGGCAGGCCAGGGGCGGGTGGCGGATGGTGGGGAAAATCACAAGCCTTGAGCAAGATCTGGGGAGGGAGAAGAGCGGAGGAGCTTCCTGGCTGTAGCCTGCTGTTGTCTATTGTATAATGTGAAGCAGGCAGTGCAGCCAGGACACGCCCTCCCCTCTGTATGTTGTGTAGAGCCGGGCTCCTCCACCCGGACCTACACACCTTTAATATCGTGCAGCTAATCCTCTACTCCACTTTTGGTGCCTTCAGGACTAGGAGGGAGGAAGTGAAACTGCAACAGCTCCTGCCACGGAGCTACGTGGGGGCAGTGTGAGTACAGGGGCTTTATGTTGGGCCCTGTATGGTGGAGTATTAGGTACAGTGTGTCTATGTAGGATGAGGGTGAGACTCTTACCGTGATCCTCATCAATATCATTTCAGCTGTACAGTGTTTGTTGGGAGTGGCCTATTATATGTAGGATGGTCTTAGAAAAATGGGCGGGGTCAATTTTTTGGAGCTGCACAATTTTTTTTCCTTTCGGACCCCCCCTAGACAAAATTTCTGGGTGCTCCCCTGACACTGGCTGACCTGTTACATGTGCACTTGGCAGCTGAAGTCATCTGTGTCGGTCCCATGTTTGTATGTGCCAGCATTGCTGAGAAAAATGTTTTAATATATGCAAATTAGTCTCTAGGAGCAACAGGGGCGTTTCCGTTACACCTAGAGGATCAGGTCTCCCTGCAACTGCCACGCCCTCTGCACTTTGATTGACAGGGCTTTTTCACTGCCTGGCCCTGACTATTCCTAAAGTCAATCAAAGTAGGGAGGGCACAATGTTCACATGATTATAAGGACTGTCTAGGAATTTACGATTATGTTTCTGATAGTTCGGAATAGAGCATCGGTAAATGTGGCTTGTTTAGGGCAGAATAATATCTGTTAATGGAATTCTAATTAACCTAATTATGTCCAATTATGTCTAGAGAGTTAAATGATTACATTCTGTCTGCCTCCAGTCACCACTAGAGGGAGCTCATGGCTTATATATTATTCATATATCACATTGTATCCAAGTGAATACCTGCCAATCTCCATGGACAGCCACGTTGTGGTTAATACCATATATACCATACATGGTTGTACACTAAGAACAGTCTCTTTATGTATTCCAAGTGCCTTCTATTATTGCCCTGTTGTCACAGTTTTGCTGGATGAGCTGAAATGCTTTATTTGAATGTTAATTGTCCTTTCTCCCTGAGTCATAATAACGATTAATAGTCTCGGCTGAGTGGCTGTAATAGTGCTATTACTGTCAGTGAGTATTATGAGTGTCAGTCTGGTAATATCAGCTTCAGAGATTTTTACACACTAGTCTTATGGATGCTTTCTGTTCATTATTCTGTATTGTTTTTTATGTAGCTTTTTATTCTTTTATGTTAAACAGATGCACTCGTATTGGTCTCTGGGGCTTGCAATCTATAATAGATATCAGTATGGTTGTTGAAGAACCCAAAGGAAATCACATAAACACCAAAACAGATTTTGTCCTGGTTCAAATCCAAATCCAGCTATAGATAAGTTGCACCGGCAGTGTGCCAGCCCACAGGGGGAGGCGTGGTGGAGGAGTCCGAGAGGATGGGAGAGGTGGCATTGGCAATGAGGGTAGTCGTAGTCCTTACTGTGGCTAATCTCTCTGTCCAGTGTTCCCTTGGCCGCACATCCAGTGACTACAGAGATGCAGCCCTTTTCCCCTTGTGGTATACCCTGTATTTTGGGGGTCTCCGGCCTGGTGGTGGCTGGGGGGCCCTTGAAATTAGGTGGAAGGCAGGTGCAAGGCAGGTGAGCAGATGTAGGGCTGGCAGATGGTGGGGGCAATGACCAGGCCTGCTTGGTTGGAATAAAGTCTCTTTACTAAATACAGGATAGGGGTTTTAGTACAAATTCAAGCAGGCACAATGCTGAGGTATATAACAGGGTAGGCTTTTCCCAAAGACTGGATGGATGGATAAATAGATAGATAAATAGATAGATAGATAGATAGACTACTCACAAAAATATAGGGATATTTGGCTTGTGGGTGAAATTTCAGAAGGAACCTAAAATGTAATCTAACCTTTACAGGTGAACTGAGTGTGACCTTTTCTAAACTTTTGAGCGCACATGTCCAACTGTTCAACGTTTCACTACCTTTTACACAACTTTCCGAGAAAGTAACACCAATAACGGTAAAGTAACGTAATTTTTGAAAAACTGCAATAAGGCTGCAAGCTGTCACCCAACCAGAACCCATACCTATATATATAACCAGCGTTTCAATTTACCTTGCAATCCATTTGTCTAGCTCCTGTGTGATTAATAAAGAAAGGACCACGGAAGTCCCTAGTAGCCAAACCCAGTGGATCAAAAAGTATTGTGGCTAGTATAAATAAGGACAATCTAATCAAAGTAATGTGGCACAAGCTCCCGACTACACAAGAACAGCTAAAGGAAAAAAATGGAGCTCACAAGTACCTGTAAAAAAAATATATATTTTATTAAATGACAACATAATATATAAAAGGTAAATAGTAACGTTAAAAAAAGGGAAAGTGTCAGAGAAAACACCATCCAGCACAACACACTGAGCAGAAGTCCAGAGATAAATAGCTAGTAATGCCAAACAAAGTGGTAAAAATTGGATCGAAAAATGACTGGTCACAGAATAATCATGGGAATTATATTAATAATAATAATAATAATATAGATGGTGAGTATTACATATAGTCATAGATTCACAAAGAATACATCATATGAAGATAAATCCAAACAAGGCTGAGTGTAAATAAGGACTGGTCCCACAATAAATCAAGTCAAGCCATAAATCAAGTCTTAGCCGCATGCACCGGTATTCATGGTATTCAGTAGGTATTGCGATGCACTGCCAGGAGCGGGCATCGCATTGCGCATGTGCCCACTACGAATTTGACCGCGCAGCCGCAGTGGAAAAGGAGAGAGGAGGAGAGTAAACGGGCGGGCAGAGGCACACGGAGGGCGGGGTTATGAGCCGGGGAGGAGGTGCTGCCTGGGGCTCGGAAGATTGAGACGCCGCCCTGGGCACTTGAGAGGGCGCATTTACATAATCTTCAAAGTTCATTTTTGGCTGAAAGAAAACGCCATTAGATACAACAAAGGTACCGTTTTTAAGTTCTGGGTGGCACATATAACGCTATTTGATCAGTCAAATATGCTCAAATGTCGTGACAGACTCCCTTTAAAGGGATTTTCTGGTACTTAGATATTTATTACCTATCCTCACTTTAAGGGCTCATGTACACGACCATATGTATTTTGCAGCCTGTAAAAAAAAACGGATGACATCCGTGTGATGTCTGTGTTACATCCGCTTTTTTTGTGTGGATCCATGGTAACATGCCTGTCCTTGTCCGCAAAATGGACAAAAATAGGACATGTTCTATTTTTTTGTGGAACAGACTTACAGTATTAACATTTGGAAACGGAATGCACACGGAGTGATTGATGTCTAATGGAAATGAATGGTTCTGTATATGGGCAGCAAAAAAAGGGAACAGAGACGGACAAAAACTATGTTCGTGTGCATGAGCCCTAAGTCATCTGTATCAGATTGGTGGGGGTTCAACACCGATCACCTCCTCCGATCAGCAGTTTGCAGCTCTGTTGTACTGCAGCACAACTCTGATTTAGCTTCCGTCACTAGACAGTGGACGTAACCTTCAGCTTCCATCTCCATCCACTGTGTAGTTTTCGGCACTGCTGATCACTGGGGATGGCAGGTGTTGGACCTCCACAGATCTGATGTTGATGACCTATCCTAAGGCCTCTTTCACACAGGTGTCATGTTTGACGTCCGGATAAGAGGCGGGTGCGTTGCGGGAATATGTGCGATTTTCCCGCGCGGGTGCAAACGTTTGAAATGCGTTTTGCACGCGCGTGAGAAAAATTGCCATCACTGAAGTCCGGTTTCGGGTCTTCTGGAGAATTTATTATTTTCCCTTATAACATGGTTATAAGGGGAAATAATAGCATTCTTAATAAAGAATGCATAGTAAAATGAAGTGGAAGGGGTTAAAAATAATAAAAGTTAACTTACCTTAGCCACTTGATCGCATAGTTGCGATCTCTCCTCTCTTTCCCTGCATCAGCTAAGATCTAAAGGACCTGTGATGACGTCACATCACATGGTCCAATCAGATGGTCCATCACCATGGTAAGATTGGACCATGTGATTGGACCATGTTTATCCATATAATCAATACTAAACTTCGGATATATCTTTCTGTATTCACTCGGGCACTAAGGTGAGTTCGTCTTTAATGCTAGAATATCCCTTTAAAAGCATAAAACAGACCTCGCTGATTTCACATGAACCAGTTTAACCTCTGACAAATCGACTGTGCAGCTGTCCCCTCATGATTACCCAAGAATGAACATAATTTTCAGAGCTTCTGAAAAAAATGTTGACCCTTAAGACTTCAATTTCATAGGTTACATTGAATTGGGCCCCAGCAGATCCGTCACCGTAACCCAGGGTCATGAATCCAGGCAGCAGATGACATTGTGTACACAGGACTAGTCATCTGCATTGCTGCTGATCTATGACCCAGCTCTCTAATACATTATAAGGCAGAATAGACCTTCTCATCGTGATTTTTTATTATTTTTTGTTTGTATTTCATAAAAGTTCATATCAAAACCCATTTTACAAAATTTTATTATGCCTTGGAAGCAATGACCATTTTGCAGTCCTGGATATATCACCGCTCTCGAAGAGCCGGCTCCTACCCTGGCACGAAATGCTGCAATGCAGCACAGTAAACCTCCCAGCCCCTCTATGAAGTTGGTAGCAGGAGGTACATAATTCACTGCAGAATCCTCTTTGCAAAGCTCTCGATGAATCAAGTGACAGGCAGTGACTAGATATCGAGCAAAGCAATTCTTAGAATGCATTGGCTTTTTATTATTTCATCCCAAGAATGCTACAGTATGATTACCCTGGAAATATGCAGAGACAGAGGTTCTGTATACAATGGTTTGCACTGGCGGTGACAGCACTTGGGGGGCATTGTTCGAGCCGGGTTAAAGAATGCATCGTTCACAGGGGCCATTATCAATATATAATCATTTTATAACAAGTGCTTAAGCAGTATTACATGGCTAATGCTGAGTGAGCAATCCGGGCTAATAATTACCACCAAGATGCATTCCCCCAGGAGTCATGCAGCATGTAACAGAGAATTCCCATTGTGTTCTTATTCTCTTCAATGTGTGACATTTTACGAGGGGATTGATGATTATGTGAAATCGATCGCTACTGTTTGGAAAAGGGGTGGAGGGGGGAAGGAAAAAAAATCAATTCCTGAAATGCATTCCGTTTTAATAATGATTGTATTTCAGAGGCAATGTTGAGAGTCCAGGCTTTGTGATTCAGAGAAACGTTAACTTGAGTGACACCGGTTAATAGGTTTGTCAGAGAAGGGTACAGGAATTATTTATCCAGACTGGTTTAGAAACAAGCGCAGTGCGTTATTGTGGAACATAAATGTGCTTGGTGATAAAACAGAATGCAAAAAGTCAGTCACTGAGGAGTGCCTCAGTGAATGATAAGGCTATGACACCATATCAGAATGGGTTTTTGAGGGATTGGTCTTTTCAAACTTAATGGGTCATTTTCTACGAGATATAAATTCTAGACTTAGAGTTGAGTGAGTTGTTCGATGTTATGTATCTTGATTACCAAAGTATTTGGTATAAAAGGTTAGTGTACAAAATGAGAATGCCTGGACTGGGGGGGGGGGGAATGGGTGGATAAGTAACCGTCTGAGTAATAGAAAACAGAAGGTTATTATTAACAGTACATACTCTAATAGGGTCACTGTTACTTGCAGGGGACCACAGGGGTCAGTATTGGAGAGGTCACTTTTACTAGTTGGGTACCACAGGGGTCAGTATTAGATTGGTCACTGTTACTAGTGGGGTACAACAGGGATCAGTATTGGGGATCACAGTTACTAGTAAATACCGCAGGGGTTTGTATGGAAGGAGTCACCATTACTACTGGGGTACGACAGTACGACAGGGGTCAGTATTGGAGTGATGACTGTTTCTAGTGTGGTACCACAGGAGTCAGTATTGGAGGCGTCACAGTTACTACTGGGGTACCACAAGGGTTAGTATTAAAGATATCACCATTATTAGTGAGGTACTACAGGGGTCAGTATTGTAGGGGTAATCATTGCTAGTGGGGTGCCAAATGGGTCATTATTGGGCACTATTCTTATTACTGGGGTACACCAAGGGTCAGTATTAATGGGGTTGTCCGGGTTCAGAAATGAATCCGGACATACCTACAATTTCACTCAGGCAGCCACCTGATGTTAGCATTTGAGTATTTCATGCCCCGATGCTCTTCTTTGCAGGGCAATGGCATTTTATGGAGTTCCGGCGATGCACCAGGCTTTCCATAAGGACTGCTAGGCGAAGGCTTTCACTCAGCAGTGAGCCTGGTGATGTCACCGGCACTAATGGGCGGGCTTTAGTGCTGCCCTAGCCGGTAAAATGGCTAGGGCAGCACTAAAGCCCGCCCATTAGTGCCTCTTTAAAGGTTTCTCCATTATTAATGGGGTATCCCAGGGGTCAGTATTGGAGGGATCACCATTACTAGTAAGGTAACACAGGAGTCAGTATTGGAACGATCACCAATAATACTGGGGTACCACATGGGGCAGAATTGGAGGGTTAGTCATGTGGGGTACCACAGGGGTCAGTATTGGGCCCTATTCTCTTCAATATATCTATTAATGATCTTGTAGAAGGCTTGCACAGTAAAATATCAATTGTTGCAGATGACACTAAAGTAAAGTAAATTAAGTAAAGTAATTAACAGGGAAGAGGACAGTATACTGCTACAGAGGGATCTGGATTAGAGGTGAGTGAACCGGGTTTGGCCTGCTGTGTCTTAACACGATTTGTTCCTGTAAATAACTCAAATTACAAAGGCATGATTACCTCCGTACATGGATATAATGTATTGCCTCCAATGAAGCTATTCCAAAATGGCGGCGGTTACGTAAGACTTCATTTGTCTCATCCATGCGCCATTACTGCAAGTAACGTTGCATGCATTAATGTATTAGAATAGCAAGAAAAAACAAAAAATTTTTACACAGCTTACCCTCAATTTGCGTAATCCAGACACTCCCGTAATATGAAGAAAAAGGCAGCACGGATGAATCCCCCGGATCTGGGGTCATGAGAGACTTCAGTAACAAATTTTCAATAGGTCCAGTGCCTTGGAATTTAAAATAAAACGTAACTTTTATTTACATAAATAAAAAAATATATTTTTTATTCATACCATTACAAGCACAGGCTTCAAATATAAGTATTACATAATTTATGTTTATATTGTGCCTGACACACAATCATTGTCTGTCTTTATAGTATGTTTTTAACTTAGGAGAGCTTCATTGGGCTTTTTCACATATATAGTGCCTTGCAAAAGTATTCACCCCCTGAATTTTATGTGATGGATCAGAACACAATAGTCTAAGTTGGTGAAGTGAAATGAGAAAAATATATAAATAAAACCGGAGGCTGCAACACCTAAGCAAGAGGCATCACTAACCAAACACTGCCATGAAGACCAAGGAACTCAACAAACAAGTAAGGGACAATGTTGTTGAGAAGTCAGAGTTAGGTTATAAAAAAAGGTTAAAAAAAAATATCCAAATCTTTGATGATCCCCAGGAGCACCATCAAATATATCATAACCAAATGGAAAGAACAAGGCACAACAGCAAACCTGCCAAGATAATAAGAGAGGCAGCACAGAGACCTAAGGTAACCCTGGAGGAGCTGCAGAGAATGGAGTATTTGTACATAGGACGACAATAAGCCGTACGCTCCATAGAGTTGGGCTTTATGGCAGAGTGGCCAGAAGAAAGCCATTACTTTTAGCAAAAAACAAAAAGGCACGTTGTAAGTTTGCAAAAAGGCATGAGGGAGACTCCCAAAATGTATGGAGGAAGGTGCTCTGGTCTGATGAGACTAAAATTGAACTTTTTGGCCATCAAAGAAAACGCTATGTCTGGCGCAAACCCAACACATCACATCACCCAAAGAACACCATCCCCACAGTGAAACATGGTAGCAAAACCTGTACCACTCTGTGTGTGATTTGAGGCTAGGATGGAGGTTTACCTTCCAGCAGGACATTGACCCCAAACACACGGCTAAAGCAACACTTGAGTGGTTTAAGGGGAAACATGTAAATGTGTTGGAATGGCATAGTCAAAGCCCAGATCTCAATCCAATAGAAAATCTGTGGTCAGACCTAAAGATTGCTGTTCACAAGCGCAAACCATCCAACCTGAAGGAGCTGAAGCAGTTTTGCAAGGAGGAATGGGCAAAAATCCCAGTGGTAAGATGTGGCAAGCTCATAGTGGTGCCCGCGACCTTATGTCACAGGCAGTGACGTCACAAGCGTTTGCGCGCGACCCACTACAGGAGCTGCGCCACCGGCCGGGGAGCGTCTCCACGTGTAGCGTCTCCATGCAGTGTGCCTGCCGTTCAGCCAGCCATCCCTCTACTACTAACGCCTGAACACCGTGTACAAACAGTAAGTCTGTCTATGTGCGATATCAAGCAATATATGTAGTGAGTGCGGCAGAAACAGAACGGAGTATACCATTTAGCTTGGCACAGTGTGTGATAGTTTTCTTTGTTAGAGCGCGGTACTACAAGGTTACTTTGGCACTTATCAAAAGCAACTTGGAGCTGTGACTGCCGCAAAAGGTGGCTCTACAAAGTACTGACTTTAGGGGGGTGAATAGTTATGCACATTAACTTTTTCTGTTTTTTTGTCCTATTTGTTGTTTGCTTAACAATAAATAAAAAAAACATCTTCAAAGTTGTCTGCAATCCGGAGCTGCAGTGTGGAATGGAGGCACGGAACCCCACAGAAGCACTACGGAGTGCCTATTCAATTTTTTTCGGTGCGGACGGATCATGGACCTATTGAAGTTGAATGAGTCTCGATCTGTCCCAGCCGCCACACGGACGTTGCCCGTGCATTGGGGACTGCAAATTGCATTCGCCAATGCATGGACCGGCCACACAACGGCCTAAATAGTGGATAATTTTTTTTTTATTATTTTTTTATTCTGATACTTTGCCTAATCTGGGTATTACTACTATTTTTATTGCTTATGCCAGTGCATGTGCACCTAATATGACCAGTATTTGTTTTTAAATATTTGCACTTACACACTAACATTAGAAGTTTTCCCCATCTGAGATTGTGACTAATCATCTAGCCACGCGGACAGCTGCAGGAGAGGGGTGGTGTCTAATCATCTAGCCACGCGGACAGCTGCAGGAGAGGGGTGGTGTCTAATCATCTAGCCACGCGGACAGCTGCAGGAGAGGGGTGGTGTCTAATCATCTAGCCACGTGGACAGCTGCAGGAGAGGGGTGGTGGTACACCAAGTTTACTTTCCACTCCATTGGTCTGTTTGTTTGTTACATTTCTCCTGGAGAATGTCCTCACTAGGGCTTGATGAAGCGCAATTTGCGTAAAATTAGTCCCCCCGAGGACACCATGGAGTTTTCTTATTTATGTAAATAAAAGTTACGCTTTATTTTAAATTCCAAGGCGCTGGACCTATTGAAAATTTGTTACTGAATGTATTACAATACAATCCAAACCAAACTCATTCATTAATGATTGTGATAATAATTTAATGATTTCATTGAACTTTTAGCTATTTGTGCAGCTGACTTCACCAGTGTATCGCTGAGAGGAGTGCAGGGTATAATCTGTGAGGAGAGCACTTCGATTACGGGCCTACATAGCACGGTTTGGCTTAGCATCTTTTGCAACAGTCATTGATGCTTGTGATTTGGAGTCCTGCACGTTACCACTAGGAGCTGCAGAAAATTTCAGACAGTTGCGTACTCCTCGCTAGGAATAGCATAGCAGAGGAATTCCAATTTGTTGAATTGTATCGATTGGGAAACTTTGCTCCAGCCCAACCAAACCACTGGTTATGAAACTGCTGAATTTTTTTTTTTATAGACCCATAGAAATGAATAGGTCTGTGTGCTTTCTGCATGGAAAGTATGTATATTAGGCCACTCCTCCTTTTCACTATGCGCCACACGTTATTGAGCTAGGCACAGAGGATTATTCTTTTTCTGAATTTTTGATGTAACATTATGCTCCAGAAATGCATCAAATGCTTGTGTATTTTGTGACATAGTCTAGGAATATTCTTAGAATGATCACACGCACACTCAAGAGAATTTTTGTTCTGCAAGATCACTGTTATTATTATTGTGCCAAACAAGTGTCCATAAAGACAAAATCATGAATCAAATAATCCAGCGTGCTGCGTAAAAAACAACAAAAAATTAGGGTGGTATCCTGTATTGTAATGTATTCGCCAGTTGGTTAAATGCGAAATTTCAGTCTGTACTGGACCTTATATAGATAGACTAAATCATATGAGCAAATTAAATAACCAAAATCAAATGAGAGAGGTAATATTGATGCTAGTAGCTGGCATATAATGCTCCCAAGAAATGGAGATGGTATCCCCACTAGTACCATGATGATGCAATATTGGTGGTTGATCTGGATGACGAACACAGCAGCACTGCAGCTGTGCAGTCTAGGTAACATTCTGTATATGTAGTAATTGAATTACTGTACTTGAGTTACCCGTTAAAGGGAATGTGTCATTGGAAAATGACCTGTTGTTTAAATGAAGTTTTTATGTTAAACCTATTTTTACATAATTTCCGATGAAGTTACATTTAATTTTCCATGTCACTATCTATATTTCTAAAAAAAAACTAAACGTGAATTCAAAGATTTGAGAATACAGCCCTATCACTTTCTGACACAACATACAATGTCCCAATGCGTTTCCCCTTATGGATAGTCAAAGGATCATCAGGGGACCAATAGTATCAGTATGGTAATAAGATGCCATATACATAGATAATCAAACAAATAATATATTACTGGAGCGCTCGAGACCAGCATGCATATGTGACTAGGTGAAGAAGACACATGGATAAAGTACTTATGCAGAGTGTGAAAACCAACATGTACTTGATATAAATCCGATGCTGGTTAGATAATTTAACATCACTGCATTGAAAAAGAGAAACAACTTCGCTGATTTAAGTAGATGTGGAGATATATCCAGTCCTCTTATAGATGCAGGATTCGTAGCTGGGGGGCTCCAGGGGGCCAAAAAACAGCTCAATTTTGCCAGGGACATGGGCTTTCATTTAAATGTTAGGGTGCTGGGCGGGCTTCAACTTGATTGGTGAGCCCATCCCTAAAATCCACCCCTCATAGTCCCATGATGGGGTCTGAGAACCACTATTGGATGGCAACATGCAAATCTCCTCCCCAACTATTCTCACTAGTGGTCTTCGGACACAAAAACTCGCCTGGAGATAGAGACTTCCCGCCCTCATGCTTTCCATGCCTCGCTCTGAGCGGGTAACGGGACCAAGATGGTGGTGCGCTTCACGTACGCCCATCGTGGAGCACACAGCCATATGACACAAAATGGCCACGTGCTCCACGTATAGCGACCGCGGAACGCAAAAATGACACAATCCAAGATGTCTGCACGTTCCAAGTACAACGATCGTGGAATGCATAGGTCCAGCACTCGGTAAGAGGTTAAGCGCACCTGGTAGAGGTGTGCAGCACATATAACAGTGCAAAAGGAGCCAAAACCTCAACATTCCCCCTGATATTCCGACCCCCTGCTACATCATAACGGGGTGGGGGGGTCAGGGAGATGTTATAAGACCAGTGATATTATATACATACATATATATATATATATATATATATAGATATATATAGGGAAATATGGGATCATATTGTAACAAAACCATGGTCTAATTCACCAATTAAAGGTCAAGCCATGTCATGTACGTGTGAACCGCCACAGGATGCAGTGATACCACTATAAATATATACTGGTTGTTAATAATCTAATAGTCAGTTGATACAGGGGTATTATTCTTTTTCTTGACATGCTCAAGAATTCGGCCACAAAATTTCCTAAATGTTTTCCCCACATAATCCAAGGGGCAGGGGCACTGACAAAGGTATACCACCCCTTTATTTCTAAAATTAATGAAATTCCTTACAGTATAACTTCTATTTGTGGCTGAACACGTTAATTTTCGAATTTCTAACAAAACGACATGCCGAGCACGCCCCACAGTGAAAAGTACCCAAGGGTTTTCTGTCTAACCATGTCCCTGCTGGAACTGGACATGAAAAGTGGCTATGGACCAATCGGTCCCGCAGGCTTCTTCTACCACATCTAAAGGTAATACTTGGACGGGGTAGCACCACATCAGCCAGTATTTATCTGATCCCCCCTTAGGGACAAAAAGGGTACTTCGCTCCCATATTTCAGCATTCTGGAAAGCACTTCTTAGGACCTGTTAGGGATAACTTCTCGCCCTAAAGCAGTCCTAATACCTTTCTTGATTCACGGTAGAAACTCTCTGGATCTGAACAGTTGCTTTTTATTCTCAAATACTGACCGTGGGGTATCCCATTTTTGAGATTCATAGGGTGATAGCTGTCCCAGTGAGATTGTTCGTAGCAGTGGTCTTCCTGAAGGTGGTTGTGACCAATCTGTCCATCTCCTTGGTGACCCTGATATCTAGAAACGTTAGTGTATCTGGATAAAATTCAAACATAAATGCCAGACCTAACTCATTTGTATTCAGCATCCTAATAAATGATTTAAATTAATCAAGGTCAGTGGTCACCATTCCAGATGACAAAGACATTGTCTATATAACGCTCCCCATAGCGGTCCCCCTGAGCTGGTGAAAAAACACGTGAATCGAACAAGAAAAAAATTATGTGTAAGTACAAACTCAAGGAGAGTCAACACAAATTCATTATGAGAACGATAACAGACTGCCCCTGTCTTTAAAAATTCCGCTAACGCCATCAGCCCTTTAGAATGAGGAATGAAACTACAGTTGCAAGAAAAAGTATGTGAACCCTTTGGAATGATATGGATTTCTGCACAAATTGGTCATAAAATGTTATCTGATCTTCATCTAAGTCACTACAATAGACAATCACAGTCTGCTTAAACTAATAACACACAAATAATTAAATGTTACGATATTTTATTGAACACACCATGTAAACATTCACAGTGCAGGTGTAAAAAGTATGTGAACCCTTTGATTTAATAACTGGTTGAACCTCCTTTGGCAGCAATATCTTCAACCAAACGTTTCCTCTAGTTGCAGATCAGACGTACACAACGGTCAGGAGTAATTCTTGACCATTCCTCTTTACAGAACTGTTTCAGTTCAGCAATATTCTTGGGATGTCTGGTGTGAATCACTTTTTTTGAGGTCATGCCACAGCATCTCAATCGGTTTGAGGTCAGGACTCTGACTGAGCCACTGGAGAAGGCGTATTTCTTCTGTTTAAGCCATTCTGTTGTTGATTTGTTGGTCACAACAATAGACAATCACAGTCGGTTTAAACTAATAACACACAAAGAATTAAATGTTACCATGTTTTTATTGAACACACCATGTAAACATTTGCAGTTCAGGTAGAAAAAGTATGTGAACCCCTAGACTAATGACATCTTCAAGAGCTAATTGGAGTGAGGTGTCAGCCAACTGGAGTCCAATCAATGAGATGAGATTGGAGGTGTTGGTTACAGCTGCCCTGCCCTATAAAAAACACACACCAGTTCTGAGTTTGCTTTTTCCAAGAAGCATTGCCTGATGTGAATGATGCCTCTCACAAAAGAGCTCTCAAAAGACCTACGATTAAGAATTGTTGACTTGCATAAAGCTGGAAAGGGTTATAAAAGTATCTCCAAAAGCATTGCTGTTCATCAGTCCACAGTAAGACAAATTGTCTATAAATGGAGAAAGTTCAGCACTGCTGCTACTCTCCCTAGGAGTGGCCGTCCTGTAAAGATGACTGCAAGAGCACAGCGCAGACTGCTCAATGAGGTGAAGAAGATTCCTAAAGTGTCAACTAAAGACTTACAAAAGTCTCTGGCATATGCTAACATCCCTGTTAGCGAATCTATGATATGTAAAACACTAAGCAAGAATGGATTTTGTGGTAGGATACCACAGAGGAAGCCACTGCTGTCCAAAAAAAACATTGCTGCATGTTTACAGTTTGCACAAGAGCACCTGGATGTTCCACAGCAGTACTGGCAAAATATTCTGTGGACAGATGAAACCAAAGTTGAGTTGTTTGTAAGAAACACAACGCTATGTGTGGAGAAAAAGAGCAGCAGCACACCAACATCAAAACCTCATCCCAACTGTGAAGTATGGTGGTGGGGGCATCATGGTTTGGGGCTGCTTTGCTGTGTCAGGGCCTGGACAGATTGCTGTCATCGAAGGAAAAATGAATTCCCAAGTTTATCAAGACATTTTGCAGGAGAACTTAAGGCCATCTGTCCACCAGCTGAAGCTCAACAGAAGATGGGTGTTGCAACAGGACAACGACCCAAAGCATAGAAGTAAATCAACAACAGAATGGCTTAAACAGAAGAAATACGCCTTCTCCAGTGGCTCAGTCAGAGTCCTGACCTCAAACCGATTGAGATGCTGTGGCATGACCTCAAAAAAAGCGATTCACACCAGACATCCCAAGAATATTGCTGAACTGAAACAGTTCTGTAAAGAGGAATGGTCAAGAATTACTCCTGACCGTTGTGTACATCTGATCTGCAACTAGAGGAAACGTTTGGTTGAAGTTATTGCTGCCAAAGGAGGTTCAACCAGTTATTAAATCAAAGGGTTCACATACTTTTTACACCTGCACTGTGAATGTTTACATGGTGTGTTCAATAAAATATCGTAACATTTAATTATTTGTGTGTTATTAGTTTAAGCAGACTGTGATTGTCTATTGTAGTGACTTAGATGAAGATCAGATAACATTTTATGACCAATTTGTGCAGAAATCCATATAATTCCAAAGGGTTCACATACTTTTTCTTGCAACTGTATATTATGATTCTACATCAATGCTCGCAAGAGAGCACGATGGTTCTAAATTGATGGTTTCAATTTTCCTTGGGAAGTCCATTGTATCTCTCGTGAATGACAGAAGCGCTGAAACAAACCTCTTGAGAATCCTGTCAATGTAAATACCACTGTTCTGAGTTATCGAGTCCACCCCAGATACAATAGGACGACCCTTCAAGGGAGATAGACCCTTGTGGATCTTTGGTAATCCATAAAAGTAGCTATCTGGGGTGAACTCGGTCTCAGAAAGCAGTATTCAGCCTCACTATTGACACAATTTGTAAGCCCTTCATCAAGGATAGACACATGTTGTTTAAGAAAGATCTCCATGGAGTCTGATGGTAAAATATAGTAGCAGTCTCGATCGCTTAGCAAGCGTTCACACATTTGTCTATATTGGTTGCAGTCCATGATCACAAGGTTATCCCCCGTGTCGGCAGATTTAATAACTATTGAGGAATCTTTTTCTAGACCCATCAGGGCCTCTGTTTAAGGACCAGAGAGATTTCAATATGTTGGTACAGATAAGGATAGCTTCTCAATATCCACTATAGCCATTTGTAAAAAAATATCTATGTGGTCATCATAGTTCATGGGGGGACGGAGTTTAGTACTCTTTGCACGACGAAGATCCGTAAATGGTCCATGTCCCGGTTTACGTGTTCCTTCCCCTAAAAGATCCATAAATATTTTAAGGTCTGCAAATTCACTATCCTGGATACGAAGTTGCTCACAGGTAAGTTTGCTATTATGTTTAATAAATTTATTCCACTTCAATTTCCTCGAAAACAAATGAAGATCTTTAACCCAAATAAATAGGCCAAACTTAGTTGTTGGGACAAATGATAGTCCCTTTTTTACCAGATTAATCCTGATCTCACTGAGAACACAGGAAGAGAGATTGATTATTTTAACTCATCACCTTCTTCTAATCCTCACCCACCCTTGTTCGATCCCTCAAGTGATAAGGGGGTACTTTTTGGCTAAAAAATTCTCCCGGGCACTGGTTGTA
The DNA here is from genome assembly GCA_033119425.1 of Bufotes viridis. Taxonomy (NCBI): domain Eukaryota; kingdom Metazoa; phylum Chordata; class Amphibia; order Anura; family Bufonidae; genus Bufotes; species Bufotes viridis. The sequence continues at coordinate 70,347,208 of CM065592.1, forward strand.
GAGGGAGTGGAGGAGGAAAAGGGTAAGGGAGAGGATGATGACAATTCGCCCCCCCCCCCCCTCTCTGACCACCTGACCTTGGCCATCTCCTACTATTGAAACGTCCTCTACCGCCACCCCTTTGACATCTATATGATAATTCCCTAGTTTGGGAATATTCTGAATCTGAAAATTCCTGTTCCAAAGAAGAAATCTCACATTCAGAGGGGGGAGGAGGCTTCTTGTCTAGCTGATACGCTCTGTTTTCTTTAAACTCCTTAAGATCTTTATTAAACTGTCTATGCTTATGCTTTTAATTCAGACCCCGAAATCTCTCTCCCGCAGTCTGTAGTGATGACTCTCTTTTATTGAAATCAAGGTCAGTCTTAAAGGTCACAGCAAGGTCAATTAATTATTTTAGTCTCACTGATGATTTTTCAAAGAAGACTTCTTCTTCTTTAAGAAGTAGACTCATAAGCCTGAGGGAACTATTAGTTGGTTCCTGTTCCCACCGTACCAGTAATCCTGGTGACGGTATACGCTTTGCTGGAGAGAGAGGGATATGCAGTCCTTTAGGGATGATTTTATGTTCTAAATAACTCTCTAATGATTTAATTTCCCACCATGATTTAATGTTATTTTTATATTCGTCATACAGGTCAGTGAAAGTGTTTGATTATCTATGTATATGGCATCTTATTACCATACTGATACTATTGGTCCCCTGATGAACTTTTGACTATCCATGAGGGGAAAAGCTTTGGGACATTGTATGATGTGTCAGAAAGTGATAAGGCTGTATAAGGACAGGTTAGCCTAGGCATGTGGACAGAGTACACCTACCATCAAGGTGTATCTCTCGGCTGAGCAGTGGTGGTAAGGGCAAGAATAGGGATAGATATACTATCTGGATTATCTCTTTTTAAGGTATTTTGTTTTAATTTTCTTGCCAACGGTTGAAAGTTTTTGCTAACCGTCCATTGTATTGACAGCTTATTGCACTATGGATATCATGGTCCATTTGGTGATCATATTTATTAATTTTTGTGTTTTAATTTGTATGTAGATAAAAAATTAAGTTTTAGGAAGTTGCGCCCAGTGATTTTTGTGTTGTTATAGCAACTGTCTTGGGAATATCCTGACAGTCAGTGATTTTGCCTATAGTGTCCCTTGGATGTGGCTTTAGCACTTGTCACAGTGCTCCTACCTGGATATCCTGGTACCCCAGGCGTTGTGGTCCGAAGCAGTGCAAATAGGGTGGTGGATGAAGTGGATGAAGAAAGGATATGAGTCCAGACTTGTATTGAAGTGGTTAACAGCGTAACTTGGCATAATCTTCCTTCAAAGAACAATCTTCCAACATTATCTTGGTTACCAGCAAGCTTTGGCATGAAGTTCTGGCAGGCAAACACTCTCAGCTCTGCTACATAAGAAGGTTTCTTTTGGCATTAAGCTGAAACTTCCCTCTTTGTCTGACTCTATCTTTATCTTTGTCTTAACTTGTCAAGGGAAACTTTCCTCCTGGCTTCAGAGGCTTGTAGCTGGGGCCTCTAGGCCCAGCAGAGCAGACAATGCTCTGCTGGCCAATACACAGCCTTCCCCTTACAGGGGCTGCTCTCAACTGACTCCAAACTAACTAACTCCTCACTATAGAGGGGAATAGAATGGAAGAAGGGTTCCATTCTATCTAACACAGCTCAGCCAGAAGTGCCGCCATCTGCTGGTGAACCAGGCACATAACATGTCAAACAGTTACCAAATAATAAATACATTTACACACTGTGCAGGACCTAGGATAAATACACATGATGATACAGGGTACACCATTAAGGATAGCGGAGGGGTAAAAAGAGTAGTAATGCCCCCTTGTGGGGCGTTACAAATATACATTTCATTTAAATGGAAGAATGCCTCACTTGCATAAAAAAGGACAGGAATGTGGGGCAGTATTAGTGCATGCAGTTACTATTCATCTTTGTTACTCTCTATAGGGAATACATAAGGACAGCATTGCTCTCTTCAGTAGATTTATAGGCCTCATCGCACAGCGCACATCACACCTGCAGCATTATAGCGAGCAGCAATGTGTAAAAACTGCAGAACATATTGTAGCTACAAATGAGCTGTGAATACCAAGCATACTGTGTTTTTATGAGAGTCCTGACTGCACTGAAGAAGGCAGATGACAACCATGCCTTGGGCACTGCTAGACTAGGAGATGCCATTGCTGCTTTGAAAACATCTTTGTGTCATATTTTAGTCCTTCTATAAGGAGCAGAATATTTGTTTTTGAGTTTGATGACCATGTCCTTGGAAAACATTTTTTCTTTGTTCCAATGCACCATCTACCATAAAAATAAAGCAACTTTGTGCTAGGCAGCCCTATCTGTCACCGCGGTCACAGACAACAATGTGTAGTCTGACTTTGACGTCTCCTGAGTGCTGTAGAGGCACCTGAAGTCGGTGCAAGACAGATTAATACACTCAGCACTATCTGTACATCACAGCTCAGATAGCCTTGCCCACATGAGAAAAAGAGTAACCCCAGATACACAAGCAGGTCTGGAGCTAGAAAGCATTCTTCACAAGGAACACCCACTGTGCCCTGAACTTGCAGCTCCACAAACAGATGGAGATCTAGAAAATAAAAGAAGCAACATATACAGTAAATCAACCAGCTTTAACTTTTGCAGGTGCATAGATACATACTGTATCTGTGACAAAAGATCCCATGTGCTTTAAATCTGTCTAAATAATGTAAAGGTTATTTAAACAGATTTAAACAGATTTACTTTAGCGTCCTGGCTGCCATGGTAACCATTGAGAAAAAGCTAAAGGTCGGATCCGGCAATGCGCCGAAACGACGTTTAGCTTAAGGTCGGATTGAGGTTAATGCCTTTCATGGGGCATTAATTCTGGATCCGGCCTTGCGGCAAGTGTTCAGGATTTTTGGCCGGGGCAAAAAGCGCAGCATGCTGCGGTATTTTCTCCGGCCAAACAACGTTCCGGTCCTGAACTGAAGACATCCTGATGCATCCTGAACGGATTTCTCTCCATTTAGAATGCATTGGGATAATCCTGATCAGGATTTTTCCGGCATAGAGCCCCGACGACGGATCTCTATGCCGGAAAACAAAAACGCTAGTATGAAAGAGCCCTAAAATGAGGAAAATTGGCTTCTACCTCACAGGGTTTTTTTTGCCCTCCTCTGGATCAACTTACAGGATAACAGGCTGAACTGGATGGAGAATAAAATATTATGAAAATAATATGGATTAACTGAGTGTTGATGAGGACTCTGCAAACAGGCAGATTTTTAACCCTTCTATCTCAAAAACAGCTGAACATTTTTAATAAAGACCAATTAAAGAAAGTAAAAAAAACATTTTCCCCCCCAAATGAACAAAATGCGATCATAAAAATATTATATTAAATCTGACATATCACTTTATGTAGTAATAACTTTGGAATGGTTTTACTTATCTAACCGATTCTGAGAATGTTTTCACATGACACATTGTACTTCATGTTAGTTGTAAATTTGGGTCACAGAAAGTTTGGAAAAAATTTCTAAATTTGAATCTCTCTACTTATAAGACAGATAGTAATACCTCGTAAAATAGTTATCAGTCAACAAACCCCATAAGCCTACTTTATGTTGGCATCATTTTGTAAAGGTCATTTTTTTAGAAGGCTTAGAATTTTAGAAGCAATTTTCAAAATTTCAATAAAAATTTCCAAGTCAGTTATGAAGTTATTTTGAAGGGCTTATGTAATATAAACCACCCATAAATGACCCCATTTTAGAAACGACACCCCTCAAATTATTCAAAACTGATGTTACAAACTTTGTTAACCCTTGAGGTGCTCCACAAGAATGAAAGGAAAATGGAGGTGAAATTTTACATATATATTTTTGCTGATTTTTATGTTAATCACTTGAGAAAAGCTCAGCGATTGAGCCAAAATATTGCTGCACCACGGGTGACTAATTCCACGGTTTTTACCTTTAATTTCGGAGTGCTGCTCTTTTTCGAAGATTAAGATTAATTAAGATTAAAATTTGAATTAAGTTTAGCCTCTATTTCTGAAAAAGCTTATGACGGGATTTGAACTCACAGTTTCTGCAGCACAGCCGAGAACTTTAACCACTACACTATATAGCTGCATAGCCAGACCCTCTACTGTAGAAGTCTCTTATTTTTTTCATTTTTTATTTTTTTTATTTAATGCAGCTATTATAGCTGAGTGGTTAAGTGCCTTGCCTCTAATGCAGAAGGTCATGAGTTTTAATCCCACCAGAAACTTTTCTGAAATACAGGCTAAATTAGATTTAAATACACTGGGGGTCCCCAAACACTGACTCCATATTTGGACATAGCTATATATGGAGTCAGAGCAGGGACTCCTAAGCCGCATACTCACACTGAGGGATTCCCTCACTGTACAGAGATATTCTGCATCGAAATAGAGGCTAAATTAGATTTCAATACACTGACTCGAGAACTGGTGCTCAGCCGAGCATGCTCGCTCAACACTACTGTCAGTCACTGACAGCTGTACATACGGCTGTATACAGGGGAGATGTTATCAGTAATTATCAGTAATTGATAGCAGTGTATACAGAGATAGCTGTCTTTCGCTGACAACTGTACATGGGGCTGTACATAGGTGAGGTACTATAAGTGATTGATATCATTCTCTGTGTAAGTATTTATACATAGATAGCTGTCAATCACTGATAGCTGTACACAGAGAAGATGTTATCAGTGATTGATAGTGCGTATATGTAGTACCCCAGAGCGGTACTACCATTCCTTTACCCTTCTACTGTCTCTAATGGCTACCACTAATGTCATCGGTGTATTTATGCCAGGTCCTTTGTCACTGTGCATTCATAATCTTACTCTAAAAACTGTTACGTTTATTTAATGTGCCTGGATCACCAGCAGGTGGCAGCAGATATATGGGAGAGAGATCCTTAGATAAAATGGAACTCACTATTCCATTCTCTCCCTTTTGGGCAGAGGTGGGCTAGTCCTGCTTCCTACCAAGGGAGGGAAGTGTTTAGTCTTGGTGGATGCTAGTATTGGAAGCAGACAAGTAAAGATGTCGCAGTAAGGGGAAAGTTCCCCTCCTGCAGCAGGAATCTCCCCAGGGAAGCAGTTCATAGAGCCCACTGACTCCTTGAAAATTTACAGACAAAGGATCAAGAGAGGGTCAACAGCCAAAGGCACCTGACTCTAAAGGTACCAAACCAGTCCTAAAGTCCAGCTGCCAAACTAAAGCCGAGTTTAGCACAGCAAAGAAGGAGAAAGTAGAATATTCATGTTTGCCTGACAGTTATCCCAAAAACTGTTGAAATTATGAGAAAGATCACTTCTTGTACGGATGCAAGTTGATTCATGTAAATCTGTTGAACATTATAAAGTCTTGACTTACTCTCCCCTTTGTTGCTTCAGAGCCTAACCCAGGGGAGCAACAGTATCCAGGTACTGTAGGAGCAACGGGACACACACTGAGACTATTAAGTACTGTAACTGTCAGTCACTGATAGCTGCATAGTCTTGGTTCCAGCAGGAGTTAGCATTAAACTGGCAGGCAAACTCAACTCTGCTATATCTTTCTCTCACTCTGCTGTACCAACAAGCTGACTTAGTAACTTTGACTCTTCTTTACGCTGCACTTCTCTCTGCAGTCGGACTTCTGTTTCAGCCGAGGAACTAATCTCCTAGCTTCTGATCTCCTAACCACTACACTATATAGCTGCATAGCCAGACCCTCTACTGTAGAAGTCTCTTATTTTTTTCATTTTTTATTTTTTTTATTTAATGCAGCTATTATAGCTGAGTGGTTAAGTGCCTTGCCTCTAATGCAGAAGGTCATGAGTTTTAATCCCAGCAGAAACTTTTCTGAAATACAGGCTAAATTAGATTTAAATACACTGGGGGTCCCCAAACACTGACTCCATATTTGGACATAGCTATATATGGAGTCAGAGCAGGGACTCCTAAGCCGCATACTCACACCGAGGGATTCCCTCACTGTACAGAGATCTTCTGCATCGAAATAGAGGCTAAATTAGATTTCAATACACTGACTCGAGAACTGGTGCTCAGCCGAGCATGCTCGCTCAACACTACTGTCAGTCACTGACAGCTGTACATACTGGCTGTATACAGGGAGATGTTATCAGTAATTATCAGTAATTGATAGCAGTGTATACAGAGATAGCTGTCTTTCGCTGACAACTGTACATGGGGCTGTACATAGGTGAGGTACTATAAGTGATTGATAGCATTCTCTGTGTAAGTATTTATACATAGATAGCTGTCAATCACTGGTAGCTGTACACAGAGAAGATGTTATCAGTGATTGATAGTGCGTATATGTAGTACCCCAGAGCGGTACTACCATTCCTTTACCCTTCTACTGTCTCTAATGGCTACCACTAATGTCATTGGTGTATTTATGCCAGGTCCTTTGTCACTGTGCATTCATAATCTTACTCTAAAAACTGTTACGTTTATTTAATGTGCCTGGATCACCAGCAGGTGGCAGCAGATATATGGGAGAGAGATCCTTAGATAAAATGGAACTCACTATTCCATTCTCTCCCTTTTGGGCAGAGGTGGGCTAGTCCTGCTTCCTACTAAGGGAGGGAAGTGTTTAGTCTTGGTGGATGCTAGTATTGGAAGCAGACAAGTAAAGATGTCGCAGGGAGGGGAAAGTTCCCCTCCTGCAGCAGGAATCTCCCCAGGGAAGCAGTTCATAGAGCCCACTGACTCCTTGAAAATTTACAGACAAAGGATCAAGAGAGGGTCAACAGCCAAAGGCACCTGACTCTAAAGGTACCAAACCAGTCCTAAAGTCCAGCTGCCAAACTAAAGCCGAGTTTAGCACAGCAAAGAAGGAGAAAGTAGAATATTCATGTTTGCCTGACAGTTATCCCAAAAACTGTTGAAATTATGAGAAAGATCACTTCTTGTACGGATGCAAGTTGATTCATGTAAATCTGTTGAACATTATAAAGTCTTGACTTACTCTCCCCTTTGTTGCTTCAGAGCCTAACCCAGGGGAGCAACAGTATCCAGGTACTGTAGGAGCAACGGGACACACACTGAGACTATTAAGTACTGTAACTGTCAGTCACTGATAGCTGCATAGTCTTGGTTCCAGCAGGAGTTAGCATTAAACTGGCAGGCAAACTCAACTCTGCTATATCTTTCTCTCACTCTGCTGTACCAACAAGCTGACTTAGTAACTTTGACTCTTCTTTACGCTGCACTTCTCTCTGCAGTCGGACTTCTGTTTCAGCCGAGGAACTAATCTCCTAGCTTCTGAGGCTTCTATTCTTCAGCCTCCCTGGCCAGCAAAGCTTAAGGTTCCCTGGCTGACATAGGCATGTCCTGCAGAGACATGCCCCTGCACTCCTTCCCCTTGCTGGGGATAAAATACACTAGCTCTAACTGGTCCCCACCCTTCTTATAGGAAATAGGTCTAGCCCATTTCTATCCAGAGGGAAGGGGGGGGGGGGTGTTAGAATGGAATGGAACACACGATTCTACCTACATACAGCTCTGCTGTGTTCGCTGCCGCCTACTGATGAACCAGGCACATCACATGAACAGGTACATAACATTAATATAAATGCACAGTGTTGAGGCACATGGAAATAAATATATAGGTGACATACAGGTTAGGCCATAAAAGATAATAGCAGGGTGAAGGAGTGGTAACACCACTCTGGGGTGTTACATACACCCTTACTTAAAACCAAGCCGCCCTCGGCTTGTGCTTAGGATGTGCTTTAAGGGTACCCAAGGAAAGTTAGAGTGCTGCTTTAGACTTTATACTATTATGACATACATTGACATAGCAACGGCTACCACTAGGTCTCTGCCCGTATGAGTAGGGTGTCTATTCACAGTTTGCCCTCTCAGTAATAACCAGAGAACCCAAAAGATGCAGCAAGCACTCAAATACTCACATTTTGTGTGGATACTGAGTGCAAGTACCACCAGAAGCGTGGGGGTGTCATGTACTGTAATCCCTCCACAATGCTATGAGACGCCAGCAAAGGAAGGCTCGCTTTATCCTGTAATCCTTTCCCAGCACCAAGGTCTACATAAAGCTTTTCGCACGGTCACCTTGATGACTAAACTGGTAGCTAAACATATTTCCTTAAGGCTGCGCACAAGGCCTTAGGATATCTAGATACCTTACCCCCAAAACAGAGATCTCCATAGTTCCCTGCCCCTAAACAGAGACCTCCACAGCGCCCACCCCTTTAACAGTGACTTCCACGGTACCCCTCTCCCTTGACAGTGACCTCCACAGTACCTCCCTCCCTTAACAGTGACCTCCACAGTACCCCACTGCCTTTACAGTCACCTCCACAGCAGCTACCCCTTTAATAGTGACCTCCACAGTCCCCTGCCCCCTTAATAGTAACCAGTAACAGTGCCAGGTCCTTTAACAGTGACCTCCACAGTACCCTGATCCCTTAAGGGTCATTTGACCGTGTGTATGGCAGTTGGAATATGAGTAAAAGACATGTGGGCTTCTATTGGCTAATGCAGGTCATGTGATGCTGCCATATTTGCCATATCTATAATTGTCGGGGTTCCAATTGAGGTGTTCTTATGAGCGCTAAGAGGGCTGACACAGACACACTGCTGAATCAGATTCTCTCTCTTTTATTCCATACAAGCATACATCTTTATTACACTACAGATAATCACAGAAAAATCTGGCACACCACAAAGGGTATGGAAATCAAAACTAATGATTTGATTTGTTACTCATAAAAGGCAATACTTCCGCACCATACTAACAGAATTATAATAATTAAAGAGTTTCTGCAGCATCTTATTTGAAAATTAGCATTCTCCAGTAGTACACCCTGACACTAAGAAGGAACATAACTCTCTCTTGTATGCCAAACTCTGATAAGGAAATTAGAGAACTGCTATCTTAACCTTGCAACTAGGAACTTTTGATCTATATACACAGAAACTCCCTACATCCTTCCAGCTGGCTCATACATTTTTACACATATGCACAAGATGGAGGACATGCTTATTACTGATGAGCGAGCACCAAAGTGTTCGGGTGTTCAGGTACTCGGTCTGAACACATAGCGATATTTGTGTGCCGAGCACCCGAGTATAATGGAAGTCAATGGGAGACAACCAGGCACCCCCTGCTCGGATGAGGGGAGGATGCCTGGTCCATTGGAAAAGGTCAGAAAGTGACAGAAACACCACCGAAATGGATCTGAAACAGCATGGGAACCTTGTCTGGGTTCATCTTGGACTCCAATGTCCTGCTGGGAACCATATTGTCCCAGTTGTCCGCCACTTTTACATAGCGAAAAGATCCCGCCCAAAATCCCGCCCCCTTAAAAAAAAGTAAAAAATTTTAGAGGTAAAATTGTTAGGAAACATTCTTTCCTGGATATTCAATTGTATATACAGTGCAAATGCTGCCAAAAATTCCAAGGAAGAAGCACTCTGATACAGCCTGTGTATCAAATTAAAGAGGGCCTCATTCACATGGTGCTACATTTGTTCAGGTACACTGCTGCACTTATAAAGCATATGCACTAAGTGAAAGGGCTGCCAAAAATTACAAGGAACCGGCACTCCAATACAGCCTTTATTACACATAAAGGAGGGCATCATACACACCCTTGAAAAATTATCATTGATGGCCTACTGGTGACTCTCAAAAACATTTGGAGCAAGGGCGTGCTGATTACCCTCTAAAACATTATAGTTGAGGGCCTGAAGGTGAGCGGACCCAATAAAATTTTTTAGTGAGGGCCTGAAGGTAGGCGAACCCCATAAATCATTGCAGTGATGGCCTACAGGTGAGCAGACGGTATAAAGCATTGGAGTTGAGGGCCTGAAGCCTAGTGAACCCCATAAAATATTGCAGTGATGGGCTACAGGTGAGCAGACCGTATAAAGCATTGGAGGTGAGGGCCTGAAGCCTAAAGAACCCCTTAAAACATTGCAGTGATGGCCCACAGGAGAGCAGACAGTATAAATCATCGGAGGTGAGGGCCTGAAGCCTAGAGAACCCCATAAAACATTGCAGTAATGGCCTACAGGTGAGCAGACGGTATAAAGCATTGGAGGTGAGGGCCTGAAGCCTAGCGAACCCCATAAATCATTGTAGTGATGGCCTATAGGTGAGCAGATGGTATAAAGCATTGGAGGTGAGGGCCTGAAGCCTAGTGAACCCCATAAAATATTGCAGTGATGGGCTACAGGTGAGCAGACGGTATAAAGCATTGGAGGTGAGGGCCTAAAGCTTAGAGAACCCCATAAATCATTGCAGTGATGGCCTACAGGTGAGCAGACAGTATAAAGCATTGGATGTAAGGGCCTGAAGCCTAAAGAACCCCATAAAACATTGCAGTGATGGCCCACAGGTGAGCAGACAGTATAAAACATCGGAGGTGAGGGCCTGAAGCCTAGAGAACCCCATAAAACATTGCAGTAATGGCCTACAGGTGAGCAGACGGTATAAAGCATTGGAGGTGAGGGCCTGAAGCCTAGTGAACCCCATAAATCATTGTAGTGATGGCCTACGGGTGAGCAGGCGGTATAAAGCATTGGACGTGAGGGCCTGAAGCCTAGTGAACCCCATAAAATATTGCAGTGATGGGCTACAGGTGAGCAGACGGTATAAAGCATTGGAGGTGAGGGCCTGAAGCTTAGAGAACCCCATAAATCATTGCAGTGATGGCCTACAGGTGAGCAGACAGTATAAAGCATTGGATGTAAGGGCCTAAAGCCTAGTGAACCCCATAAAATATTGCAGTGATGGGCTACAGGTGAGCAGACCTTATAAAGCATTGGAGGTGAGGGCCTGATGCCTAGCGAACCCTCCAAAACATTGTAGTGAGGGCAAATATATTCTCTATGGAAGAGGAGGCGGATGAGAAAACATCCAGGCAGGCCAGCACCTCCAAGGCGTAGAGTGCAAGTTCGTGCCACGTGTCCAGCTTGGACATCCAGTAGTTGTAAGGCACTGAGGGATCATTTAGGATGCTGACATGGTCTGCAATGTATTCCTTTACCATCTTCCAAAACTTTTCCCTCCTTGTAGCACTAGGCTGCGATTCAGGGTGAGGTTACTGGCGGGATGTCATGAAAGTGTCCCATGCCTTGGAAAGTGTTGCCCTGCCTCTGTTGGAACTACTGTGTGTTCCCCTTGTCTCCCTTCCTTGGTTGCCTAAAGAAGTACGGACTCTGGTGGCCGCATTGTCAGATGAAAAATTTTGGAGCAATCTGTCAACAAGTACCTTCTGGTATTGCACCATTTTACTTGTCCTCTCCACCACAGGAATCAGAGCTGAGAAGTTCTCTTTGTAGCAGGGGTCGAGAAGGGTGGACACCCAGTAATCTGTGTTACCTAAAATGCGTATAACGCGAGGGTTGCGGGAAAGGCAGCCTAACATGAAGTCAGCAATGTGTGCCAGAGTACCAACGGGCAAGACGTTGATGTCAACTTCAGGATGACTCTCCATACCCTCTTCCTCCTCTTGATGGCCCAATTCGCGCTGAGAAGACAAACTGGGGGAGGTCTGGCTATCACCCTGTGTCATCTCCTTCCCCATTACCTCGTCTGCCACATTTAAAGCATCCTCCTTAATTGTGAGCAGCGATCATTTGAGTAGACACAGCAGTTCCACAGCGTGCTTACGTCGCACAACAGTTGGTGAGCTGGAAGCCGGCTGAAGCTGTGGACTACTTTCGGAAATGAGCACACAAGCGGTGCGCCTTCACTAGTAGCTCCTGCAAATTGGGGTAGGTTTTGATAAACCGCTAAATCACTAAGTTTAAGACGTGGTCTAAGCATGGAATGTGTGTCAGGTTGCCGAGCTCCAAAGCCACCACCAAGTTATGGCCATTGTTGGACACAACCATGCCTGTTTCTAGGTTGAGTGGTAAGAGCCACAGCTCGGTTTGGTTCCTTATACCCTGCCACAGCTCTGCGGCGGTGTGCTGTTTGTCCCCTAAACAGATCAGCTTCAGCACGGCCTGTTGACGCTTACCCACAGCAGTGCTACACTGCTTCCAGCTAGCGACTGATGGCTGACTGTTGTTGGAGGTGGAAGTGGAGGCGGTGGAGGAGGAGAAGTGTGGGTTGGAGCCAGTAATATTGCTGCTGGCGGAGACCCTGATGGACGTAGGGCCCGCAATCCTGGGCGTGAGTAGCACCTGTGCCATCCCAGGGTCCAACTCACTCCCGGCCTCCACAACATTCACTCAGGGAAATGTAGCGTCCCTGGCCACCAGCACTTGTCCATGTCTCTGTGGTGAGGTGGACCTTCCCAGCAAGTGAGTTGGTCAGGGCACGGGTGATCTTCTGGAACACATGCTGGTGTAAGGCGGGCACAGCACACTGGGAAAAATAGTGGCGGCTGGGGACTGCGTAACGAGGGACGTTCAACATCAGGCAGCAGAAGGCCTCAGTGTCCACAAGCCTAAATGGCAACATTTCAAGGGCCAGTATTTTCGAAAGTTGCGCATTTAATGCTATGGCCTGTGGGTGGGTATTTTCGCTTGCGTTCAAATGCCTGTGTTATCGACATTTGGACGCTGCGCTGGGACAGGGAAGTGGATGTTGTTGCTGACAGTTCATGCAAAGGTCCAGGTTCAGGGCGAGGGGCATCTGGGACTGCGCCTTCGACAGGGGATTGGCCAGCAGTGCGTAACATAGGGGAAGTGGAGGCAGTGGTGGCACCCGCAGACGCAGAGTGCAGACCCAGGCGTTCGGCCCACTTATTTGGGTGCTTGGATGCCATGTGGCAGATCATGCTGCTGGTGGTGAGGTTGCTAGTGTTCACGCCCTGGCTCATTTTGGTTTGCCACAGGTTGCAAAAGCGCCATACTGTGGAACCCCTACACCTTGGCAAGTTAGATTTACGTATGGGGGTGCTCGTTGTAACGGTTGCAGGCCGGTTTGGTGTGGACCGACGTCTCATTTTTGCCAACCCGATGCCTCTTCAAGACTCTTGCAGTGCTATGGATCCCTCCCCCTCTGTACTGCTATCCTCGCGCGGCTTTTCACCCAACCATGTTGGGTCAGTGACTTCATCGTCCACCTCCTCCTCTTCCACTTCCTCACTCTGCTCATCCTCCTGACTTGACCTAACCACCACCTCAGTGATTGTCAACTGTGTCTCATCATCATCCACCTCATGAACAAATGATTCTGGTTTACCACCGTCATCTTCTTAAGACTGTGAAGGCTCAAGAGGTTGGGAATCAGGGCACAATATCTCAGGTACCTCTTCAAGCGTGCTTGGCAAGAGAGCCAAACCAAGTACTGGCGATGATAAGAGGTCATGTGAATAAATATGTATATATAATTATAAGTGTGGGATCACTTGTTTTCCCAGACGCGACATGGTAGAAGGAAGGAGGATCAGAGTGAGAATTCGGTTGACCAGACTCTTGGCTACAGAGACTGGACTTCGTGGAAGAGAGGGTTGTGCTTAACCAACTGGAAACATTATCTTCTGCAATCTAACCGACCACTTGTTCGCACTGGTCCGACTTGGACAGTCAGGGGCGTAGCTAACAGCTCATGGGCCCTGATGCAAGAGTTCAGCTTGGGCCCCCCTTCCCTCAGTGCTTTGTGTGTCTTCTTATGTGGCACAAGGGTCTTTGGGCCCCCTCAGGCTCCTGGGTCTGGTAGCGACTGCTACCTCTGCCCCCCCTATAGCTACGCCCATGTGGACAGTGTTGTCCTGCGCCGCCCAGCTAAGTTGGACATGAAGCTGGGTAAGGTGGATTTTTTAGTTTTTTCTGGTGCACTGGCAGCAGGTATGGTTTAATTGCGCCCAGGGCCATGGCCTCTGCTTGCACCATCAGCATCACAACCAGGGCCACAGCCTCTGCTTGCACCATCAGCATCAAGCCCAGGGCCACAGCCTCTGCTTGCACCATCAGCATCACGCCCAGGGCCACGGCCCCTGCTTGCACCATCAGCATCACGCCCAGGGCCATGGCCTCTGCTTGCCCAGAGATAATGTTATTTTTACAGTATACACTGTATTGGCTTTCTGTAATGTACTGTACACAGAAAAAAAAATGTTTACAGGAGTACACTAGGCCACAGATAATGATTTTTTTACAGTACACGCTGTATTGTCTTGCTGTAATGAACAGGAGACAGAGAAATACTATTTTTCGGCACTACACTAGTCCAGAGATAATGTAATTTTTACAGTACACACTGTATTTTCTTTCTGTAGTGTACAGGAGACAGAGAAAAACAATTTTTCGGCACTACACTTGGCCAGAGTTAATGTAATTTTTACTGTACACACTGTATTTGCTTTCTGTAATGTACAGGAGACAGAAAAATACAATTTTTTGGCACTACACTAGGCCAGAGATAATGTAATTTTTACAGTACACACTGTATTTGCTTTCTGTAATGTACAGGAGACAGAGAAATATAATTTTTCGGCACTACACTAGGCCAGAGATAATGTAATTTTTACAGTACACGCTGTATTTGCTTTCTGTAATGAACAGGAGACAGAGAAATACAATTTTTTGGCACTACATTAGGCCAGAGATAATGTAATTTTTACAGTACACACTGTACTGGCTTACTGTAATAAACAGGAGACAGAGAAATACAATTTTTCGGCACTACACTAGGCCAGAGATAATGTAATTTTTACAGTACACACTGTATTTGCTTTCTGAACAGGAGACAGAAAAAAACTATTTTTCGGCACTACACTAGGACAGAGATAATGTAATTTTTACAGTACACACTATTTGCTTTCTCTAATGTAGAGGAGACAGAGAAATACAATTTTTCTGCACTACACTAGGCCAGAGATAATGTAATGTTTACAGTACACACTGTATTTGCTTTCTGTAATGTACAGGAGACAGAGAAATACAATTTTTCGGCACTACAATATTCCAGAGATAATGTAATTTTTACAGTACACACTGTATTTGCTTTCTGTAATGAACAGGAGACAGAGAAATACAATTTTTCGGCACTACACTAGGCCAGAGATAATGTAATTTTTACAGTACACACTGTACTGGCTTACTGTAATGAACAGGAGACAGAGAAATAAAATTTTTCGGCACTACACTAGGCCAGAGATAATGTAATTTTTACAGTACACACTGCATTTGCTTGCTATAATGAACAGGAGACAGAGAAATACAATTTTTCGGCACTACACTAGCCAGAGATAATGTAATTTTTACAGTACACGCTGTATTTGCTTTCTGAACAGGAGACCGAGAAATACAATTTTTCGGCACTACACTAGGCCAGAGATAATGTAATTTTGACAATACACACTGTATTCGGATGTAGTTCTATATTGGATACAAATTTGTCCTAAATAAAATGTATTCTCTGCTGGAATACTGTATATACGGTTGCGGCCTAAACGCACACACAGATGTGCCCAAAACTAGTTAACTATTGCCAAAATATAAATCACTCTCTGCTGGAGTAATTAATATAACAGTTGTGGATTGAACGCACACACAGATGTGGCACAAGTTAGGTTAATTTCCCCAGAACAAATAATTTTTCTGATGGTACAGTGTATATCTTGGTAGCAGGAATACTGTAGTGAATAAGCCCCTTTTAATAATGTCTGCCCAACACACTGCTTTATGATGGTGCAGTGTATATCTCAGTACCAAGGAACACTGTAGTGAATAAGCCCCTTTTTATAATGTCTGCTTAACACATTGCTTTATGATGGTGCAGAGTATATCTTAGTACCAAGGAACACTGTAGTGAATAAGCCCCTTTTAATAATGTCTGCCCAACACACTGCTTAATGATGGCTTATTGTATATGTCACTAATCAGAAATCTTTCTGTCTTTTAGAAGTTATCAAAGCGATTTTCAAGCCCTGCACTTATTTGTTCCCTTCCTGGTGACGCCTTTCCCTGATAGTGCTGAATTAACCCACTTCTTAAAAAAAAAGGTGCTGCACTGCTGTCAAACACACACTGTAGTCCTTAAAAGGTCTGTTAGGTCTTTCAATAAGGTTTTTGGAGTGAAATCAATAAGTTTAGAGCAAAAGGCTATCTGTCCCTGCCTACTGTCTGCTCTCCCTGACGCTTAATGAGCCGAGCGCCGGACCTCGGCTCCTATATGAAATGGTATCACGTGTTCTGGCCAGCCAATCAGTGTAAGGCCTCTTTCACACTATCGTTTTCGCTTTCCGTCCTAGAGTTCCGTCTTCGGGGCTCTAGGACGGAAAGATACTGATCAGGATTATCCCAATGCATCCTGAAGGGAGAGAAATCCGTTCAGGATGTCTTCAGTTCAGTACTGAGAAGTTTTTTGGCCGTAGCAAAATCCGCAGCATGCCGCAAGGACGGATCTGGATTAATGCCCATTGAAAAGCATTAATCCGGATCCGGCTTTAAGCTAAACCATCCCTGGATCCGACGTTTAGCTTTCTGAATGGTAACCATGGCAGCCAGGACGCTACTAAAGTCCTGGCTGCCATGGAAAAGTAGTGGGGAGCCAGGGGAGAAGCTACTTACCGTCCGTGCGGCTTCTGAGGCGCTCCACAATGACGTCACAGCGTTTAGCTTTCTGAATAGTAACCATGGCATCCAGGACGCTACTAAAGTCCTGGCTGCCATGGAAAAGTAGTGGGGAGCCAGGGGAGAAGCTACTTACCGTCCATGCGACGTAGGGGCGCTGTGACGTCATTGTGGAGCGCCCCGGGAGCCGCACGGATGGTAAGAAGCTTCTCCCCTGGCTTTCCACTATTTTTCCATGGCAGCCAGGACTTTAGTAGCGTCCTGGCTGCCATGGTAACACTGAAAGCATTTTGAAGACTAATCAGTCTTCAAATGCTTTCAGGTGTGTGGCGTTGTGAAGGATCCGGCGGGCATTTCCGGCAACGGAAGTGCACGCCGGATCCTCATAACGCTAGTGTGAAAGAGCCCTAAGGCTTACAGCTAACATTGCTATGGCCTCACACTGAGGGGAATTACTTACCTGGATCTTGATTGGCTGCTTAGAAGGTGCCAAAAGTGCGGGGAGGAGACTCGAGCAATGCGACAAATACACGTGGTGCTCGGCCGAGTAAAGCCGAGCACCATGCATAGCGATGGTCGAGCATGCTAGCTCATCACTAATGCTTATACAAAATTGATTCTCATCCCTCACACACATAAGGTGTCTTAAACTAAGAATGTCCTTCGTTGCCTATAGCAACAATTCAGAGCTCATATTAATGACCTGTAGCAAAATAGAAGCTGGGCTGTAGTTGGTTGCTATATGCAACCTGATGAATATCCTGCCCCTTTAACAGTGAGTTTCACAGAACCCCACTCCCTTGACAGTGACCACCTCAGGGGCCTGCCCCCTTAACAGTGACCTCCACAGTACCCTGCTGCCTTACTAGTGACCTCCACAGCAGTTGCCCCTTTAATAGTGGCCCCTGCCCGATTAACAGTGACATCCACAGTGTGTGCCCCTTTAATAGTGACCTCTACAGCGATCCAGCCCGGTCTTAAGGTCTGATGGGGGATCTGGAGGTATGGTCTGATTGGGTGGTTTGGAGGTCTGGTCTAAGGTCTAATGGGGGTCTGAAAGTCTAGTCTGAGGTCTGATATGGGGGTTTGGAGGTATAATGGGGGTCTGGAAGTCTAATGGGGGTCTGATTGAGGGTCGGGAGGTCTGATATGCGAGTCTGGAGGCCTAATTGGGGTCTGGAAGTCTGGTTTGAGGTCTGATATAGGGGTCTGGAGGTCTGAGAGTCTAATTGGGGTCTGTTTGGGGGGGGGTCTGAAAGTCGAATGGGCTTCTGGAGGTCTGATCTTAGGTCTAATGGGGGTGTGGAGGTCTGGGGTCTGATATGAGGATTTAAAGGGCTAATGGGGGTCTGGAAGTCTAATGGGGGTGTAATTGGGGGTCTAAAGGTCTGGTCTGAGGTCTAATATAGGGGTCTGGTCTGAGGTCTAATGGGGGTCTGATCTGAAAGGTAAAGGGGTATTTTTTGTACTGGCTCAATATCTGTGTTGTACCAGTATTTTCATTGCAACTGTTTCTGCAGGATAGTATTGGTGGAGGCAGGATGGGGTGTTCAGAAAGTGAGGAGGATGATGGAAAAGTAGGAAACTAAGGTGTCTGTTAAACTCTTCAGAGACAAGACGCGGCTGAAATAAATCATGATGGCGGTCTGGTCTGACAGGAGAAGATGAGGAAAGAGAATATCTACATCAGAGGAGACATCACTGGATGTAAGAGGTTCATATGTGGGGCTGTATTCTCCTGTATGCTCTGTAGCGCTATATGTAATGTTTTCCAAGTAGCAGTTGTCCGTTTTTAGATTTTTTTACGAACCAGCGCTGCCTTCTCTGCTCTGTTTACCTGCTCACCACTGATTTTTCTGCGGCAAGCAGGTAAACAGAGCAAAGAAAGCAGCTCTCATATGTGTGCTGTCTTCTCTTCAAACAGCTGGCAAGGGGGGAGGGGGGGTGGTCTTGGGGTCTACCCCTACTGATCTGTAGGTCATCAGTAGTAAGAAAAAGACAGCCTCTTTTAAAGTAGGACTGGAGGTAAGGGGTTAGGTTGAGAATTTGGTCTGGGGGGTTGTTTCAATTTTTACCTCAGGCAGCAGAAAGGCTTGGTGCACCCCTGCCCCTTAACAAATCGCTGAGGGAAGGGGAGGCCCAAGCGGAACTCTTGCAACAGGGCCCATGATCCTTTAGCCACGCCCCTGACCCTTGGGTTAGCCCTAATTCACATATCAGTTCTTCATAAACAGCACATGTATCCATTGATTTTAATGTGCCTATTCACACATCCGAAAAGCAATGGACTGGGGCGCAGCCGTAGCTAAATGCGGCTTGACTACGGTGGAAGGTGATGGCACACAGGGTTAATTGTAGGGCAAGGTTAGGTGATGGGAGGGGATTTTTGGGGGGGAGGAGTGGCATTTTTGCGCCATAGATTTAAGGGTTTGGGGGAGGAGTTTGCAGGCAGTTTGATCTGAGGGAAGGAAGTTGCCCACCCGCCCGTTTACTGTTTAATAGAGGGTGGTTTGGCTGTTCTGCTCTTGTCGTAGCGAGCAGGTTAAAAGAGGGATCCTGGGAGGCAAAACTTGGACTAGGTGCATGGCTATATCTCTTGCGGCGTGCATCTAGGACGTTATGGTGAATGGCAAGCTGGGGGATCCTGTTTGGGCTAATAGCCTGGCAGGGGTTTATTCCAAGAGTTGGTGCCCTCGGGTCGGAGAGTGCGGCCGATAGTACAAGTTGGATGAATCCTGGATCATGTGAGGAGGTTGGCAAGGGGCGAATCTAGTTAATTGGATTGCCTTCTAGGATCCCTTCAGTTCAAAGAAAGTTACATGTTGGTTTGATGGTGGATTGATGGTTGGATTGTTGTGGAAATAATGTTTGGTTAATATTGGCCTGGTTTTGTATTTTACTATTGGTATGTACAATACTTGGTAAGTTATTTGGTTAATAAAATTAAGCTACGGCCTTTTATACCAAATCATGTGGTCCTGTCTTTACTGGGGTATACGGAGTTAAGTGGCTCAGTGAGCCAGAAAATCTTCCATCCCAGGAGTCATTGTTTTTCTACTGACCACGGAGAAATGGATAAAAACCTTAGAGACTTGCACTGCTTTGGTCCCCCATGCAGAACAAACACTCCCGTTGAAGTCTGTGGGTTTTTCACTAAGATGCTCAAGAATAAAGGGGGTTAAAATAATGCAGATGTAACCAAGATATGAATGTGTTCCCATTTTCTGCAAAATCAAATATTCTGGGTGAAAAAAGGAGAACTCAGCTTTTTTTTATTAATAATAATATTAATTATAATAAAAAAGAACACTCTTCACATTACTGAACATCAGTGACGTGACCCCCATGTGTCATGTCACATGACGCATGGGTTAAATATCACGTGACCCACATGACCCAAATCGAACCTGATGTTGACATGCAGAGACTGCCACGAGGCAGTGACGGAACCAAAGGAGCCGAAACCCAATGGGGAGCAGGTAAGTACACTTCCCTCTACAGGTCCAGGTTATGTGGGGTAGAGAGGAGTTGTCCGACAGAAAGGCCTCCAAAAATGAACAGCCCCTTTAAGGAACTGGGACAGCATATGTTATTGGGGGTTAGGATATGTCTGCAAATATTGTAGCCGGTGCTTATGGTCATAATTCAAGGCTTCTACAGCTAATCGTTCAGCCATGATTTGCAAGTCACATGTGGCTCTGTTTGGAGACCACTCTACATGCTACTGTGACGCTCAATCAGCTGTGATAGGCTTATACACCGTGCAGATATATAATATATTCACAGCCTGCAACAGGAGCAAAAACATCCTGTAAATCACACATACCTGCCACGGAGTCACCATACCTCAAAATATTTCACTCTCCATTAATAATACAGCCGGTGATTGGCTGCAGTGGTCACATGTCTATATCGAGAGGGGCCGGTATAAGCACACATGAATGGAGCCTTAGTACTGCAAGTGAGCAGAAGGGAGCAGATAAGTGTGTTTCTTGTTTCATATATGCCATATTCCAGAGCCTAATTATAAAGTGGGTTGAAGCTGGAAAACCCCTTTAAGGTCTGGGGCAGTGGTCCTCTGAACAGCTTCTTTGCTGGGGTCTAGAACCAGCTAGAACAATGCTAGTAGCAGATCTCTTGTCAGTAGATGCTGCTGCACTGCTTGTATGAACTAAGTAACAGAGCCAGTCACTGATTCCGGATGGATCATTCCAATTTCCAACCAATGGCGCAGATATTGTTGGGATCGGTATATATGGGATAGGGGTTAGCAATGACAAGAGGCTTCAGAGGTTAAAAATACAACTTAGCTTTATTAGCCCAGTAACAAAACAGCAACATAACAGAGATCAGTTCACACATAACAGTATTCAGAGGACAGACGTTCCACTGTGGCTACTGTGCCTTCCCAGACTCAGACCTTGACTGGACTTGTCAACAGTTTTATGCCAAAGTAACAGCATCACCTGGGCGAATTAGTGGAGAGGGGTGTACTGGAGGGGGAGGGAATGGCAGGTCCCACTGTCAATCTTCCTGCCATTCCCAAAAAAAAAAAATCAGCCCTGGAAAACAAAGTTACTAAAAACCTCAGCAAAGAAAATTTACTGAGGAAACCCAACTTTCCTGGATTTTTCATCTCAACTAAATAAAAAAATGTGGGTGAGATGTACACCCCCTCCAGGTGTCTTTAATCTACCTATGTATTCTGTGATAGATAGACAGACAGGGGGACAGATAGAGGGGCAGACAGACCTACAGATAAACAGACGGGGGACAGATAGAGGGGAAGACAGACATACAGGAGACATAGAGGGGAAGACAGACAAACAGAGGGACAGACAGACAGATATGGCCACTGTAGATGGTGTTCCAGGGCTTTAGGACTAATGGGCATGATGGTAAAAAGTTAACTCCATTTAATCTATGGACCGGCAGCTGCAGCAGGTGGTCATACATTTGCATAGATGGTTAGAGCGCTCTATTTCTTTTCCCATGTTCTTCTTCTGGGTCCTATTTTTAATCCATTTACACAACATTTTCAGGCGGGATGGTCTCTTCATGATCTCCTCCTCTCTTTTTTGATGTTATGTTAATGATCTCCTCCTCTCTTTTGGATGTTATTTTCATGATCTTATCCTCCTCTTTTTTGGCAGCTTTTAGGCATTTAATAATTGGCATTTCTTTCTTCATGTTATCCATGACTGGTTTGCTGTTAGTTTCCTTATTTTGCACTACAGGCTTTAGAACAACTACAATATGAAAAGAAACCATCAGCAGGTAGTAGATTCTATCCTTTTAATATTATGAGCAATGCAGTAATATAGCAAATGCAGCTCTTCAGCAGACATGAGCTATCACACCTCTGAATTCTGCTGAATTCTGGGGTAATATGTGTGTGATCAGCAGATATGAGAGGTAACCCTAAGCCCTGCCTGTACCCCACTTATATATGTTATTATATAGAAATTATTACCTGGCTTCTCCACTCGAACCATCTCTAGATCAGTTGCCTGTTTTTGTTCACGCCGGCGCCAGGCCTTGTAACTGTGTGAGAGAGAAATGTCCTGACATGAGCCGCTACAGATGATAATATTCAGTTCTCCATCAGAATATACCCATGATGGCGAGCACCTGAAGTACATGTACTCAGTATTAAAAAATGATATTTAGTGCATTCCTATAAAAAATAAGATAAAAATTATAAATAAAACAATAACCTCCTACTGCAATTTTTAGAGAAAACAAAGAAACACAAGATACAAATTTTAGCTTTTGTTTTTACTGCAACTCTCTGGAGTCGGGAGGGACACTTCCAGGTTGTTTTGTGGCGCCGGATAGAAAATAATGTGGTGCTTATAGGACAGACTACACAGTGTAGCGGTATACCGTACATTGTGTGGTACAGTGTATGCTATATGTGTATAACAAACATATTGGTTTGGCCCTTGGGGATCTCGGACACCACTTTGGCTGGGGGGAGGGTCAGTGGAGCTGATTTTGTGCTTTATCCTAATAAGAAATATTTCATAATAAGGATTTGGAGAAGGGGCAAAGGGATAGCAGAGCAGAGAGAGGCTGGTGCTTCTACAAGGGGGTGGGGGGGCGGTCATATCATGGGGGAGTAGTAAAGCCCACCATAATCCCCCACAGTAGTAATAATTCTCCTTATAATAGACAGTGCAAAAAATACTCCCTTGTAATGCCCCCAGTTCAGCTAATATTCCGATAGTGCCCCCCACATAATATGCCCGTATAAAATACCCCTATATAGCGCCCCTAGTAAGTGCCCCATAGTGCTCCTCTCCCCTCCTCCTAATTCCCCCATAATGTACCAGTATAAAATGCCCCTATATAGTGCCCCAGTAGATGCCCTCAGTGTCACCCATAAGTTAAAAGCATAAAATACCCCTTCTTAGTGCCCCTGTAGATGACCCTATAATACTCCCCCCCTTCCCCACAATACCCATTATAATGTGTCCCAGTATAAAATGCCACTGTAAAGAGCCCCCCAAATAACATACCCCTTCTTTGTGGCCTCAGTAGTATAGCCCCTATAGTGCCCACCAATAATGTGCCTGCAAGAAACGCCCCCATAGTGCAACCTAATAATGTGCCAGTAATAACTTCCCCCACAGATGGCCCCCAATAATGTCACATTTCTCCCCCTCCACCCACGTCACATTTCTCCCCCTCCATCCATGACACATTTCTCCCCCTCCATCCACGTCACATTTCTCCCCTCCATCCATGTCACATTTCTCCCCCTCCATCCACGTCACATTTCTCCCCCTCCATCCATGTCATATTTCTCCCCCTCCATCCATGTCATATTTCTCCCTCTCCATCCATGTCATATTTCTCCCCCTCCATCCATGTCACATTTCTCCCCCTCCATCCATGTCACATTTCTCCCCCTCCATCCATGTCACATTTCTCCCCCTTCATCCATGTCACATTTCTCCTCCTCCATCCATGTCACATTTCTCCTCCTCCATCCACGTCACATTTCTCCCCCTCCATCCATGTCATATTTCTTCCCCTCCATCCATGTCACATTTCTCCCCCTCCATCCATGTCACATTTCTCCCCCTTTATCCATTTCACATTTCTCCCCCTCCATCCACGTCACATCACCCCCTCCTTTTTACAGCGCTGCCTGAGCAACAACTTACACAAGTAAGTGAGAGATAGGTTCCATTACTGGGCGGCGGGCGGGCAGGCCGGGCAACGATTATGTGTCCACACACACCACCAGGCAGGGCCGTTTCTAGGTGAAATGGGGCCCTGGGGCAAAAAACAATAAGGGCCCCCCTCCCACGACACTTGCTGACTTTAACCCCTTAAGGACACGGCCCTAATTCCCCTTAAGGACCAGGCCATTTTTTGCAAATCTGACATCTATCACTTTAAGTGTGAATAACTTTAAAACGCTTTTACTTACCCAGGCTGTTCTGAGATTGTTTTTTTGTCACATATTGTACTTCATGACACTGCTAAAAAAAAATCAAAAAAGTTAATTTTTTTGTACAAAAAAATACTAAATTTACAAAAAAATTGGAAAAATTTGCAAATTTCAAAATTCTCTAAAATATATAGTAATACCCCCAAAAATAGTTATTACTTTACATTCCCCATATGTCTACTTTATGTTTGGAGCATTTGGGGAATGCCATTTTATTTTTTGGGGATGTTACAAGCCTTCAGAAATTTTCCAAAACCCACTTTTTAAGGATCAGTTCAGGTCTGAAGTCACTTTGGGAGGCTTACATAATAGAAACCACCCAAAAATGACCCCATTCAAAACTGATTTTACAGACTTTGTTAACCCTTTTGGTGTTCCACAACAATTAATGAAAAATAGAGATAAAATTTCAGAATTTAGATTTTTTGGAAAATTTTCCATTTGAATCCATTTTTTCCAGAAATAAAGCAAGGGTTAACTGCTAAACAAAACTCAATATGGGTTGCCCTGATTCTGTACTTTGCAGAAACACCCCATATGTGGTCGTAAACTACTGTTTGGCCAAACGGCAAGACATAGAAGGAGAGGAACGCCATATGGTTTTTGGAAGGCAGATTTTGCTGGACAGGTTTTTTTACACCATGTCCCATTTCAAGCCCCCTTGATGCACCCCTAGAATAGAAATTCCAAAAAAGTGACTCCATCTAAGAAAGTACACCCCAAGGTATTCAAAACGGGTTTTACAAACTTTGTTAACACTTTAGGTGTTCCACAAGTGTTAATGGCAGATGGAGAAACAATTTTAGAATTTTGATTTTTGGGAAAATTTTCCATTTGAATCCATTTTTTCCAGGAATAAAGCAAGGGTTAACTGCCAAACAAAACTCAATATGGGTTGCTCTGATTCTGTACTTTGCAGAAACACCCCACATGTGGTCGTAAACTACTGTTTGGCCAAACGGCAGGACATAGAAGGATGGAAACGCCTTATGGTTTTTGGAAGGCAAATTTTGCTGGACTGTTTTTTTACACCATGACCCATTTCAAGCCCCCCTGATGCACCCCTAGAGTGGAAAATCCATAAAAGTAACCCCATCTTTGAAACTACAGGATAAGGTGGCAGTTTTTTTGGGACTATTTTAGGGTAAATATTAGGGTAGATGCCCCTCAATCATGTGCCAGTAAGAAGTGCCCCCATAGTGCAACCTAATAATGTGCCAGTAAAAAGTGCCCCCAATGATGCCTTCCGGCCTCGATGTCACATTTTTCCCCCTCCATCCACGTCACATTTCTCCCCCTCCATCCACGTCACATTTCTCCCCCTCCATCTATGTCACATTTCTCCCCCTCCATCCATGTCACATTTCTCTCCCTCCATCCATGTCACATCAATATGGGTTGCTATGATTCTGTACTTTGCAGAAACACCCCACATGTGGTCGTAAACTACTGTTTGGCCAAACGGCAGGACATAGAATGATGGGAACGCCTTATGGTTTTTGGAAGGCAAATTTTGCTGGACTGTTTTTTTACACTATGACCCATTTCAAGCCCCCCTGATGCACCCCTAGAGTGGAAACTCCATAAAAGTAACCCCATCTTTGAAACTACAGGATAAGGTGGCAGTTTTTTTGGGACTATTTTTGGGACTACCCTAATATTTACCCTAAAATAGTCCCCAAAAAACTGCCACCTTATCCTGTATTTTAGGGTAAATATTATTTTTGGTTGCTCTATATTAAGTTTTTTTATGGAAAGTAACAAAATTTTTTTTTTTTTTATTTCATCTCCTTTTGCCAAAAACTCTTGTGGAACACCTAAAGGGTTAACAAAGTTTGTAAAATCAGTTTGGAATACCTTGAGGGGTGTAGTTTCTTAGATGGGGTCACTTTTTTGGAGTTTCTACTCTAGGGTTACATCAGGGGGGCTTCAAATGGGACATGGCGTAAATAAACCAGTCCATCAAAATCTGCCTTCCAAAAACCATGTGGCGTTCCTTTCATTTTGCATCCTGCCGTGTCCCCGTACAGCAGTTTACGACCACATATGGGGGGTTTCTGCAAACTACAGAATCAGGGCAATAAATATTGAGTTTTGTTTGGCTGTTAACCCTTGCTTTATTACCCGAAAAAATTTATTTAAATAGAAAATTTTCCAAAAAATTGGTGTTTTGGCAACGTTTTTTTTTTTTTTTGTTTTTTTTAACACTGTTCATCCGAGGGGTTGGGTCAAATGTTATTTTTATAGGGCAGATTCTTACGAACGCGACAATACCTATTATGTTATTTTTATAGGGCAGATTCTTACGGACGCGATAATACCTAATATGTCTATATACCTTTTTGTTACATTTATTTAGATTTTACACTATATTATTATTTTAGAAGTAAAAAAATAAACTATTTTAGTATCTCCATAGCCTGAGAGCTACAGTTTTTTAATTTTTTGGGTGATTGTCTTAGGTAGGGGCTCATTTTTTGCGGGATGAGATGGCGGTTTAAATGGAACTATTTTGGGGGGCATATGACTTTTTGATTGCTCGCTATATACACTTTTTATGATTTAAGTTGACAAAAAAAATTTTTAAATTTTTTTTTTTTTTACGGCGTTTATCCGAGGGGTTAGTTCAAATGTTATTTTTATAGAGCACATTGTTACGGACGTGGCAATACCTAATATGACTACTTTTAGTATTTTGTTGGTTTCAGTTTGACATCATCAACTAACTTAGAAAAAGAAAAAAAAATTGTGTCTCCACATTCTACGTTCTTTATTTTTTTTTTGGTTGGGCGACTGTCTTATGTAGGGCCTCATTTTTTGAGGGGTGAGAGGGCGGTTTTAATGGCACTATTTTGGGGGGCATTTGACTTTTTAATGACGTGCTATTACAATTTTTTGGATCTAAGGTGACAAAAAAAATTCTTTTTTACATCGTTTACATTTTTTTTTTTTAAGGGCGTTTATCCGAGGGGTTAGATAATATTTTATTTTTATAGATCAGATTATTACGGACGTGACAATGCCCAATATGTATGGCTCTCAGACTTTGGAGACACTAAAACAACATTTTTTCAAAACTTAAATACAATAAAATCATTTTTGAAAAAAAAATAAAAAAGTTGTTTCCGTGTTTCTAAAGTCTGAGATCCGTAATTTTATGTATTTTCTAGGGGATTGTCTGGGATTATAATAATTTAGAACTTCATGGAAGTGTAATACTCCCTAAAGCAACCAATAACGCAGAGGCCCGGATAATCGTGGCACGTGTCACATTGAGTAGTGGTGTCCTTCCGTATCCCCCTCCTGTGACACACTATGCACTTTTTTTGGGTTCGTCCCTTCTTTCCTGTATGGGGGACCACACCTGGAAAGTGTTGGCCAGGGACGACCCGGGTGCCTCCAGTTCCTGAGGTATTCCGACCTGCTCTTTTCCGGTCAGAAAAGATCAGGTCCTTGAGGACTGCCTCAGAGAATTGGAGGAATGTCCCTGTGCTGCCAGCGCTTCGGGATAGTATAAAAGCGTTGTACATGGCAACCTGCACCATGTAGACCGCAACTTTTTTGTACCATACCCGGGTTTTCCGCATGGCATTATATGGTTTGAGGACTTGATCAGAGAGATCAACTCCTCCCATATACCGATTGTAGTCGGCGATACAATCGGGCTTGAGGACCGTTGCCGTGGTACCTCGCACAGAGACTGGGGTGACGCCATTACCATGGATTGTGGTCAGTATAAGGACATCCCTCTTGTCTAGGGTCGCACAGCTAAGTGCTGTGTACCCTAGACACCAAAACCAGGACCTGGGTTAAAAAGAAACAAAAACTTTTTCCTAACTAACTTTCCCTTACTGTCCCTGCCTAAATACCCTCTCCCTTACTGACCCTAGGGGATGCTGCTGCTGGGGATGCTGCTGCTGAAGATGCTGCTGCTGAAGATGCTGCTGCTGAAGATGCTGCTGCTGAAGATGCTGCTGCTGCGGATGCAGGTCCGGCGGTCGGCTGCTCTCTCCTCTGCCACGCTGGAAACTGTGGGAGGAGAGAGGAAGCAGCGGACGTTTGAACTTCGTGCCGCTCGCCGCCGCCGGTCAATCAGAGGGCAGCAACTGTGAGCGACGCTGCCACTGCCCCAATCTAAGGACGGTGATTGGTGGTGTGTTTTCACACCACCGACCACCGTTCTTTTCCGGTTCATCGGGTCACCGGGGACCCGAATGCACCGGAAACACAGCAAACCGAAGGTCTGAATTGACCTGCGGTTTGCTGCGATCGCCAATATGGGGGGGGTCACAGGACCCCCCTCGGCATTAGAACATGGTTCCTGCTGAACTATATCAGCAGGAACCATGTTGCTATCACACCCGGATCGGGCGCAATAGCAATTAATACACAGGACGTACCGGTATGTCCTGTGTCCTTAAGAGGTTAACGTCCCGTATCGTAAACAAATACAAATGGTTCATCAATCAGTCTGGAGATTTAATTTGTGGACGTTCATACAGAAGAAAAAAAAAACACCGTCTGAACTAAATACATCAACTCATCAAGTTGTGGGCAGGCCAAGTTTAATGTTATTTAATGCCCAGGCCCCAGATCCGCCATTCTAACCTAATCTGCCCTGGCTGGTACTGCCTCTGAGTCCACTCGCGGGCCGCATCGATAACAGGGTGCCTCGCCCTTCCTCCTCACAGGCATGGGCGTACTGATGTGAAGTCACATGCCTGCGTCACCTAGGGGAGAGCGCTGCTGCGGACGGCCGCGGTGCGTCCCAGAAGACAGTAGGTAAGGCGGAACTGGTGTGCATGGAAACGGCCGACGCAGGCAGCAGTAGGATCAGGTAATGTTTATGCCACCGCAGCCCCCTTTGCTTGCCGCTCACCTGACCCACCACCGGTCGCACGCTTGCACCAGCAGCCAGCACCACACCATACCCATGGACTGCGGTCACTCTCTCCACACTTAATTTTTAAGGCCAGCGAAGACGCTTGGGGCAGTGGCGTAGTGTGGGTTGCCAGCAAAGGGGGGTGCGGCGGCATAAACATTACCTGATCCTACCCGGGCATGCCAAGCATTGTGTGCCCCCCCCCCCTCCACACACACACATAATGCAGTCGATGTCACCTGCAGTCCTATGTAACACCACAGATAACACAGTGATAACTCTCTGAGTACAGATAATGAAGTAGATGTCACCTGCAGTCCTATGTAACACCATAGATAACATAGTGATAACTGTCTGAGTACAGATAATGTAGTGGATCTTACCTGCAGTCCTATGTAACACCATAGATAACGCAGTGACAACTGTCTGAGTACAGATAATGTAGTAGATGTTCCCTGCAGTCCTATGTAACACCACAGATAACACAGTGATAACTCTCTGAGTACAGATAATGTAGTAGATGTCACCTGCAGTCCTATGTAACACCATAGATAACATAGTGATAACTCTCTGAGTACAGATAATGTAGTAGATGTCACCTGCAGTCTTATGAAACACCACAGATAACACAGTGATAACTCTCTGAGTACAGATAATGTAGTGGATCTTACCTGCAGTCCTATGTAACACCATAGATAACATAGTGATAACTCTCTGAGTACAGATAATGTAGTGGATCTTACCTGCAGTCCTATGTAACACCATAGATAACGCAGTGATAACTGTCTGAGTACAGATAATAGATGGGTGGGAGGCCTCAGAATTCAGAACACGCACAGTGTGACCTGAAGTCTGGGACCAGGATGTGGCAGTGTGGGCCAAATTCTAAATCCACCCCCCCAAAACAGATATTTGGATGGACATACATTGCTATGAAATATACAGGTGAATACAGCACCCTACCTGTTACATCCAGTGATGTCTCCTGAGATTTAGACTTTCCTCAGCGTCTTCATTCAGAGATAAGATCGCCATGATACCGTCTTTCAGCCGCGTCTCTGCAGAGTTTCAAAGATTTTTTTTAGATTTCTCACTTTACGATCATCCTCAGATAACAGACCTCCCCTCCCCCGTAGTGCCCATAAGTATAATGCCCTCTGTATAATTATCATATATAATGACCCCCTCTGTAGTATTATTCCCACTGCCTGCCTTCAGCCCCTCCAGCATACAGTCCCATGTAAAATACATCACTCCCCCTGCCTTCAGCCCCTCCAGCATACAGTCCCATGTAAAATACATCACTCCCCCTGCCTTCAGCTCCTCCAGCATACAGTCCCATGTAAAATACATCCCCCCCCTGCCTTCAGCCACTCCAGCCTACAGTCCGTTGTAAAATACAACCTCCTCCCTGCCTTCAGCCCCTCCAGCTTACACTCCCAAGTAAGATACAACCTTCCCCCTGCCTTCAGCCCTTCCAGCATACAGCCCCATGTAAAATACATCACTCCCCCTGCCTTCAGCCCCTCCAGCATACAGTCCCAAGTAAGATACAACCTTCCCCCTGCCTTCAGCCCTTCCAGCATACAGTCCCATGTAAAATGCATCACTTCCCCTGCCTTCAGCCCCTCCAGCATACAGTCCCATGTAAAATGCATCACTCCCCCTGCCTTCCGCCCCTCCAGCATACAGTCCCATGTAAGATGCATCACTCCCCTGCCTTCAGCCCCTCTAGCATACAGTCCCATGTAAGATACATCACTCCCCATGCCTTCCAGCCCTTCTTGCAAACAGCTGCTGGTGCTGGTGAAGGATGATCAGAGACAGTACTGCCCAGCGGATGCCCTCTCTGCTGTCCATATACCAGGCCTACCACCAGTATGACCCCTTCATATACCGCCTGTCCGCCCGGTCACCCCACACCTAACATGAACATTAACACACCTAACAATAAGTACGTCACACTGACTGACACTGACAGTCTGACTGACTCACTGTCAGTGTCACTCAACCAGGGGCGGACACAGACAGCAGAGGGCCCCTGTGCAAAGGATGTACCTGCCCCCACCCCCACCCCCAAACCACACATACAAGTATAAACATATATGTGCAAATAAAAAACATGTGATAGCAGCTATCCCTCAGGGCCCCCTCATACACTTGGACAATTAAAGGGCTGACCTGTTACATGTGCGCCTGGCAGCTGAAGGCATCTGTGTTGGTCCCATGTTCCTATGTGCCTGCATTACTGAGAAAAGTGATGTTTTAGTATATGCAAATGAGCCTCTAGGAGCAACGGGGGCGTTACCATTACACCTAGAGCTCCACTCTCTCTGTAACTGCCGCACCCCCTGCACTTTAAAGGGCTTCTGTCACCCCCCAAAAGTCATTTTTCTTTTTTGGGCTTACTAAAATCCTTATAGGGCGATTATTCTATATATACTGTTTTTACCTTTTTCTGTTGGTTATTTTCGCTAAAAAACACACTTTTAAAATATGTAAATTACCTTGCTACCAGCAAGTAGGGCGGTTACTTGCTGGTAGCTGCCACATTCTCCTTTCCAAAA
Organism: Bufotes viridis; assembly: GCA_033119425.1. Lineage (NCBI taxonomy): Eukaryota > Metazoa > Chordata > Amphibia > Anura > Bufonidae > Bufotes > Bufotes viridis. The sequence goes on from CM065592.1 coordinate 70,378,675, forward strand.
AACGCCCCCTCCTCCTGTTGAGTGACAGGGCCAGCGAGCGCTCTCCTCCTCTGGCTGGACCTGTCTCAGTTCCAAATCGCGCGCCTGCGCCGTCCCAGTCTTCAGTTCACTGAGAGGAGGACGCTCGCTCGGCCGCTCCTTCCTCAGTGCGCCTGCGCCGATGATGTCACATCTACACCCGGAAGAGAGATGCCGTCGACTTCTCTTCCGGGTGTAGATGTGACGTCATCGGCGCAGGCGCACTGAGGAAGGAGCGGCCGAGCGAGCGTCCTCCTTTCAGTGAACTGAAGACTGGGACGGCGCAGGCGCGCGATTTGGAACTGAGACAGGGCCAGCCAGAGGAGGAGAGCGCTCGCTTAGCGAAAATAATTTAGCGAAAATAACCAACAGAAAAAGGTAAAAACAGTATATATAGAATAATCGCCCTATAAGGATTTTAGTAAGCCCAAAAAAGAAAAATGACTTTTGGGGGGTGACAGAAGCCCTTTAACAAGGCCAGGTGTGATGTCATTTTCACTGCCAGGCCTTGTCAAACTAGACGGAGCGGCAGTTGTAGAGATAGCAGAGCCTCTAGGTGTAATGGTAACTCCCCCGTTGCTCCTAGAAGATCATTTGCATATATTTAAGTATTCATTTTTTTTTCTCAATAATGCGGGCACAATGAACATGGGACTAACACAGACCGGCACTGATGGGTGGCTTTATCGCTGCCCTAGCCATTTTACAGGCTAGAGCAGCACTAGAGCAGGTCCATTAGTGCCAGTGACATCAGCGGGCTCAATGCTAGGTGGAAGCTACCCCCAAATAGTACCTCCCGTGGTAATCAGGCTCCCTACAGTGCCCTCAGTACTAATAAGGCCCCCTATAGGGCACCCTTTTAATCTGTAAGGCACTTCTGTAGAGTCCTCAGTAGTAGTAATGTCCTCCACTATTGCCCACAGTATTTATAATGTCCCCCTGTAATTATAATACCTCCTGCCGTACTCCCTGGAGTTATAATCTCTCTAAAGTGCCCCCATAAATTATAATGTTTGTCCTCTCCCTCCAGTCTTTTATACCATGCAGTCCCATGTAAATAACACCAGACCTCTCCCTCCAGTCTTCCATACCATGCAGTCCCATGTAAGGGTACTTTTATACTTACGGCATGGCTATCCGGCAGGTTGTTCAGGCGGGCTGCTATACGCCCTGATGTCCGAGTCCTTTGGGACACAGGATGTACATGTACGTCCTGTGTAGTTCCGATCACCGCCATGCAGTGCGGGGTGATCGGAACAGAGTGCCTGCCGAAATCATTCGGCAGGCACTCTGGGACAATGCCGAGGGGGGTCCTGTGATTTGCGGGCAGTGCAGGAGGCGCCCGCCTCCTCTGTAATATTCATAGGTGGCCAGTGGCCATTAGTGACCCTCTGCTATAAACTGCTGACATCTGTGCTGCAGATGTCAGCAGTTTAACCCCTTCCATGCCGCGGTCCGTACGGACTGCTGTATAGAAAGGGTTAACAGGGAGGGAGCTCCCTCCCTCTCCCATCATTGGACTGCTGTGCCTTTGCAGCCCACCGACAGGATGGGATCACAGAGGGAGGGGGCTCCCGTCCCTCCCCATCACCCGCTGCTCTGTTCTGGCAGCGGGTGATGGTTACCATGGCAGCAGGACGCTTTCAGAATGGTAACCATGTGATCCATGCGACGTAGGGGCGCTGTGACGTCATTGTGGAGCACCCCGGGAGCCGCACGGACGGTAAGTAGCTTCTCCACTGCTCCCCACTACTTTTCCATGGCAGCCGGGAGTTTAGTAGCGTCCTGGCTGCCATGATAACACTGAAAGCATTTTGAAGACTGATCAGTCTTCAAATTCTTTCAGGTGTGTTGCGTTGTGACGGATCCGGCGGGCATTTCTGGCGACGGAAGTGCACGCCGGATCCTCACAAGGCTAGTGTGAAAGAGGCCTTACATCACAAAAAGTGTAATACCAAGCAATCAATAAGGCATATGCCTCCCAAAATAGTACCAATCAAACCACCATCTCATCCTGCAAAAAATGAGCCCCTACATAGCGCAATCGCCCAAAAACATTTAAAAAATATGGCTCTCAGACTATGGAGACACTAAAACATGATTTTTTTTTTTCTAAAATGTTGTTATTGTGTTAAAGTAAAATAAATTTAAAAAGTATACATATTAGGTATCACCGCGTCCATAAAAACCAGCTCTATAAAAATATCACATGATCTAACCCCTCAGGTAAATACCGTAAAAAAATGTAAATAAAAACATCACATCACAAAAAGTGCCTCACATCACAAAAAGTGTAATAGCAAGCGATCAAAAATGTATATGCACCCCAAAATAGTGCCAATCAAACCGTCATCTCATCCTGCAAAAAATGAAAAAAAAACTATGGCTTTCAGAATTCTTTATCATGTAAAACTGAAACAAAACCCCCCAAAAAGTAGTCATATTTGGTATTGTTGCGTCCTTAACAACCTGCTCTATAGAAATAGCACGCGATCTAACCTGTCAGATCAACTATGTAAATAACAAAAAATAAAAACGGTCCAAAAACAGCTATTTTTAAAAATGTTTCCATTTTAATACATTTTTCCAGTATTAACAGAGACCTCCACAGCGCTCACACCTTTATCAGTGTCTTTAACGGTACCCCGCTCCATTGACAGTGACCTCCACAGTACCTAGATGCCTTAATAGTGACCTCCACAGCAGCTACCCCTTTAATAGTGACCTCCATAGTCACACCTGCGCATCCCGCTTCGCGCGTACGACGCTCTATCTTTACTTTTATTTTTGCATCGTGAAAATGAAAGTAAAAATCGTGCGTCGTGCGTGCTTTGAGCTATATATCCCTATGGGGGACGCGCGACAATACGCCCCAAAGAAGCTCCTGCACTTCTGTGGGCGTAGGGCGTTTTACAGCGCTGTAAAACGCTCAGATGAGAACCATGCCGATTGGGAAACGTGGGTTTTCGCCTGTTGAGCGTTTTACAGCGCGTAGGAACGCGCTGTAAAACGCTCAAGTCTGAACCCAGCCTAAGGGTCGTGTGCCCGTGTGTATGGCAGTTGGCATATGAGTGAAAGTGAAATGTCAAACTCTGATGAGGAAACGAGGGAGCTGCCATCTTGACCTTGCAGCTAGGAACTTCTGATCTATAGCTGCTCTACCTGAGGCCTGCATTACTAAGTGGCTGCTTTCATAAGTGGAGTTAAAGAAACCGGAGTTTAGGAAAAGAAGCAAGAAACAGAGATTCATTAGATCATCCTTGTATACAGTTGGTTTGATTCTAGCTAGTCTTCCTACTGCTGTAAGGGACCACAGTAAGTAAAAATCTTGATATCACTGCTCTATATTGTATTTTTTTTGTCCCCCTCTCTTTTCCTGCATAATCCCCATTTAGTATGACTTCCATTATTGACAGCGCCGTCCAGTGCACATCTTGTCTGATGTATGCAGTCCTGGAACAGCCGTTCGAGGGTGTATATGTTTGTTCAAAATGTGAGCAAATTACCCGTTTGGAATCGCACATCGAGTCTCTAAACAGGCGAGTTGCAACACTGAAAGTCACTGACAATTTGGAAAAGAGTTTGCTGCTCACTGAGCAAGCACTCTATGGGGTAGATGTGGGGGAGGGTGGTAGCGAGGAGGCTGAGGAGAGTGAGGTAGTTAGCTGGGTAACAGTAAGAAAGCGGGGTAGAGGGAAGAGTGCCAGGGAGGCTAGCCCTGATCTGACACACCCCAACAAGTTTGCACGGTTGGCAGATGAGGGGGATGACAGTTCAGGGATGGCACTGCTGCAGTCCAACACTTCCTCTGTCAGTCAGGGGAATGTCAGCTCCAGTAAGCAGGGGACCAGGAGAGCAGGGCAGGCCAGACAGGTGCTGGTAGTGGGAGACTCCATTATTAGGGGAACAGATAGGGCGATCTGTCACAAAGATCGTGATCGCCGAACAGTGTGCCATGGGCGGACTGAGAACCCTCAGGGCCCCCGGGCAAAATAAATCAAGGGCCCCCTTCCAGGCCCCACCCATGCCCTACCTCCAGTCAAGCCCATGTTATACCTCCAGCCACACCTATATCCCGCCTCCACTACCTGGTCACACCGCCATCGTTATGCCTCTGATCCCATCACTACAGAAATACAGGGCACTTACCTATTACGTCCAGTGACGTCTTCTTTGATGTAGATGGTTTCTGTCCTCGTCTTCTCCTTTCAGACCTTCAGACCAGACCGCCATGTTGTCGCCATTTTCCATCTCTGCAGTTTAACAAAAAAATATCTTAGTTTACTACTTTTCCATCATCCTCCCATCTTCTGGACAAATCATCCTACTACCCCCAATACTGTGCCGCTGTGCTTCCCAATACTACACTGCAGAAACAGATAATACCCCTGGTAATACTAGTACCACACAGAGCCCCCCATATAAAATACCCATTCTTTGTGGCCTCAGTAGAAGCCCCCATAATAATGTGCCAGTAACACGTGCCTCTCCATGCCACCACTTGTGCTAGTAATAAGTGCCTCTCTTGTGCTTCCCCCCATGTGCCAGTAGCCCCCCCCCCATATGTGCCAGTAGCCGTCTCCCCTTATGTGCCAGTAGACGTCTCCCATTATGTGCCATTAGGCCCCCCTCATGTCCCATTAGGCTCCCCTCATGTGCCATTAGGCCCCCCCTCATGTGCCATTAGGCCCCCCTCATGTGCCATTAGTCCCCCCTTATGTGCCAGTAACCGTTCCCCCTTATGTGCCAGTAGCCGTTCCCTCTTATGTGTTATTAGTCCCCCCTCATGTGCCAGTAGCCGTCCCCTTTATGTGCCAGTAGCCGTCCCCTTTATGTGCCAGTAGCCGTCCCTTTTATGTGCCAGTAGCCGTCCCTTTATGTGCCAGTAGCCGTCCCTTTATGTGCCAGTAGCCCCCTTTATGTGCCAGTAGCCCCCTTTAGTGCCAGTAGCCCCCTTTATGTGCCAGTAGCCCCCTTTATGTGCCAGTAGCCCCCTTTAGTGCCAGTAGCCCCCTTCATGTGCCAGTAGCCCCCTTCATGTGCCAGTAGCCCCTTTAGTGCCAGTAGCCCCTTTGGTGCCAGTAGCCCCCTTTATGTGCCAGTAGCCCCCTTTAGTGCCAGTAGCCCCTTTAGTGCCAGTAGCCCCTTTGGTGCCAGTAGCCCCTTTAGTGCCAGTAGCCAGAAGAAAAAAAAAGAACACTTATACTTACCTCCAGCGATGCGATGCAGGCCTCTTCCGGCCTGTGTCTCGAGCTGTACGGCTCCGGCGGCGCGATGGCGTCATCGCGCCGCCTGCACCGGCCTCTGATAGGCTGCCGGCCTAGTGCTGGCAGCCTATCAGAGGAACAGGGAGAGAGAGGACACGCCTCTCCCTCCTCTGCTGCTGCTCCACACGGAGATGAGCGCAATGAAAGCGCTCATCTCCGTCCTGATGTTCCCTGCCGCTGCCGCGTCTGCCCTGGGGACGAGCCCCCTACTTACCACGGGCCCTAAGTCCATGCCCGCCCCTGCAGTGTGCTGTCTTCCTGGTGTGGATCGGGTTGACAGATTACTGGGAGGGGCTGGAGAAGATCCAGCGGTCATGGTCCATATTGGAACCAATGACAAAGTTAGAGGAAGGTGGAGAGTCCTTAAAAATGATTTCAGGGTTTTAGGTCAAAAGCTTAGGGCAAGGACCTCAAAAGTAGTATTTTCTGAAATACTGCCTGTACCACGAGCCACACAAGAAAGGCAGCGGAATGTTAGGGAGGTTAACAAGTTGCTCAAGAGCTAGTATAGGAAAGAGGGGTTCGGGTTCCTGGAGAACTGGGCCGACTTCTCTGTCGGCTACAGGCTCTATCGTAGGGACGGGCTGCACCTCAATGGGGAAGGGGCAGCTGTGTTGGGGAGAAAGATGGCTAGAAGGTTGGAGGAGTTTTTAAACTAGGGACTGGGGGGGAGGGAAATTACATTATAGGAGGGGAAGATAGTGCAGATAGAGACCAGGGGCGAGGTAGTGTGACTGGGGAAGGAATGGAAGGGGGGACTAGAACAGCTCAGAATGAAAGATGTAGGGTAAAAAATACACATAAACCTGTCAAATATATGTACACTAATGCCAGAAGCCTGACTAACAAGACTGGTGAACTGGAATTAGTAATGTGTGAGGAGGACTATGACATAGTGGGAATAATTGAGACATGGCTGGATGATAGATATGACTGGGCAGTTAATATAAAAGGTTACAATCTGTTTAGAAAGGATCGTCAAAACCGGAGAGGTGGAGGGGTCTGCCTCTACGTGAAGTCGTGTCTAAATCCCGTAATTCGAGAATACATCTGTGAGGGACATGAACATGTGGAGTCACTGGGGGTAGAAATACATGGAGCAAAAAACAATAATAAATTACTAATAGGAGTGTATTATAAACCACCTAATATACCAGACTCCACAGAAAATCTATTTACTAAACGAGATAGACGAGGCGGCAAATCATAATGAAGTCATTATTAGGGGGACTTCAACTACCCAGATATAGACTGGGAAACTGAAAGCTGTACATCCCATAAAGGAAACAGGTTCTTGGCAAAAGCCAAAGACAATTACCTTTCCCAACTGGTTCAGGACCCCACTAGAGGGACGGCCATACTGGACTTAGTATTAACCAATAGACCTGATAGAACAACAGACGTGCAGGTCGGGGGACACCTGGGAAATAGTGACCATAAAGTTATAACCTTCCAATTATCCTTCAAACGAGAGTTTCTACAGGGAGGAACAAAAATACCAAACTTCAAAAAAGCAAAATTTAGCCAACTAAGGGAGGCCATAGGCCTAACTAACTAGGACAAAGTCCTCAAAAATAAAAATACAACCATGAAATGGGAGATTTTTAAAAGCATTGTAACATCTAATTGTGAGAGGTACATACCTTATAGGAATAAAAGGCTAAGGAACAATAAGAAACCAATGTGGATAAATGGAACTGTAAAGAAGGCAATAAATGACAAAAAGAAAGCATATAAATCACTAAAACAGGAGGGGAGTCAGGAAGCACTGATAAACTATAAGGAAAAAAATAGAATATGTAAAAAACTAATAAAATTTGCCAAACTAGAGACCGAGAGATTAATTGCCAAAGAGAGTAAAACTAACCCCTCAAATGTTCTTCAATTATATAAATAGTAAAAAATATAAATCCGAAGGAGTCGGCCCTCTACATGGCAATGAGGGGGGTGTTGCAGAAAGCGACGAGGATAAAGCAAAACTATTAAATATTTTTTTCTCCACTATATTCACTGAGGAAAATAAACTGTCAGATGAAATGCAGAATGTAAAAGTAAATCCCCCATTAAAAGTGCCCTGTCTGACCCAGGAAGAAGTACAACAGCGACTTAAAAAGATTAAAATAGACAAATCGCCAGGACTGGAAGGCATACACCCCCGTATCCTAAGGGAATTAAGTGATGTCATAGCCAGACCTTTATTTCTGAAATTTACAGACTCTATACTGACAGGGAATGTTCCACAGGATTGGCGCATAGCAAATGTGGTGGCAATATTCAAAAAGGGTCCAAAAACAGAGCCAGGAAATTATAGGCCGGTAAGTTTAACATCTGTTGTTGGTAAACTGTTTGAAGGGTTTCTAAAAGATGCTATTTTGGAGTATCTCAATGAAAATAAGCAAATAACGCCATATCAGCATGGCTTCATGAGGGATCGGTCATATCAAACTAATTTAATCAGTTTCTATGAGGAGGTAAGTTCTAGACTTGACAGCGGCGAATCAATGAATATCGTATATCTGGACTTCTCCAAAGCATTTGACACCGTACCTCATAAAAGGTTAGTATATAAAATGAGGATGCTCGGACTGGGAGAAAATGTCTGTAAGTGGGTAAGTAACTGGCTAAGTGACAGAAAACAGAGGGTGGTTATTAACGGTACACACTCAGATTGGGTCACTGTCACTAGTGGGGTACCTCAGGGGCCAGTATTGGACCCTATTCTCTTCAATATATTTATTAATGATCTTGTAGAAGGCTTGCACAGTAAAATATCTATTTTTGCAGATGACACTAAACTGTGTAAAGTAATTAACACTGAAGAGGACAGTTTTCTGCTACAGAGGGATCTGGATAGATTGGGGGCTTGGGCAGAGAAATGGCAGATGAGGTTTAACACTGACAAATGCAAAGTTATGCACATGGGAAGGAATAATGCAAGTCACCCGTACATACTAAATGGTAAAACACTCGGTAACACTGACATGGAAAGGGATCTAGGAATTTTAATAAACAGCAAATTAAGCTGCAAAAACCAGTGTCAGGCAGCTACTGCCAAGGCCAATAAGATAATGGGTTGCATCAAAAGGGGCATAGACGCCCGTGATGAGAACATAGTCCTACCACTTTACAAATCACTAGTCAGACCACACATGGAGTACTGTGTTCAGTTCTGGGCTCCTGTGAACAAGGCAGACATAGCAGAGCTAGAGAGGGTTCAGAGGAGGGCAACTAAAGTAATAACTGGAATGGGGCAACTACAGTACCCTGAAAGTATTATCAAAATTAGGGTTATTCACTTTAGAAAAAAAGACGACTGAGGGAGATCTAATAACTATGTATAAATATATCAGGGGTCAGTACAGAGATCTCTCCCATCATCTATTTATCCCCAGGACTGTGACTGTGACGAGGGGACATCCTCTGCGTCTGGAGGAAAGAAGGTTTCTACACAAACATAGAAGAGGATTCTTTACGGTAAGAGCAGTGAGACTATGGAACTCTCTGCCTGAGGAGGTGGTGATGGTGACTACAATAAAGGAATTCAAGAGGGGCCTGGATGTATTTCTGGAGTGTAATAATATTACAGGCTATAGCTACTAGAGAGGGGTCGTTGATCCAGGGAGTTATTCTGATTGCCTGATTGGAGTCGGGAAGGAATTTTTTTCCCCTTAAGTGGGGAAAATTGGCTTCTGCCTGACAGGGTTTTTTTGCCTTCCTCTGGATGAACTTGTAGGAAACAGGCCGAACTGGATGGACAAATGTCTTTTTTCGGTCTTATATACTATGTTACTATGGTACTATGTATATACACAGAAACTCCCTACATCCTTCTAGCTGGCTCATTGATTTTTCCACATATGTACAAGATGGAGGACATGTTTATACAAAATGGATTCTCATCCCTACACACATAAGCGGTCTTATACTAAGAATGTCCTTTGTTGCCTATAGCAACCAATCAGAGCTCATATTAATGACCTGTAGCAAAAAAGAAGCTGAGCTGTGATTGGTTGCTATATGCATCCTGATTAATATCCAGGATAACTGCTGTATCCAACAGACAATGGCTTCTGTAGTTTGGCGGTTAGGTTACTAGTGCGGGGTGAAAATTTCCACTCAAAACATAGTCTATGACGTTTCCCGAGTCATAGGAGGCGGCTGTGCAAAATTTCGTGATTGTAAATGCGACAGTGCAGATTCCTTTAGTGGACATACATACCGTATTTTTCGCCCCATAAGACGCACTTTTTCCCCAAAAAATGGGGGGAAAGTGCCCCTGCGACTTATGGGGCGAATGCTGAAATTTTTACATCGCCAGCTGCGATGTATGCGCGAGCGGGGAGGGACTGGGAGGAGGAGCTGGGGGCCGGCAATTGCGGAGGGGCCGGTGCAGTGACTGTACCTGAAACCACCCCCCCCCCCCCCGCTCCAGTGCAGCACTATTAAAATATAAGGTATCTAAATCAATTAAAAGTTCTGGTCCATGCCCCCCACCCCTAATATTACCGACACACGGCTTGTTCAGTTGATAGCAGGCATTCCGGGCGGCCGGCGCGTCACTCACTGACGTCACGTGCCTGCGCCGCCTACTTTATGAATGAAGCAGGTGGCGCAGGCTTGGACGTCAGTGAGTGACGCGCCGGCCGCCCGGAATGCCTGCTATCAACTGAACAAGCCGTGTGTCTGTAATATTAGGGGTGGGGGGCATGGACCAGAACTTTTAATTGATTTAGATACCTTATATTTTAATAGTGCTGCACTGGAGCGGGGGGGTTTCGGGTACAGTCACTGCACCGGCCCCTCCGCAATTGCCGGCTCCCAGCTCCTCCTCCCAGTCCCTCCCCGCTCGCTCAGTTTTATGGGGGGAGGGAGTCTGTGGATGGCACTGTTATGGGATGGGGGATCTGTGGATGGCACTGTTATGGGGTGGGGAGGGTCTGTGGATGACACATATATAACAGTGCCATCCACAGATCCCCCATAACAGTGCCAGCCCTGTTATGGGGGGGATCTGTGAAGGATACTGTTACAGGGGGGCTGTAACAGTATCCTTCACAGATCCCCCCTATAACAGTATCCTTCACAGATCCCCCCCCCATAACAGTGTCAGTCACAGATCCCCCCATAACAGTGCGTCATCCCCAGATCCCCCATAACAGTGCCATCCCCAGATCCCCCATAACAGTGCGTCATCCCCAGATCCCCCATAACAGTGCCATCCCCAGATCCCCATAACAATGTCCTCTAGATCCCCCATAACAGTGACATCCACAGATCCCCCATAATAGTGCCATCTACAGACCACCATTAGTTCCAAAAGCACACCTTTTGGTTAAAAAAATTTTTTTTCTTATTTTCCGCCCCAAAAACCCCAGGTGCGTCTTATAGGCCAGTGCGTCTTATATGGCGAAACATATGGTACATATATACATACATACTCTCAGGTTTATATATTATGCTAGCAGAAGGACCTGGCTTCGCATGGGTATATTTAATCTATTTATTTTAATCTTTGTGTGTGTCATTAAAAGATATCGACAGTATCCCCCATAACAGTGACCTCTACAGTACCCCGCCCCTTAACACTGAAGCCCCAACAGTGCCTCGCCACTTTAAAATGAGACCTCCACAGCCGCCCATCCCCTTAACTTTGACCTTCACAACAGCTCCCCACTCCCTTGACAGTGACCACCTCAGGGGTGCACCTGCCTTAACAGAGACCTCACAGTATCCCGCTGCCTTAACAGTGACCTCCACAGCAGTTGCCCCTTTAATAGTTGCCACTGCCCCCTTAACAGTGACCTCCACAGTGTCCGCCCCTTTAACAGTGACCTCCAGAGCGACCTGCCCGGTCTGAAGGTCTAATGGGGGGGATCTAGAGGTCTGGTCTGATATGGGCGTTTGGAGGTCTAATGGGGCATCTGGAAGTCTAATGGGGGCCTGTTTGGGCGGTTTGGAGGTCTGGTCTAACTTCGTCTAAGGTCTAATGGGGGTCTGGAGGTCTGAAATGGGGGTCTGGAAGTAAGATGGGGGTCTGGAGCTGGGCCCTAGGTACCCCAGTCTGACACTGTAGCTGGCCAGCTAAGACCTGTCCTGGGTTGCTAATATGACTCACATATGTATACAGCCGAGATCACGCGATCCTGCGTGCGGCAGTCCAGAGCAGGTTAAAGAGCTCACCAAATGCTTGAAATAACTTTTTTAATAACTTCAACTTTACTTCATATAAGGCTACATGCACACGACCGTTGCCTGCCTCCGTGTCCGCAAATTTTGTGTCCGTCCAAAAAAACGGATGACGGACCGTTTTTTTTTGATGGATCCGTATTTTTGGAAGATCCATTGTAATAATGCCTATCCTTGTCTGCAAATGTGAAAAAAATAGGACATGCTCTATATTTTTGACGGAAGGTAAACACGGACCACGGATTCGGAACAAAAACAGTTAACCATCTGCATTTTTTGACGGACCCATTCAAATGAACGGGGAAGCATCCTATCCATGAAAAAAAACGGAAGCAGAAACAAACAACGGTCGTGTGCATGAGGCCAAACACTGCTGATTCTGCAGCAGTTTGTCCATGTACAAAACACATGGTGAAAGAAGTATCGCAAAATGGCGGTTCAACAGTTGAATCTTGTCAGTTAACATGAAATGGTGGATGTATTTCTGTCTTTGACTCTATACAGTTGCTCATTTGATTTGCAGTATGCTGTTTGATAGCAATTTGAGTTTGTATAAGCAATGATGCAATCATGTATTTGGATCTGGATTTACACTTTACATTTGCACTTGGTTTGATTTGCTGGAACTGTAAGCAAACACAAAAAACCAGTTCATTATACAGTCCTGATCACACTATTAACCATAGGGACATTTATAGATGTATTAAATACCTATTTGGCCTTTACTTCCATGAACTGCTCTGGCTGGAACTATGTCTGTTCAGCTCTCTGTCTCTGGTGAATAATGATTCTGGCAGAATCTGTTAGGGAGACTTCTCACAGGCTCTGTGTAACTGGCTGTGATTGGCTAAGGCTCTTGGGCAGTGTGAGGCTGGCTGTGATTGGCTAAGGCTCTTGGGCAGTGTGAGGCTGGCTATGATTGGCTAAGGCTCTTGGGCAGTGTGAGGCTGGCTATGATTGGCTAAGGCTCATGGGCAGTGTGAGGCTGGCTATGATTGGCTAAGGCTCTTGGTCAGTGTGAGGCTGGCTATGATTGGCTAAGGCTCTTGGGCAGTGTGAGGCTGGCTGTGATTGGCTAAGGCTCTTGGGCAGTGTGAGGCTGGCTATGATTGGCTAAGGCTCTTGGGCAGTGTGAGGCTGGCTGTGATTGGCTAAGGCTCTTGGGCAGTGTGAGGCTCGCTGTGATTGGCTAAGGCTCTTGGGCAGTGTGAGGCTGGCTGTGATTGGCTAAGGCTCTTGGGCAGTGTGAGGCTGGCTGTGATTGGCTAAGGCTCTTTGGCAGTGTGAGGCTGGCTGTGATTGGCTTACCTTTCCAGACATATAATGAATCTTAACCACATCATCGCCCTAGCTTAAAGGATAACTGTCACATTTTTTTTTTTTTTCAAAATCTTAATAGAGACCATCTTCATGACATTAGTGGCCATCTTCATTTTTTTTTCATTATCCCTGAACCCCTATAAAACTCTCATTTTGCCCCCCTCAGCGCCTATTTTTACCTTAGCCTAAAAACAGGTTGCTATGTGAGGTCCGTCTATCTCCTGGAGGACGGGAGACGCACAGTAACTTGTGCGTGCGCACAAGTGAGAGCTCTCTAAAATGCCGGTTTCAGGCTGCGATCTCCACTCTGGAGACTGCAGTCTGAAATCGCGTTAGTGCCCCAGTCTGCTGCCGTGCCCCCAGAGCCTTTTTATAAATAAATGCCCCCACTGCCCCCCACATGCGGCCATCATTGCCCCCATATGTCTCCATATGTCCCCCGCTGCCCCCTCCGTTCCTCCTCCTGGTTGTGCCCCCCCTCTGCTCCGCTCCTCCTGCTGCCGGCTGTATTCAGCAGCGAGTGTTAGTTGTGACTTACAGCTAACACTCTGCTGCTACACCCCAGATCAGTGCTGACACCGATCTGGGGCGTTTAACCCCATAGATGCCGCGGTCAGCAGCCGCCCGCGGCATCCATGGGGTTAAGAGGGATGGAGCTCCCTCTCTCTTCTATCGCGCTGCTGCTGCGATCGCAGCGGCGTGATGGTTGCCATGACAACCGGACGCCTTACAAAGGCGTCCTGGTTGCCAAGTTATCTAAGGCTGATGAGACCCTGAGGGTCTCATCAGCCTTAGTGTAAATGTAGCACTGACTATACAGTGCATTGCAATAGATGACCATTGCAATACACTGTACTGTGATCAGGCCCACTGGATCTTCAGGATCCAGATGGGTCTTGATAAGTTAAAAAAAAAAAAAAGTTAAAAAATAAATAAATAAAAATTTAAATGAGAATAAAATAAAAATGGTCTTTTTTAAAATCTGTTTGTCATAAAAAAAAAAAATATATATACATAATTGGTATCGCCACGTCCGTAAAAAACAGCTCTATAAAAATATCACATGACCTAACCCCTTAGGTGAACACCGTAAAAAATAAAAAATAAAAACCATGTAAAAAAAAGCCATTTTTTGTCACTTATGACAAAAATTCTAACACAAAGCGATCAAAAAGACGTACGCCGCCCAAAATAGTACCAATAAAACCTTTACCTCATCCTGCAAAAAATGAGCCCCTACCAAAAACAATCGCCCTAAAAATTAAAAAACTATGGCTCTGAGACTAAAACATGATTTCTTTTGTTTTAAAAATGCTTTTTCGTGTTAAATGTAATTTTTTTAAAAAAAATAGACATATTAGGTATCGCCACGTCCGTAAGGACCTGCTCTATAAAAATACCACATGACCTAACCCCTCAAGTGAACACTGTAAAAAAATTATAATAAAAGCTTTGTCAAAAAGCCATTTTTTTGTCACCTTACATCACAAAAAGTGTAATAGCAAGCGATCAAAAAGTCATATGACCCCAAAAATAGTGCCAATCTAACCGTCACCTCATCCCGCAAAAATGATACCCAACCTAAGACAATCGCTTAAAAACTGAAAAAACTATGGCTCTCAGACTATGGAGTCACTAAAACATGATTTTTTTTGTTTAAAAAATGATTGTGTAAAACCTAAATAAAAAAAAAAGGATACATATTGGGTATCCCCGTGTCCGTGAGGGCCTGATCTATAAAAATATCACATCATCTAACCCCTCAGCTGAACACCGTAAAAAAATTAAAATAAAAACAGTGCCAAAAAAAGCCATTTTTGTGAACTTATATCACAAAAATTGCAACATCAAGCGATCAAAAAGGCGTATGCCCCCCCAACATAGTACCAATCAAACCGACACCTCATACCGCAAAATATGAGACCATAACTAAAACAATCAGTCAAAAAATAAAAAAGCTATAGCTCTCAGAATATGGAGACACTAAAACATCATTTTTTTGTTTAAAAAATGCTATTATTGTGTAAAACTTAAATAAATAAGAAAAAGTATACATATTGGGTATTGCCACGTCCGTAACGATCTGTTCTATAAAAATAACACATGATCTACCCTGTCAGATGAATCTAGTAAAAAATAAAAATAAAAACAGTGCCAAAACAGCCCTTTTTTGGTTACCTTGCCTCACAAAAAATGTAATATAGAGCAATTAAAAATCATATTTACCCCAAAATAGTACCAATAAAACTGGCACCTTATCCCCTAGTTTCCAAAATGGGGTAAATTTTTGTGAGTTTTTACTGTAAAGGTGCATCAGGGGGGCTTCAAATGTGCCTCGGCATCTAAAAATCAGTCCAGCAAAATCTGCCTTCCAAAAACCATATGGCGCTCCTTTCCTTCTGTGCCTTGTCGCCTGTCCTTACATCAGTTTCCGACCACATGTGGGGCGTTCCCGTAAACCGTAGAATCAGGGCAATAAATATAGAGTTTTGTTTGGCTGTTAACCCTCGATGTGTCCCCATGACACTAATTCTGCTGCCCATGTATGTCCCCCTTTCACAGCAGTGATACAGCACAGATGTGTCCCCATGACAGTAATTCTGCAGGCCGTGTATATCCCCCTATCACAGCAGTGATACAGCACATGTGTCCCCATGACACTAATTCTGCCGCCCATGTATGTCTCCCTATCACAGCAGTGATACAGCACAGATGTGGCCCCATGACAGTAATTCTGCCGCCCATGTATGTCCCCCTATCACAGCAGTGATACAGCACAGATGTGTCCCCACGACAGTAATTCTGCAGCCCGTGTATGTCCCCCTATCACAGCAGTGATACAGCACATATGTGTCCCCATGACAGTAATTCTGCAGCCCGTGTATGTCCCCCTATCACAGCAGTGATACAGCACATATGTGTCCCCATGACAGTAATTCTGCAGCCCGTGTATGTCCCCCTATCACAGCAGTGATACAGCACATGTGTCCCCATGACAGTAATTCTGCAGCCCGTGTATGTCCCCCTATCACAGCAGTGATACAGCACATATGTGTCCCCATGACAGTAATTCTGCAGGCCGTGTATATCCCCCTATCACAGCAGTGATACAGCACATGTGTCCCCATGACACTAATTCTGCCGCCCATGTATGTCTCCCTATCACAGCAGTGATACAGCACAGATGTGGCCCCATGACAGTAATTCTGCCGCCCATGTATGTCCCCCTATCACAGCAGTGATACAGCACAGATGTGTCCCCACGACAGTAATTCTGCAGCCCGTGTATGTCCCCCTATCACAGCAGTGATACAGCACATATGTGTCCCCATGACAGTAATTCTGCAGCCCGTGTATGTCCCCCTATCACAGCAGTGATACAGCACATATGTGTCCCCATGACAGTAATTCTGCAGCCCGTGTATGTCCCCCTATCACAGCAGTGATACAGCACATGTGTCCCCATGACAGTAATTCTGCAGCCCGTGTATGTCCCCCTATCACAGCAGTGATACAGCACATATGTGTCCCCATGACAGTAATTCTGCAGGCCGTGTATATCCCCCTATCACAGCAGTGATACAGCACATATGTGTCCCCATGACAGTAATTCTGCAGGCCGTGTATATCCCCCTATCACAGCAGTGATACAGCACATGTGTCCCCATGACACTAATTCTGCCGCCCATGTATGTCTCCCTATCACAGCAGTGATACAGCACAGATGTGGCCCCATGACAGTAATTCTGCCGCCCATGTATGTCCCCCTATCACAGCAATGATACAGCACAGATGTGTCCCCATGACAGTAATTCTGCAGCCCGTGTATGTCCCCCTATCACAGCAGTGATACAGCACATGTGTCCCCATGACAGTAATTCTGCAGCCCGTGTATGTCCCCCTATCACAGCAGTGATACAGCACATGTGTCCCCATGACAGTAATTCTGCAGGCCGTGTATATCCCCCTATCACAGCAGTGATACAGCACATGTGTCCCCATGACACTAATTCTGCAGGCCGTGTATATCCCCCTATCACAGCAGTGATACAGCACATGTGTCCCCATGACACTAATTCTGCCGCCCATGTATGTCTCCCTATCACAGCAGTGATACAGCACAGATGTGGCCCCATGACAGTAATTCTGCCGCCCATGTATGTCCCCCTATCACAGCAGTGATACAGCACAGATGTGTCCCCACGACAGTAATTCTGCAGCCCGTGTATGTCCCCCTATCACAGCAGTGATACAGCACATGTGTCCCCATGACAGTAATTCTGCAGCCCGTGTATGTCCCCCTATCACAGCAGTGATACAGCACATATGTGTCCCCATGACAGTAATTCTGCCGCCCATGTATGTCCCCCTATCACAGCAGTGATACAGCACATATGTGTCCCCATGACAGAATATATATAGTGTAAGGCAGTGCTATTATATTATAAAGACTAGTTTACCATTAGTTTTCTTTGTCCACGCAACAGAGAATGTTCACACAGTTTTACCACTTGTGTATGTGATAGCAGGAGGGGGGCGTGTTTCAGTGTGGAGAGCACCTATTGGTTGAGGTGCAGAAGCTAGTGCATGAGGAGCTCAATGCATTGTGGGTAGTGAGGGCAGGCGGGATTAGCCTCAGGGTGAGGGCAGCAGCAGCCATCTTAACTGAATAAGGAAATTGCAGCTTTGTGCAGACTGGTTGCTAAGGGCTGGATCTTATGAAATATGGGGCGAGTAAGTCTAATAGTTATTGATTCTGGAATATCATGGTTTTGGTAACTACATATATGAACATTGAAATTTGGGTCTAAATGTGACAGTTATCCTTTAGACACCCTTAATGACCAGGCCACTTTTTACAATTCTGCACTACACTACTTTCACTGTTTATTGCTCGGTCATACAACTTACCACCCAAAGGAATTTTACCTCCTTTTCTTCTCACCAATAGAGCTTTCATTTGGTGGTATTTCACTGCTGCTGACTTACTTTTTTTTTATATTAATCAAAAATGACCGAAATTTTTGCAAACAAATGACATTTTTCACTTTCTGTTTTAAATTTTTTTAAAAAAAACTAGATTTCTTTAGAAATTTTTCTCTGAATTTATTGTTTTTACATGTCTTTGATAAAAAAAAATCTAATAAGTGTATATTTATTTGTTTGGGTAAAAGTTATAGCGTTTACAAACTATGGTGCAAAAAAGTGAATTTCCATATTTTGAAGAAGCTCTGACTTTCTGAGCACCTGTCATGTTTCTTCAGGTGCTAGAATGCCAGGATAGTATAAATACCCCCCAAATGACACCATTTTAGAAAGAAGACACCCCAAAGTATTCGCGGAGGGGCATGGTGAGTTCATGTATGATTTCATTTTTTTTCACAAGTTAGCGGAAAATGACACTTTCTGAGGAAACAAAATAAATAATAAAGTTTCTATTTCTGCTAACCTCTGGCAAAAAAAATAAAATTTCTGCCACGGACTCACTATGCCCCTCAGTGAATACCTTGGGGTGTCTACTTTCCGAAATGGGGTCATTTGTGGGGTGTGTTTACTGTTCTGGCATTTTGGGCGGGGCTAAATTGTGAGCAACTCTGTAAAACCTAAAGGTACTCGTTGGACTTTACGCCCCTTTACGCACTTAGGCTGCAAAAAAATGGCACACATGTGGTATCGCCGTACTCAGAAGAAGTAGGGCAATGTGTTTTGGGTGTATTTTTACATATACCCATGCTGGGTAAGAGAAATATCTCTGTAAATTGTCAACTTTGTATAAAAAAAATTTCAAGTTGTCATTTACAGAGATATTTCTCACACACAGTATGGGTATATGTAAAAATACACCCCAAAACACATTGCCCTACTGAGTACGGAGATACCACATGTGTGACACTTTTTTGCAGCCTGGGTGCGCAAAGGGGCCCAAATTCCAATGAGTACCTTTAGGATTTCACAGGGCATTTTTACGCATTTGGATTCCAGACTTCTTCTCACGCATTAGGGGCCCCTAAAATGCCAGGGCAGTATCAATACCCCACATGTGACCCCATTTTAGAAAGAAGACACCCCAAGGTATTCCGTGAGGGGTATGGTGAGTTCATGTAAAATTTTATTTTTTGTCACAAGTTGGTGGAATATGAGACTTTGTAAGAAAAAATAAAAAATAAAGCCAATTTCCACTAACTTGTGCCAAAAAAAAAAATCTTCTATGAACTCGCCATTCCCCTCACGGAATACCTTGGGGTGTCCTCTTTCCAAAATGGGGTCACTTGTGGGGTATTTATACTGCCCTGGCATTTTAGGGGTCCTAAAGTGCTAAAGTGTGAGAAGAAGTCTGGAATCCAAATGCGTAAAACTGCCCTGTGAAATCCTAAAGGTACTCATTGGAATTTGGACCCCTTTGCGCATCTTGGCTGCAAAAAAGTGTCACTCATGTGGTATCGCCGTACTCAGGAGAAGTAGGGCAATGTGTTTTGGGGTGTATTTTTACATATACCCACGCTATGTGTGAGATATATCTCTGTAAATGACAACTTTTTAAAAAAATTTATACAAAGTTGTCAATTTACAGAGATATTTCTCTCACCCAGCATGGGTATATGTAAAAATACACCCCAAAACACATTGCCCTACTTCTCCTGAGTACGGCGATACCACATGTGTGACACTTTTTTGCAGCCTAGGTGCGCAAAGGGGCCCAAATTTCAATGAGTACCTTTTAGGAGGGCATTTTTACGCATTTGGATTCCAGACTTCTTCTCACGCTTTAAGACCCCTAAAATGCCAGGGCAGTATAAATACCCCACATGTGACCCCATTTTGGAAAGAAGACACCCCAAGGTATCCTGTGAGGGGCATGGTGAGTTCATAGAAGAAGTCTCATATTCCACTAACTTGTGACGAAAAATAAATATTTACATGAACTCACCATACCCCTCACGGAATACCTTGGGGTGTCTACTTTCTAAAATGGGGTCACATGTCGGGTATTTATACTGCCCTGGCATTTGAGGGTCTCCGCAATCATTACGTATGGCCAGCATGAGGAGTTTCTGCTATTCTCCTTATATTGAGCATACGGGTAATGAGATTATTTTTCAGTTCAGCCTCTGAGCTGAAAAAAAAAAAATGAACGCCACAGATTTCCTCATTCGCATCAATCAATGTGGATGAAAACATCTCTGCCAAAAAATGTGCAAAAAAAAAAAATAATAAGTAAGGCCCCATTCACACGTCTGCAAAAATGTCCGCATCTATTCCGCAATTCTGCGGAATAGATGCGGACCCATTCAGTGTGAATGGGGCCGGCGGTGATGCGGAGAGCACACTATGTGCTCGCCGCATTAGCATTTGCTCCGCAAAAGATTGAGCATGTCCTATTCTTGTCCAGATCCGTGCAGATCCGCAAAATGCGGAAAGCATATTGCCGGTGTCCATGTTTTGCGGATCTGCGGATCCGTGGATCCGCAAAATACATATGGACATCTTAATGAGCCTTACAGGGGGTGATTAGTGACGGGGGGGTGACAGGGGGTGACATGGGGTTAATCAGGGGTTAATCAGTGACGGGGGTGGATGGGGTGGTCTGGGTGGTGATTGGTGCACTTACATATGTTTCCTCTGGTGGTCCCAAGCAAAAGGGACCACCAGAGGAGCAGGCAGCAGGCATATCAGACGCTGTTAACAAAATAGCGTCTCATATGCGATTTTTTTTTAACTACTACAGCCTGCCAGCGCACGATCAGCGCTGGCAGGCTGTAGTTTACCTTCGTCCTGACGTGATTCCTGTGAGCGCGCGCGCGTTCACAGGAAATCTCGCCTCTCGCAAGATGACGCACAGATGCGTCCACCCAGAATAACCCGCCCGCCGAACCCATCCGTGCATTAGGCGGTCCTGGCGTGGTTAAAGGGTTTCTGTCATCAGGTTTACACATTATAAGCTGTCTGACATTAGCTATGTGCTAATGTCAGAGCAGCTTGATAATGTCTTTTTTATAAAAATCCGATTTATATTCAGGCTAAAAAACTTACTTTTATAATATGTAAATTAGCCTCTAGGAGCAGGGGGGGCGTTGCCCTGTTCCTAGAAGCTCCGTGCGGCAACCTGCTGGCACGCCCCTTCTTACTTTGAGTGACAGTGCCGGGCAGCGATCCTCCGGCACTGTCTCCTAGGAATCCGCGCCTGCACGGCCGCTCTGTATTCGGCGCAGGCGCGGTGAGCAGAGGACGCTGGTGCCTGCTGTCCTCTGCTCACCGCGCCTGCGCCGAATACAGAGCGGCCGTGCAGGCGCGGGATTTCACTAGGAGACAGTGCCGGAGGATCGCTGCCTGGCACTGTAATTTAAAGTAAGAAGGGGTGTGCCAGCAGGTTGCCGCACGGAGCTTCTAGGAGCAGGGCAACGCCCCCCCTGCTCCTAGAGGCTAATTTACATATTATAAAAGTACGTTTTTTAGCCTGAATATAAATCGGATTTTTATAAAAAAGACATTATCAAGCTGCTCTGACATTAGCACATAGCTAATGTCAGACAGCTTATAATGTCAAAACGTGATGACAGAAACCCTTTAAGGGGAATCTGTCACCTGCATATTACCCAATTTTTTCCCATTAATCTTGGTGTAATAAATTACCTTATTTCGATATGTCGTCTTCTTTTAATTGTGTGTCTTGTATTTTCTTCAAAAAAACGCTTTATCCCATATGCAAATCAGTTGCCACGATCGCGCAGAAAATCACCGGCACGGCGCCTACGCGAGATTTCGGGATGTTTCTGGCAGAGAGCTGAGGTAGCGGGGGGGGGGGGGGGGGTGTTGCACCTAGCCTCTGGCAGGCGAGTTTACATGCTGGAGGTGTTCCTATTTTTCAAATTTAGGCGGGCCGGGCACATCAGCGGGGCGTTGCTGAATTTCACAGCTCCCCACTCCCTTGACAGTGACCACGTCAGGGGTGCACCCCCTTAACAGTAACCTCCACAGTACCCCGCTGCCTTAACAGTGACCTCACAGTATCCTGCTGCCTTAACAGTGACCTCCACAGCAGTTGCCCCTTTAATAGTTGCCACTGCCCCCTTAACAGTGACCTCCACAGTGTCGCCCCTTTAACAGTGACCTCCACAGCGACCTGCCCGGTCTGAAGGGGGTCTGAAGGTCTAATGGGGGATCTAGAGGTCTGGTCTGATATGGGTGTTTGGAGGTCTAATGGTGCATCTGGAAGTCTAATGGGGGCCTGATTGGGCGGTTTGGAGGTCTGGTCTAAGGTCTAATGGGGGTCTGGGGGTCTGGTCTGAGATCTGATATGGGGGTCTGGAAGTAATATGGGGATCTGGAGGTCTGGTCTGAGGTCTGATATGGGGTCAGTAGCTGGCCAGCTAAGACCTGTCCTGGGTTGCTAATATGGCTCACATACAGTTGTGTTCAAAATTATTCAACCCCCACTAAAATTGAGTGTTTTGGCCAGTTTGACATTGATTTTGATCATTTCAGTCATCTTGTTTACAATTAAATCAAAGAGGCACTTGTAAGTCAGACAAATATAACATAACATTTATAATGAAATAACCACAAATGTCTTTTCTGTGCTCACATCATTATCAGTTTTATTCAACCCCAAGTGACATTCAATCTTAGTACTTAGTACAACATCCTTTTCCAGTTATAACAGCTTTTAAACGTGAAGCATAGCTTGACACAAGTGTCTTGCAGCGATCTACGGGTATCTTCGCCCATTCTTGTAAATTTAAGTTTATTAAATTTTTTCAAAAAATACAATAAAAAAAAAAAAAATAAAAATCAAAGCCAAAACCTGGGTGCACAGGTACATACATACAGGTTCCAATAAGAAGTTCAGTTGCATATACATAAAAGCGTCAATGCAAATCTAGCCAAATATGTCTTTTTATGTGAGTATCAACGCAATCTGAAATTACTTGTCCAAAATTATTATCAATCTTCATTAAACACCATAAAAATGTATGAAATAAAATATCAGCAATCAATTTGCATAAAAACAGAAAACAAGTGTGTACTGATTATATAGAAATACTCAATTAGAGTTGAAGTGTTTCCATGAGTGAACCTGTTATATGTAGGTAGATAGGAAGGGGAAAGGGAGGGTATAAGGGGGGGTAGGTAGGGGGAGAAGAGAGGGAAAGAGGGGCATATGGACAAAGTAAGTAAACAAACTAACACAAGGAAAACAAGAACATTGTCACATGTTTATACAAATATTATCCACCTATCAGATGGACGAAAGTCGCCCATTATTCCAAATATTTTACTATCTTGTCCGTAAGAATGTAAACGTTCCACCTTGACCAGATCTTCGAATATTTTTCATGCTTTCCCATAGTAGACCATTTGATTCTTTCGAAACTATTAGTTAAGTTAATCTCCAAAAGCCATTCATTTATAGTCGGTACCTTGTCGCTCATCCAATGTCTGGGGATTATAGCTTTAAAAAGTTGTTAACAAGAAGGGGAATAATTTATCTCTCAATAAACGGGAATCTTGAGTATATAATCCCAGTAGTATCATATCTTTATTCAGTATGATGGAGTACCCATATATTTCTGTTAAAATTTGACTAAACTTATCCCAAATTGGTATAATTTTGTGGCAGGTAACCCAAATGTGTGAGAGAGAACCCCTTTGATTCCCACATCTCCAACAATTTGGTGAGATATTGTCGTTTATTCTGTTGAGTAGGACTGGCGTACGGTACCATCTTGAGAGTAATTTATAGTGTACCTCTTGTAGCCTAGTTGATGTAACGTTAGGGGTTGCTGTGGTTAATATGCTTTGCTTCTCTTTGTCGTTGAAAGGCTTTCCCAATTCCTTAGCCCATCTTTCTAAGTAAACCGGGGAGGGTTATCTTCATGTAATTGTGAATATATTATTGAAATACAGTGTGGAATTGGACGTTTCTCTAGAATTAGTTTGGAGAGCCCTTTGGGCTTTAATATTGGTGAAGGGCTAATGTTTAGTGACCCAATATGTACCCTAAGTTGGGAATATTCCTTAAGAGAAATAGGTGGAAACATTGTCAATTTCTTAATCGAATCATATTCCATTATTTTATCGTCCACAAAAATATCTTTCAAGTAAATATCTGAACTTGTGTTCCATTTTTCCAATTTATTTCTGATAGTTCTGAATTTTCTAGGTATTAAAGTGAGAAGTGGGAGGTTTCTGTAGTCTGGGATATCTATCTTCCTTGTCTTCACAAATTTAAGCCATGTTTTAGCGGTAGAGCTAGTATAGTCTAACTTTTTTATTCTTCGAAATTGATCTTGATTATATTTCGTCTTCCAAGTTATGTGACTTAGGGGAAGTTTAAACAACCTTCTTCCAGATCTAACCAAGGTTTCCTAACTGGACTAACATTCCATTCTAAAACTCTAGAAATATGTGCCGCTACCGCGTAGTCTTCGAAATCCGGTAACCCTAGGCCTCCTGACTTTTTCGGTTTGGACATTGTGCTGTACGCAATCCTATGTTGGCCCTTCTTCCATATAAAAGCCGTTATCAGTTTCTTCAGAGACCTATAAAAATGTTTAGGGATAACTATTGGAATACTCTGCAGGAGGTAGAGGATTTTTGGCAAAATTACCATTTTAACCAGGTTGACCCTACCTATCCAAGAAATGAGATATTCATTCCACTCTGCCAGCTCATTTTTTAAGTTAGTCAGGAGGGGGGGGAAATTAAAATCAAATAATTCTTTCCCTGTATTCGCTATTTTGACTCCTAGATACTTAAAGCATGATGTAGCTGGGGAAAACTGTCCTAATGCTTTAACTCTATCCCAGATTTGTCTGTCAATGTTCACATTATATATTATGGATTTGTTCAAGTTCACCTTAAAATAAGATAGTTTACCATATGTTTCCAATTCAGATAGGATATGGGGTATCGAATCCAACGGATTTGTGACGATAAATAAAATATCATCCGCGTATGCGGCTATTTTGTGGGTCATTTTGGGGGTATAGATACCTGTGATGTTGGGATTTTGCCTAATTTTCGCAAGGAAAGGTTCCAGGGATAATATAAAGAGGAGGGGTGAGAGGGGGCAGCCCTGTCTCGTACCGTTTCTTATATTAAATGTGTTGGACATTACTCCATTGACATTAACAACAGCCGAAGGTATAGTGTATATTGCTTTAATTTTGTCAATAAAAGACTCTGGGAGGCCGAATCTAGCTAAGGAGGCCATGAGGAAACCCCAATTGAGACGATCAAACGCCTTTTCTGCGTCTGTCGAAATTAATGCAGTCGGCGTGCAGCTATGTTTGCTATGTTCTATAGCCATTAAAGTTTTAATAATGTTATCTCTGGCCTCCCTGCCTGGTGTGAACCCTACTTGATCATAATCAATAATATCCGGAAGGATTGATTGGAGTCTATTGGCCAAGACCTTAGTGTAGATTTTCAGATCATTATTTAACAACGATATTGGCCTGTAGTTTTGGCATATTGCAGGATCCTTTCCCTCCTTGGGGATGACAGTGATATTTGCTTTGAGTGTTTCGGGTCTTAGTGCTGCGTCTACTCCTATATGGTTAAAGTATTCTGTCAGAAATGGTACCAAAATCTCCTTATATTGTTTATAGTAAGCCATGCTAAATCCATCTGGGCCAGGGCTTTTGCCGTTAGGTATTGAATTTATCACTATTTCAATTTCTTCTTGCGTCAGGGGGCGTGAAAGGGCCATTTTTTGTGAGTCATTTAATGTAGGGAGGTTAAGATTATCTAAATATGACTTAATTTCTTGAGGGGAAGGTACTTCTTGTGGATTTTCTGATTCTAAGTTATACAGTTTTTTATAGTAATCCAGGAACGATTCAGCTATATTTTGGGAGGTGAACTCTAGCTTACCCTTAGTACTTTTAACTTTGTGAATGATAGTCTTGGCTCTTTGTTTCTGAACTACCCTAGCTAATTCTTTACCGCACTTATTGGCATGCAAAAAATGTCTGTATTTACTATAATATAAATATCTATCCGAAATTTGGTTGATCATATCTTTAAGCTCGTTCCTAAGCATAATTAGTTCCTTTTCAATATCTCTAGAGCAAGACTTTTTATGCATGTTCTCTAAAGTACGAATTTTGGCCATAGTATTATCTATTTTAATATTTCTTTCTCTTTTCTTCCTAGCCCCTAACTGCATAAGATAGCCCCTGATCACAGATTTGTGAGCTTCCCACAACGTCGGCCACGAAACGTCCCCAGATTTATTCTCCTGGAAAAATAACTTAATTTGTGTGGCTATATATGTTTTATCTATCTCCAATTTTAAAAGTGATTCATTTAATCTCCAGTTTGTCGTCTTGGGGGAATCTTGGGCAACATTGATTATGGCAATTAAAGGAGAATGATCTGAAAAGGTAAAAATATCATAGTTGGTTTTCTTAACCTTATCTAGGCTATTTTGTTTAAGGAATATAAAGTCAATCCTGGAGTATTGATTGAATGTGGAAGAAAAAAAGGAGTAGTCTTTAACTCCTGGATTATCGTAACGCCAGATGTCAACTAATTGTCTCTCTTGTAACAGGTGTTTTATCGCCCTCAGTTTACTAAATGAGAGAGAAGATTTACCCCTAGAGGTGTCTAGGGACGGGTCTATGGAAACATTGAAATCTCCACCTATTATAAGGACTCCTTCTTGGAATGTGTCAATTCTATTAAACACATTTCTTAAAAATTTAACTTGATTTTTGTTGGGTACATATAAATTTACTATTGTATACAAGACCCCGTATAATTGGCCTTTGAGCAATATGAATCTCCCTCCCTCATCAATAATCTTGTCTGTTTCCACAAAATTAACATTTTTATGCAATAAAATTGCCACTCCCTTCCTCCTTCTCTGGGGGGAGTTAGAACAATACCATCTAGTGTATGCTCCTTTTTTAGTAAACGGGGTGTGTGTTTTTTTAAAATGTGTCTCCTGTACGAGCGCAATCCCCACCTTTTTTTTCTTCAAATGCTCCAGAATCTGATTTCTCTTCTGGGGAACATTTAGACGGTTAACATTATAACTCGCTATAGTCAGGTCCTGCATATCTGATAAGATAGAGTAGAATCAGGTTTTAGACATGTGACAATAAACCAATAGCAAACTGTTATGAACAAAAAACTTAAACCATAAGAAAACGTTGAATCAAAAATGCTGCACATCTCACAGATGCGAGCTTAAAGTACAGCACTAAGTTCTGGTTATTAGATAAAAGTCGCCGATACCTCTTGAGCCAACTCCAGGGCTCAGTGGGTGTCGGGTTAAGTTGTGACTTTAAGAGAAGGGAAATCCGGGGGGGATGAGGATAATCCCTTCTAGTAAGTTATTATACAGGTGAAATGAGGTCTCCAGAATTACTCCACACTAAAGAAGGTGGCGATCGATCCGGAGACCTGAATCCAACTATATTAACTACACAAAGAAGGCCGTACGGCCTTACCAAAGTAGGTTCAAGAGAGGACATATAAGTCCCCGGCATCTAAATGGTGGCATAAATGAGAAAAAACTATAATGATAAATTGGCAAACAAAAGCAACTCTTGTTAAGACAATCAAAAACACTTATAGAACATTACCACGGTTTAGAGTATCTTATTCTCAAAATAGGATTACGAGCCAAACACCATACTTAAGTTCGTGTAAAAATTCTCGAGGATGTATCAGATCAGTCATTATCCATAGGTCTATGGCTCTTTGAGGGTGTCTTAGGAAATCCTTTTTCTGTAGATCGGTGTCTCCTTGGCTGGGTAGGGGTCACAGTCTTCCATTGTTCTGTTTGCGGTAGGACTGGAAACTGTGGTTCCTCTTCTCTCAGTAATGTCCAATCTTTAATTGGAAGTTCCAACAAATCAAGTTTATTCAAAACTGGATCTAAGTCTTCAGGTACTCTAATGGTGTACGCTCTGCCATTCAGTGTAATCAGAAGGCCCATTGGAAACAACCACCTATACTTTATGGTTCTGTTTCTTAATTCCTTTGTCAGCGGAAAAAGGTTGCTTCTAAATTGGAGTGTGAATCTTGAAATGTCTTGGAATAAGCTAATTTCACTCTCTTCCCACTCAATTTTTTTAGCAATTCTGGCCCTTTGTAATATTGCTTCCTTTGTTCTGAAGCTCTGCAGGTAGCAAAGAACGTCTCTAGGGGAGTCTGTCTTAACATGTTTCGGTCTGTACACCCTATGGGCCCTTTCTATATGCAACTCAGTACTTTCTTCTTGCTGCAGTAGTTCGTTAAATAATTGAGTGAGCACTGAATGAATCTCTTTGTCTGGCACTGACTCGGGTAGACCCTTAATCCTGATATTATTTCTTCTAGATCTATTTTCTAGGTCGTCCAGGTGTATCCACATGTTGTATAAATCTCTTTTTTGATTAAGGATAGATTTTTCAGTGATGTCAGCGTGAGCAATTAACGCCGAATTTGTCTCCTCAATCGCTGTTGTTCTAACATATATTTGACGAATGTCATTTTTAATTTCAGTCAGTTCTTCTTTAATTGTAGAGGAGAACTCTTTTAGCATTTCTTTTATAAAGTCTTTTGAGGGAAGTGCTTTAACAAAATTTTTCACCTCTGTGAGTGTACCAGGAGTAACATCCTCTTCGCTATCTGAGCCACTGGAGGAGACTTCATGTGTTTTATTGATAATTGTTTTAGCAATTTCTGTTGATTTTCTAAGATTTTTAGGGCCCTTTGGGGTGGCTTCAGTGGTAGACTTATGTTTGCCCATATTAGCTGCGTATAGATGCCGGGTACATAAGATTATATCAATTCAGCTCATTATAGAGTCGGACTATTTAGGTATAGTAAAAATTATTGCTGAACCCAATGTTGAGAAAGGGTTAATTTGTTAAAAGTAGCCAATATTTGTGACCTTTTGGTTAGCAAAGAGTCCAAAGCCAATTATTGAAGTCAGGAGCGGTCTTTTCTTGGGCAATATCAAGCCGTGTATAATGCGCTCTTAGGTGCTGTAATAAGATCTTTCAGCTTCTAAGTTGAAATCGTATTCACCCGTTTTATCTACACGAACCCCTCCTTAGGTTCGCAATATGGAAGCTGCCTCTTAAATGAACTGCAGAAATAATCGCAATACACTGGCGAATAATCGAGCCGTCTGTAATACAACTGCGTCACTCACTCCTCCCCTCTTTTTTCCCGCGCTTACCGCACCAATATGTTCGGGCCTTCCCGTGTTCGATTTTTCGGGTATGGCTGTTCTCTAATGGCTGCTGGGTCCGATGCTTTGTAGAGTGATAAATCGCAAAAGATCGCAAATAGAGGAATTTTGTAAATCCAATAAAAGATCGCTGTTACAGTTCTGTAAGCTTGGTTTCAGTGGTTTCTGTAGTTACATTAAGTTTGGACCTTCCGGTGTTCGATTTTCCGGGTATGGCTATTCTCTAATGGCTGCTGGGGTCCGATGTTTCGGCGAGTGATAAATCGCAAAGGAACGCAAATATAGGAATCTTGTAAATCCAATAGAAGATTGCTGCTACAGTTCTGTAAGCTTGGTTTCAGTAGTTTCTGTAGTTTCTCAGCTATCCTTAGTTCTTCTGAGGCATCTGCTGGAGTAGAATCTGGCCGCTGGGTAAAAATTTAGCCCGATGTTCATATCTTCTGCAGGCCGCGATTTCCGCAACTTAATAAAAAGTTATAACAAGGGTGTCAGCAGATTCTGTGCAATGTCCGGAGTACAGATCTGTTGGTTCTGAGCAAATCCAAGGATTTTAGGAGATGATATGGCCGTTTGAATGTCTGGAATCTGCAGAGCCGGAGAGTCTGCTTCTTCCACTTCCAGTGGCAAGCTCCGCCCCCGGCCGCTGGGTGAAAATTTAGCCCGGTGCTTGTATCTTCTGCAGGCCGCGATTTCCGAAGCTGAATAAAAAATTATAAAAAGGGTATCAGCAGATTCTGTGCAATGTCCGGAGTACAGATCTGTTGGTTCTGATCAAATCCAGGGAGTTTAGGCAATGATATGGCCGTTTCAATGTCAGGAGTCTGCAGAGCTGGAGAATCTGCTTCTTCCTCTCCCAGTGGCAAGCTCCGCCCCCTATCTTCAGCCCATTCTTCATGGGCAAAAGCCTCCAGTTCAGTCACATTCTTAGGCTTGCGCGCTGCAACTGCTTTCTTTAAGTCCCACCAGAGGTTCTCAATCGGATTTAAGTCTGGTGACTGCGATGGCCACTTCAAAATGTTCCAGCCTTTAATCTGCAACCATGCTCTAGTGGACTTGGAGGTATGCTTGGGATCATTGTCCTGTTGAAAGGTCCAACGTCTCCCAAGCCTCAGGTTTGTGACGGACTGCATCACATTTTCATCCAATATCTCCTGGTACTGAAGAGAATTCATGGTACCTTGCACATGCTGAAGCTTCCTTGTACCTGTAGAAGCAAAACAGCCCCAAGCATGATTGACCCCCGCCATGCTTCACAGTAGGCAAGGTGTTCTTTTCTTCATAGGCCTTGTTCTTCCTCCTCCAAACATAGCGTTGATCCATGGGCCCAAACAGTTCTAATTTTGTTTCATCAGTCCACAGAACACTATCCCAAAACTTTTGTGGTTTGTCCACATGACTTTTGGCATACTGCAGTCGACTCTTCTTATTCTTTGGAGACAGCAAGGGGTGCGCCTGGGAGTTCTGGCATGGAGGCCTTCATTACGCAGTGTGCGCCTTATTGTCTGAGCTGAAACTTCAGTACCCGCATCTGACAAATCTTTTTCAGTTCCTCAGCAGTCACATCGGGACTTTTCTCCACTTTGCGCTTCAGGTAGCGCACAGCAGTCGAAGTCAGCATCTTCTTTCTGCCACGACCAGGTAGCGTTTCAACAGTGCCCTTTGCCTTGAATTTGCGAATGATGCTTCCTATGGTGTCTCTTGGTATGTTTAACATCTTTGCAATCTTCTTATAGCCATTGCCCTTCCTGTGAAGAGAAATCACCTCTTCTCTTGTCTTCCTGGACCAGTCTCTTGACTTCACCATGTCTGTAAACACACCAGTAAATGTCTAGAAGGAGCTGAGTATCACAGTCATTTTACATCTGCCTAATTGGTGCTTATTATGCTTGATTGCTGCTCCTGACATCCACAGGTGTTTTCAATACCTGACCGAAAACACTTGAATGAACCTCTGTTCTTAAGAGTGGTAGTCTTTAAGGGGCTGAATAAGGGTCCATTCACACGTCCGTGTGTGTTTTGCGGATCCGCGGGTCCGCAAAACACGGACATCGGCGATGTGCGTTCCGCAATTTGCGGACCGCACATCGCCGGCCACTCATAGAAAATGCCTTTTCTTGTCCGCAATTGTAGACAAGAATAGGACATGTTCTATTTTTTTCGGGAACGCGATTGCGGACCCGGAAGTGCGGATCCGCAATTGCGGACCCGGCCGGGACATCGTCTGTCCCCATTGAAACTAATGGGTCCGCAATTCCGTTCCGCAAAATGCGGAACGGAAATGCGGACGTGTGAATGGACCCTTATTGTGTCAATGAAGAAATCACAAAAAAACATTTAATACTGTATTAAAAAAACAATTGATTTTAGTTGCATTTGGTTCTTTAAAAAGTCCTTGTAAGATTTCATTCTGAACACAATTACAAATGTACACTAAATTCCCTAAAACCCTTTACAGCATTGGGGGTTGAATAATTTTGAACACAACTGTATGTATACACCTAGACCTGCCAGATAACCTCAATACAGCTCATATGTTTGTATGTTAAAGGGCTTCTGTCACCCCCCAAAAGCCTTTTTTTTTTTTTTGCCTCACTAATAAGCTTATAGGGCGATTATTCTAATCATCTTCTTGTTAACCGTTTAGCAGGTTAATTTTGCTATAAAACGTTATTTTATAATATGCAAATTACCTTGCTACCAGCAAGTAGGCGTTTACTTGCTGGTAGCCGCTTGCATCCAGCTTGTAACGCCCCTCCTGTGGTTGATTGACAGGGCCAGCGAGCGCTCTCCTCCTCCAGCTGGCCCTGTCTCCGTTTAAAATCTCGCGCCTACGCCATACCGTTCTTCAGTCGGCGCAGGCGCACTGAGAGAGTACTCTCGCTCGGCCGCTCCTTCCTCAGTGCGCCTGCGTCTTCTCTTCCGGGTGTAGCTGTGACGTCATTGGCGCACTGAGGAAGGAGCGGCTGAGCGAGAGTACTCCTCTCAGTGCGCCTGCGCCCGACTGAAGAACGGTATGGCGCAGGCGCGAGATTTTAAGCGGAGACAGGGCCAGCTGGAGGAGGAGAGCGCCGCTGGCCCTGTCAATCAACCACAGGAGGGGCATTTTTACAAGCGGGATGCAGCGGCTACCAGCAAGTAACGCCCTACTGCTGGTAGCAAGGCTAATTGCATATTATAAAATAACGTTTTATAGCAAAATTAACCTGCTAAAACTGTTAACAAGAATATGTTTAGAATAATCGCCCTATAAGCTTATTAGTGAGCAAAAAAAAAAGGCTTTTGGAGGTGACAGAAGCCCTTTAAGCCTAACGCAGAGTTATTTAACCCCTTAGGACACAGGTTTTGTTCATTTTTGCGTTTTCATTTTGCGCTCCTTGCCTTCCGAGAGCCATAACTTTTTAAATTTTCCATTCACATTTTTTTTTGGTTCGCCATATTTTGACCCCTATAACTTTTTTGTATTTATGTACGGAGTTGTATGGGGGCTTATTTTTTGCGGGACAATTTGAACTTTTAAGTGATACCATTATAGGGTGTGTATATCTTTTTGATCACTTTTTATTTCATTTTTTTGGAGGAATTGAAGCGACCAAAAACGGCGAATCGGCCATTTGGACGCTTTTTTCCGTTTTTATGTTTATCGTATGGGGAATATATTTTTATACCTTGGGCGTTTTTGCACATTGCGACACCCATTATGTGTATTTTTTAAAATTGTATTATTCTTTTATTTTATTTTTGGGAAAAGGGGGGTGATTTTTATTTTTTTTTACACTTTTATATAGCTCCTATAGCAGGGGCGTAGCTAAAGGCTCTTGGGCCCTGGTGTAAGAGTTAATCTTGGGCGCCCTTCCCTCAGTGCTTTGTGTGTCTTCTTATGCGGCACAAGTGTCTTTGGGCCCCTTCAGGCTCCTGGGCCCGGTAGCGACTGCTACCTCTGCACCCCCTATAGCTACGCCCCTGTCCTATAGGAAACTATATAAATCAGTCATCTGATTGCTTCTGTCATAAACTCCAATACTAACCCTATGCTAGCCCTATTACTAACAAGGGCTCCATAGGAAATTCACAGAAACCATGGCTGTTGCTGACAGGCTCCGGTTGCCCCGATCGCCACAAGGGGGAGCCGGAGAGCTGCCAAAAGTTTTACTTTCGGTTTTAATTGCGCGCAGATGCTGTGGTCAGGATTGACCAAGGCATCTAAGGGGTTAAATGTTCGCGATCGGCAGCGCTGCAGATCCCGAACATTAGCTGCGGGTGTCGGCTTGAATAAGCAGGTGGCCATCTTTAGGGACAGGACACAGAACGTACGGGTACGTCCTGTGTCCTTAAGAGGTTAATGTGATTTATGTTTCTGAATGTCATATAACAGTTATATGTATATTGTGTTAACAGAAGCAGAAAAAGAAAATGTACCTTTAAGATTCATTATATGTCTGGAAAGGTAAGCCAATCATAGCCAGCCTCACACTGCCCAAGAGTATTAGCCAATCACAGCCAGCCTCACACTGCCCAAGAGCCTTAGCCAATCACAGCCAGCCTCACACTGCCCAAGAGCCTTAGCCAATCACAGCCAGCCTCACACTGCCCAAAAGCCTTGGCCAATCACAGCCATCCTCACACTGCCCAAGAGCCTTAGCCAATCACAGCCAGCCTCACACTGCCCAAGAGCCTTAGCCAATCACAGCCAGTTACACAGAGCCTGTGAGAAGTCTCCCTAGCAGATTCTTCCAGAATCATTATTCACCAGAGACAGAGAGCTGAACAGACATAGTTCCAGCCAGAGCAGTTCATAGAAGTAAAGGCCAAATAGGTATTTAATACAGCTATAAATGTTCCTATAGCTAATAGTGTGATCAGGACTGTATAATGAACTGGTTTTGTGTTTGCTTACAGTTCCAGCAAATCAAACCAAGTGCAAATCAAACCAAATTCAAATGTAAAGTGCAAATCCAGATCCAAATAATTGATTGCATCATTGCTTATACCAACTCAAATTGCTATCAAACAGCATACTGCAAATCAAATGAGCAACTGTATAGAGTCAAAGACAGAAATACATCCACCATTTCATGTTAACTGACAAGATTCAACCGTTGAACCGCCATTTTGCAATACTTCTTTCACCATGTGTTTGTACATGGACAAACTGCTGCAGAAGCAGCAGTGTTATATGGAGAATAGTTGAAGTTATTAAAAAAGTTATTTCAAGCATTTGGTGTGCTCTTTAAACCTACTGCTTCCATAGAACGGCGCTAGAGAAATTACAGAGTAATAGACAGTCTGCTTAGAGTAAAAGTCTGAGATATTATAATTATTCTGATGCCACAGCGCAAAAGGCACATCATTGTGCTGCGCCTGCCACAGGGTCTAAAAGTCTAATGGGGGGTCTAACTGGTGATCTGGAGGTCTAATGGGGGTCTGAAGGTATAATGGGGGTCTGGAGGTCTGGTCTGAGGTCTGATATGGGAATTTGGAGGTTTAATGGGGGTCTGGAAGTCTAATGGGGGTCTGATTAGGGAACTAGAGGTCTGGTCTGAGGTCTAATATGGGGGTCTGTAGGTGTAATGGGGGTATGGCGGTCTGGTTTGAGGTCTGATATGGGAATTTGGAGGTTTAATGGGGTCTGGAAGTCTAATGGGGGTCTGATTAGGGAACTAGAGGTCTGGTCTGAGGTCTAATATGGGGGTCTGTAGGTCTAACGGGGGTATGGCGGTCTGGTCTGAGGTCTAATGGGGGTCTGATCTGAGGTCTGATATGGGGGTCTGATCTAAAAGGTAAGGGGGTATTTTTTTGTACTGGCTCAATATCTGTGTTGTACCAGTATTTTCATGGCGACTGTTTCTGCAGGAGATGAGACGCAGAGACAAGACGCGGCTGAAATAAATCATCATGGGGGTCTGGTCTTACAGGAGAAGATGAGAAAAGAGAATATTTACATCAAAGGAGACATCACTGGATGTTAGAGGTTCATATGTGGGGCTGTATTCTTCTGTTTGTTCTCTAGCGCTGTATGTAATGTTTGACAGGTATCGGTTGTCCGTTTTTTTTCTTCGTACGAGCGCTGCCTTCTCTGCCCTGTTTACCTGCTCACCACTGAAATTTCTGCAGCAAGCAAGTAAACAGAGCAAAGAGAGCAGCTCTCATATGTGTGCTGCCTTCTCTTCAAATAGCTGGCCAGGAGGGGGTGGTCTCGGGTCTATCCCCCACTGATCTGTAGGTCATCAGTAGCAAAAATAAAAAGACAACCTCTTTAACCTCTTAAGGACGCAGGGCGTACATGTACGCCCTAGCGTCCTGGTACTTAAAGGGGTTATCCAAGTTATATTTATTGATGACCTATCCTCAGGATAGGTCATCAATATCAGATCGGCGGGGGTCCGACACCCGGCACCCCCGCCGATCAGCTGTTTGAAGAGAAGGCGAGCGCCGTGCCAGCGCTGCCT
Organism: Bufotes viridis; assembly: GCA_033119425.1. Classification (NCBI taxonomy): domain Eukaryota; kingdom Metazoa; phylum Chordata; class Amphibia; order Anura; family Bufonidae; genus Bufotes; species Bufotes viridis. The sequence goes on from CM065592.1 coordinate 70,414,104, forward strand.
CCTCGTCATTGTTTACATGCTGGCCGTTGCATCTGCAGCGGTGAGCATGTGTAATTACACCCAAGCCGCTCCATTCATTTCAATGGGACGGCTCTGTGTATACTACAGCTGATCGGCGGGGGTGCCGGGTGTCGGACCCCCGCCGATCTGATATTGATGACCTATCCTGAGGATAGGTCATCAATAAATATAACTTGGATAACCCCTTTAAGGACTCAGGGCGTACATGCCCTGAGAAGTTCTGATCACCGCAGTGCTGCGGTTGGTGATCAGAACAAGATGCCTGCTGAAATCATTCAGCAGGCATCCTGTGACAATGCCGAGGGGGGGTCATGTGACCCCCCCGTGTCGGCGATCGCAACAAACCGCAGGTCAATTCAGACCTGCGTTTTGTTGCGTTTCCGGGTACATCGCGTACCTATCCCCAGGGGTGAGACCCGTGCCCTTACTTGTGGAAACCTGCTGTTGGTCAGGTATAAGGACAACAGGGATGTCCTTATGCTGACCACAATCGATGGTAACGGCACCACCCCAGTCTCTGTGCGAGGTACCACGGCAACGGTCCTCAAGCCCGATTGTATCGTCGACTACAATCGGTATATGGGTGGAGTTGATCTGTCTGATTAAGTTCTCCAACCATATAATGCCATGCGGAAAACCCGGGCATGGTACAAAAAAGTTGCGGTCTACATGGTGCAGGTTGCCATGTACAACGCTTTTGTACTGTTCCGAAGAGCTGGCAGCACAGAGACGTTCCTCCAGTTCTATGAGGCAGTCCTCAGGGACCTGATCTTTTCTGACCGGGAAAGAGCAGGTCGGAGTACCTCGGGAATTGGAGGAGCCCGGGTCGTCCCTGGCCAACACTTTCCAGGTGTGGTCCCCCATACTGGAAAGAGGGGACTTACCCAAAAAAAGTGCAGAGTGTGTCGCAAGAGGGGGATACGGAAGGACAACCTACAGGGCATGGTGGGAATTGTAGTTTTTCAAGATCTGGAGGGCTGCAGTTTGAGGATGCCTGTTTTAGTGTTTCCAAATTCTGAGAGGCACACTTATTGGGCATCGCCGCGTCCGTAAAAATCTTCTCTATACAAATACCCCATAAACTGGCCCCTCTGACAAACTCTGTAAAAAAATAAAATAAAAAACTATATAAAAAAAGCAATTTTTATTGTCACCTTGAATCCCAAAAAGTGTAATAGCTAGCAATCCAAAAGCCATATGCGCCCCCAAATAGTGCCAATAAAACCACCATCTCGTCCCGCACAAAATGAGCCCCCACATTAGATAGTCGCCCAACTAAAAAAAAAAAACTGTAGTTCCCAGTCTAGAGATAGTAAATTATTTATTTTTTGTTCCCAAAATGATAACCTAGTGTAAACTCTTAAAAAATAAAAAAAGTAGACATATTAGGTATCGCCACGTCCGTAAGAATCTTCCCTATCAAATTAACATTTGACCCAACCCCTCAGATCTACAGCGTTAAAAATATGGAATAAAAATGGTGCTAAAACACCCATTTTTGGCAAAATTTCTGTTTTAATCCATTTTTTTCCGTTAATAAAGCAAGGGTTAACAGTCAAACAAAACTAAATATTTATTGCCCTCATTCCGTAGTTTGCAGAAACACCCCATATGTGGTCGTAAATGGCTATATGGCCACACGGCAGGACATAGAACAAAGGGAACGCCACATGGCTTCTGGAAGGCAGATTTTTATTTTTGCACCATGTCCCATTAGAAACCCCCCCCTGATGTAGCCTAGACTAGAAACTCCAAAAAAGTGACCCCATCTAAGAAACTACACCCCTCAAGGAATTCAAAAATTACTTTACAAAGTTTATTAACCCTTTAGGTGATCCACAAAAATGAATGGCAAATGTAGAAACAATTTTAGATTTTTAATTTTTTGTTAGCTTCCCTCAAAAAGTGTAATATAGAGCAACCAAAAATCATATCTACCCTAAAATAGTCCCAAAACAACAACCACCATATCCTGTAGTTTCCTAGATGGGGTCACTTTTATGGAGTTTCTACTCAAGGGGTGCAGCAGGGGGCTTGAAAGGGTACATGGTGTAAATAAACCAGTCCTGCAAAATCTGCCTTCCAAAACCCATATGGCGTTCCCCTCCTTCTATGCCCTGCAGTTTGGCCAAACAGTAGTTTAGGACCACATATGGGGTGTTTTTGCAAACTAGAGAATCAGGGCAACCCATACTGAGTGTTGTTTGGCAGTTAACCCTTACTTTATTACTCGAAAAAATGTTTTTATTGGAAACTTTTCCAAAAAATTGAAATTTCAAAATTGTTTCTCCATCTGCCATTAACTCTTGTGGAGCACCTAAAGGGTTAACAAAGATTGTTAACCCAGTTTTGAATACCTTGAGGGGTGTACTTTCTTAGATGGAGTCACTTTTTGGAATTTCTATGCTAGAATGCATCAGGGAGGCTTGCAATAGGACATGGTGTAAAAAAAACAGTCCTGCAAAATCTGCCATTCAAAACCCATATGGCGCTCCCCTCCTTCTATGCCCTGTGGTTTGGCCAAACAGTAGCTTAGGACCACATATGGGGTGTTTTTGCAAACTAGAGAATCAGGGCAACCCACATTCAGTTTTGTTTGACACTTAACCCTTGCTTTGTTCCTGGAAAAAATTGATTATAATGGAAAATTTTCCAAAAAATCGAAATTCTGAAATTTCATCTCCATTTTCAATGAATTCTTGTGGAAGACCTAAAGGCTTAACAAAGTTTGTACAATCAGTTTTGAATACCCTGAGGGGTGTTCTTTCTAGAATGGTGTCATTTTTGGGTGGTTTCTATTCTGTAAGCCTCACAAAGTGACTTCAGACCTGAACTGGTCCATAAAAAGTGGGATTTGGAAAATTTCAGAAAGATTTCAAAATTTGCTCCTATACTTCAAAGCTATGTAACATCCCCAAAAAATAAAATGGCATTCCCAAAATGATGGAAACATGAAGCAGACATATGGGGAATGTAAAGTAATAACTATTTTTGGGGGTATTACTATGTATTAGAGAAGTAGAGAAATTGAAACTTTTTCCTAATTTTTGTTAAATTTGGTATTTTTTTTTATGCAAAAAATTTAACTTTTTTGACCCGATTTTAGTAGTGTCATGAAGTACAAGATGTGACGAAAAAACTATCTCAGAACGGCCTGGGTAAGTAAAACCGTTTTAAAGTTATTCAGACATAAAGTGACAGTGGTCAGATTTGCAAAAAATGGCCAAGTCCTTTAGGTGAAATAGGGCTGAGTCCTTAAGGGGTTAATAGTAGGACTGGAGGTAAGAGGTTAGGTTGAGAATTTGGTATGGGGGGTTGTTTCAATTTTTACCTCAGGCAGCAGAATGGCTTGGTGCACCCCTGCCCCTTCACAAAATCGCTGAGGGAAAGGGGGGCCCAAGCTGAACTCTTGCAACAGGGCCCATGATCCTTTAGCCACGCCCCTGACCCTTGGGTTAGCCCTAATTCACATATCAGTTCTTCATAAACAGCACATGTATCTATTGATTTTAATGTGCCTATTCACACATCCTTGTTTTTCTACTGACCATGGATTAATGGATAAAAACCTTAGAGACTTGCACTGCTTTGGTCCCTCATGCAGAACAAATACTCCCGTTGAAGTCTGTGGGTTTTTCACTAAGATGCTCAAGAATAAAGAGGGGGTCGAAATAATGCAGATGTAACCAAGATATGAATGTGTTCCCATTTTCTGCAAAATCAAATATTCTGGGTAAAAAAAATGAAAACTTTTTTAATAATAATAATAACAATTAAAAAAATAAAATAAATCAGAAACACTCTTCACATTACTGAACATCAGTGACGTGACCCCCATGTGTCATGTCACATGACGCATGGGTGATATATCACGTGACCTGCATGACCACATGACCCAAATCGAACCTGATGTTGACATGCAGAGACTGCAACGAGGCAGCCACGGAGTCACCATACCTCAAAATATTTCACTCTCCATTAAAATAATACAGCCGGTGATTGGCTGCAGTGGTCACATGTCTATATCGAGAGGGGCCGGTATAAGCACACATGAATGGAGCCTTAGTACTGCAAGTGAGCAGAAGGGAGCAGATAAGTGTGTTTCTTGTTTCATATATGCCATATTCCAGAGCCTAATTATAAAGTGGGTTGAAGCTGGAAAACCCCTTTAAGGTCTGGGGCAGTGGTCCTCTGTACAGCTTCTTTGCTGGGGTCTAGAACCAGCTAGAACAATGCTAGTAGCAGATCTCTTGTCAGTAGATGCTGCTGCACTGCTTGTATGAACTAAGTAACAGAGCCAGTCACTGATTCCGGATGGATCATTCCAATTTCCAACCAATGGCGCAGATATTGTTGGGATCGGTATATATGGGATAGGGGTTAGCAATGACAAGAGGCTTCAGAGGTTAAAAATACAACTTAGCTTTATTAGCCCATTAACAAAACAGCAACATAACAGAGATCAGTTCACACATAACAGTATTCAGAGGACAGACGTTCCACTGTGGCTACTGTGCCTTCCCAGACTCAGACCTTGACTGGACTTGCCAACAGTTTTATGCCAAAGTAACATCATCACCTGGGCGAATTGGTGGAGGGGGGTGTACTGGAGGGGGAGGGAATGGCAGGTCCCACTGTCAATCTTCCTGCCATTCCCCAAAAAAATTCAGGCCCAGAAAACAAGGTTACTAAAAACCTCAGCAAAGAAAATTTACTGAGGAAACCCAACTTTCCTGGATTTTTCATCTGACATTAAAAAATGTGGATGAGATGTACACCTTCTCCAGGTGTCTTCAATCTACCTATGTACTCTGTGATAGACAGACAGACAGGGGGACAGATAGAGGGGAAGACAGACATACAGTAGACATAGAAGGAAAGACAGACAAACAGAGGGACAGACAGACAGATATGGCCACTGTAGATAGTGTTCGGTGCTTTAGGACTAATGGGCATGATGGTAAAAAGTTAACTCCATTTAGTCCATGGACCGGCAGCTGCAGCAGGTGGTCATACATTTGCATAGATGGTTAGAGTGCTCCATTTCTTTTGCCGTGTTCTTCTTCTGGGTCCTATTTTTAATCCATTTACGGAACCTTTTCAGGCGGGATGGTCTCTTCATGATCTTCTCCTCCTCTTTTTTTTTTTTATCAGATAATTTTTATTGAAAAACTTTCCTTTTCAGCTTTCCAAAACAAAGCAGCCATACAGTACACATCTTTTACCTATGCCAAATATTCCAAATAGAAAAGTATACATAGCATAACGATACATCAACAATAACGTCCATAACAGGAGTTGAGTGAGATGAGCATGAAATAAAGCATATCCCAGAGATAAAATAAAAAATGTATGACATAAGAAACACTACAGCGATCTCGGCAGCAGAGACAAGGGAAACAGCGGCAGACCCGCGATAACAACCCCTTTGGGTAATTATCGTAAACGGTAGGAATCCCATCAGTAATGAAGATACACAAGACAACGGCACATCCGTATTACAACCTTCATGAGGGGAGGAACAGAAAGGGCTAACATGGGTATCCAAGCACCATGAGTATTCTAAGTCTGACCTATGATATTCCATCCGCCGTCCTCCTCTTTTGTTGATGTTTTCTTCATGATCTCCTCCTCTTTTTTGGATGTTATTTTCATGATCGCATCCTCCTCTTTTTTGGCCGCTTTTAGGCATTTAATAATTAGCATTTCTTTCTTGATGTAATACATGGCTGGTTTGATGTTAATTTTGCACTATAGGCTTTTGAACAACTACAACATGAAAAGGAAACCATCAGCAGGTAGTAGATATAACAAATTCTATCCTTTTAATAATATGAGCAATGCAGTAATATAGCAATGCAGCTCATCAGTAGACATGAGCTATCACACCTCTGAATTCTGCTGAATTCTGGGGTAATAGAAGGACCCCCAATGTGTGTGATCAGCAGATATGAGAGGTAACCCTAAGCTCTGCCTGTACCCCACTTATATATGTTATTATATAGAAATATTTACCTGGCTTCTTCACTCGAACCATCTCTAGATCAGTTGCCTGTTTTTGTTCACGCCGGCGCCAGGCCTTGTAACTGTGAGAGAGAGAAATGTCCTGACATGAGCCGCTACGGATGACAATATTCAGTTCTTCAGCAGAATATACCCATATCAGTGGAGCTGATTTTGTGCTTTATCCTAATAGGAAATATTTCATAATAAGGATTTGGAGAAGGGGCAGAGGGATAGCAGAGCAGAGAGAGGCTGGTGCTTCTTCTAGGGGGGGGTTATACCATGGGGGAGTAGTAAGGCCCACCATAATCCCCCCCCCCCCCAGTAGTAATAATTCACCCTATAATAGACAGTGCAAAAAATACTTCCTTGTAATGCCCCCAGTTCAGCTAATGTTCCGATAGTGCCCCCCATAATATGCCAGTATAAAATACCCCTATATAGTGCCCCTAGTAAGTGCCCCATAGTGCCCCTCTCACCTCCTCCTAGTGCCCCCTTAATGTACCAGTATAAAATGCCCCTATATAGTGCCCCAGTAGATGCCCTCAGTATCCCCCATAATTAGAAATCATAAAATATCCCTTCTTAGTGCCCTTGTAAATGACCCCATAATACTCCCCCCCTTCCCCATAGTACCCACCATAATGTGTCGCAGTATAAAATGCCACTGTAAAGAGCCCCCCATATAACATACCCCTTCTTTGTGGCCTCAGTAGTATAGCCCCTATAGTGTCCACCAATAATGTGCCGGCAAGAAACGCCCCCATAGTGCAACCTAATAATCTGCCAGTAATAACTTCCCCCACAGATGCCCCCCAATAATGTGCCAGAAAAATGTGCCCCCATAGATGCCCCCCAATCGTGCCAGTAAGAAGTGCCCCCATAATGCAACCTAATAATGTGCCAGTTAAAAGTGCCCCCAATGATGCCTTCCGGCCTCAGTGTCACATTTCTCCCCCTCCACGTCACATTTTTCCCCCTACACGTCACATTTCTCCCCCTCCATCCACATCATATTTCTCCCCCTCCATCCACGTCACATTTCTCCCCCTCCATCCACGTCACATTTCTCCCCCTCCATCCATGTCACATTTCTCCCCCTCTATCCATGTCACATTTCTCTCCCTCCATCCATGTCACATTTCTCCCCCTCCATCCATGTCACATTTCTCCCCCTCCATCCACGTCACATTTCTCCCCCTCCATCCACGTCACATTTCTCCCCCTCCATCCACGTCACATTTCTCCCCCTCCATCCACGTCACATTTCTCCCCCTCCATCCACGTCACATTTCTCCCCCTCCATCCACGTCACATTTCTCCCCCTCCATCCACGTCACATTTCTACCCCTCCATCCATGTCACATTTCTTCCCCTCCATCCATGTCACATTTCTCCCCCTCCATCCATGTCACATTTCTCCCCCTCCATCCATGTCACATTTCTCCCCCTCCATCCATGTCACATTTCTCCCCCTCCATCCATGTCACATTTCTCCCCCTCCAGCCATGTCACATTACCCCCTCCTTTTTACAGCACTGCATGAGCAATAACTTACGCAAGTAAGTGAGAGATAGGTTCCTTTACTGGGCGGCGGTGGGCGGGCAGGCCGGGCAACGATTATGTGTCCATACACACCACCAGGCAGGGCCGGTTCTAGGTTAAATGGGGCCCTGGGGCAAAAAACAGTAAGGCCCCCCCCCCCATGACACTTGCTGACTTTAACCACTTCAGCCCCCCTAGCTTAAACACTCTCAATGACCAGACCATTTTTTACAATTCTGCACTACACTACTTTCACCGTTTATTGCTCCGTCATACAACTTACCACCCAAATTAATTTTACCTCCTTTTCTTCTCACTAATAGAGCTTTTATTTGGTGATATTTCATTGCTGCTGACATTTTTACTTTTTTTTTTATATTAATCAAAAATGACCGAAAACTACATTTCTATATAAATTTTTCAACATGTCTGTGATTAAAAAAAAATCCAATAAGTGTATATTTATTGGTTTGGGTAAAAGTTAAAGCGTTTACAAACTATGGTGCAAAAAATGTGCTAGAATGCCAGGATAGTGTAAATACCCCACAAATGACACAATTTTAGAAAGAAGACACCCCAAAGTATTCCCGGAGGGGCATGGTGAGTTTATGTATGATTTCATTTTTTTTCACAAGTTAGCAGAAGATGACACTTTCTGAGGAAAAAAAAATAATAATAAAGTTTCCATTTCTGCTAACTTCTGGCAAAAAAAATAAAAAATCTCCCACGGACTCACTATGCCTCTCAGTGAATACCTTGGGGTGTCTACTTTCCGAAATGGGGTCATTTGTGGGGTGTGTTTACTGTTCTGACATTTTGGGCGGGGCTAAATTGTGAGCAACCCTGTAAAACCTAAAGGTACTCGTTGGTCTTTACGCCCCTTTACGCACCTAGGCTGCAAAAAAGTGGCACACATGTGGTATCGCCGTATTCAGAAGATGTAGGGCAATGTGTTTTGGGGTGTATTTTTACATATACTCATGCTGGGTGAGAGAAATATCTCTGTAAATTGTCAACTTTGTATAAAAAAAATTAAAAATACACCCCAAAACACATTGCCCTACTTCTCCTGAGTACGGAGATACCACATGTGTGACACTTTTTTGCAGCCTGGGTGCGCAAAGGGGCCCAAATTCCAATAAGTACCTTTAGGATTTCACAGGACATTTTTAAGCATTCGGATTCCAGACTTCTTCTCACGCTTTAGGGGCCCCTAAAATGCCAGGGCAGTATAAATACCCTCCTTGTGACCCCATTTTAGAAAGAAGACACCCCAAGGTATTCCGTGAGGGGTATGGTGAGTTCATGTAAAATTTTATTTTTTGTCACAAGTTAGTGGAATATGAGACTTTGTAAGAAAAAAAGAAATCCAAGCTAACTTGTGCCAAAAAAAAATCTTTTATGAACTCGCTATGCCCCTCACGGAATACCTTGGGTGTCACTTCAAGTATGGGGTATTTATACTGTCCTGGCATTTTAGGGGCCCTAAAGTGAGAAGAAGTCTGGAATCCAAATGCGTAAAAATGCCCTTCTAAAAGGTACTCATTGGAATTTGAGCCCCTTTGCGCACCTAGGCTGCAAAAAAGTGTCACACATGTGGTATCGCTGTACTCAGGAGAAGTAGAGCAATGTGTTTTTGGGTGTATTTTTATATATACCCATGCTATGTGTGAGATATATCTCTGTAAATGACAACTTTTTAAAAAATTGTATACAAAGTTGTCAATTTACAGAGATATTCCTCTCACCCAGAGAGACCCCATTTTGGAAAGAAGACACCCCAAGTTAGCGGAAATTGACTTTTTTTTTTCCTTACAAAGTCTCCCTTTCCGCTAACTTGTGACAAAAACTTCAATCTTTCATGGACTCAATATGCCCCTCAGCGAATACCTTGGGGTGTCTTCTAAATTGTGAGCAACCCTGTAAAGCCTAAAGGTACTCGTTGGACTTTCGGTCACTTTACGCACCTAGGCTGCAAAAAAGTGTCACACGTGGTATCGCCGTACTCAGGAGAAGTAGGGCAATGTGTTTTGGGGTGTATTTCTCTCACCCAGCATGGGTATATGTAAAAATACAACACATTGCCCTACTTCTCCTGAGTACGGCGATACTACATGTGTGACACTTTTTTGCAGCCAAGATGCGCAAAGGGGCCCTAATTCCAATGAGTACCTTTAGGATTTCACAGGGCATTTTTACGCATTTGGATTCCAAACTACTTCTCACGCTTTAGGGCCCCCTAAAATGCCAGGGCAGTATAAATACCCCACAAGTGACCCCATTTTAGAAAGAAGACACCCCAAGGTATTCCGTGAGGGGTATGGTAAGTTCATGTAAAAAAATTTTTGTCACAAGTTAGTGGAATATGAGACTTTGTAAGAAAAAACAAACAAAAAAAACAATTTCCGCTAACTTGTGCCAAAAAAATAAAATCTTCTATGAACTCGCCATGCCTCTCACGGAATACCTTGGGGTGTCTTCTTTCTAAAATGGGGTCACTTGTGGGGTATTTATACTGCCCTGGCATTTGAGGGTCTCCACAATCATTAGATGTATGGCCAGCATTAGGAGTTTCTGCTATTCTCCTTATATTGAGCATACGGGTAATGAGATTTTTTTTTTTTTCCGTTCAGCCTCTGGGCTGAAAGAGGGGAAAGGACATAGGAGTGCTGCGGTATTATGTCCGTCCAAAATGCCTGATCAGTCGCCGGAATGCTGGATCCGGCATTAATTTACATTGACCTGTATTAGTGCCGGATCCGTCATTGCGAAACAACTGAAGGACGGATCCGTCCTTCCAGTCTGCGCATGCGCAGACCGGGAAAACTGTGAAGAAGAGTGCAGGACGGATCCGTCCATCTGCATGACAAGCTGAGGGACGGATCCGTTCTTGCAATACATTTGTAGACGGATCCGGATCCGTCTACAAATGCTGTCAGTTGTGACACTAAACTGCCTGCCGGATCACACGAACGCAGGTGTGAAAGTACCCTTACACAGAGCCTGTGAGAAGTCTCGCTAACAGATTCTTCCAGAATCATTATTCACCAGAGACAGAGAGCTGAACAGACATAGTTCCAGCCAGAGCAGTTCATGGAAGTAAAGGCCAAATAGGTATTTAATACAGCTATAAATGTTCCTATAGTTAATAGTGTGATCAGGACTGTATAATGAACTGGTTTTGTGTTTGCTTACAGTTCCAGCAAATAAAATCAAGTGCAAATCAAACCAAATGCAAATGTAAAGTGCAAATCCAGATCCAAATAATTGATTGCATCATTGCTTATACCAACTCAAATTGCTATCAAACAGCATACTGCAAATCAAATGAGCAATTGTATAGAGTCAAAGACAGAAATACATACACCATTTCATTTTAACTGACAAGATTGAACTGTTGAACCGCTATTTTGCAATACTTTTCACCATCTGTTTTGTACATGGACAAGCTGCTCCAGAAGCAGCAGTGTTATATGAAGAAAAGTTGAAGTTATTAAAAACGTTATTTCAAGCATTTGGTGAGCTTTTTAAACCTACTGCTTCCATAGAACGGCGCTAAAGGAATTACAGAGTAATAGACAGTCTGGTTAGAGTAAAAGTCAGAGATATTATAATTCTTCTAATGCCACAAAAGGCACTTCATTGTGCTGCACCTGCCACAGGGTCTGATGGGGGTCTAACTGGTGATCTGGAGGTCTAATGGGGGTCTGAAGGTATAATGGGGGTCTGGAGGTCTGGTGTGAGGTCTGATATAGGAATTTGGAGGTCTAATGGGCGTCTTGAAGTATAATGGCGGTCTGATTAGGGGTCTAGAGGTCTGGTCTGAGGTCTAATATGGAGGAGGTCTGTAGGTCTAATGGGGGTATGGCAGTCTTGTCTGAGGTCTAATGGGGGTCTGATCTAAAAGATAAGGGGGTATTTTTTTGTACTGGCTCAATATCTGTGTTGTACCAGTATTTTCATGGCGACTGTTTCTGCAGGAGACGAGACACGGCTGATATAAATCATCATGGCAGTCTGGTCTGACAGGAGAAGATGAGGAAAGAGAATCGTTAATTTCTAACGATAATTTGTTTTCCCTTAGTCCTAACAGCAGCACAGAAGGGATTAACCACCCCCCGTGGACTGGTAGGACCGGCGGAATGTTTAATGAGCCCAAGACTAATAACTCAATTTAACAATTAAGTATCTCCTTAAAAGGAGGAAGTCAACCCCCAGCCCACTGTGTTTATAGTAAGAAAAAAACTAGACTTAATAGGGTGGGAAATTTGTGTGCTGCTGTTAGGACTAAGGGAAAACAAATTATCGTTAGAAATTAACGATTACCTTACGTCCTACCAGCAGCACAGATGGGGAGATAGCAAGAAGAAAACCCTAGTGAGGGCCTTCCTGCCTGGCAGAACTAAGAAAAGTCTGCCCAAAGGCCGAAAACTCAGCTAGACTGGCATCTAGTCTATAATGGGAGATGAATGTCGATTTAGAGTTCCAGGAGGCAGCTATGCAAATCATGTTGAGAGGCAGAAGACTCCTCTCGGCAAAAGAAGTAGCCACAACTCTAGTAGAGTGGGCCTTCACAAATCCCGGAGGGTCCAGAGATTGTGGAAACAAAGGATTCCTTAATAGCCTCCTCAATCCACTGACTGATGGAAGGTTTGGATGCCTTACAGCCTTTAAACTTACCGGCAACAGGATTAGCAGATTCTCATCTTTCCTGAACTCCTTGATCTATCCACATAGATCCGGAGACATCTCGAGACGTCCAGAGGATGTCTAGCAGGTTCCTAGGAGGAGGGGGTAGATGTCGACAGAATCGGGAGGAATATCACCTGGTTGATGTTCTGGAAGGAAGGAACTTTAGGCCTACAATACGGGAGGAATCTAAGAAGGTCCCGGTCATGTAAGAAAATGGTATAGGGCTCATGTGCTGAGAGAGCTTGAAGCTCAGAGACCCTCTTGGCCAAAGTCACTGCAAGGAGAAACACAAACTTCCAAGTGACGAACTTGATGTCCACCTCCTCTAACGGTTCAAAGGGGGGAGATGCTAACCCCCTGAGAACTACTGATAAATCCCATTGAAAAATGGGTCTCAGTACTGTAGGCTTTAATCTTTCAGCTCCTTTAAGGAATCGTTTGATCAGCGGGTCCTGAGAAAAAAGCCTGTTAAGGCAAGCTGAGATGGCTGAAACTTGAACCTTCAGAGTAGAAGGGCAAGGCCTCTATTAAGGCCGTCTTGCAGGAACTGAAGGATAGCGGAGAGGGGCGGATCTGCAGACGCCACCTCAGTTGAGGTACAACAGGATGAGAATATCCTCATAATACGAGAGTAGGCTCTCTTGGTAGAGTCTGCTCTAGAATGAGACAGCGTTCTCAGGACCGACTCTGAAAGCCCTTCTATTCTGGGAAGGGACTGATCAACCTCCAGGCTGTCAGGTTGAATCTGTGCAGATCTGAGCAGAGGTGAGTGTCATACGACACCAGGGTCTGCTGTGGGGGAGCCTCCAATATTGTCCTCTACTCAACTGGGAGAGCTAGGTAAACCAGGATCTCTTCGGCCAAAACAGTATGATAGCTATCACCGAGGTCTGATCCTGACGGATTTTCATCAATTTCCTCGGAATCATGGAAAACGAAGGGAAGATGTATGCCAACCTGAACCTCCAGGATATTGACAGAGCGTCTAACGCCAGGGGGTTGTCCTCCCTGTAAAGGGAGCAAAACCTCTCCACCTTGGCATTGAACCTTGTTGCGATGAAATCCACCTCTGGCATACCCCACTTGAGAACTATCTGCTTGAATATCTCCGGATGTAAAGACTACTCCACCGACAGAAGACCGCGGCTCAGCCGCTATCATATTGAGGGAGCCTTGGATGTGGATCGCAGATAAGTGGGAAAGGTACAACTCTGCCTAATCCAGAATCACAAACATAACCATAGCAAAGGCAGGTACACTCTGCGGCAATACTAAACCCTCACACTGATGTTAAAATTGAGAGGTTAGTTCGACACATCCTACTAGGAGGACATGTCTTAAGCTCGGACACCACGTCAAGGTCTCTCAAGTAGCCCGAGACCCTACCACTCAACCTACCTGTGCTGTATGGGCGATACCAGGGGCCATTGGGCATTACAGGAGCGTAAGGCCTGACTCACAAACAGCTCACCAGTGGCCTCCAGCATGTAACCATGCTTGCAATGGGAGGTGGGAGGTGCCTGTGAGCCCCACCCGAGACCGACTGATATGGCCCAGAGCCTCCCAGGTGCACCTGAATGTAGCCTGTAGATTAAAAGCAGGCACATTTAAATTGGAGTTTATACACCTCCAAACATATTAACCATTAGAAAACAGGGTGTGGTGTTTAACAAGCAGGATATGCTCAACCCATATGCAGTTGTGCATGTATATAGGGGAGCACATCCTGACCTTGTAGTCCGTTGCTAGGGGCAATCAACAGCAACAAAATGCATACAATGGAAGATGCCAGCAACGGACTACAAGTACCACAATAACCATCCTACATACGATAATGTGGATGTGGAGAACAATCAAAAACATAACCATAGCAAAGGCAGGTGCACTCTGCGGCAATACTAAACCCTCACACTGATGTTAAAATTGAGAGGTTAGTTCGACACATCCTATTAGGAGGACATGTCTTAAGCTCGGACACCACGTCAAGGTCTCTCAAGTAGCCTGAGCCCCTACCACTCAACCTACCTGTGCCGTATGAGCGATACCAGGGGCCATTGGCTCCCGTAATGCCCAATGGCCCCTGGTATCGCCCATACGGCACAGGTACTTGGGACGCATCCATAGTCAATATGACCCAGGTTGGCTGGGTCATAGACTTCCCATCTTAAAGATGGTACCACCATCTGAGGGAATACCGAGTTCGCCAAGACAGGGAGTTTAGCCCAGCAGGGCTGCCATTCCAAGGGACTGCTTCCGCAGACGCTGACATGAGCCCCAACATCTTCATGAGAGTCCGGATTGGATCTCTCCGGGGAACGGAGAGGAACTTGCCGTGTTCTGAACCCGGATCTTATTTCTGGAGTCAACTGGAGCGACATCCCAGTGGAGTCGATTATGAAGCCTAGATATCTTACTGAAGTCGACGGGCTCACCTTCGACTTCTACCAGCTGATGATCCAACCTAGGCGGAACAAAAAGGAGATTGTTACCTGAAGAAGTTGGGTTAGAACCGCTAGAGCAGAGGCTTTCAAAGCCAGTCGTCCAGAAGAGGAATGATGGTCAGTTCTTGAAGCCTCAAAGCCGCCACCACAGAAACCACCACCTTGGTAAAAGTGTGAGGGGCAGAAAAAATGCCAAAAGGAAGGGCAACAAACATAAGATGCCTGACTACACCGGACACCTGTACCGTGATCCTGAGATACTTCCTGGAAGCAAGATGGATCGGGATGTGCAGATATGCATCCTTGAGGTCCCGGGTTGCCATCACGTCTCCAGGATTGAGGACGTGAACTACTGAACTGATGGTTTCTACACAAAACTTCACCTTCCTTATAAACCGATTGAAATATCTCAGATCGATAATCATCTGGAGATCTCTTGAAGCCTTGGGAACCAGAAAAAAATGGTGAATAGATCCCTAGGCCCCGTTCTCCTGCCGGAACCTCTTCCAGAGCCCCCTTGCAAATGTAGTCCTGAATGTAGGTCTCCAGGATCGCCTGCCTGGCAACTTGTAGAAGGTTGATCTTGACAAACCTGTCCAGAGGAATAGAGGTGAGGTTGACTAAATAACCCTCGGAAATTATGTTCAGGACCTAGGGATCCGAGATCTCTCGGATCCACTCTTTTCAGAAGTGGGAGAGACGACCCCCGATGGGTACATGAAGCATAGGAGTGGGGAAGCTTATTGGCAGGACGGCAGGAGTAACGGGAATTAACCAAGAGCCTCGAAGAGGCCCGTAGTCAGGAGGTGGATTTTCTATCTTTGGCTCCTCCACGAGAGCGCCTCAAACCCTTTCGCTGCGCTCTCCAGTCACTTCGAGAGCTTGTTTGCTGGCCAGACCTACCACTGCGGTCTTGTCTGCCCTGCCCTCGAAAGGACTGCTGGGGAAGGCTCTTCACCTTCTTGTCTGAAAGGCCCTCCATGATCTTATCCAGCTCCGAACCAAACAAACTGTTGGGCTCGAGTGGAAGGCCACATAAGCTGTATTTTGAGGAATTGTCAGCGACCCAAGGCTTAAGCCAAAAAGGCATAAGTGCCTTGCTAAATATAGGCCCCTGATGTCATTTGATAGTATTGTCACAGGGCGCACTTGGTCTCCCATCAGCCACAGACCTGCTGCTTAGCTTCAGGAGCAAGAATCTGTATTTGGCCTCTTTCCCAGGGCGGCTTTGCTAGTGGGGAAGCTCCCTCGCTAGCTTCAAACTGGAGCTGTGTGATATCGCACAAGAAGTCCGTAGCCAGGTTGATGGTCTTGAAGGCAGCCAGTATGTTGTCCTGGAAAAAACCTCTGGTTCACGTCAACTTGAATTTGATTCAGGCGAGACCAGAGGAACGTAGAGACTTCAGAAGCCACCATGGCTGTGGAAGCGAAAGCCGCAGCTGCCGTATGACCCCGTCTTAGTGTGCACTCTGAAATGGGGGTCCTGAAGGCTAGACCAGAGTGTACCCAGAACCAGAGTGCGCTTGGACAACTTGGCAATAGCCATGTCCACCTTGGGAATAGATCCCCATGAATCCACCAAGGGTTTAGCCATCGAGAACATGGATTTAAACTTCTTTGTTAAAACCGGAACCTCCAGGTTTTTTCCACTCTGTAAACATGACAGAGAAGAGGGTCTCATCTGGTTTGAAGACACGAGGTGCCCGAGTAGCGGGATCCGAAGGCTCCCCACGGTCAACATCATGGTCCTCCGACCTGATGGACTTGAGCAATTTCTGTGTCTTTTCAGGATGGAAAAAACACGACGTCAGCTCTTCCTCATCCGAGGAGGAAGGAACTAAGGAGACCAAGAAGATCTCTCTACAAGGACAGAGGTCTCCCAAGCTGGTATTTGCCCAGCCTTAAGCTTTTTACTTTCTGCGATCTCACAAGTGCAGGCATGATCAGCTTACAATAACCGCATCTGTGCTGCAATGGTAGCAGGATAGATGCTTCCTCCTGGAATCCACTTTCCTGCCTTCCGAATCCCGCGAAGAAGACATCACTGCGGGAAAAAAGGGACAAGTAAAAAATTTGTAAACCACCTATCTACACATGAAAGGTAGAAAAACAAAATCGGAGGCAGCTGAGGACCGGAGAAAAAAAAACACCATAAGTGGAACAAACAACTTTAGGACTCTGGGAGCTAGCTGAAAAAGCATATGCCAGAGACCTGCATAAGAAAAAAATTCCTAAAATTTTCGCATGAAAACGCGAAAAAAAAATCGCATCCGCCATAAAAAAATCGCATCTATGAAAAAAAGTCGTGCCCGTGAAAAAATCGCGGACGGATTACCCGGAAGTGACGCAAAAGGAGAATCCCCGCGTCACCTCCGGAAGATGGCAGCGCCCAGGGACCGAGAATCCTGGACCGAGGACGCCGCCAAAATACTCCAGCCAGGCGCAACTGCGCGGGGCCGGCAGCAGATAAACTGCCGGCCAAACTGACAAGGTACCTGGGAAAGGGCAACGCCGTTACCCAAACGAAAAGAAGGCTCCCCGCACTTTCCATAAGAAAGGGGGGAACACACCACCTAGTCCACCTGTCCGGAAGGACAGAAATAAACACAGTGGGCTGGGGGTTGACTTCCTCCTTTTAAGGAGATACTTAATTGTTAAATTGAGTTATTAGTCTTGGGCTCATTAAACATTCCGCTGGTCCTGCCAGTCCACGGGGGGTGGTTAAACCCCATCTGTGCTGCTGGTAGGACGTAAGGCAATATTTACATCAAAGGAGATATCACTGGATGTGAGAGGTTCATATGTGGGGCTGTATTCTCCTGTATGTTCGGTAGCGCTGTATGTAATGTTTGCCAGGTAGCGGTTGTCCGTTTTTTTTTTTCGTACGAGCGCTGCCTTCTCTGCTCTGTTTACCTGCTCACCACTGAAATTTCTTCGGCAAGCAGGTAAACAGACCAAAGAAAGCAGCTCTTATATGTGTGCTGCCTTCTCTTCAAACAGCTGATCTGTAGGTCAGTAGCAAAAAAAAAAAAGACAACCTCCCTAACAGTAGGACTGGAGGTAAGGGGTTAGGTTGAGAATTTTGTATGGGGGTTTGTTTCAATTTTTACCTCAGGCAGCAGAAAGGCTTGATGCACCCCTGCCCCTTCACAAATCGCTGAGGGAAGGGGGGGCCCAAGCTGAAGGAAGGGGGGGCCCAAACTGAACTCTTGCAACAGGGCCCATGATCCTTTAGCCACGCCCCTGACCCTTGGGTTAGCCCTAATTCACATATCAGTTCTTCATAAACAGCAGATGTATCCATTGATTTTAATGTGCCTATTCACACATCCTTGTTTTTCTACTGACCATGGATTAATGGAAAAAACCTTAGAGACTTGCACTGCTTTGGTCCCTCATGCAGAACAAACACTCTTGTTGAAGTCTGTGGGTTTTTCACTGCGATGCTCTAGAATATAGGGGGTAGAAATAATACAGATGTAACCAAGATATGAATGTGTTACCATTTTCTGCTAAATCAAATATTCTGGGTGAAAAAAGGAGAACTCAGGTTATTTAATAATAATAATAATAAATGAAATAAATAAATCATAAACACTCTTCAAATTACTGAACATCAGTGACATGACCCACATGACCCAAATCGAACCGGATGTTGACATGCAGAGACTGCAACAAGGCAGTGACGGAACCAAAGGAGCCGAAACCCAGTTGGGAGCAGGTAAGTACACTTCCCTTTACAGGTCCAGGTTATGTGGGGGTAGAGAGGAGTTGTCTGACAGAAAGGCCTCCAAAAATGAACAGCCCCTTTAAGGAACTGGGACAGCATATGTTATTGGGGGTTAGGATATGTCTGCAAGTATTGTAGCCTGTGCTTAAGGTCATAATTCAAGGCCATGATTTGCAAGTCACACCATGCTGCCATGGCAGCAACAGCGGCTCACTATAGCCCTAGAAGCATTGCCACATGGCCATTGAGCCCATACCCACATGATTTGGTTTTCTCCTATTGCGGCACATCCAGTGTCCTGATGAAGGCTAATGCCTAAACGTCACTTTCTGTAACTGGCAATTTGTATAATAAATATTGATTAAGCAAGACTAGTGGTGTCCAGGAACCATCTTTTTTTCTCTACGTGAATACTTGGCTTGAGAACTATTCCCTGTGACTCACACCTATTAGGTGGAGCGCCACCCAACCTTAATTACACTAAGTAACAGAGCCAGTCTTGATTCTGGATGGATCATTCCAATTTCCAACCAATGGCGTAGATATTGTTAGGATCGGTATCTATAGGATAGGGGTTAGCAATGACAAAATTCAGAGGCTTCAGAGGTTAAAAATACAACTTGGCTTTTTTAGTCCAGCAACAAAACAGTGACATCACATGGAGATCACCTAACACATAACAGTATTCAGAGAACAGACGTTCCACTGTGGCTACTGTGCCCTACCAGACTCAGACCTTGACTGGACTTGTCAACAGTTTTATGCCGAAGTAACAGCATCACCTGGGCAAATTGGTGGAGGGGGAAGGGGGGGTGTACTGGAGGGGGAGGGAATGGCAGGTCCCACTGCCAACCTACCTGGCATACAAAAAAATAATTCAGGACCGTAAAGCAAAGTTACTAAAAACCTCAGCAAAGAAAACTTACTGAGGAAACCTAACTTTCCTGGACTCTTCATCTCACCTACATTAAAAAATGTGGATGAGATGTACACCCCCTCCAGGTGTCTTCAGTTATTATTACTATTACGATAGATAGACAGACAGACAGAGGGACAGATAGAGGAGAAGACAGACCTACAGATAAACAGACAGACAGGAACAGATAGCCGGGAAGACAGACATACAGGAGACATAGAGGGGAAGACAGACAAACAGAGGGACAGACAGACAGATATGGCCACTGTAGATGGTGTTCCAGGGCTTTAGGACTAATGGGCATGATGGTAACCAGTTAGTCCATGGACCGGCAGCTGCAGCAGGCGGTTATACATTTGCATAGATGGTTAGAGCACTCCTTTTCTTTTGCCGTGTTCTTCTTCTGGGTCCTATTTTTAATCCATTTACGGAACCTTTTCAGGCAGGATGGTCTCATCATGATCTTCTCCTCTTCTGTTTTGGTTGGTATTTTCATGATCTTCTCCTCCTCTTTTTTTGATGTTATCTTCATGATCTCCTGTTGTCTTTTGGATGTTATTTTTATGATCTTATCCTCCTCTTTTTTTGATGTTATCTTCATGATCTCCTCCTCTCTTTTGGATGTTATTTTAATGATCTTATCCTCCTCTTCTTTGGCAGCTTTTAGGCATTTAATTAGTGAACAGCGAGCATGCTCAGCTGAGTATTGGTTCGGCTCAAGCATCGCTATGCTCGGCTTTACTCAGCCGAGCACCACATGTATTCGTCGCATTGCTCGAGTCTCCTCTCCGCACGTTTGGCGCCTTCTAAGCAGCCAATCAAGGTCCAGGTAAGTAATTCACCTCAGTGTAAGGCCATAGCAATGTTAGCTGTAAGCCTTACACTGATTGGCTGGCCGGAACACGTGATACCATTTCATATAAGAGCTGAGGTCCGGTGCTTGGCTCATTCAGTGTCAGGGAGAGCAGACAGTAGGCAGGGACAGATAGCGTTTTGCTGTAAACTTACTGATTTCACTCCAAAAACCTTATTGAAAGACCTAACAGTCTTGTTAAGGACTAGAGTGTGTGTTTTAAAGCAGTGCAGCACCTTTTTTTTTTACGAAGGGGGTTAATTAAGCACTATCAGGGAAAGGAGTCACCAGGAAGGGACAGATAAGTGCAGGGCTTGAAAATCGCTTTGATAACTTCTAAAAGACAGAAAGATTTCCGATTAGTAACATCTACAATACGCCATCATTAAGCAGTGTGTTGGGAAGTTATTATCAAAAGGGACTTATTCACTACAGTGTTTCTTGGTACTGAGATATACACTGCACCATCACAAAGCAGTGTGTTGGGCAGACATTATAAAAAGGGGCTTATTCACTACAGTGTTCCTTGGTACTGAGATATACACTGCACCACTATAAATCAGTTTGTTGGGCAGACATTATTAAAAGGGGCTTATTCACTACAGTATTCCTTGGTACTGATATATACACTGCACCATCATAAAGCAGTGTGTTGGGCAGACATAATAAAAAGGGGCTTATTCACTACAGTGTTCCTTGGTACTGAGATATGCACTGCACCACTATAAAGCAGTGTGTTGGGCAGACATTATAAAAAGGGGCTTATTCACTACAGTGTTTCTTGGTACTGAGATATACACTGCACCACTATAAATCAGTGTGTTGGGCAGACATTATTAAAAGGGGCTTATTCACTACAGTGTTCCTTGGTACTGAGATATACACTGCACCATCATAAAGCAGTGTGTTGGGCAGACATTATTAAAAGGGGCTTATACACTACAGTGTTCCTGCTACCGAGATATACACTGTACCATCAGAGAAACTATTTGTTCCAGGGAAATTAACCTAACTTGTGCCACATCTGTGGGTGCGTTCAATCCGCAACCGTTATATTAATTATTCCAGCAGACAGTGATTTATATTTTGGCAATAGTTAACAAGTTTTGGGCACATCTGTGTGTGCGTTTAGTCAACAACTGTATATACAGTATTCCAACAGAAAATACATTTTATTTGGGACAATTTTGTATCCAATATAGAACTACATCGAAATAAAGTGTGTATTGTCAAAATTACATTATCTCTGGCCTAGTTTAGTGCTGAAAAATTGTATTTCTTTCTCTCCTGTTCATTACAGCCAGCAAATACAGTGTGTACAGTAAAAATTACATTATCTCTGGCCTAGTGTAGTGCTGAAAATTGTATTTCTCTGTCTCCTGTTCATTACAGCGAGCAAATAGTGTGTACAGTAAAAATTACATTATCTCTAGGCTAGTGTGGTGCCGAAAAATTGTATTTCCTGTCTCCTTTACATTACAGAAAGCAAATACAGTGTGTACTGTAAAAATTACATTATCTTTGGGCTAGTGTGGTGCCGAAAAAATGTATTTCTCTGTCTCCTGTAAATTACAGAAAGCAAATAGTGTGTACTATAAAAATTACATTATCTCTGGACTAGTGTAGTGCCGAAAAATTGTATTTCTGTCTCCTGTACATTATTAAAAGAAAATACAGTGTGCACTGTAAAAATCACATTATCTCTGGGCTAGAGTGGTGCCGAAAAATTGTATTTCTCTGTCTTCTGTTCAATTATAGAAAGCAAATACAGGGAGTACTGTTAAAATTGCAATATCTCTGGGCTAATGTGGTGCCAAAAAATTGTATTTCTTTGTCTCATGTACATTATAGAAAGCAAATACAGTGTGTACTATAAAAGTTACATTATCTCTGGGTTAGTGTGGTGCCGAAAAATTGTATTTCTCTGTCTCCTATTTAATTATAGAAAGCAAATACAGTGTGTACTGTAAAAATTACATTATCTCTGGGCTAGTTCGGTGCCAAAAATTGTATTTCTTTGTCTCATTTACATTATAGAAAGCAAATACAGTGTGTACTATAAAAGTTACATTATCTCTGGGTTTGTGTGGTGCCGAAAAATTGTATTTCTTTGTCTCCTGTACATTACAAAAAGCAAATAGTGTGTACTGTAAAAATTACATTATCTCTGGGCTAGTGTAGTGCCGAAAAATTGTATTTCTCTGTCTCCTGTTGATCACAGAAAGCAGATACAGTGTGTACAGTAAAAATTACATTATCTCAGGCCTAGTTTGTTGCCAAAAAATTGTATTTCTCTGTCTCCTGTTCATTATAGCGAGACAATACAGTGTGTACAGTAAAAATTACATTATCTCTGGCCTAGTGTGGTGCCGATAAATTGTATTTCTCGGTCTCCTGTCTCGGTCTCCTGTACATTACAGAAGGCAAATACAGTGTGTACTGTAAAAATTACATTAACTTTGGGCTAGTGTGATGTCGAAAAATTGTATTTCTCTGTCTCCTGTACATTACAGAAAGCAAATACAGTGTGTATAGTAAAAATTACATTTCCTCTGGCCTAGTGTGGTGCCGAAAAATTGTATTTCTTTGTCTCCTGTACATTATAGAAAGCAAATACAGTGTGTACTGTGAAAATTACATTACCTCTGGTCTAGTGTGTTTCTGAAAAATTGTATTTCTCTGTCTCCTGTATATTACAGAAGGCAAATACTGTGTGTACCGTATAAATTACATTATCTCTGGGCTAGTATGGTGCCGAAAAATTGTATTTCTGTCTCCTGTACATTATTAAAAGAAAATACAGTGTGCACTGTAAAAATCACATTATCTCTGGGCTAGAGTGGTGCCGAAAAATTGTATTTCTCTGTCTTCTGTTCAATTATAGAAAGCAAATACAGGGAGTACTGTTAAAATTACAATATCTCTGGGCTAATGTGGTGCCAAAAAATTGTATTTCTTTGTCTCATGTACATTATAGAAAGCAAATACAGTGTGTACTATAAAAGTTACATTATCTCTGGGTTAGTGTGGTGCCGAAAAATTGTATTTCTCTGTCTCCTATTTAATTATAGAAAGCAAATACAGTGTGTACTGTAAAAATTACATTATCTCTGGGCTAGTTCGGTGCCAAAAATTGTATTTCTTTGTCTCATTTACATTATAGAAAGCAAATACAGTGTGTACTATAAAAGTTACATTATCTCTGGGTTTGTGTGGTGCCGAAAAATTGTATTTCTTTGTCTCCTGTACATTACAAAAGCAAATAGTGTATACTGTAAAAATTACATTATCTCTGGGCTAGTGTAGTGCCGAAAAATTGTATTTCTCTGTCTCCTGTTGATCACAGAAAGCAGATACAGTGTGTACAGTAAAAATTACATTATCTCAGGCCTAGTTTGTTGCCGAAAAATTGTATTTCTCTGTCTCCTGTTCATTATAGCGAGACAATACAGTGTGTACAGTAAAAATTACATTATCTCTGGCCTAGTGTGGTGCCGATAAATTGTATTTGTCGGTCTCCTGTCTCGGTCTCCTGTACATTACAGAAGGCAAATACAGTGTGTACTGTAAAAATTACATTAACTTTGGGCTAGTGTGATGTCGAAAAATTGTATTTCTCTGTCTCCTGTACATTACAGAAAGCAAATACAGTGTGTATAGTAAAAATTACATTTCCTCTGGCCTAGTGTGGTGCCGAAAAATTGTATTTCTCTGTCTCCTGTATATTACAGAAGGCAAATACTGTGTGTACCGTATAAATTACATTATCTCTGGGCTAGTATGGTGCCGAAAAATTGTATTTCTCTGTCTCCTATACATTACAGAAAGCAAATACAGTGTGTACTGTAAAAATTACATTATCTCTGGGCTAGTATGGTGCCGAAAAATTGTATTTCTCTGTCTCCTGTACATTACAGAAAGCAAATACAGTGTGTACTGTAAAAATTACATTATCTCTGGGCTAGTATGGTGCCGAAAAATTGTATTTCTCTGTCTCCTGTACATTACAGAAAGCAAATACAGTGTGTACTGTAAAAATTACATTGTCTCTGGTCTAGTGTGTTGCCGAAAAATTGTATTTCTCTGTCTCCTGTTGATCACAGAAAGTAAATACAGTGTGTACAGTAAAAATTACATTATCTCTGGCCTAGTTTGTTGCAGAAAAAATTGTATTTCTTTGTCTCCTGTACATTACAGAAAGCAAATACAGTGTGTATAGTAAAAATTACATTTCCTCTGGCCTAGTGTGGTGCCGAAAAATTGTATTTCTTTGTCTCCTGTACATTATAGAAAGCAAATACAGTGTGTACTGTAAAAATTACATTACCTCTGGTCTAGTGTGTTTCCGAAAAATTGTATTTCTCTGTCTCCTGTATATTACAGAAGGCAAATACTGTGTGTACCGTATAAATTACATTATCTCTGGGCTAGTATGGTGCCGAAAAATTGTATTTCTCTGTCTCCTGTACATTACAGAAAGCAAATACAGTGTGTACTGTAAAAATTACATTATCTCTGGCCTAGTGTGGTGAAGAAAATTTGTATTTCTCTGTCTCCTGTACATTACAGAAAGCAAATACAGTGTGTACTGTAAAAATTACATTGTCTCTGGTCTAGTTTGTTGCCGAAAAATTGTAATTCTCTGTCTCCTGTTGATCACAGAAAGCAAATACAGTGTGTACAGTAAAAATTACATTATCTCTGGCCTAGTTTGTTGCAGAAAAAATTGTATTTCTTTGTCTCCTGTTCATTACAGAAAGCAAATACAGTGTGTACTGTAAAAATTACATTATCTCTGGCCTAGTGTGGTTAAGAAAATTTGTATTTCTCTGTCTCCTGTATATTACAGGAAGCAAATATAGTGTGTACTGTAAAAATTACATTATCTGTGGGCTAGTGTGGTGCCGAAAAAGACAGACCTACAGATAAACAGACAGACAGGAACAGATAGCCGGGAAGACAGACATACAGGAGACATAGAGGGGAAGACAGACAAACAGAGGGACAGACAGACAGATATGGCCACTGTAGATGGTGTTCCAGGGCTTTAGGACTAATGGGCATGATGGTAAAAAGTTAACTCCAGTTAGTCCATGGACTGGCAGCTGCAGCAGGCGGTTATACATTTGCATAGATGGTTAGAGCACTCCTTTTCTTTTGCCGTGTTCTTCTTCTGGGTCCTATTTTTAATCCATTTATGGAACCTTTTCAGGCAGAATGGTCTCATCATGATCTTCTCCTCTTCTGTTTTGGTTGGTATTTTCATGATCTTCTCCTCCTCTTTTTTTGATGTTATCTTCATGATCTCCTGTTGTCTTTTGGATGTTATTTTTATGATCTTATCCTCCTCTTCTTTGGCAGCTTTTAGGCATTTAATTAGTGAACAGCGAGCATGCTCGGCTGAGTATTGGTTCGGCTCAAGCATCGCTATGCTCGGCTTTACTCAGCCGAGCACCACATGTATTCGTCGCATTGCTCGAGTCTCCTCTCCGCACGTTTGGCGCCTTCTAAGCAGCCAATCAAGGTCCAGGTAAGTAATTCACCTCAGTGTAAGGCCATAGCAATGTTAGCTGTAAGCCTTACACTGATTGGCTGGCCGGAACACGTGATACCATTTCATATAAGAGCTGAGGTCCGGTGCTTGGCTCATTCAGTGACAGGGAGAGCAGACAGTAGGCAGGGACAGATAGCGTTTTGCTGTAAACTTACTGATTTCACTCCAAAAACCTTATTGAAAGACCTAACAGTCTTGTTAAGGACTAGAGTGTGTGTTTTAAAGCAGTGCAGCACCTTTTTTTTTTACGAAGGGGGTTAATTAAGCACTATCAGGGAAAGGAGTCACCAGGAAGGGACAGATAAGTGCAGGGCTTGAAAATCGCTTTGATAACTTCTAAAAGACAGAAAGATTTCCGATTAGTAACATCTACAATACGCCATCATTAAGCAGTGTGTTGGGAAGTTATTATCAAAAGGGACTTATTCACTACAGTGTTCCTTGGTACTGAGATATACACTGCACCACTATAAAGCAGTGTGTTGGGCAGACATTATAAAAAGGGGCTTATTCACTACAGTGTTTCTTGGTACTGAGATATACACTGCACCACTATAAATCAGTGTGTTGGGCAGACATTATTAAAAGGGGCTTATTCACTACAGTGTTCCTTGGTACTGAGATATACACTGCACCATCATAAAGCAGTGTGTTGGGCAGACATTATTAAAAGGGGCTTATACACTACAGTGTTCCTGCTACCGAGATATACACTGTACCATCAGAGAAACTATTTGTTCCAGGGAAATTAACCTAACTTGTGCCACATCTGTGGGTGCGTTCAATCCGCAACCGTTATATTAATTATTCCAGCAGACAGTGATTTATATTTTGGCAATAGTTAACAAGTTTTGGGCACATCTGTGTGTGCGTTTAGTCAACAACTGTATATACAGTATTCCAACAGAAAATACATTTTATTTGGGACAATTTTGTATCCAATATAGAACTACATCGAAATAAAGTGTGTATTGTCAAAATTACATTATCTCTGGCCTAGTTTAGTGCTGAAAAATTGTATTTCTTTCTCTCCTGTTCATTACAGCCAGCAAATACAGTGTGTACAGTAAAAATTACATTATCTCTGGCCTAGTGTAGTGCTGAAAATTGTATTTCTCTGTCTCCTGTTCATTACAGCGAGCAAATAGTGTGTACAGTAAAAATTACATTATCTCTAGGCTAGTGTGGTGCCGAAAAATTGTATTTCCCTGTCTCCTTTACATTACAGAAAGCAAATACAGTGTGTACTGTAAAAATTACATTATCTTTGGGCTAGTGTGGTGCCGAAAAATGTATTTCTCTGTCTCCTGTACATTACAGAAAGCAAATAGTGTGTACTATAAAAATTACATTATCTTTGGGCTAGTGTGGTGCCGAAAAAATGTATTTCTCTGTCTCCTGTACATTACAGAAAGCAAATAGTGTGTACTATAAAAATTACATTATCTCTGGACTAGTGTAGTGCCGAAAAATTGTATTTCTGTCTCCTGTACATTATTAGAAAGAAAATACAGTGTGCACTGTAAAAATCACATTATCTCTGGGCTAGTGTGGTGCCGAAAAATTGTATTTCTCTGTCTTCTGTTCAATTATAGAAAGCAAATACAGTGTGTACTGTAAAAATTACATTATCTCTGGGCTAGTGTGGTGCCAAAAAATTGTATTTCTTTGTCTCATGTACATTATAGAAAGCAAATACAGTGTGTACTATAAAAGTTACATTATCTCTGGGTTAGTGTGGTGCCGAAAAATTGTATTTCTTTGTCTCCTGTACATTACAGAAAGCAAATACAGTGTGTACTGTAAAAATTACATTATCTCTGGGCTAGTGTAGTGCCGAAAAATAGTATTTCGGTGTCTCCTGTTCAGTACAGAAAGCAAATACAGTGTGTACAGTAAAAATTACATTATCTCTGGCCTAGTGTGTTGCTGAAAAATTGTATTTCTCTGTCTCCTGTTCATTATAGCCAGCAAATACAGTATGTACAGTAAAAATTTCATTATCTCTGGGCTAGTGTGGTGTCAAAAAATTGAATTTCTCTGTGTCCTGTACATTAGAGAAAGCAAATACAGTGTGTGCTATAAAAATTACATTATCTCGGGGGTAGTTTGGTGCCTAAAAATTTTATTTCTGTCTCCTGTACATTATAGAAAACAAATACAGTGTGCACTCTAAAAATTACATTATCTCTAGACTAGTGTGGTGCCTAAAATTGTTATTTCCCTGTGTCCTGTACACTATAGAAAGTAAATACAATGTGTACAGTAAAAATTACATTTGTCTCTGGTCTAGTGTGTTGCCGAAAAATTGTATTTCTCTGTCTCCTGTTGATCACAGAAAGTAAATACAGTGTGTACAGTAAAAATTACATTATCTCTGGCCTAGTGTGGTGCCGATAAATTGTATTTCTCGGTCTCCTGTCTCGGTCTCCTGTACATTACAGAAGGCAAATACAGTGTGTACTGTAAAAATTACATTAACTTTGGGCTAGTGTGATGTCGAAAAATTGTATTTCTCTGTCTCCTGTACATTACAGAAAGCAAATACAGTGTGTATAGTAAAAATTACATTTCCTCTGGCCTAGTGTGGTGCCGAAAAATTGTATTTCTCTGTCTCCTGTATATTACAGAAGGCAAATACTGTGTGTACCGTATAAATTACATTATCTCTGGGCTAGTATGGTGCCGAAAAATTGTATTTCTCTGTCTCCTGTACATTACAAAAAGCAAATACAGTGTGTACTGTAAAAATTACATTATCTCTGGCCTAGTGTGGTGAAGAAAAATTGTATTTCTCTGTCTCCTGTACATTACAGAAAGCAAATACAGTGTGTACTGTAAAAATTACATTATCTTTGGACTTGTGTGTTGTCAAAAAATTGTATTTCTCTGTCTCCTGTACATTACAGAAAGCAAATACAGTGTGTACTGTAAAAATTACATTTGTCTCTGGTCTAGTGTGTTGCCGAAAAATTGTATTTCTCTGTCTCCTGTTGATCACAGAAAGTAAATACAGTGTGTACAGTAAAAATTACATTATCTCTGGCCTAGTTTGTTGCAGAAAAAATTGTATTTCTTTGTCTCCTGTTCATTACAGAAAGCAAATACAGTGTGTACTGTAAAAATTACATTATCTCTGGCCTAGTGTGGTTAAGAAAATTTGTATTTCTCTGTCTCCTGTACATTACAGGAAGCAAATATAGTGTGTACTGTAAAAATTACATTATCTGTGGGCTAGTGTGGTGCCGAAAAATTGTATTTCTCTGTCTCCTGTACATTACAGAAAGCAAATACAGTGTGTACTGTAAAAATTACATTATCTGTGGGCTAGTGTGGTGCCGAAAAATTGTATTTCTCTGTCTCCTGTACATTACAGAAAGCAAATACAGTGTGTACTGTAAAATTACATTATCTTTGGCCTAGTGTGGTGAAGAAAATTTGTATTTCTCTGTCTCCTGTACATTACAGAAAGCAAATACAGTGTGTACTGTAAAAATTACATTATCTCTGGCCTAGTGTGGTGAAGAAAATTCGTATTTCTCTGTCTCTTGTACATTACAGGAAGCAAATATAGTGTCTACTCTAAAAATTACATTATCTCTGGGCAAGTGTGGTGCCGAAAAATCTTATTTCACTGTCACCTGTACATTGCAGAAAGCAAATACAGTGTCTACTCTAAAAATTACATTATCTTTGGGCTAGTGGGGTGCCGAAAATGGTATTTCTTTCTCCTGTACATTACAGGAAGCAAATACAGTGTGTACTGGAAAAATTACATTATCTCTGGGCTAGTGTGGTGCCAAAAAATGTGTTCCTCTGTCTCCTGTACATTACAAAAGCAAACACAGTGTATAATTTAAAAATTACATTATCTCTGGGCTAGTGTGGTGCCGAAAAATTGTATTTCTCTGTCTCCTGTTCATTATAGCCAGCATATGCAGTGTGTACAGTAAAAATTACATTATCTCTGGCCTAGGGTGGTGCCAAAATTTGTGTTTATCTGTCTTCTGTTTATTATAGAATACAAATACACTGTGTAATGTAAAAATTACATTATCTCTGGACTAGTTTGTTGCTGAAAAATTATATTTTTCTGTTTCCTGTTCATTATAGAAAGTAAATACAGTGTGTACTATAAAAATGACATTATCTTTGCCCTAGTGTGTTGCCGATAAATTGTATTTCTCTGTCTCCTTTTCATTACAGCCAGCAAATACAGTGTGTACAGTAAAAATTACATTATCTCTGGCCTAGTGTAGTGCTGAAAATTGTATTTCTCTGTCTCCTGTTCATTACAGCGAGCAAATAGTGTGTACAGTAAAAATTACATTATCTCTAGGCTAGTGTGGTGCCGAAAAATTGTATTTCCCTGTCTCCTTTACATTACAGAAAGCAAATACAGTGTGTACTGTAAAAATTACATTATCTTTGGGCTAGTGTGGTGCCGAAAAATGTATTTCTCTGTCTCCTGTACATTACAGAAAGCAAATAGTGTGTACTATAAAAATTACATTATCTTTGGGCTAGTGTGGTGCCGAAAAATGTATTTCTCTGTCTCCTGTACATTACAGAAAGCAAATAGTGTGTACTATAAAAATTACATTATCTCTGGACTAGTGTAGTGCCGAAAAATTGTATTTCTGTCTCCTGTACATTATTAAAAGAAAATACAGTGTGCACTGTAAAAATCACATTATCTCTGGGCTAGTGTGGTGCCGAAAAATTGTATTTCTCTGTCTTCTGTTCAATTATAGAAAGCAAATACAGGGAGTACTGTTAAAATTACAATATCTCTGGGCTAATGTGGTGCCAAAAATTGTATTTCTTTGTCTCATGTACATTATAGAAAGCAAATACAGTGTGTACTATAAAAGTTACATTATCTCTGGGTTAGTGTGGTGCCGAAAAATTGTATTTCTCTGTCTCCTATTTAATTATAGAAAGCAAATACAGTGTGTACTGTAAAAATTACATTATCTCTGGGCTAGTTCGGTGCCAAAAATTGTATTTCTTTGTCTCATTTACATTATAGAAAGCAAATACAGTGTGTACTATAAAAGTTACATTATCTCTGGGTTTGTGTGGTGCCGAAAAATTGTATTTCTTTGTCTCCTGTACATTACAAAAAGCAAATAGTGTGTACTGTAAAAATTACATTATCTCTGGGCTAGTGTAGTGCCGAAAAATTGTATTTCTCTGTCTCCTGTTGATCACAGAAAGCAGATACAGTGTGTACAGTAAAAATTACATTATCTCAGGCCTAGTTTGTTGCCGAAAAATTGTATTTCTCTGTCTCCTGTTCATTATAGCGAGACAATACAGTGTGTACAGTAAAAATTACATTATCTCTGGCCTAGTGTGGTGCCGATAAATTGTATTTCTCGGTCTCCTGTCTCGGTCTCCTGTACATTACAGAAGGCAAATACAGTGTGTACTGTAAAAATTACATTAACTTTGGGCTAGTGTGATGTCGAAAAATTGTATTTCTCTGTCTCCTGTACATTACAGAAAGCAAATACAGTGTGTATAGTAAAAATTACATTTCCTCTGGCCTAGTGTGGTGCCGAAAAATTGTATTTCTCTGTCTCCTGTATATTACAGAAGGCAAATACTGTGTGTACCGTATAAATTACATTATCTCTGGGCTAGTATGGTGCCGAAAAATTGTATTTCTCTGTCTCCTGTACATTACAGAAAGCAAATACAGTGTGTACTGTAAAAATTACATTATCTCTGGCCTAGTGTGGTGAAGAAAAATTGTATTTCTCTGTCTCCTGTACATTACAGAAAGCAAATACAGTGTGTACTGTAAAAATTACATTATCTTTGGACTTGTGTGTTGTCAAAAATTGTATTTCTCTGTCTCCTGTGCATTACAGAAAGCAAATACAGTGTGTACTGTAAAAATTACATTTGTCTCTGGTCTAGTGTGTTGCCGAAAAATTGTATTTCTCTGTCTCCTGTTGATCACAGAAAGTAAATACAGTGTGTACAGTAAAAATTACATTATCTCTGGCCTAGTTGGTGCCGAAAAATTGTATTTCTGTCTCCTGTCGTCTCTGTACATTACAGAAAGCAAATACAGTGTGTACTGTAAAAATTACATTAACTCTGGGCTAGTGTGGTGTCGAAAAATTGTATTTCTCTGTCTCCTGTACATTACAGAAAGCAAATACAGTGTGTACTAGTAAAAATTACATTATCACTGGCCTAGTGTGGTGCCGAAAATTGTATTTCTCTGTCTCCTGTATATTACAGAAGGCAAATACTGTGGTAAAATCTCGGTCTCCTGTACATTACAGAAGGCAAATACAGTGTGTACTGTAAAAATTACATTAACTTTGGGCTAGTGTGATGTCGAAAAATTGTATTTCTCTGTCTCCTGTACATTACAGAAAGCAAATACAGTGTGTATAGTAAAAGTTACATTTCCTCTGGCCTAGTGTGGTGCCGAAAAATTGTATTTCTCTGTCTCCTGTATATTACAGAAGGCAAATACTGTGTGTACCGTATAAATTACATTATCTCTGGGCTAGTATGGTGCCGAAAAATTGTATTTCTCTGTCTCCTGTACATTACAAAAGCAAATACAGTGTGTACTGTAAAAATTACATTATCTCTGGCCTAGTGTGGTGAAGAAAAATTGTATTTCTCTGTCTCCTGTACATTACAGAAAGCAAATACAGTGTGTACTGTAAAATTACATTATCTTTGGACTTGTGTGTTGTCAAAAATTGTATTTCTCTGTCTCCTGTGCATTACAGAAAGCAAATACAGTGTGTACTGTAAAAATTACATTTGTCTCTGGTCTAGTGTGTTGCCGAAAAATTGTATTTCTCTGTCTCCTGTTGATCACAGAAAGTAAATACAGTGTGTACAGTAAAAATTACATTATCTCTGGCCTAGTTTGTTGCAGAAAAAATTGTATTTCTTTGTCTCCTGTTCATTACAGAAAGCAAATACAGTGTGTACTGTAAACATTACATTATCTCTGGCCTAGTGTGGTTAAGAAAATTTGTATTTCTCTGTCTCCTGTACATTACAGGAAGCAAATATAGTGTGTACTGTAAAAATTACATTATCTGTGGGCTAGTGTGGTGCCGAAAAATTGTATTTCTCTGTCTCCTGTACATTACAGAAAGCAAATACAGTGTGTACTGTAAAAATTACATTATCTGTGGGCTAGTGTGGTGCCGAAAAATTGTATTTCTCTGTCTCCTGTACATTACAGAAAGCAAATACAGTGTGTACTGTAAAAATTACATTATCTTTGGCCTAGTGTGGTGAAGAAAATTTGTATTTCTCTGTCTCCTGTACATTACAGAAAGCAAATACAGTGTGTACTGTAAAAATTACATTATCTCTGGCCTAGTGTGGTGAAGAAAATTCGTATTTCTCTGTCTCTTGTACATTACAGGAAGCAAATATAGTGTCTACTCTAAAAATTACATTATCTCTGGGCAAGTGTGGTGCCGAAAAATCTTATTTCACTGTCACCTGTACATTGCAGAAAGCAAATACAGTGTCTACTCTAAAAATTACATTATCTTTGGGCTAGTGGGGTGCCGAAAATGGTATTTCTTTCTCCTGTACATTACAGGAAGCAAATACAGTGTGTACTGGAAAAATTACATTATCTCTGGGCTAGTGTGGTGCCAATAAAATGTGTTCCTCTGTCTCCTGTACATTACAAAAGCAAACACAGTGTATAATTTAAAAATTACATTATCTCTGGGCTAGTGTGGTGCCGAAAAATTGTATTTCTCTGTCTCCTGTTCATTATAGCCAGCATATGCAGTGTGTACAGTAAAAATTACATTATCTCTGGCCTAGGGTGGTGCCAAAATTTGTGTTTATCTGTCTTCTGTTTATTATAGAATACAAATACACTGTGTAATGTAAAAATTACATTATCTCTGGACTAGTTTGTTGCTGAAAAATTATATTTTTCTGTTTCCTGTTCATTATAGAAAGTAAATACAGTGTGTACTATAAAAATGACATTATCTTTGCCCTAGTGTGTTGCCGATAAATTGTATTTCTCTGTCTCCTTTTCATTACAGCCAGCAAATACAGTGTGTACAGTAAAAAATTACATTATCTCTGGCCTAGTGTAGTGCTGAAAATTGTATTTCTCTGTCTCCTGTTCATTACAGCGAGCAAATAGTGTGTACAGTAAAAATTACATTATCTCTAGGCTAGTGTGGTGCCGAAAAATTGTATTTCCCTGTCTCCTTTACATTACAGAAAGCAAATACAGTGTGTACTGTAAAAATTACATTATCTTTGGGCTAGTGTGGTGCCGAAAAAATGTATTTCTCTGTCTCCTGTACATTACAGAAAGCAAATAGTGTGTACTATAAAAATTACATTATCTTTGGGCTAGTGTGGTGCCGAAAAAATGTATTTCTCTGTCTCCTGTACATTACAGAAAGCAAATAGTGTGTACTATAAAAATTACATTATCTCTGGACTAGTGTAGTGCCGAAAAATTGTATTTCTGTCTCCTGTACATTATTAAAAGAAAATACAGTGTGCACTGTAAAAATCACATTATCTCTGGGCTAGTGTGGTGCCGAAAAATTGTATTTCTCTGTCTTCTGTTCAATTATAGAAAGCAAATACAGGGAGTACTGTTAAAATTACAATATCTCTGGGCTAGTTCGGTGCCAAAAAATTGTATTTCTTTGTCTCATTTACATTATAGAAAGCAAATACAGTGTGTACTATAAAAGTTACATTATCTCTGGGTTAGTGTGGTGCCGAAAAATTGTATTTCTCTGTCTCCTATTTAATTATAGAAAGCAAATACAGTGTGTACTGTAAAAATTACATTATCTCTGGGCTAGTTCGGTGCCAAAAAATTGTATTTCTTTGTCTCATTTACATTATAGAAAGCAAATACAGTGTGTACTATAAAAGTTACATTATCTCTGGGTTTGTGTGGTGCCGAAAAATTGTATTTCTTTGTCTCCTGTACATTACAAAAAGCAAATAGTGTGTACTGTAAAAATTACATTATCTCTGGGCTAGTGTAGTGCCGAAAAATTGTATTTCTCTGTCTCCTGTTGATCACAGAAAGCAGATACAGTGTGTACAGTAAAAATTACATTATCTCAGGCCTAGTTTGTTGCCGAAAAATTGTATTTCTCTGTCTCCTGTTCATTATAGCGAGACAATACAGTGTGTACAGTAAAAATTACATTATCTCTGGCCTAGTGTGGTGCCGATAAATTGTATTTCTCGGTCTCCTGTCTCGGTCTCCTGTACATTACAGAAGGCAAATACAGTGTGTACTGTAAAAATTACATTAACTTTGGGCTAGTGTGATGTCGAAAAATTGTATTTCTCTGTCTCCTGTACATTACAGAAAGCAAATACAGTGTGTATAGTAAAAATTACATTTCCTCTGGCCTAGTGTGGTGCCGAAAAATTGTATTTCTCTGTCTCCTGTACATTATAGAAGGCAAATACAGTGTGTACTGTATAAATTACATTATCTCTGGTCTAGTATGGTGCTGAAAAATTGTATTTCTCTGTCTCCTGTACATTACAGAAAGCAAATACAGTGTGTACTGTATAAATTACATTATCTCTGGCCTAGTGTGGTGAAGAAAAATTGTATTTCTCTGTCTCCTGTACATTACAGAAAGCAAATACAGTGTGTACTGTAAAAATTACATTATCTCTGGACTAGTTTGTTGTCAAAAATTGTATTTCTCTGTCTCCTGTACATTACAGAAAGCAAATACAGTGTGTACTGTAAAAATTACATTTGTCTCTGGTCTAGTGTGTTGCCGAAAAATTGTATTTCTCTGTCTCCTGTTGATCACAGAAAGTAAATACAGTGTGTACAGTAAAAATTACATTATCTCTGGCCTAGTTTGTTGCAGAAAAATTGTATTTCCTTCTGTCTCCTGTACATTACAGAAAGCAAATACAGTGTGTACTAGTAAAAATTACATTACCTCTGGCCTAGTGTGATGTCGAAAAATTGTATTTCTTTGTCTCCTGTACATTATAGAAAGCAAATACAGTGTGTACTAGTAAAAATTACATTACCTCTGGTCTAGTGTGTTGCCGAAAAATTGTATTTCTCTGTCTCCTGTATATTACAGAAGGCAAATACTGTGTGTACCGTATAAATTACATTATCTCTGGGCTAGTATGGTGCCGAAAAATTGTATTTCTCTGTCTCCTGTACATTACAAAAGCAAATACAGTGTGTACTGTAAAAATTACATTATCTCTGGCCTAGTGTGGTGAAGAAAAATTGTATTTCTCTGTCTCCTGTACATTACAGAAAGCAAATACAGTGTGTACTGTAAAATTACATTATCTTTGGACTTGTGTGTTGTCAAAAATTGTATTTCTCTGTCTCCTGTGCATTACAGAAAGCAAATACAGTGTGTACTGTAAAAATTACATTTGTCTCTGGTCTAGTGTGTTGCCGAAAAATTGTATTTCTCTGTCTCCTGTTGATCACAGAAAGTAAATACAGTGTGTACAGTAAAAATTACATTATCTCTGGCCTAGTTTGTTGCAGAAAAATTGTATTTCTTTGTCTCCTGTTCATTACAGAAAGCAAATACAGTGTGTACTGTAAACATTACATTATCTCTGGCCTAGTGTGGTTAAGAAAATTTGTATTTCTCTGTCTCCTGTACATTACAGGAAGCAAATATAGTGTGTACTGTAAAAATTACATTATCTGTGGGCTAGTGTGGTGCCGAAAAATTGTATTTCTCTGTCTCCTGTACATTACAGAAAGCAAATACAGTGTGTACTGTAAAAATTACATTATCTGTGGGCTAGTGTGGTGCCGAAAAATTGTATTTCTCTGTCTCCTGTACATTACAGAAAGCAAATACAGTGTGTACTGTAAAAATTACATTATCTTTGGCCTAGTGTGGTGAAGAAAATTTGTATTTCTCTGTCTCCTGTACATTACAGAAAGCAAATACAGTGTGTACTGTAAAAATTACATTATCTCTGGCCTAGTGTGGTGAAGAAAATTCGTATTTCTCTGTCTCTTGTACATTACAGGAAGCAAATATAGTGTCTACTCTAAAAATTACATTATCTCTGGGCAAGTGTGGTGCCGAAAAATCTTATTTCACTGTCACCTGTACATTGCAGAAAGCAAATACAGTGTCTACTCTAAAAATTACATTATCTTTGGGCTAGTGGGGTGCCGAAAATGGTATTTCTTTCTCCTGTACATTACAGGAAGCAAATACAGTGTGTACTGGAAAAATTACATTATCTCTGGGCTAGTGTGGTGCCAAAAAAATGTGTTCCTCTGTCTCCTGTACATTACAAAAAGCAAACACAGTGTATAATTTAAAAATTACATTATCTCTGGGCTAGTGTGGTGCCGAAAAATTGTATTTCTCTGTCTCCTGTTCATTATAGCCAGCATATGCAGTGTGTACAGTAAAAATTACATTATCTCTGGCCTAGGGTGGTGCCAAAATTTGTGTTTATCTGTCTTCTGTTTATTATAGAATACAAATACACTGTGTAATGTAAAAATTACATTATCTCTGGACTAGTTTGTTGCTGAAAAATTATATTTTTCTGTTTCCTGTTCATTATAGAAAGTAAATACAGTGTGTACTATAAAAATGACATTATCTTTGCCCTAGTGTGTTGCCGATAAATTGTATTTCTCTGTCTCCTTTTCATTACAGCCAGCAAATACAGTGTGTACAGTAAAAAATTACATTATCTCTGGCCTAGTGTGGTGCCGAAAAATTGTATTTCTTTGTCTCCTGTTCATTAAAGAAAGCAAATACAGTGTGTACTGTAAAAATTACATTATCTCTGGGCTAGTGTGGTGACGAAAAATTGTATTTCCTGTCTCCGTTTACATTACAGCAAGCAAATACAGTGTGTACTGTAAAAATTACATTATCTTTGGCCTAGTGTGGTGCCGAAAAATTGTATTTCTCTGTCTCCTGTACATTACAGAAAGCAAATACTGTGTGTACTGTAAAAATTACATTATCTCTGGCCTAGTGTGGTGAAGAAAATTCGTATTTTTCTGTCTCTTGTACATTACAGAAAGCAAATATAGTGTGTACTGTAAAAATTACATTATCTCTGGTCTAGTGTGTTGCCAAAAAATGGTATTTCTCTGTCTCCTATATATTACAGAAAGCAAATACAGTGTGTACTGTAAACATTACATTATCTCTGGCCTTGTGTGGTTAAGAAAATTTGTATTTCTCTGTCTCCTGTACATTACAGGAAGCAAATATAGTGTGTACTGTAAAAATTACATTATCTGTGGGCTAGTGTGGTGCTGAAAAATTGTATTTCTCTGTCTCCTGTACATTACAGAAAGCAAATACAGTGTGTACTGTAAAAATTACATTATCTGTGGGCTAGTGTGGTGCCGAAAAATTGTATTTCTCTGTCTCCTGTACATTACAGAAAGCAAATACAGTGTGTACTGTAAAAATTACATTATCTTTGGCCTAGTGTGGTGAAGAAAATTTGTATTTCTCTGTCTCCTGTACATTACAGAAAGCAAATACAGTGTGTACTGTAAAAATTACATTATCTCTGGCCTAGTGTGGTGAAGAAAATTCGTATTTTTCTGTCTCTTGTACATTACAGGAAGCAAATATAGTGTCTACTCTAAAAATTACATTATCTCTGGGCAAGTGTGGTGCCGAAAAATTGTATTTCACTGTCACCTGTACATTGCAGAAAGCAAATACAGTGTCTACTCTAAAAATTACATTATCTTTGGGCTAGTGGGGTGCCGAAAATGGTATTTCTTTCTCCTGTACATTACAGGAAGCAAATACAGTGTGAACTGGAAAAATTACATTATCTCTGGGCTAGTGTGGTGCCAAAAAAATGTGTTCCTCTGTCTCCTGTACATTACAAAAAGCAAACACAGTGTATAATTTAAAAATTACATTATCTCTGGGCTAGTGTGGTGCCGAAAAATTGTATTTCTCTGTCTCCTGTTCATTATAGCCAGCATATGCAGTGTGTACAGTAAAAATTACATTATCTCTGGCCTAGGGTGGTGCCAAAATTTGTGTTTATCTGTCTTCTGTTTATTATAGAATACAAATACACTGTGTAATGTAAAAATTACATTATCTCTGGACTAGTTTGTTGCTGAAAAATTATATTTTTCTGTTTCCTGTTCATTATAGAAAGTAAATACAGTGTGTACTATAAAAATTACATTATCTGTGGCCTAGTGTGGTGCCGAAAAATTGTATTTCTTTGTCTCCTGTTCATTAAAGAAAGCAAATACAGTGTGTACTGTAAAAATTACATTATCTCTGGGCTAGTGTAGTGACGAAAAATTGTATTTCTGTCTCCGTTTCATTACAGCCAGCAAATACAGTGTGTACAGTAAAAAATAACATTATCTCTGGCCTAGTGTGGTGCCGAAAAATTGTATTTCTTTGTCTCCTGTTCATTTTAGAAAGCAAGTACTGTGTGTACTGTAAAAATGACATTATCTCTGAGCTAGTCTGGTGCCGAAAAATTGTATTTCTCTGTCTCCTGTACATTACAGAAAGCAAATACTGTGTGTACTGTAAAAATTACATTATCTCTGGTCTAGTGTGTTGCCAAAAAATGGTATTTCTCTGTCTCCTATATATTACAGAAAGCAAATACTGTGTGTACTGTAAACATTACATTATCTCTGGGCTAGTGTGGTGCCGAAAAATTGTATTTCTCTGTCTTCTGTACATTACAGAAAGCAAATAGTGTGTACAGTAAAAATTACATTATCTCTGGGCTAGTGGGGTGCCGAAAATGATATTTCTGTCTCCTGTACATTACAAAAAGCAAATACAGTGTATACCGTAAAAATTACATTATCTCTGGTCTAGTGTGGTGCCGAAAAATTGTATTTCTTGGTCTCCTTTACACTATATAAAGCAAATACAGTGTGTACTATAAAAATTACATTATCTTTGGGTTAGTGTGGTGCCATTAAATTGTATTTCTCAGTCTCCTGTACATTATAGAAAGCAAATACAGTGTGTACAGTAAAAATTACATTATCTCTGGCCTAGTGTGTTGCCTAAAAAATGTATTTCTGTCTCCTGTTCACTACAGAATGCAAATACAGTGTGTACTGTAAACATTACATTGTCTCTAGCCTAGTGAGTTACTGAAAAATTGTATTTCTCTGACTCCTGTATATTACAGAAAGCAAATACAGTGTGTACTGTAAACATTACATTATTTCTGGCCTAGTGTACTGCCCAAAAATTTTATTTCTCTGTCTCCTGTTCATTATAGCCAGCAAATACAGTGTGTACAATAAAAAATACATTATCTCTGGACTAGTGTGGTGCCAAAAAATTGTATTTCTCTGTCTCCTGTATATTACAAAAAGCAAATACTGTGTGTACTGTAAACATTACATTATCTCTGGTCTAGTGTGTTGCCAAAAAAATATATTTCTCTGGCTCCTGTACATTATAGAAAGCAAATACTGTGCGTACTGTAAAAATTACATTATCTCTGGGCTAGTGTGGTGACGAAAAATTGTATTTCTCTGTTTCCTGTTCATTATAGAAAGCAAATACAGTGTGTACTATAAAAATTACACTATCTCTGCTCTAGTGTGTTGCCGAAAAATTGTATTTCTCTGTCTCCTGTACATTACGGAAAGCAAATAGTGTGTACTGTAAAAATTACATTATCTCAGGGTCAGTGTGGTGCCAAAAAATTATTTCTCTGTCTCCTGTACATTACAAAAAGCAAATATAGTGTATACTGTAAAAATTGCATTTTCTCTGGGCTAGTGTGGTGCCAAAAAATAGTTTTTCTCTGTTTCCTGTACACTATATGAAGCAAATAGTGTGTACTATAAAAATTACATTATCTTTGGGCTAGTGTGGTGCAGAAAAATTGTATTTCTCTGTCTTCTGTACATTACAGAAAGCAAATCCAGTGTGTTCTATAAAAATTACATTATCTCTGGGCTAGTGTGGTGCTGAAAAATTGTATTTCTCTGTCTTCTGTACATTACAGAAAGCTAATACAGTGTGTACAGTAAAAATTACATTATCTCTGGCCTAGTGTGTTACCAAAAATTGTATTTCTCCGTGTCCTGTTCATTACAGCCAGCAAATACAGTGTTCAGTAAAAATTGTGAGACACAACCAAGCCAGGTTGTAGGTTGAGTGGTGAGAGCCACAGCTCGGCCTGGTCCTTTTTACCCTGCCACAGCTCTGCGGCGGTGTGCGGTTTGTCCCCCAAGCAGATCAGCTTCAGCACGGCCTGTTGAGGCTTACCCACAGTAGTGCTACACTGCTTCCAGCTAGCGACTGATGACTGACTGCTGCTGGAGGTGGAAGTGGAGGAGGAGGCGGCGGAGAAGTGTGTGTTGGAGCTAGTA
This sequence comes from Bufotes viridis, assembly GCA_033119425.1. NCBI lineage: Eukaryota > Metazoa > Chordata > Amphibia > Anura > Bufonidae > Bufotes > Bufotes viridis. The sequence goes on from CM065592.1 coordinate 70,455,250, forward strand.
ACATAGTGCACGGGCACAGGTGATGTTCTGGGAGAAATGCTGGTGTAAGGCGTGCACGGCACACCATAACATCAGGCTGCGGAAGGCCTCAGTGTCCACAAGCCTAAATGGCAACATTTTAGTGCTATGGCATGTGGGTGTGTGGGTATTTGCAATTGCGTTCAAATGCCTGTGTTATTGACATTTGGAAGCTGCGTTGGGACAGTGAAGTGGATGTTGTTGTTGACAGTCCATGCGAAGGTCCAGCTGCAGGGCGAGGGGCATCTGGGCCTGTGCCTTCGACAGGGGATTGGCCAGCAGTGAATAACCCAGGGGAAGAGGAGGCAGTGGTGTGACCCGCAGACCCAGATTGTGGACCCAGGCGTTCGTCCCACTTATTAAGGTGCATGGATGCCATGTGGGGGATCATGCTGGTGTTGGTGAGGTTGCTAATGTTCATGCCCCGGCTCATTTTGGTACGGCACAGGTTGCAAACTACCACTCTTTTGTCGTCTACACTTTTCTCAAAAAAGCACCATACTGCGGAACAACTGCCTTGTGGCAAGGTAGATTTACGCATGGGGGTGCTCTTTGTATCGGTTGCGGGCCTGTTTGGTGTGTGCCGACTTCTCCCTTTTGCAACCCCACTGCCTCTTCCAGACTGTTGCGGTAATGCGGATCCCTCCCCCTCTGTACTGCTGTCCTCACTCGGCTTTTCACCTTCCCGTGCTGGGTCAGTGACCTCATTGTCCACCACCTCCTCCTCCACTTCCTCACTCTGCTTATCCTCCTGACTTGACCTAACCACAACCTCAGTGATTGACAACTATGTCTCATCGTCATTCACCTCGTGAACGAATGATTGCCATTCACCACTGTCATCTTCTTGAGGCTGTGAAGGCTTAAGAGGTTGGGAATCGGCACAATCTCTCAGGTACCTCTTCAAGCGTGCTATGCGTGAAGGCTAAATCTAATAGTGGTGCTGGAAAGAGCTCCTCGGAATATCCGAGTGTGAGATCATTCGTTTGGCAAGCCTCTCCATGGTGGGAGGAAGGATGATCAGAGTGAGGATTCGGTTGACTAGACTCTTGGCTACAGAGACTGGACTTGGTGGAAGAGAGGGTGGTGCTTATCCAACTGGAAGCATTATCTTCAGCAATCCAACCGACCAACTGTTCGCACTGGTCCGACTTGGACAGTGTTCTCCTGCGCCGCCCAGCTTAGTTAAACATGAAGCTGGGTACGGTGGATGTTTTTTGTTTCTGGTGCAGGGGCAGCATGCACAGTTTCATTGCGCCCAGGGCCACGGCCTCTGCGTGCACCATCAGCATCACGCCCCCTTCCCCGTCCCTTAGGCTCCATTCACACGTTCTTAATTCCATTCCGCAATAAAGACACAAGATGCTCGTTACCAATTCCTATTATAGAGAACATATTCTACAAGACATTGTCAAACATCTTTAGATCCTTCTGATGACAGCAGTGCCCTTCATGAGGACATCAGCAGGTAGGCACTGGCAGCTTAGCTGGGCATGGAGGGGCAATTGCTGGACTGTGGGCTGGTAACATCTGAATAAGGGGCACATCATTATATGTTCCAGCATTACTTTATAGGACCGATCCCCCAAAGGAGCAGCTTAGTGGCTGTTCTCTTCCACTACAGTCAGGGCTCGTTAGAGGATGGCGAGAGTAGAATTAGGAGAGGAAGCAATTGTCTGCTCACTGTTATTTGCACCCGCGCTGTCCGGACCGGGGGTTGTCCTTCCTGATCCTTGGAAAGTCACTGTCCATGAAAGAATGAAGGAAAATAAAGACATTAGATCAATGATAGCGGCAGCTGAAACCCCAAAACGGGGACACGAGGAGACAGAAGATGACAATAAATCAGTATTTAGTAAGTGCCCACTAGTGCTGGCTACAGACAAAATGTCATCATTTAAGGACATTACATGAAATTAGAAACCTTGCAGCTTTCTTTCTGAAATATCATCCCTCTTGTCCAGGGGTTAGGTACGGTATTGCAGTTAAGCGCCATCCAAGTAAATGGGGCTCAGCTACAATGCCGCACACAGACCTTTAGACCATTTTATGTGTCTAAAAGAGGCATGTCCCTTTCCCTGTCCACATTCACTTTTTTAGACCTGGCATGAGCTGGGAAAAGTCTCTGATTGCGGCGCAACTAACTATTACAACGCAATCTGCGCCTGAAATATGCCTAATAGAGGCGTATTTCAGGATAATAAATGGCCCCCTATATATCTTTCTTGATATGGAGCACCTAGCCTTTCTGCTGCCTGAGGCGAAAGCTGAAACGGCGCCCCCACCAATGCCAATTTCTTAACCTAACTCCTACCCTTCTCAAGTCCGATCATATCATTCTCCATGAATCTATACCGCTTCCACAAATAGCTTGTAGGTATGAATAACTTAAAAAACCAAAAAAATATGAGTAAAAAGAGTTAAAATAAGGTAATAAAATCAAGGAACGTCTTGTGACAACCCTATACTCTTTTTTTGTGGTGGAAAAGGTGCATGGGAATACACTACAGTAGATTGGGTACATTATAAATGATAGATTGAAATTGCCTTTATGTTCATCATCAGCTCAGTTCTCCTCTGGTGGAGTTGAGAAGTCAGGGACAATCCAGGCCTTACTAATTTTTATCTGAGTCAACCTGTCAGCATTGACAGTGGACAAGCGGATACGCTTATCTGTTATAATCCCACCGGCAGGTCTAAATTTACGCTCAGACAAAATGCTGGCGGCAGGGCAGGCCAGCACCTCCAAGGCGTAGAGCGCAAGTTCGTGCCACCTGTCCAGCTTGGACACCCAGTAGTTGTAAGGCACTGAGGGATCCTTTAGGACGCTGACACAGTCTGCTATGTATTCCTTCACCATCTTCCAAAACTTTTTCCTCTTTGTAGCACTAGGCCGCGCTTCAGGGTGAGGTTGCTGGCGGGGTGCCATGAAAGTGTCCCATGCCTTGGAGAGTGTTGCCCTGCCTTTAGAACTGCTGTGTGTTCCCCTTGTTTCCCTTCCTCGGTTGCCTAAGGAAGTACGGACTCTGCCGACCGCGTTGTCAGATGGAAAATTTTGGAGCAATCTCTCAACAAGTACCTTCTGGTATTGCACCATTTTTCTCATCCTCTCTACCATAGGATTGAGAGATGAGAAGTTCTCTTTGTAGCGGGGGTCGAGAAGGGTGAACACCCAGTAATCTGTGTTATCTAAAATGCGTATAACGCGAGGGTCGCAGGAAAGGCAGCCTAACATGAAGTCAGCCATGTGTGCCAGAGTACCAACAGGCAAGACGTCGATATCAGGATGACTCCCCATCTCCTCCTTCTCTTCTGCCCATCCACGCTGAACAGATGGAATTAAAGTTCCATGGGTACTACCCTCTGTAGCAGAGGCAACTGTCTCCAGCTCCTCCTTCTCCTCTTTATGGTCACATTAGCGCCGAGAAGACTAACTGTGGGTGGTCTGGCTATAACCCTGTGTAATGTCCTCCCCCATTTCCTCGTCTCCCACATTCAGAGCATCCTCCTTAATTGTGAGCAGCGATTGTTTGAGTAGACATAGCAGTGGGATGATTACGCTGATAATAGCGTTATTGCCACTAACCATATGTGTGGATTCATCAAAGTTTTTTTTAAACTTCACAGAGGTCTGACATCAATTCCCACTCCTCGCTTGTGAATAGTGGCAGTTGACTCAAAAGGCGATGACCATGTTGCAGCTGGTATTCCACAACTGCCCTTTGCTGCTCACAAAGCCTGCCCAACATGTAGAACGTAGAGTTCCACCGCGTGCTCACATCGCACAACAGTCGGTAAGCTGGAATCCGCAAGTGCTGCTGCAGCGTTGACAGACCGGCTGAAGCTGTGGACGACTTGCGGAAATGGGCACACACGAGGCGCGCCTTCACTAGTAGCTCCTGCAAATTGGGGTAGGTTTTGATAAACCGCTAAGTTTAAGATGTGGGCGAGACATGGGATGTGTGTCAGGTTGCCGAGCTACAAAGCCACCACCAAGTTACGGGCATTGTGAGACACAACCATGCCAGGTTGTAGGTTGAGTGGTGAGAGCCACAGCTTGGCCTGGTCCTTTATACCCTGCCACAGCTCTGCGGCGGTGTGCGGTTTGTCCCCTAAGCAGATCAGCTTCAGCACGGCTTGTTGATGCTTACCGACAGGAACGCTAGACTGCTTCCAGCTAGCGACTGATGACTGACTGCTGATGGAGGTGGCAGTGGAGGAGGAGGCAGCGGAGAAGAAGTGTGGGTTGGAGCCAGTAACATAGCTTCTGACGGAGACCCTGATGGACGTAGGGCCCGTAATCCTGGGCGTGGGTAGCACCTGTGCCATCCCAGCGTCCGACTCACTCCCAGCTTCCACAACATTCACCCAGTGTGCGGTCAGGGAAATGTAGTGTCCCTGGCCACCAGCACTTGTCCATGTGTCCGTGGTGAAGTGGACCTTTCCAGTAAGTGCGTTGGTCAGGGCACGGGTGATGTTCTGGGACACATGCTGGTGTAAGGCGGGCACGGCACACCATGAAAAATAGTGGTGGCTGGGGACCGCGTACCGAGGGATGGCCGCCGACATCAGGCTGCAGAAGGCCTCAGTGTCCACAAGCCTAAATGGCAACATTTTAGTGCTATGGCATGTGGGTGGGTGGGTATTTGCTCTTGCATTCAAATGCCTGTGTTATTGACATTTGGACGCTGCGCTGGGACAGGGAAGTGGACGTTGTTGCTGACAGTCCATGCGAAGGTCCAGCTGCAGGGCGAGGGGCATCTGGGCCTGTGCCTTCGACGGGGGATTGGCCAGCAGTGCATAACCCAGGGGAAAAGGGGGCAGTGGTGTGACCCACAGACCCAGATTATGGACCCAGGCGTTCGTCCCACTTATTAAGGTGCATGGATGCCATGTGGTGGATCATGCTGGTGGTGGTGAGGTTGCTAATGTTCACGCCCCGGCTCATTTTGGTACAGCACTGGTTGCAAACTACCACTCTTTTGTCGTCTGCACTTTCCTAAAAAAAGCACCATACTGTGAAACACCTACCCCTTGGCAAGGTAGATTTACCCATGGGGGTGCTCTGTGTAACGTTTGTGGGCCTGTTTGCTGTGTGCCGACTTCTCTCTTTTGCAACCCCTGCCTCTTCCAGACTGTTGCGGTAATGCGGATCCCTCCCCCTCTGTATTGCTGTCCTTACTCGGCTTTTCACCTTCCCATGTTGGGTCAGTGACCTCATCGTCCACCACCTCCTCTTCCACTTCCTCACTCTGCTTATCCTCCTGACTTGACCTAACCACAACCTCAGTGATTGACAACTGTGTCTCATCATCATCCACCTCGTGAACGAATGATTGCCGTTCACCACCGTCATCTTCTTGAGACTGCGAAGGCTCAAGAGGTTGGAAATCTGCACAATGTCTCAGGTACCTCTTCAAGCGTGCTATGCGTGAAGGCTAAATATAATAGTGGTGCTGGAAAGAGCTCCTCGGAATATCCGAGTGTGCAGGGGCATAGCTAAGGGCTCATGGGCCCTGGCGCAAGAGTTCAGCTTGGGCCCCCCCTTCCCTCAGTGGTTTGTGTGTCTGCGTTCCGCATTTTGTGGAACGGAATTGCGGACCCATTCATTTCTATGGGGACATACTATGTCCCGCACAGATCCGGAATTGCAGATCCGCACTTCCGGGTCCGCACTTCCGTTCCGCAAAAAAATATAACATGTCCTATTCTTGCCCGCAATTGCGGACAAGAAAAGGCATTTTCTATGAGAGTGCCGGCGATGCGCGGTCCGCAAAATGCAGAACATGGACGTCTGAATGAAAGCTTGGTGTTCGCCGTCTGCATATTAATGGTTTTGTTACTAGATTAGGCCCAGATTATTTAAATTTGCACTACAGACAGTATTTTCGGATGTAGTACAGTATATGTCACAGAAAGCCACACACTATGGAGACTAGATTAGGCCTAGATTATTTAAATTTGCGCTTAAGAAACTGTTTTCGGATGGAGTACTGTATATGTCACAGAAAGCCACACACTATGGAGACTAGATTAGGCCCAGATAATTTAAATGTACGCTAAAGAAAAAGTTTTCGGATGGTGTACTGTATATGTCACGGATGTGTATTAAACGCACACACTATAGACAAGAAATGTGGCGCTGATTATTTGAATTTACGCAAAAAGTCACAATCTGTGGATGATGTACAGTATATGTCACTAATAGGTTTTAATGAAAAATATCTTGCTGCTGTCAAACACACACACAATAGTCCTTAAAAGGACTTTTGGGTCTTTGAAAAGCTTTTGGTAGTAAAAACAGCAAATTTCTCTCCCTGTGCTATCTGTCCCTTCCTCAGCACGGATGTCCCTGAGACTGATCAGTTTAGCGCTGGTAAAAATATATTGCTTCCCTCACACACACACATTAGTCCTTAACAGGACTTTTCGGTCTTTGAAAAGCTTTCTTAGAATAAGAACTGTGAATTTCGCTCCCTACACTGTCCTTTCCTTCCTACGCTCTGCTCTCCCTCGACTATGACTGATCCGAGCATGTGTCATCGGATGCTATATAGCACCCGATGATGCGTTTCAGCCAGCCGATCATTGTAATGCCAGTAGCTAACATGGCTACGGCATTACAGTGAAGGGCATTACTTACCTGCACATTTATTGGCTGCTTAGAAGGCGCCAAACATGCGGGGAGGAGACTCGAGCATTGCGCTCAAGCATATGTGGTATTCGGCCAAGTACCGCCATATGCTGAGCATAGTGATGCTCGAGCTGAACCGGTATCCGGCCAAACATGCACGCTCATCACTAGAGAAGAAGCAAAAAATCACAAGTATAGTGAGAATCTCAAATATTCATTTAACCCAAATGGGGCAACACAATCCAGTATGTAAATCCATCTTACCTTCTTTTGAGCAAGTAGTTTTTCCCAGTTGCCACCTCTTATGGATATAAATACACGATTAATGCCTCTTACACGAAACTGGGAGCTGTCACAGTTATGGAATTCTTTAAAATGCCTAGGAATAGATTTTAATTTCGTTCTCATCATTTAATTTCGTTCTAATCATTCTCATCCTTCGCCCATTCCCTGATATGTCTTCTCAATTCTCTTGAGATCATGCCAACATAAATGAGTTGGCATGGGCATTGTTCCAAATAGATTACTCCTGATGTTCCACATGCAATATTATAAGTAATCTTGTATTGTTTGGTGGTTCTAGTAGGGTTGGAAAAGTTGGAGGCTTTGTCTAAATTTGGACTAGCGACACATTGGCCACAAGGTGAGCAACCACTGGCGTAACTATAGGGGTTGCAGCGGTCGCAATTGTGATCGGGCCCCTTAGTCAGGGGGGCCCACAGGGCCCTCCTTGCCAGTGGCACACAGCCAAGACGCAGTGCAGGGGGGAGGTGCCTTTGGGCTGTAGCACAGTGCGCATCACATTTTCCCCTTAAGGGCGCACCAGAGCCGATAAATACGGGCTGGAGGACTGGATGCTCTGTGAATGAAGACATTAGCTACCAATCAGGATATCTGCATCCAGTCCCGCGCTGCAGTCTCCTCTTCTATATCAGCTGTTACCTTGGCCCCTCCTCCTCTGGTCATGAAGGCTGCTTCTGAGCTTCTATAGTTGCGCCCATCCCCCATTCCCAGCCTAACTTTTCCGAGCAGGAGCCCTCAAGGAAGGATGGCTGGTGGCTGACTTTCTGGCTGTTAGCTGCAGCCTGACAGGTCTGCTAGTCTCCTGTCACTGCGTGCAGCTCTGCATGGGCAGGGAGTCTCCATCTACTTACTGATAGAAGGGATCAGAACTGGAAGAGAAGTCTGAGGAAACAAGCTGACAGCAGACTACAGGTGACACAGGAGAAGGGGAGGCATGTGTGGGTTCTCATGTGAGGTGTGCCTGCATGTATGTATAAGTATACATGCTTGTGACCTCAGTAGATGGTGGCTGATCGCCAATAGTATGGTTTCAGGGCCACATGTTCCCATCTCTCAAATTGGCCCTCAAGGCAAAACATACTGTATTCCCACACTACTACCTTCCTCATGTGTTTTATTGGTGTTTTAAAACTCCACTTTACTAGTGTCTTTTTTTCATAAATGTGTAGGGCAAGTCAAGTGATTCAGATTATTATTACAAAACTGCCTTTGAAGTTTTCCTTCATCCGTCTTCACAGCACAGTTCTGAACAGTGAAGACCCCTGTGGCTCACTGTTGATGGACCTACTGCCTCCCTCCTATATCACTGGCCATATATACTATACATATTCTGCCCTGTCTGGCTGACATCAGTACACCGTCTGTGGTGAGCGCTCACAGTGTACGATATGTGTGATCTGTCCAGAAAATGCAGATCAGACAATGATCTCGTGCTTCTCCTGGGGGCTAATTAGGGTATATTCACACGACCGTATGTATTTAGCATTCTGCAAAATGCAGATCTGCAGAAGATACAGATGACGTCTGTGTGATGTGCATCCGTTTTTTTTCCCAACGCCTACTTTTGTCCACAAAATGAGCAATAATAGCACATGTTCTATATTTTTGCGTACTTCGGTATGGACAAAGGGATCTGCTGTTCACAGTTTTTGCGGCCCAATTGAAATGAATGGGTCCACATCCCATTGGCAAAAAATTTGGATTGGATGCAGACAAAAATGTTTGTGCGATTAGTCAGCAATACAGATCACAGATACACTGTCAGTGCTCACCACTGACAGTGTATAAATCAAAGTATGTGGTAAAAATAATCAGAATCACTTGACTTGCCCTACACAAAAAAAACATGAATAACATTTACACTATAAAAGCCTAAGTGAGGTTTTGAACCTGTCAGTGCTCTGTGTTCTGTATATAAACATTTAGTATTAGGCCTCTTTCACACTTGCGTTTGAGGATCCGGCGGGCACTTCCGTCCCGCCGGATTCGTCAGAACGCAAGTGGCCGGAGAGCATTTGAAGACTGATCAGTTTCCTGATCAGTCTTCAACATGCTTTCACTGTTACCATGGCAGCCAGGACGCTACTGGAGTCCTGGCTGCCATGGTACTCAGCAGCGGTGTACTTACCTGCGCTGCGGCGGCCAGGCGCTCCTTAATGACGTCACAGGTCCGGGCGGCGCATAGATTAATGCGCCGCCCGGACCTGTGATGTCATAATGGAGCGGCCGCAGTGCAGGTAAGTGCACTGCTGCGTTGTACTTACCACGGCAGCCAGGACTCCAGTAGCGTCCTGGCTGCCATGGTAACCGATCGGAGCCCTAGCTTACACTGGGGCCCCGATCGGAACGGCTGCTGCGCACGCGCAGCGCTAAAGGTCGGATCCGGCGATGCCCTGAATCGACGTTTAGCTTAATGCCGGATCCGGAATAATGCTCTTCAATGGGCATTAATTTCGGATCCGGCATTGCGGCATGTCTTCCGGCTTTTTGGACGGAGACAAATCCGCAGCATGCTGCGCTTTTGTCAACGTCCAAAAAACGTTGACATACTGAACGGATGACATCCTGATGCATCCTGAACAGATTTCTCTCCATTCAGGATGCATTAGGATTATCCTGATCAGTTTCTTTCCGTCCTAGAGCCCCGAGGACGGACCTCTAGGACGGAAAGAAACAACGCTAGTGTGAAAGAGCCCTTACACTGTATTGGTCATCAGCAAGCAGATTGTTCGGCGGCCACAGCCACCATCTGGTTTCTTATGTGTCTGCAGGTCTCAATTATTAGATACTCCCCCCACCAGATCTGATCTGATATGGGCATCTGACATGGAGGTCTAATGAGGGTCAGATCTGAGGTCTGATATGGCGGCCTATGTCAGAAGAAGCCCAGCAAATGCTCAATGTTTCAATAAGGTATATTCTTTATTTTAGCAGATACTCAAAGATAAAAAGGATGCGTTTTGGCCCATCCAGCCTTCCTCAACTGCTCTATTACCCTGTATGTTTTGTAGAGCTGTAGGTAATGTTTTCCAAGTATGTCTTCAACAGTAGGGCTGGAGGGAAGCGGTTAGGTTGAGAATTTGGCATAAGGGGTGCCATTTCAATTTTTATCTCAGGCAGAAAGGCAATGTGCTCCCCTGCCCATGGCCACAAAGCACTAAGGGACAGGGGGCCCGAGCTGAACTCTTGCACCAGGGCCTATGAGCGATTAGCTACGCCCCTGTGAGCAACCTCATCTTGGACCCTGTGACCCAAAGGCATAAGATGTCTCTCAAATTCTGTGACTTTCTATAGGTAATGGATCTAAATATTGGTAAAACTTTCTCCAAGACTTCCGGTTCCGGCGCTGGCATGTGAAGACACGGGGAAGCCAGCTCCTCACAGCTCCATATCAGCCCGCTATAAAGCCCTCTCTCCTGCTGTAGGGAGAGAGACATCGGAAGACCGCCGCCCACAAGTACATGGAGCGATACCTGCTCCGAAGCGGGCACAAGATAGTCTCCTCCGGCCGAGATCCCCAGACGGCAGAGCACACGTCCCTCAAGATGGCGCCGACTCCTATTGCAGCGGCGGGGCAGACAGCTGGAACGGACCTGGGGGACGCCCTCTCCGATACCCAGGTGGATATGTTTGATTCTGAGGGGGGCAAAGTCGATCTTAAAGCGCTGGCAGTGGAGGTGGCAAAACAATTAGCCCCAGATCTTATATCCTCGCTATCCTCCACTGTGCAGGCCACTCTGCATAAGCTGCAGGAGGAACTTTCTATACATGATCACCGATTTGATGAAGTTGAGCAGAGAGTAGCCTGTCTGGAAGAAGAGACAGCTGATACTACTACAAAGTTCAATGACCTGCTTAAACTTGCTAACCATTTAGCTGATAAAGTGGATGACCTGGAAAACAGGTCCCGGAGAAGTAATTTACGGCTAGTGGGTGTACCAGAAACTGTACAGCAGCACGAGCTACGCCATCTTTTTGATTCTGAACTCCCACAAGCTTTGGGCCTCTCTGGGAAAAGAAAGGTGGAGAGAGCACACCCTCTAAAGGACGCCATAAACGCCTCTGCACCTCGCCAGCAACAGAGGCCGCGACAAGCCATTTGCAAATACTTAGACTATTCTGACAAGGAGGAAATCCTAAGAGCGTACAGACGTCGCAGAGAACCGCTTCTACTAAAAGGTAGCAAGGTACTCCTCTTTGCGGACTATTCTGCCGAGGTACAACGCAAACGCAGGCCTTTTAGTAATATATGCTCTGGTCTATATCAAAAGAAGATCAGATTCCAGCTCATGTTCCCGGCTATTCTCAAGATTCAAGATGAAGATGGATCTACTCATCAGTTTGCAGACCCCAAGGAAGCAGAGGATTTTATTCATCATCTGCAAGCTGCGGAAACAGGACCACGGAGTCCTCGCCAGGACCCAAGACCCCATGGACAATCGCCGGGACGACAGGACTGGAACAGGATACCTGCTGGACTGTCTGCAAAACATGGCGCCTCTCCCAAAGATCGTAGACCGCCGAGTCGCCATCTTGTTCCAGACGCCTGAATAGGGACAGGTTTATACTCTCCTCTCTTCTACTCGTCTGGTTTCTGTTTATATTTTCTCTTATGCTATTTCTATTTCACAGGAGACTACACTGAATATGGCGCCTTTAATCGGGCGTGAGCTGCTAGTGTGGAGGGCTATTGGCTTTAGGGAATTGCCAGAAAAAAGGATAGTCAATTGTCTAGACTACTATGAGACGTTGGTTTTATTGGTTTATTTGTTCTCCTGTTCTTAAGGTTGTATTTTATGTTCATGGGATCTATACTCGCAGTCTCATTGGTCGTCACATACGGGGTTTAACTGTCCAAGGGGGAGCTCTGCTGGGAGGCGACCCCTTGCTATTGACGGGTCACTTTAAATGTGGCCTAGGATCTGAATTGATTACTTGGAGTCGTGGATCATCCTGCAGCACGCTAGTATGAGAGTAGCTTCCTGGAATGTTAAAGGGCTGCGTTCCCCAAACAAACGCATGAAAGTCTTGCGTCATTTAAAGCGCCTTAAGGTGGATATAGCGTTGCTGCAGGAGACCCATCTCTCTGAGGACGATTTTAACAGGATGAAAAAGATGTGGGTGGGCACTGTTATCGGCTCAGCAGCCGTGGGGAGAAAGGCAGGTGTTTTGATTCTACTTGGTAGACATCTCTCTACGGAGATACACTCGGCAGAATCTGATGGCGCGGGCAGGATGGTACACATACATGTGTCTGGTTCATTTGGTAATTACAGTATATGGAAGGTATATGCTCCTAATCAAGATCAAAGGACCTTTTTGGACACCTTGCAGCATAAACTACTTACTGATTCACATCCATGTAAGATAGTAGGTGGGGATTTCAACCTGATCATGAACAACCAGCTCGACAAGTTACCATTGGGAAATAGAAGACGAGCAGATCTGTTAGAGGGATTTGTGGATTCCGCTGCTCTTGTGGATTGTTGGAGACTACACCATCCACAGGACAGGGAATTTACGCATTATTCCCATGCTCATGACAGTTGGTCCAAAATAGATTACATGTTTTTGTCCTCTGAGGCCCTACACAGTGTGTCACACATTTCCATTGGCGACATGGTGGTCTCGGATCACTCTCCGGTCCTGCTAGATATGACAGACAGATTCCCCAGAGGTGAGGACTACATTTGGAGATTCCCCAATTTTCTAGCAACTGATGAGAATTTCCTAGCCCTGCTAAAGGGGTGGTGGATGGAATTTTGCACTGATAATCAGGCTCATATTAATTCCCCGCTTCTGTTCTGGGAAACGGGTAAAACTGTTCTGAGAGGTAGATTAATCTCATATGTGTCCTCACTGAAAAAGATAGCCAAGCAACGATACCAGGCAGCTAGTGGAGCGGTGCGCAGGGCATATGCTGATTTCCTCCTGGCTCAGACTCCAGCAAATAGAGAGACTTGGGTCTTGGCCCGGAGGGACTTTGACATATGGGCGGATAAACTGGAAAGTATTAAAAGAACTAAGTTAGAGTCTGACTTGCATAAATTTGGACATAAATCCGGGAAACTATTGGCCTCACTGGCCAAGGGTAGGCAGCCTAAAACGCATATACGATGTTTGCGGAGTGGTAGTGGGACCAGGGAGCACAGACCTAAGCACATAGCGGACATCCTTGGAACCTATTTTGCACAATTCTACCGAAAAGGCGGAGAGGATGAGGTAGGATGTGACTCTTTCCTAAACAGTCTTTCCCTTCCAGCTCTCACTGAAGAATAGCTGTTAATTCTTAATGCCCCTATATCTGCTGTAGAAATACAAGCTACTATTAAAACCTTCCCGTCTGGGAAAGCCCCGGGACCTGACGGGTACACAGCAGATTTTTATAAAGCCCTGAACGTACAACTATCCCCTGTGCTGTCTACCGTCTTTTCAGAGGTGGTTAACGGAAGTGATGTTCCGGAGCATATGAATACTGCCCTAATCACGCTCATACATAAAAAAGGAAAGGATCCAGAAGATCCATCCTCTTATAGACCTATTTCTTTGATTAACCAAGACTTGAAAATATTGTCGAAGCTACTTGCCAATAGACTAGCAGACATCCTCCCATCTTTGATATCACCAAGGCAAGCAGGTTTCATTAAAGGACGGTCAGCTGTTACTAATATTAGAAAGGTGTTTTTGGCACTGTCGGTTGCGGGCTCTATGAAATATAGGGGACGCAATCCTGCCATTGTTACTTTAGACACGGAAAAAGCCTTTGACACTATCAGTTGGGGCTGGCTTAATCGGGTATTAGATGCAATGGGTTTCTCTGGTCTGTTCCGTTCAGTACTTGCTAAAATATATTTGAATCCGCGGGCATGGGTCAGTATCCCGGGTTTCCTGTCACCGTGTTTCTTGCTTCAAAGGGGCACGAGACAGGGATGCCCCCTATCCCCCCTTCTCTTTGACTTAACGATAGAACCGCTTGCTCAATACCTGGACTCATCTGGAGTGTTTGAGGGTTTGGAGGTGGGTACACATCAGTTGCGTCTAGCTTTGTTTGCGGACGATATAGTTCTATTTATGGTAAACCCTGTCTCAGACATGTCTGGGGTTACACAGGCTTTACAAACCTTCGGATCATTTTCAGGGCTAAGAGTTAATTACTCTAAAAGTGAGATCCTGTTTCTCCGTTCTCTAACTCCTGCTAGTTCAGTAAGAACTATAGCAAACATACCTATTGCTAGTTCTCATATAACATATCTGGGCATTAAAATAGGTAGGACAATGGAATCGGTGTATAGACTTAATTTTCAACCCTTGATCACTAAAATCATTGCTGAACTGCAAAAGTGGCATAATCTCCCACTTTCGTTGATGGGGCGCAATCATTTACTTAAAATGATGTCCATGTCAAAATTATTATACCCGCTGCAAACTATACCTTTGCTTTTGAAGCATACCGACGTGAATAGACTACGGACCGCCTTTACGAACTTTTTATGGAAAGGCAAGCCACCTAGGATTAGCTATCTAAAATTAACAGCGCCAGGGGAGTTATGTGGTATTGCTGCTCCTGATGTTAGACGTTATAATCTTGCCTGTATGGCTCCACATATAGCAGATTGGATAAACAAAACCAACTTTTACTCAGACTATACACTGGAGGGTGAATTCTGTGCTCCCTGGTCCCTTGCGGCTTTGCTACACGCAAGGCTGGTTAATATTCCAGCGGTAATTAAGAGTTCCATTCTGATCAAAGATACTATAGCGTCCTGGAGAATCCTGAGACGCAAGTACTGGCTACCCTTTCGTGTATCAAAACATCTTCCCTTATGGGGAAACCCGGAATTTAAGCAGGGACAGTTCAACAGGCTATTTGTTGAGTGGAGGGCTAAAGGGATAACTCATGTTAGGCATCTGTTGCATGACACAGAACCCCGTTGGTTGGACATCCATGAATTAATTGATAAATTCTCCCTACGCCCTTTCCAGACCATACAATTTGCCCAAATTAAAGATGCTTTTCACTCTAACTTGGTACTTGTACACAAGGAGATTAAAAGGAATGTACTGGACGGATTGCTTGATCTGGGGGGAGGGGGAGGAGGTAGGAGTTCGGTATCTTCTATATACTATGGATTCCGCAAGGAAGACTCTCAAAATTGTGATGCACAAAACTTCTGTAAATGGGAAGAACAGCTGGGGGTGGACGATCTCACTCACAGAATACAGAAAGGTTGGCTGCGGGTGAGGGAACACGTGGTGAATGAAGTGTGGAGGGACACGCAGTTAAGAATAATACATAGGGCAATCTATGGATTTAACATCCCACCACACCCACTTAAACCGGACCGCCTAATCAACTGCCCTAAGTGTCATCTCGAATATTCAGATCTGCTTCATGGCCTATGGTCGTGCCCTCATAGCTTACGTTTGTGGACCTCGATCGGGGGAATGGTTCATAAGCTTTGGGGAATTAGAGTCCAAATGACTCCCTTGCTTTGCATTTTTCATTGTGTGGAGGATGATGATGGAGAAAAGAGTCTTCCACATCTCTTCCACTCTATATGCATGGTAGTGAAACGCACTATATTACAACGTTGGTTGGAGCCAACAGCTCCCACCATGACCATGAAAGAGTCCCAAATGAAAAAGGTGTTCCATTTGGAAAGGTTATTCATAATGAATACAAAGGGCAAACATGCGCAAAAGTTGTTCAAGAAGTGGAAATCTTTTATTGTTTGCTACATGTCAGATACGGAAATTAGGCAGATAATGCAACCGTTCACTCTCACTGAGTGGTACTTATTAGAAAGTCTAAAAGGCAGCCTGGAGAGGTTGGAGGTACAAGTTACAAATAATGTTTGACGCTTGCTAATTTACTGCTCGCTTATTGTCTGATAATGATCCGCACGGTTTGAGTGGTGCAAAACACACTGGATGCAGGACTACCACTCACATACTGGGTCGCAATATTTCAACGCCCCATAGAGACTGCTCTGAACCATGAGAGGACTGATCCCAAGTTTACATTATATATATATTTTTTTTTTTTTGTAATGTTGCAAACTGGAATGTTTGCTTACTTAAGAATAGGGTCTGCGTACCCTACATACCATGCTCACTCATTGTATTGCTTGTCGGGGTATTCTCCCGAATGTTGTATGTTTAAACTCTGAAAATTAATAAAATTAAATTAAAAAAAAAAAAAAAACTTTCTCCAAACTTGGATCTAAACTTAGCAATTCCCAATGTTTGGTCAAGGCAGATCCTATCATTTTCCACTGTGGATTATATGTGGATATAATATATAATTATATATATATACTAGCAGAAGGACCCGGCTTCGCATGGGTATATTTCCACTATTTTGCTTTAATGTTTGTGTGTGTTGTTATAAGATAGACTATATCTCCCATAACAGTGACCTCTACCTCACCCTGCCCACTTAACAGTAACCTCCATAGCACACCTAACAAGTATTGCTACTCCACACCATATTCATTATAAAAATAAATTTTTATTGTGCATACACATAATAACATTACAATATAAAATCCACAATAATAGTGAAAGGTAACATGGAGATAAACACATATGCCTACATGTGCCCGAACACTAATGCCCTCTTATAGTAAGATCAAATGCAATCAGCCCAGCCTAAAAATTGCTAAGTGCGTCCATAGTGCTCACTAGTACAATATAGATATGTCACTGGACTTAATAAGACACAAAGCGTGGGCACAAAAATCATTTAATGCTTACATAGAGTAGATAGGGGTCCGGGATCACAGCAGGCAGCACACCCAACAGCCGTTTCGCACCCTTGATTCCTCTTGGGGCGTGATCTTAAACAGACATCCCCTCCTTTAAATACCCGCTCAGCACCGCCCCACAGTTATCTCAACCAATCACATGCGTCGCCCTAGGTGAGGACAGCTTGTCACTCACCCACACTTCCTCATACGTCATAATCCTACAGCCCTGTGTCACACATACTGCGCCGGCTCATCCACTTCTCCCGCCTGTATTCTTAGCCTGAACTGTTCCGGTCATGTGGTGCGACAGAGTGCCACCCCTAAAAAACCACATGATCGGAGCACACAGGAGAAGAAACATTCAATTGCACATATGTGCAGACCAAGACATCAATAATAAAAGCAGTAATAATAGAATGTCAGTTTTACTATAGTGATCCTAGTGTAACACTCAATAGAGAAAGCATGCGCTTTAAAAAAAAAAAATTGTGAAAAATTTTTTTAGATAAAAAATTCCGCTTGTTAACATAATAATCACAGTGAGAAAATCGCATGTTCACTATACCATAACCTCAATTAATACACCTCTGAATCTATTCATAAATATATGGACCAACCTATTATACAAAGTGTTTGACTGAATTGCAATCACATTTAAAATCACATAATTTACAAAACGTAATAATTACAGTGAAATAATCACATGATCACTATGACATAAACTCAATTGATAATTAGTGATAGAATAATGAAAAAAAGATAAGAGAGCTAAATTATTGGTAACAAGTAATAATAAGTGAAGGTGCTGGTGTCCGTGCAAAAGGGTGAAAAAAAGTGCAAGTGCAAAGAAGAGGAGAAAATTGTGCTCATAATTACTAACTTTACATATGATCATATTATACACAAGATTCGCTTGTCACTTCAACAACACATATATACAATTGTAATAACTCATCATATTGGATCAGTGAAAATAATTATAAAGACAAATAAAAATATAATAGTGGTAGCAAGATCAGTGTAATCATAGAATTATGTATCTCAGGTGGCTGTCATTGATTCTTCATTGTTCCATATTGTCACCACTATCACAAGAAGGAGGAAGACCATGATTAGGACAACAATGGATGCATTGTTAAAGGGCAGTACATCTGCAGGAAGGAGGGAACAAAGATGTTAAAATATACAAACAACAATAACCTGTTAAAACCAACTACCCGCAAAGGGATGTATACACATAGAGCCGGGTCATCCTAATGCCAAAGTAACCACATATTATCACTTAGAGGAACGGGGCAAACGTATTGTAGTCATTCAGCCCACAGGGGGTAACCGTCTTCAACACATGTATCCATCGGGTCTCCCGCTGAGCCAAGAGCCTCTTCCAATTACCCCCTCTATTTGGAATTTTTACATGATCGATCCCACGGAATCTCAGTTTATCCGCCTTGCAGTTATGCACCAATTTAAAGTGTTTAGGGATAGTTGTTAATGTGCTAATGTCTTGTATTTCACGTGCTGCCTCAATTCCTAATATATGTTCCCGGATGCGTTTTTTAAAAGGGCGTGAGGTCATTCCGATGTAGATTAATTTTCATGGACAACATGCCCAATTGACCACCCCAGTTGTGTTGCAATCAATTGCATGGGTAATCTTGAGTTCCCTCCTATAGGATGAATCACAAAACACGTCACATCTATCCATGTTTATACATGCTACACAATGGTTACATGGCTTGTTACCCCACCGGGGGCCTCTAGATGAGAACAATTGAGGGATCCGTTTCATATATTCACTCTGCGTCAGCATATCCCTGAGGTTTTTTGACCTCCGGAATGTAATGCTAGGTTGTTTTTTAAGTGTTCTGTTCAGGACTGGGTCCACCGTAAGGACACCCCAATGCCTGAACAGGATCTTCCTTACCTCTTCACTATGTTCACAGAATGTGGTAATAAACCTGATCTCCTCATTTTCACTTTTTGTTTGCCTCTTAGTAGTTCAGGTCGTCGTGCCATCCGGGCGCGTCTATAGGCCCTACTGACAGATCGTTCACTATAACCCCTATCGCGAAATCTCCGGTGCATATCAACTGCCTGTCTCTCGAAATCCGCATCGCTCGAGCATATGCGTCTGGCCCACAGGAACTGACCAACCGGTATATTATCTATCAGTTGCCTGGGATGTGATGAATCTGCTGAAAGCACACTATTTACAGATGTTTCCTTCCTGTATAGATCTGTACAGGTCCTCCCATTTATATCCACCCGAAGTTTAACATCAAGGAAAGTCACTTCCTGTTTACTGACCGTATAGGTCAGTCGGATGTTTTTGGTGTTCTGATTTAGATATTCCATAAAGGTATGTATCTCCTCCAATGAGCCCTGCCATACAATCAGCACATCGTCGATATATCGCCCCCAGTACTGTACCCTATCCGCCAATTCAATGGCTTCCACCTAGAGCACCTCTCTCTCCCACAGCCCCAGGAATAAATTGGCATACGAGGGCGCACAAGACGCCCCCATTGCCGTACCCTGGAGCTGTAGGAGAAAGAGGCCCCCAAACAGGAAGAAATTGTGCGTAAGCACAAACTCCAATAACAAGAGTAAAAAACGGCACTTACTGGGGACGATACTCGAGTGCTGTAGGAAAAAGCTGACAGCTGACAGCCCATCCTCATGTCTGATGCATGTATAAAGCGATTCAACATCGCAAGTTATCAAAAACATATCGGGCTCCAATTGTAAATCCTCCACTTTCCTTAGAACATCATTTGTATCCTTGATATACGATGGTAATTCCTTAACTAGTGGGTGCAGATGGTATTCAATATACTTACAAATTTTGTCATTTAAGCTGTTCATTCCCGAAACGATCGGTCTTCCCGGAGGTTGGCTGGCATTCTTATGCACTTTGGGTAAAAAGTATATTGTCGGTGTCACCGGGTATTCACTCAGGAGGTACTTCTTTTCTTTTTCCATAATGATCCCTTCTGTAACACCCTGATTCAGGATAGAATCCAATTCCTGTATGAATTTACTGGTTGGGTTGAACGTAAGTCTTTTATAGCATTTTTGATCATTAAGTTGTCTCCAGGCCTCTTGTTCATACATGATACGAGGCCAGATCACAATGTTCCCACCTTTGTCAGCCCCTTTAATTACCACATCGTCCCACAATTTGATCTCCTTAAGGGCTCTCCTTTCCCCCATAGTGCAGTTGTCAATTTCAGCAGCACTATTTAGCTTTTCCAGATCCCTACATACAAGTTGTACAAACAACTCAACATTGGGTGATAGTGACAAAGGGGGGAACCTTGTGGACTTAGGTTTGAGATGTTTTGGAAACTCACCCCTTGCATCCTCCTGTTCTTCTAATAGTTCTGTAAGGATGGCAATAGTCTCCTGCTCCTTACTTGTTGACAACCTCGGATCTTGTTTCTGCTGATAGATCTTCTTTAAAATCAATTTCCTCGCAAATAGTTGTACATCTTTTACTGTGGAGAAGACGTCCAATTTACTAGAAGGAACAAACGACAACCCTTTTTGTAAGATACTTAGTTGATCCGTTGTCAACACGTGTCGATAGATTAATTACCTGAGGGGTATTTGTCGCTGTTTCTAGCCGTTTCTCATTGGTCTGCTCCTGAGTTTCACCATTTTTTCGTTTCATAAGGCGTCGCGGGTATTTCTTCCCTCCTTGGTGCCCGGTATTTTCATCTTCACTCCTGGAGGTCACTGATGAAATAGACATTGATCTCTGTCTCGTTCGTGTTTCTCCCGTCTTCCAACGATACACTCTTCATTTTCAAAATCACTTCTATCTCTCTGTAATTTCTTAATCTTTCTTGTTTTAATTTGATTTTCCCAATTGATGAATGCCATATCCACCTCTTTTTTAAAAATTTCCCATTCATTTGTGGTTAATTGTGTTAAAATGTCTTTCTCCAATTCCTCAATTTCCTGTTCCAATTTAACTAGCGTTCTCTTATTAAGATCGATTATCGATAACATAAGGGAATTCGAACATTGGTTACATATGTTTTCCCACCTGCGACAAAATTCTGGATCGTCTCTCCCAAAAGAGGGAAAGGTCTGTACTCTCAGACCCCTTGGGATGAGTGACTTCAACATATACTGTTCCAAACTTGCTCTGTTCCACCACGTTCTAAGACTTTTGTGTAATAGATTTTTTAATTTAATCTTTAGTTCCTTGGCATCCCGATGACCCGGCTCAGTGCTACCTCCATCGTTACCCGAAAAAACTGCTTCGACTTGGGACATCTTCGACTTGTCCATAAAATTGCGCAAATAGCATAAAATACTCTGGATCTGCCCGACCCGGGTTTCGCTCCACACAAGCTTCGTCAGGGGCGTGCACATGTGAATAGTCCCGTACGCTGACCTCCATACAATGGCGCACTTGCATTGACAGGCGTCAATGCAAGTGCGTCATTGTATGGAGGTCAGCGTACGGGACTATTCACATGTGAACGCCCCTGACGTGGAGCGAAACCCGGGTCGGGCAGATCCAGAGTATTTTATGCATTGCGCAATTTTATGGAAAAAGTTTGTGAGTACAATAAATGGTAATGATTTTATAGTGCATTGCGGTACTGACTATGAAGGTTATTTAACTCATGCATAGGAGTGAAGACACCCGCATTTCACCAGAGTACCAACTATCCATTGATATGTTTGAATAATCGGAGGATCTGGTGAGTGAACTTGAAATAGCGCACTAAATCAATACTGGCGGTACTTCACTATGTGCCTTTCCTGATTCCACAGAGTGCTAAATACAGGATAAGGAAGGCGGTATATGCTTGGTTTGAACTGGTGGAAGGCCGGTTGTTGAAGTCACCTCCTGGGAGACTAATAAGTGGCTGTTTGCGCGGTCCAGATAAAGACATTTGACGACTACGTGAGAAAACCACCCACCTCACAATAAGGACTCGCTGCATTTTAGAAGGAGTGGATACGTATATAGACATTTTTTTTTTTCTGCACTAATGCCCTCTTATAGTAAGATCAAATGCAATCAGCCCAGCCTAAAAATTGCTAAGTGCATCCATAGTGCTCACTACTGTAGTACAATATAGATATGTCACTGGATCTTGTGATAGTGGTGACAATATGGAACAATGAAGAATCAATGACAGCCACCTGAGATACATAATTCTATGATTACACTGAACTTGCTACCACTATTATATTTTTATTTGTCTTTATAATTATTTTCACTGATCCAATATGATGAATTATTACAATTGTATATATGTGTTGTTGAAGTGACAAGCGAATCTTGTGTATAATATGATTATATGTAAAGTTAGTAATTATGAGCACGATTTTCTCCTCTTCTTTGCATTTGCACTTTTTCACCCTTTTGCACGGGCACCAGCACCTTCACTTATTATTACTTTTTACCAATAATTTAGCTCTCTTATCTTTTTTTCATTATTCTATCACTAATTATCAATTGAGTTTATGTCATAGTGATCATGCGATTATTTCACTGTAATTATTACGTTTTGTAAATTATGTCATTTTAAATGCGATTGTAATTTTTACTGAGTCAAACACTTTATATAATAGGTTGGTCCATATATTTATGAATAGATTCAGAGGTGTATTAATTGAGGTTATGGTATAGTGAACATGCGATTTTCTCACTGTGATTATTATGTTAACATGCGGAATTTTTTATATAAAACATTTTTTTCACAATTTTTTTTTTTTTAAAGCGCATGCACCCCACCCCTCAACACCGATCCCCCACAGTGCCCCACCCCCTTAAAATGTGACTTCCACAACACCCCCTGCCCCTCTAACAAAGACCTCCACAGCAGCCCACCCCCTTAACAGTGACCTTCCACAATGATCTACCCCTTAACAATGATATCCATAGGGCCACACCACCTTAACATTTACCTCCACAGCACTCCACTCCCTTAACTGTGACCTCCACAGCGAACCTTCCCCTTAACAGTGACCCCCCCTCACACCGCCACTTTAACTCTGACCTCCACAGCACCCCACCCCCTTAACAGTGACCTCCACAGTGCCCTGCCCCCTTAACAGTGATCTTCACAGCACCGCCCCTTTAAAAGTCACCTTAACAGTACCCCATCCTTTTAACAGTGACCGCAATAGTACCCTACCCCCTTAACAGAGACCTCCACTGTGCCCGCCCCTTTAACAGTGACTACCACAATACCCCACTCCCTTGACAGTGACCTCCACAGTACCTCGCTTCCTTAACAGTGACCTCCACAGTACCCCGCTGCCTTAACAGTGACCTTCACAGCAGCTTCCCCTTTAATAGTGACTTCCACAGTCCCCTGCCCCTTAATAGTAATCTCCACAGTGCCAGCTCCTTTTACAGTGACCTCCATAGTACCATGCCCCCTTAAGGGCCCTGTGACCGTGTGTATGGCAGTTAGTATATGAAAGACCTGTGCGCTTCTATTGGCTAATGCAGGTCATGTGATGTTGCCATATTTGCATTTTTGGGGAATATCTCAGGAACAGTATGTCCTAGAGAGCTGAGACCCGATCTAAAACCTTCCTGGACACCTGATGTACCTATGTGCCAAATGTGGTCGAAATCATATTAACTCACAAATGTTGGGGCAAAAACCCCTTCTCTATAATTGTCAGTGTTCCAATTGAGGTGTTCTTATGAGCGCTCAGAGAGCTGACACAGACACACTGCTGAATCAAATTCTCTCTCTTTTATTCCATACAAGCATACATCTTTATAACACTACAGATCACAGACAAATCTGGCACACCACCAAGGGGGTGGAAATCGAAACTAATGATTTGATTCATACTTCATTAAAGGCAATACGTATGCACCATACTAACAGAATTCTAATAATTAAAAAGTTTCTGCAGCATCTTATTTCAAAATTAGCATTCTCCAGCAGTACATCCCGAAACTCAGAAGAAACATAACTCTCTGTTGTATGTCAAACTCTGATAAGGAAACAAGGGAGCTGCTATCTTGACCTTGCAGCTAGGAACTTCTTATCTATATACACAAAAACTCCCTATATCCTTCCAGCTGGCTCATTAATTTTTCACATATGCACAAGATGGGGGACATGCTTATTCCCCCACTTTGAGATATCTTGGAACAGACATCTTAACCCAGAGGTACTTTAGGTGGGATAGCTCCAACTGCCAGCCGGAGGCCAGATTCCCTCACAGGTATTGATACAGTTCCCAAGACCTCTCAGTAATATTGGTAGTTTCTCCTTTTGGTACAGAACCTGTTGGTGCACATAAACATAAGCTTAATCACAGCAGATACTACTATGATAATCAACACTACTTGCATTATTGTTTGTCTTACCACCAGGGATCCTCCACCCACCCTGCTATGGGGAGATGTACTGCAGTGGAATTATAATTTTGATCATCAGGCCCTGTTCTTTGTGAGACAAACTGCCAACAAGACATATGAATAAGTTATTTAAAAGTCAAAGGGATTGACAGATAAGGCATAGTTCTTGAACTCACGGGACTGTGAGTACTGATCCAACAGTCTTTAATTTTACTGTCAGTGTCATTGAGTCCTCTAAACAACACCTGGTGGTGTCAGATAAGTGCATTGTCCCAGTTATCCTTCAATTGTTGGTACAGTGGCGTTGTTCCCAGGATTAGGGCGGCCATCAGCAGAAGGATCCTCATCCTTGGGCGTTGGAACTTTCTTGCAGTGAGAAGCATGTATCCAGTTGGGCTTTCCTTCAATCTTTACTGCTGTATGAGTAGTCCACAGGACTTGGAAAGGACCATCAAATCTGGGATCCAGGCCTTTCCTCCCATGTCTATTTATCAGTCTCCTGGTTGCAGACTGTGTGTTCCTTCTACTGAATCTGGATCTGGAAGGGAAGCAAACACTTGTTTATGGGTGTACTCAAGCCTCTTTGTGGAGGCCCTCATGTAGCTTGTTAAGCTATCTTTGTTCATTTGGAACTCTTGTGGAAAATACAATCCTAAACTTCCAAACAGAATCTCGACTGGGGATAATCCTGTCTGGTTCAGTAATTTCAGGGACACCATACCTGTACACCAGTTCAGTAACCAGCTTCTTTACTGTGTTCATTGCATTTGCTTTTGCTACTGTGATGGTTTCCGGCCACCCTGAAAAGAGATCAACACACAAGAACACATTCATATACTCCTACCTTAGGCAGTTGTATATTGTCTAAGAATTTGAAGGGCACTCAATCATCCGGTAGTATATGGATAAAATTGGACAGTATTTGTACTATAAAAACGATTGTTGTGTACATATAGGTTGGATATGATCAGATGTGGAGGTATGCAATATATCAGATATGGAGGTATGCAATATATCAATACCCTTTAAATTCATAGATGGATGGATAGGCGTAATGGCCGTATTCCATATGAAAATATGTAAAAATATATAAAATATAAAATCTGCGGTCCTATTAGACTGGCGTATGTACCACTACCAATATATTCATGAAAGATATTAGGCATATGATTAAGTTAGTTTGAATATATGTCCCTAAAAGGCCCAATAGCTGTTCCTTCCTTATATATCCATAGTTCGCTTACTTGATCATACCAGTATATATGGGGGTGCAGTACGCTTGTTGCTTCTTACAGTCTTATACAATATGCCTCTCTGTTATTCATATTTATATCACCACCTTTTGCTAACAGTTTTAAATGCTATGTCTATAGGTAGCGGTTTGTATTCTGGTACTTTACCCCTCCTGTATACGTAGAGCAGTTTGCCGGCACTTCTCCTGGTCCGGTCTGCGTGTTGGTCTCCGTGCAAGTCTTTTTCCGCTGCAAGGACCTGCCGCGGCATCCCACGTGGTCCGGCCGTCTCCTACGTGGCGTCCCACGTGACGGGGCAGGTAAGACTATTGGCTGATGCTCCGATCGCTGTTTGGATACTTTGTTTGCTGTGACAAAGTGTCCGTCCTTTCTCTTTTCTTTATTTTCCTTAGAAGTCTGGCTGTTTCTGATGTAAAACTCTCACTGACAACTGATCAACGATTGGAGCATCAGCCAATAGCCTTCCCTGCCCCGTCACGTGGGACACCATGTAGGAGAGGGCCGGACCACGTGGGACGCCTTGGCAGGTCCTGGCAGCGGAAAGAGACTTGCACAGAGACCAACACGCAGATCGGTCCAGGAGAAGTGCCGGAAAACTGATCTACGTATACAGGAGGGGTAAAGTACCAAAATACAAACTGCTACCTTTAGACATAGCATTCAAAACTGTTTGCAAAAGGTGGTGATATATAAATGAATAACAGAGAGGCATATTGTATGAGACTGTAAGAAGCACTGGTATGATCAAGTAAGCGAACTATGGATATATAAGGAAGGAACTGCTATTGTGCCATTTGGGGACATATATTCAAACAAACTTAATCATATGCCTAATATCTTTCATGAATATATTGGTAGTGGTACATACGCCAGTCTAGTAGGACTGCAGATTTTATATTTTATATATTTTTACATATTTTCATATGGAATACGGGCATTACGCCTATCCATCCATCTATGAATTTAAAGGGTATTGATATATTGTATACCTCTAAATCTGATGTATTGCATACCTCCAAATCTGATCATATCCAACCTATATGTACACAACAATCGTTTTTATAGTACAAATACTGTCCAATTATATCCATATACTACAGGATGATTGAGTGCCCCTCAAATTCTTAGTTTTCTTGTTTCTATATCAGTCCGGGTGAATCGAGAGATGTGCACCTGCCCATAACTAGTCAAGTGGGTGGAGCCACTATTACCCTATAATTTTTTAGTTGTATATAGTTGTGAGCGAAATTATAAGGCATCCATTTTGTATATTCCTGTGCTTTCACAAGAAGGGGATTTAGCCTTGAAAGGCTAAAGTACAGATTACTTAATGGGCACCTACTCCCCCTATGCTGACTATTCTTCTTCTTATCTAAAACTAAACATAGAAACTTGAAGCTTGTGTACAATAGGATGGTGTCCCTTGTATTGTGTATAAATACTTCCACTGCTCATTGCAATAAAGAAGGTCATTATGAGAAACACAACTTGTATGTGTCTCCATATTGTGGCCCAGGGCCGGCTTACTCAGTTATGAGAAATTAGGACACCGCATCACATCAGAAATGTCGGTTTGCGACGACAGAAATTGGCGCCCGGAACAGGGACAGGACATTGAGTAAGGCCATTCGGATCAACAACGGCATGTGCTCCACCGGGACGGACAGACCATAAAGCAGCTGCACGGTAAGAGTTTTATTCTTACAAAATGACCCTCTGTCCCTCCCTGTGTTGGCTGCTACGATCTGGGTGAGTCTTACATGTTATAATTGTCCTGTCCAAAGAACTATGATATTGATGTGATGTTGGTTTAATGCTGCCAGTGTGGAGTTGAGACAATCTCCACAGACCAGGGTTTGTCACGGGCATCTGGTATACGTGTCTCATGACTGCGTTTTGGTACGCGACTCTGGGAGTTCCTGGAGTGCAGCGAGCACTGCAGTCAATTTTGTACTAACTTTGTTAAGTCCGGAGTTGAGACAATCCTACGGACGTCGGGTTTACTTTTGAGTAACCGGTTTACGTGTCTCATGACTGCGTTTTGGTAGCGACTCTGGGAGTTCCTGTAGTGCAGCGAGCACTGCAGTCAATTTTGTACTAACTTTGTTAAGTCCGGAGTTGAGACAATCTACGGACGCCGGGGTTTACTTTTGAGTAACCGGTTTACGTGTCTCATGACTGCGTTTTGGTAAGCGACTCTGGGAGTTCCTGTAGTGCAGCGAGCACTGCAGTCAATTTTGTACTAACTTTGTTAAGTCCGGAGTTGAGACAATCTACGGACGCCGGGGTTTACTTTTGAGTAACCGGTTTACGTGTCTCATGACTGCGTTTTGGTAAGCGACTCTGGGAGTTCCTGTAGTGCAGCGAGCACTGCAGTCAATTTTGTACTAACTTTGTTAAGTCCGGAGTTGAGACAATCTACGGACGCCGGGGTTTACTTTGAGTAACCGGTTTACGTGTCTCACGGCTACGTTTTGGTAAGCGGCTCTGGGCGTTCCCGGGGTGCAGCGAGCACTGTAGCCACGTAACAGAATTAACAAACCAACTGTATGCGCTGTATATGACTGTCAGGTATACAAGACATCTGTTGGGGCTATATATAGTGATGTAAGTAGGTTGTGATGTGATAGTACTAAAGAAATGTGTAAGGTCAGGTAATCTCTATTTGGAAAGATAAAGACTGCATGTTGTTTTATGAGAATCCCTGAATGAGACAGTGTAAGAGAGTGAATGATCTATAAGGGACAAAAGATTATGTCCTTGACTGATGAGGGATTCCAGTAGGTGTGACGTCTTGTATGTGACAAGATGAGTCTGTCTCCCTTAAGGAGATGGAAGGAGAGGGATGTGTGTGAGGAATATAACCAGTAGGAAATTTCCATGGTGAAAAAGTACTCTGGGAACGTGGTGAAGTCTTAGGAAATTGATAAGGGAACCTTCCACGAAGAAGGGTGTCGAAAGAGACTTTATCCCGAGCACACCATAGACTCATCACGTGGCGCATGAGTGACTGAAGCCAGGGATTCAGCATAGCAGTTAGGGATAGCCTGAAAGGATAAGAGTGAGAGTTGTGCGTCCTGAGTGTCTAGTAAAGAGAGTGATTCCCAAATAAGAGAGCAAAACAGTAAGACCAGATTCTGCAGAGTGTAAAACATCCCCAGGAAGATCTAGAAAAGATTTAGGGAAGGAAAGTAAGAAAGGATAGAGGTAAGGCTGAAATGGTAATAGAGGAAATATAGACGGTCACTGTAGTATAGGATGTGCTGGTAATTGTGTTGTCTGGCAGGGAAAGAAATTATAGAGACACCCCGTATTGAAGTTAAGAGACCTGGTGGGTCCCCAAAGTGGTCTTAGTGTAAGTCTTGTCTAGGTGTACCAGAAGGACTGTCTGAGGTAGGAGGACCTTAAGTGGTGTACCAGAAGGACAGTCTGAGGTAGGAGGACCTAGAGTTTGTCTAGGTGTACCAGAAGGACTGTCTGAGGTAGGAGGACCTTAAGTGGTGTACCAGAAGGACAGTCTGAGGTAAGAGGACCTAGAGTTTGTCTAGGTGTACCAGAAGGACTGTCTGGGGTAGGAGGACCTTAAGTGGTGTACCAGAAGGACAGTCTGAGGTAGGAGGACCTAGAGTTTGTCTAGGTGTACCAGAAGGACTGTCTGAGGTAGGAGGACCTTAAGTGGTGTACCAGAAGGACAGTCTGAGGGAGGAGGACCTAGAGTTTGTCTGGGTGTACCAGAAGGACTGTCTGAGGTAGGAGGACCTTAAGTGGTGTACCAGAAGGACAGTCTGAGGGAGGAGGACCTAGGAGAAGCCTGGCCGGCAAATTAATTTTAGGATTAGACTGAGACAGACCATGGGGGCTACAGGAAGTAAGTCCGGGGATCTAAAGAGGAATACTGCCAGACAAAATATTAAGAGAAGGTAGAGATGCAGTGAAAGGGTAAAGCAAGTTGTTGAAAAGGCTAGAATGCCATAAAATGGAAGTTTGGAAGTTGAATAAAATAAATGACACAGTTAAAGGGATATCTTGCATTCAGATTAACCTGAATTAAGACTCTCCCTGTGAGTGTCATATGCCTGGGTAGACTTAGGTCAGTCTCAATAAATGAGACTCCAGAAGTTAAAGAGTTGATCAGACTTTTGGTGTATCCACTTTTGTCCAAGTACAGTATGTAGGTTAGTTATGTATAGGAAAGGTATATATATATATATATATATATATATATATATAGTGAATGAAGTGGTTAAACTGAGGTTTAAAGTGATGGCTATGAACTGTCCTTATTGTGTTTGCTACGGAGTGTAAACAAGAAGAATCGGAGTGATGATTAACTATTTCTTTCCCAATTTCTAATTCTTTTTTTTAAGGGGAATGCGCAAGGTGAACTAAACTGTACTTTGATACTGATAAGTGATTTTAATGATGATGTTTGTATATAGTTTGGGATATCCTTTATATTTATCAGTAAGTCCACGTGGCATTGTATTCAGTTTGTTTATCTTGTTATATGCATTTTTAAGGTTTTGTCTTGAATGATTTGATTTGTATCTGTTATATGTTTCTGTTTGCAGGAGAGAAGACAAGAATGATCATTATTAGCCAGAAATTGTGTTTTTAATATGTTTCTTTCTCCCTGAATATCTGTGTGTAAATGGATTGTTGAGTTTTAGGAAAGCTGGGTATTTGTATAAAGGGAGACAGTGGGGGCCGTACCTGTGAGTGAAGTGACGCTGAAAAGGGGTAATGGAATGTGTAGCCTAAAGTGCTGCTGTTGTAAATTGATTGTTTGAGTGTGTGCAGTTTGTAGCCAAGGCCAAATGTGAATGGTTGATAACTCACTAATTGTGTGGAGAGAGATTAGAATCACGTATGTTTTATGTGTTTTTATATAATGTGTATGGAGCTCCAGGAAAACCTTTTGTTTGTTATTTGTCCATTTGCTTATCCTTATGTGTTCAAGAACCTGTGTGTGTGTGTTAATATATTGGGAAGTTTCTTTGTGTCTGTCCCCAGATGATGTTTCTATGTCGGTTATATGTTAAATGTTGAGTCTGTTTCTTGTTATGTTTGTGTGAAACTAAGTTCTGACCTCAGGTGTTGCTAAAAAAAAAAAAAGGTTGGGGGGTTCCATCTCTCCTTGGGGCAAACAGTGCTTTAATTGGCTTGAGAGCCAATCACCCCAGACCAGCTGTCTGCAGATGAGGTGCTGGCCTACATAACAAGTCATATCTCAAGGCCTATTTAAAGAGTTGACTTATAGGATAGCTGCCTTATATCTGGTGGCATCAGAGGAGGAGCTTATTAAGAGCTAATTTTCATCCCTTTCTTGGCAAATAGAAAACTAACTAGGAGAGAAAGGTCCCAAAAGTCCAACCAAGAAAGATGGACCTAGATGATAGAAGGGAGGGAACAGCTAAGCTTCCTGTTCAGTAGGTGGGAGGCTTCTGGATATTTACAATAGCCCATGTAGGACCAACAAAATTACAGAGGAAATAGATGCATTTTATGATCTGAAATATGCATTGATTGTTTTGATGCTTTTCTCCCTCTCTACAGCCGGTGTCAACTGTCCTGTTTGGTTGCTTGTGCCCCTCTCCACCAAGACCATGGAGGCAGGCATAGTCTGTTGGGGTATTATTCAGTGGTCCTGCACCCTGTAACCATAGGATATATATTTGTGCATGAACAGTTGTAGGTGTAGCCCAACTTGTTACAAAGCTGGTGTCTAAAGTTTTATCAAACTAGACACCTGTCTATAGCTAACCCAGACACATTTCCAAGGTTGGATTCATCAGATATGTGGTTTCACTTCTTACTCTCTAATCTTGTGAAGTGTTACAATATTCTGAATCCAACTACCTTGCTGCTCGTATATTTGGAAAAGGGGGGAGGGCATGGAGAAATAGGAGAACAATGTGAAATCCAGTCTCTAATTTTCCAACTAGTCAGCGAGAAATGCCCAGTTATCATGAGAAAAACAAAATATGACGACAAGAGGTTGGCAAATATTCCTTTTGTACCACTCAATAATCTGTCTGCTGAGTATTTTGTAGATGGCTCGAGATCATGGAACAAGGACCAAGGACAATTCGTCACCGGGTATGCTGTAGTCCATAATGGTGTGGCAGTGATACAGAAACCACTCCCGTCTAGTCGTTAGACACAAGATGCGGAGCTGAAGGCAATCACTGCAACGTGTAATCTGCATGAAGGAAAGGAGGTGAACATCCATATGGAGTCGAGCTACGCGTTTGGTGTAGCACATGACTTTGGAGCCATTTGGCGGAGCTGTAGTTTCTGGAACTTTGTAGGTAAACTTAGAATGCTAAGGCTGTACGACAGATATTTGACGGATATTAAATAAAAGGGCAACCATGGTGAAGGTGTCAGCACACACCAAAGAGCAGACCCCTGAAACGCTGAGTACATTGTCAGATCAGGCAGCCAGAAAGACAGCATTACTCCCCTTGATGGTGGCTGTCCCATCGGCCATGCCTGCAGTAGAAGTAGAACTGCCACAGACCGTCCAGAACCAGACATCCCCTCATAGGTAAAATGTATGAATGGAGGGAGGTGCCATACAAGGAGAAGGAAGGTCCTGGCGTATACACACTGAGGTCTGTCTGCCCTGTTGTTTGTTTTCACTGATGGCGACCCTGTTTCAGTCAGTGGTTGATAACTTCAGTTGCATAACTAGTTTGCCCCAGGGTTTCAGAATATGGCTGAGAAAAAGTTGTACAGGTATGCTTTACATGTGCAAGGCATAACCCTGGAAAGCCTACCAGAGTACTCAGGAAAAGCACGAGACCAGATTACCCGTTTCAGAGATTGCAGATGGACTACATACAGCTGCCTAAGGTGGGTAATTATGTGTGTGTCTTGGTCTGAGTAGACTTGTTCTCTGGATGGCCTGAAGCCTGGCCGGTGATGCATGCTGCTGCAAAAGCCACCGCTCAGAAACTGCTGAAGTAGTGTGCAGATATGGGGTCCTGGATGTAATAGAAATTGGGTGTACACATTTCACAGGGGAAATCATGAAAGCAGTGACAGAGGCCTTAGGCATCCAACAAGCATTCCATGTTTCATACCACCCCCAAAGATCAGGAAAAGTTGTAAGAACAAATGACACACTTAAATTGAAGGTTTAAATAGCCATGGAGGAGACCAGGGAAGAATGGGGTTGACAGCTTACATGTAGTTTTGTTCTCAATCAGGTACACTCCATGTAGAAAAACTAGATTGACCCCTTATGAAATCCTCTTTGAGCCTGTCCCTAGTAATGGTCTGTATTTTCCACAAGTATTGGTCATGGAACATGGTTCCTTGTCAGAATATGTGCAGGCCCTACAGGCACAATTGCATAAGGTACATAAACAAGTGTTTGCATCTATTCCAGATCCCAATAGTACTGAAAGGAGCTTTGAAACCAGGAGACTGGGTGGTCCTGATGAGACTGTCAGGAAAACCTCGACCCCCAATTTGATGATCCTATCCAAGTCCTTTTGACAACTACCACTTCAGAGAAATTGCAAGCAAAAACAAATTGGGTCCATGCCATCCATTACAAGAAAGTTTTGAGTGTCGAGACTGGAAGAGATGCCTCTCATTCCCCTTGTGTGGCTATTGATTTTGGTGAAAAGAATATGGACTCTTATTGAGATGCTGAAGGAGAACTGGGACAATAAGTTTCTTAAACATCACCGAATATTGCATTGCTGGTAGTTTATCTCAAAAAGGAGAGAGACAGGATGACCAAAAATATAATTCCACAGCAGTAGCCTTCCCTGTAGCTGGGTGGGTAGAGGTCCCTTGATGGCAAGCAAATGTCACTGCTTAGAAGGATGGAACAATACGGGTATAGGATTTTGATGGACAGAAGTGGGGTAGGACAAAGGTACCTTCATTTAGGAGAATTATGGTTCACTGTCCAGGTCTCATTTAGACTTTTAGAAGGGGTAGGAAGGCACAGACCGAGGCAATATGCAGGGGCTAGTCAGTACTCTCCACAACCATGTGAATACAACAGGTTATTTTCTTTAGTGAAGGTGACAAAGATTAATGTGGTCCCCAAGCACACCCTATATAAGAGGGCAGCTGAGAATCACCTCAGACCAAGAGAGAGGCCACATGTAGTGTCAATGGAAGGAACAAACAGATTTGTCAGTAAACTGTTCTTATATCCTGGATGATGCAGATATGGGAGAAATTAGTGGAAGATTACTTAGAATATCAAAATTTGTGAGGTTTTGGGGATGCTCAGACTAGTACTGTACAGGCTCATCTTATATTAGGAACTAATAGTGCTAGATTAGTCAACAGCAAAAGATGGGGGATATCTGCCAAATTATTGGGCCAACCTGCTGCCACTATATCGACCGATAGGGAAATCTTCAGGTTAGGGCCCTAAAACAAAAGTTGTTAAGGAAATGAGAGAAAGATGGTTTTGAAGTATAGTTCAAGTTCTATTAATCATATATGTAATAGTAAGTTTTTGGGTCATAAGAAAACTGTGTAAGAAGAAATGGAAAACTGTTACAGTCGGATATTCCATCAAGCAAGATCTCCCACTGGAAAGATCCAGCAAGTGTAATTGTGATGTAATTTGCAGGATGCTCAGGAGGGAATCAGGTGAAGAGATAGCAAGTCCTGGATGTGTGATTAGCACATGTCAATGTACCTCCTGAGCAATACCTAAAATTATTCACAAAAGGGGGGAATTGTGAGCGAAATTATAAGGCATCCAATTTGTATATTCCTGTGCTTTCACAAGAAGGGGATTTAGCCTTGAAAGGCTAAAGTACAGATTACACAATGGGCACCTACTCCCCCTATGCTGACTATTCTTCTTCTTATCTAAAACTAAACATAGAAACTTGAAGCTTGTGTACAATAGGATGGTGTCCCTTGTATTGTGTATAAATACTTCCACTGCTCATTGCAATAAAGAAGGTCATTATGAGAAACACAACTTGTATGTGTCTCCATATTGTGGCCCAGGGCCGGCTTACTCAGTTATGAGAAATTAGGACACCGCATCACATCAGAAATGTCGGTTTGCGACGACATAGTCTATCTGCAGTCTCTGGAATGGGTAAAGTGGCCTGGGGATTTGCTTGCTTGGAGTTTTCACCTCTTGATCGTGATTGTTCAATGCACAGACCATACATCCTTGTACAAACCGAGAGGCTACTGTAGAAAATCCTAGAGCAATCCACCCTGCACTAACAACACTTACCATGGCACCTTCTGATAGGTGAGTGGGCCTCCTGAGCCATAGCTGGTTATAGAGGGCACGGTAGACAAATTTTGTCCTTGTTTCTCCAAATTCCATGTTCATCAGGTTTGGCCCCTTGTTTTGCCCAAAGTTCTTTTTCCTCTGGAGGGGCTTGTTCGAGCATTCTTTGAAATGTACTTACAAAAATATCCTCAGGTCTCAAGGCTCTCACCGGGGTGGCTTTAGCATTTAGTGGCTGGAGTGCAGCTTATTTGGCTGCCTTGTCTGCTCGATCATTGCCTTTTGCTTCCACCGTGGTACATCTTGTACGAGCCTTTACCTTAATAATAGAAACCTCCCCTGGTAATAACAGAGAGTTCATACGTTCAAGTACAGAGTCTTTATTTTTAATTGGCTGGCCTGCTGATGTTAGAAAGTCTCTACCCTGCCGTAATGGTCCATAGTCATGTGCAATACCAAAAGCATACCTTGAGTCCATGTAGATGTTCACCTTTTTCCCTTTGGCCAATTTACACGCCTCAATGAGTGCCTTTGGGAGGCTGCCTGTACCTTCTATGCCCCCTTCCCCCGTTTCTGAATCTGTGATTGGTAACAAAGTAGCAGGATTCAGAGACGTACATCTTTTGAAAGAAATCTTAGCAGGCATGAGGAGTGCACATTGGAGTCTGAGTTGCCTGGCCATAGAAATATGCTTAGGTTAAACCTGTGTTAATGTGCCCTGTATGTCATGGGGTGTTTGTACAATCACTGGGTAGTCTAACACAATTTCAGAGGCCTTTTCTATCATTGGTTGTACCGCCGCTACCTCTCTAACACAGGAGAGGGCGCCTCTGGCAACAGGATCTAATCTGGCTGAAAAGTATGCCACTGGCCGCTGGCAGTCACCATGTATCTGAGTCAGTACATCCGAGCTGTGACCCTGCATTTCTGAACAGAACAAGTGGAATTACTCATCATATTTTGGAATACGCAGGGCTGGCGCCGAAGTTATGCACAGTTTCAATGTATGAAAATTATTCACTGCCTCTTCTGTCAGGTGAAATGGGTCAGATGACAGACAATCATACAGAGGCTGCATTAACATGGAGGCATGTCTAATCCAGGGGTGACAGTATGACACCAGCCCCTAATACACCCTTAGGCTTTTTGCTCCTTTGGGCACTTGTATCCTTTCAACAGCCTCTTTTCTTTCTGAGGTTAGATGGCGAGCTCCATGGGAGAGGCAGTGTCCTAGAAATACAACTTTCTTTCGACAAAACTGTAGCTTCTGTTTTGAGGCTTTACACCCGTTCTGATGTAGGAAAAATTAAAAAGAGATATAGTTGTCTCACAGCAAGTCTCATTGTCTTCAGCACACATCTACGTTTGTAACAGGACCACTGAGTTTGTAAGGCCAGATTGCAGAGCCTGTGTATACCTCTTTGGGGAGTTCTGAGCTCCCTGAGGCAGGACGGTCCAAGAATACTGTTTACCCTCAAATGTAAAGGCAAACAGATACTGACAGTCTTGGTGCAATGGGACACTAAAGAAAGCATTTGCCAGATCTATCACTGTGAAACACGTAGCAGTGGATGGAACTTGTGACAGTAAGCAGTAAGGTATGTGGGTTTGGCACTATTGGAGTTTGTAAAACTGTCACCTTGTTAACTTCTCTAAGATCATGAACCATCCTGTAACTGACAGGCTGTCCCTTAACTGGTTTCGTCTTTATTGGGAACAACAGGGTATTAGCGGGAGATACTGTTTTTATCAATACACCTGCCTGGAGAAAAGCATCAATTTGACTGGCCACTGCTATCTCCTGGGCATGACTGAGGGGATACTGCTTCACTTGAGGGGCTGACATCCTGGCTTAAGATGCAGATGGCTTAAGATGCACAGTGACATGGAGAAGTTTCCCTATATCTGTTTTTGATGTTGCCCATAAATCCCTTGGTACCACCCCAAGAACAGCCTGGTCTACAATGGTTATTCAGTCTCAGGCAGGGCCAATGTCGCTATTAAGGGACATAATACTTCCTCTGGGGCCCCAAAATCTACACGGGTAGTGCCATTGGGGTAAAAGTGTATGTGGGCTCCCAGTGCTTGCAAAACATCAGTCTCTAAAAGTGGTTCTGGCAGGTTTTCTTTAACTAACAATTGGGTAACAACCATACTATCTTTTATCTTAGTTTAACTGGCTCAGATTCACGGACAAAAACTGTTTCTTCTGTAAATCCCACAGCTGGTACATTACAAGTGGTTAACTGATGTTGCCACAAGAAAGTCTGGTCTAATACTGTTTTGGTTTCAACCTCACAAGCTACTTTTATCCATATATCAACCACTTCTTCACATCCATGATCCTTTATCCAACCACAATGTGTTCTTCTGAATCTTTCCCAGACTTCTAGGTTAAGATTCCCATACTTCATCCCTGCCTTCTCAAACACTCTGTCCACATTCTTCAGACCCTCCTTACCTCCTCTTTCCTTCACCAATGTTTTGGCTGTCTTATAACCTTCGGGTATACTAAAATTATTCCCCATTGGTCTTCAACTGTAGTAGAACAATTATAGAAAGTAACAAAATTCAGACGTCTGTTTCCCCTCAGTTTCCTCAGAGCTTCCTCACTATATCACCTAGTGTACTCTGTTACTGAGCCTAAGTTTCCTCAGTGCTTCCCCACTATATCACCTAGTGTACTCTGTTACTGAGATTTATTATACAAATCAAATGTCTACAAACCGGACATCGGAGTCCAAGGACTTTGATTTCCCTTTTTAATATGGTCTGCAATTTTCCAAACACAGTAAAGAACAAACAAAACATACACCATGACTCCTAAAGCCAGACCAAAAACATCCCAATCAAAGTTACTCATGATTAGAAACTAAACCCAACAATCATAGGAATTTTAAACTTTCAAGGTTCTTTATCAATATGGACTCGACTATAAAAGGATTTTATACGTATGTTCCTTCAACAATCCTCGAACCGGACAACCGGTCAGGGAGGCACAGATAAAATGTAAGATAAAGTCTCTAACCTTGCAGCGCTGCCCTTTATATCTGTCCATCCCGGTCTGGATTATTGGATAAGTTGTCGGAAATCAATGAAGTGTCCTTTAGTCAAGGCCTACGTTGGGCGCCAAGTTTTGTTGGGGAAAAAACCCTTTTCTATAATTATCGGGGTCCCAATTGAGATGTTCTTATGTGCGCTCAGAGAGCTGACACAGACACACTGCTGAATCAAATTCTCTCTCTTATTCGAAACTAATGATTTGATTCGTTATTCATAAAAGGCAATACTTCCGCACCATACTAACAGAATTATAGTAATTAAAAATTTGTGCAGCAACTTATCTCAAAATTTGCATTCTCCAGCAGTACATCCCAAAACTCAGAAGGAACATCTCACTTGTTTGTCAAACTCTGATAAGGAAACGAGGAAACTGCTATCTTGACCTTGCAGCTAGGAACTTCTGATCTATATACACAGAAACTCCCTACATCCTTCCACTGGCAGTCACCATGTATCTGAGTCAGTACATCCGAGCTGTGACCCTGCATTTCTGAACAGAACAAGTGGAATTACTCATCATATTTTGGAATACGCAGGGCTGGCGCCGAAGTTATGCACAGTTTCAATGTATGAAAATTATTCACTGCCTCTTCTGTCAGGTGAAATGGGTCAGATGACAGACAATCATACAGAGGCTGCATTAACATGGAGGCATGTCTAATCCAGGGGTGACAGTATGACACCAGCCCCTAATACACCCTTAGGCTTTTTGCTCCTTTGGGCACTTGTATCCTTTCAACAGCCTCTTTTCTTTCTGAGGTTAGATGGCGAGCTCCATGGGAGAGGCAGTGTCCTAGAAATACAACTTTCTTTCGACAAAACTGTAGCTTCTGTTTTGAGGCTTTACACCCGTTCTGATGTAGGAAAATTAAAAGAGATATAGTTGTCTCACAGCAAGTCTCATTGTCTTCAGCACACATCTACGTTTGTAACAGGACCACTGAGTTTGTAAGGCCAGATTGCAGAGCCTGTGTATACCTCTTTGGGGAGTTCTGAGCTCCCTGAGGCAGGACGGTCCAAGAATACTGTTTACCCTCAAATGTAAAGGCAAACAGATACTGACAGTCTTGGTGCAATGGGACACTAAAGAAAGCATTTGCCAGATCTATCACTGTGAAACACGTAGCAGTGGATGGAACTTGTGACAGTAAGCAGTAAGGTATGTGGGTTTGGCACTATTGGAGTTTGTAAAACTGTCACCTTGTTAACTTCTCTAAGATCATGAACCATCCTGTAACTGACAGGCTGTCCCTTAACTGGTTTCGTCTTTATTGGGAACAACAGGGTATTAGCGGGGGATACTGTTTTTATCAATACACCTGCCTAGAAAAGCATCAATTTGACTGGCCACTGCTATCTCCTGGGCATGACTGAGGGGGTACTGCTTCACTTGAGGGGGCTGACATCCTGGCTTAAGATGGCTTAAGATGGCTTAAGATGCACAGTGACATGGAGAAGTTTCCCTATATCTGTTTTTGATGTTGCCCATAAATCCCTTGGTACCACCCCAAGAACAGCCTGGTCTACAATGGTTATTCAGTCTCAGGCAGGGCCAATGTCGCTATTAAGGGACATAATACTTCCTCTGGGGCCCCAAAATCTACACGGGTAGTGCCATTGGGGTAAAAGTGTATGTGGGCTCCCAGTGCTTGCAAAACATCAGTCTCTAAAAGTGGTTCTGGCAGGTTTTCTTTAACTAACAATTGGGTAACAACCATACTATCTTTTATCGTTTAACTGGCTC
This sequence comes from Bufotes viridis, assembly GCA_033119425.1. Classification (NCBI taxonomy): domain Eukaryota; kingdom Metazoa; phylum Chordata; class Amphibia; order Anura; family Bufonidae; genus Bufotes; species Bufotes viridis. Next base: position 70,494,603 of record CM065592.1, read on the forward strand.
AGATTCACGGACAAAAACTGTTTCTTCTGTAAATCCCACAGCTGGTACATTACAAGTGGTTAACTGATGTTGCCGCAAGAAAGTCTGGTCTAATACTGTTTTGGTTTCAACCTCACAAGCTACTTTTATCCATATATCAACCACTTCTTCTTCACATCCATGATCCTTTATCCAACCACAATGTGTTCTTCTGAATCTTTCCCAGACTTCTAGGTTAAGATTCCCATACTTCATCCCTGCCTTCTCAAACACTCCGTCCACATTCTTCAGACCCTCCTTACCTCCTCTTTCCTTCACCAATGTTTTGGCTGTCTTATAACCTTCGGGTATACTAAAATTATTCCCCATTGGTCTTCAACTGTAGTAGAACAATTATAGAAAGTAACAAAATTCAGACTGTTTCCCCTCAGTTTCCTCAGAGCTTCCTCACTATATCACCTAGTGTACTCTGTTACTGAGCCTAAGTTTCCTCAGTGCTTCCCCACTATATCACCTAGTGTACTCTGTTACTGAGATTTATTATACAAATCAAATGTCTACAAACCGGACATCGGAGTCCAAGGACTTTGATTTCCCTTTTTTAATATGGTCTGCAATTTTCCAAACACAGTAAAGAACAAACAAAACATACACCATGACTCCTAAAGCCAGACCAAAAACATCCCAATCAAAGTTACTCATGATTAGAAACTAAACCCAACAATCATAGGAATTTTAAACTTTCAAGGTTCTTTATCAATATGGACTCGACTATAAAAGGATTTTATACGTATGTTCCTTCAACAATCCCTCGAACCGGACAACCGGTCAGGGAGGCACAGATAAAATGTAAGATAAAGTCTCTAACCTTGCAGCGCTGCCCTTTATATCTGTCCATCCCGGTCTGGATTATTGGATAAGTTGTCGGGAAATCAATGAAGTGTCCTTTAGTCAAGGCCTACGTTGGGCGCCAAGTTTTGTTGGGGAAAAAACCCTTTTCTATAATTATCGGGGTCCCAATTGAGATGTTCTTATGTGCGCTCAGAGAGCTGACACAGACACACTGCTGAATCAAATTCTCTCTCTTTTATTCGAAACTAATGATTTGATTCGTTATTCATAAAAGGCAATACTTCCGCACCATACTAACAGAATTATAGTAATTAAAAATTTGTGCAGCAACTTATCTCAAAATTTGCATTCTCCAGCAGTACATCCCAAAACTCAGAAGGAACATCTCACTTGTTTGTCAAACTCTGATAAGGAAACGAGGAAACTGCTATCTTGACCTTGCAGCTAGGAACTTCTGATCTATATACACAGAAACTCCCTACATCCTTCCAGCTGGTTCATAAATTTTTCCACATATGCACAAGATGGAGGACATGTTTATACAAAATGGATTCTCATCCCTCACACACATAAGCTGTCTTATACTTAGAATGTCATTCGTTGCCTATAGCAACCAATCAGAGCTCATGTTAATGACCTATAGCAAAATAGAAGCTGAGCTGTAATTGGTTGCTATATGCAACCTGATGAATATCCAGGCTAACTGCCACATCCATCAGACAATGGCTCCTGTAGTTTGGCGGTTAGGTTAAGCGTATTTTTTGGCAAGTAATTGGAAAGCGCGGGGTGAAAATTTCCACTCAAAATATAGTCTATGATGTTCCCCGAGTCACAGGAGGCAGCTGTGCGAAAATTTTGTGATTGTAGATGTGACAGTGCAGATTCCTTTAGCAGACATACATATGTACATACATACACTCAACTCTATATATTAGAATAGTCGAAGGACCCTGCTTTGCACGGGTATATTTAATCTATTTAATTTAATGTTTTTGTGTGTCGTTAAAAGATAGACAGTATCCCCTATAACAGTGACCTCTACAGCACCACGCCCCTTAACACTGACCCCCCCCCACAGTGCCCTGCCACTTTAAAATGGGACCTACACAGCAACCCATCCCCTTAACTTTAACCATTATAGCAGCCTGCCCCTTGACAGCACCCCACTCCCTTGACAGTGACCCCCCAGGGGCCTGCCCTCTTAACAGTGACCTCCACAGTATACGCCTATTTAACAGTCGCCTCCACAGTGGCCTACCCGGTCAGAAGGGGGTCTGAAGGTCTAATGGGAAATCTGGAGGTCTGGTCTGATATGGGGCTTTAGAGGTCTAGTCTAATGGGGCATCTGGAAGTCTAATGGGGTTCTGATTGGGCAGTTTGGAGGTCTGGTCTAAGATCTAATGGGGTCAGGAGGTCTGGTCTGAGATCTTATATGGGGGTCTGGAAGTAATATGGAGGTATGGAAGTCTAATGGGGAGTCTGGAGGTCTGGTCTGAGATCTGATATGGGGGTCTGAAAGACTAATGGGGGTCTAACTGGTGATATGGAGGTCTAATGGCGTCTGAAGGTATAATAGGGGGTCTGGAGGTCTGGTCTGAGGTCTGATATATGGATCTGGAGGTCTGAGAGTCTAATCAGAGTCTGTTTGGGGAGTCTGAAAGTCAAATGGGGTTCTGTAGGTCTGGTCTTAGGTCTAATGGGGGTCTGGGGTGTAGCTAGCTAGCTAAGACCTGTCCTAGGTTGCTAATGGGACTTATATATGTATACAGCTAGACCTGCCAATAACATTGATATAGCAGAGTTATTTACTGTGACTTCATGTTTTTGGATGCCATGTAACAGTTATATATTGTGTTCACAGAAGCATAAAAGATAATATGCCTTTAAGAGTCATTATATGACTGTAAGGTAAGCTCAATGACACAGCACAATTAAAACCAGAAAGTATAGAGTTAAGCTGTTGTCACTGTCCGGGAGTCTTAACCAATCACAGCCAGTCTCACACTGAGCAGAAGTCTTGGCCAATTACAGCCAGCTTCACACTCAGCCTGTCTGGGAAATTCCCCTAGAAGGAGCTGCTAGAGTTTATTACACCAAAGGAGTGAAGCTGAATGGACATTCACCCCACTGAGAGTTCAGTTTTATGGAAGTAAAGAGGCCAAAATAGGTATTTAATACAGTTATAGATGTTCCTATTGTTAATGTAGTGATTAGTGCTGTATACTGAACTAGTTATATGTGTTTACTTGCAGTTCCACCAAATGAACAGTATGCAATAACCAAATCAATAGACCAAATAGCAAATACCAAATTGCGACTAAATTGCATAAAAGCATTCAAACTACGCAAACTACGTACAGTCTGCAAACTGTTCATACCAGATCATATAGAGCAAGTAAAACTATTGGTTAAGCCTCAGATATACCTCTCAGAGAGATCATAAAGTGCTTAAATAACAGTGAAAGTACAGATACTGAAGAGAGAAATATATCCACCATTTTATGTTGAATGACAAGATTGAACAGTTGGACCACCATTTTGTAATACTTTATTCGACATGTGTTTTGAACATGGACTGTCTGTTGCGGAGGCAACAGCGTTATATATGAAGAAAAGTTGAACTTAATAAAGAAGTTATTTTAAGCATTTGGTGTGCTTTTTAAACCTGCTGCTTCCATAGAATGGCGCTAGAGGAATTACAGAGTAATAGACAGTCTGGTTAGACTAAAATGTCAGCGATATCAAAATCCTTCTAATGCCATAGCGCAAAAGGCACTTCATAGTGCTGCGCCTTCCACATGGGGGTCTGGTCTGAGGTCTGATATGGGGATTTTGAGGTCTAATGGGGGTCTGATTGGGAGGTCTAGAGGTCTGGTCTGAGGTCTAATATGGGGTTCTGTAGGTTTAATGGGGGTATGGAGGTCTGGTCTGAGGTCTAATGGCAGTCTTATCTGAGGTCTGATAAGGGGGTCTGATCTGAAAGGTAAGGGGGTATTTTTTGTACCAATATCTGTGTTGTACCAGTATTTTCATGGCGACTGTTTCTGCAGGATAGTATTGGTAGAGGTAGGATGGGGTGTTCAGAAAGTGAGGAGGAGGATGGAAAAGTAGGAAACTAAGATGTCTGTTTGTTAAACTCTTCAGAGACGAGACACGGCTAATATAAATCATCATGGCGGTCTGGTCTGACAGGAGAAGATGAGGAAAGAGAATATCTACATCGGAGGAAATATCACTGGATGTAAGAGGTACATATGTGGGGCTGTATTCTCCTGTATGTTTTGTAGCACTCTATGTAATGTTTTCCAAGTAGGGGTTGTCCGTTTTTTTTTTTGTACGAGCGCTGCCTTCTCTGCACTGTTTACCTGCTCACCACTGAAATTTCTGCGGCAAGCAGGTAAACAGAGCAGAGAAAGCACATATAAGTGGGACTTACTTGTACTCTACAGCTGTAAGACAGTAATGTACATTTACCGGTGGTGTGTCTCTGCATCTTGTACTGACACTAATGGGCTGTGGTGCTCCAGTGCCCCTTTATCTGCTTATTATGTAGCTCCTGGATGCCCCTGGAAATCACACATTGATGATACAAAGGATGTAAACAATGTGAAGTCCTTGGATTCTACTTAAATTTGTCTCCCTGAAAAATCTCCCTGACCTTAGGAAGGAAGCAAACATACACGGCAGCTGGAGAATATACCAACGTCTGTGGCCGGCATTTAAATAAAGTCGTTCTCTGTACTGCACCTTCCATAAAAACGAGAGAGAAAAATATGAATGTGTACTTTACAGACGCAAAGTCAAATTCCTCACTTATCTTCAGAGTCAATAGTGTTGTAACATCCTCGGTAATACAGCCAAATGGTCCATGACGTGCCGGTTAATGAAAGGTGCATCATAAATTCATCTTCTACTGTTTGCAAGGTCAAAGTCTTCAGACTAGGATGTTGCTTTAATTACTGGAAGGAGTACCACCGCAGAAGGAAAGGACGCCATTGATGTATTCAACTGATTTATTACAGCTCAAAGACACGGTCAACATCTAAAAAATTACTTTCCAGAGGAATATGGCTAATGAAAAAATGAATGTATTCCGAACACTACGTACTGAAAGTGAGAGGGCTGAGACACATTAAATGAGGTCTGGATATGCCCTGAAAAGTTGTCAGAACAATAACTAGAGTAAAAAAATATTAAAATGAACATGTCTTGTTGTCTTGTGATGCTGAGTTGTTCAGGTTTGGCTAGTTATTTCTGTGGATCTAAAAGGACATCTGTCAGCAGATTTGTATGACACTGGCTGACCTGTTGCATGTGCGCTTGGCAGCTGAAGACATCTGTGTTGGTCCTATGCTCATATGTGCCCACATTGCTGAGAAAAATTATGTTTTAAGATATGCAAATGAGCCTCTAGGAGCAACATGGGTGTTGCCTTTACACCTAGAGGCTCAGCTCTCCCTGCAATTGTCATGCCCTCTGCATTTTGACGTCTTCACATTTTAATGTGTCAATCAAAGTAAAGAGGGCATGAAACTTGCAGAGAGAGCTGACTGCAGACACACTCTAAAATCTTGTAGAAAGTCTTCCTAGAAGAGTGGAGGCTGTTTTAGCTGTAAAGGAGGAACCAAATCCATATTAATGCCAATGGATGACTTTAGAATAGGATGTCAAAGCTCCTGCACTTGTAATGTGTTGGTGAGTGACCCAATACTTTTGACCATATAGTGTATATCAGTCTCCCCCCCAATTCTAAGCTAAAGTTATGAGATCAATGCACATAGTGAAATATTTCCGTCTTACACTGCTTTGCTGGACACTAGTGTTGAGCGAATTAAAGTTAACGAAGTGGACTTTGATACGAATTTGAGGATAAATTTGATTTTCTGCAAAGTCGAATTTCCTCGTGCTTCGTGGTAGCGAATCGATTTAACATGAAATAGTGCAAAAAAAAAATACTTACTTATCTGATCCATTTGCTTGTGACTGGCAGGGCGCCGCCATCTTGTTTGAAGATTTCTTACACGCAATCCTGTACACAGTGACGTATGACATCACCACGCTGGCCGGCGTGGTGGCATCATCTCAGGCCACACGAGATTTCGCCCCAGATCTTCAAGCAAGATGGTGGCAGCCGATCGGTTGTGAGCAAATCAAATGGATCAGGTAAGTACTGTATGATTAATTTAGCTTTTTATTTTTTATTTTACACTGTGTTATCTATATCAGATCCTGCAATCAGCTATAAAAGCAACATCTGAGGGGTACAATCGCCGCTCCCTGTCATTGCACCAACTACTTACAAAGAAATGCACTTTGTGACAAAATAATTTATCACAAAGCAAATTTTTTTGTAAAATTCCGCAAAGCAGTCGAATTAAATTTTCCAATACTCGCTTATCTCTACTGGACACTAAATGAAGTTAGAAAACCCAGACTTCTCAGCAAGATGTTGACAAGGAGAATGTTTTTCCCCATTAAGTTGTAGATTTATTGTTCCCTTCTAAGGCGGTGTAAAGGCACCCAGATGGGCAGAAATGAATAAATTCACTTGCTTTTGCAAACTGCTGCTAATTTCATGGGTTCTTACTCTCTGTTCTTAATCTGAAATTGTTATAATTTATATCCCATCAAACATTGAAGAATATTTTTTTTTTCTTTTTCTAAATGTATTCATCATCCTTTTTAATTGTCTTTATGCAAACTACAAGTCTTCACTCGCGCGCGCACACACACACACATATAGGGACGTTGCTATAGGGGAAGCGTCCGCTTTGGAGCCCGAGCACAGAAGGGACCCACGCAGGAAGACTAAAATATTTTATTGTCAGGGCCCCCTCAACAGTATTATAAAATGACATTATATACAGAGACACTGTAGGAAACGAATAGATCGGCTGTCTTCCCTCGTCTGAGAGAGCGATCTTGACTAGCCGCAGGAGTGGGGGTTAAATGGGAGGAGGGGGTTGTGAAGAATTTGCTTGGGTGGGGGAAACCAGTTCAAAAATTTTCCCTTGCAATGTTATTCTCCTTTTTTTCTGATCTGGTGGGCAGAGAATCACTGGAATCAGATCTGCCTATACACTGCACATGAAGAAAGAGGGGACCCGGCTTCCTAACTCTAGCACACCCTCAGAAGCAACAACAGTAATGGAAGACATTAGGATACATAGATAGTAAATGGCTGACAAACCAGCAGCAGTCTCTGTGTCTGTCTGCAGCAGACCATCCCTTCTCCTCTCCATAGACTCCTATATAATCCCAGTGAGCAGGCAGCCTGCCATCGCTAAAGACAGATCTGAGCAGTTAATTGAAGTTATTGAAAAAGAGTGGGGCCTGATAAGAGAGAAGGAAGCATCACTCTCTGATAGGATATATTACAAAGTTTCTTATATTCATTTGTAATATTCATTTGTGAAATATATGAAGTGACAAACACTGCAAACTGGCCATGCAATGCATAGACAGGACTTTTGAACTTGCACACATAATAGAGAGAACTTCAGGACTCCTCTCTATGCATTGCGTGGCCAGCTTGTGGGAGCACAACAGTGAAATGCGTGTGAGTAAAATGATATGAATTACGGATTTAAAATCAGTGTCCTTTACACTATTTATTGCCTACTGTAGTTTTTGTAGGTGTGAGGAGGGGGTTTCCTTTAGGGGATGTTTACAAAAAGGATTTTGAAAACAGTCTAAAAAAATCAGCGTGGAATCTGCACTGATTTTCTGCACAGTTTTGGTGCGCTTATTTGCACACTTTTTTTTTCAGTTTCCTATTTTATTCAGCTTCCCATTCATTTCAACGGGAGAATCAGTGCAGATTCAGCTCCAAAATAGAGATCACTGCTTCTTTTTCCCACCCTGTTTTTTCAGCATGGGAAAAAAAGCAAGTTCTGCCTTCCATTAAAATGAATGGGAGGCTTCTTAGAGGCCTTTTTTGATTCAGATTCCACACGGAAAATGTGTTAAAAACTGTGCCAAAAAGCGTTGTGTGAACTGGTACTTACGGTGTTTACTATGGGCTATCTGAGTGGGAACCTATTTAGGAAGAATATGAGTATGATGGATATTTCACTGCTGCTACTCAGTTACACAGTAAATTTATACCACTTGTATAAATTGTAAGGAATCTGGGCACCACTTAAAGGCTAGGTACACCTTCAGAGGCAATTTTTGTTTATGATTGCATTTTACTCATTTTTGGCTAAAAATCATATTTTTAATTGGCCTTTATTAAAAAATATTGAGCCGTTCTGTCACAAAGGGTTAACTGTTTTTCTAACTGTGACTGATACTTTCACTTTGTGCTGGTCATCTAATTAACCTTATCTCTAAACTACTAAGAGGACATAAACACATATTTAAGCTACATTCTTTAAACTCGTTTTATTAAAGAGCAAGAGCATAGCATGTTACACAAAGAGCAAATATTCAAGGCATTAGTGTACATAGTCCACTTGGTAATACAAAAGACTACACAACGTGGTCTCATATGTCAATATCAGACAGACAAGGTACATGACGTACATTAGTACAATAGCATCAGATAACAATTCAGGTGTGAGAGTGGTTACATATATTCCACATGTCAAGGTGAAGGCACAATATGTCCCTAGGGAATTGACGGCAAACGTCCCAAAGTAACAGTGAGTGGAGAGGTAGACCATAAGCCCCAAATCTTTTCAAATTTAGTGGGGCAACCTCTGCGTGCATATATAATTCTCATAAAAGGGATAACATTATTCACTAAGGTTTTCCATTGACTCAGAGTCGGGGGTCTATCCGCCATCCAGCGAAGCGCTATCGCCTTTCTGGCAAGGAAAAGTGATTCCCTCAGGAAGGTGAGCTCCCAATGTGTCCTAGATTCATTGTCTACAATCCCCAAGAGGCAAACCTTGGGGCATACTGTCAAGTGACCAGACACCAGGGAAGATAAGACCGACCACTGCCTCCCAGAATGTTTGAATATATCTGCAGTCCCAGATGAGATGCCAAAAGTCAGCGCCAATCTGTGCGCACCTGTGACAACCCGTATGGGAGAGCCTCCCCATCTTGTAGAGTCTTGTTGGGGTGATGTAACACCTATGTAGGATGAAGAGCTGAGTCAGCCTATTGTTCAAGGAGGGGGATACCGCTAACGGGCTCTTCAAGGCTTCACTCCACTCCTCTTCTGTGAGAGTGGGAATATTCCCCTTCCATTTGGCTTCAGAACCTAATGGGGAAGATGAGGTTTTGAGATTAAGCAAGTGTGTGTAGAGTGCAGTTATAAGCCCTCTCGGACCTTGAGTCCTGAAGATCCCAATAAGCGGGTAGGCAGATACTGATCGCTTGAGGATGCGCAGTTGAGTCTGCAAAGCATGTCTTAATTGCAAGTATCTGAAAAAATGGGAACGTATTATCCCAACCTTCGTCTGCAACTGAGAAAAGGAGTACAGAGTGCCCGCAGCATACAGGTCTTTTAAGTAGCGTATACCGTATTCCTTCCATACTCTTTCTCCTTCACCTCCCATCAAATGAGGAAACAGAGGGTTGTCCCATAACGGGATATCATCAGGCAGGTCAGTGTATTGATGTAATTTTGCCGCACTCCATACTTGGCGTGCGAGTTTATGGGTCTGTAGAGGCTGTTCCAAAACGGAAGATGCGCCCTCCAGAACCAACCATAGGTTAGATAGTCTCAAATACGATTGAAGGTAGTATTCAGAATTGGGGAGAGTATTCTGGGTCACCCATGGCACCAAGTATCGGAGCTGTCCTGCTATAAAGTACAAGTGTAAGTCAGGTAGCGCTACACCCCCTCTGTCCCAGCTCCTCTGCAGAGAGTGAAGGGCTAGTTTCCTTCTATTCTTTCCCCAAATAAATGTTGCCATGCTGGAATGTAATCTGTCAAAAAACGCACGAGGAACTGGCATACAAGCATGTTCCAACAGATAAAGCGCCTTGGGTTGGAGGATCATTTTAATTAGATTCACTCGACCCATGGTGTTGAGAGGGAGGGTGTTCCAGGAAAGGAATTTATCCCTGAAGTAGCGTTCAATGGGAACTATATTAAGGTCTTGAGATAAGAGGGGATCTTTTGTTATAATGACCCCCAAATACTTAAATCTATCCACTACCATCAGATTATGGTAGATTGATGGCCAGTCAGGGGACCACAGGGGCATAAGGGCTGACTTTCCCCAGTTTATGTGCAGACCGGAAAAGGAGCCAAATTGCTCAATAAGAGCTATTGCTCTGGGCAGAGATGTTTCCACATTATCTAAGTAAAGGATAAGGTCATCGGCGTATAGTCCTATTCGGTCCTCCTTATCTCCCAGGGACACCCCCTTATATATGTTGTCTTGCCTGATCCTGAGGGCTAGGTGTTCAATGGCTACCGCAAAGAGAAGGGGAGACAAAGGGCACCCTTGTCTGGTGCCTCTGTACAGGCTAAAAGTAGTGGAGAGTGAGCCATTTATTAAAATGTTTGCAGTGGGGGATTTGTATAAAATATCAATCCATTTGATAAATGCAGGACCGAAACCAAAGCATCTAAGAGACTGAATTAAATACGGCCACTCTACAGAGTCAAATGCCTTGGCTGTGTCCAGTGCAGCCAAGGCCCAGTGTTTCTGTCCTGCATAACCAACTTGGGCCACAACCTGAGCTTTCCTGATGTTGCTGGATGTGGATCGACCCGGAATAAATCCTGTTTGGTTGTCGTGTATAATTGAAGTGATTACCCGATTTAGTCTATTTGCTAATATTTTGGCTAATATCTTATAGTCTAGATTGAGCAGTGATATAGGACGGTACGAGCCACATTCCAGTGGGTTCTTGTCTGGTTTCAGCAGGACCACTATGGAAGCTTCATATAGCGATTCCGGGAGTACCCCGCTATCAAAAGATGCCTGAAACATCTGCAGCAGTTGTGGTCCCAGAATGTCTATATATCTGGAGTATACTTCCAGCGGTATCCCGTCCGGACCGGGGGCCTTGCCCAAGTTTAGCCCTTTGACTGCGACCGTCACCTCCTCCAATGTGAGGACCCCATCCAGTAGTTCTCTATCTGCCAAAGTCAGCTGCGGACAAGAGACTTCTCGCATGTAGCTCTCCAGTGTAGAGTTTGAGTACTGGACATTGGAGCTATAAAGGTCTCGGTAAAATTCTCCAAAGCGGTCAAGGATCCCAGCAGGGTCAGAGACCACCACTCCTCCCAGGTCCGCTATGCGGAGTATCTGGGGAGCCATTGCATTCCTGCGCACCACTTGAGCTAAAACCTTACCCACTCTGCTGCCCTGCTCAAAGGTCTATTGTTGTAGGAATAGCATCTTACGGTCACTTTTTTCCCTCAGGTAAGACATGTATTGTCTGCCCTTAAGCATCCAGGACATCCTATTCCCTTCTGTAGGGTTAGTAGTGTAGGCAAGTTCTGCGTTCTTGCATTGCATGCCTAGGTCCTCTTCTTTAGCTCGGGCCAATTTTTTGACATAAGATATAGAGGAGCGGAGGCAGCCCCGCAAGAAAGCCTTAAGAGTCTCCCATAATATATTCGAGTCTGTGTCAACGGTATTGATGGCAAGGAATGTACGCAATTGGTCAGGAATGCGGTCATTTAGAGGCAGCAGAGACAGCCAGAAGGGGTGTATACGCTGTTTGGGAATACGGGTCATCAGGTCTGGGTTTGCTAACGAGACCATCATGGGCGCATGGTCAGAAGGACCCTGAGCGCCATAATGCACCTCTTTCACTGACATATAGGTGCCTGCGGTGCCCAGGACGTAGTCAATTCTGGACAAAGCTCCTCTGGACGGAGTAAAACATGAATACTCAATACGGTCCGGGTGCCGCTCCCTCCAAATGTCCAGCCATCCTAACTCGCCCAACAGTCTAGCTAAAGCAGTGCTATGCGGGCGCCGGGCATATTCAAATGACGGATCGCGAAACCTGTCCTTAACCTCATCCAGCGGCAAATTAAGGTCCCCATGCCAAGAATCCTGGCGGAAGGGTACTGTGCTGCAAATCCAGCCGCTGTTTGAAGCAACGAGAGGTTGGCGGGAGGCGGATTGTACATATTAAGTACTACATAGGGAATACCATTGATATTAGCGTGGATAAATACATATTTTCCCTCTGAGTCGACATTGGTATGATGTAATTCCCTTCGGACTGATCGGTGTATCAGAAGGGACACTCCCCTAGAGTAGGAATTGCCATATGCGTTTCCCACCCATTGTGCCCAGGGTTTTGACACTCTACCACCGGTTTCCTCAGTGAGGTGGGTCTCCTGTAGCCCCAAGGTGTGCGGTGAAAATCTGCGTATTTGGGAGAATACTGCCATTCTTTTCCTGGGTCCCCCCAACCCCCTCACGTTCCAGGACATCACTCTGAGGTCCGACATGACAAAGGGAAGGAAGCAATATAAGGAGAAACAATCGACCACTTAGGTATAGTTATACAAGAGAGGGACAGTGTAAGTGCGATGCTCATTGTGGTAACATAGTTGGTGAGGGTATTAGCATAGAACATGAACGCTAACATTTGCACCCTGAACAATGGGTGAGCTAACAAAACATTAGTAGAATCAAAACAGTAGGTGACCATGTACTCGGGGGACCTGCACGGTGTAAAGAGATGGAATCCCAGTGCAGGTAGAGAGATAGGCTCCCGCATACAGAATAAAAGAAATGTCTTATCATTAATAAAGGCAAGGTCCTCAAACCCAGTGAGAGGTGATCTACAGTGTCCCAGGGCTTACGATAACTTCAGGAATGATATATTACCGGCCTGGGTGAGCCAGGTCTTCCAGGTCAGATATGCGCGTTTCAGTAATACGGACCTTCTCTCGTAGTTGTTGCACGTCATGGCGCAGGAGGCCTCGGTCCACGCGCACCTCGTCTATTTTCCCGGTGAGAGAGGCCTGGCACCCCGTAATCGCCGCTAGTAACTGCTGGTGCGAGGCTTGTAGGGTAAGTTCAGGTTCAATCTCAGGGGCTGAGGAAGGCTGTTGAGACGCCTGGCCCCTGGTGCAGGGAGCTCTCGTCGGTGAGGAAGCCGCGGCGCCATGTTGGGAGTCTTGCCTGGCATATTCTTTGAGACGTTCAGCCGCCAACTGGGCTTTGCTGGGGCTCATGGTTGTGATCCTCCACCTGTGGGGGTTCAAGGGCACCTGTCAGGCCGGAGTATAGCTGGTGTATAGGTCAGGATGGCTCAGGATTCTGTGCGGGAGTCAGAGCTTCTCTCAGACACGACCGGCCATGACGGTAGTTGGCCACGCCCCCCAAGCCACATTCTTATGAGTAAGATAAGAACTGAGCTATAATGAGTGTTTATAATGTCAGAGAGCAGAGATAAGGAACCCGTCAGCTCCCCAACTGATGGAAAAGATAGGAAATTCAGAGTCTGCAACTACAGCATCTCGAGCTAAGAACAGAAATAAGTACTCCATATTTTTAATAAAGACCAATTGAAAAAATTATTTTTTTTTTGTGCAAAATGAGTACAAAGCAATAAGTAAAAAAAATGGCTCCCTGAGGTATACATAGCTCTTAACCTCTTAACCACCTCAGCCCCCCTAGCTTAAACACCCTTAATGACCAGGCCACTTTGTACACTTTTTAGTGCACTACACTACTTTCACGGTTTATTGCTCGGTCATACAACTTACCACCCAAATGAATTTTACCTCCTTTTCTTCTCACTAATAGAGCTTTCATTTGGTGGTATTTCATTGTTGCTGACATTTTAACTTTTTTGCTATTAATAAAAAATTTACGACATTTTTGCAAAAAAATTACATTTTTCGCTTTCTGTTGTAATTTTTTTTTTAAAAAACGACATTTCTATATAATTTTTTTTCTAAATTTATTGTTCTACATGTCTTTGATAAAAAAAAATGCAATAAGTGTATATTTATTGGTTTGGGTAAAAGTTATAACGTTTACAAACTATGGTGCAAAAAAGTGAATTTCTGCATTTTGAAGCAGCTCTGACTTTCTGAGCACCTGTTATGTTTCTTCAGGTGCTAGAATGTCAGGATAGTATAAATACCCCCCAAATGACACCATTTTAGAAAGAAGACACCCCAAAGTATTCGTGGAGTGGCATGGTGAGTTCATGTATCATTTCATTTTTTTTCACAAGTTAGCAGAAAATGTCACTTTCTGAGGAAAAAAAAAATTATAAAGTTTCCATTTCTGCTAACTTCTAACAAAAAAATAAAATAAAATCTCCCACGGACTCACTATGCCCCTCAGTGAATACCTTGGGGTGTCTACTTTCCGAAATGGGGTCATTTGTGGGGTGTGTTTACTGTTCTGGCATTTTGGGCGGGGCTAAATTGTGAGAAGCCCTGTAAAGCCTAAAGGTACTCGTTGGACTTTACGCCCCTTTACGCACCCAGGCTGCAAAAAAGTGGCACACATGTGGTATCGCCATACTCAGAAGAAGTAGGGCAATGTGTTTTGGGGTGTATTTTTACATATACCCATGTTGGGTGAGAGAAATATCTCTGTAAACTGTTAACTTTGTATAAATTTTTTTTAAAAGTTGTCATTTACAGAGATATTTCTCACACCCAGCATGGTTATATGTAAAAATACACCCCAAAACACGTTGCCCTACTTCTCCTGAGTACGGCAATACCACATGAGTGACACTTTTTTGCAACCAAGATGCGCAAAGGGGCCCAAATTCCCATGAGTACCTTTAGGATTTCACAGGGCATTTTTACGCATTTAGATTCCAGACTTCTTCTCACGCTTTAGAGACCCCTAAAATGCCAGGACAGTATAAATACCCCACAAGTGACCCCATTTTAGAAAGTAGACACCCCAAGGTATTCCGTGAGGGGTATGGTGAGTTCATGTAAAAAAAAAAATTTTGTCACAAGTTAGTGGAATATGAGACTGTAAGAAAGAAAAAAAATAAAATTTCCGCGAACTTGTGCAAAAAAAAAAAATCTTCTATGAACTCACCATACCCCTCACGGAATACCCTGGGGTGTCTTCTTTCTAAAATCGGGTGTTTTCTTTCCAAAATGGGGTCACATGTGAGGTGTTTGTACTGCCCTGGCATTTGAGGGTCTCCGCAATCATTACATGTATGACCAGCATTAGGAGTTTCTGCTATTCTCCTTATATTAAGCATACGGGTAATGAGATTTTTATGCCCCATTCACACGTCCGCAATTCTGTTTGCGGAACGGTATTGCAGACCCATTCATTTCTATGGGGACAGACTTTGTCCCGCTCGGATCCGGAATTGTGGATCCGCACTTCCGGGTCTGCACTTCCATTCCACAAAAATATAGAACATGTCCTATTCTTGTCCGCAATTGCGGACAAGAAAAGGCATTTTCTATATAGTTCTGGCAATGTGCGGATCTGCAAAATGCAGAAAGCACATTGCCGGTGTCCGTGTTTTGCGGATCCGCAAAACACATATGGACGTCTGAATGGAGCCATACAGGGGGGTGATCAATGACAAGGGGGTGATCAGGGAGTCTATATGGGGTGATCAGGGGTTAATAAGGGGTTAATAAGTGACCGGGGGGGGGGGTAGTGTAGTGCTTGGTGCTACTTTACAGAGTTACCTGGTCCTCTGGTGGTCGATCCCAGCAAATGGGACCACCAGAGGACCAGGTAGCAGGTATATCAGGCGCTGTTAGCAAAACAGCGTCTGATATACTGTACCTGTTTAATGCGATTTATTTAACTTCTACAGCCTGCCAGCGATTGATTATCTCTGGCAGGCTGTAGTATAACTGTCGAGCTGTGCGCCGCTGCGAACGCGTGCGTTCACAGAAAATCTCGCCTATCGCGAGATGATGCACGGATGCGTCGAGGAGGAACAAACCTGCTGCCGCCTGGACGCATCCGTGCGTTAGGCGGTCGGCAGGTGGTTAAGGAAACAGGACGTACCCGTACGTCCTGTGTCCTGTCTCTAAAGATGCTGCTCCTGCTCCTTTCGGGCGTCTTAGCCACGGGTGTCCGCATGGTTCCTGTAGCAGACACCCACGGCTAATGTCCGCGACCAGCAGCGATGCCAATCGCGGACATTTAACCCCACGGCATCTAAATGCGCACAAACCGAAAGTTTTACTTTCGGTTTGCGCTCCAGCTCCCCCGTGTGGCGATCGTTGGAGCCGGAGCATGCCTGTAGTAGCCTGGGTTTCTATGAATGAAACCCAGGCTGCTCTGTAGTATTTCCTATGGAGCCTTGCCTGTAATAGGCTTCATAGGAAATATGCTATTTTTTCATATATTCCAATGCTCATGCATTGGAATGTATGAAAATCGCAATCAGATGATTGTAAGTTATAGTTCCCTATGGGAACTATTTAAAAGTGTAAAAAAAAAAAAAAGTTTAAAAAATAAATAAATAAAAAAAACATAAAAGTTCAAATCACCCCCCTTTTGCTAAAATAAAAATAAAATAAATTAAAAAATAAAAAAAATACACATCATGGGTGTCGCTATGTGCGGAAATGCCCATACTATAAAAATATAAAAAAAATATTCCCCATACGTCAAACAGCAAAACGTAAAAAAGCGTCCAAATGGCGGATTCGCCATTTTTAGTCGCTTCATTTTCCACAAAAAATAAAAAGTGATCATAAAAGGTGATCAAAAAGTCATACACACCCCAAAATGGTATCAATAACAAGATAAGATTATGACACAAAAAATGAGCCCTCATACAGCTCTGTACATATAATTACACAAAAGTTATAGGGGTCAAAATATGGTGACAAAAAAGTAAAACTGATTTTTTCCCACTTTTGAATTTTTTTTTTACTATCAAAACGCAAAAAAAAACAACGCAAAAAATACATACAAAAATACATACAAGGTATCGCCAGATTCGTACTGACCTGTAGAGTAAAATGGTGGCATTGGAAAGTACAACTTGTCCCACAAAAAACAAGCCCTCATATAACTATGTGAACCGAAAAATAAAACAATTATGGCTCTGGGAAGGCAGGGAGCGCAAAACGAAAACTCAAAAAATAAAAAACCTCCGGTCCTTAAAGGGTTAATGGTTGTTCCAATTTCAGACATTGAACGTATATTGCTAGGTTATGCCATTAATGTCAGATGGGTGCGGATCTCACCTCTGGGAGCCATTCCTGTCTCCAGAATGAGGTCCCAAAGTGAAGGAGAATGCACCACGCAATGGCAGTCAACCTCTATTCACCGCTATGAGAGTTCTGAAAATAGCCAAGTGAGTACTGGCTCGGCTATTTTTGGAAGTCCTATAACAGTGAATGGAGAGATGGCCATGATTGTGCAGTGTGCTCTCCACTCAACACCATGGGACTCCCAAAAATAGCTGAGCCAGCACTCACTTGGCTACTTTTGGAACTCCCATAGCAGTGTGCTCTCTTTTAACTTCGGCATAGGCGTCGCTACAGGGGGGGTCCGCTGATTTGCACTCCCGTCCCCCTGCTGATTTCCCTATAAAAAAACGTTGGCCGGTGGCCACCCAGGCGCCATTAAAATACGGCGGGGCACGGGAGCACATAGTTCCCTGCCCCACTGATTACCGCTTCGCGGTAGTAAAATCCCGGCGAAGGCGGGCGTGATGACGCCATCACGTGCCTGTGACGGGAAGTGCGCGCCTGCCTAGTACCGAGTCGAGTGAGCGCCAGGAGTCTGGGACATAAGGTAAGTATTAGCTTTTTTTTTTGCCACTGCCAAATGCCAACTTTGGGGGACATTACTGGGGGGCACAGGAGGATGGATCATATTACTGAAGGGAAATTACTACATGGGGAGCAAACTAATCATGGGGGCAGTGTGGCCGGGGCTGGGGGACAATTAATACTGTGGGACAAGTATTAGCTTTATTTTTTTTTCTGTGCCACTGCCAAGTGCCAACTTTGGGGAACATTATTGGGGGGCACAGGAGGATCATATTACTGAAGAGACAGTGGGGGGGAAATTACTACATGGGGAGCAAGCTAGATATGGGGGCAGTGTGGCCAGGGGACAATTAATACTGTGGGACAAGTATTAGCTTTATTTATTTTTTTGTGTGCCACTGCTAAGTGCATACTTTGGGGGACATTACTGGGGGGGCACAGTAGGATCATATTACTGAAGACAGTGGGGAGCAAATTACTACATGGGGCCAGTGTGGGGGACAATTAATACTGTGGGGGCAGCAGTGTGGGGGACAATTAATACTGTGAGGGCAGCAATGTGGGGGACACTTACTACTGTGGGGGCACTGGCAGTGTGGGGGACAATTGCTACTGTGGGGGACAATTACTACTGCGTGGGCAGTGTGGGGGAGAATAACTACTGTGGGGGCAGTGTGGGGACAATTATTACTATGGGTGAAGTGTGGGGGAAAATTACTACTGGGGGCAGTGTGGGGGACAATTACTACTGTGGGGGCAGTGTGGGGGACAATTACGACTGTGGGGGCAGTGTGGGGGACAATTACTACTGTGGGGGTAGTGTGGGGGACAATTACTACTGTGGGGGCAGTGTGGAGGACAATTACTACTGTGGGGGCAGTTGGGGGAACAATTACTACTGTGGGGGCAGTGTGGGGGACAATTACTACTGTGGGGGACAATTACTACTGTGGGGGCAATGTGGGGGACAATTGCTACAGTGTAATCCACAGATCCCCATAACAGTGTCATCCACAGATCCCCCGTAACAGTGTCATCCACAGATCCCCCATAACAGTGTAATCCACAGATACCCCATAACAGTGTCATCCACAGATCCCCCATAACAGTGTCACCCACAGATGCCCATAACAGTGTCGTCCACAGATCCCCCATAACAGTGTCATCCACATATCCCCCCACAACATTGTGTCATCCACAGATGCCCACATAACAGTGTGTCATCCACAGATCCCCCATAACAGTGTGTCATCCACAGATCCCCCATAACAGTGTGTCATCCACAGATGCCCACATAACAGTGTGTCATCCACAGATCACCTCCATAACAGTGTGTCATCCACAGATCCCCCATAACAGTGTGTCATCCACAGATCCCCCATAACAGTGTGTCATCCACAGATCCCCCATAACAGTGTGTCGTCCACAGATCCCCCATAACAGTGTGTCATCAACAGATCCCCCATAACAGTGCGCCTGCGCACTGAAGAGAGACTGAAAGGAGGGGAAAGAATCTGCGGAAGCAGAGGACAGCACAGCAGACGACTGAATAGTTTTACAGAGATGCTGTAGCCATTCTCCATTCTTCATTATGACTAACATCCTGAATCCCCTCCTGAATTTTATATTATCTTCTGGCAGAAACTTCCTCAAGTGCCAATTGTTGCCCCCTGCTCAAAACTGTGGCTGCCAAGCGGGAAGCTACATCTGCTCTGAGCCCAATTGTATTCACAAAAAATAGTGAAATGAATATTTTTGAGCCTTGCTTAGGTTTCAGCATGACAAATTGAAAAATGTCAGTACTAAAAACTGAATGCAGTTTAATGTGTAGAACACTGCCCCCTATGGGCAAGATTATGGACCTTAATTGTCAAAATCATTTTACATGTAAAATTTCACTTATGTGTCATCTAATATGTTCTTAACGAAGAAGCACAGGTTTTTGCTTGGATACAGTTGAGCGCATCCGGCACATTCCTCGGTGCCCTCGCATGCTCTTATTTTCATGATATACAGTTGGTGAAGCAATAAACATTTCAGCTGTACCAGAATAATGCGATTGAGTTCACAGAGCGTCTACCCTCAGGGGGGCTATCTATCACCAGGATCATGCTTCTCCTCATTATAAAGTCAGAGGAGATTTTGTAACCTTCAGCTCTGTAATATGAACGGCCCTAATCAATAATTTCTCTAAAATATTAATCAGCAGCTTGAAACTATCAGTATTTGCCTCTTTAGCCTGAAATGTTCATTACTCAGAGTTTTGTTGGAATTTATCAAATACTTTTAGATACAATTAAGAATTGACGCATTCATGGAGCCTGTATGGGGGAAGATGGAGACACTCCTTCTGGCTCTATACGGTGCCACTGTATAGCATAGTACTGTGGAATTATTTCCCGTACAAGCTGAGGCCCTGGACCATTCCCAAACCTTGGCTGCCCCCTACCATTCCCAACCTTGTAGTCAACACCATCTTTCTGTGCTACAGCTGAAAACTTGGCTTTATTATTTTCCTTCTCAAAGGGCTGTGTCCAATCATCACAGTACCAGACTGTCCTGGGACTAGGGACGTAGCTATGGGGAGGGGGGGGGGCGGCGAGATGTAGCAGTTGCTACCAGGCCCAAAGACCCTTGTGGTGCATAAGAAGACATCAGTATTATAGAAAGTGTATGCTGGTCAAGTTACATTTCAGGCTGGAGGGAAATTGTTAGGTCAAGAATCTGGCATGACGGAGAGATAATGCTAAAACCCAATTGCCAATTAGGCCTGGGTTACTTGGAGACTTGTAAAATACAAGGATTTACAATAACCGACATGTTAGGAGAGGTGACATTTCCTTTATAAATACAGTGACTTAAAAGTGGCATTACCTCTGATTGTAGACGTTCATTTTCCTTTTCTTTTCCATGTGGCCCAGACCTCCATAACAACTTCTGACCACTGCAGAATTTGCTGCTCAGAAATCTTTGGCCTCTTGACTCTTTAGCCATACTCACCCTCTATAGAAACACCAATAAATATAGACCCCAAAATAAAATTGTATGGTGCATTAACTCTTTGTACCAGGAGGATCACTGCACAAAGTAGTTTGTCATATTTTTATTTTTTTGGGAATTTGCTGCAAAAAACATGGTGAGGTCAAAAAGTGTTGTAAGTGTTTGGATACTATGGACAGCCGTGGACCCCTATCTGAAGCACGTATATTATATTTCTAATATTTTCCAGTGGTATAATAGGACCCAAAAGACTCCATTGAGTTTTGCTTTAAAGCTTGCTGTATGGTTTGGTTGTTTGGTTTATACATTTCATTTTAAACACCCTGTTGGAGAAATTTTAGCTAACAAAGTCATACCACATTCAATGTCATCACTTATTGTTCAGAGCAGAAAGCAACTATTAACTTTGGGTGACCTGTGAGTAAATAATATGGACCTCCCATTAATTTCAATTGGAAGTTTGTAATAATTAATTTCTTCTGTGGTAGTGCTGATTTGACGTCGGGTTCCCCAAGAGCCTATCACTGGGTTCCTAGCAGTGGAACACCCTGTGATAGTCTAGGGATCCTTCTAACAAAAAGCTGTTATCCAAAGTGAACAAGTTACATATATATATATATATCGCTGATTATTCACTAGTCCTGCTTTTCCAGAAAGACATAAGGATAAATGACATTTTTAATATTTGAAAAGGGTTGTATGAGATTTTTATTTTTTCTTCTTTATGTGCTGTGTCTGGTCTTCCAGTTCAGCCTCTTTCCATTTTAACAGTGAGACATATGTAAGTGAGATGTACTATAAGCACTTTTCTTAAACGGGTTGTCTCACTTCAGAAAATCGCATTTATTATGTAGAGAAAGTTAATACTTACAAATGTATTGTGATTGTCCATATTGCCTCCTGTGCTGGTTTGATTCATTTTTCCATCACATTATACACTGCTCATTTCCAGAGGTTATGGCCACCGCTGCAGTGCAGATACGAGGTGGCTGGAACGTGAACTGCTGCGCATGCGTGACTATGAGCGTTCCCATGGTCCCGGCCACCAGGGAGGCAAACACTTTCCTATAGTGTGCAAGCACAACCACTGCTGCTGGATTTCAGAGTGGTCGTAACATAATACAGTAGTGTTTACTGTACTAATGTAATAACCTTGTATTAACTTTCTCTACATGATAAATGCCATTTGCTGAAGTGAGACAACCCCCTAAAAAGGCTTTTCTAGGATTCATATGGATTTTAACAGATATGCTCATGTAGCTGTTATCTCATATACATCTTCTCCATGCTGTTTTTCTTTTGCAATTTGGACTCTCCTGACCAGTTTTCACCATGTAAACCAATCATTCATCCTGTATGTAGCACTTCCTGTTGCTGTCTCCAACTAATCCCATAATGTACTTCTTCTTCCTCTGCCACACCTCCGGCACCGCCCATAGCAATGCCCAGCTAGTTTATAGCTCCTCCCACCAGCTAGTTACATAGACACTCCCCTATCACTGCCCCTAACAACGCCCAGCTAGTTTATAGCTCCTCCCATCAGCTAGTTACACAGACACTACCCATAACAACACCCAGCTGGTTTATAGCTCCTCCCACCAGCTAGTTATATAGACACTCCCCTATCACTGCCCCTAACACCCAGCTAGTTTATAGTTCCTCCCACCAGCTAGTTACATAGACACTCCCTATCACTGCCCCTAACACCCAGCTAGTTTATAGCTCCTCCCACCCAGCTAGTTACACAGACACTCCCCTATCACTGCCCCTAACATCCAGCTAGTTTATAGCTCCTCCCACCAGCTAGTTACATAGACACTCCCCCTAGCTCCTCCCACCAGCTAGTTACATAGACCCTACCCTATCACTGCCCCTAACACCCAGCTAGTTTATAGCTCCTCCCACCAGATAGTTACACAGACACTACCCATAACAACACCCAGCTGGTTTATAGCTCCTCCCACCAGCTAGTTATATAGACACTCCCCTATCACTGCCCCTAACACCCAGCTAGTTTATAGTTCCTCCCACCAGCTAGTTACATAGACACTCCCCTATCACTGCCCCTAACACCCAGCTAGTTTATAGCTACTCCCACCCAGCTAGTTACACAGACACTCCCCTATCACTGCCCCTAACATCCAGCTAGTTTATAGCTCCTCCCACCAGCTAGTTACACAGATACTTCCCTGTCACTACCCCTAACAACACCCAGCTAGTTTATAGCTCCTCCCACCCAGCTAGTTACATAGACACTCCCCTATCACCCAGCTAGTTTATAGCTCCTATCACCAGCTAGTTACATAGACACTCCCCTATCACTGCCCCTAACACCCAGCTAGTTTATAGCTCCTCCCACCAGCTAGTTACATAGACACTCCCCTATCACTGCCCATAACAACACCCAGCTAGTTTATAGCTCCTCCCACCAGCTAGTTACATAGACACTCCCCTATCACTGCCCCTAACACCCTAGTTTATAGCTCCTCCCACCAGCTAGTTACACAGACACTACCCATAACAACACCCAGCTGGTTTATAGCTCCTCCCACCAGCTAGTTATATAGACACTCTCCTATCACTGCCCCTAACACCCAGCTAGTTTATAGCTCCTCCCACCAGCTAGTTACATAGACACTACCCTATCACTGCCCCTAACACCCAGCTAGTTTATAGCTCCTCCCACCCAGCTAATTACATAGACACTCCCCTATCACTGCCCCTAACACCCAGCTAGTTTATAGCTCCTCCCACCAGCTAGTTACATAGACACTCCCTATCACTGCCCCTAACACCCAGCTAGTTTATAGCTCCTCCCACCCAGCTAGTTACATAGACACTCCCCTATCACTGCCCCTAACACCCAGCTAGTTTATAGCTCCTCCCACCAGCTAGTTACATAGACACTCCTCTATCACTGCCCCTAACACCCAGCTAGTTTATAGCTCCTCCCACCAGCTAGTTACATAGACACTCCCTATCACTGCCCCTAACACCCAGCTAGTTTATAGCTCCTCCCACCAGCTAGTTACATAGACACTCCCTATCACTGCCCCTAACACCCAGCTAGTTTATAGCTCCTCCCACCAGCTAGTTACATAGACACTCCCTATCACTGCCCCTAACACCCAGATAGTTTATAGCTCCTCCCACCCAGCTAGTTACATAGACACTCCTCTATCACTGCCCCTAACACCCAGCTAGTTTATAGCTCCTCCCACCAGCTAGTTACATAGACACTCCCCTATCACTGCCCCTAACACCCAGCTAGTTTATAGCTCCTCCCACCCAGCTAGTTACATAGACACTCCTCTATCACTGCCCCTAACACCCAGCTAGTTTATAGCTCCTCCCACCAGCTAGTTACATAGACACTCCCCTATCACTGCCCCTAACACCCAGCTAGTTTATAGCTCCTCCCACCAGCTAGTTACATAGACACTCCCCTATCACTGCCCCTAACACCCAGCTAGTTTATAGCTCCTCCCACCAGCTAGTTACATAGACACTCCCCTATCACTGCCCCTAACAACACCCAGCTAGTTTATAGCTCCTCCCACCAGCTAGTTACATAGACACTCCCTATCACTGCCCCTAACACCCAGCTAGTTTATAGCTCCTCCCACCAGCTAGTTACATAGACACTCCCCTATCACTGCCCCTAACACCCAGCTAGTTTATAGCTCCTCCCACCAGCTAGTTACATAGACACTCCCCTATCACTGCTCCTAACACCCAGCTAGTTTATAGCTCCTCCCACCAGCTAGTTACATAGACACTCCCCTATCACTGCCCCTAACAACACCCAGCTAGTTTATAGCTCCTCCCACCAGCTAGTTACACAGACACTCCCCTATCACTGCCCCTAACAACACCCAGCTAGTTTATAGCTCCTCCCACCAGCTAGTTACATAGACACTCCCCTATCACTGCCCCTAACACTCAGCTAGTTTATAGCTCCTCCCACCAGCTAGTTACATAGACACTCCCCTATCACTCCCCGCCCATGGACATAACATCTCAGGAAATAAGAAAGAGCAGTATGGACATGGTCATGTGACCACAGCCCAGAACAGGAGATAGGAGCAATAAAGGTAAAAGAAATACCTGACAAAATTACAGCTACTTTCAAAGCATTATTTTAAAGTATGTTGATGCAAACTGGAAAACCCATTTGACCCCTTAATGACCACAGATACTCTGGTGGTCATTATTGGGTTTTATTCTGCTGCTGCCATTTATAGTGGCCTAGGATAAGCACGGCACGGGTCTCCTGTAAAGCAGAGAGCAGAAGCTCGGCTCTCATATGACAGCTGTGTTCCTGCTCTAACAGACTTGATTGTCAGAAGTTCAGATCCAAGCCATTTAACCCATTAGATGCTGAGGTTAATATCTACCTCAGCATCTAAGTGTTTTAGAGGAGAGAGGCTCACTCTCTCAGACATTGGCACCCTTCTAATGAGATTGTGGGTTGTCGATGTCTCTACACATCAGCCAGGTCTGCCCTGTGTATATGTCCTATAAGGCTGTGCCATATGCGCAGCCCAATAGAGTTCCTGACAAAATCGAGCTGACAGCATAGTACACTGCACTACATAAATAGTACAATGCACCACTGTATGTGAAGTCAAAGTTCCCTTGTGGAACTAATAAATGGTTAAAAAAATAAATAAAGTTTAGGGGGTCATTCATTAAGACCAGCGATTTATATGCCAGGCTTATTCCACCTGCGGATGTGCTGGATGCGCCAAAGCGCAGGCCTCTACATAACTTTGGCACGTTCGTACGGCATGATTTAAACTGCAGCAGTTCCCTTGTTGGTGTATTTTAAAACAATTTTCCATGCCATAAACCGGCATTAAAAATGATGAGTGAGACCAGCCCGCCAGCCCTCTTCCCCGACCACGCCACGCCCCTTTTTTTCTGCCACCTCGGAAAAGTGGCATGAGCAGGCTCAGCTGCAAAACCCCTTTGTGACCAAATATGCAACAAAATTATGCCAAAAATTGGCATACTACCAATAATAAATGACCCCCTTAATCCGTGCACCTTTTTTTTTCCATGGAAGAAATGTTTTTTAATTGGAAAAATAAACTCTCCCCCCATATATTTGGTATCATTGTATAAGTAAATCCCCAAATTATACAATTATTACGTAATTTATCCCACATGGTAAATACCATAAAAAAAATGCCAGAATAGCATAACCAAAAAACGGAATTAAAAGCAATCAAAACATCTTATGTACCTCAGAATAATGCCAGTGAAAGCTACAAGTTGCCGTCTCAAAAATCAAGCCCTCGCACAGCATCGTAGAAAGAAAAAGAAAAATGTTATGGGTTTTGGGATGCTGCAATGCTGAACCATTTTATGTTTTAAAAAAAGGGGTTTTATTATATAAAAGTAATAAAACTTAAAAAAAAAAATATATATATATATATATTATTTGGTATCGCTGTAATAGTACTGACCCAGAGGATAAAATTATCAAGTTATTAATGTTGAAAAATGAACAACGCAAAATTTACTAAGTAAACAGTCAACAGCGAATCGGGTTCGTCCTGCTTTGGACAAACTCGATTCATTTAGATCAGTAACTGAGTTCCTGATTGCCGTAGATTCATTGTATCGTACGGGCTCCGCTGAGGCCACATTAAGATGGCCACAATTATCGAGAGACTAGGTTAGTCTCACGCATGCGGCGTCACCGTAAATAGCAGCGCATGCATACATGTATTTCATACCGAATCACAGTAATGATTCTTCATCCCTCTAGGGGTCCATTCACTCATCCGTGTGTGTTTTGCGGATCTGCGGATCCGCAAAACACCGACACCGGCAATGTGCATTCTGCATTTTGCAGACCGCACATCGCTGGCACTCTCATAGAAAATGCCTTTTCTTGTCCGCAATTGCGGACAAGAATAGGATATGATCTATTTTTTTGTAGAACGAAAGTGCAGACCCGGAAGTGCGTCCCCATAGAGATGATAAAGGTGTGTCCCTATAGAAATGAATAGGTCCGCAATTCCGTTCCGCAAAATGCGGAACAGAATTGTGGATGTATGAATGGAGCCTAACAGAGGGGATGATTACTGCATATAAATGTGCCTATCATCTCAGGTCAACAATCAGGCAATCATTGGGAACATTTGTTTTGTTCCTGATAATTGCCTGTGTATTGGCCACACTAGCGGCATAGCTATCCGGCAGGCTGTTCTCGCAGGCTCAGTACCCGTGTGCTGCCGCTCCGCCCCCCTTGACTACTGTGCTACGGCGCAGCACAGTGCAGTGCACGGCAGTGATCACCGGAATATAAAGTCGGACCTGCAGTACTTTTAATCCTGCGATCTCTGGCAGTGTACTGCCATGCTGCGCCGTAGCTCCACCGCCGCCCCATTATAGTCAATGGGGACGGTTCGGCAGCACACGAGTACTTGCACCACGGCAGGTCCGGCAGGCTGTTCACCCGCCGGAACAGTCTGCCGGATAGCTATGCCGCTAGTGTGAAAGTACCCATGCAAGGGCAAGAGAGTGACCTTGCAAACAGAATTTTATTTATGTCAGAAAGTTGATTTCAGGACACTTGTGCTGTGCCCCTATAGTACTCCAAATTTCCATTTCCATTTTTGCACACTGCTTGACAACATTGAAAAAAAAAGCTTTGCAAATGCAATAATTCATTATTCTGGAAAGTCAGCCATGCAATTTGCTAGAATAAAATGAATGATTTCATATGCCATAAATTAAGATTTTTCCTACTTTCTTAGAAATCTAAGCATATTTTTACCATCACTAGTCGCTTTTATTATTCATTTAACGTATCAGTAAAAGCTTCAACGTCCAAATACGTATTATCTGGGGCTCGTCATGTACAGTATATCAATAAGCATAATTAAGAGGCTACTTCCCAAGTCATCACATTAATGCAAAGTTAATTCCATTTCCATCTTCAGCTATGCAAATCTAATCAAAAATGCTCAAATCACGAAGCAGACTGAAAACTGCCCAAAAGGTTTTTTATTTTTCTTGCTTTTTCCTCACCATAGTATTCAACTGCAGCAGAAAAATACTACATTGTAGTGGATGAGGTTCTAAAAAAAAAATTATTTTTCCCACAATGCATCCGAAAACCATTCATCTATATGTGTGACACCTGGGACCCCTGCCGATCAGCTGTTTGAGAAGGCAAAGATGCCCACAGTAGCGCCGCGGCCTTCTCTCAGCTGACCAGGCACAGCACTGTACAGTGTACAACGGCTATGCAAGGTATTGGGCTGAGCTGCCCCTAGGACATGTGACCGATGAACATGACATCACAAGGCCTAGATAAAACTGGAGAAGGCCACGGCTGCTGGTGTGCACCCCTGCCTTCTCAAACAGTTGATCAGTGGAGGTCCCGGGTGTCGGACTCCCACCAATAACGTACTGATGACCTATCCAGAGGATAGGTCATCAGTAAAAACTGTTGGAAAACCTTTTTAAGTATGACTGTAACTCCAGATTTATCACTGCAGCTTTTGTAAAAAGTCACAATCTAACTCTAGTAAGGGTGGTGTAAATAAAGTGGAGTAGAATTTTTAGACAAAAGTTTAAAGGGACACTGACAGGCCCGATATGCTTTTTTTAGCCATAAATATGTGTGCATAGGTCTTCTAATGTGCTTTAAAACCATATATGGATAACCCCAGTCTACCTTATAAAGACAATAAAATCAAGTTTTATCACCTCACAGAATCGCTATTCTTTGTGCCCAAGGGGCGGTGTTTTATCTTCTCTTGTGCCCAGCCACGCCCCAACCGCCGGATTGAAGTGCCACCCAACTCATCAATATTCACTTTGCTGGGCGGCTTCTGCTCTGCCCGACGCTCTAGATCCCATCCATGCCCATTAGAAAGCTACGGGCATCGGCCTCACTAGCAGCTTTTGGGCATGCGCGAGATACCCGGCACTCGCAGTGGCCTCAGTGATACTGCGACTGCGTCCCCTAAGCTTCACAGAGGTGGCTTCAGCCTCACCTACTGCGCCTGCGCCGGCATTGTAATCGCAGCCACTGCACACCAGCGCTTCATAGCGCTGGTGTGCTGCTGCAGATATGTGTGAACAACCCCCACACGCTGGGCAGTAACCTCTTCTCTCCGCCCTCATTGTCTGCACACTGTCCAAACAGACAAAGAAGAGAGGCGGAGGAAGAGAATGGGCATGCACGGGATCTAGAAGCGTCGGGGAGAGCAGAAGCCGCCCAGCAAAGGGAATATTGATGAATATTGGCGCTTGAATCCGGCAGTTGGGGCGCGGCTGGGCACAAGAGAAGATGAAACACCGCCCCTTGGGCACAAAAAAGAGCGATTCTGTGAGGTGATAAAACTTGATTTTATTGTCTTTATAAGGTGGACTGGGGTTATCCATATATGGTTTTAAAACACATTAGAAGACTTATGCACACATATTTATGGCTAAAAAAGCATATTGGGCCTGTCAGTGTCACTTTAAGGTTTAAATATGTGCAATGACCTATTACTTCACTGCTAAAAGGGGTTAAAGGTATATACTCTGTATTGTAATTCCCTAAGGCTGTATATAGGAGTAAGGGTTAATTTACCAGCCCTAAATGCAGTTACTAGGAGTGGACCCTCTAGTAGTGAGAAGCAGTAAGGAGTCTGTAGTGGAAGTTGCAGAGAGAAGCTGCAGACAGGGATACACCAGCCCTGTGAGCTGAGAGCAGCTAGAGTAGTGATTGTAACAAATGCCAACCTGAAAAAGAAATATTTTGTTAAGTGCACTGTAAAAAGTATCTAAAACTCTTAATAAATGTGGTGCAAGTCATGCGCGTGTGATGTTAAGTGCACACGATAAGGATTGCGTGCAGATTTTACAAGCTGATATGCGTGTGGAAAATCTACACCGTAGGTCATGTACATTGTATTCTATCAGAATCTGAAATTCTCATGTACACGATACAGATTCTTTCCTTCCTAGGCCACTCATTCATTCATTGGTCACGTGGCCTACGTGCCACTCCATTGGAGTGAATGTGCCTGGGCTGCAGTACCAAGCACAGCCATTATACTGTGTGTGGCAATATATTTGTTATGCTGTGAGGATGATGGAGTGCCGCAGGTTCTTCAAACATAACAGTAACATAGTTTAAAAGGCCGAAAAAAGACATCTGTCCATCCAGTTCAGCCTGTTGTCCTGCAAGTTGATCCAGAGGAAGGCAAAAAAAAACCCTGTGAGGTAGAATCCAATTTTACCCACTTAAGGGGAAATTTGATTATTTTGCCCTTCCTCTGATCCGTCAGAACAATAACCCCCAAAAAACGGATCCTGTCTGTTGAGCATCTGCCTTCACTCGGTAAGCATTTGGTCAGTAATCCATCAGTATTGCTAATGCCAAAAAAAAAAAAACTAGTGGATCCAAAACAGAGATGACACGTGAATGAGGAGACCACAGAGTGGCCCAATGACAGAGTCTGGAGGTGACGGGAGCATCAGCAGGAGGCCACAGAGCGGCACAATGACAGAGTGTGGACGTGGCAGCAACATCAAGAGGCCACAGAGTGGCACAGTGACAGAGTGTGGAGGTGGCTGCAGCATCATCAAGAGGCCACAGAGTGGCACAATGACAGTGTGGAGGTGGCAGCAACAGCATCAGGATACCACAGAGTGGCAAGGTGACATAGTGTGGAGGTGACAGCAGCATCAGGATACCACAGAGTGGCAAGGTGACATAGTGTAGAGATGGCAGCAGCATCAGGAGACCACAGAGTGACCCGGTGACAGTGTGGGGAGGTGGGTGGCGATTCCAGTACCAGCTGAAGATGGTGGGTGAAAGAAGGAGCACTTGGCATCAAATGTTTGGCATCAGGCGAGTGGCAGCATCCGAATAGTAGCTGAGGCAGGTTGCCAGAAGAAACCGGTCTCTTTTGTCAAAGTGTTAGTGCAGCACCATAGATGATCTAGTCTGATGCATCAGACATTGGTGGATAGAAATCCTGGCTGATCCCTGCCTGATTCATCTTCACAAAGGTCAGAGTCTCTCCACATTTTGGGTGGACAGGCGAGTTCTTCTTGGGGTAATTATGGCCCCTATCGCACTAAACACCCACTCTGATGCCACACTACTGGACGGGCAGGACAGCTTTTCCATGGAAAACTCTGCTAGTTGCTAATACACACCAAAAAGGGCTGTAATTTTCTCACTTCAACACACAATGGCTAATAAGCCCTTTTTCTTTTTCCCCACTAATATATGCCAAAAAGGGCTTGAGAACATATCCACTGAATGGAAAATAGATATATATTTTTTCCACTAATACACGCCTAAAAGGGCTTTAGAACATAAAACTGCACCGCTGAAGGGCAAATAGGCCCCTATTTTTGTCCACTTATACACAACACAAAAGGCTTTAGAATATATAACTGCATCGCTGAAATGAAAATATATTTTTCTTTTTTCCACTTATACACCACACAAAAGGCTGTAGAACATATAACTTCATTGCTGAACTGCAAATATATTTTTCTTTTTTCCACTTATACATGACACAAAAGGCTTTAGAATATATAACTGCACCACCGATCAGCAAATATATTTTTCTTTTGCCACTAATTACACGACAAAAAGGGCTTTATAACATATAACTGCACTGCCGAACGGCAAATAGGCCCTTATTTTTGTCCACTTATACACGACACAAAAGGCTTTAGAATATATAACTGCTCTGCTGATCAGCAAATATATTTTTCTTTTTTCCACGCTGAACGGCAAATATATTTTTCTTTTTTCCACTTATACATGACACAAAAGGCTTTAGAACATATAACTGCACCGCTGAATGGAAAATATATATTTTTTTTGTCACTAATTCACGACAAAAAGAGCTATAATTTTCGCACTTCACCACACGACTAATAAGCCCTTTTTTCCCACTAATACAAGCCAAAAAATGCTTTAGAACATATAACTGCACTGCACGAGGGCAGATAAGACATAGAAATGTTTCCTTGTAATAAACCCTGTTCAGCAGCTGCCTGACACTGGTTTCTACAGCTTAGTTTGCTGTTCACTAAAATTCCCAGGTCCTTTTCCATGTCAGTGTTACCCAGTGTTTTACCATTTAGTATGTACGGGTGACTTGAATTATTCCTTCCCATGTGCATAACCTTACATTTATCAGTGTTCTCTGCCCAAGCCTCCAATCTATCCAGATTCCTCTGTAGCAGTATATTGTCCTCTTCCATGTTAATTACTTTACGCAGTTTAGTGTCATCTGCAAAACTTGATATTTCACTGTGCAAGCCTTCTACATTAATAAATATATTAAAGAGAATAGGGCCCAGTACTGAACCCTGAGGTACTCCACTAGTGACAGTGACCCAATCTGCGTGTGTACCATTAATAACTACCCTCTGTTTTCTATCACTGAGCCAGTTACTTACCCACATACAGAAATTTTCTTCCAATCCAAGCATTCTCATTTTATATACTAACCTTTTATGCTGTACAGTGTCAAATGCTTTGGAGAAGTCCAGATATAGGACATCTATTGATTTGCCGCTATCGAGTCTAGAACTTACCTCCTTATAGAAACTGATTAAATTAGCTTGACATGACCAATCCCTCATGAAGCCATGCTCATATGGCGTTATTTGCTTACAGTCATGTGAAAAAATTAGGACACCCTTTGAAAGCATGTGGTTTTTTGTAACATTTTTAATAAATGGTTATTTCATCTCCGTTTCAACAATACAGAGAGATTAAAGTAATCCGACTAAACAAAGAAAACTGAAGAAAAGTCTTTTCAAGATCTTCTGTAAATGTCATTCTACAAAAATGCCTATTCTAACTGAGGAAAAAGATAGGACACCCTTGCCCCTAATAGCGAGTGTTACCTCCTTTGGCTGAAATAACTGCAGTGAGACGGTTCTTGTAGCCATCTACCAGTCTTCGACATCGGTCTGAGGAAATTTTACCCCACTCCTCAATGCAGAACTTTTTCAGCTGTGAGATGTTTGAGGGGTTTCTTGCACGTACAGCCCTTTTCAAGTCACCCCACAGCATCTCAATGGGATTCAAATCTGGACTTTGACTTGGCCATTCCAGGACTCTCCATTTCTTCTTTTTCAGCCAATCTTTGGTTGATTTACTAGTATGTTTTTGGGTCATTGTCATGTTGCATGGTCCAGTTCCGCTTCAGCTTTAATTTTCTAACTGATGGTCTCACATGTTCTTCAAGCACCTTCTGATACACAGTAGAATTCATCGTGGATTCTATGATGGTGAGCTGACCAGGTCCTGCTGCAGCAAAGCAGCCCCAAACCATGACACTTCCACCTCCATGCTTCACAGTTGGTATGAGGTTCTTTTCTTGGAATGCTGTGTTTGGTTTACGCCAAACATGTCCTCTGCTGTTGTGTCCAAATAATTCAATTTTGGACTCATCTGTCCAAAGAACATTATTCCAGAAGTCCTGGTCTTTGTCAACTTTATCTCTGGCAAATGTCAGTCTGGCCTCGATGTTTCTCTTGGAAAGCAAAGGTTTCCTCCTTGCACACCTCCCATGCAAGTTAAACTTGTACAGTCTCTTTCTGATTGTAGAGGCATGTACTTCTACATCAACAGTAGCCAGAGCCTGCTGTAGTTCTCGAGATGACACTTTAGGGTTTTTGGAGACCTCTTTTTAGCATCTTGCGGTCTGCTCTTGGGGTGAACTTGCTGGGGCGACCAGTCCTGGGCATGTTGGCAGTTGTTTTGAAAGCCCTCCACTTGTAGACTATCTTCCGGACAGTGGAATGGCTGATTTCAAAATCTTTTGAGATCTTTTTAAATCCCTTCCCAGACTCATAGGCTGCTACAATCTTTTTCTGAAGTCCTCTGACAGCTCTTTTGCTCTCACCATGGTGCTCACTCTCACTTCAACAGTCAGGAGCACACCAAACTAAATGTCTGAGGTTTAAATAGGGCAAGCCTCATTCAACATGCAGAGTAACGATCTACTAATTATGTGCACCTGGTGTGATATACCTGTGTGAGATCTGAGCCAATTTAAGAGGGAATACATGTGAGGGTGTCCTATCTTTTTCCTCAGTTAGAATAGGCATTTTTGTAGAATGACATTTACAGAAGATCTTGAAAAGACTTTTCTTCAGTTTTCTTTGTTTAGTTGGATTACTTTAATCTCTCTGTATTGTTGAAACGGAGATGAAATAACCATTTATTAAAAATGTTACAAAAAACCACATGCTTTCAAAGGGTGTCCTAATTTTTTCACATGACTGTATTTTCATTGACGTACTTCAAAATTGCATCTCTTAGAATATTGTGGTGAATATTGGCACCACATTTACTATGCGCCAATCCCGTGGAACACTGCCTGCCAGTATAGAGTCCTTAACTATCAGAAATAAGTGTCTGGCTATGACATTACTTAATTCTCTTAGGATACAGGGGTGTATGCCATCTGGTCCTGGCAATTTGTCTATTTTAAGCTAAATTTAGCTTTTTTGAAGTTTGGTATTTTTGTTCCTCCCTGAAGAAACACGCTTTTGAATGACAATTGGAAGGTTATTACTTTATGGTCACTATTTCCCAGGTGTTCCCCAACCTGCCCATCTGTTGTTCTGTCAGGTCTATTGGTTAATACTAAGTCCAGTATGGCTGTCCCTCTAGTCGGGTCCTGAACCAGTTGGGAAAGGTAATTGTCTTTGGCTATTGCCAAGAACCTGTTTCCTTTGAGATATACAGGTTTAAGTTTCCCAGTCTATATCTGGGTAGTTGAAGTCCAACATAAAAAATGACCTCATTATGATATGCAGCCTCATCTATCTAGTTTAATAGTAGATTTTATGTGGACTCTGGTATACTAGGTGGTTTATAATAAACTATTAGTATTTTATTATTGTTTTTGCCTCCATGTATTTCTACCCACAGTGACTCCACATGTTCATGTCCCTCACTTATATCTTCTTGGACTATAGGCTTTAGACAAGACTTTACATAAAGACAGACCCCTACCCCTCTCCAGTTTTGGCGATCATTTCTAAAGAGACTGTAACCCTGTACATTAACTACCCAGTCATAGCTATCATCCAGCCATGTCTCAGTTATTCCCACTATGTCATAGTCCTCCTCACACATCACTAATTCCAGTTCACCTATTTTATTAGTCAGGCTTCTGGCATTAGTATACATACAATTAAGACGTTTATGTATATTTTTTACCCTACATCTTTCCTTCTGAACTGTTCTAGTCCCTCCTTCCATTCCTACCCCAGTCCCAAAACCTCGGCCCCGGTCTCTACAGCTGGTGACTGATTCTGAGGACAGGTCATCAATATTTTACTCTTGGAAAATCCCTTTAAATAAGAACACTCAACTTCTTCCTGCCCAGCAGCTCCACTCATACAGTATAATCTCAAGAAGCTTTACAGATCCTATCTTAAAAAGAACAGTTCCTAGAAATCATTAAGAATTCCAGCTACATAAGTAATATCATAGAAGCCTATGTTATGACCCTCGTGAAATATGAGTAATGATGTGGAACTACTGCCACTTTGCAATCTGTCCAAATTGTTTTGGGCAGACATCCCAGCAAGTTAGTGTATTGTTCTGTCCCTGGATGGCTTTGATCTCAAACATTTCGAGCCATCTGACACTTGTTAGGTTATAATGGCAGTCACTTTTCTCCCCCGCCACCTGCAAATATTCAAGCCTTCTTCTTATTCCAACCAAAAAAATGGTATAACCCTAACAAATTTGCCAGTGTAATAAGCTACCAACACTCTAATGCTAATTACAATTTGCATTGTTAACACTGTACATTATGTCACACATAATGCCATAGTGCTGTACATTGTATCACTTCACTAAACATTGTATCATTGTTAGACCTAGAAAAATTTTGTTATTCCAAGTACAGAGTCCAAAGAACAGTGCCAATTGCTTTGTCCTGCCCTGCTCCATTTACGCCGGACCTGCAGTAGGCATACATAGGGTATAAAATTACAAGGAACCAGCTTTCCAATACACCCTTTATTACACATAAAGGAGGGCATCATACACACCCTTGAAAAATTATGATTGATGGCCTACTGGTGACCCTCAAAAACTGCTGCCTGCTACTGAATGCCTGCTGCTGACCTGGCCATCTAAAACATTAGGGGTGAGGGACTGCTGCTTATCTAGCCATCTAAACCATTAGGGGTGAGGGTCTGCTGCTGAACCGACCATCTAAAACATTAGGGGTGAGGGCCTGCTGCAGAGCTGACCATCTAAAACATTATAAGCAAGAGCCTGCTGCAGAGCTGACTGTCTAAAAAATTAGGGGTGATGGTCTGCTGCTGAGCTGACCCTCTAAAACATTATGGGTGAGGGCCCGCTGTTGAGCTGACCCTCTAAAACATTAGGAGCAAGGGCATCCTAATAAGCATGTTAATATGATGGAGGAGGAGGAGGACGAGAAAAGGAGGTTGAACGATATACCCTTTTTAGTGGTGGAAGGGGTGCATGGGAATACAGTGTATTTAATACACCATATAAGCCACATTTAGAGTGCCTTTATGTTCAGCCGCTTTCCTCTGGTGGAGTAGAGAAATCAGGGGCAATCCAGGCTTTGTTCATTTTTATAAGACTCAACCGGTCAGCATTTTCAGTTGACAGGCAGATGCGCTTATCGGGTTATTATGCCCCCAGCAGCACTAAATACACGCTCTAACAAAATGCTGGTGGCGGGGCAGGCCAGCAACTCCAAGGGGTAGAGCGCCAGTTCATGCCACGTGTCCAGCTTGGACACCCAATAGTTGTAAGGCACAGAGGGATCACTGAGGACGCTGACACGGTCTACTACGTACTCCTGCACCTTCTTCCAAAATGTTTTCCTCCTTGTGACACTAGGCTGCGCATCAGGTTGAGGGTGCTGGCGGGGTGTCATAAAACTGTTCCAGGCCTTGGAGAGTGTTGCCCTGCCTCTGTTTGAACTGATGTGTGTTCCCCTCGTCTCCCCTTCTCGGTTGGCCAAGGAACTACGTACTCTGCAGCCAGCGTCGTCAGCTGGAAATTTTTGGTTCAATTTTTCCACAAGGACCTTCTGGTATTGCAGAAAAAATTACAGTCAATGTCATAGATATTTGGGATGAGGAAACGTTATACAGGAGATGTAGCACAGGTAATGGCGCTGCTGTCAACAGCGGCTAGGAATAAATTACAGTCAATGTCACTGATATTTAGGATGCTCACACGTTATACAGGAGGTATAGCACAAGTAATGTCGCTCTCACCACCGGCTAATAAAAAATTACACTGAATGAATGTCACTGATATTTAGGATGCACAAACGTTACACAGGAGGTATAGCGCAAGTAATGTCGCTTTTACCACTGGCTAATAAAAAATTACACTGAATGAATGTCACTGATATTTAGTATGCACAAACGTTATACAGGAAGTATAGCGCAAGTAATGTCGCTGTCACCACCGGCTAATAAAAAATTACTCTGAATAAATGTCACTGATATTTAGGATGCACAAACGTTATACAGGAGATGTTGCGCTGGTAATGTCGCTGTCACCAGTGGCCAAACTATATTGAAGAATGTCACAGATATTTAGGCTGCGCAAATGTAATATAAAAGATGTAGCAGAGGTTGTGTCACTATCAGAAGTGGCACTAACAATTGCACGCAATTTATCACAGGTTGCCACAGTCCCTGGCACAACAATTCAGTGATAGGAAGTATCCGAAACGATTGGTAGCAAAACATCTTAATGTAGTTAAAGCAAGGGATCGACAACAGGTATTAAAGGGTACTAATAAAGAGGCGAGACAACAACAAAAATGAATACCGTTTGTATCCAAATATACCAGCATCAGCAGGAATATCTCGGAGATCCTGAGAAGGAATTGGGGTATTCTATCTAGGTCATTTCCAGGGGTTGAGGAATTTCGATCTCCCCCATTAATGTCCTATGGTAGACCCCAGAATCTGAGTGATGAATTGGTTAGGGCAGATATAGTCAGCCCTAAACCACGGACAGAAAGAAAGGGATGCTACCCCTGCCTGGGCTGCTGCAATTGTGGGGGCTTAATCAGGGGAAGCACCTTTAGTCATCCAAGAACAGGGAAGAAATATGAAATTAGAGACTTGTTCCTCCGAGTTTGTTATATATGTCCTGCAGTGTCCGTGTGGCCTCCTCTATGTAGGGGAGACCACGCAGCCCTGCAAGAATGCAATCAACCAACATATGTATACTATTCAGAAGTTGATGGCCAAAGGGAAACGGACAGCAAGGAGGAGGTACATTTGCCGGTTCCGGAGCACTTTGTAAGGTGTCGGCATAACATCTCACAATTGCGGTTCCGTATTATTGATGGGGTTCCACCATTGAGGAGAGGAGGTGATAGGGAAAAGCTACTGAAAAGAAAAGAACTCAAATGGATTTTCAAATTAGACACGATGGAACCGAAAGGGTTAAATCGAGAGTTCATGGTGGGCTCCCTCTATTGATTTGCGTATGACTCAAAATTGTGCTGTAATATTGTAGAGTATAAATATGGTTGCCCGGCTATTTGCTGTGTTGATTTTCATAAATGTTTTTTTCTATTTATTTTAGGATTGTTGACTCGGCTTATTTGGATTTCTGGGTTTGGACTGCATCCCATCCAGAGGGAGTTTATACCATGGCTGTATTATGAAATTAGGAAGTGGTGGGATTCTGAGGTATGGTCACGGAAGGTTACAGAGTAAGCTGGTACTGTATTGACATTTTTTTTACCGTGTTCACTACAGAGAGGGACATCATGGCACATGGGGTTAGTTCACTGGATATGTATGGAGAGTGGACCCATTATGAACCACTAGCACCAAGGTGAATGGTGGACTACCAGCATTCGCCTGCATTATGTTGCAGTTTGGCATTGGTGGTCCTTTACACCGGTTAAATGGTATGAGCCGATTTACTACCTGCCCTGTGAAAGATCCGAGCAGGGCAGTTGGTAGGCTCACTAAATAATATAGGGTGCGTTTTTGAGGTTCTGTTTAGGGTCCGTGGTGAATGATGGACGTGTCTCCCCTAATGTGCCCCACTCTGTATATTTAGCGCTACATTATTTGATGTAATGAGCTGACTGTGACAACACGTGACCCTGCCGATAGTTTCCTTGGCCACAGAAATGAATAAGATGCAGCGCTATTAAACAGGGCTGCAATTTTTGACATTAAGAGAGGAGTCTTTTGTTTATTGTAGCGGTCACATGATTCATCAGGGTCCGCCTGGACTGCCGCGATTGGCGGAGAAGCGGCGACTATTGATGAGGTCACTGACACGCACACGTGACCTTTGAAGCTGACACACAGTGATGCCTTCAGTATGTGACATCCTGTGTACGAGCGCCGACAGGAAGATCTGGCGCATGCGCATTGTGAATACCGGGATGCCGGGTATATCCCCTGGATGTTTTTAAGATGCGGTCCAAAAGAATTCCGTTTCAGATGGAAGATATAAATAACGTCTTCTATATGAGGTAATAATTGTTTTAACATGATGATGGATATGTTTTTTTGGTGTAATGATTTGTGATCACATGACACAAGGTGGTGACCAACGAATTGT
Organism: Bufotes viridis; assembly: GCA_033119425.1. NCBI lineage: Eukaryota > Metazoa > Chordata > Amphibia > Anura > Bufonidae > Bufotes > Bufotes viridis. The sequence continues at coordinate 70,533,668 of CM065592.1, forward strand.
GGGATAAGAGTATATATGGCTGCTTGTAATAACATGATATGAGCTTGACAAAGACCGCTGGGTCGAAACGTTGCTTGTACTGGGGTGGAAATAAAGATTTGAAGATTCTGATCACGGGAGTGCCGCAATACCTATTATTTCTACTATTTCACTCCCTACACTATCTGTCCCTTCTTCAGCACAGCTCTCCCTGACTAAGACTGAGCTGAACACGTGTCATCGGGTGCTATATAGCACCCGATGACACGTTCCGGCCAGCCAATCACTGTAATGCCAGTAACCAACATGGCTATGGCATTACAGTTAGTGGCAGTACCCACCTGCATGTTTATTGGCTGCGTAGCAGCCAACAAACGTGCGGGCAGGAGACTTGAGCATCGCGCTCGAGCACATGCGGTGTTCGGCCAAACACTGCGATGTGCCGAGCATTGCGATGCTCGAGGCGAACTGGTGTTCGGCCGAGCATGCTCGCCCAACACTAAAAAAGACCTATCATTAGGAAAGGCTCACAGATTTCAGCCTGGCCAGAGTAGTTTGGAAATCAATGCTATAACTTAAGTGATAACAGAGATGTGTCATATAAGCCCCAGGACTCTATTACCATTCAGAGGCAGTAATCAGCTTTTAGTAATTAGTAGCCTAATTTAGTTTAGTGCATTTATTACTTTGTGGTTAGGGACTTCTTCTTTGACCTTTCAATCAGTTCAGTCATTGGGAGTAAAGAGACTGAGCATTTGTCAAGTACAAGTTTAGTTACATGGAATTTATATTGCATTCAATTATATCTATGGGTACTTCCAGCCACACAGATTTGCAATTTGATTGTTGCATTATCCAAGAATATCTTTTCACCAGGAAAGTTTCCAGAGATCCGCCTCAGTGATCTTGTGGCAGCTGCCTCATAAGTAATTTTTCTACATCATATTTTACAGTTTTTGGTGGGAGGGGTTGTCAGTTTTGCAGATGTTTATACCTTTGCCACTATAGGTATATTGTAAGTACAGTTAAAAATGATGTAACTCAGTATTAACCCTTCTTGCACACATAGTACGTGTACAGCAAAATGAAGGGGTAGTTCACACACAGTGTATTGTATGGTTCAGGATATTGACTGTAAAGCCTGTCCCATCACTCCATTTTGACTCCTGACTGACTCATCTTTCCCACAGGCAGATTTTTAACAGTGTCATATAAAGCTTAAGCCGGCTCTCCCTGTATTCATTGGAGGCCAGCTGACACCAGGAGAGGTAAAATACTGAGTGGGCTAAGTATATATGTGGAGCCTGCCTTCCCTTAATTCATTGGAGGATGGTTGGCACCAGAAGAGGTAACATGTAGTGTAGGTTCCTGAGCAAAAGAGGTCACCCTGCCGTGGTGGACTGGCACAAAGGATTTTCATCAAAATATATTTGTAGGAACCTCAGTTTTATCCATATAGTGAGTATCGCATTAGTTTAGATATTTTGTGTTTGCGGAGTGCTGTTGCATTGTGTTTCAGTAGGTTATACACTGTGGCATTAAAAGGGTTATGTCATGATTGATGTAAAAAAAAATCAGACATCATATAGTACATATACCTATAAATCGCCCCAATGTATCTCATTAATGGCTGTGCCATCAAACAAGCATTACCAACCTAAAAAGCGCTCACCAGGAGCAAAAAAAGTACACAACCAAGATGTACAAAAATATATAATAAATGTATTGATAAATAAATAAAGAATCAGACATAATAACATACACAAATCTTGTGCAATTGAGGACAGCAAAAACAGAACCCAGATGCCACCCACTGGCGCTAGAAAACCATCCCTACTCAGATGTAATAGATACTGACATGGTAATACACTAACAGTAAGGCTAGAGATCACAGGTAATCCCAATATAACCACATAGCACAAGATATGTAATTATTACAAAAAAAAAATATATTATACTACAAGTAACATACTGTTAGCCATAATGAAATGGGGACCAGCGCAGTGAGGCAAACACACCTCGACGCGCGTTTCGCACGCGTCAGCAGGTAACATGTAGTGTAGGTTCCTGAGCAAAAGAGGTCACCCTGCTGTGGTGGACTGGCACAAATGATTTTCATCAAAATATATTTGTAGGAACCTCGTTTTATTTATAAAGTGAGTATCACATTAGTTATTAGATATTTTGTGTTTGCGGAGTGCTGTTGCATTGTGTTTCAGTAGATTATAGACTGTGGCATTAAAAGGGTTATGTCATGATTGATGTAAAAAAAAAAGAATCAGACATCATATAGTACATGGCAATACCTTTCTAACAAAGCTAGAACCAGCCCTGTACCTCACATGGGTCCAGAGATTTCTTCATTCATTGCTCTAATTACTCTGCAAGCTCAAGGGGTGTGGCCTGTCTCGCAGGGCGTGTCCTGTAAATGTCACAGCTTCTAACAGTAGATACTGCTGTTGGCATTTGAGGGATAGAACTGAGCATGTGCAAACATTACTATACGGATCAAATACCAAGGGGTGTCATAATAATGAAGTAAAAAGAATATCTCACATTTTTGTGGGAGAAAACAAATTACAGAAATGACTAGTTTTTCATACTGAATTATATTAAAATACCATTTAATGGTGGCGCAACCCCTTTAAATTGGATTGTCACATTATGAAACAACTCCATCTGCCCCTCTTGCAATGTGATTGCGTCATGCCGATGGGTCTTCATGGGTCTGCATTATGCTGAGAGCTGTAATTTATAAACCAATTCACCACACCGGAAATCAAATACAGATAATCACTTTATTATTACCATTATAAAACAATTCATATTCAAAAATGACCTATAATCTTGATCAACATGATTGGTGGTACAGATAACAATTAGGAAACCTTCACACAGGGGTGTATATGCATGAATGTAGCAATAAAAAAGTCAAAATTGTAGCTGTCAACACATGCGCATACGTAACTACAAGGCACCCAGTGGTATGGGGCCGCAAACTTACCTTCCCCTTGAGAAAGCCGGGCAGGCGAAACGCGCGTCGGGACGCGGGGGTGACGCTGACACTCTGTGCGCATTCAGGTACATGTACATATGCGTTATTTCATTGCACTATCATTAGCGCTTTTTTGATACCTTTCCGTTGTGGACTAGTATATTATTACCCATCCTATGTGTTATTAGTGCTTTTGCGGCCCCATACCACTGGGTGCCTTGTAGTTACGTATGCGCATGTGTTGACAGCTACAATTTTGACTTTTTTATTGCTACATTCATGCATATACACCCCTGTGTGAAGGTTTCCTAATTGTTATCTGTACCACCAATCATGTTGATTAAGATTATATGTCATTTTTTAATATGAATTGTTTTATAATGGTAATAATAAAGTGATTATCTGTATTTGATTTCCGGTGTGGTGAATTGGTTTATATATACGTTGGGGACTCGGGTTATTTGGGCGTTATCCCAACGCCAGATTTTGGTTTGTTGAGAGCTATAATATACAGCATTCCAGATGTATAGCAGTGGATTATATCAGTGCTCAGAAGATCATGTGTTCAAGTCCCCTACTGGGACAAAAAAAGTAAAAAAAAAATAATGAAATATTTACAATTAAAGGGTAAAAATTAAAATTAAAAATCACCATTTTCCATTAAAAATGCTTTATTTTAGAAAGAAAAAGAAAGGAAAAACATTATAAAATTGGTGTCTCCGTATTTGTAATGAAAATAAAAAATATATACCTCCGTGGCCTAAAGGTCGTTGTGAGACAGATGGCCACTTGCTACCCAATGAAAGTCAGAAAACTGAAAAATAAGGGGGTGCAAGTCTAAAACGTAACATTTAATTCATTGGTTAAAAATAACAATCTTGTGAGATTGATCAGCACAATATATACCGTTCGGGCAACATAAAAGCTCAATAAAAGCAGTAAATATTGCCACATCAGGAGGAAAGGCAATACAGGGTAATGACAATGCCAATCTTGCCAATATTACTGGGAGGTGTTTAAACCTAGAGCATCCCTACTTGGCCTATCGGTCCCTAAGCCTGCTAACAGTGTCCTGTCCCGCAAGGGACAGCACCGTTACCGGATCCTGTCCCTGGACACGCTGCCCCTGGTTAAGTGGGACAAGAAAAAGACCTCCTGACAAAAAGTTAAAAATGCATAACAAGAGAACAGCCACGTTTTCTCCTACGTATGGTTCTGGAGCAAAAAGTGATAAAAACGGGCCTCCCTGGATTATGCTAAAGAAAGTAGTGGTACTTATCAAATGCCGTTTTCAGAGGTGTCACTCCATCTCACGGTATTCCCAGCCTGCTTGTGCAAACACCGACGCGTTCCATCTCAAGTCAGGCACGCTGAGTGGCCTAAAGACTCATCAGGGGGCATAAGGCCACCACCGGGCAAAGGGGTCAAATGGTTCAACACCCATGTCATACTAGAAGACATAAGCGAGTAAAGAATGACCAAACAGTAAAGCTTAATTCATCAAATGAATACAAAGTATACCACAGTAACGCAATATTGGTACTTACTGATAACCTGAATGACGTATGGTCCATAGAGGTATCAAGGAGCTTATGCAGGGACCGGTCTGTCCCGTGCGCCCGTTCAGAGGGATTGTGCTCGTCATAGTAGTTGTAAAACCGCTATTTAAAGCTCCCGCGGTGTGTCACGCCGCCGGGATGACGTCATCGCGTGCGCGTCACGTGCCGCGCGTAGCGACGTAGAGGATGGGTACGCGCATGTGCAATAGCGCCATTGAGTCGTATACTGGTGAGGGCAGACCCGGAAGTGACCGCTATCTCCTCCCCTCAAGAGTAAGTAAAGCCGGACTCATGCAATCGATTGATACCCATTTTGGATCAATTGCCCAATATAGGGAGCTACATAAACTGTATGCTCAACCCATAATAATGAGGTAGAAATAGGAAATTTAAACAAACATCCGACCACAGGTATACTACTGACAGGGAAAATTCCGGTCAGAGTACGTTTTGTCCAATATTCTGAGAATAAAAAATATATATATGTATATCTCCCATGTGTTCTCTATGGCCTCTATCGTCTATGGGTGTCAATCACAGAGGACATATATGGAGAGGTTGTGGGGGACAGGTATTGAGGACATATAGAGGGAGATGGCTTTACTTACTCTTGAGGGGAGGAGATAGCGGTCACTTCCGGGTCTGCCCTCACCAGTATACGACTCAATGGCGCTATTGCACATGCGCGTACCCATCCTCTACGTCGCTACGCGCGGCACGTGACGCGCACGCGATGACGTCATCCCGGCGGCGTGACACACCGCGGGAGCTTTAAATAGCGGTTTTACAACTACTATGACGAGCACAATCCCTCTGAACGGGCGCACGGGACAGACCGGTCCCTGCATAAGCTCCTTGATACCTCTATGGACCATACGTCATTCAGGTTATCAGTAAGTACCAATATTGCGTTACTGTGGTATACTTTGTATTCATTTGATGAATTAAGCTTTACTGTTTGGTCATTCTTTACTCGCTTATGTCTTCTAGTATGACATGGGTGTTGAACCATTTGACCCCTTTGCCCGGTGGTGGCCTTATGCCCCCTGATGAGTCTTTAGGCCACTCAGCGTGCCTGACTTGAGATGGAACGCGTTGGGTGTTTGCACAAGCAGGCTGGGAATACCGTGAGATGGAGTGACACCTCTGAAAACGGCATTTGATAAGTACCACTACTTTCTTTAGCATAATCCAGGGAGGCCCGTTTTTATCACTTTTTGCTCCAGAACCATACGTAGGAGAAAACGTGGCTGTTCTCTTGTTATGCATTTTTAACTTTTTGTCAGGAGGTCTTTTTCTTGTCCCACTTAACCAGGGGCAGCGTGTCCAGGGACAGGATCCGGTAACGGTGCTGTCCCTTGCGGGACAGGACACTGTTAGCAGGCTTAGGGACCGATAGGCCAAGTAGGGATGTTCTAGGGTTAAACATCTCCCAGTAACATTGGCAAGATTGGCATCGTCATTACCCTGTATTGCCTTTCCTCCTGATGTGGCAATATTTACTGCTTTGATTGAGCTTTTATGTTGCCCGAACGGTATATATTGTGCTGATCAATCTCACAAGATTGTTATTTTTAACCAATGAATTAAATGTTACGTTTTAGACTTGCACCCCCTTATTTTTCAGTTTTCCGTATTTGTAATGACCCATACCATAAACCTTACACTTTAATTACGCCCTAAAACAAGCTAAAAAAAACTATGCCAGAATGGCTGATGATTTTGGTCACCGTATCAGAATATTATCCTAGAATAGTACCAATGAAAACTGCAGTTCATCCCACGAAAAAAGTCTACATACACAAAAATTAAAAAAATTGCTGCGTCCTTAAAGCCAACATACTTAGCTTCCTAAATGGGTTGCCTGCTTTTCCTAAATTAATGGCCTATCCTCAGGAAATGTCATCAATATCAGATCGACGGGGCTCCGATTGCCGGCATCAGCTGTATGAGAGCGAACACATTGCTCCTACGAGCTCTGTGTTCTCTTCACTGTTCACCTGCTCGCCGTCAGCATTGCAACAACAAGCAGGGTAATCACAGCTCCTCGTCATATGGGACGGATTTGGATTCAAGTAAATAGGAACAAGCCGTCCCATTGAAGTGAATACGACTATACGAGTGCTGGGTTCTCTTCATACAGCTGATCGGTGGAGTACTGGCAGTCGAGCCCCCGCTGATCTAATATTGATGACCTATCCTGAGGATAGGTCATCAATATAAGATAAAAGGACAAACCCTTTAAGGGAGCTGATATCTTAAATGTGTTGTATGAGTTTAGAATAACCAGTTCCTCTTTTGCTCACATCTGACATCAAAGTTAAAGGGGATGAGATGCAATAGCAGTTACAGACCATGGACAAGAGTGGCCATTTATGGAAGGAAGCAAGACTTTTTTTCTAATCCCATATAACCTTTTTAATAGAAATATATTCAATTTACAAATCCATTTTTTTCTATCAGGCCTTTCTGTGGTCCCTTTTAGACATCGTACTGTTCAAAATATCCTAAAATCTAAAGTAGAAGAAAATAAATCAGTGTTAAAAGAGCGGCATGGGGACAAAATGATGAAGGATGAATATTACAGGCAGCTGCAGGTCCAGATGTCACAATTTGTATGGTTTTCCTCCTTGCCTGCGCACTATTTAGCATGGGACATTGACAAGGAGCCGTTTGGCGTTCTGCCTTACTTGTACTGATAAGGTTATATTCAGTCAATAGATCTTTGACTCTACAAAAGTCAATTTCACTGCTTTTTGGTATAAACATGTTTCTGTCAAATAAAAGGAATTTCAGACAAGTTCACCTGAGTTTGACCCTATAGATGAAGCAGCAGAATCGTACCCAAGTTTCCCTTCCTTTGGGGAAAAGATTACAATAGTTATCCCTGTATCTAAATACTCTGGTAGAGCGACTTGTAGGGGCCCTCTTGTCACCCAGCACCCATGGCACATACCACCTTCAACATTATTTCTTGAATAGTCAAGGAAATGTGGAAAGAGATTGGTGTTTTCAGATATTTACTACATAGACATTAAAGAGGTATTCCCATCTAATAACGTGATCACATATTGCTAGTATATACCATCACTTTATGATCACTACCAGTTCAGAGTGGTACAGAGCCATAATACACTGGTTTCTTTGTACATAGGTGATTTTATGGCATCCTCATTCACTTCTATGAGTCGGCTCTGTCTAAGTGCATAGGTGAATAGAGGTAATTGCGGTGCGCTTACCCTGTCATATCAAGCACGGACCACGCCTGGAACCATGGCGTTGAGAGTAGTCAATCAAAAAACATATAAGGTCCAGCTTGATAGTAAAAAATATTACCTTTATTTCTTAAGTGCAGTTAAAAGCCAGATACAATCCACATCAACGCGTTTTGGATCTAACACAGTAGTGATCCTTAATCATCTGGCTTTTAACTGCACTGAAGAAATAAAGGTAATGTTTTTTACTATCAAGCTGGACCTTATATGTTTTTCTATTGTCTAAGTCAGGCATGCTCAACCTGCGGCCTTCCAGCTGTTGTAAAACTACAACTCCCACAATGCCCTGCTGTAGGCTGATACCTGTAGGCTGTTGGGGCATGCTGGAAGTTGTAGTTTTGCAACAGCTGGAGGGCCGCAGGTTGAGCATGCCTAGTGTAAGTGCATAGGAAGGAGCTGTCCTATAGAAGTGAATGCAGACACCATACTTGTAATTACACCTGCTGACCACTGCAGTTGCTGCGGCAGGTAAATAGTGTTGATTGCGAATATTAAATTGCTAATTTTTATCGCGAATATCGGCACTTCGAGAATTCGTGAAGATCTAGAATATAGAGCTATATCTTCGTAGTAACGAATATTCTAGATTTTTTTTCATCTGCTTCTTGCTTGTGAGCCAATGAGAAGGCTGCAATATATTTGTCTGAGCTTCGAAACATCCCTAGCAACCAATAGGGAAGTTACCTGCCCCTTACGATATAGGAAACTCCCCAGCAGCCATTTTCTGCTGTTTTTTTGCAGTTCTGAGAGAGACAGCAGTGTCATTGCTGTGCTGTGTGCTTTTATCTGGATCCTATTCCTTATCCAATTACATTAGATAGTTAGTTAGTTAGTTAGTTAGTTAGTTAGTTAGTTAGCTCATATATGTATATAATACAGGTAGTTAGTAGGAGATAGTCAGTGTAGGTTAGATAGTGATATAGTGTAGCTGATAGGTTCCAGTGCAGGGTGTTAGGTAGTGTGATAGGAATTACTGTGCTGTGATAACGAATATATTGGAGCACTTTATCTGCATATAAAGCTATTGTTCTGCCATGCATGCGAAATGTAATCAAAACAGTGCTGTAATGTAAAATTATTTACAGTGATAAAGAGTTCTTCCTTACAGTCATGAAAGTTGCTGCCAACCATTTTCTCCAGTCTCAGGAAGCTTGAAAAATGTCGCAAAAGTGAGCCACGCTTGTATTGCACGCGCAATACGTGCATATTACATTGCTGATTTTCTCAATCAAGAAAATAATGACTGGACATCACGAATTCTAGAATTTGCGAATTTAGGCCGAATATTAGGCCAATAATTTGCGAAATATCGCGAAAACGAATATTGTCTATGCTGCTCGTCACTACAGGTAAACAGAGTAGAGAAGGCAGCGCTGCAGCTAATTGGTGGGGGTGCCCTGACTCGGACGACCACCAATCTGATATTGATGACCTATCCTAAGGTCATCAATATAGGAGAGCCCGGAGAACCCTTCTAATTTGCCTCTGCTCCTGTAAGTTAAACAGCCAGAATAGCAGAACGATACATTGTAACAAACTACCAGAGCATAGGTCATCAATAGTAAAAACGGACAACCCCTTCAAAGGAGTTATCCCACAAATTTACAACTTGTTTTTACTTACATTTCTAGAGGACACTCCAGACCCGGCGTATATTGTGTAGTAGAGCGTGGGGAAGCACAGAGGAGCGCTTCATTTTGTATCTCTACATATTTGTATGACTTAGAAGAATGAATGAATGGAAAGCGTCTGGGTCGCTTCTCTATGTATGAGATCACCACACCACAATAAGGGGGAAAGAGCGCAGAGAAGCTGCTGAGCATGTCAGTCCACCACTGAATGCAGGAGAAGGTCGACCAGAAGAAAAAATACACCAGGGGGCGCTGCCAGAGAGTAAAATGAAATGGACATAAAGAATCAAACAATATTTATTTTGTGTGTATATGCTTCTAGGGGACAACCTATTTAATCTTCTAGCAGATATGAATGGTTTTGAAACAGGAAATATTTTACAGCATTTACTGAACCCATTCGGAGCACCATATATGTGGAGATCATACAGTATCTGTATGGGACAGCACATGGAAACATCCTATTGTTCAAAGAAAACCTTACACACCTTTACATTGTATGGTACTGTTCGTAGTAGTTTACAATGTTGTCAGTAGAATCCTCTGTGCTTGTCGGCGGAATGTTTCTATCTTTTTCATCTTTAAGTGATATATTTTTACATTTTGTGTTTTATAATTCCATCCTGTCTCATTAAAATAATTCAAGTAAAAAGTTTAGAAAACGTGAATAAATGTAGTGTAAAAATAGGCTCGAGGGTTATACATTTAAACCTCCTTTTTATATTTTTCAACATATTGGCTAAATTTGGTATGCAGGAGGAATGAAAAGAACATTTTCCTAATTATCACTTGCGCTTTGTAGAGATGTATTATTCTCCCACTTTAAAAGACGGATACATTATTTATGGCAGCGAGGCATTCCAGCGCTGTCTAGCCTCTCCGCAGCTATCATTTTCTAGCACCCGACTCTTAGCTGACTTAAATTTCAGCATTTTCCAGATTGCTATAGGGGCTTCATGTATCCTTATCTATTTCTGAGGTTTACTTGTACAAAGAAACAGCTACTCCAGAAATAATGAGAACAAGTTGAGATGAATGTTGAAATATGTTTACTGAAACCTGAAATGGATTTATTTAAAGAGGACTCGTCAGCAGAGTCAACCCTATTAAACCAGGTATACTGCCAGGTAGCGATGATCCTGCTGATTAAAAATGAAAAAAAAATGGGGGTTAGTCAGCACATCTCAATGCGCAGGTGCACGTTGCCATGGCTGAAAGCACAAAACCAAAAACAAACACAATGCAACCAAGGCATAATACAATGTGGGCTCAGCAAGAATGGGGAACCTGCATTCCTTGAATTTAATGGGGGCCAGTATGGCACCACAGGAGGTAGTATTTAGTATTTAGAATCTCACATTTATAATGTAGCATTAGTACATTTTCTATAGGGAGTATGGCACTGTTGTATTTACTATATATGTGTTTGCAGAGCGCTGTTGCATTGTGTTTGTTTTTAATTAAAATAATGCCTGTATGATAAAAATTGTTCATTAGGTACAGCATCTTAGTTTGAATCCACATTCAAATTAGGCCCTAGACCCACAGAGTGCCGAATATCCACCCCTTTTCAGACTTTGGCATGCCCCCTTCTCTTAAAGTGTAACTGCTATTCTTTGTTTTTATTTTTGCAATTTATAGGGGCAGTGATACTGACCATTTTTGTATTATACTTTTAATTACTAAAATCGCAAATTTCTATTAGAAAAATAGCTCTAAAGTGGCCCATTTTGAGCCTTAGCAACGCTCCTCTGTCTTCTGTTTACATAACAGTCAGTGTTGAGCAAGTCTCCACAGTTATGTAAACAGAAGACAGAGGAGCGTTGCTAATGCTCAAATTGGGCCACTTTAGAGGTATTTTTCTAGTAGAAATTTGCAAATTTAGTAATTAAAGTATATTATAAAAATGGTCTGCATCACTGCCCCTAAACATCACAAAAAAAAAAAAATGACAGCTACACTTTAGGTAACTGTGCCAGGCATTTTCATTGTGCTGTCCTGGACCTGTAGTTCTGCACATGCAGTGTTGTTTCCATGATTGGCTCATTCAGAGTACATTTCGTTTGAGTTTCTCACTGCCAAGATGTTTACTGCACATGCACTTAATAACCCTGGGTTCAGACCTGAGCATTCTTAAAACGCGCGTTTTAGTCGCGCGTATTTTAGCACGTTTTTGCAAATAGGGAACGCGCGTGGTGATTAACTACTGTGGTGTCAATCACAAAACGCGCGACAAACGCCCCAAAAAAAGCTCAAGTACTTGTTTATGCGTCGGGCGTTTTACAGCGCGTTCAAACGCGCTGTAAAACGCTCAAGTGAGAACCAGGGCCATAGGAAAGCATTGGTTTTCATGTGTTGAGCGTTTTACAGCTCGTTTGAACGCGCTGTAAAACGCTCAGGTGTGAACTTAGGGTTAAGAGTGTATGTGCAGCTTTGAAGGGCCAGGCAACAGCACAGTGAGGATGCCTGGCCATAGACCTGTCAGTCAAGTAAAGGGAGCATGCCAAAGTCTGGAAAGCAGAGGAACTAAGGTGCACCAAGGGGATAGGGCCCACCCCTTGGTGCACTGAAGCCCAAATTTGCATATTAATCCAAACTAACATATCAAATATTTATCACACAAATATCTTTTCAATATCTTCTTAATCGGCCCTTGGTTTAATAGGGTTGATCGTGCTGATTAATGATGAGCGAAGTTTGGGAAAATTTGATTCGGCTTCTTCGCCAAATTTTACAAAAAAGTTTGCTTCGTGATTAATTACTTTGTCATGAAGTGCATTTCTTTGTAAGTAGTGGGTGCAATGACAGGGAGCTGCGATTACGCCACTCGCCATCATTGTAACCCTCAGATGCCGCGTTCATACATTTACAGTGTAAAATTAACATTATAAAAATGTGATCATACTTACCGCCTCCGATTGCTCACAACGGCTGGCCGCCTCCATCTTGCTTGAAGATCTTGCACGAAATCTCGCGCAGCCTGAAATGAATTCCGCTTCATTGGATTTGATTCGCTCATCTCTAGTGCTAATAGGTGCTCTTTATGGGGTATTTAACACCTTTTTGGAAACTACATTTAACTACACCCTCTGAATAGCTGTTCCATTTGGGGTGCTGATTCAAAGTGCGTGTCATGTGCAAATTAAGGGGATTGGAAGAGCTGCACCTTATGTTTCTCATGAGTTAACTTTTTGGGTAGTCAGGCCTTGAGGCATCTTTATTTGCATTTATGCATGCTTTGTATCGGTGTTGTAATTAGTATTATTGAGAATGGCCCACGGAAAAGTAGCCCTCCTCCAGCGATAGTATGACAAGATGAACAAGCAAGTGGATTTTTTTTTTTTTATTACTCACAAGTCACAAAAGATGCTGAAAGTGGTCTCCTTTCATGTCTCTCTGCATCTTTGGGCACATAGGATTACGTTGGCTAATACTGCTTACAGCTCTTCAGCAGTGATGCTGCGGATGGCTTGAGCTCATCCAGGGGATTGTTAGCGGACACTTTCTGTTTTACATTTTCCCACAGAGAAAAATGGCATATCAACAAGTCTGGGGAACGTAGTGGCCATAACCCTGCGCTTACAGTTTTCGCCTCCGTAAACAGTTCGTGGACCCATGCCAGTGAGTTCTGTGAGGTGCGGTATATTTCCCCATCTTGTCGGAAAAAGCAGGACATTTTTTCTTCTGCAGCATCATTGGTGAAGAGCTGTAAGCAGTATCGGTCAACATAATCCAATGTGCCCAAAGATGCAGAGACGTGAACTGGAACCTTTTTCAGCATCTTTTGTGGCTTGTGGGTAATTTAAAAAACACAATCCACTTGCTTGTTCATCTTGTCATACTATCGCTGGAGGTGGGCTACTTTTTCATGGGCCACCCTGTATAATAGCACTAATAGATGCTCTCTCTTAAAATAAGTCGTCTGGTGACAGATGCTGTTTAAAGGGAAATTATGACCAGCTTTTACCTCTATAAACTGGCCCCACCAGGCTGTAGCAAGTCTAAACCTCTTATTAGGCTCACAGTTATGTCTTTTGAGTACAGCCACATACCTGAGAAAACAAAGTTATAAAAAATCCTGCACTGTACGATAAGTAGAGCTAAAGTGTCAACTGGGTGTATGAAGGACTCTCAAGTGTCCAGCTGAATCAGGGGTAGACAGGTCACATAATTGATTGATGTGGATGATGTCTCCTTCATTATGTACAGGACTTTCCAAAAATAGTTAAGGGCATGCGCAGAATGAAAATAACTGTTCACTGGACTTTGATGCAGGGAAGCCACCAGGCCACTACATCCTGGAGTAGTCTCTGTGGGCTTGACAGCTGACTAATGAATCAGGGACAGACTGAGATCACGGCAGGTAAAGTATGAGCAATAGGGTAAAAGCTCTGAAGTCAGGGCAGGCAGCAAAGGGTATATATGCTGGTCAGGCACAGGTCAGGCAGAGGAGGGTCAGAATCCAGTAAACAGGCAGAAAGTCGTTACACTGGCAGAAAATGGAATACATCACGCCTTTGCAGGAGATTAGCAAGATACAGAACCAATTGCTCAGGCACCTTCCTACAGGGGAAGGTATCTTAAGTACCCCAGGGTTGCCTGCCATTGGCTAGTGAAGATTAGGGTGTGTGAAAAATGACCTTTTAAGAGCTGGAAGTAGTGTTTATGCGTGGCATATATGTAGTGTTGGGCGCGAATATTCTCATCGTGAATTTTAATCGCGTATATCGCCACTTCGAGAATTCGCGAAGATTTAGAATATAGTGCTATATTCTAGAATATTCTAGATTTTTTTTTTCCTCTGAACCCATGATCCCTCCCTGATTTTTCTGATTTTTGCTTGTGGGCCAATGAGAAGCCAGCGATGTCTTTGTCTGAGCTTAGCAACATCCCTAGAAACCAATAGGAAAGTTGCCTACCCCTTACTATAAAAGAAACTCCCCAGCAGGCAACTTTTCTTCATATATAACACTGCCAGCTACGCAGCAGATAGTCCATGTACAAACACGTGTTGCATAAAGTATCACAAAATGGTGGTATGCATAAAATGGTGGTTTAACTGTTCAATCTTGTCATTCAACATAAATGGTGGATATATTTCTCTCTTCAATATCTGTACTTTCACTCTAAGTTAATTAACCACTTTATATTCACTCTAAGAGGTATATCTGAGGCTTGACCAATAGTTCTATTTGCATAGTTTGCGATATTATTTGCGTACTTTGGTCGCAGTTTGGTGGAATTGTAAAGAAACATATTCAACTGGTCTCAGTATATAGTTCTGATCACAATATTAACAATATAAACATTATTATTACGGTTTTTTAAATACCTATTTGGCTTTTTGTTCCCTTAAAACATAGCCCTGACTGGATATGTGTGTTCAGATCCTTTTCTCTGGTCTATACTGACGCCAGAAGATTCTGCTAGGGGATTTCCCACACATACTCAGTGTGAGGCTGGCTGTGATTGGTTAAGACTCCTGGGCAGTAACAACAGTTTAACTCTATGCTTTTTGTTGTTAATTATGCTGTGTCATTGAGCTTACCTTACATTAATTTACTGAATTTTAAAGGCATATTATCTTTTCTGCTTCTGTGAACACAATATATAACTGTTATATGACATCCAGAAATATGAAGCCACTGTAAATAACTCTCTTTCTATCTCTAATGTATAAACATAGTAACTGTATTAAATTTATTGGCAACCTAGGACAGGCCTTAGCTGGCCAGTTACAGGCAATATCTGCCCTAGCACTACCCCATCCCATCCACATTCTGGAAAAGTGGCGAGCTGAGTTCCAGACCCCAAAAAGTTGCAAAAGTTTGCATAATAATGCACCGAACTTTGTGACTTTTTTATGTCAGTTTTCTGGCGTACAGGGAATGATAAATGTTTCCCATTGTTTCTGCAAGACGTTTCGCAAACTCCAAAAACTTACCTGGTGTGCAGCATTGACAGGACTGCTGGGTAGGTTTCTGCTGCAGCAATCTACCTCCCTGCCAGACACAGCTTGAGTTTATGTGATGTCCTAAAGAGCAAAAACTTATATATTTGTAAATGATACCAAAGTATACGTAGGGTAATTGGCACAGAAGAAGATAGCAGAAATGGGAAAGTTGCACAGGGAAATATCAAATGAGATTTTATATAGAACAACATAAGGTAATGTAATTAGGCTGTGAAAAACCCGATAATGACACATTCTGTGGAATCAAGTTGATTAAAACTGAAATGGAAAAAGACTGGTAGACTTCACACTGATTGTGAGTAACCAGGGCCAAGGAGCTGCTGCCAAGGCTTACAGGATTATGGGATGAATAAAATCAGTTCTGCTCTTTACTATTTCTGAAAATTAGGCACTGTCTTACCATGTGTGGGCTTCAGAGATATTAGAAATGTCATACTTCGGCTGTAAGAATTGGATACTTACATCAACTTGTCTATAATAAATTAATATAGATGATAATTTTTATAAAAGGAATTCTTTCTGTACATTCTCCAGATGTAAGCAAACGTGAACCTTGGCCCTTTTTTGATAATTCAAGTACAGATATGTTATTTTTAGAATTACGGCAAATGAGGGTAGACGTCAATGGAGAGGGGCCTCTAAGGACCATGTACAGGCAAACATGATTCTTCAGATGAAATGTCTTTAGATATAAGCAGCAGGAAAAACAAGGTAAGTATTGGAGATGAGCTAAACAATCGAGATTCGCTTTGGGTCCGGTTCTCCACATTTTTTAAAAAGTTCGGTTTGGACCCGAATTGATTCGGACTGACCCGAATTTGCTTGAGCTGCCCTGAAAGTTGGTATATAACCCCCTCTAGCCTCCTAGGACTTTAATTTTATTAGAAAAACTTGTCATCGCTCTTCGTTTATGTTTTATGATTTTTTTTCCCTCCATTGTTCCCCCTGCCCAAGCTCTGGAACACAATGACAGCAATATTAAATGATGTCTGAGTGACTCTGACGACATAGCTATGGGTAAATGCACATTTAATGGTGTTATCATACAGTGTGTTTAAAAAGACACCGCGCTGGCACATGTCTCATGCTTTTTCATATTCCAAAGCTTCCAAAAATTGTTCCTTATCGGGGGCAGATGATGTTTAAACATACATGATGTTATGAGGAATGTGATGGTTGGCAAGTGGCATTAGAACATAATGCAGACCGCACCATGCAGCAGGCGTATAGAACGTGATGGTAGGTAGGCAGACAGACAAACAGCAAGAGTGGCAAGATAGGGCACCAGCAGCAAGGATAAGTTTATTGATCGCATTCAGCCTGCCTGGACTGTGAGAATATTTCTGTATTAATACACGTACATATGCTGCTTCATAAAAATGTTGCCCCCGCCACCCCTTCAAAAGAAAATGTTAAACTTTGAACCGTGTGTAAAGTGAGTACACGGAAACTGACCCTCAGGCATTGCCTAGACTGTGACAAAATGTCAGTATTGACACAGTAATCATATGATAGGCATCGCTATTTTTATCTGTAAGCAACGTTATAAAAAAATTTAAAATTTCAACCGTATGGAAACTGAATACACGTAAACTGACAATTAAGAGGCATTAGCAGCATGAAAAGCGTAATAAGCAGACAGACAACAACAGTTGCAAGATAGGGCAACGCCAGCAGGGCCAGCTCTACGTTCATGTGCGCCCTTGGGTGATAAAGCCTCAATGGCCCCTCTTACACAGTGATAAATCTACCTGATAATATAGTACAGATAATATAGTAGATGTCCTCTGCAGTCCTATGTAAAACCACAGATAACACTAGTTTTGATAATATCGTAGTGCTACCTGCAGTCCTATGTAAAACCACAGATAACACTAGTGCTGATAATGTGGTAGTGTTACCTGCAGTCCTATGTAAAACCACACATAACATTAGTGCTGATAATGTGGTAGTCAGTGGCGTAGGGATCGCCATAGCAGCCATAGCTATGGCTTTGGGGCCCTATGGCACTAAGGGCCCGGGCCGCCGGCTGAGGAACGCAGTCTTGCTGGGGGTGCCGGCGCCCCACCTCCCGCCCAGCGCCGCCTCCTAGGTAATTTATTCACTGCACTCACTTGCCTCTAATTAAAGAGAAGTGCCGTAATCTCCACACAGGTGCACTGGCAGAGGCATCGAAGTGCGCATGCGCCGTCTTCCTGGCCTCTGCCAGTGCGCTTCTGAGATCACGGCGCTTCTCTTCAATTAGTGGCAAGTGAGTGCAGTGAATAAATTAGCTAGGAGGAGGCGGTGGGCGGGGAGGAGATCTGTGGAGGACACTGATGGGGGGATCTGTGGATGATACTGAAAGGGGGATCTGTGGATGACTCTGAGGGGTGATCTGTGGATGACACATAGGGGGGGATCTGTGGATAACACTTAAGAGGGGATCTGTGGATGACACTGAAGGGGGATCTGTGGATGGCACTTAAGGGGGGATCTGTGGATGGCACTTAAGGGGGATCTGTGGATGGCACTTAAGGGGGATCTGTGGATGGCACTTAAGGGGGGTATCTGTGGATGGCACTTAAGGGGGATCTGTGGATGGCACTCTAAGGGGGGATCTGTGGATGACACTTAAGGAGGGATCTGTGGATGGCACTTAAGAGGGGATCTGTGGATGGCACTTAAGGGGGATCTGTGGATGACACTTAAGGGTGATCTGTGGATGACACTTAAGGGGGATCTGTGGATGACACTTAAGGGGGATCTGTGGATGACACTTAAGGGGGATCTGTGGAAAGGGGGATCTGTGGATGACACTTAAGGGGGGGATCTGTGGATGACACTTAAGGGGGGATCTGTGGATGACACTTAAGGGGGGATCTGTGGATGACACTTAAGGGGGGATCTGTGGATGACCTTTAAGGGGGGATCTGTGGAAAGGGGGGATCTGTGTAAAGGGAGGATCTGTGGATGACAATTAAGGGAGGATCTGTGGATGACACTTAGGGGGATCTGTGGATGACACTAAGGGGGGATCATGGGAGAGGTGTGGGGATGTTGGGGTAGGAGGTCCTGTAGAGGTGTTTGGGTGGGAGCTCTGGAAGGGGTGGGAGGTCTGATAGGTATGTGGGGGTGGAAGACCCGGGAGGGGGGCATACATTTTTTTTTGCTATGGGGCCCAGTCATTTCTAGCTACGCCCCTGGTGGTAGTGTTACCTGTAGTCTTATGTAAAATCACAGATAACACTAGTGCTGATAATGTGGTAGTTTTACCTACATCCTCAGTGTGCCTCTCCCACAGGACTCTATGCTGGGGCGCTGCCTCCTCTTCCTTCTTCTTCTTGCCCCGCACAGAACGTCCTGATGCAGCTGCTTCAAGACATAGGAACACTGTGGGCATGGTGATGGTGACACAGGTAGATGGAGAGACACACACAGGGAGAGACACACACACACAGGGAGAGACACACACACACAGGGAGAGACACACACAGGGAGAGACACACACACAGGGAGAGACACACACACAGGGAGAGACACACACACATAGGGAGAGACGCACAGGGACAGACACACACAGGGAGAGACACGCACAGCGACAGACAAACACAGAGACAGACGTACACACAGGGATTTTCAAATACACACAGGGACAGACACACACAGGGACGGTCAAATACACACAGGGCCAGACAGACACACACAGGGACGGTCAAATACACACAGGGCCAGACAGACACACACAGGGACTGTCAAATACACACAGGGACAGACAGACACACAGGGACAGACACACACAGGGTGGTCAAATACACATAGGGACAGGCACACACACAGTGACAGACAGACGCATACACACACAGGAACAGTCAAATACACACAGACACACACACAAGAACAGACAGACACATACACACACAGGAACGGGCAAATACACACAGGGACAGACACACACAGAGACGCTCAAACACACACAGGGACAGACACACACAGGGACATACACACACACACAGGGACAGACACACACAGGGAAAGATACACACACAGGGAAAGACACATACAGGGACAGACACACACACAGGGACAGACACACAAACAAACAGATGCACACACAGGAATGGTCTAATACTCATAGGGACAGACACACACAGGGATGGTCAAATACACACAGGGACAGACACACACACAGAGGGACAGACACACACACAGGGACAGACACACACACACAGTGAGAGACACAGAGAGGGACAGACACACAGATAGGGACAGACGCACACAGGGACATATGTCATATGCTATGCCCACACTTGTTGGAAAAATTGTACACAGAAATATATAAATGTAGGAAAGCAAAAGAGGTAAAGTACAGATGTAGCAGAGACAAATGAGTCATTTGTCATGGGGAATTTGTCTTGTGCGTGCCGTTATAAAGTCAATGTAAAAAACAGATGAACTTATCATATTATGTTGAATTGCTATAATTAAAAATGATAAAATATAAAAAATCGTATTGTTTCCATCATTCTACAGTAATATTTGTTTACTCCATGCTTATTATAAAATCCTAGGAGATCTTAATGTCAGTGCCAGACGTAACCTGCGGGGATGTGTTACCTTCCCTGAAATAAGATCTTATCAGTTAATAGACAGGAAATAGACGTCCCACTGTTTGATTACAGTGAAAAATAAATTCTGGATTTGTAAAGTAACAAGATGGTTCAGGATAAGTCCAGCCCGACCATATGCTGCTGCCTCTTCTTGCTTACTGAATAATAACCATGTGATGCAGATCTACCACTACTTCACCATCATCTATGCAGACCAACACTCCAACAGAGTGACAGCAAAGAAAAGTCCGTTCTGGCTACACTAGAAGCAATGGCCAAATGCAATTGTAAGAGGTCCTATACTGTATGATAATTGTGTCCAAGGGGCTACACTCAGGATGGTAGCAACTTTGTAATATCTCGGATACATTTTCCATGATTTAATTATTGAATGCAAATCCAAGGGGCGGACTGGGAACTTAAAGTGGCCCGGGAAAAAAAAAACTAAAAGCGGTCCCATATTGTAGGTGGGTCCAAACTGACTGAAGGCAGAGCAACACAAGTAGGCGGGGCAATACCATAGTGCAAAATACCGACCCAATCAGGACCATATACCACAGTGAAGCACAATATATTAAACAAGAATCACAAAAATAAACGTGGCCTAAATGGGTGGGACTGCTCCAAACCCCAAACACTGTGGCGTGTTTCTAACTGGGGGGGCAGTTCCTCCGCATGTGGTTCGCAGCGAACGGCTATCCCCAGCAAAAATTGCATACAATGGAGGATATGTATTGAATGTGCCATTGCATATGGCTGGTAAACATTCTGTTGCACCTGGAAGCCGGTGTCACATGGTCTGTTGTAGGTGTAGCTTGCAGCCTCATTTGTTCCCCATTGCATTGTTGGTCCTGCAATGCAGGTGAGTGGGAGGGGGCTGTAGGCTGCTTAATACCTGTTCAGACCTTGTTCACACACCATAGGTAGTCTAGTGGTAGGACCCCATGTCATGCTGAGAAACCGTGAAGTGGTGCCTAAAGGGGCTCCGATATGTTCCTGATTGGAAATATTGGCGAATCTCTCAGCTTTTAACACCAGAGTGAGGGATTAGCCAGTGTTGTCAGGTGCTTATCCATGTGGTGCATCTTTTTTCTGTGAGTTATGTGTTTATATATTTTCATCCGCACATGTTTTATTTTGTATAGGATGTTTGTGTGGTGCTTGTGGTTCGCGCCGGTATCCTCCATTGTATGCAATTTTTGCTGGGGATAGCCGTTCGCTGCGAACCACATGCGGAGGAACTGCCCCCAGTTAGAAACACGCCACAGTGTTTGGGGTCTGGAGCAGTCCCACCCATTTAGGCCACGCTTATTTTTGTGATTCTTGTTTTATATGTATTGAATGTGCCATTGCATATGGCTGGTAAACATTCTGTTGCACCTGGAAGCCGGTGTCACATGGTCTGTTGTAGGTGTAGCTTGCGGCCTCATGTGTTCCCCATTGCATTGTTGGTCCTGCAGTGCAGGTGAGTGGGATGGGGCTGTAGGCTACTTAATACCTGTTCAGACCTTGTTCACACACCATAGGTAGTCTAGTGGTAGGACCCCATGTCATGCTGAGATACCGTGTAGTGGTGCCTAAAGGGGCTCCGATATGTTCCTGATTGGAAATATTGGCGAATCTCTCAGCTTTTAACACCAGAGTGAGGGATTAGCCAGTGTTGTCAGTTGCTTATCCATGTGGTGCATCTTTTTTCTGTGAGTTATGTGTTTATATATTTTCATCCGCACATGTTTTATTTTGTGTAGGATGTTTGTGTGGTGCTTGTGGTTCGCGCCGGCATCCTCCATTGTATGCAATTTTTGCTGGGGATAGCCGTTCGCTGCGAACCACATGCGGAGGAACTGCCCCCCCAGTTAGAAACACGCCACAGTGTTTGGGGTTTGGAGCAGTCCCACCCATTTAGGCCACGTTTATTTTTGTGATTCTTGTTTTATATGTATTGAATGTGCCATTGCATATGGCTGGTAAACATTCTGTTGCACCTGGAAGCCGGTGTCACATGGTCTGTTGTAGGTGTAGCTTGCAGCCTCATTTGTTCCCCATTGCATTGTTGGTCCTGCAGTGCAGGTGAGTGGGATGGGGCTGTAAGCTACTTAATACCTGTTCAGACCTTGTTCATACACCATAGGTAGTCTAGTGGTAGGACCCCATGTCATGCTGAGAAACCGTGAAGTGGTGCCTAAAGGGGCTCCGATATGTTCCTGATTGGAAATATTGGCGAATCTCTCAGCTTTTAACACCAGAGTGAGGGATTAGCCAGTGTTGTCAGGTGCTTATCCATCGGTGCATCTTTTTTCTGTGAGTTATGTGAAGCACAATATATTGCCTCAAAAGCTGTCCTTCCGTGGTGGCCATCAATAGCTGCCATTTTCTGTCCTCCTCCACATTTTCTTTCTTAAAGATATGGAGCAGGGGGCCTAGGAGGTGAGGTGTGGGCCACAGCAGTTTTGGAGGGCATGTAAGGTCTCTGATTCTCAAAGTTAAGAGCTCATTATGTAGCTGGCCAGTGGCAGAGAGGAGGGCATCGGCCCACCAGGGTATTTCCCTGTAAGGTCTGCCCCTGGCCTATCCTCACCCCACTGACTAGCTGTTTCAGTGTAGATCCAGCACTGGAACCACACAGCTCTGTGTAGAAGATGGAGGTGGTTACTGCAGCACTGCTTCCATTGAAGTGAAGGCACCAAAAAACAACTGATTGGTGGGGTGCAGGGTGTTAGATCAGATATTGATGGCCTGTGGATAGACCATCAATAGTAAAATTCCAGACAACACCTTCAATTGTCTCCTGACGCCTTTCATTGCAGGTCGAGGAGCAAGGCTTCTCAGGGTTGATGTTCCTAGTCTTCTATAGCAGACGTATTGGGGGAGGGCTCCTTCTGCAGGTAGTTGCCTTACAGATGAAGGAATGGCTGATCTCCAATTACATATAAAGTATTCTGTATTTTTTGTATTTCCAACAGTTCTTCAAAATTGGTGGGATTTTTATCTGTATTTAGTGGTCCTTTAAAGGGGATTTCCAAGATTTTTTTTAACTGATAATATAGCCTCTGGATAGGCAATCAATTGAACTGAACGGGGCTGAGATGCAATATGAACACATTCAGGACCCTGTCACTTTTCATCTTAAGGACCAGGCCATTTTTAGCAAATCTGACATGTGTCACTTTATGTGGTGATAACTTTAAAACGCTTTTACTTATCCAGGCCATTCTGAGAATGTTTTCTCGTCACATATTGTACTTCATGACAGTAGAAAATTTGAGTCAAAATATTTCATTTTTTTTTATAACAAAATACCAAATGTACAAAAAATTTCACTTTTTTGGCAGATTTTCTATTTGAATTCATTTTTACCAGTAACAAAGCAAGGGTTAACAGCCAAACAAAACTCAATATTTATTACCCTGATTCTGTAGTTTACAGAAACACCCCATATGTGATCGTAAACTGCTGTACGGGCACAAGGCAGGGCGCAGAAGGAAAGGGATTTCACTGGGATAATTTTAATTTGCCATGTCACATTTGAAGACCCCCTGATGCACCCCTAGAGTAGAAACTCCAAAAATATGACCCCATTGTGAAAACTACGGGATAAGGTGGCAGTTTTGTTGGTACTATGTCAGGGTACATATGATTTTTGGTTGCTCTATATTACACTTTTTGTGAGACAAGGTAACAAAAAATTGCTGTTTTTGCCCCGTTTTTATTTTTTATTTAAAAAATCTAAAGGGTCATTTTTTTCTGTATGAGATGATGGTTTTATTGGTACTATTTTTGATCGCTTGCTATGACACTTTTTGTGATGTAAGGTGACAAAAAAATGGCTTTTTTGACACACTTTTTATTTTTATTTTTTTACGGTGTTCACCTGAGGGGTTAGGTTATGTGATATTTTTATACAGCAGATTCTTACGGACGTGGCGATACGTAATATGTATACTTTTTTTTTTTTACACAATAACAGCATTTTTTATACAAAAAAAAAATCATGTTTCAGTGTCTCCATATTCTGAATGCCATAGTTTTTTAATTTTTTGGGAGATTGTGTTAGGTAGGGTTTCATTTTTTTCAGGATGAGATTACGGTTTGATTGGTATGATTTTGGAGTGCGTATGACTTTTTGATCTATTGGTATTAAACTTTTTGTGAGGTAAGGTGACAAAAAAAATGGCTTCTTTGACACCGTTTCTGTTTTTTTTTTTTTTTTTTTACAGTGTTCACCTAAGGGTCATCTGATATTTTTCAAGACCAGGTCATTACGGATGTGGCAATGCCTAATATGTATACTTTCTTTTATTTATTTAAGTTTTACACTATAATATCATTTTTGAAACAAAAAATAATAATGTTTAGTGTCTCCATAGTCAGAGAGCCATAGTTTTTTTATTTTTTGGGCGATTGTCTTAAGTAGAGTATCATTTTTGTGAGATGAGATGACGGATTATTGGCGCTATTTTGGGGTGCATAATAATTTTTGATTGCTTACTATTACACTTTTTGTGATGTAAGGTGACAAAAAAATTGCTTTTTGACACCGTTTTTATTTTATTTTTTTACGGTGTACATCTGAGGGGTTAGGTCATGTGATATTTTTATAGAGCAGGTCGTTACGGACATAGCAATACATAATGTCTACCTAATGTCTACTTTTCTTTTTTTTCTCTATTTTTAACGATTTTTTTTTTACTTTATTTTGGGAAAGGGACATGTTTTTTTTACTTGAAACTTTTAATTTTTTTGTAAAACTTTATTTTTTTAACTTCTTTTTTCGCTTTATTTTTTTTCCCACTCTGGGACTTCAACTTTTTGGGGTCTGATCCCCTTTACAATGCATTACAATACTTCTGTTTTGTAATGAATTGGCTGTAAGTGTATTACACAGTGTAATACACTTACAGCTTCCTGCCTGTGAGATCCAGGGGGCTGGATCTCACAGGATCTCATGGAAGGCAGCTGCGATGCCTAAGGTAGGAATCGGGCTGCCTTCCCTGCCATCGGGTCCCCGTCACAGCAGCGTGGGGACCCGATCGCCACCCCACACCCAGCAGGATACCGCACGTGCTGCGGTCAGCGCTGACCGCAGCAGTGCAAGGGTTAAAACAGGTCCCCGTTCAGCATTAAAGTCTTAGAACGAATCAATTTCAGATCCATGATCCGAAGTTCGATTCGCTCAACACCAGTCATGGTGCTACTGTAAGTGCTGATACCTTCTCAAAAAGCTGATCTGCAGTGTTAAACCCGCACCGATCCCATACTAATGACCTATCCAAAAAATTGGTCATCAGTTAAAAAATCTTGGAAACACCCTATAAATTGGCTTGAAAGTTGCAGCCTTGAATTGGTGAAACAATTTAAATAACCAGCAAAGTACTTGGAGTCAACAGGATAACATCTTTTCTGTGTGCAGCATTTGTTGTTACGGGTCCTCTGGGAGCACATCTTCCACCAATGATCCTTCATCGCCAGAAAGCCTGTACAGTATTGACACCAGTAATTTGCAGAATGTGATATTGCATCCAGTGATTTGTGAAGCTTTTTGTTGGTTTGTCACCACTACCCCATCAGTTCTCTGAACAATTACCTTCTGTGTGTTCATTTCCTAATTACTATTCTCCTCTATTTTATCTGCCTCTAAATCATCAATTACCTCTTCCCTACATCACCACCTCCATCTATTCTCTCCTCATTTCTTTATACCTCTCTTTCCACTCTCTTTCTCAGAACAACTCAAAACAACAGGGTGAAAGAAATGATCTTAGCTTTGTGGGGAGTCGCTCTGGTAGACAGCGGTGCGGGTGCAGTTTAGAGGCAAAACAAGGAGTCCAGATTGTGCATCAAACAGTGTTTTATTCACACTTGCACACCAGAAATGAAAACAGTCTCTTGGTGACAGTTCACACACAACAGAAATCATGTGGCAAAACCAAAAACAGGCCAACACAGGGTCCAGTCACCTTGGGTGGTTTAAGTGCGGGTTCACACCTAGCAGTCGGTTCAGCCGCAGGCGATTCCTCCTTCAGGTTGCAGGGAAACACCACCTTGCTGAGCTCCGTCCTCCAGCACAGAGAACTCCTCAGCCCTGTTAGCAGGCTCCAGGATAATCACAGCCTCAGACACAGCTGATGGCTGTGTTTTATACCCAGCCCAAAACTCGGACTGGACCGTGGGGAGCAGCCACCCACCCTACTCTTTAGCTGCTCCCAGTAAGAGCCGGCCCGGATCGGCTTTGCAGCCATGCTATTTAAAAGAGTCAAAACAGCACTAGCTGCTGCAGACAAAAACCCGGCTCTCACCTCACCGAGGCCAGCAACCTCGGTGACACGTACCTGCCATCGCATATGACACCTTGCACCTTACCACATACCCCCCCCCTTTGTTCAACCCTGAGGGGGTGAACACACGTAAGGCAGTGGACGCGGGACAGGGCATCTGCGTTGCTCTGCAAGCGGCCTGCCCTGTGTTCCACGGAAAACTTGAAATTTTGAAGAGATAGGAACCACCTGGTGACCCGAGCATTCCTCTCCTTGGCCTGACTCATCCATTTGAGGGGGGAATGGTCGGTCACCAGACGGAACCTCCTCCCTAACAGGTAGTAGCGGAGAGATTCGAGTGCCCACTTGATAGCCAGGCAATCCCTCTCCACTATACTATATCTGGACTCGACGGGACTGAGCTTACGGCTCAGGAAGACAACGGGATGTTCTTCCCCGTTGACCTCCTGAGACAGTACCGCACCGAGGCCTACCTCCGAGGCGTCGGTCTGTACGACAAACTCCTTGTTGAAGTCGGGTGTCACCAAAACCGGGGACCCACACAGGGCCGACTTCAACGCGGAGAAAGCCTCCTCCGCCTTCTCACTCCAGCTAAGCCTCCCAGACTTTCGCCCCTTCAACAGGTCTGTCAATGGCGCTGCTATTGTGGCAAAGTGGGGCACAAACCTCATGTAGTAACCTACAATCCCCAGGAACGACTTTACCTGCCTGGTGGTGACCGGTCGGGGCCAGTTACGAATGGCCTCTACCTTAGTTACCTGAGGTTTGATAACTCCCGCCCAATTACATATCCCAGATATTTTGTCTCCTCTAACCCTATGGAGCACTTCTTTGGGTTAGCGGTCAGTCCGGCTTTCCTCAGGGCATCCACTACCGCCTGCACCTTGGGTAAATGGCTTTCCCAGTCGGTGCTGTGGATGACTACATCATCTAAGTAGGCCGAGGCGTACCGGCGATGTGGTCGCAGCACTATGTCCATTAACCTTTGGAAAGTGGCGGGGCGCCATGCAGGCCAAAGGGTAACACCTTGTAGTGATACAGGCCCTGCGGGTAACAAATGCGGTTTTTCCTTAGCCGACTCCGTTAAGGGTACCTGCCAGTACCCTTTAGTGAGGTCCAGCACAGAAAAATAACGGGCTTGTCCTAAACTTTCAACAAGCTCGTCTACTCGGGGCATGGGATACGCGTCAAACTTGGATACTTCATTTAACTTGCGAAAGTCGTTGCAGAACCGCAACGTCCCATCCAGCTTAGGTATTAGGACTATGGGACTGGCCCACTCACTTTTCGACTCCTCAATGACATCGAGCTTCAACATTAACTGCACTTCCTCCGCGATGGCCCGCCGCCGAGCCTCGGGTACCCGGTATGGTTTTAACCGGACCTTGGCCTGAGGCTCAGTGGCGATGTCATGTCGGATGAGAGACGTGCGGCCAGGAGGTCCGAGAACACATCCGTGTTCCGACTGAGGAACTCCCTGACTTCCTGAACTTGTTTGGAAGACAGGCTGTCTGCAATTTTTACCGTGGTTACGGCTTCACAGGCCTCGAACTGTGGGGCTGGACCCTTTCACCTAGAAGCCCTGGCCGGGGGCTGGGGTCGTCGGCCGCGTCCCTATCTTTCCACGGCTTAAGTAAATTCACGTGGTACACCTGCTCCGGCTTGCGCCGCCTGGCTGGTGTACTTTGTAATTACTTCCCTACTTTCTCGATCACCTCATAGGGGCCCTGCCACCTAGCTAGGAATTTGCTGTCAAGGGTGGGTACCAGAACCAAAACCCGATCTCCCGGATTGAAGTCCCGTACCCGAGCCTGACGATTGTACACCCTACTCTGGGCTTGTTGCGCTGCCTCCATATGCTCCCGGACCAAGGGCAACACCCTTTCCATCCGTTCCTGCATCTGGGCGACATACTCAATGACACTTTTGTGGGGGACAGGCTGTTGTTCCCATGCTTCCTTGGCGATATCCAACAGGCCCCGAGGGTGTCTGCCATAAAGCAGTTCGAAGGGCGAGAACCCAGTAGAGGCCTGGGGCACCTCTCGCACTGCGAACATGAGATAGGGCAGAAGCAGATCCCAGTCCTTCCCATCTCTAGACACCACCCTCTTTAACATATTTTTTAGAGTTTGGTTAAACCTCTCCACAAGACCGTCTGTTTGCGGATGGTAAACGGACGTCCGTAACTGCTTTATACGCAACAATTTACACAGTTCCCTCATTACTTTGGACATAAAAGGGGTCCCTTGGTCTGTCAGAACCTCTTTAGGCAGGCCCACACGGGAAAACATCTCCATTAACTCTTTGGCAATGAGCCTAGCTGAGGTATGTCGCAGAGGCACCGCCTCCGGATACTGAGTGGCATAGTCGAGAACTACCAGAATGTGTTGGTGGCCCCTGGCAGACTTTGGTACAGGCCCAATTAAATCCATAGCGACTCGCTCAAACGGTACTTCAATAATTGGCAGAGGTACCAGAGGACTACGGAAATGTGGCTGGGGGCTAGTTATCTGACAGGTTGGACAGGACTTACAATAATCTTCTACCTCCTTGAACACACCGAGCCAATAAAACCGCTGCAGTATGCGGTCCTGGGTTTTCTGCCACCCCAGGTGTCCCCAAGAACATGTTGGTGGGCAAGCTCCATGACAAGCTTGCGATACGCTGTGGGCACCACCAACTGTTCAACAGGTTCACCTCGGATTTGGTTCACCCGATACAACATATCCTGCAGAACAATAAATCGTGGGAACATTAATTCAGCCCCTGGTTTCTGGGGTTTACCATCAATTTCAGCACATTCTCCCAGGCCCTGGTTAGGGTTTTGGTCCCGGTGTTGTGCGGTCCCAAAATTTTCCCGGAGACATTGAGGTCTGCCAACTCAGGTCCCGGTGGCAAGTCCTCCGTGTCTCCCACCATTACACTCCAGTGGGGTTGTCTCCCCCACTACCGCTGCAGCAGTGGTCACCCCTACCGCTGGCCCTTCAGACTCGGGCTCCCAGGGTTCTGGCCTTCCAGGGTATCAGGCCACTCTGCTAGGGTTACCCCTGTCTCAGGGCTATTAGTCACTTTCATCTCAGGCCACAGTGACGGAAAACCAGGGAAGTCTCTCCCAATTATTAGTTCATAGGGCAGCTTTGTGGAGATCGCCACCTCACAAGTCCAGGTTCCGACCGCCGTGGACAGAGACATTACAGCAGTGGGATAGTCCTTTAAGTCTCCGTGTATGCACACCACACCCACTGTCCGGCCCGTATACTGGGTGGGCTGTACCAGGGCAGCACTTACCAGGGTTACCAGGCTCCCTGAGTCCAACAGCGCCACTGCCAGGTTATCCCCGACTTGCACCTGGCACAGATGACGACTGTCCATTGTCTCGGGGATGCCGGTCGCACACAGTCTCCGGGCATACATGGAAGCCCGGTACCCATAATTAGTCTCCATGGGTTCCCCCACTGTGGACAGTTGGCCCTTATGTGTCCAGGCTCCCGACACTGCCAGCAGACCACTGGGGACGGATCTGCAAGAGGTACCTCCCGGGCGGGTTTGGCCGGCCGCCGGGACTGGGGTGAAGATTTGCGGGGTTTGACTGGCCCCCTCCCAAAAGAACCCCTGCAGGTTTCTGGTGGCCTCATATCGTTCCACCAGGTCGACCATCTCAAGGGCATTGGTGGGGGATACCTGGCCGATCCAGTGTTGAAGGGGTAAAGCAAGGCCCTCCAAAACATGTCAGCCAGCAGCCGGTCCAGCATAGCAGTCGGACTCAGAACCTCAGGCTGCAGCCATTTTTGCAACCTGTGCAGCAACTCATAGTACTGCGGCCTGGCGGGTTCAGCCACGTTAAAGTCCCACTGGTGGACACGCTGAGCCCGGACCAACACGTTTACCCCCAGTCTGGCCAGGATCTCCCCTTCACCGTGGAATAGTCAGCAGCCTGGTCGTCTGCCAAATCAAAAAAACTTGCTGGGGTCCAGGCGCCAGGAACGGAGCGACGACCTCTGCCCACTGTTCTCGGGTAATTTCTCCCTCACGGCCACCTTCTCGAACACCGCCAGATAGGTCTCAACATCATCCGAGGGGTCATCTTAGGGATCGCGGCACGGACAGCTTTCCGGGCATCGTGGGCGCGGTGGGACGCTCCTGCCGCTTGCAACGCCATCACGTGCTGTAGCAGTAGCTGGTTGGTCTCCCGCTGCTGCACGTTAGCCTCTATGAGGGCTTTCACAGCCGCCTCCATTTTGTCGGGGGATCACAGGCTGCAACTTTGCCGGCTTAATATAGGACATTCACTTTTGCTCAGCAAAAACAAAGTTCGGCGTTCACGCCAGCCTCACTGCGCATGCCCGCATCCGACACCAAATGTGGGGAGTCGCTCTGGTAGACAGCGGTGCGGGTGCAGTTTAGAGGCAAAACAAGGAGTCCAGATTGTGCATCAAACAGTGTTTTATTCACACTTGCACACCAGAAATGAAAACAGTCTCTTGGTGACAGTTCACACACAACAGAAATCATGTGGCAAAACCAAAAACAGGCCAACACAGGGTCCAGTCACCTTGGGTGGTTTAAGTGCGGGTTCACACCTAGCAGTCGGTTCAGCCGCAGGCGATTCCTCCTTCAGGTTGCAGGGAAACACCACCTTGCTGAGCTCCGTCCTCCAGCACAGAGAACTCCTCAGCCCTGTTAGCAGGCTCCAGGATAATCACAGCCTCAGACACAGCTGATGGCTGTGTTTTATACCCAGCCCAAAACTCGGACTGGACCGTGGGGAGCAGCCACCCACCCTACTCTTTAGCTGCTCCCAGTAAGAGCCGGCCCGGATCGGCTTTGCAGCCATGCTATTTAAAAGAGTCAAAACAGCACTAGCTGCTGCAGACAAAAACCCGGCTCTCACCTCACCGAGGCCAGCAACCTCGGTGACACGTACCTGCCATCGCATATGACACCTTGCACCTTACCACAGCTTATACTTGGATTAAACTTACCAGTCTAGGCTCCAGCGGCGCAATCCTCAGCCTCATCATGGCTGTGCCTGGAGAGAGCAGCTACTGAGCCACACCCCCTGGTGCTGCGACGGCATCCTTAGTAGCAGGATGGAATGATCTCCCTGCAGTGGTTTTGCCAGTGATAGTCTTGTTAGGTTCACTAGCTAGATTCCTTGTTCCCTGTTCCTGCATTTGCGTACTAATTCCTCAGTTTGTCTTCTGACCACCCTCTGAATCTTGTTTAGTATTGCGTAGCACGTCTGGTTCTGACCCATTTCCAGACGGCTCTGCTTTGGTGTTTGTCTGTCTCTGTAATTATTTAGTAGGGAC
The DNA here is from genome assembly GCA_033119425.1 of Bufotes viridis. Lineage (NCBI taxonomy): Eukaryota > Metazoa > Chordata > Amphibia > Anura > Bufonidae > Bufotes > Bufotes viridis. The sequence continues at coordinate 70,565,257 of CM065592.1, forward strand.
CGTCGTCCAGTTGCAGTTCGGCCAAGTAGGGCTTACACTTCAAGTAGGTAGGGAAAGTGGGATGGGTTCTAGGTTATGGCTCACTGTCCTTGTCTTCCCCTACCTACAGGTTAGAATTCTCCTGCAATGTTGACGGAAAGGAAGGCATAAACCCACACGATGTAGAAGTCGATGTCCTCATTTTCTGGAAAACAAATCCTTCTAGACTCCAAATTTTGCAGTCAGAATCCCTGGATCAATGTCCCATCTCCAGAAAGCTAGTAACTGTAGCTTTTATTATATTATTATATCAGAGAAGACATCCAGGTCCCTTTAAAGGGAATCTGTCAGCAGTTTCCACCATGCTAAACTGCTGTCAGCACTAGGTAGGGGCTGGGGAGAGCAGGACACACATAGCTTTTGTGGACTTTTAATCATCAGGAGTAGAGGGAATATGAACTTTTTTGCTGCCAGGTGCTGCTCCTGCAAGTGCACTGGCGGTGGAGCTTCACTGTGAAGTCATGTCTGTTATTTGCACTGAGCTGCTTCATAGCCTTTTCCTTCTGCTCTGAATGACAGCTATAGCATCCAATCCTGAGACCACTACAGCTGTCACTCAAAGCAGAAGGGAGGGGCTATAAAGAGAGGACTTCACAATGAAGCTCTGCCTCCAGGGCACTTAAAGGAACACTCCTACTTCATATTTTTTTGTCTGCATATCTAAAGACTATGCCATAAAAGTCTGATAGTTGTGGGTCCCACATCTATTTTGAGAACAGGACCGCATTTGTAGGCTGCAATGTATGGAGAGGTGGCCATGCATACATAGTTCTCTCCATGCCATCAATATCAGATGCTGGTGCTACCTCTGGGACTCACACTTTACTCACTTCTATGACAGTTCCGAAAATAGTCGCGTAAGCTCGCTCAGCTACTTTTTTGAAAGTCGCATAGAAATGAATGAGAGAGCTGTGCATGCATGGCTACTCCATTCACGGAAGCGCAAGAGAGGGTCTGTTTTTAAAATAGGAGCGAGTTTCATAGGTTGAACCTGCACCTATCAGATATTGCTGGCATATCTTGTGGATGGCTACAAATGTTAAGATGGGAATACCCCTTTAGGTCACCCCTCAGGTGCCTTCTTCTGAAATGAAATGTAGGGACTGTAGTTCACCTATTCCATGTATTACTGTGGTTGCCTGCCTTTGAACTCAAGCTCTTCTAGGTCGTTCTTGTGCACTGGTGGCCAAAACTGCACACATTACTGCCATGTGCGGTCTGCATTTTACCATTTAGTAAGTAATGTATTTTCCCTTCCCAAATAGTCAGTTACATAATGAAGCATTAAAAGGGTTTTTCGAGTGTATAATACTGATGACCTATCCTCAGGCTAAGTCATCAGTCTCTGATCGGTCGGAGTTGGAGACATGGCACCCCCAGCTTTTTGAAGAGGCTGTGATGCTCTGTTGAGTGCTGCAGCCTTTACACGGCTTACCAAGCACAGTGCCATCCATTTGATATCGGCTGTGTGCTGCTCAACCTCATTTACTTGAACGGGACTGAGCTGCGCTAGGCCATGTGGCCGATGACCGTGACATCACTGGCTAAGGAAGAACGGCGCACTCAACGGAGCACTGTGGCCTCTTCAAACAGCTGATCAGAAGGGGTGGTGGTATTTGGACCCCTGCCGATCTGATATTGATGACCTATCCTGAGCAGGGGCAGATGGGAACTTAAAGTGTCCCTGGAAAAAATACTAAAAGTGGCCCTGTTTTGTAGTTGAGTCCAAATTGATGGAAGGCAGGGCCAGCAATACCATATTCTGGCACATTATACCACCCCAACAGAGCCAAATACCACAGTCCATCACAAAATACTGCCAACAGCACAAAATACATCCCCAAAAACTTCCAGTGGCCGGCCATAAGGAGGGCCCAGGCAGTCCCCTAGGCCTTGGCCCGCAGGGATATTTCCCTGTAAGATCTATGGCCAATCCGCCCCTGATCCTGAGGACAGGTAATCAGTATCAAACACTCAGGTTCTTAATGAGAACACAAATATTTCCAAATAGACTGAACATGGTCACAACTTATGAAGATATAGAAATCCGCAGAGAGTTAAGAATAGAATTATAATAATACATTATGCTGTAGGCAGCTACCGTGACAGGCTATTTTACTGCAGTAAGGTCAGACAACATGTAATTACATTGGAGCTGTCCAGCTGATGATCCTTCTGGACTGAGATGTGAATAATAGACACACCACCCTATGGCTTCACTGTAATAAAAGGCTTGTTAAATGAAGTCTTGCAGACTGACTTTGAGGAGATAATTGACATCCTAATGGAAACTCAGAAGTCACCTTGGAAAAAGAGAAATGCATAAAGAGCAGTTCTGTAATATGGTTGTAACACCCCAGAGTGGCATTACCAGTTTTTACGCCCCTCTACCATCTTCTATTGTAGCTTTTGCGTCATCACGTGCACTTATTGCCAGGTCCTACATGATGTGTATTTATATTTCCTTGTAATTGTTATGTTAGCATGTAATGTGCCTGGTTTACCAGCAGATGGTGGCACCTATGGCAGAGCTAGTTTGCCTAGAGTGAAACCTCCTATCCCTTCTAGCCCTCTCTAGAGAGGCAGGAGTTTTAGTTAGTAAGAGGCAGTCTAGCTTAGCACCTGTAAGGGGAAGGCTGTGTGCCAGCCAGCAGAGCACCGTCTACTTCAGAAGCGAGGAAGAGAGATTCCCTGGACAAAGACAAAGAGAAAGCTAAAGATGCAAAGATAAAGACAGAGTCAGACTACAGCAAGCTAAGTACAGCAGCAAAGGAAAAGTTTCTATTTAATCCTGATAGAACAGCAGAGCTAGAGAGAGTGACAGATGTAGCAGGACCGAATGTGTTTGCTTGCCAGAGTTAATGCCAAAGCCTGCTTGTAACCAATATAAAGTTGGAAGATTGTTCCCTGATGCAAGTTTATTCAAGTAAAGCTGTTGTCAACTTTAATACAAGTCTGGACTCAATTTATTCTACCAATCCCTCAACCGTTCACTCTATTTGCACTGCTTCGGACGACAACGCCTGGGGTCCAGGATATCCAGGTAGGAGCACCGTGACACGTGCACAGCTACACCTAAATGGACACTATAGGTTGCCTTTACACCACTCTGGTATTCCCACACCTGGGTACCACCCTCACCATCTACTTAGGGGAACTCTGTCCCTTGTTGCTGAAATGCAACTGTCATTACGACAAAAACACCTATCACACTTTTAAGGGACTCCTGGCGCCCCACTCTTATGGGGAGTCCGTCCGTTGCATAGTCTTATAAATTGGAATGACCAGGGTTTTTTCATGTGGACCATTTACTGGTCACTGTAGGAGAAATACTGTTCTCAAACGAATGGCCAATAGAGCATTGTCGAAATGGCTCCACCAAAGAGATGCTCTAAATTCTGGCTAATTCCCTCTAAGTCTTGAGAGGGACACCCTCCTTTATAATGTCCTGAGGCCATAATAGGGCCCACTAAAGGGATTGCCTTCATGATATGGTCCTTTTAATTTTAATGACTATTTTGTGCAGTGGTTTATGCTAAAGAACAATAAGGAAAAAGCAGAGTCTATGAAAGGAACTCTTCACATGACATCTATTTAAATAATTGCTTTAAATAAGTAGGCAAATATTAAAGTGAACCAACATTATGCTCTCATTGACTAGTAACAGGATTTGGGGGGTACTATTGTTTAGGTCGGTGTGAGGAGACCTTATAGGCCATACATCCTCCTCTGGAATTCTGGGAAGAAGGGATGCAAATGAGCTCTTAGCAAGCTCCGCCTTTGATGCCACCAGATGTAAGGTAGCTATCCTATAAGTCAATGTTCAACCCTTTGAACATTTTATACCTTCTTCTTAGTAGTGACAGACACGCTGATTTCAACCATGAGCTAAAATTATGTGATTGTCTAGAACCTAAAGTATAATCATCACAGCCCAGGCCTGGAATAGAGTCACAGCTGATTGAGAAGAGTTCCAGTTATTCATTAGCTCCTGCCCTCCCCGCCAACATGCTGATGATTGACGGTTTTCTTCCAGGGGGATTTCTAAGAATAAGGCTGTCAATCATCAGCAGGTGGGCGGGGAGAGCAGGAGCTCATGAATAACTATGACTCTTTTCAAGAAGATGTAACTCTATTTCAGGCCCAGGCTGTGATTTTTATAATGTAAGTTCATGGTAACCACTCTGTTTTAGATCATGAGTGATAGACCATTGAAATCATCATTACTGTATGTTGCTCTCAGGGCAACATAAGTTGGTGACAGGTTCCCTTTAAAATCTAATTTGATTTTTAAAAGCATATCGTGGAAACTATGACAATTAACACTTGTATTTCTTAATATTTAAATTTTTTATTGATACTGTACATAGATTGCATTGAGTAAGAAGCATGGTAGTGGAAAGTTCAGCAGCAGATCTAATTGCTCACATTTGGAAGGAAACAGTTGCAATATTAGTTCTTGAACAAAAGGTCAGTGATAGAGATTAGCAAATTGTTTCTAAACTCATTGGATTCGTCACAAATTTCACAAAGATTCTAATGCTAAACGAATCCAAAATTTTGTCAATTCATTTCGGACAAATCGTGCAAAACTGCACTCAGCATTTTACTTTTACAGGGAAACAGGGTACAGAGGAAAAAAACAGAGGATCACGTAACCCTGGGAGGGCTTGCCCACAATTTGCCAGCAGCCTTCCAGCCAGTCAGGGGCAGGATATTGGCTAGTCCTACAGGCTCTGAGCTAGCTCAGAAGCAGAGATGTCATTGTGAGCTCAGCCAGCAATGTGAGAGAATGTGTGTGCCTTGTGTCTGGCTGCTCTGCCCAGGAATCTTAAGGTGTTGCAGAGATAGTTTAGGAATATATTTAGTTAATTATATTCAATTAATGGGTAGAAAAAGTCAGCGTTTTATCAGTAGAGAGAGAGAGAATAGCAGCATTGTTCTCTGTGTGTGTGTGTGGGGGGTTACAAAAATCCTGAAGTTCCTGCACAAACGGCCTTTTTTATGTGCATGAGCTGCCAGCCTTTTTTTTCAAAAAGTTCATGCTTTTACAGTTCATAAGTGTTTTATAGATATATTCCCAGCACCTACAGCAGCAAATTCAATTCTGTTAAATAAAATTACTACTTCTCGGCAGTTGTCCGTAAAGATTGTCTTGTTTTTCAAATGTCGTACAGTTCCATGCCTTCAACAAAATGTTATCCTGCTCTGGGGCAGTAGTACTTCTGGATAGTTAAAATTGTCTTGTTTTCAAAATGTTCATCAGATTAAATGTTATCAATCAAATTTTATTCTGCTCTATGGCAACAATAATACTTCTGTTTCTTCTTGACTATTAAAATTGTCTAATTTTCTAAATGACCGTGCCTAATACTTACCCTGTCCCCTGACTTCATGGACTTCTGGGGAGGAAGATTGGAACAGTGGCTGGAACTGGCACAGTTTGGTGTACCTGGACTGCCTCCAGCAGCATCACAAAGAGGGTTTTCAGTATGGCAGGTGGCGTCGTCATACGCAAGCTAGCAAAATTGTCTTGGTCAAGTGTTGAAAACATTACCATTGTCAAAATTAATCAGTCACACGGATCCGCAAGGATTTTCGCACCTCTCTAGCTGATGACAATGAATGGATCTGCCGTTACTAACGGTGGCTATTTATCTCCGCCTTAATGATGCAATTGCCACTGTCTATCTGTTTATCATTTTCCATACTTTAGTGCAGCTACTGTTGCCGCAGCTGCTAGTCCCACTGCTGCCACTACTCCTACCCCTAAAAGGCTGCATATCTCCTGCCTTGTTAGTGATGTTCTGCACTACACTGCGGCTGCTCCCAAAAAAGGGAGAAATTTAGGGTGCTTGCTCAGAACAAATACGGTGATCGTATATGTGGAAAAATATTGCATATAAATCTGGATCAGAATTTGCAATGTCGTTATGATACAAAATAAAATACCTTAACTGCATCATATCAATTAAATGCAGTGATTTCCTTTACCTGCTCAGAACAAGCGACTGCTTTTTCCAATACTACTGAGTGTGTATAAAGTAACACTGGCGGGCATCAGCCCCCACTAATGCTCAATTTTTGGATGCTTGTTTCCAACAAGCCACAGTTTTTTTCTGATGACATTGTGTGTATTTAAACACCATCTGCCCCCAATAAGGGACACTTTTTGTAACATTTCTAATTTTTAAAAAGCATAAAAAATGTGACGCCACAGTATGTTTTTAAAGGCTGTTTTTCAACCAAGCATTTACCAATAGCCATATGTCAGTGTCACTGTGACATTATTTACTATTGCGTTAAATACTTGTCACGGCGGGGAATGGGGGAAACTCCCCGCCGCGCACTGTCCTCGGCCGCCGGGCCTAAAAACAGGGACAAAGGAGCAGATGACCTCCTGGCATGTCCCTAAAACTTGCCCTGGTCTCCTGGCTGTATGAGCGGACCCTGAAGGTGGGACGGCTCATACCCACGTACCTAAGGCCCTGAACGCCCTGACTTGCCCTCACATGAAATCAGGGCAGAGACCACCTGCTCACCCTAGACCGCGGATGAGCAGGAGTCTCCAGAGGCCCCCACAGCAGCTGGGACCCGAACAGTGTGTGCCCGCACGGCAGGCAAGTAACATAGGAAACATGTACAAGAAACCCACACTTACCTGCCGTGCTGAAGATTGAGGAGCAGCGCCAGGACCTCCCGGACCCCAAGCGGACATCAGATGCCTGGGGGGAGACCTGGCCAGGCAGCACACCATCCGGTATTCGCTATACCCCTCCGGGTAAGCAAGCCCCTTCCGGAGCGTCACACCGTGTCAACAAACACCAAACATACCCACACCATACAACAGCAACCAGGTGGGGAAGGGATACACAGACACTCACCAGGGAAGGAACAACATAACAAACAATATAACAAATAAGGGTGGCTCACGCAGACATCAAGGTGGAAACATACAGCCAAACTCCAGCCATGCTCACACCATGACTGGACAAACAAGACTGACCTTCAGGCTCTACACACTGACACTTAAGGAGGCCTGAGGACACACCCACCATATAAAGCAGCCACACCTTAACCCCGTGCACACCAAACGGGGGAAGTGCACACATATAAACACGTTGCCCAAGGCAACCACATGTACCAACACAACCGCATGCGTTGACAGCGAGCCGCCTAGCACCAAGCTCAGGCTGCTACACTCCAACAACACAACGGGGAAACGAGTCACGACCATACACATGGTCGTGACAATACTGTAGCTTAAAAGTGGGGGGGGGGGGGTTCTGCTGCAGCTCTCTCCCTATCACAGCTCAGTGGACATGTCCTTTCTGCTGTGCTGCAACTCTCTCCCTATCGCAGCTCAAAGCATACTTCCTTTCTTCTGTAGCTCTCTCACTATCACAGCTTCTAATAGTAGATAAGGTTAGTGGCAGTCAAACATTGGAGATGAGTATGTGCATATAATGTAAGTGTGTATATGTAGATGCAAAAAACTTATTAAGAGGCCATTGATATATTTGTCACATCTGACTTCAGTATATTTTGAATTAAGACCAGAGTACAAAATACCAGTTTTAGTAAAGTACCCCCATTGTACCTTTTTTATATGTATCAATAAATTGAAATTTCTAAATGAATACATACAATAAAAAAAAAAAAATAACACAATATTCATTTAGAAATATCTAGCACCATAAAATACTGCCTGGAGCTCTAAAGGGAAGGTTCTGCTGTGGGGAGATAAGAAAAACGCTGACACACTGCAAGACATAATATTGTTCCCAAGGATATCTCTACTACACACTGTTGGAGAACCTGGATGTATGAATTGTCCTTGACACAAGATCAATGTACGGTTGCAAAATCAGTAATGGAAGTAGGTATAATAACAAACATAAAAACATGCAATTTTCTTCAATAAACATATGAAAGGCAGGAACATGATCACAGAAAAAGGTTTAAAAGATTCTTAAACTCTGCCCTTTTTGTGTGTATGTGTTTTATTTTTATTGTTTGTCCTACTCAGGAACACCATTTTGTTAAAATAAATCCAACATTCTCTGCAGATGGATTTTTTAATACGTCTTTATAGGCATTAGAGTTCAGTTTTCCTAATAACAACTCTCCAAATCCTCTTTATAGGAGTAAAATTAAATTCTGGCACCTGGAGCCACCACTAGAGGGAGCATACTGTATACCAATATTTTCTTTCTACATAATGATGCTCTCTAATGCTGTCTAATATTACTCTTCCTGACATTTCCCTCTTCTACTTTTAGATGACGTCCCCATGTATTGAAGCCTTCTGTAAGAGGGTTGAAAATGTCTGTGTAGTAATACGGTAGGCCACTGATAGTGACTAGACTTGGGTTGCAGCTGCGATTGTAACCCCTAGAAATGTGCAGTGTATAATGTAAGGAGGCAATATGGACAATCACAATACATTAGGAAGTGCCTTGTATTCACTTTCTCTACATGATAAATGCCATGTACTGAGGTGAGACAACCCATTTAAGCTCTTGAGCTGGGCCTCTACTCTGTGAAGTCAGTTCATCTGTGCTAGTTGGTTGGTGTATGCAGTAAGCAGCTTTCTCCAGTGCTGCAGGCAGCTTCAGGTATGTCTGAGACCCAGAGAGAACCCCAGGTAAATTTTAGAGTTGGTTTACTAATAAGCACCCTTAAGAAAGTTTAATAACCAAAAAAATAGGAAGTGTGTACATCCATCTGTGAAGGAATCACATGTAGCAAAGGCTACTGGATTCCATAGTTTTGATTGGGTCTAATGGCTTCCAGCCCCCAGTCATATACAGTAAGTATGGCAGCTTACATATACTGTCTTTGGGGTCTGGACCCCGCAGTGGGAATTGCAGACAATGCATTAGGAATTGCACCTCTTGGCTGGATTGCTATGTGAATTATAGTCATATAAGAAAGTGAATCTCTGAAGGGAGCTCCATATATAACCCAGGATTCAGCATAGACATGTCGTAGTTTTATTCCGGCCGCCTCTCGGCATGTTTGCAGTGCTGCCGCCTGAACTACGGCACGCCCCTATTATAGTCGATGGGACCGGAGCGGACCTCCAGCCCCACGCGTAGACTAGCGGCAGCACGGATCCGGCAGTCTATTCACCCACCGCGCCGAAACAGCCTGGCGGGGCTCCTTGCCACTAGTGTGAAACTAGCCTAAGATTTGTGCCTCCCTTTTCTGGAAGATTATCAGAACATTTGCTCTTTACTAAAGACTTTGGGGGATATTTATCAAAACTGGTGCAAAAGAAAACTGTTTTAGTTGCCCATTCAGATTCCAAAGGTGGCAAGGGCATCCTTCCTTTTATCAGGCAGGAGACTCCAAGCAGGATGTGCTTCAGGGGAAAACAACTACCACCCTGGGAGCAAGAGAGAGGAACACTGCTACCGTGAGTCCTATCACCACCAACACCTCTACACTCCCCTCACACTCCCTCTTGGCTGTTTGCAACCGCACTCCCTCGTACAAAAAAAATACATACCCTTTACATTCTATTGCTATGGATTATTCTTAACTCTTTTACGCTGGCAATACTATCCATGTTAAACTGCTAAAGGGGATGTCTCACTTCAGAAAATAGCATTGATCATGTAGAGAAAGTTAATACAAGCCACTTACTGATATATTGTTATTTTTCATATTGCCTCCTTTGCTGGCTGGTTTAATTCTTCCATCACATTATACACTGCTCGTTTCCATGGTTGCGACCACCCTGCAGTTTATCAGTGATGGTCCTGCCCACCAAAGAGGCTGGCACCTGTTCCTACAGTGTGACAAGCACGACCACTACTGATGGATTGCAGGGTGGTCGTAACCATGGAAATGAGCAGTGTATAATGTGCTGGAAATATGAATCCAGCAAGCAAAGGAAGCAATATGGAGAATCACAATACATTAGTAAGTGGCTTGTGTTAACGTCCTCTGCATAATAAATGCTATTTGCTAAAGTGAGACAGCCCCTTTAAGTAACTGATTACTAAGAGAATACTGTAAACCAGTAATGCACTCATTATCTCATATTTATGTTATATGATACTTTTACTTGTTTTTCATTTAAAGGTTCTCTGTCAACTCTACTATGCATCCCTCACTGACCGCAGCCTATTCTAGTGACAGACCTGTTGATTTCAGCAGTCTGTCACTTCTGGGCCGGCAGTCAGTACTTTTAGAGCACTAACATGCTGAACCTCACAGTGCACACCAGCGTTGCAAGGAAGATGAGTCCGATGAGGCTCCTTGCCGATGATGAGTGACAGGTTTCTTTCCTTTTGTGCATAAAAAAGAAAACTGTCAGTCATTGTCTGTCCGGCGGAGGGCAGGAGTAGCAAGTCTCATCAGATGTATAACCCCTGCAGTGCTGCGGGGTTCGTCATGTCAGTAAGGGCAGAATATTAGAAGAAACAGGATCCCCAGAAGTTGTGACAAGTTTTAAAGTTTCATCTGGGATCCCACTGGTCATGAGAACAGGAATCCCATTCTCTCACCAAAAGGGAGCAAAAGATTGTACTGTAATGGTAGGGGACAATGAGGACCTTAACTCTACCCACACCACTGTCCCTACCTATATACTTGCACGATCTGTCCTAGGCGACGGCCCACAACAGGGCAACAGTCCCTTCTTAACTAAGTTCCTGGGTTGCTAATGCAGCTTATATGTTTATACAGCTAGACCTGCCAATAACCTTAATATAGTTCCTATGTTCATATGTTAAAGACAAAAGCAGAGTTATTTACAGTGACTTCATGTTTTGGATGTCACATAACAGTTATATATTGTGTTCACAGAACCAGAAAGATAATATGCCTTTAAGATTCAGTAAAAGGAATGTAAGGTAAGCTCAATGACACAGCAGAATTAACAACAGAAAGCATAGAGTTAAACTGTTGTTACTGCCCAGGAGTCTTGACCAATCACAGCCAGCCTCACACTGAACCTGTCTGGTAAATCCCCTAGCTGGAATCATTATTCAACAGAGAGAGGAGCTGAACAGACATTTACTCCACTAAGAGCTGAGAGTTTTATGGAAGCAAAGAGGCCAAAATATTTCCAACATTCTGCGAATAGTTCGAACAAACTGCTCAAAGCAATTGTAGAGAAAACTGCAAACCAAGTTGAGAAAGTAGAACTATTGGTTAAACCTAAGATATACCTCTCAGAGAGATCATAAAGTGCTTAAATAACTTAAAGTGAGAGTACAGATACTGAAGAGAGAAATATATCCACCATTTTATGTTAAATGACAACATTGAACAGTTAAACCGCCATTTTGTGATTCTTCATTTAACACGCGTTTTGTACATGGACTATCTGCTGCAGAGGTGGCAGTGTTATATATGAAGATAAGTTGAAGTTAATAAAGAAGTTATTTGAAGCATTTGGTGTGCTCTTTAAGCCTACTGTTTCCATAGAAGAGTAACAGTCTGGTTGGACTAAAAAGATAGAGATTTCAAAATTCTTCCAAAGCCACAGCGCAAAAGGCACTTCATAGTGCTGCGCCTGCCATATTCAGGGCCTAACCTAAAGGGATAAGAGAAGTCAAATATAAAGAAGTCAGAACCAGACAGGAAAACCAGGACTAGATCAGAATCCAAGAGCAAAGACAGAATCAGGGCAGAGTCCAAACCAGACATATACATCAGAACCAAGTTAAAATACAAACACAGATTCAAGTACCAGAAGGGTTCAGTGACAGGAGATCATGCCAGGAGCAAGGTCAGGGACAATCCAAAAGTCAGAACACCAGAGATCCAAGCAGAAGTTCAAAACACGCTAGTGAGGCAAAGGAAACCAATCATATGCACCTGTTGCCATTAGCTGCCTATTTAAATTGCCCTCTGGCATGTGACACCAGAGCCACATCGGATTGGCCTGACACTTTTGTTCCCTGATAGGTCAAGTAGCTCCCATAACAGTGGAGCTTGTTGCCACGGGTGCAACACCAGGTAAATCAATGACATGAACATGTGCCCTGCCACGTCACTCATTGTCTTGGGACAGCCAGAAATAGCTTAATACTATACTCGGCTATCTCTGAAAGACCTATAGAGAAAAATTAAGCAGCAGACATCATGTGCGAACTTCTGCTCCATTAATTCAGGGGAATGGAACCCTCATTCTTGTGATAGAGGTTCTAGCATTAAGATCCCTACCAATCAGCTAGCTATCACCTTCCCATAATACAGGCAGCAGAGAGTGAGCTAGAATATGCCCTGGAAAATTAAGGAAACTGAACTAGCCAAATTGCATGGTAGTTAGCTAGCAAGTGGAGGTGAGTGGTGCTCAGAAAATTGGAACGTGACATCAGGTTACCAACTCACAACACTCACCTCTTGAAAGCAGCTGTGTTCCAGATCGAAGGTTCCCATCCTCTTGTCGGACTTCAAGTGTAATGTTCCATCCATAGTCACACGCACTACTGCAGCCATGACGTTTTCCAAAGTTGCATGTGACCGGAGAAGTTCAGTGGTCTCTGCTGATTAGGGACATGTTACGTCTGAGGCCAGTAAGCGCTGCACATGACCTTGTACAGGACATCACACTTCTAGTCCTCCAGCAGCAAGAAGCAGAGGAGATGGGACCTTTGGCGATGGAACTGGGCTGCTTTTAAGAGGTGAGTGTCTTTTTTCTTTATTTTATATACATTAACAGCGATTTGGGGCGGGATAAGCCTTTTTAAGCAGTCCATTGCATTAATACCCCAGCAACCCTTCTCTTGTTCCTTGTCTAGTGCCTCATTCATAATCTAGAGAACCACCCAAGAAATTCTATTGGAAAAAAAAAATCTCTGTTATAATCCAGCACAACCTTTGTTAGTTTTACTTTTTTTTATTTGCAATGTATGACCTCCACCCACTAGAATGGTGCATCTCTGCTGCGGATCTAAGCTAGCAGTTCTCACTTAAGTGCGTGACACCTCCGCAGAAAAGAATTCCTGCCTGTTCTGTACTTTTGCACATCGTGAATGACCTCCTGCCTGTCTAAATCTATTTTCACCCACACACTAGACCACAGCCTCTAACAATCCCAAATTTTTGCTGAAGCTTTACATAAGAAGGAAGCCTTATTATTTTACTTTAGATCACTTTTAACATGAGCCTAGAGAATGGCACTGTACACAGACAGAGGAAAGGATGTCACAGATGCCATAGCAGATGACAGGCCTCACACAAACCACATGTATCTCAGGGCTGAGAGAATTCCTAAAAGAATACGGGCTGTTTCCAAAAACCTGACCTGTCAAACTATATTATAAAAAAATAATGTAATGTACTGTAATGATGTCATAAATTATGTCATAAACATCCTAAAGCAATTTTACATGAACATAACATTGAAAAATTTGACACCCATCATATCCAGGATGGGGAAATGCCTATGTCACCAGGTACAGAGAAATGTGTGGCTATTAAGTACGCTATTGGCTTTTTGCACAAAATTATGAGCCAAGAGTTGATTTTTAGTGGTAAAAATGCTGAAATTTACACAGATAATTGCCACTAGACCTCCAGGGAAGAAAGATTAACCAATTAAAAGACAGGAATATAAAACAAATTGGGGGACATTTACTAAGCATGTTGGACCAGAATTATGGCAATAAATGCGCCAAAAAGAATGGTGTTGTGATTTTTTGGCAAATATATCAACTGTTTTCACCAGAATTTTTACCATAAAGAATGCATCACACCAGAAATTAGTTATAAAAGTGGGCGGGGCTATCAAATTGGCACATATTGCACCTCATTTATCATCCTCCTATCTGCAGAAATGGCTCAAATTGTTGCAGACAATTAATCCAGCATATGTGATGGTGTTTTGTGTAAAAAGTCGCATTTATGTCAGAAAGATGCTACTTTTTGTCGAAAAGATGCATTTATGAAAAGAAAAACCAACTCGTCAGGGGAACAAGTATTAAGACACTAAGCATTTATTTGTATCTAATAGAAATGAGCTAAACAGCAGGGTTTTGTCAGTAAATTGACATTCGACAAAAACAATAACAAAAACGTCCTGGGTCTGAGACAAAAGTCGCAATTTACCAGTGTAAATGTTGCCAATATGCTTCAAAAATAACAAATATATTTCAAAAGTTGCAAGTGTGGTCTGGCAGGGTTGGCTGAAATGGCGCATTTCGGTATACAAAAGTCGCATTTTATTGCTATTGGTGTTAAAATGTCGCAAATCAGGAGAAATAGGCGAATAATCAAGTTCAGATTTTAAAAAGTCACATTTTACAAGTGGCAGGCGCTGTTTGATATATGGGGTGAAACAAATCGCCACTTTTGATTTGTAATGTTAGTATTTTTTGGGTGCAAATTACACCATTATTGATAAATATCCCCCATTGACTTTCTTGATACTGTAAATAAAAATGGTAACATATCCACTAAGCACCAGGGACAATACTACCAAACCACTATACAATATCAATCACCTACTTATTAGTATATCAATACTAGTGGCATCAGTTAAATTATGTGTCAACATTAGGGGGGTAACAAATTGACTGTGGCATTGTGACAAACTGATTTGTGTAAAGTGGGCATAGTTGCTATGTCTATGTTGTTATATTCCAGGAAGCAAGATGGCGAAACAAGGCCTACTTGCACCTTGTGTTATATTATCTGGTGTGAATCTGGCTTTGCATCACGCTTATCCTTTACAGTCAGGTATTACTAAATGTGCATTATTACTGGGCCTTGAAGCACGATGGCACCTACAAGTATATACTGTTCAATGTACCCTGTACAACTAGTAGTTATGTCAAGTGTACACATGTTATTTCACACTGTGACGGTCAAGCAATAGTGGTTTTTATATAGTAGGAGTTGATGACAACTGCTGATGGCAATTGTGACATGGCAGGAGGCTGAAACTTTTCTGGCTGCCATGTTGGTTGAGAGGGGTGTCCAGGGGTGAAACTAGGGCATGTTTGCCCCTTGATGTGCTGGACACACTATAAAGAAAGTCAAGAGCACTACACACAAACTCACACATTAATGATTACTGTGTATGTGCTGGCATGTGAGGCCTGGGCCGTAATTGAGGACAAACACAGAAGCAGGAATTCAGGCCTGACTGCTGTGTGGGCCCTGGTTTCATTTCCTGGTCATGTTCTTCCCAGCATGCGCAATGCAGTAAGATCTCCCCGCCTGATGGGCTGAGTAAGAGAGGGCACAGGCCAAAAATTATTCCATAAGGGAGACACTTTGGGTGCAGCACTGCTGTAATGGGGCACTAAGGGGGCAGCACTACTTTTAAGGGGTACATTAAGGTGCCAGCACTACAGTAAGCAATAATAAGTCAGTGTGGGACAGCACCATCGGCGGCCAGATGGCCAGTAGTCTAGGATGTGGCGGTGCCCGCGATGTCAGGTCCTGACCTGAAGAACCCCTCCAATAGTAACAGATGAAGAACGCAGCATCTGTCTTAGCTTTCAAAGTTTATTCACCACGTGAAATGCGACGCTTCGACCCCCCTGCTTGATAAAGACCCCCCCTGGGTCGAAACGTCGCATTTCACGTGGTGGAATAAACTTTGAAAACTAGAAGACCTTGGAGTGCTGCGATCTTCTTTCATCTAGCACTACAGTAAGGAGATACTAAGAAGGCAAAACTACTGTGTGGTGGCAATAAGGGGAATTCTACTGTGTTGGCGCACACAGGAGGCATGACTACTGTGATGGGGGCACTAAGGGGATATTCTACAGTGAAGGGGCAATAAAAGGGGATAACTACTGTGTGGGGGCACTAAGGGGGCATTCTACTGCTGGGGGGCTCCGTGTGGGGTCCTAAGGGGTCATACAAAGACCAGGCATTCTGTAAAGTGAACTCTTAACTCCTCCTTCTGTCCAACCAGGGAATAGTCATGGGAGTGAGGAAGTTCCTTGGGAGTTGGGCCATTCAAAAATTTGATATGGGACCCAGCCTTTTATAGTTACATCGCTGGTCATAAATTAACATGGAGAGTTCAGCAGTAGATGAGCAAGCTTGAGTACCTGAACTCGTTAAAGTTAATTGCAATGAACTATGTGATAGCCACTTATTTCCTGTGGAGCGATCCTTTTCCACCACTCATTGTCTCACAACCTGGCACTGTTTAGAGGGTCAAGACCTTGTCTCTGCCTACTGGTGTCTGAGTCACATACCTTACAACTAAAAGGCATAATACCCCCCATAACAGTGACAATCAGCCAAACCACAAAGCTTTGCCTCCATAAAATACTGTATAAAACATCAGTGTCCCATAAGAGAAATCTAAATTACCTCCAAACATTAATAGCCTTAGAGCACTAATAACTGTGAAAGCCATAGTGCCTCCATAGCAGACTACTTTTTTATGTGCCATACAAGCCCTATGACCATATCACTGTTCCTATTATTATGATAGAGGCTTGGACATCATACACTGTAGCAAATAGAAATAGGCTTTATGTTGATCAACCATCTGTGCCATATTAGCTGATCAATTCTAAAAGAGAAACATATATAAATGACATTAGAAAAAGACCACATGGTCCACCTAGACTCCTATTATATTGGATATATGGATGTATGTTTCCCCCTGGCATGTATAAATTCACTTACTTATTTTTTCCAACCAGTGCAGTGACACAGTGGATCACTGCAAAGGATTCATTGTATGCTATTCTGCTATTGATCATGCACCTCGGAAAAGTCTCTGATGAGTGTAAGGGGCAATCTCTTTTACAAGCAATGGAAGATAGTGAACTCGCTATAATAATTCTCCTGGCAACACCACTTGCATGCACAATTCCAGTGAGGGACTTGCAATGTATATGTATTTAGATAATTTATTGAATGTAAATGGAGAAATAAAGATAGAGTTCAAAGGAAAATCCTATCTCCGGCTCTGTGATACATCTCTGACAACAGGAAAAGACTGAAGGACACAGGATGTTAGCTCACAGAAGAGGAGGAGTTACAAGATGACTGACATAATGAAATACAACCATAGATAAATTGCATAAAATCAAATATAACAATGGCCACTAGATGACAGCAAAGTATGTATAGTAAATAATAGATAACACTGAATAAAATAATGAATAGTGTTGAGCGAGCATGCTCGGCCGAACACCTTTTTCAGTCGAGCATCACAATGCTCGGCACATCGCGGTGTTTGAGCGCGATGCTTGTGTCTCCTCCCAGCACGGTTGTTGGCTGCTACACAGCCAATAAACGTGCGGGGAAGTACTGCCAGTCACTGTAATGCAGTAGCCATGTTGGTTACTGGTATTACAGTGATTGGCTGGCCGGAGCACGTTATCGGGTGCAATGACACGTGGTTACATGCAAGGGACTGGCACTCTTTGGAGGTCTCGACACTGTCAATGTGTAGGGTCATGGTGCAAGGTTAATATCAAAGCACAACTTCTCGCAACACTTAAATTTTAATATATAATTCAATAAAATAAAAATAGATTCTACCCCACCTTTTCTTATTCTGCTATATACCAACCATAAATTAACACCAATACTTAATGGACGAAACCTTGCCTTTAACTTGATACAAATGTTTCTTAATATGATGCTGACAGTCTTTCTATATCCTGAAGTAAAAGGATGAGGCTGAAACAGCTTTTCATGTAAGGACTTTGAGATTACCTTCACCATGACGTTGGGACATCAGGAAGCTTTCACTATAATGCCCCTGAGCCTACCCCTGCCTACAAGCAGAGCACTCGCCCCAACAGGGGCAACCTTACTTCTCAGTGGCTAAGCTCTTGTTGTCACCTGTATAGCCCTAAAGATCTTTCATAGCTTTGTTTTCAGTTGTAACATGTTTCCCATATTGATAACTGGTTCTTCACGCGACATTTCCCCCTATTACTGCTACGCCAAGATGTCAACTAGCTACTTTAGTGCACTGTGATGTTATGGGCAGTGGGTGTGGACTCACTATGCCAAATAACCATTTTTGCTACCTCCTGGAATAGTCCCAGTGTAGTTGGCAGCTGACCGATGGGGATCAGAGATACAAGGCACCGAGGGGTCAGACAATATACCAAGTCAGGAGACAGGCCAAGCTCAGGTAGGCAGAAAACTAGCATATTTGAGAGGCAAGTCAAAGTCAGGGCAGGCAGCAGTAGGGCAATCTGAGAACAGGCTAAAGTCAGGGCAGGGGTCTAGGAGTCAGAGTTGGTAGTCAGGCTGGATTTCGGTTTAAGGGTAGTCAGACAGAGAATCAAACCTTTGCTGTTAACTACAAATTAGATAACCTTAAATAAACAGTGCCATTGGCTGTTGAAATAATTGGACTTATGTTCACTGTCCCTTTAAAAAGGACGACTTGGGGAGTGCTCACGCCCTAGTGATATGGGCCTGGAGGCCTTCTGAATGCACTGTACCGTATCTCTGCTCCTGTATCACTTATTTATAAAAAGGCATTTCACTGTATTCAATGACCAATACAAAACTACAGTTTTGTCTTTAAAAAGACCTTCTGCGGCAGCTGGGGTGTCTGTTATAAGGCATAATCTACCCCCTCTTATAAATATTTAGGAAAATAAGAAGTGAACTTGAAGTTGTGTGGCCTCCTGCTTTGACATAATTTACAGTTGGAGGCAGATAAAACCATAAACATTATAAGCAATGGTCCATTCCAATAAATAGTAATGTGCTGAGAATGCTGGCAGCAGAGAGGTTTGGTATTTATAGAGGTTTTCCATTTTGTGAAGGTAGGAGATCACTGACTTCACCAACGTGATCTTAAACTATCATCTATGATATATCATAAAAAATGATGGGTTCAGGGCAGAAAGTTCACAACTTTCAAACAATATTTTTCTTCTTACATGGTAAGTAAGGAGCCGAGGAAAAACAAATGTTGAGCCTGATGTTCTCCTTAATCCCATGATGTCATATATGGAATCCTGCCAATAGGAACAAATCTCCAGGAACATTGTGCTTTTTTCGTCTTGTTTACTGCCTAAAAAAGAAAATACAGGTGTACGATGGGGACATTGGGATTAAGTAAAAAGATACTTCTAAACAATGAGAGGACATCCTGTAATAGACCACGTGAAACTGGCAGGACAACATAGTGTATAATATCTACTGTTTACTTTCACCGCGTGAAGTCATGCTGTACTAACTAAATATGTATGTGACATTTCTAGGATGAATGACTCGTTTTTTGCTCTTTGACTCTCAGGTGGGGCTCATATATTATTCTCCCCTCCAATTATCCTGAAGTTGATGCAAAGCAGGAGAACAGGGATTTTTATCAGAAATGGAAACCGATGATCAGGCCAGCTTGGTCATAGTAAAAATAAAGGGGTACATTCATTAAGCCTGGCATTATAGACGCCGGTCATAATAACCCCTTGCACAGGCGGTGCATCCGCTGAAGGTATGTAGAGGCGCCGGCCTCTACATTACTTTGTCGCATCTACTGCCGGTCTAAATGTAAGCCAGCTTTCTCGCTGGCTTAAAATTAGACCATTTTCTATGCGTCTCCTTCCCTACCTAAATCACGCCCCCTTTTTTAGACCTGGGAGAAGTCGCGGTTTACGGTGTAAATAACCTTTGCGGCACAATCTGCAACAGATATATGCCAGAAAACTGGAGTATATCTGATAGTAAATGACTCCCAAAGTCTCTTTTACTGAATTGAAGATGGGTCTAACAGTGCAAACACAAGGAGTAGACATGGTTCTCAAGTATATCACAGAGTAGGCTTTTCCCAAAGGTTGTGTATAGAGCTGGCTATGATGGTTATTCTCCCTGAGTATCACATGCAATTTTCCCAAATGACCAAAATATTTCAATATTTCTCTGCATTGCCCAATTGCAGGGTTCAGTCCTAGATTGGATGGCCAGTCGGTCTAAGTAGTGTGACAAGAGCCAGAAGCAATGTAACCAAAACCACATGCAGTAAAGTCTAAAGATGTATATTTGCATTTCCTTTACTGTCTTTGATCAAGTATGGACCTTATTAACCGCTATTTAGTACCCATAAACCGTCTTTTGGAATAGACTGCGCATAGTAAAGTCACACTACCCCTTTGTACAAGTGTAAGTGCATAATTAGCATCTCAGTAACATTAAACAGAACCATAACATTAAATATTTAGCAGTTAACCAGCAAGGAGACTATAGTAACATTCTGCTGACGTCGCAGATCTGTCTTGCTGTTCACTCATGTAGCAAGTTTTCTGTTAAATCACATCCCAAAGCTTCTCTGTTGGATGAGATTTGAAGGCTACACAGGCCATTGAAATACAATGACTCATTGTTATGTTCAACTGTAAATGTTTTGTGGTTTGTGATGTACATATATGTTAGAGAACCTAAGGACAGCAGAGTGGCTTAGTGTTTAGTACTATTGCCTTGCAAAAGTTGACTCTTGGATTTCAATCCAACCCAGTGCAACATCAATAAGGGGTTTCAATGGGTTTATTCCCAGACTTCAAGAACATACTAAGAGGTTAATTTGGAATATAGACTGTGTAAGCCCCAGTGAGTACCTGGTAATTCAGACTCATTAAAGAGGTTATCCAGGACACTCCCACACACACACCCAGCAGGACCTGTGTAGAAATCTATACTTTTCCGCTGCTTTGTTCCGTTCCCAAGTGCCACATCACTGCTGGGCCACATCATAGATGAGGTTATTCAATAGCTGAAGCCAAACATGTGACCCATATAGAAGTTGACAGGCAGGGACCAGAAGTTCTGTGAAGACATCTGAGGAGCCAAAGAGCCGAAACGAAGAGGAAGGGAACAGGTAAGTAGTGGTCTCTTCACAGGTGTGAGTAGGGGAGGAATTTTAAAATATCCTAGAAAACCCTTTTAAAGTATCTTTGTTGCTCCTGGCCATATCTCCTGCCAGATCAGAAGACCTGGTGGTACTGACCAATGCAACTTTAGATTCTCCGAAGCTTTCCTGTATATCAGCTACATAAATGACTTGAGCCATTCTATGGCTGCCTCAACAACAGTACCCACCCTATCTGTTAGTTATGTCTCTCTCCATCAGCTCTAAATTTCTGTCTGGAGACAAAACCAAGAGCAACATGGAAAGCACCCTGCAAAATGTTCCACCGTTCCAAAGTTTTTGTTAAATTGTAGGATAAGTTGAGAGACCCCAGTTGCTGATGCCTTTTACTGACTAACTGAAAACTTGTATCTTCCCTAACTACTGGCTAACAGATTAGAGAGATCTTATTTTTTCATGTAAAATTGGAAAAATCTAGTTTTGCAGCATAAACATAGAATTACATAAAAAGCAAAAACTTCCCTTTCTTTGTAAAAACCCTGCTATATATTTACTGTGCCACTCTCCATTTAATTAACCAATCATTGTCTACTTGACAGGTTCACTTTACACCATAGGACTCTATGTTCACCCACTGTCTGTTTTAATAAATGCAATTCAGTGAGTGATTCAGCGCAGTGCTAATTACTAATCGAGAACAAGCAATTATCTTTCTCTTCCTTTCCAGCAAGTGACATGTTGTATTTCCCATTTCCATTGTTCAACGTACCTGGCTCTATTTTACCAGTTCCTGTGATATTTATACTCTTTTCTGCTGGATTAACCCTGTGACACCTTGTGTGCACATTTCATTGGCTATTGCCATGGATGTCCTTATAGTATTGGAAGTGCATTAGGTGATTTGTCAACATTTAAAACAAAGGCACTGATTAGATAGCTATGGCTGGAAGATTTGCCATGGTTTGATTGTCATAGCAGATCCCATAGTCATTGACACCCCAAATCTTACAGTAAGTGGAGCCAAACATGTCTGCCATCTGATGAATCTTCTCCATAGTTTGGTCTCAACACTCAGGAAGGTCCTGATGATACCTTTTCAGCCAATCACCTGATGAAGCTGTGACCCACCTTAGCCAGAAAGGAACCAGCTTGGGCCCGTTAAGCATCGCGATGGAAGGAGCAGTAAATCAGGGAGGTGAGTGCCCCTCCTGGGCAACCCTTTAAAAACTTTCTGCATGTGGCCACAATTCAGATCCATACTTGTCTACTTTTAATAATCATTTTCAGGGATTATTAACATGACATACAGAATTTTTCTATGTTAAATCCCACCCCCAAGTACAGATTAAACCCCTAAACACATTTAGAGTGCCTTTAATACCAAGGTCATCAAAATGCCTCCATAAAAAGTGCCAGAAGAGGGTACTTTTGACCAGATGTTTTTTTCCATTTTTTAGTACATGCGTATTTGTAAGCTCCCCTTTTTTTTCAGTTTGGTTATGTAAATCATTTTTGCACTTTATTTTGGTTATATAAGGAGTTTTTTTTTTATTCTTAATAGCCAGGACAATAAAAAATAAAAAAAGGGAAAAAATGTCTGTTTTTAAAATGTGTTTTTTTATTATGTCCCCTTTCCATAACAGTCGTTTTGATGTATGAGTTATGGTGGCTAGGGAAGTGGTTTCTTACTTAACTTTAATTTTTGTATTTACTTTTTTTTTTTACACTTTTTATCTTCCATAGGGCCATACAAGATGTTTGGGAGGACATTTTTTTAGTTTTTTTTTTATTGCTGATATTTACGGTAACTGGGGCTGATAGGAGTGCTAACCTAGATGCCCAGTTACAGGGGGCATTCCCCAGAGAGGTTGTACAGCGCTGTGCATCCTCCCTGTAGAACTGATCTGGGTCTGCTACAGCTAACAGCTCGCACAGACTCCCGGCCCCTGACGGCATTGCATGTTCTGCATAGGTTAATGGGGAAGGCAGGGACAGTTAAAAAAACATCCCTGCCTATTTTATGGTTAGCCCCGCTGTCTCTGATGCTAACCATGCAGCTACAGGCTCTAAAAGGATGTTTTAAAATGTCTGTTCAGAGATATGTGCCGACCTCCCAGATGTATGTGCAATAAGTCGGGGGTGTTAAATTGTGTATTTGTTTGATATTACATGCTTTTCCCACCCTAAAGGCTAAATATAGGGTTAACTCTAGAGGGGCTGCTGGCCTAGTCAGTTGTAAGTAGGAGTGAGAGAGAGAAGCAAAGGCAAATCAGCATTAGATTAGCAGAAGCAGTCAGCAGACGGGACAGAAAAAGACAGTGCCAAACACCAGCCTCTAAGGAAGAATTTATACGGGATGACAGAGCAGCCATTACAAAGAGTTGTTTGATACAAGTTTTTGAAGATAACGCACAAATTCAGGCTTTCACAGCATTTGTCTGGGCTAGAGACTTCTGGCCATCAGACATACCCAGGAGGCAGATTGCAGATCAGCTAAAGGAATACACCCCACAGCTGGCCATTGTAGTGCCAAATATAATGGGAGAAAGAGAGAGAATAGCACTCCTTGGCTGGATTAGAGAGAAAACACAGATGCATTGAAAAGTGACTCAGAGAACACATCTACAGTTCCCCCCATAATCACAGCCTGAGGAGCTATGACAAACTTTTGGAGCATACCTAACATTTTGCATTTCAGCAGTTTTTTCTCTATGCATGGTGAATGTCTAGTTTGCAGTTCTTCTAGATCTGGTGCTTGGAAACTAGCTACCATCCACTGCACACCGAAAGTAGAGGAGAATCTGCTTCCTAATCTTCTTTTATGCACTCAGAAGGAGCCCAGGATTATGGAGGACATTACAAAGAGGCATTGGCCTGTATAGTTATGAATAAAGCACTTAGGAAGTTTATATCTCAGCCCATATAGCTCCAACAGTCTGCCTGTCTGTGTGTGTGCTTCTGCTCACTCCCTCCCCCTCCCTCACTATGGACTTGTATTGACATGTGTATTATAATCCTTCCAGGATCCTGATTATTTCATTGCGCAGGTATGAGGTTTTTGCAGGTAAAGGTTTAGTGTCTAGACTTGGGAATTGTGCCCCGGCCGGTGGCTTGGCTCCGTAAGTACAGAGTCGTGGTTCACGCTCTCGTGGAGCAGCCAGTGACATCACTACTACAACTACGGATAGTTGCAGACACCACAATACCTATCGACGCGTTTCGGACAGTGCGCTGTCCTTCGTCAGGAAAACTAGTTGGTATTGCTAGTCACTGCCCTTATATGTGTTCACTCCTACCTTCGCTATTTTAACCTGTTGTGTACTCCTCCCAGTGATTCTAATGAAGATGGGCTTATCCCTATTCACTCCACTAGACATACTTTATTTTTATTTTTAATCAAACACAAATAGTTCTATCTCTCTTTCTTGTGGTGTTAAACCTTCATAGTGCTTATGGCTATACATTTATTGGTAGTAGATGCTATCTCATTCCCTATGTTTTTAGCTTTGCGATAAATAAATCTTGGTGAAGTGGGAATAAGTTCTCCTACTATTTTATCCTCCTTTAAGGTGTCCCAGTATTTATTGACTATTTTCTTAAAGTGCAATACTTGACTGTTATATGGTATGATGATCGGTGGGATTGTAGATTTAGCCTGTTTTTCCTTTTATTTCCCTGTCTTCAAGTAGCATCTGTCTGTTTAATTGTCCTATTTCTATATTTTGCTGTATCAATTTCTCCTGATCATAATCCTTGGTTTCAAATCTCTTTTGCAACAGTTCTGCTTCCCTTTCATAATCTTCTGTTTTTGTACAATTCCTTTTTATGCGCAAGAATTGGCTCCTTGGTATGTCTTCTAACCATGACAGCTTTCCCTAGAAATGAAGCTGTCACATGTAATAAATTCCTCAATGTTCTGTTTGTATGATCCCTCTGTATTTTTTATTTGCATCTGAGTGCTGATTTTTAGCGATTTTTTTGCATCCTACACATTTTTTACATGGGAAAAAACCTTTCAGTTGGCCTTCTTTCTTGTGGTGTTTAACCTTCATAGTGTTATACATTTTTGGTAGATGCTATCGCATTCCCTATGTCTTTAGCTTTGCGATAGATAAATCTTGGTGAAGTGGGAATAAGTTCTCCTACTATTTTATCCTCCTTTAAGGTGTCCCAGTATTTATTGACTATTTTCTTAAAGTGCAATACTTGACTGTTATATGGTATGATGATCGGTGGGTTTGTAAATTTAGCCTCTGTTTTTCCTTTTATTTCCCTGTCTTAAAGTAGCATCTGTCTGTTTAATTGTCCTATTTCTATTTTTTGCTGTATCAATTTCTCCTGATCATAATCCTTGTTTTCAAATCTCTTTTGCAACAGTTCTGCTTCCCCTTCATAATCTTCTGTCTTTGTACAATTCCTTTTTATGTGCAGGAATTGGCTCCTTGGTACGTTTTCTAACCATGACAGCTTTCCTTAGAAATGAAGCTGTTCGCGTCTGTGGGCTTATTAAATCTAAAAGGTGTATTTCTGTTTTACTATAGCTTGGTGTAAATTCTAAGTAAAATTCATTTTTATTTAAATCTTTAAAAAATTTCTGCAATCCCCCCCCCCCCCCCATCCCATATAAAAACTAAAACATCAATAAAACGCCACCATAGGACGGGGCCCGCCCCACCGTCCCATGTATAAGTTAGCGAACCCCGATGCGAACCTCCTCCCCATTGCAGTCCCCCATGTCTGGAGGTAAAAATTTTCATTATAAATAAAATAATTTCTCTCTAAAATGAACATAATGCATTCCCCTATATATTCCATTTATTCTTTTGAGAATTCTCCCTTAGCGTGAATTTGGCTGCGTCTCATCCTATTTTATTCTCAATGACGGTGTAGAGAGATTAAACATCCAATGTACCCATTATGTAATTTTCCTTCCATTTGATGTTATCTAGAATTTGTAGCGTATGTTTCGTGTCCTGCAAAGAGATGATTGCTTTTTTCTCTTCTGTGGAGATATGAGCAATATCTCCAAAGAAGAGAAAAAAGCAATCATCTCTATGCAGGACAATAATAATATTATTATTTGTCCTGCTAAAAAAGGAGGGGGTATTGTTATAATGAATGAGGAGGAGTACCATGATGAGGCCAAGAACATATTGAGGGATGCAAAAACAGACAAACAATAAAAAAATGACCCAATGGAAGTGTTTAAAAAGGAATTAAAGGAGCTTGTTCAAAAAGGGAGAAATCGAGGTATTTTACAGAAAAAAAAGAAGCAGCATTTATTAATATACAATACCCCAAAAATAGCGACATTTTATCACAATCCAAAAATTCATAAAAACACGCAGAACCCACCGGGCAGACCCATTGTGTCTGGCATAAACTGTTCAACTAGCTCGCTTTCCAGATATGTAGACCAATTCTTGCAACCTTATGTACAAGCCCTTCCAGCATACATTAAGGACACGAAACATACGTTACAAAGGAAAGTACATAATGGATACATTGGATGTTGAGAATAAAAAAGGATGTGACGCAGCCAATTTCTTTTTACACGCTAAGGGAGAATTATCAGAAGAACAAATTGAATATATAGGGGAATGCATTATGTTCATTTTAGAGAGAAATTATTTTATTTATAATGAAAATTTTTACCTCCAGACGTGGGGGACTGAGATAGGGACAAGGTTCGCACCAGGGTTCGCTAACTTATACATGGGATGGTGGGAACACCAGTTCGTCCTCCCCAATGGCAAGCTCCGGGCAGGCCTCGTCTTATGGGGGCGATTTTTTGATGATGTAGTTTTTATATGGGACGGCAGGTGGGGGAAGAATAATTAGAGGATTTTTTTTAAAGATTTAAATAAAAACAAATTTTTTAGTCGGGGAGTAATATACGATATAACATGCCCCTGCAGTATTGGTCATACAAAGAGACGGTTGAAAAAAAGAATGGGGGAACATGTGTATAATATTGAAATTTTAGGGGCACCCATTATCGCGTCATTACAGGGAGAACATGAAGGAAAATTTACAGGATCTATATTCCGTGGGATAGAAGAGGTAAGGAAAAATAGAAGCGGAGGAGATTTTATTAAAGATATGACCAGATTGGAAACTAAATGGATTTTCAATATGAATACCGTGGCACCATCTGGTTTAAATATGGAGATAGAACTAATTATGTTTGATTCAAAATAAAAATAAAGTATGTCTAGTGGAGTGAATAGGGATAAGCCCATCTTCATTAGAATCACTGGGAGGAGTACACAACAGGTTAAAAAAGCGAAGGTAGGAGTAAGCATATATAAGGGCAGTGTCTAGCAATACCAACTAGTTTTCCTGATGAAGGAAGGCGTACTGTCCGAAACGCGTCAATAGGTATTGTCACTATTGTGGTGTCTGCAACTATCCGTAATTGTGGAAGTGACGTCACTGGCTGCTCCGTGAGAGGGCTAAACCACGACTCTGTACTTGCGCCACAGACCAGGGCGCGATTCCCAAGTCTAGACACTAAACCTTTTCCTGCAAAAACCTCTTACCTGCGCAATGAAAGAGTTATCAGCAAAGTAATTAAGACTAATTATATCATTACAGGTATCTTTCAGCATTTTTTTTATTTATATAAGTGCAGCAGTTTTGTGCAGTTCTGCTAAGATACTGCAGCTACATAAAGAGGAGCAAGATACAAACACTATTGGAATTCTTAGTTTTATTGGTGTATTATAATCCTCTTGAGAAGCTGCACTTGTCTAGGATGGGATTAAGCCATTTTTCAAAGTCTAAAGCCATTTTCAAGGTGGGAGTGGCAAAGGTAAACAGCTAATAATATGATAACTAGACATTTCTCACTGAGAAGACTAATTACAAAGATTCTTGTGGTTTCTTGTACTAGATTTATGCAAAGTTGTGTAAAGCATTACTGAACATTTAAGTATTGTGCCTACTTTTAAAAATATGTGCATTTGTACTTTGACACTATCCTCAGTAAACAGCTGTTTTGGCCTCACTGCCGCATTTCAAGGGATCTCTGCCTTGCACCTCACAATGCCATCAATACCAAGGGCACGCTAATCATCATTAGGCAGAAAAAATGGAAACCAACCAGAATGCGTCCCAAGGGGAAGAAAAGGTATTTCCTCATTTCAATGTGCTCCGCCCAGTCCCGTGAAGGACTGCATCCATTGTGAGTACTACTACCACCATCCTTATAGTTATTACCATTCCCATCCTCTCTTTTTCCCACCAGGCCACTGCATCTATAGTCAATGGGTGGTTGGCAAACGGTTAATGGGGTATTCCAGGGCTCCTGATAGTGATGACCTGATCCATCAGGGTGTGACACAGTACACCACCAATCAGTTGTTCCCTGCAGCCTCCTGCACCAGAATTAGCACTTTGAACAAAGCTGGGAGCACAGCACTAGTTTTCATAGAGTAGTGGCCATGCCAGGTTACTGCAGCTCAGCTCCCAGTGAAGTACGATAAATGGAGCCGAGCTGCAGTAACCAGGCACCACCGCTCCACTTTGAATGAAGCTGTTCTTCCGGCTCCATTCAAAGTGCTAGTTCTGCAGGGATCAGTTAGGGTGCTGGGTGAACAACCCACTCGAGTTGCATATTGCATATTGATGACCTATCCTGAATATCGCCTTTAAGCTCATTCTATATTAAATATAAATAAATAAATAAATATATATATATATATATATATATACTTAAATAAACTTACATGAAGTAGCAAATTATAAATGCAAATACAATCAGATAAACAATTTACATGCAGATTTCATAACAGCTGTGCTTTGTGAATTCTGATGGAATGTGGTTTTTAGACATGAATTAATAATTAAGTACAGTTGGTTGCTTTGCTGTGAAAAAATATATTAAGAGTATTTTCCCCCATGCATGTGTCCTCAGGTGTCATTCAGACTATGCAGGACTCTGAATTAAAGCAGTTCTAAAGAAAAAGAAAATTATAAAATTCCTCCACTGGAATGTAAAAGACTGATATAAATGTATAGGAAGGATTTGATTGCTGCTGCAGTTGGTTCAATTAGTTCTAAAGGGTATTTTATCACTCTTGTTGGGTTAAAAGGGTTGCACGGCAGCTTGCCTCCCATTCCAAAAGGATCATACTTACCTGCTCCTTGCCACTCCAGTTCTCCGTGCTGGCTCCTCCATCTCCATCTTCCAGTCTGGGGTTTGTTTTCTTCCTCCCCAGCATGGGCATCATCACCTGATTCTCCTCTTCAACCAAAAGCTGGCTTTTTTCCACAAGAGACATTGTTGGCTGGTTGGCTGGGGGGAAGGAAACAAACCCTGGACTGAAAGAAGAAGATGCAGGAGCCATCATGGAGAACTGGGGAGGCAGGGATCAGGTAATCATTTCAGTACAGAAAGCAGGCAGCTGGCAAATGTTAGAAATTATATATTCCCAGACAACCCCTTTAAATTCAGTATTCATTTTTTAAAAATGTGATCTGCCGATGCCAGATGTCATGGAGGACACATTTTGAAAGAGGATGACCATTCACCTAACATGTAAGCTCTGTGCCTTTTCGGCTCTAAGTCCATACAAAATTCACTTCTTTCTTCAAGGAGGGCAGAGGCAAAGTAGCACAGTGCTCAGCTAAGCACACCTGCCCCTTGGTTTTAGCACATGGTGGAGGACTCAGCAACCAGATCCCCATCGATCAATACTTCTGAAGTGGCACTGACAAGTTACAAATTGTAGGTATGTACACAGGGCTTCTTTCTTCTGGGGCGTCAAAAACCAGAACCCTCTGATGCCTGGATTTACCACTGGTCTTAGTAAAGAAAATACTGGATGGGGAAAAGTTGAACTTCCCAGAACAACCACTACTAGCACTTCTGGGTAAAGACCATTAATTCCCCTTCAAACTAAATATCAGCAAGGTGCCTAAAGTCGGAGCTCTACAGATCTGATCTTGATGGTCTATGCTTAGGATAGGCCATCAATATTGTTACCTGGGAGAACCCTTTTAAAATGTGTCTTCTGAACCCAGTTCATCATTAAAGGGAACCTGTCACATTGAACATGGTATCTTACTGTAGCTGCAGATAACATGTTATTGAGCAGGAGGAGCTGAGAAGATAAAGATATAGTTTCATGATAAAGGACTCAGTATGACGGTCCCTGTATTCATTCATTTAGACTCCTGCTCATTCTGGGCTTTGAAGTCAAGGAGGTGATCCTATTAGTGATTGACAGTGGTCTTTGTATGCATAGTCATAGAGGGAAGGCTGTCAGTCAATAATAGGCCGTCAATCGCACACCAAAAATCCTTGCTATCTGTTTGAAAATAGAGTCAGATCCATGCCTAATCCTCTGATTTTGACTGCCCCGTTATGAATACTCACATCCCCCTCCTTTTGGACCAGCCTATGCGCCACACAGGACTAGCTGTTTTTTTTGTCAAAGAGCATGGATGGGATTAAGTGGTGGAAATGTACATACTAAGGACTCTAAAGAGTGGGCATATAATTGAGCGGACTCTGAGGGACTTCAGCTGCATTCAGGTTGCAGGATTGCAGTAGGGGATATCATATGGGTAGACACGGAAAGTATCCATATTCTTATTATGAGCCTGGCCCGCTATGTACTGATATATTTGTTTGGGCAGTTACAGTTATGACAGAATATGACAATGAATAGTTGTGCAACACTTTATCTCAGGCTCCAATTTACTTCACAAGAGCCATGCTCAAAGGCTATATTGTACTTCTTCACACAGTGCAAACACCTTCCTCCAGATATTAGGTCAATATCTACCTTTCCTCTAGGGCCCTACTTCATTGGACACAGAAACTATTCTCCAGAGCCCCATAACTCTTTCATTAGAATTGCTTTCAAGTGCCCCACTCACATTACCCCCATTTAAGAGACACATTTGTTCAGTCAGAAACACTTTGCAACTAAACCCACTAGTCCGCACAACTGGCCCCCGATAACCAGGCCTCCCTATAGCTACTTTCTAGTCCCGCAGAACTTGTATCACAGCCCTGAAGGGTCCAGCTATAGTCCACTCCGGGGTGTGAGCTCAATATTGCTCACTTCTTCCTGGCTTCCTCCAGGCTTACATTATATTTATAGCCAAAGCAGCCTCCTCCAGATCTAAAACCACACAGTACACTTGCAATTGAAGTTCCTCCACCACTAGCCCTCCTTCTATTAGCTCACTGTCTGCTTTCTGACAATCAGAGATTGCTCAGTTTAGCAGCCAAACTGCTCCCCTCCAGAGTTTTACCCCAGTATACCAGGTAAACCTCTAAAAAGGTCTCCTCAGGCCACACGTCACACCTCCCTGCCTCCAGTCTACCACCACTTCAAATGTCCCATTATACGCTGGCTTCTAGCAAACCGCAATCCACCTAAGAAGAACGGGTCTCAGGCCTACTCACTGCACAGGCCAAAAGCAGTTTCAATTAGAACCGCACTCCCGCTATTTGTGCCAAACTTCTATTTTATTTATGATTCATTGCATCGGCAGCACCACCTGCATCTTCCTTGGCCTACTCCACTATCCATACCTTCCCCTCTTAACTCGTAAATGTTTTTGTAATTCCCAGGCTTAGAGGGATATATTTTAGATATGGCTGGCCAAACTGTCTCAAAGTGTGGAAGGGTGTGCTAGCGACATTCCCTCTCACAGCTGCAAAGTCTCTCTCTGCCATAAATGTGCACAATACCTTGCTGACTGACTCCAATGCACAGCCTTCCAGATTCTGGACCTTCTAAGATCCATCCAGTGCACTTTTGAAAAAAGTTGAATCCTTGGTTTTAGATTGTCTCCGAGATGAAGATTCTCTAATCTCGGCCCCAGCTCTAAGCAGCATGCAAATATAGGTCCTCTCTGCAAAAACAAGCTACTGACTGTTTTTTCCGATAGTCAAAGAAACAGGCAAATAATAATAAAAGATACACTGCAGTCCATGTGCTGCAATACAGTCAACCTTCCTCATACATACTGTAGATCGTTCAGTAGATGAAATGTAAAAGTTTGTGAGTAAATCCATGAAAAATAGTCCCTAGTGGCAAGTACAGTAATTTGGTTGACTTATGCTGAACCTTTAGAGCCCTCTTATTGTAGTGGACCATTACTGTGCAGGAACCAGTGCCTACCAGACCATTATTTGGTCCTCTGGTGGACCAATAAGACCATGGCTGTAGGTTGCAATGCTAATGTATAATAGTGGGAGGTATTTCATGTAATTGGGCAAAACTGGTAGAAGCTGTTCCTAAACTTTTGTGCTTTTCCTCATTGTAACCGTTCAATTAGTATTAACCGTTCAATTAGTATTAGCCTAATGCGATATTGGTTTATTTATAGGTTGCCTGGCATGTTGCCTTCACAATCTTTAGAAATTCCCTCTGAGAACATAAAAATATTTAGTTTGAATGAATGTTTCAGAAGGAGTACAGTATAAGCCTCTATTATAAGGGCTCTCTGACCGGATTTCCTCCGAGTATAACCTAACAGCTTGATGCTGTACTATTTAATATTTCCCGGTGCATAGAGTCTCTTTGTACTTCACCTGACATGCTCGGCTTGGCAGTAAAACAAGAAGACCTTATACAATATTGAAACCTCTAATCAAATTCAATCTCTTGCAAGCCGCTTAACATTTTTTTTTTTTGTTCAAGCAGTAAAGCGGGGTCTTTCAATGTACAGCATTTGCATTTCCGAAATTCCAATATTGCCCTATTATTCCAGCGTTAGGAGAAACTGCTAATCTTCTCCATGAATATACTTTCATTAATCATAAGAGACGTTCACCTTTCAAGTGAAACAGAGAAAAGAGAGCTTGTGGTCTGGCTTTTATCTTTTATTCAGCCACTGCTCAGCGCCGGTAAGTAGGCAAGCCCCTCTGCACTTTTTCAAGAATAAATTTTAAATGAGTCTGTGAGTTAAAATGTTGATAACAGTAATTTGCTTGTAATAAAAAATCTCTGACAAATTATACACTGCTCCCCTTTACTTGAAAAATCATTTGGATTTCAACGTCGAATTGTTCTTAGACAAGAAAAAACCTGAGTTTACCTGAGTTTCTTCATCGTGTCTTCTATAAAGCCAAATATTGGCATATCTCACTGCATAACATATTCCTGAAGTCTTTCCAAGTAATTTGGAAGGAGGTGTAATGGTGGTTTTGAAGTGTACCAAGCATTATAAAGGTGTTGCTTACATCAGTAACACGTGTGAATACTTAGTAATATTTCTTATTAGGGAAAAGTAGCATACTTTTCTCTTTCCAGCAGACCGTAGTTCCTTCTTTACTCTACAAGCTACCCCTCGAAAATCAATGATATTAAGGGTCTATTCATACACTTCCATTCTGCAAAAAAATAGAACATGTCCTATTCTTGTCCGCAGACACGGACAAAAAAAGGCATTTATATTAAAGCGAACTGCAAAACACTTGTGGACATGTGAATGGACCCTAAAGGGGTTGTCCCACTAAAAATATTCTGTAGTCTTCAAACCAGCCCCTGGATCTGAATACTTTTGTACAGTAGTTTCATGTACGGTAATTAAAAATGCTACATTGCCACTGAGTTATTCAATAAAATGTATCTGTATAGAGCCACCTGCTGTTTGTTTTTTCTTATTTCTTTGACTTGCTCACTGAGAAGGCGGCACATGCTCAGTTTCATCCTTCAACTGCCTCCTGAGCTGGGATAGGGAGATCATGGACACGTCCCCTGAGCTGGGATAGGGAGAGCATGGACACGCTCCCTTAGCTGCAGCAGAAAAGACACTCCCCTTGAGCTGTTGGCTTGATATAAATTTAGAAGAGCAATGAATGGGGAGATCTCTGGATCCATGTGAGATACAGGGCTGGTTCTAGCTTTGTTAGAAAGAGGTTGTCATGTACTATATGATGTCTGATTTTCATGTTTTACATTACTCATGGGAGAACCCCTTTAAAGGGAGTCTTTCACCCCGAAAACCCATTTTTCAACACTCACATCTTTCTCTGCAAAATTGCCCCCAGATTAAAAAGCTTCTTACCCTATTGCTGTACCTCTTACCGATCTTCAGAAAATCACTTTAATTGCAGATGTGAATGACAGTTGAAGGTGCCCAGTGGCGGCGTCATAACGACCGGTGCCCAGGCCGCGAGCTCATCTTCATAACTTCAACTGTGATTGACATCTGCAATTAAAGTGATTTTCTGAGGTCGGTAGGAGGTACAGCAATAGAGTAAGAAGCTTTTTAATGTGGGGGCAATTTTGCAGAGAAAGATGTGAGTATTGAAAAATGGGTTTTCGGGGTGAAAGACTCCCTTTAACTTAAGACATAGAGGAGAGTAATATAGAGTGGGAGGAAGGGGATGATACTACAGTCTCACTCTACTGTGACAAGGAGCAGCGTGGAGGTAGCACTCAAGGCCTCTTTACAGGAGTAGATAATTGATTCCATCGAGAGACAAACAAGTGTTATTTGAGTCGTTAGCATTGGAATGACAACCCTTTAGATGCACAAAGTATTTTATAAAAATGTGTGAGTACAGTCATGTAATAGATCGTTTGTCAGGCAAACAATTGCATTTGCATCTAAAGATAATTTACTGTATGGGTGGTGTTTGGAAAGAAAAAAAGGGATTGTGTTAAGGCTGTATTACACTGGCCAATAATCGCTAACAAGCGTTCGCATGAACGTTCGTTAGTGACCATCTTGCAGTATAATACTGCTGTCTAATACGTGATGTCTACTAGCGATTTGCGCCGGCAAACCACTAGACAGCATGGGGACAAGTGATGGCAGGGCGATTGCTCCTCCACATGCTGTGGAGGAAATTGTTGCATGTAATAGCAGCAGTCTCCTCCTCTAGCTAGCAAGCAATCGCCGTGAGGGAACGCTTTCCTCCCAACAATCGCTTGCTGATCTGCCTGTCTAATTCAGGCTTTAGATAATTGAAGCTATAAAAAAGATGTATTAAAAAGGTTTGTAAAGACCTTGTGTTCCCACCTTCTTTACCACTGAAGACCGCCTTCCCTCCTATATGCAAACTCTATTTTGTTTTCGATTGAGACCAAAAGCGGGAAAACGTTCAAAATGTTTAAAATTTCAATTCCACACATATTTCCGGTTAAAATAATTAACATGACTTCAGTGGTGTAATGATTCTGTGCTGTAGACAGTACCTGTCTGACACTTGCAGAATTCTGGATGATAACACTTAGGTGTCCACCTCAGCGACCGCAAAAACAACAAACTAAATGACTATTGCTTGTCATTCTATCATTCAATGCTTTTACATTACTCGATAATTGATTGCTTTCGCTCAATGTTATGATTTTTTTTAAACGATTATCGTACAAAGGGGCCTTAAGAGGTTAAAGCACACAGCATAGCACATCACTCAGCACAGGTATAGAGAAAACTTGAACATTTATAGGAATGATATAAAATATCCAGCTTATATATAGCATGTCTGGCTGTTCTACATATGGTATACATGAATTGGGATTGTGAGGCTGTTTGTCCTAATGAAATATAGGCGCTCTTTGAAAGGGTTTTACAAGATAAGCAGTCTTTTTTTCCAAAGACGGTACAACCCTTGTCTATGGGTTGACGTTTACACCATAGAAGTGAATAGGATTCAGCTGCACTACCAGAAACGGCCAATGGACAAATAAAAACAGACTAATTTACCTAATCTTGGACAAGATATGATGAGGGTATCCATTGCCATACCGACCACATAACTTGACTGCTAGAAGGCCAGCAATCCACCTTAAGGCCCCTTTCACACGGGCGTTGCGGATTGGGGCCGGATAGGATGAAGGTGTGTGGCGGGGAAATTGTGCAAGTGCGCACGCAATTTCAGTCAGTTTTGACTGCGATTGCGTTGCGTGGTTCAGTTTCTTCCACGCGAGTGCAATGCGTTGTGCACGGGCGTGAGAAAAAACTGAATGTGGTACCCAGACCTGAACTTCTTCAATAAAGTTCAGGTTTGTGTTAGTTGTAGTGTAAATTGTATTATTTTCCCTTATAACACAGTTATAATTCTTTAATACAGGATGCTTAGTAGAAGTTCAATTGAGGGTTAAAAAATAAAAATAATTAACTCACCTCCTCCAATTGATCACATATTTGCCAGTCTCCTGTTCTTTCTTCAGGACCTGTGGTAACGTCATTGAGCTCATCACATGGTCCAATCACATGGTCCATGTTATAAGGGAAAATAATAAAGATCGGGTCCCCATCCCGATTGACTCCTAGCAACCATGCGTGAAAATCGCACCGCATCCGCACTTGCTTGAGGATGCTTGCGATTTTCCCGCAGCCCCATTCATTTCTATGGGGCCTGCGTTGCGTGAAAAACGCAGAATATAGAGCATGCTGCGATTTTTACGCAACGCACAAGTGATGCGGAAAAAATCACTGCTCATCTGCACAGCCCCATTGAAGCGAATGGGTCCGGATTCAGTGCGGGTGCAATGCGTCAACATCACGCTTTGTGATGTTGACGCATTTACTCGCCCGTGTGAAAGGGGCCTAACTCTTTCAGGCCCAGAGTTTTTTTTTTTTTCGTTTTCGTTTTTTGCTCCCTGCCTTCCCAGAGCCATAACTTTTCTATTTTTCTGTTTACATAGCCCTATGTGGGCTTGATTTCTTCAGGACAAGTTGTACTTTACAATACCACCACTTAATATTGCATATGATGTCGTGGGAAGCGGGGAAAAAATTCCAAATGGGGTGAAATTGCAAAAAAAAATCTTTTTATTTTGGGAAAAGGGGGACTATAACATGCAATCATTAGATTGCTATTATCATAGACAACAATGCCCTAACATTGGAATCTATAATGATTTTACTACTGGAGCCCTTGCTTGTAATAGGGTTTCATAGAAAATACTATGCAGCAGTCTCCTGTCATTCGCAAAGACAGGGGCTGCTACACACAAGCGCGCTTCTGGTGTTTCACACGCTCAGTTGCCGTGGTCAGAATTGACCATGGCATCAGAGGGGTTAAATGTCTGCGATCAGCATTACTGCCGGTTGTAGACATGAGCCGCGGGTGTCTGCTATAACAAGCAGGCCACCACCCGAGGCTATGGCGCCCCCAGCGCTGAAGAGTGAGCGCTGAAGAGCCTGCCCGATGATGTGCATCGGGCGTGAAGGGGTTAAAGAGAACCTGTAACCATGAAAATGAAGTCTAATCTGCAGCATGTTATAGAACAGAAAAGATTCAGGATAACATGTGATTTATTGTATACTTAGGAGTTCTTGAGGCAGTCCAGTCATTGATTGACAGCTATCTTTCTCTTTACCATACAAGGTAGGCTGTCAATCACCAAAAGGATCACACGATAGAAAGAATAGAGAATAAATAAATGACAAGGTCTACTGAATCTTTTGGCAGAAAAGTATCAACTATAATGGGGACTGGTGGAGATTCGGCTGCAAATCGGCAAATATGGCAGAGAATCAGCCAGACTAAAACCATTGTGCGGTTTGATGGCGCCAGAGAGCTCCAGCAGGCTGTGCCCTGCCGGAACGTCCTGCCGCAGCTCTCAAACGCTAGTGTGAAACGAGCCTAAGTCATCATGTAAATGACACAGTTTATTTCAAATTGACAACTAGCAGTGAAATCACTGAATGAACATGACCTGTTGTCTCCACATACAATGTAGACTGTATACCCGGCCAAAACTAGTGGGATCTGCTTACTGTATAATAATGTCATATGTATAGGCAATACTCACTAGCTCCCTTGGCAAAGCTGCTAGCGATGTACTCTTATTTTGTTATTAATTATGAATGTATGTAGACGCGGTTTAATTTATAAAAAAGAAATGCCTATATGAGTATAACTGTTATATTTGTGAGATAAATTACAATTTAGGACACACACAACCTTCAAAAACGACTCCTTTCTAGGAAGAAATCAATCTCCCCTATGTTCAGTGGTGTCTGGAGGAAGAATGATTGTTGTCCAAAATGTAACATAAAATGTATCAGTGTCTGGTTTTTTTTTTTTTTTTTTTGGTACCATTCTTTCATATTCCAGTTTCAGCAAATAAAGCTTCTTTATTGGATAATGAATCACTGTACAGTTTCTCAAAATGCTTTCTGTATCAATTTCCACACAGTTTTCACATTACACATACAGAAATCTGCTAATGTTTTAGCATCTTATTGTAATCTACACATACAGTATCAGTATATTTTCTTGTAATAAACCCTTACAAAATACGATTTAGGCTCCAGTCACACGTCCACAATTCTTTTCCGCATTTTGCGGAACAGAATTGCGGACCCATTAATTTCAATGGGGACAGACGATGTCCCGCTCGGGTCCGCAATTGCGTTCCCGAAAAATATAGAACATGTCCTATTCTTGTCCGTAATTGTGGACAAGAAAAGGCATTTCTATGAGAGTGCCGGCGATGTGCGGTCCGCAAAATGCAGAACGCACATTGCCAGTGTCCGTGTTTTGCGGATCCGTGGATCCGCAAAACACACACGGACGTGTGAATGTAGCCTAAAATGCAAGAAACAGAAACAATTTCCAAATGTGATTTAGATAAACCATTCAAACTCTTGTAATGCATCACACACTTAACAAATCTTTTCGACGAGACTTATTTCTTTGAACCATCTGAACCTGCTTTATAAATTCTCGCCCATGGTAATAGAGTAATACAATCTATTTGTGCCATCTGCGGAATATGACTCTTCTATCGGAGATAAGGATGAAGCTGTTTAATCTTTGCCTTCTTTGACAGGCCAATCCTAAGAGGACCCGTGCGTGTCTTGAGTGGTGTCACTCTTCCAATCCCATGAGAAAATGTCACTGCTGGGGAGAAGATAAAAACCTCTTATCGTTAGGCGCAGCTCAGTAATGATATTCTCATTTTCCTGAAATAATAGATACACAACAGTGTTGAGTATTGTTCAGAGTGACAAGCTCCGTTTGACAGACAGATGAGCAGTTGGGAATAAAGATTTACGTTTCATTATTTTATAATAAATCAAATCCATGACTTCGGCTCTTTTCAGCCTCTCACTTCTGTTTTGCATTGTAGGAATACTTCTTGCTCGTAAAGTCATATAAATAATGTGAAATCTCATTTTTTGCAAAGCAGACATCATCTTACCAAGTGACGGTTATGATCCATGATGGCAGGGATACAAGATTGGATAGTAATGCTATTGGACATATGCAAGGACGGAAGGTCCTATGGTGAAATAATAATAGGAGCTGATTCACTTCCTTAGGACCCCTACCTGACATTTACAAGCTGCTTCAGTGTCTAAAGGGGTTTCTAAGACTTTATAACTGGTGATCTATCCTCTGATGACCAGGGAACCCTGCCATTCAGCTGTTTGAGAAGACACTGGTGCTCCTGTGATTGCCGCAGCTTACCAAGTATAGCGCCAAGTACAGGGCTATCCATTAGATATCGGCTGTGCTTGGTATCACGCTCAGAGCCCTTCACTTCTATGGGGCTGAGCTGCGTCTAGGCCATGTGACTGATGAACATGTCATCACATGGCCTAGGAAAAGCTGAGAGAAGACTGTGGCGCTACTGCGAGTGCCTTGCCTTCTCAAACAGCTGATTGGTAGGAGTCCAAGGTGTCTGACCCCACCAATCAGATACTGATGACCTATCCTGAGGATAGGTCATTATTATATAAGTCTCGGAAAACCCCTTTAATCCTTGTTACCATTGCCTATATAGCAGTATCATAACCTTTCTTTATATCAATGTTGGCAAATGCTTTTTGTAGTATCAACTTGGGTCATGGGTAAGGACTTGTTCTGAACCAGTGCTAGATATGCAGACTATGGCACTAAAAATTGTGTTAAAATCAGTTCGTGGTTTTGTTGCAGTTGGGGCATATTCAGGGCTGGAGTGGCCCATCAGAGTACCAGAGGACCCTCCAATGGGCCCAGGCTTTGATGTAATAGTGAGCCCCAAAGGTCTTGGAGAAAAAAAAAACATTTGGAGCTGCCTTTACAGATAATCATATGCCTCTAGGGTCTATTTCTATAATTCAAAACTTAGCAGATATTACTGATGATATAGGGGTTGGGCCATAAAATAATTTCCTCTGGTGGACCAAAGGAACCCCAATATGACACTGATCATATTGGAAGAAGGATTAGTTGCACATGCAGTTTGATTGATTATGTGATGCCCCATTAACTGCTCGTTGATGTCAGTGGTTAAAATGTTAAATAGGCTCTGTCACCAGGATCAACCCAAATAAACCAGACATACTGCCTGGTAGGGCTCATCATGCTGATTAAAACTATACCTTTCTTTTGTCTTTATGCTGAACAGCTGCAGAAAATACAGTATCTGTGGTTTGCATTCATATGCAAATGCACAATTGGAGCACCAGGAGGCAGGGTTGAATTCTTTGAGGACTGTTGATTGACAGGGTTAGTCATGCTGAGGGCAGAGCTGTGTACTACCATGTAAATATCATTTACACTATGTACTGTAGCTTCACCACACTTAGATTTCTAAAAGCTACTCTCACCATAGATGAAAACCTTGTGAAAACCTTGTGCTGCATCCCGGATGACTGTAACATTTCTCTGTCTATGGGGCCTTAACCATTGATTTCATGGAGGCCTGGTACAGTGATCTGGGTACTCAAATCAGACTCTTAGCAAAGGCACCTACGGGCCTCACCTGGTTTGCAGCAGCTCCATTGTATAGAAGGTGCTTCGGATGGCTATGTGTCGAGACCCCTATCCTCAACCGGACCAATATAAGTTAACAGAGTTTATGAGAGCTGGTTAGAGTATATATGAAATGTGCATACTTTATGGTCATCGTAAGAGTTTTACACGGACTTGCCAATCACAGTGTAAATTTGAAGTACAATGTATGCTCTATTGTGTATAACTAACATCACATTCAAACCCTCATGGTATTAAATAGGGAAACAAAGATGATGTAAAACATGTAAAAAATAGGTGCTTTTTACACGCAGAGAGAACTTCCAGCATTGAATATTTCCCTTAAAATATAACTTTTACTATTACTAGGAGGAGCGTGACTGCTAGGGACCGTGGGCAAGCCAGCGCTATATTCTGCCTAACCAATCGCAGGGATCACTATCGGATCATTGTCAACCCGGACATGACAGTGTTACCGGGATATACTATGGCTGACCCTTGAATTTGGCTCCTCCTGTCATCTTTCTTTATCTCTCTCTAGTTATGGTGACGTGTGGAGATCTATGTAATCACGACCGTGTATCTATTTGGTTGTATTATTTGTATAAAAGCCGTTGACTATACGGCCCTCCTTGCTTCTAGATGTTACCTGTGTAGTAACCTCCTGATGAACCCGCTACTAGTAGGGGGAAACGCGTTGAGTTTTTTTTAGCTTCAGGCTTTGTGAACCACATCTGGCTCACATTTAGAGGCCTACTAACACGGAGGTTCTCTGCGAGGCCTGTGAGCGCATTAGGGCTCAGCATAGGGCCTCGAATTGTATATATGTTATCTCCTCAGATGAGGTGTCTGTTTAAACCACTGTATAACGAACCATTGTGATACATTAGGTAATCCTCACCTTGCCTAGCATCTCCCACTTCTGTGGGTGATTCTCCTATGTGTCTGACGGATCGGTAGGTCAGAGATTAACCAGGGCCCGTTAGTCCAGGTTCGAGGACGGGTAATCTCCACCATCAGGAGTTGTCCCCGGGCATAGGGCTAAACTAGGGTCAATCTTAGGGACAGTATCATGTTAGTTCATCTACACTATCCTAAGTATCTTTCACTGGTGACCACCTTACCTATGATGTGTCAGTCTGTTAGTATCAACTGTGACTACATGTTATTCACCTCTTGAGAGTGTTGACTTTTGAGGTACCTATTGGGGTGTTTGACCCCGTTTTATTAGTAATATTAAAAGTTATATTTTAAGGGAAATATTCACTGCTGGAAGTTCTGTTTGTATACACATTTCCCCACTACCTTGTCTATAGTTTTTTTTGCTGGAACTGTTTTTACACACAGATCTGCACCTGCAGTTTTTTATAAGGAACGCTTATGTGAACCATTCTCAAGATAAATGTACTCCAAAGAGACTCCAAAAAGGCGTAGTTTCCACATCATTTCTTCATGTCTTCCATGTACCTTGCAGAGTACTGTAAGAGGGCGCAAGGTTCCGTCGTCGACGGAAGGTACGTGTCACCGAGGTTCCTGGCCTCGGTGAGATAAGAGCCAGATTTTTTTGTGTGTCAGCAGCAGCTAGTGCTGCTTGACACATTGATATTTAGTATGGCTACAAAGCCGATCCGGGCCGGCTCTTATTGGGAATAGTCAAGTGCTGGGTGGGAGACTATTCCCCCACGGTCCAGGCCGGACTTTTTCCGGGCCTTTAAAAGGCAGCCACCTCAGCAGGTGAGAGGTGATTATCCTGGAAGCTGCTGGTGTTACTGTGGAGCTCTCAGGGCTGAGAGCAAGAGTCTGCAAACAGGCGTGCAGTCTACCTAGAAGCCTCTGGTGGAAACTTTGCGTGGCCGAGCTAACTGCCAGGTGTGAACTAACACCGACCACTCAGGTGACCTTGCTGTGGGACTGATGTTTTTGCCTTGTGTTTTGCCTCGTGTGAACAAGCACTAAGACTGTTTCTGTTTTGCCTTGTGTGAACAAGCACCAAGACTGTTTTTGTGTTGCCGAGTGTGAATAAAACACTTCTGCTTTACCCAGAGAACTGTGTACCTTGCCTCTATACTGCGTCCGCAAGCCTGTCTACCAGAGCAATTCCCCACAGTACGTTACACAGTAGTTTTACCTTTTTCAATCTGTGACGTAAGATTTGCTTCTCTGTCACATTTCCAAAAGGCCGGTGTCCAAGATAAAGATTTTGAAATGTCATCTGTAAAATATATTGTCATAAGACAGCAATTATTATTTCCTAATACGTAAAATGAAATGGTATAACTATTACTGTATGGCCGGCAGGTATTAACAAAGTTGAAAAATCTATGGCCTTTTCCTACAAATTTATAAAAGCACATTGTTGTCCCAATAAATATAACATATTTTATTTCATGGTGATAATGTTAAAAATAATTTTTTAAATTGATCTTTATTACAAAATATAGAGTCCTTCTTTCTGTACAAACTTGCATTCCTCTAGTAGCTGGATCTAAATTTTCTCTCTTTTCCATCAGCTAGCTAACCTGACAGGCTCCTTATCTCTGCTCTCTGATGCTTTATGTTATAAACTCTCATAGCTCAGTTCTTATCTTAATGATGTTTATGACTGCATATTACTCATTTTTGGCTAAAAACATATTTTCAGTTTACCTTTATTAAAAATATTAAGCCGTTCTTTAAAAAAAGGTTAACTGTTTTTCTAACTGTGTCACTGGTACTTTCACTTTGGGTCAGTCATCTAATAAACCTTATCTTTAAACTACTAAGAGGTTATAAACACTTATTTAAGCCACATTCTTATCACTAAGATAAGAACTGAGCTATAGTGAGTGTTCATAATGTCAGAGAGCAGAGATAAGGAGCCCATCAGCTCCCCAACTGACAGAAAAGAGAGAAAATTCAGAAGCTCCTACTAGAGCATCTCAAGTACAGAAAAAAATGGGCTCCAAACTTTTAATTAAGACCAATTGAGCAAGAGGTTTTCAGAAAGGAAACGTTCCCTTCTGGCAATCGCTTGCTAGCTTGTGGAGGAGACCGCTGCTATTACATGCAGCAATCTCCTCCGCAGCATGGGGAGTAGCAATGGCTATGCCATTGCTCATCCACATGCTGTCTAGTGGTTTGCCAGCCTGTCTGTAGGTTAATAAGTAAAGGGGAAGATGGAAATAAGCACCACATGAACTTAGGTTTTGCGTATACTGGGTTTTATTGTAGTGTAAAAACTAGAGATAAGCGAATTTTTCAAAAAAATTTGATTCGGCAGGTTCGCCGAATTTTCTGAAAAGATTTGATTCGATCCGAAATTATTTGCGGCGAATCACGTTAAAAAACAGCTATTTCCTGGCTGCAGAGAGCCTTTATAGTGGGGTAGAACACTGTGCCTTGCAGTAACATGCATAGGGAGTCTGCTGTGGTAGTGAAATAATACTGTGAGTCAGTATGACACGCACATGACAGGTGTTGCTCTTAGCATCACTGCACACTTCACTTATTTGGGCAGTTACGGGGCCAAAACTGACCAAATAACTCAAGTGTGAACTCAGCC
The DNA here is from genome assembly GCA_033119425.1 of Bufotes viridis. Taxonomy (NCBI): domain Eukaryota; kingdom Metazoa; phylum Chordata; class Amphibia; order Anura; family Bufonidae; genus Bufotes; species Bufotes viridis. The sequence goes on from CM065592.1 coordinate 70,609,282, forward strand.
TTACAGGTTGATGTTAGCGCCAGGTATAAATAACCGAGCAGAGGCCCAAGATTTTACTGTAGCGTGAAAAAGCGCACTCCTTTTACACCATCGTCCACTGATTCCACATAAATGTCTACAGAACCTGTTCTATTAAAGTCTTATATAATTAGAGCCCCCTGACAGAGTGGAGAGGGTGTCAGCAGTAAGTTTGTGTTGACGTCACTGATTATTTTGCCCTTCTGTTGATCCGTCAGAACAATAACCCCACAAAAAACGGATCCTGTCTGTTGAGCATCTGCCTTCACTCGGTCAGCATATGGTCAGTAATCCATCAGTATTGCTAAAGCCAAAAAAAAAAAAAGGAGTGAATCCAAAACAGAGATGACACGTGAATGGAATATGTGCATGTCTTCTGTGTTTTGTACCCACTCCTGCTTTTGGCTACCAAACCATAAGCCAATTCTGATGGGACCATACAGGCCTTACAGCTACTACATAGACAGGATCTGTTGTGCGTCTCATTTTTAATTCCTTCTGACAAATCAGAAGAAGGGTCAAATAAATGATGATGTCAACCAGGCCAAAAAGGCAAAAGAGTGGCCCAGTCATGGAGTGGGGAGAATGAGAGAACAGCTTGAAAAGTCCACAGAGTGGCCCAATGACATGGTGGGGAGGTGGCAGCAGCATGAGGAGACCACATAGTGGCCCATTTACATAGTGTTGAGGTGGCAGCAGCATGAAGAAGCCACAGAGTGGCCCAGTGACATAGTGCTGATTTAGTAGCATGAGGAGGTCACAGAGTGGCAAGGTGACATAGTGTGGAGGTGCATGAGGAGGCCACAGACTTGAAAAGTGACATAGTGCGGAGGTGGCAGCAGCAGCAGCATGAGGAGGCCACATAGTGGCCCAGTGACAACGTGCTGATTTAGTAGCGGAATGAGGAGGCCACAGAGTGGCAAGGTGACATAGTTTGGAGGTGGCAGCAGCATCAGGAGGCCACAGACTGGCAAGGTGACATAGTGTGAATGTGGCAGCAGCTGATGCGACAGAGTGGACCAGTGACATAGTGTTGATTTAGCAGCAGCATGAGGAGGCCACAGAGTGGCAAGGTGACATAGTATGGAGGTGGCAGCAGCAGCAGAATGAGGAGGCCACAGACTGGCAAGGTAACATAGTGTGGAGGTGGCAGCAGCATGAGGAGCCCACAGAGTGGCAAGGTGACATAGTGTGGAGGTGGCAGCAGCATGAGGCAACAAAGTGGCCCAGTAATATAGTGTTGATTTAGCAGCAGTATGAGGAGGCCAAAGAGTGGCAAGGTGACATAGTGTGGAGGTGGCAGCAGCATGAAGAGCCCACATAGTGGCCCAGTGACATAATGCTGATTTAGTAGCAGCATGAGGAGCCCACAGAGTGGCAAGGTGACATAGTGTGGAGGTGGCAGCTGCATGAGGAGTCCACAGAGTTGCTCAGAGACAGAGTTGTGAGGTGACAGCAGCATGATGAAATCACAGAGTGGCAAGGTGACATAGTGTGGAGGTGGCAGCAGCAGCATGAAGAGGTGACAGAGTGGCCCAGTGACATAGTGCTGATTTAGCAGTAGCATGAGGAGGCCACAGAGTGGCAAGGTGACATAGTGTGGAGGTGGCAGCAGCAGCAGCATGAGGAGGCCACAGAGTGGCAAGGTGATATAGTGTGGAGGTGGCAGCAGCATGAGAAGGCCACAGAGTGGCATAATGGCAGATTGTGGAGGTGGTAGCTGCATGAGGAGACCACAGAGTGGCCCAGAGACAGAGTTGTGAGTTGGCAGCAACATGAGGAGACCACAGAGTGGCAAGGCGACATAGTGTGGAGGCGGCAGCAGCATCAGCATGAGGAGACCACAGAGTGGCACAATGACAGAGTGGGGAGGTGGCAGCTGCATGAGGAGACCAAAGAGTGGCCCAAAGACAGAGTTGTAAGTTGGCAGCAGCACAAGGAGACCACAGAGTGGCAAGGTAACATAGTGTGGAGGTGGTGGCAGCAGCAGCATGAGGACACCACAGAGTGGCACAATAACATAGTGTGGAGGTGGAGGATGCACGAGGAGACTAAAGAGTGGCCCAAAGACAGAGTTGTGAGTTGGCAGCAGCATGAGGAGACCACAGAGTGGCAAGGTGACATAGTGGGAAAGTGGCAGTAGTAGCAGCATTTGGAGACAACAGATTGACCCAGTGACATAATGTTGATTTAGCAGCAGCATGGGGAGACCACAGAGTGCCAAGGTGACATAGTGTGGAGGTGGAAGCAGGAGCATGAGGAGGCCACAGAGTGGCCCAGTGACATAGTGTTGAGTTAGCAGCAGTATGAGGATGCCACAGAGTGGCAAGGTGACATAGTGTGGAGGTGGCAGTAGCAGCACACCACTGAAAAGCAAATAAGCCCTATTTTTCCCACTTATACATGCAATAAAGATAAGAACATATAACTGCACCGCACAAGGGCTAATAAGACATAGAAATATTTCCTAGTAATACACTCTGTTAATGGTTGTATCACACAGCACTTGCACCCCAATAAAAAGAACGGTTTGCTGGAATTACAGAGGTATCATCTATTGAAAGCAGCAGTATATTGGCAATTTGTATCCCCAGTCAGTGCAGCAAGGTGTAATAGGATTGTTGACGTCTCTCCCTGCACTAAGTACACTGGAAAATGGCTGACACCAAGATGGCTGAGACTATTTATAGGACTGTGACATCACAGGTCTGGCTGGCTGCTGATTGGCTGCATGCATTGCATTGTGGGTGATCCCTTGCTCCCAGAGTTCTTTGCTCCATGTCCTAACATGTGCATCAGCCATTTAAGAAAAAAATGTGATTCATTACCACAAAGCGTAAGGAAATTCGGATTCGGTGCAAATCAAATTTTTAAACTTCGATTCGCTCATCTCTAGTGTAGACCAAGCCAGCCAGAATCCTACTACAGTATGTACTGACAAGGGGCAAGAATCCTCAAAACATCTGTCTAGGGATAAATATCTGGCTTGACTATATTCCTTTGTTAAATCCTAAGTCAGATTTTGAATGTTTTGACTTATCATGAGCCACGTCCAATTGGTGGTGCTGGCGAGATGGTTCTCCTCCTTGGGAGATACCTCTTTGCATATAGTGTGTTGTGAAAGAGACACTTAGGGATGTACAATATATGTTGTTGTTTTTTTATGTTATTTACAAAGCTGCTTATTTTTAAAAAAATTTTTACTTTCAGCTCTACTCCTGGTTTTGCCTCAATAGGGTTCCTAATTCATAGTTTTTACACTGTGGCTTCGCTTTTTTTTATAGAAATGGATCCCAGAGAAAGAACCTGCATACATTTACTGCAACCTCTTCATAATTAAAATATAAGGGGTCCCAGTAGCTTCTGAATGTTAGATTTTACCGAGCAGTGCCACAAACAACAGCTGTGTTGATACGTTTTTCATATAATTATAAATGATAAATCTGTGGAATTATGAACGATTTGTTGGATATCTGCATTTAGGATATTTATAGAAATATTACTTAAAAAGCAAACTACACTATTCTTGGCACGTAGTGAGCATATGTAGGTGTATGAATATAAATGAAGTGTGCAAGAACCACATTTGTGTCACTACATAAAAAGACTCCTAAGTGTCAAAATATATCTCCAAGTGATTTATATTTATTATAATTGTTAGATACTAAATTGTCAAGTGCGTAACTATTCATCCACGTTAAAGGGGTTTTCCCATTTTATAAAATGGGGGCATATTACCATGCAGTATATATAAAAAAAAATTTCTATAGTAGTGCAATGGGCCTTTATATAAGTAATGATGAGCGGCAGGAGCAATATTTCGCAAATATTTGGTAGAATATTCGTCATATATTCACGAATTGTCGGTTATTTTCTTGATTGCGAAAATCGGCAATGTAATATGCGCGTAATGCGCGCGCAATACAGGCGTGGGCCACTATAGCTACAATTTTCCAGCAGCTAAAAGTTTCTTGAGACTGGAGAAAATGGTTGGCACAGCAGAACATTACAATAGCTTTATATGCACATAGGTTGCTCAAATATATTGATATGATGCACATATTTTTGCACAATGCATGCAACTACACATTTTAGCAGGTCTGACTACATATTAGTGATTGGTGCACTAATTATTGTTGTGAACTTGTGACATCACAGCACTATGTATGTAGCATGTATGTATGGACATCAGCTACACTATATCACTATCTAACCTACACTGACTATCTCCCACTAACTATCTGTATTATATATATAAGCTATATAACTATCTAATGTAATGTGACACAGCAAAGCACAGAGCACGGCAATGACACGGCTGTCTCTCTCTCTCTCTCTCTCTCTCTCTCTCAGAACTGTAATAAACTGTATAAAATGGCTGCTTAACCTTAAACGTTATCTCGTCTAGTAGGGACCTACAACAGGGAGGCGACATATGCAATTCCACCACAATCAGAGGACTACCCCGATTCAAGCAATACAGAATCACATATCTGCCATGAGGGTCTGTCTGAACTAGTGAAGTTGTAGTGGAGTTCTCTTACTAACAAGGATGGATACACCTGTCGCATTGCTCGTGTACGTTGCATGATAGCTCTGTCCCACCCAAGGTCATCAGCACCTTACACTCTCTTAAATGAGTTTCCTGTAAAATAATCAGATCAGGGTTCTAGGGCTTAAGATAGTTGAAAATCAGAGCCCCTTTGATCTTGCAGTTCAAGACCCTCATATTCCATAAAATTATCTCAAGCGTTGCCATAGTGAAAACATCAACATATGTCTCTTGGCGTAAAATCCCGTGGCCCCACGGTGACACTTATACCTCCATTCACACCTGTCTAAATCTTTCTTAGAACTTTCCCATCCCCTTCCCTGCCCACACATCTCCAACTTGAATGAGCCTCGGATCCCAAACTAATGTAAAGTATCGAACCCTAACCTGACACTTTAGTCAGGGCTAAGTTATCAGCACATAACCGTCACTGATTTAGGGCGGTCCCTTCCCTTCTCCCACCCTCCATCACTAAGGTACCAACCCTACCAACAACTAAGGAAATTTTAACTAATGGGATAGTATCCCTTCGCTAAATATTCTACCAACCCGCCACTCACTCCTATATACCTAACATAATAAACACAATTAGGATAGAGGAACAAAAGGGATATCTCCATTGAAACCTTAGTCGTATCCCCATCTCAAGCGCAACCCTCCCCACGTCAGATTCTCACATTACATACATCATGCAATAAGTCAGGAACAGATACAGAAAGGGGGAGAGCACCTTACAAATGAAATGCCATCAATTACTCTAGGCCAGTAAGTCTACCCCCCTGTGGATGGCAATTGTCCATCCAATCTGATGCCTCTTCTGGCGTTTGAAAGAAATGAGTGGTCCCATCCACCTGGACTCGCAGCGACGTCAGGTAAAGCATTGCATGTTGTAGGCCGAGTTCCCTTAATTTGGCCCGAACTTGCGCAAATTGTCTCCTCTTTTTCTGTACCTCAGTAGTGAAATCAGGATAAAATTATATCTTAGTGTTCTCATAGGAAACGGTTCCCTTCTTTCTGGCCGCTGCAAGGATGTTGTCGCGGACCCAGTAGTTTAGGATCTTCATTATAAATAGTCTCGGCGGTGAACCGCGAGGCAGGGGCCTAGTCGGGATTATGTGTGCCCGCTCAATTATGAAGCATTGAGAGAGCTGCAATGGCGACAGCACCGACTTTATCAGGTTCTCAGCGAAGACCTCAGGCTCTGTGCCCTCTGCTCTCTCTGGAGGCCAGGAATGCGGATATTATTGTGCCTATTGCAGATATTATTGTGACTATTCTGCTCTAGCTTGAAGGATTTTTACTTGTTGAAGAAGCGAATTTGTCAACTCAGAGGTGCCATGCACTGTGTCTTCCACCTCTCCAACCCTACGTTCCACCTCTGTGGTACAGTTTCTCATTTTCTCAATATCAGTTATGGGTCTTGGGATGCAGCAATGCAAAAACATTTTCTTCTTTCTAAAAAAGAGTTTTTATTATTCAAAAGTAGTAAAAGGTAAAAAAAAATAATAAAAAAAAAATTTTAGTATTTGGTATTGCTGTAATCATACTGACCCAGAAAATAAAGTTATCATGTTATTCATTACGAAAAATGAACGCCGCAAAATGTATAACGTAAGAACTCTGTGGCAGTATTGCCGTTTTTACGCCCAGGGCAAAAGAAGATGTCTCCGCCTCAGGCAAAATTGGAGAAGCACGAGCACTGGTACCGGGGGCTACAGCAGGAGAACGGAGTGGCACCCAGGGATACAAGTAAGTGCAGGGACATCCCTGGGTGCCGCTCTCCATGTACATACCTTTGCCTGATAAACTGTGGACTAGTGAAAGGTCCTCTTTAATAAGAGTTAATCAGTAGTTATGTGTACCGCAAAATGGCACCATTAAAAACTACAACTTTTAATTATAACTCTTGGAAGGTGAGGATGAAAAAATGAAAAAAAATCGCTTGGTCAGTAAGGCACAAAACAGGCTGGTCACTAAGGGGTTAAAGATTCACCAAATTTATCAAACAACATGCAATGTTTGATAAATATAGTGCAAATTAAGGCAATGCTGACTCTAAAAACTCCCCTAATGATAAATCTCCCCCATATTACTAATTATTTGAACACCGGATGGGGTAACTATTGCCTAACAGTTTTCTGCTATTTAGAGCAAAAGTTTGGAGTTCCTTTTTAGTACTATATTACAGACTTGCTAAATTAGCAAATCAGTAAATTGTTAGGCTGCAGGTAGATTACCATGTATAATGAGATCCTTATCAGTTTGGTTGCCATGGCAACCTGCTATAAGGCACTGTTATATGTTGATATATTGTGTGGGTTACAGGTAGATTATGACAAATACCAGATTTGTATATGTTTGGTTGCTATGGAGATCATCTCTGAAGTATTGTGATGTCACCGCTGTGAGCTCACTCGGTTCTCTGTTACGGAGGTCCTTTAATCACTTTCTGCTCAGCAGGTGATTTGGTTGCTTTGGTCTCAAAAGTGACTGCTCTACTTTGAATTAAAAAAAAATATGTTCTAACTGGAAAGGTACGTCCTTAAGATAGTCAGTGATATTTCTGCAGAGTACATACTCATGAAGATGAGTGGACTCATAAATAATCAAGAAGACAGGGATAAAGTGAGGAGACGGCAAGAAAAATATCAGAAAAAGAAGTGTGCATTTATGGAAGTTCTCAGGGATGTGGCCAACATGGACAGGACAAGCTGTTGTTGGAAAGCTTTTTGGATACAGACAAAATATTAAGCCATCATTGTCATCCAGTCTAAAGACACCATCTAGGTCTGCCTGACAAGTCTGCCCTAATCAAAGCCACAGATTGTAGAGGAGAACCGGGATATATATGGACTTGAGAAGTGCCAGAGATGGGACTTCTTGTGGCTAATGTCTAGTCATGCAGAAAACTATGCCACGTTGTAGCATACTACAATGGCAGAAGATAGAGGCCCTATATCTGACAGTGGGACATTGGTGTTTGTAGAGGAGGAACGTGTCCTGGAAAAGAGATGGGCGGCACAGTGGTGGAATAGAGGGTGTAGAGCAGAGATGGCTAACCTGAGGCTCTTCAGCTGTTGCAAAACTACAACTCCCAGCATGCCCAGACTGCCTACAGCGATTAACCTACAGCAGGGCATGGTGGGAGTTGTAGTTTTACAACAGCTGGAGAGCCGCAGGTTGGCCATGCGTGGTGTAGAGGATGGCCAGGAAACAGTAACACAGTTATAGGGATTGCATGGAGCAAAGTAAGAAGCCCTAGGTAAAGCCAGAGGAAGAGCTCCATACTACTTGGTGCAGTTTAAAGAGCTCCTTAAATGTCTCCTGTACTGAACACTTCCCCGATTCCAAGCTATGGAAAGCACAGTAATCAGTATATATGGAACCATAGAAGAACAAAGTGCTGTGATACATAAACCACACAGGAGCAGTAATTCATAATGAAATAATGATGTACTGAATGTCTTCTGGAAGAGTGGAAGATAGAAAACATCTTAAAGTTATATGAAAAACTGCTTTGTAATATTAGCATGTATGAAAACAAAGCAGCGGCAAATCACAAGAATAAAAGATGCCTAAAAAGTTCAGTCATTCTTCATTGATGTCAATAAAATTATGATTGAAGAGACTAAAGCAGTTTTTTTGTGATTACTTTTTCAATTTGATGACTTGTAAGGCCAAGTTTCCTTGTAGCTGCTACGGGGCAGAAATGTGCCATGGGGCAAAACCAAAGTGGTTTGCCACAAATTGCAGGGTTTCTGGGTAAATTCAGGCAGGGATGTACACAAGTCTAATAGGGCACCATTGCCAATACACGTGCGTCTAACACTCTAGGACAACACAGAACACAAAACACAACAACCCAGATTTTTGACGATTTACATTCTTTTTATTGAGCAGAAGAAATTCTATTTAGCGAGCATCTGTCAGCAGATCTGTCCCTATGACACTGGCTGAGCTGTTACATGTGCGCTTGGCAGCTGAAGGCATCTGTGTTGGTCCCATATTTATATGTGCCCGCAATGCTGAGAAAAATGATGTTTTAATATATGCAAATAAACCTGTAGAAGCAATGGGGGCGTTGCCATTACACCTAGAGGCTCTGCAACTGCCACGCCCTTTCTACTTTGATTGACAGGACCTGGTATGATTACATTTGCACTGACTGGCCCTGACTATCAAAGTGCAGAAGGCGCAGCAGCTGCAGAGAGAGCAGAGCCTCTAGGTGTAACGGTAACGCCCCCGTTGTTAGAGGCTCATTGCAGTCGCATGGTCTGGTTCTATTGAAGATTCAGGTTCAGGTGAAGCAGTTAAGGTGAAGATTCAGAAGTTCAGGTGAAGCACATAAAAAACCTGCTTTACCTCTTAATCTGCTGCCACACTACCTTTTTTTCCTGCCATTTTTTGCATGTAATTTTGCGAGGCGCAGCATTTTTGGCTCCTAGAAAAACGATTCTTTCACATCTGAGTCCGATCTGGCAGCGGATCTCAAAACCGGAATTAAACGGATCCGTGCCATTTAATACATTCTGATAGCTCCATTTCTGCCGGATCCGGTTGTATTTCTGCCAGATCCATTTTTTTTTTGCTGACAATAAAAACGGATCCGGCACCATTGACTTACACTTATTTTCATGCCGGTTTGTTCCGTTTCGCAAACCAGACACAAAACCTCATCTTGCACTAGTTTTGCGTCCGGCACCAAAGCACAACAAAACAGAACAGATGCCTACTTATGCATCCTGATCAGTTTAGGTGATGAATGTATGATTGCTGGGGACCCCACCGCTTATAAGTATGGGGATTTTGAGTCCCTATTCCTCCTTTTCCCACAACGGCAGTTTCAGTGGGTCTCAGAGGTGGGGCCCCAGTTATCATATACTCATCACCTATCCAGTGCCTGTCTCTGCCCCATTATTGTACTTTGGCCTCAGTCTGGCTGTATACAGATGTACGAGCACCACCTGTATAAACGGCACACTTCTGTCTTTGAGGATTGTGAGTATGTTAGAACAGTGTGCTACACAAATAGCCATGCACAGTACTCAAATAGAGTAGCGCACCATTCATACAGAAGGTGATTGTTACACCTGTACATCACTATACCAGGAAAAAAAAATAGTGTAGTAGACTATGCTATTTCATACAACAGTATCCCGTACCCCTAAATAAGTACAGACTCAGACCAGGCCCCATCAATAGACACGACTCCAAAAAAAAGACCTCATAGCAATCCCCTAAATATAGACCCCAGGCCAGGCCCCTACAATAAATGCAGACCAGGCTCTAGTCCAGACTCCCCATTATACCCAATGTGGACCAGACCCCGTTTATTTCACAACCCAGACCATTTTAAATGAATACAGAACCCAGAATAAATACATAACTTAGACGAGGCTTAATACAAATCCTCACTATGGACCTCAAAATAAATACTAAACTCAAAAATATCAACCACCTAAATCAATACAGACCCAGGAAAAAATCTACACATCAGACCTGACCCCTGAATACAGACTCCTAAATAAATACAGATCTCAGACCCCAAAATAAATATCAGATCCCAAAAAGCTACAGACTGCATAAGAGACCCCAAGATACATACCTGATATCACAGTAGGGAATGGTGGACCCCTGAACTCACCTGCACCACTGTCCCTACCTAATTACACAATCCGTCTTAAACGACGGTCCACAACTGGACGGCAGTCCCTTCCTGTCTAGGTGCTGGGACCTATGAGGGAGATACAAATGGAGAAAATAATAAACGTGATGACAGACAGGCAAACCCAGGGCAAATCCAGAACAAAGTCAAAATCAGGCCAGAACCTAAACTCGAGAGATACGTCAGAACCAAGACAAGATACAAACACAGAGTCAAATACCAGAGAGGGTCAGTGCCTGGAGATCACGTCATGCAATAAACAGCAGCCAGAAGCAAGGTCAGGGACAAACCAAAGAGTCAGAGTACCAGAAATCCAAACAGAAGTATAATACACGCTAGTGAGGCTTAGAAAACCAATCACAGGCTCTTGTTGCCAGCAGCTGCCTGTTTAAATCTCCCTCTACCATGTGATGCTGAAGCAGCGCCTCATTGGTCCATCACCTTTGGTCCCTGATAGGCTGAGCAGCTCCCATTTCAGTGGGGCTTGTTGCCACAGCAATGGCATGATCCCAACAGCCCCGCCATGGAGTAATGGGACCTGCCACTGGAGCACCGCCAGGTGAGTTCATGACACCTGAGATGAGGCCACTGAATAAATAGACCCCCTAAAAACAGACCCTAGACCAAACCCCTTAGATATATACATACCCTAGACCAGTGAAGGCGAACCTATGGCACGGGTGCCAGAGGCGGCACTCAGAGCCACTCCCTGGAAATGTCTATGGTGTACCAATATGCCTTAGACTTTTCCTGCCATTCATCAGCGCAGGACGTACTATGAATGGCACAGGCAGCGCACTGAATGTAGGCAGGTATTATAGACAAATGATAAAGTACATGGAAGATACACTGTAGTATTCAGGTTAAATTGCCGTGTTGACACTTTACGATAAATAAGTGGGTTTTGGGTTGCAGTTTGGGCACTTAGTCTGTAAAAGGTTCGCCATCACTGCCCTAGACCCTCTAAGCAAATACAAACCCCCCAGACCAGACTCTCTATATAGAGACCGCCTAAAGACAGACCTGCCTAAACTAGATTCACTATAAATAGTCCCCAAATGTAGTCCCCCAGACCCCCTACATATGTACATAACCTAGAGCAGGGTTTAGTTGCCGACACTACAGCTTTTCTGAAGCTACAATTTCCAGCATGCACATTTGCTTGGCTGTTCTCGAAACTCCCGTATGAGTTGTAGTTTAACAACTGCTAGAGTGCCGGAGATTGCTGACCCCTGCTTTAGACTCTCTGAAAAAACAAATACATACTCCCCAGATCAGACCCACTATATACAGATCCCCTAAATACAGTCACCCCCCCCCCCAAACCAGATTCCATATAGACAGACCCCTCGCTGCAGATCCTCTAAATAAAGGCTGATGATTTATAGTTAGTCTCCAAAGTCGCCATATTGTAGTTAACATCCCCCTCCTTTGCCCAGTTACAAAAAATTCCAATGTACAATAATGCTGACATGACTTGTATATGAATCATCAGCAGCTATAAGCAACCCAGTTATGCGGTGTGATAAAATGAATTTTCAACCTGATTATCAGGCTGTTGTTTGAAGAGTTGTCTATGGTTTTAGTATTATTACACTGTACACAAAAATCAATAATGCTACCTGCTTCCATATTGCTTCCTCCTCTCCTCTCTTGAAGGCAAATGTGAGCAATGCTTCCTTATCCTCCCCTGATTTCACATAACACACATAGCACAGGAATGGGAAAACTTTGAAACTTACCAGGTTTAAAATCACTACAAATCTGTATTCTTCCCAACTGGCTGTCATGGCCTGAAGTAATCACTGCTGTAGAGCCTAAAACAGGAACGGAGGAGCCACACTTCATGTTGCAAGCTGCTATCCCAACCGTCCTTCTGACCATCAGGAGCATACCTTGTCCCTGTGCAGTCTGGCTCAATTAATTATACTAATCCCCTTCTTATTTAACGAGACATCTGAATTCATTATGAATCTAGTCATGAAGCCATTTATTATTTACAAGCTGGAGATGAGTGCACGCATTTCAACTACAAAAGAGTTTCAAAGACGAGGTTACATGCCTTATGTTCTAATGAATTACCCCCTTATGGTATGAGCATTCAAACCAGACCGCTTAATTTTAAACCCATAATTAAAAGTCATACGGATGAATTGTATCATAAAGGGTTGGAGGTGACTATTTTTATGAATAAGGTTATTATAGCAATCTCTACCTTTACTGGTATAATAACTGTGGCCAATGCTGCCTGTAAGTGTAGTACCCTGGAGCAAGGCCACCCGCTTTGCAGCAACCTACCTGCCCGGAAAGGAGTGGTGCACGGGTTCACGGAAGAAGCGGCGGTAGCAGTCAGTCAGTGAGGACCGTTGGGGGGAAAAATCAGGTACTCGGCGGTCTGGCAGTTTTTTCTGAAGCCGCCGGAGGAGGTCAACATGGCCATATGTAAAATATGCGTCACCATCGGCCTGGGAAACCCATGGCTCCGATGTAGTGGTCCAGCCAGCCGCAGTTACCGCTACATCGCCCAGTGGCACACACCCGGTTTCAGCCAGTCAAGGCTCTACCACCTCAGCCGAAGGGAGCTGTGTGTCAATCCGATCTTCTGCTGGTCCAGATGATCCTGCTCCTACTCCTACTCCTCGTCAGTCATTCCATCAGCAATCGATCACCGAAGCGATTGCCAAGAGACAACAGTATGCGTACACTCATCCAACAGCGCAGAAGTTGAACGTGCTCTTTTCCAAGTTGCTGGTGCTTCAGTCCCTCCCTTTCCAAGTGGTGGACTCTGCACCTTTCGGAGAACTGATAGCTTGTGCCAAGCTGGGGCGGAGAGTCCCAAGCCATCATTTCTTTGCGAAAAAGACAGTACCAGCCCTGCACACACATATAGAGCAAAAGGTGGGCCAGTCCTTGAGCCTGTCGGTGTCTGCCAAAGTGAATGGTAGCGCAGTGTGGAGCTGTAACTACGGTCAGCCCACTGGGTGAATGTTGTTTCCTCCACAGCCACACCAGCAATGGACGGGTCACGCCGCTTCCGCCTCAATGTTGTCACGCCGTTGGTCCTGTGACAATGTCCGCCTCTGCCTCCTCATCCTCAACCATGTCTTCAGCTTCTACTGCAGGGACAAGTCACAGTGCCCCTCCAGCATACCACATGTGCAGGGCTCGGCGGTGTCACGCTGTTCTGCACCTGGTTTGCCTTGGCGAACGGAGTCACACAAACTGCTCCGTGTGATGCATCAATAAATCTAATCCTGGTTTTCTCTGCAACGACTCGAAAACCATGCTGACCGACAACGGCAAGAACATTGTGTCGGCGCTGTGTCAAGGAAGGCTGAGCCATGTGCTCTGCATGGCACACATGTTCAATCTGGTTGTCAAGTGGTTACTGAAGTCTTCCACCCATCTGCAAGACATCCTAAAAATGGCCAGGAAACTTTGCATGCACTACAGCCACTCGTACACCGCAAAGCACACCCTTCTTGAGCTGCAGCAGCAGAACGGCATCCCCCAACATAGGCTGATATGCCGACGTTTTCACCCATTGGAATTCCACCCTCCATATGTTGGACCGATTATACAAACAGAGAAAGGCCATAAACTATTTCTTGATGATGCAAGCGGATAGGAGTACTGTGTAACTTCGATGTCAGCCAGTGACAGTTCATGCGTGACACCTGCCGTTTGCTCAGGCCCTTTGAGGACGTCTCGTTATTTGTCAGTCACCAGGACTACTGGATGAACGTCATTCAACTGCTTCATGTCCTGAAACAGATGATGGTAACAATGGCTGGTCATGGGACAGGAGACGTGGTGCCTCGATCTCACGGCCACATGAGCCCTGTGGGGGCTGAACTGGAAAAGGAGGAGGAGGGGGAGGAGGACATTGGAGCACAGGCAATGTGTAGCCAAATGGTTGGTTTTTCTACTCAGCTGACAGAACAGGAGGAGAAGGAGCAGCCAGAGGAGCTACAGGGCGATGAGGAAGACGAGACAGAGGACCCAGACACACCATGGCAGTATGCAGTGGAGATGGAGGCAGGGAGTCCCTCCGAGTCATTAGCACAAATGGCACGATGCATGCTCACTTGCTTGCGTAGTGACAGCCGAATTGTCACCATTCGGCCGAGGGATGACTTCTGGCTCTTCACCTTGTTCGACCCTCGCTACTGGTCTAGAATAGGGGCCTTTTTTACACCCACTGAGAGGGAGGACAAACACAACTACTACAGAGACATCCTATGTAGTCAGTTGGCCGCTGCCTATCTGCGCCATCGTCCATCCTCTCGCAGGTCTGACCGGGGGGCCCTCTGCACTCACGTTCCCCTGCCATGACTGCTGGGGAGGGGTGGGGTGGCAAATGCAGTACCAGCTCCATCAGCAGCAGCCTGAGTCGACAGTCGCTGATGAGTAGCTTTCGTCACCCGCATAGTGAAGAAAATACTCACCAGCAGCAGCAGGTAGACCTGGAGCAGGACCTGAATCAGCAGGTGAGGGCATACTTGGACTGCACCCTACCACCCCACATTGAAGATCCGCTGGACTACTAGGTAGCCAAACTGGATTTGTGGCCACAACTAGCAGAGTTTGCCCTAGAAAAGCTGTCCTTCCCGGCCAGTAGTGTGGCATCAGAGCGGGTGTTTAGTGTGGCGGGGGACATAGTGACCCCAGGGATAACTCACCTGTCCACCCAAAATGTGGAGATACTGACCTTTGTCAAGATGAATCAGGCGTGGATCAGCCAGAATTTCCAACCACCAATTCCTGATGCATCAGACTAGATCATCCATTGTGCCACACCAATACTTTGGTACAAGAGACCGGTTTCTTCTGACTACCTGCCTCAGCTACTACTTTGATGCTACAACCCGCCTGATGCCAAACATCTGATGCCAAGTTCTCCTTATTTTACCCACCTTCGTCAGCGGGTACTCTGATACTGGGTCACTTTGTGGTCTCCTGATGCAGCTACTGCTGCCATCTCCAAACTATGTCACCTTGCCACTCTGTGGTATCCTCCGGATGCTGCTGCTACTGCCATCTCCACATTATGTCACCTAGCTACTCTGTGGTCTCCTCATGCTTCTGCCATCTCTAAACTATGTCACCTTGCCACTCTGTGGTATCCTCCTGATGCTGCTGCTACTGCCATCTCCACACTATGTCACCTTGCTCCTTTGTGGTATCCTGCTGCTGCAATATCCACACTATGTCACCTTGCCACTCTGTGGTTTCCTGATGCTTCCACCGCCTCCACACTATGTCACCTTGCCACTCTGTGGTCTCCTGATGCTGCTGTCACCTCTATACTTTTTCACCTTGCCACTCTGTGGTCTCCTGATGCTGCTGCTGCCACCTCCACACTGTCATTGTGCCATTTTATGGCTTCCTCATACTGCTGCCACCTCCATACTCTGTCATTGTGCCACTCTGTGGCCTCCTCATACTGCTGCCAACTCCAAACTCTTTCATTGTGCCACTCTGTGGCCTACTCATGCTGCTGCCAATTCCAGACCCTGTCATTGGGCCACTCTGTGGTCTCCTTATGCTGCTTCCACCTCACCACTATGTCATAGGTCTACTCTGTGGACTTCTCATGCTGTTCCCACCCTCCCCACTTCATGACTGGTCCACTATTTTGGCTTTCGGCCAGGCTGACATCATCATTTATTTGACCTTTCTTCTGATCTGTCAGAAGAAAGGAAAAATTAGATGCACAATGGATTCTGTCTGTGTATCAGCTATAAGGCCTGTATGGTCCCATCAGAATTGTCTTATGATTTGGTAACCAAAAGCAGGAGTGGGTACAAAACACAGAAGACATGCAAATATTCCATTCTCGTGTCATCTCTGTTTTAGATCCTCACCTGTTTGTTTTTTGGCATTAGCAATACTGATGGATTATTGAGCAAATGCTGACCGAGTGAAGGCGGATGCTCCACACACAGGATCCGTTTTTTGTGGGTTATTGTTCTGACGGATCAGAGGAAGGACAAAATAATCTGTGACGTCAACACAAACTTACTACTGACACCGTCTCCACTCTGTCAGGTGGGCTTTACTTGTATAAGCGTTTAATAGAACAGGTTCTGTAGACATCTATGTGGAATCAGCTAACAATGGTGTAAAAGGAGTGAACTTCTTCTTGGCGCTAACATCGAGTTATTTGGTCAGTATTGGCCCCGTGACTGCCCAAATAAGTGAAGTGTGCAGTAATTCTAAGAGTGACGCCTGTCATCTGCATGTCACACAGTATTATTTCACTACCACAGCAGATTCCCTATGTGTGTTACTGCAAGGCACATTGTTCTACACCACTATAAAGGCTAACAGCAGCCAGGAAATAGACGTTTTTTAACAAAATTCGTCGCAAATATATCCGATTCGAAATGAATTTTTTCATAAAAATTCGGCGAACCAGCGTATCGAATTTTTGAAAAATTCACTCATCTCTAGTGGTCACCATGAAAATGCTGTGTAATCTGAAGTGTTATAGAGCAGGAGATGCTGAGCAGGCTGATAAATAGATTTATGGGAAAATACGTTTATTTCACTCATTTATGTGCCTGCTCATTCTGTGTTTGGGAGTTCAGTGTATGGTCGTATTGAGAGACAGCTATCTCTGTATGCACAGTTATATAGGAAAGGTTGTCAATCATTGAATAGGACCGTCCACTGGACTCCCGGGCCTTGAATGAGCCACATAAACCACATCAATCTGCTCAGCTCCTCCTGCTCTATAACCTGCTGCTTTTACCCTCAGTTCACACTTCCGCGTTTTACAGCGCGTTCGAACGCGCTGTAAAACGCATAACCGATGCAAACCAATGCTTCCCTATGGGACTGGTTCACATTTTCGCGTTTTACAGTGCGTTCGAACGCGCTGAAAAACGCCCGACGCACGCGTGTTTATGAATTTGCAACATGCTGGAAAGGCCAAACTTCATATGGACAGGGATATTTGGTCATTGGACAACACTGCAGTCAATCACACAAACGCGCGTAAAACGCGCGTTTACTATTGCCAAAAATGCGCACAAAAAAGCGCGGAAAACATGCGACAAAAACGCGCGGAAAACGCGCGTCTCAGAAACGCTCAGGACTGAACCCAGCATTACAGTGCACTGCATTTTGGTGACGGGTTTGCTTTTACCCTTGCTAAGAGGCTCTTTCAGATGAGCAATCTGAAAATCATCCATGATCTGTCTAATAAACACGGACAAGTATTTAAACCGAGTGCACGTGGACGGCATCTGTATACAGTCTGATTTTCTCATGCAGCAATTCATTTGAGTTTGCAAGAAAATCTGACCTAAATGGTACATTCTGTGATGTGATGTTCTCTGCAATAACCAGTAGTCTGTGCAGAAAGCTGCACATGTGAATTGGACCATTGACTATAATGGGTCACAGTTTAGTTCAGGTGCTGTTCATTCTACACTCGGACAGAACACAAATGTGAACATTGTTCGTCTGAAACAGCCCTAAAAGTAGCTTGCTGTGTATTTATGATCAAGACATATCAGTGGGAGTCAGTTCTGTCAGGTTTCCATTACTTGTTGATACCCAGAACAAACTGCGGTGAAACTTTATGCTGTAACAAAAATGAAAAACTGATGGACCCATTATAAGTCAATGAGATCCGTCAGTATCTGTTACACAGCAGATCCATCATAACTGTCATGGTTCCTGTAACAAAGGAAGCCATGACCCTAGTGTGAACAGCGTCTTTTTCAATTTTGCAAAAGTAAATTTAGTGTAGATGGAGACTGAACCTCTTGAAAGTCATTCTGATACTATTAAACTTCTTGCTATTCTTTTTATAAAGAAAATATTGAATTGATGTTCTGGTCCTATCAGGGGCGTAGCTATAGGGGGTGCAGAGATAGCAGTCGGTACCGGGCCCAGGAGCCAGAGGGGGCCCAAAGACCCTTGCGCGACATAAAAAGATATTAGTACTATAGAAAGTGCATGCTGGTAAAGTTACACTTTTGACTGGAGGGAAAGGGTTAGGTCAAGAATTTGGCAAGGCAGGGAACGGGGCCGGGGGGCTTTACATTTTTGCCTCAGGCAGCACGAAGGCTATGTGTTTCCCTCCCCCCTGGCCACAAAGCACTGAGGGAAGGGGGCCCAACTCTTGCCCCAGGGCCCATGAGCCTTTAGCTATGCCCCTAGGTCCTATCATAGCTGATTATCTTATGCACTCCACTTACCTAAGTTATAGGCTGAATACAAGGATTCTTCATCACCCTGGTAGGAAGACATAAATTGCTGAAGCACCTCCTGCTCACTGGTTGTTTTCCTATCATATATATAGTCTGTTTTCCTTACTAAATCCTCACTAGCACTACCAACTATCACTTTCTTACTGGGAAGTGTCTTTTTGACCCCATCCTCTAGTTTTCTGACATTGCTACAGGTATGTTTCAGGTTGTTACCTTGCTCTGTCTTAACATTTTCAACTTTTTCTTCTTCGATCGCATGGAACATCTTCAATTCTTTGAGGACCAGGTCAAACTGGTCTTTCATCTCAAAATCTGTATGTTCTAGCAGCACTTTATTACCTTCACTGGAAGCATCATCATTGTCTTTGGTAACTACTAGAGATTGTTCCATTTTAATTTTGTGCTTACTGCTTTCATTTACTGAGGTTTCTACACACATAGAAGACACTGGTCCTCTGTTTAACAGTTCATTCAAATCGTATGAATTCACATTTGGATTTTCTTCATCCATACCACCTGAATTACTGGAAGTCTTATCCACTTCTTCAACATCTTCCACAACCTTTTCATAACAGGAAGAGTCACCTATATTATAGTGGCTTCCGCTTAGTACTTCTTCCATGCTCTCTTTATTTTCGGTGGCGTCTTTAGTACAGGATTGATGTTTTGAAGGTTCATATTCCACTGTATTCAAATTGTCCTGTCTGGAACTGCTTCTGTAAAACAACATCTCATTGGGAAAGGAACAATATGGCTCCTTGATATTGCTGCTTTCTGACTCCACCAAACATTTTTCTAAGCAGATTTTTTCAAAACGTTCAGTATAGGACACCTGATTTGAACACGTAGGCCCTAAAAAAAACTCTTTGCTATTTTCAGATTTTTCAGACTGTTCAGTGTCTACGCCGTTCTGAAAGCATGAAGGAAAACAGAAGTCTTGTTTGTTAAGTGCAGTTTTATCGTCCAGATGAGCTCTTTCAGTGCTACTATTTACATTTTCGCTGCCAAGTGAAACCTCCACTTCTGCTTGTTCGTATTTTAAGCCTTGGTGTCTCGATGAGAAAGATTTGTCAGTCATTGGAGAAGTACTTTGTAGACCAGAGCTTTGAAAAAAGGAAAAATCATTTTTTGACACAGCGAGTAATGACGCTGCAAGTATTGAAACGTTGATGTTTAGGAGGAAATGTTGCTTTTCTAGTCTTTGTGGGTAATTGAGTTGTATTGAAAATGTTTTTTCTGTTGGCAAAAACGACTTGTCGTCATTGGCACAATGCCAATTTCTCTTATCAATACGAGGCAAGGATGACTTGTTTTTTTGAGAACTTCTTAATGTGTTTGCAGCAATGACCATTTCATCCCGAATCGGTCTCCTTTCACGGGCCGCCCTATTGAAATGATTTTGTCCTTGCCGCTCACCTGGGTGGGTGCAGTTAACATCGCTTAGAATAACATCTGAAGATAGTATACAAGGATGCACTGACAGGCTGACGTGCAGATTAATATTACTGTCACTGTGGTTTGTCAAACAAAGGCTTTCATCAGAGTCGGCCGGAACTTTACAGCGTCCTTTCTGTCGCTGACTACTGCATTGCTCAGTATAATCAACAGAACTGTCAGTTTGAGGAATGAAAGTGCTACTAAAAACCTCTTCTGTAACACCAAGTGAAGAAGATGATATAACCAATGACTTTAGCACTGACCCAGAGTAACATCCATCATCAGACATTTTAGAACCAGGTTTGACATTGCAGCATGTTTCTTGAGCACTTCTTAACATAGACGTATTTTTCTCCGAGGAGGCTTTTATTTCATAAGGTTTGACTGAGCCGTCTTCATCTTTCGTTTCTACTATAGCATAAGGAATAAAATCTGTATTTGTTTTCTCACTGAGCTCCATAAAATAAGGAGACAAATAACTACACTTGTTTATATTCAAGGACCTTTTCACTCTCTTCTGTGCACCATCCAGCTGGGCACTTGGTTTTCTCTTGCACCATAGATCCCTCGTGTTAATAGCTCCTACATAGCTGTTCCAAATTTTCTCTGTGACCTGACGCTGATTTTGTGCAGTAAAAATATCATAACAAATGCTATTAAAACCTATATGACCTACAGATGTCTTGCAGAGATCTCTACTGTATTCGTATAAGATGTGTGGCCCGTTATCTTTTTGTGCAATATCTGAGGACTTTCTGGGAATAAATATACAGTTGCTAATATTGGTTACATCAGAAAGAGGCCCTGAATGGCCTGAAGAAGAATTATATGTTGATACCATATTATTCTCCCAGATGAGGTCCAGTTGAGAAATTATCATGTTCTCTATAGATAACTGCATTACTAAGGAAGGGAAATTTGTGTTTTTCAGGCTGCACACTTCTTTTTCGGCTGTAATTCCCACCAGAGAGCCTTTTTCTGTGGCCATCTGCAATTGTTGGGACTGCAGTGATCTCCTGTACTTTCCATTTTCACGCCATATGTCACCCACTTCTGTGTCTGACTGCTGTCCTCTGTGCATTTTACCAGCTTCACAAATCTTGTAATTTCTGAAGGCTTCTCTAAATTTAAAAAGGAATCTGTGAACATGAAATAATATAAAGATGAGGCCTAACATCAGAACGAGGAGAATGTTCATCGTAAATCACATACTACATAATTTGTGTTTATAGTGATAAATGCATCATTTATCTGCAGCAAATAATAGTTTTAAAATGACTATTCTATCAAAATAAGAGGATAGGTGATAAACAATGGATTGTGTTCTAGGATCCCCTGAGATCCTGAGAACAAGGGGTTCCTGAGTTCTCTGAAAGGAGAAGTGGTGCGGATGAAGGGCCATCGCTCCATTCACTTCTGTAGGGCTTATGTAAACAGCCGTCCATCAGACTCATAGAAGTGAATGGAGGAGTGGACCGGCCTGCTTACTACTCGTTCATCAGGAGATTGACGACGCCTTTACACGTATGCTCTGATGTCATATAAACATTTGTTCCCGGTAATCAGCCCCTGTAAAAGGACCTTTAACCCTTTCAGGACCAGGCCATTTTTTACCTTAAGGACCAGGCTAAATGTGTCACTTTATGTGGTAATAACTTTGGAAAGCTTTTACTTACCCAAGCCATTCTGAGATTGTTTTCTCATGACACCTTGTACTTCATGACAGTGGTAAATTTGAGTCGATATATTTCACCTTTATTTATTAAAAAAATCCAAAATTTACAGAAAATTTTGAAAGATTTTTATTTATCTGTTTGTAAGACAGATAGTGATACCTCATTAAATAGTAAAATTATTTACATTTCCCTTATGTTTACTTTATGTTGCATCATTTTCTAAATGTCATTTTTTTTTTTTTGGGATGTTAGATGGAGTAGAATTTTAGAAGCAATTTTTAAAATTTTTAAGAAAATGTCCAAAACCTGCTTTTTAAAGGACCAGTTTTCCATTTTAGTCCATTTTTACCTGTAAAGGTGGGTTCACACTAGCGTTATGGTTTCAGTTATGGCTTTCCGTTATAACATGGTCATAACGGAATATAACAGAATCCATAAGACGGAAGGACGGATCTGTTCTTTTGCCCATAGACTTCTATTATGAGTATGATGGAATGCAAAAAGGAAGCCTTTTTTTATTTTTACGGCATTTACCTGAGGGGATAGGTCATGTGATATTTTTATAGAGCCACTCATTAAAGATGCAGCGATATTTACTATGCCACTCGTTACAGATAATACAGCAATACATGCTGTGTTGTACTACATTGAAACTGTCAGTGTGCCTGTGAGACCAAACCTGGGGACTGGGTCTCACAGGCTTCTGTACATGGCAGTGAAACCGGCGGATACAGTAGGGGCACGGCTGTCAGTCATAGCTCATGTGCCCGTCCTATCATCATGACGTACTAGTACGTCAATTTGAATTTGAATTCGAAGTCACTTCCCACTGTGGTACATCTAGTATGTCAAATGTCACCAAGGAATGAAAGGGAATGTGTCATTAGAAAATTAGGAAATTTTCATTTTTCTTTTTATCTATATATTAATTATCTTAAAACATTCTAAAATCCTACAGTTTTTTGCACCTAAGCTTAAAGGGGCTCTGTCTTTACCTTTTTCTTCATGATGATCTATCATTTAGATAGGTCATCAGCATCTGATTGGGTGTAGGACCGCCGCCGAGCTGCTGTTTGAGAAGGCAACTGTGTTTACAGCTTCCCGCAGGCCATTGACATCACGACTATGTCACATGGCCTAGGCACAACTCAGCCCCACATAGTCATGATGTCACTGGCCTGTGGGAAGCAGCAAGAAGGCCACTACTGCGAGTGCCACTCCCTACCAATCAGGTGCTAATGAGTAGGTTTGAGCGAATCGAGCTATGGATCATAGATCTGAAGCCGCTACGGTCAAAACTGTGTTTGAATGATGTACGGAGATCTGTCTCCATAGACACAATGGACAGGAGGAGACCATGCTCTGTGACCTGTGCAGAAGTCAGGCGGGAGAAGATAAGCTGTGATAGCACCTAGTGTGAGTGGTGGATTCTGTGCTATCTATATATAGGACATATCTGTCATTGGAATCCTGCCTATGATGATAATTTGATGCCTACTAAAAAGTTACCTGAACATAAAGAGAAGTCTCAACATATTATTAGGCTGTGATTTAAACAACGGATCATTTTCTGATGACACATTCCCTTTAAGCCTCACTTACGTACTTTGTATATCACCTTATCCAAATGAGTGTTAGCAAATGATTTGCTCATCCGAAACTATCATTAGGTTCAGCAGCTCCTTGTTGCTTTTTTAGTGAACTGGATTTCAATGCCAAGTTTCTGTTTTATGTACAAGATTAATTACTCTTTGAAACTGCAGAAGAGATTTGCACAAATACCGTATTACCAAGGAACCCTACTGTAAACTTAAGCTTGGCAAATAAGTATATATTTAGAGAACCACTCCTTTACCTAACACTGGCAGGTGATAAGAGTTTAGTTCCTAGGACTGATTCCCAGTAAAACCTCAAACACATAGTATGTGATTAACCCCTTCAGTACCGAGCCACTTTTCAACTTAAGGCCCAGGTCGTATTTTGCAAATCTGACATGTGTCACTTTGTGTGGTAACAACTCTGGAACGCTTTTACTTATGCAAGCCATTCTGGGACTATTTTCTCGTGACACATTGTACTTCATTGATTGAGTCGATATGATTTACCTTTATTTATTTAAAAAAATCCAAAATTTACAGAAAGTTTGGAAAAACTTCAAATTTTTTAAATTTGAATTTCTCTGCCTTTAAGACAGATAGTGACATCTCATAAAATAGCTATCACTTAACCTTCCCCATTTGGCTACTTTATGTTGGCATCATTTTTATTTTTAAGATGTTAGGAAGCTTAGAATTTTAGAAGCAATTTTTAAAATTTTCAAGAAAATGTCCAAAGTCCTTTCAGTTATGAAGGGACTTTAAGGGGATTACATAATGGAAACCACCCATAAATGAAACCGCCCCTCAAAACTTCACTTTTTTAAGCTTAACAGCAAAGTAAACCTCAATATTTATTACACTGATTCTACAGTTTACAGAAACACCCCAAATGTGGTTGAAAACTGCTGTATGGGCACACGGCAGGGCTCAAAAGGAAAGGAGCGCCATATGGTTTTTGAAAGGCATATTTTACTGTAATAGTTTTTGGGTGCTATCCTCTGCCAGATCTCAAAACCTGAATTAAAAAAGCTGATTTGAAAGTAGCATTACTCTGTAAATTTCTTCTAATTTGGACTCCTCAGGAAAATATATATGCAAAACCAAGTTGTGTTACCTATGTCTAAAGGCCGCCATACACTTTCAATAGCTATTTCTCCTGACTCCCTAAAAACTCCTGCATAAACATACACGTTGAGACATCTCTGGTTGCGTCTTATCTACTGGGAATACAAAAGGATCAGGTGCGCCTAAACCTTCTCTCCTATGACATCATCTGTCGGGGGAAAGTCAGAAGCTCCCCACACATGTAACAATTTCGGCCGGACTCGACATTCTTGGCAGGTTTGGCTGACAATGGACTAATGTGTATGGAAACCTTTAGACAGGAATGGCTTGAGTATGTGCAGTACACTGGTAGCCCGCTGCTTAAAGGGTTAAAAATGTGTGGGAAGATGGTATTGTGAATTTTCTTTCTTCAGGCTGCAAAACTGTTAATTGTACATTGGAGATATTAGGTGGGGCTGCTACACCCTCCCTCATAGGGAGTGGGTTAAATTAGCTGGTAATCAGTTGAAGCTGAGACTTTAAAGAGGAAGGAAGCAGAAAGAGAGATTTCCAGGAGGAGAGACAGAGCCTTATACCAGTGCAGTATAAGGTTTCTCATACTACTACTCCCATCAGTGACCCTACCACCACTCCTGTCCTCGGCCCTACTCCTTTCATGGGCTTGTTGCATATGCAGCCAACAAAGACTGTATCACCTTTATTTTTGTTTTGTTTTTTTTTTTTTATTTCAGGGCTCTAAAAACATAGTTACCAACTGTCCCTAATTTGCAAGGACTGCCCTTATTTTCAGAGACAGTCCCTGCAAATTTGCGCCATCTCAATCCGAAAACAGGTGGGACTGATGCAAACCCTGCCCACAAGTGGGTGTTTCTGGCGGGTTGGGGGCATTCCTAGGGTGGGGCTTACATTGCCCGATTTTACCAACTGAAATGTTGGTAAATATGCCAAAAATGAATCGAATGTTATATTTCTATAACTATCTGCAAGACCATTCTATGACTGCATTATCTTTCTGTACAAAAGAGATAATTGTATTAATCCCTATGCAGGGAAATTGCAATGTTGTCAATTGAGCATGCAAAAAATATGGAGAGTCTACATCCATATTATTTGCAAATATGATTCACACTTCACTTCCAATGTTTGAAAATATACTGTACAATACCATACAGCAATATACAATACAGATAGAAGATACTGGGACAATACAGAGCTTAGGGGACTTTCACACTTGCGGCAGAGTGATCTGGCAAGCAGTTCCGTCGCCTGAAACGCATTGCAAGAACGGATCCGTCTCTCCGCTTGTCATGCGGAGAGAGACGGATCCGTTATATATTTTTTTTACATCCGGCATTCCAAGGACGGATCCGGCATTCCAAGCGGTACCTTGGAACCGAACCCGAGTTCGGGAAATGTTTTTTTACAGTATAAATCAATTTCTGAAGTTATTGTGCAAAGTCTCGCGAGACTTCGCGAAGTAATAACTTTGGCCCATCAGAGCAAATACATTCTAATACTGTGCAGAGCGCTCGCTCCGTACAGTATTGAAACAAAGTTTTATGGGAATCGACTTTGGATGTTTCATCCGAAGTTGATTCGCTTATCCCTAGTAATCAGTATTAAAATCTTGGAAAACCCCTTTAACTTTTCTGTCCTTCTGTCAGAGGAACAGAAAAAGAGAACTGTTAAATGCATTAAATGATGGATATAAATGGAAAGCTCCGTTCCATCATGTTTCGGTTATTTTGTAGAGGCCGCACTCTTTTTCTCCTGTCAGAAATAATGGAAACATGAAGGAATCGAGTCAAACTGAGCATAACTGATGTTACTATTACACCATTGAAACCAATGGTAGTAATAAAAAAAACTATCACAACGACCAATAGGGGCCACAAAAAACTATATACAACCTATAATATGTGATGTGTTAGCCCAAGTAATAAATCATTACCAAACAATAAATATAAGTTTATTAATGACAGTATTAAAAAATCAATATACATGATGAATACAAGTTATGGTCTATAACATCCAAGGGGGGACAAGTAACTGGTGAGGGGGCAAAAATGCACGGGAAGGGAAGGCAAACTGGCACTGCAAAGTATATCAATACGTGCTTATGTAAAGTAATAGCATTAGGGCATATAAGATCTTTAAATCCAACTACATATATGGTATTATAAACAAGTAAAGTGCAAGTGCAAGTGCATAGCCCAAATATAGCAGCATCACATAGTAACAGTTAATAAGGCTAGCAGACACCAAGCTACCCACCTTCCCAGTCAGGGGAAGTGAGGAGGGGTGGGAAGGGCGCAGTTTATAAAACCAAATAATCATCCAAGACACAGGACACCTGAACACATTACATCAATGATGACACAACTATGTGTCATCGATCATGTGACGTGGAGAAGGAGAAATCCAATTGGACCATCAAGCCAAAAGAACAGGACCTGTGATGACACAACTATGTATCAGTCACATGACATGGAAAAGAAAAAATCCAATTAATGAGCTAACGTTATTCAATCTCCAACAATATATAGAAAAGGGTCTATCGCAGAAAAGGTGCGCTCACGTGTCCATCCGCTCAATCAGACAGCAGCAGTACCGAACACTATGCCCATTTCGGAGAGGGCCACCTGGGCTGTGTTTCATGCACACATGCGCTTCCAATCCCGAGTCGAGATCACGTGATACCTCTCGTAAGAAGCAAGTCAACAACGGCCCTACAATATAAGTGGGCAGAGGGGAACCAGGGTAAAATAGCATATAGGAACAGTGCTGATCCTTTTCTATATATTGTTGGAGATTGACTAGCGTTAGCTCATATAGCTGTGGACTGTGTTTCCTTGTGTGATGTGTGGTGTCTCCTCTCACTTCCTGCCTCTTGGATTAACCCCTTAAGGACCCAGCCTTATTTCACCTTAAGGACCCGGCCATTTTTTTGCAAATCTTTTTAGTGTCACTTTATGTGGAGTTTCTACTGTAGGGGTACATCAGGGGGGCTTCAAATGGGACATGGTGTCAAAAAACCAGTCCAGCAAAATCTGCCTTCCAAAAACCATATGGCGTTCCCTTCCTTCTACGCCCTGCCGTTTGGCCATACAGCAGTTTACGACCACATATGGGGTGTTTCTGCAAACAACAGAATCAGGGTAATAAATACTGAGTTTTGTTTGCCTGTTAACCCTTGCTTTGTTACTGGAAAATGGATTAAAATGGAAAATTTGAAAAAAAATAGCTGTTTTGAGACCGTTTTGATTTTTTGTTATTTACATCGTTGATCTGACAGGTTAGATTGTGTGCTATTTCTATAGAACAGGTTGTTACGGACGCGACAATACTAAATATGTCTACTTTTTGGGGGGTTTTGTTTCAGTTTTTCATAACAAAGTATTTTTTTTTTAAATATTTTTTAGTATCTCCACATTCTGAAAGCCATATTTTTCAGTTTTATTTTTTGGGCGACTGTCTTATATAGGGGCTCATTTTTTGAGGGATGAGATGACGGTTTTATTGGCACTATCCTGGGTGCATATGACATTTTGGTCGCTTGCTATTACACTTTTTGTGATGTAATGTGACAAAAATGACTTTTGACACAGTATTGTTTATTTTTTTGTGTTCAGCTGAGGGGTTAGGTCATGTGTTATTTTTAGAGAGCAGGTTGTTACGAACGCGGCAATACCTAATATGTATACTTTTTATTTATTTATTTAGGTTTTACACAATAATATCATTTTTGAAACAAAAAAATCATGTTTTAATGTTTCCATAGTCTGAGAGCCATATTTTTTTATTTTCAGGGGCGATTGTTCTGTGTAGGGTAGCATTTTTTGCGTGATGAGATGACCGTTTGATTGGCATCTTTTTTGAGTGCATATAAATTTTTGATCGCTTGCTAATACAGTTTTTGTAATGTGAGGTGACAAAAATGATTTTTTTGACATAGTTTTTATTAATTTTTTTTACAGTATTTACCTGAGGGGTTCGATCATGTGATATTTTTATAGAGCAGGTTTTTGTGGACGCGTCGATACCTAATATGTATACTGTTTTTTTATTTATTTGACTTTAACACAATAACAGCATTTTAGAAAAAAAAATAATGTTTTAGTGTCTCCATAGTCTGAGAGCCATATTTTTTTATTTTTTTGGGCGACGCCGCATTTTTTTGCGGGATGAGATGGCAGTTTGATTGGTACTATTTTGGGAGGCATAAGCCTTTTTGATCGCTTGTGATGTAAGGTGACAAAAAATGGCTTTTTTTACACCATTTTATTTAAATTTTTTTAACGATATTTAGATGAGGGGTTAGGTCATGTGATATTTTTATAGAGCAGGTTTTTACGAACGCGGCAATACCTAATATGTGTAGTGTATTTTATTTTTTAAATTTTTATTCAGTCATATGTGTTTTACTTTTTTTTACTTTTTTTTTACCCAGACCCAATTGGTTCTTGAAGATCCAGTGGATCTGATGTCAGTATAATACAGTACACTATATAGTGCAGCTGGTGATGGGGAGGGAGGGGAGCCCCCTCCCTCTGCGATCCCATCCTGTCAGGTGGGGGCTGCAAAGGCACAGCAGCCCCCCGATAGGAGAGGGAGGGAGCTCCCTCCCTGCTAACCCCTTCCACACCATTCCATGGAAGGGGTTAATGTTCTGACACTCTGCTTACCACTGGCCACCAATGAATATTACACAGGAGGCGGGCGGGGGATCGCGATCCCGCACGCCGCACCGCCCGCCTCCTGCAAACCGTCCGCACTGCACCGCCACATAGGGGGACACATAGGGCTGGGGGGGGGGGGGGTTGGGGATATAATTTGTACATTTTATAAGGTTCTGATCCACGCAGTCACGGACTGCAGGGATCAGAACCTTTGACCCGGCATTAGAATCCTCTATAGTCTCTACAGACTAGCCAATCAGAGTGATTGCCGGCCGGGGACCGCTCTGATTGTTCCCCGGCCGGTTAGCTGAGACCCCTGGCTGTGTGACAGTTTAACTGTAGGAGGAGAATGCTCGTCCTAATGCTCTAAGTACCGCTCAGTTAGGACGAGCATTCACGTCCTGGAGGGGGTAAGGGTCCAATTGGATTTCCTCTTTTCCATGTCATGTGACTGATACATAGTTGTGTCATCACAGGTCCTGTTCTTTCGGCTTGATGGTCCAATTGGATTTCTCCTTCTCCACGTCACATGATCGATGACATAGTTGTGTCATCATTGATGTAATGTGTTCAGGTGTCCTGCGTCTTGGATGATTATTTGGTTTTATAAACTGCAACCTTCCCACCCCTCTTACTTCCCCTGACTGGGAAGGTGGGTAGCTTCGTGTCTGCTAGCCTTATTAACTGTTACTATGTGATGCTGCTATATTTGGGCTATGCACTTGCACTTGCACTTTACTTGTTTATAATACCATATATGTCGTTTGATTTAAAGATCTTATATGCCCTAATGCCAGTACTTTACATAAGCACGTATTGATATACTTTGCAGTGCCAGTTTGCCTTCCCTTCCCATGCATTTTTGCCCCCTCACCAGTTACTTGTCCCCCCTTGGATGTTATAGACCATAACTTGTATTCATCATGTATATTGATTTTTAAATACTGTCATTAATAAACTTATATTTATATTTATTGTTTGATTTATTACTTGGGCTAACACATCACATATTATAGATTGTACAAAAGTAGTAATAGTGGAAACATTTTTTTCCCCATCTCTGAGGAGAGTTTAGCAGAAGCAGAAAAACAGCGCTGCATGCGGTGCAGCTGATGTAAACAGCGCTCTATAATGCATTATAAACAAATGCAATGGCCCCTCCCCCATCTACACCCAAGCACCGCCCCCACAGATCCTCAGTTGAAAGGACTGACTAAAAACATATTGCATGCACCTAAATTTAAGCGCAAGGCCATTTAGAACATCACAGTGACTTTTTTAAATCAAGAACTAGCGTAGTAGGTTATGATAATTGACCCCAATAACGTTTAAAAAAATTGTGTCAACAAAATAATAAAATGGAATATTGAAGAAAATGGTAATGAAGGAGACACGAGAGAACAAGTTCTGCATCTATGAAAGAGCTGAAAGGTCAAGACAAAGAGAAAGTGGAGGAGTTTTTGTCAATATCGAGCATATTTGTCCACTAATTCATTTTTTTTTTTTTTTTTACAACAAAAGGCATCTTTATCCCCAGCCTTAGGCCTCATGTACATAACTGTATTTTTTTTTCCCGCATCCAATCCCCATTTTTTGCAGATTAGATGCGGACCTATTCATTTCAGTCCGTGACGCAGTCCTGCCAAAAAAAGATAGAACTTGTCCTTCCATTGCAGAATGGAATAGGCTTTGGTATAATGGGTCCGCAAACAAAAATGGAAGCAACACAGACGGTATCGGTTTTGCAGACAAGGATAGGACATTTCTAAGGAAGGGAGAAAGAAAATGGCGGCCTGCACACGGCTGGTATCTGGTTTCTGCAGACTCTCGGTTTGCAGGCGGCAAAACATAATGGGGAACACACATCCGGTTGTGTGCATGGGGAGATTTCAAGGTTCAGAACAGGGATGGCCTTCAGTATCAGATCAGTGGGGGTCCATCTCTCAGCAAGCCAGCTGATCAGCTGTCTTAAAGGGAGTCAGCGCTGTTTACATGGGGTTTCCTATCTACATGGGATGTACTTAGTAGTGGATGTGTAAGACACTGCAGCTTCATCCCAACAACCCGGCACCACCGCTATTAGGTGGACGACATGCAGGTAGACGGCCCATAGACACAATGATGGAAACTATGAAGAGGTTGCTGCACAGAGAACAGCGCCATGCCCCTTCATACAGCTGATCATCAAGGGTGCCAGGAGGTGGATCCTACCCATCTAATATTGATGGCCTATCCTAATGACATGCCATCAGTATTCTGAAACTGGAAAACCCTTTTAAAGGTGTCTTCTAGGAGTTTAAAATTGATAGCCTATCTGCTTGAAAAAGACCCGTGGGGTCGAAACGTCGCTGCTATGTTGTAACTTTAATAAATTGGATTGATTCACCATACGGACGAGTGCTGTGGACTTCTTGAAAATCCTATCTCAGGATAGGTCATCAATATGCAATTAGTTGGGGCTCCAACAGTTTGAAGAGGCTGCGGTGCTACTGTGAGTGCTGCGGCCTTTATTTGGCTAGTGGTGTAACATTCGTCGGTCACATGGCCTGTGCGCAGCTCAGTCCCATTCCATACCCAAATCCTCTTGGAAACACCCACTTATACACAAATTTGCCAGGACTACCTCTGAAAATCAGTGACAGTCCAGCCCAATTCGAGACAATTGGCATCTATGCCATTCAGGAGAAGGGACTTGCAATACCAAGAACAACCACTGTACATCGTATGGCGCTGTACTTGGTAAATTATAAGGAGGACACTTCAAACAGCTGATCTGTGGGATTACTGGGAGTCAGACCCTCGCCAATTAGATACTGATGACCTTTCCTGAGAATAGGCCATCAATATTAAGTGAAAATACTTAAAGCGGTTGGCCACTTCCTAGTTACTGTTGACTAATGTGTTTGTAAGATGATTATATGGCACTCACTAATATACCCTTTGTTAAAATTCTGCACCATTTTCTACATTTCACAAGTTATGCCTCCTTGTTTACAAAGTCTTTTGTGCCGTCCACACAGAGGTCTTGTCCATAAAATGGCCGCTGATGGAGGGTCATGTGACCAGGCAGATCACCTCCATGTGATGTCTCCTCCATTCAAATACACAGCATCTGCCGTCTGTACTTGTTTTGTTGAAAGTTTAGTGCAGGTGCGGTATTTCTGAATGGAGGAGACATGACATGGAGGTGATCTGCCTGGTCACATGACCCTCCATCAGCGGCCATTTTATGGACAGGACTTCTGTGTGGACAGCACAAAAGACTTGGCAAACAAAGTGGAATGGCTTATAAAATATAGAAAATGGTGCAGGATTTCAACAAATGCTATATTAGTAAGTGCCATATAATCGTCTTAAATATTACTTTACCATAAATATATTCCCAAATTACCTTTCATTAGTTATAATGGCTTGGTTTCTCTGGGGAGCAATCATCAGGGGAAAAAAAATGGCCGTTGTCCTATTAGTCCTAATCACACAGGAGGACAAGTTACTTCACAACACTGAGGTAAAGAGCTGCCTCATCCTCCTCTCTGCTCTGCTTGTCAGGGATTACGATCCCGAATACAGCTGATAAGATCTTCAGCTGAATCTCTGTAGTAATGGAGTTCATGAGAAGACATGAAGTACAGAGAGGACGAACAGGATAGACTGTGGTAATGGAGACTGCATACAAGTGCCTCCTCATGTTATGTCTCCTCATGAACGCCATTCCATTGTTATCAGCTCCTATTCAGGATCATAGTCCTTGACAAGTAGAGCAGAGAGGAGGCTGAGGCAGCTCTTTAGCTCAGTGTTGTGGTGTAGTGACAGGTTTGGTGTGTAATAATAGGACGGCGGCCATTTTATTTCTCCTAATGATTGCTCCCTAAATAAAACAAGACATTATAACTAATGAATAGAGTTTGGGAATATATTTATAATAAAGTAATATTTAGAAATTGTCAGTCATTTTATTTTCTCAATTCCCAGAAAACCCCTTCAAGCTATTTGAAGACCCCTTTAATGGTAGCCACACAATGCAGATGAAAAATTGCATTATTAGGGGATTTGAAAGCAAATTGGTGCAGTTTTTAACTTAATTAATAATGGCAGCATGGCCATTTACTATGTCTTTTAGACACTCTCTCAACAATTTTGAATAGAGTCCCATTTTGCAGACACATAATATGTAGATCTAAAGTATAAGGTATATGTAAAATACATATGTCAGGCCGTGAGGTGGTGTAAGCAAAAGAAGCACGAGTAGCAACGTGCGCCACATTTATCTTGTCATATGCGCCATTTTGAGAAATGTGCCTTTTCACCATCACATGAAGTGTTTTATGATAGTATTGATTAATCTCCCCCAATGTGAAGGAGCAGCGGCATCCACCCTGAAAATCTCCTCGTCCGCCATATTCTAGAAGCCTCCCTCTCCTCAGCGCTATAATGTTATATATACATAATAAGGAGGGTCTCATTCTCCTCTTTATATAAGCAGGAACACTGGTCATGACTGGTCAGTACTGGTTCTCACTGAGCGCTGCTGGACTCGCCTCTTCCCTCACCTCAGGCTGCGCTCTAATTCTCCTCAGGCTGCAGAATGTGAACAAACTTTATTGACAAAAAACATCCAATGACAAAAAGGCCAGAGCCAAAGAAATTACCTCAGAGCTCTGTGGCCATTATGTATAAGCACCAGGCCGCAGGCTAGGCTCTGCTACACCGGTCATATGTAATTACAGATGGTGTTGATGATTTACCTCACAGGGTTCCTTTTTATATTACATACCTCAGTTGCTGCAGAACCTCCTTTTTAAGGGGAGGTATTCAGTTCAATCATATAGATGGCTTTACATGAGGTCTACAACAGCTGAAACGTGTATTATAGCGCCTGGCAGAGAGCCTGGCAAAGGCAGGTACATGGGGATTTATCAAAACTGGTGTAAAGTAGAACTGGCTTAGTTGCCCATAGCAACCAATCAGATTCCACCTTTTAATTTGCATAGCTCCTTTGGTTGCTAGGGGCAACCAAGTCAGTTTTTATTTGCACAAGTTTTGATCTCCCCCTATAGTGCCCACATACAGAGCCATCCATGTGTGCCAACCACAGGGATCTCAAGTCTCCTGGACGTTCAGGGAGTCTCCCGCTATTAGATAGCGGCTCCCTGGTGCCCGCAAGTGAAACAATATATCCTGGAAAGGTTTACTCGCAGTAAACCTTTCTGGCCACCTGTAGCAGTGTCCCCCTTCTCTGCCGGTCCTCTAACTCCTCGAGAACTCCGACTGGTGACGTCACGTCCTATGACTTGCCAGTCGGAGATAAGGCCCACCTGCAGCTACTGCGCATGTGCCAGCCTTACTCGAACTACCGCGGCTGCGAGGCATCACATGCCACTGTCAGAGGCCTCGATTCCCCTCATTGCGCCGTCACCCAGGCATAGTAGAAAGTTCTTCTTGGTCATACATTATATAATGTTTCACTATGTTCCCATATATGTTTTGTTCATGTTATACTTGCCTTCATACTGCATCAGCACAGTAACCTTGTTATATGTTATGTTCTTCATATGTTTGCAAAATGTAATAAAAAGTTTGTGAAAGAAAAAGTGCACCTCCCTGAAATGAGTTTTCGCAGGTTGGGATGTCTGCAACCACAGTGTGCTCCTTCTACATTTTTGCCCACAGGCCACTCCCCATATAGTACCAGCCAAAGTGTGCCAGGCTATACAAAGCCAGAGTGCGACCCAGTAACACGATGTAACCTAATACAGTGCCAGGAACAACATACCCCGTCTACATCTTAAACGTTCCTACCCACCATATATTACTAGCCAAAGTGAGTCCCTCCATACAAGCTCCCATATAACCCCAGCACAGAGTAACTCTGTGCAATACCAGCTATGATGTACCATAATAGAGTGCCAGCTACAGTAAGTCCCTCCATACAGCGTCAACATAGAGTGCCTAGGTGCCAACCATGTGCTCTCAATACAGTGCTAGCCACAGTCTGCTACCCATATAGTAACAGCTATCCTGTACTTCTGGATACATTGGCATCAACAGTTTGCCCCTTTACAGTACCGCCTATAAAGTAGTAGCCACAGTGCATCCTTCCCTGTTATTTGCAGTGCCCCTCAGTGCCAGCTATAATGCCCCCTTCACCAGTATTAACTAAAATGATTGAGGTGTATATTACACTTCCATCCACATTTCAACCCCATCACAGGGTGCCAATCACAGCAACACCACTGCCCATATAAAGTGTGTCTTACCATACAGCGCCAGTCTATGCTGCACTGCTAGATAGATAGATAGATAGATAGATAGATAGATAGATAGATAGATATGAGATAGATAGATAGATAGATAGATAGATAGATATGAGATAGATAGATAGATAGATAGATAGATAGATATGAGATAGATAGATAGATAGATAGATAGATAGATAGATAGATAGATATGAGATAGACAGATATGAGAGATAGATAGATAGATAGATAGATAGATAGATAGATAGATAGATAGAGATGAGATAGATAGATAGATAGATAGATAGATAGATATGAGATAGATAGATAGATAGATAGATAGATAGATAGATAGATAGATAGATAGATAGATAGATAGATAGATAGATATGAGATAGATAGATATAGATAGATAGATAGATAGATAGATAGATAGATAGATAGATATGAGATAGATAGATAGATAGATAGATAGATAGATATGAGATAGACAGATATGAGAGAGATAGATAGATAGATAGATAGATAGATAGATAGATAGATAGATATTAGATAGATAGATAGATAGATAGATAGATAGATACAAAGATACATAGATAGATTAGATACAAAGTGCAAAAATGAGGCAGTACTCCATATGCAGTGAATGGATGGTGGACCCGTTTAATCCCAAAACAAGCTTTGAGATTAAACAGGACATCAGCCATTCACTGAATTTGGAGTACTGCATTTTAGATCTTTCAGTGGACTACTGCCTATTGTCCCAGAGGGATTGCACCTGACTATCACTAACTGACTGTGCTGCTGCTCCTTTTTGATAGATAGATAGATAGATAGATAGATAGATAGATAGATTAGATAGATAGATAATAGATAGATAGATAGGAGATAGATAGATAGATATGAGATAGATAGATAGATAGATAGATAGATAGATAGATAGATAGATTAGATATATTCCAGAGGGACACTTAAAGGGGTTTTCCCAATTCAGATATTTATGGCATATACACAGGATACAGAGGGGTCACACGGTGGCGCAAAGCTGACCTACCTGGTGAGATGGCGGCTGTGCTTCCAGACAAATAGGGATTTCAGAGGTGGTTGTGCATGTGAGCAGATTTCTCCATTCACTGCAAAGGTAATTACAGAACAACCAAGCAGGTTTGCTAAATATACCGTGGATATGCAATAAATGTCTGAATTAAGAGTAGCCCCTCTAAGCGGCCCCTCGCCAAGGGGTGCTTTAGATAAGGGCAGTTATGCAATGACCTTACAGGGGGCACTGTCCAGGCTTTGGCACCAGATTCTGGCCCACTTATACAGTACACCTGAAAAGCTGCCAACAGCAACTCTTGTATAATCTGTGATGTCGAGTGCTCTTGTGCCAAAATTACAGTTAACTGGAAGCTGCTGACATGGCTGCCATCCTGAAGGGTCACCCACAGTTTATTTCGATAAGGAACGAAGAACAAATGTTTAGCAGGCTCCACACTCCAGATGGCATGGCTGTGTAACCCACATGCATACGTGTTCACTGAAGTCAGGCAAGGGACACAAGATCTTTCTGGGAACGTTGTTTCAAAAAAAGATCTGACATTCTTTTTTTGAATGAAAGATCTTTTGTCAGCCTATCAGATGAAAGTATTAAACACGTGGAGTACCCCAGTACAGGGGGTGTCTGCTAATGTTTTTTTCTATTGTTATTTAAAGGGGTTGTCTCACGAAAAATATTCTACAGTTTTCAAATCAGTACATTGATCTTAATAATTTTGTATTTGCACGTAATTAAAAATTTTGCATAGCCACTGAGTTATTCAATAAAATACATCTGAGATGGCCGCACATGCTCAGTTTAATTCTTCAACTGCCTCCTGAGCTGTGATAGGGTGAGCATGGACACGCCCCTTTAGCTGCAGCAGAAAAGACACTCCCCTGAGCTGTCAGCTTGATATAAGTCTAGCAGAGCAATGAATGGGGAGATTTCTGAATCCATGTCAGTTACAAGGCTTCCTGTCTGGAGGGAGAGTGGCAGTCTAGTAAGTGAGGGAGGAAAGAGGAAACAAGTCCACGTGCTCCTGCTCCTTAGGTCTCAGGATCCAGAGACTAACAGTTCCCTGGAGTTAATATTTCTGCTACAGAAAGAGCAAGAGAGAGTTGGAAAGACAAGAACTTAGAACCTGCATAGATAAAGCATAGTAGTCAGCAAGGTAACCTGCAACTACAGCTATATAGACTTTGCTGCCTGTGAGGGATTTCAGTTAAGACACCCATTGCTCTTGATCACATCCTGACCCGATATGCCTCTAAAACCTGTATCCCACTACAGCCATAATTACCAGATTACAGTTGCCAGCCAGAGATTCAAATGAGAGATACTTTAGCAAGATATCATACAAAGAGTGCCATTATTTACCACTTTGCCAGCCTCCATACCTTGCCATCTGGGAAAAGGATTTGCATTAAGTACAGATAATTGTTGGATATACTACAAATCCTATTTTGCACTCAAGTAAAAAAAAAAGACATTTATTCGTCTTCCTCTGGCCTGGTTTCCTGACTTCTACCACACCATACGCTGACCATTGCACTACTACACCTTCTGCCAGACACCCATACATACATTAACATCAAGGGCACCCCAAACTACCATCAGGCAGGAGCCCCAACTACAAAGAGTGCCTTGAGGGAAGAAAGGGTTCGCCCTCCTCTCACTGCATAAGCCCTAGGGAGCTATGTGCTGAGGAAACCAACGTGGCACATACTATAGTCACAGCCACTATCACTCATATCCTCTGCTCGCTGCAATCGCCCCAGCACTACTACAGGACACCAGAACAGCACCTGTCTGTTGTCTCTAGCATCACGACCTCTATCTGAAACTGAATCTTCCAAACATTGTACTTCTTGTGTTTTTTACATCTACTAACCTACCTAAACCTGATATCTTCAACTTAGTTTGTGGTACTACCATAACTCCTAGGCGGCCCACCTTATCTTTCCTTCACCCCCTATATTCAATCACTTGCCCATTCATGTCACCTCGAAAACATCTGAAGAATTCAACTTTTTCATACAATGAAAATGACAGAAACTCTCGTTGTGACCCTGATCAATTCTCGTCTCGATTATTGTCTCATTATTAATCAGTTCCCTCACCATACCCTCCCCAATCTATTCTGAATGCAGCAGGCAGGCTCATCTATCCGTCTAAACACTACTTTGATGCCTCCAGCCTGTGCCAGTCATTGCACTGGTTGCCCATACAGTACAGGATTCAATTAAACTTCTCATTCTCACTTACAAAGCTCTCCTCGGTGCTACATCCAAATACATACCCCCCTTTATTGTTGTATATCTCCCTACTTGAGCTATGTGCTCTGCAAATGATTTATGACTAACATTCACCATAATCCAACTTCTCACTCCCATTTCCAAGACTTTTCTGATGCTGCACCAGTTCTCTGGAATGCGTTATCATGGACAATCAAGTTAACGCCAAACACCACCAACTTTTTAGGGTGGCCTATCACATCCTATAATCTACCTTTTTCCTATTCACCCTCCTTCAACATTATCCTTCCATCTAACATTATCGGCCACATCCCATGCTCTCAAAAGCACTACAGATGATCCGGTGGCTGGCTCGTGCAGTTTTATATGTACTCCTTTATTGTGTTAAGATGGCTGGACCAATGTACAAAACAAGTACTTTTTAGCTTTGTGCAACCCTTACCCTTACTTCCTCATAGATTGAAAGCTCTTGTGAGTAGGACCCTTTCTTATCTTGTTTTAAAGAATAACTAAAGCATTGTATGAAATTTTAATATGATGTCCCTAATAGCCTAATAAAACTTTTCCTAATATATTTTATTAATTAATTTAGTAATTTTTTTTGTCTTTTTCCTACCTAAAGAGCACCATCCCCTGTGCGCTTAAAAACTCAGTTCTTCGGAGTACGGGCTGTGAATTCTATGAATGGGACCCATAAGCAGAGAGTACGGGCAAGAGCGTGTATTGCTGCTCCTGCCCGTGCCCCCCGGAGGATTACTAACTCCTGTACCCATGTACTATGCCAGGATTAACTGAGCGGAGCGGCCTCTTGCTTCTGCCTGCTCCGCTAAGCTAAAAGAACTGTCATGCAATTCTCTTAGCTTAGTGAAGCAGGCACAGGCAGGAGCCCAGTCCGCTCAGTTAATCCTGAAATAGTACATTGGTACAGGGTACCCATGTGCTATGCCAGGAGTTAGTAATCCTCCGGAGGGCACGGGCAGGAGCTACAATGTGCTCTCCTGCCTGTACTCACAGCGCTGCTGTGGCCCCATTCATAAATTTCACAGCCTGTACTCTGTACACCGCTGAGCTGTCAGTGGTGTACAGAGAACTGAGTTTTAAGTGCACAGTGAATGATTTGCTTAAGAAAGGGAAAAAACTAAGAACAATTCGAAATTAATTAATAAAATATATTAGGTAAAGTTTTATTAGGGCATTAGGGACATCATATTAAAATGTGTTACAAAGGTTTAGTTACTCTGTAAACTGTTGATTAGTTTGTTGCTATGTAATGCATGATTCTGTTTGTACACTCTGATTTGTAAACCGCTACAGAATATGTTGGTGCTGTATAAATAAAGATTATTGTTCTAGGATACATTATGTCAGCATTGAGCAAAGTATACCTCGCCTGGGGAAGCCATGGAGCAATGCAATACAAATAATTTTGAAGTAATGAAGATTTAGCTGAAATATTGACTCTCTTTAAAGTCAGATAGGTATGAGGACTACAGGAAATGTTACATTTGAAATATATGCAAATACCACTCCTAAAAATCCAAGATTTCCTCAAAAACGTCTTAAAATGTGATTTGGTTAACCAAGGAATTCCCTTCTGTGGAAAGCTCTGTTCAGGGGCGAACTAGGAACTTAAAGGGGTTTTCCGATTTCTGAAACATCCCCCCATGTGCAGGGCCCCTCAGAGGGAATATACTTACCCTGCTCCCCGTGCCGCTCCTGGTCCCCGCACCGCCGCTGCTGATTCTGCCTGCACATGGATGGGGGGGGGAGAGCAGCCAATGGCAGGCAGGGACGGGGACGAGCTTCCCTAGCATCACCCGCGGCGTTGGCCTTCGACCAACCCCCCACTCACCCGGGAAATTTCTCTGTCCTTTTAGACTCGTCAGCATATAGTAGGTTTTTGGTTTTGGTTAACTATGGCACATCACATATTCTATGTTCACGCCGCTGTCCAGGGTTCTGTATACTCGTTTCGTCAGCAGTTTCACCACTTTTGAAGGCAAGGATTGCTAAACATTGCAACATTCCTACCGTCAACACGACAGAAACATTGTCAGAGCCTTAACAGACCCTATTATAAGTCTCCATTTGGAGCTTTCGTAACGTGGAACCAGCACAAAGTTCTAAATGGCAGCATTAATAGATATTATTTGTAGAAATCCTTAGGTTGCTGATGAGGCACTAAAAGGCCGAAACAGACCTGTCCACAGATGGGTATTTTTTAAGACTCCTTCAAGCTATTATATGGCACCTTTTATTATTTCAGGCGAAAAACAAAAGCTTATTGTGGTTTCAAATGCCTTCCTAAACATTACTGACCTTTTACCAGAGCCTTATAGATTTGGGAACAGCACAATGGCACATGTTCAATGCCTTTTTCCTGTAACTGCGAGAAACTGTTAAGAACCACAATATAATTTTCATTACACAGAACAAGTTTTCAATGCTGGAGCTGCCACATGCTGCTATAAGTGCCACGTGGGCGTAATGGCTTAGAAGATTTACCAATGTCAACTCTGACATTAATGTACCTGTGGTAAGTGCATGCGGAATTAAATAGACACTCCATGTTTGATTTAATAATAGATTTGCTATTTTAATTCCGGATGCAATCTTAATATACATCATTGTACTCTGGCACAGATTTTATATACTAATTTATAGCACAATGGTAAATACACATTTATGTACGGCTGTTTACGTGTCATGGTTGCTGTAATTTGCCTAACAAGCCCATAAGTGATTGCTAAATAAAGTGATCCTGCAAGAGCTCTGTGGGCTAGACACATCTCAAAGACGTTCTGCTTTTATACAGAAGAAAGTAGGTTTAGTCCAAATGAATATCTTATCCAGTAGTTCCTTTTAATGACAGTTTGCCTTGAATGTTTTCGGTACCCCTCACCCTCAAACAGGGCTGGTGCCAGGATTTTGGCCACCCTAGGCAATGCCTTATTTTGCCACCCCCGTGGCCCTGCCCACGACTTCGCCCTTGACTTTGCTCCCATACCCAGCCCATCTTAACGTTTGGCTGGGGCTGGATCAGCAACAAGGCAGGGAGGGTCTGCACATCCCCCTGCTACTACTCGTCTCCTCCTCCTTCCATTCTAATGGACCTGCCCACAATCACCAAGACTGAAGACAGACTGCAATAGCATACACTACAGTCTATGGTATTAGCAATACTCCTAGGGAAAAAACATTTTGTAAATATATTTAAAAAAATAAAAGACATCCCCAATGTCTTCAATAGATTAAAGTAAGCGGGACCCACCAAATACTATTGTACCAATCAGTTGCCATCAATGTGCCAAATAACTAGCAGTAATTCCAAAACAGACGGCACACATAGTGAACCAGGGACACTAATTAAAAACATTTATAAATAAGATCATCACGTATGGAACGCTATAAAAAGCTCTCCAATCCCAAGTGCACACCCAAATAGGGCCTAATTATGTTAACTCCCTACCATGAGGACAATTCCAAATGACCTTATATAATATATAACATAATTTAGAATACATATACATGGTACAGATTAATAATACACCGACCAACCTGCCCACCCTTCCTAGATTGGTATTTCTTTCAACTTATTAAAAGTGTTCATGATTGGGTTTAAGAGGCTCTATATATAAAAAGGGACACAGACAAGATCAACTATATGTAAAGGGGGCACAGACAAGATCGACTATATATAAAGGGGGCACAGACAAGAGGCACTATATATAAAGGGGACAGAGATGAGAGGCACTATATATAAAGGGGACACAGCCAAGAGGCACTATATATGAAGGGGGCACAGACAAGAGGCACTATATATAAAGGGGGCACAGACAAGAGGCACTATATATAAAGTGGGCACAGACAAGAGGCACTATATATAAAGGGGGCACAGACAAGAGGCACTATATATAAAGGGGGCACAGACAAGAGGCACTATATATAAAGGGGGCACAGACAAGATCGACTATATATAAAGGGGGCACAGACAAGAGGCACTATATATAAAGGGGGCACAGACAAGAGGCACTATATATAAAGGGGGCACAGACAAGAGGCACTATATAAAGGGGCACAGACAGAGGCACTATATATAAGGGGGCACAGACAAGAGGCACTATATATAAAGGGGGCACAGTAAGGCAAGACAAGAGGCACTATATATAAAAAGGGGACACAGCCAAGAGGCACTATATATAAAGGACGCACAGACAAGCAGCACTATATATAAAAGGGGCACAGCCAAGAGGCACTATATATAAAGGGGGCACAGCCAAGAGGCACCATATATAAAGGGGTACATACAAAAGGCAATAAATATATATATATATATATATATATATTTATATAAAGGGGGCACAGCCAAGAGGCACTATATATAGAGGGGACACAGCCCAGAGGCACTATATATAAATGGGGCACAGTCAAGAGGCACTATATACAGGGGGCAAAGAAAAGGTACTATACACATTAAGGAATAGAGCTTGAGGCACTATATACGAGTTTCACAGAGTGCCTGCCACTATCTATAGGGGGCACTGTGTGTGTAACACTTTATTTTTATGGGGCATAGTTTGTGACATTCAGGGGCACAATGTACAGTATGCTGCTATTATTTTCAGGGCACAGCATGCATGTATGTAGGGTGCTGATGTGTCAGTGAAGTGAGAAACTGAAAAGAATTGGGCAGAAAAATATGCAGAAACAAGTTATGGCTGGGAGAAGTCATCATGGTGGTCTGAACCGGATGGAGAATAACTCTGGATGAGACGTCACCTGTGACTAAATGTAAATGTTCATTCTGCCGCTGACTATGTCTGATCAATGATGTAGTCACCTATATGATCTACAGCTGATGATGGGTGGTAGTATGCTGTTTTGTCAAACAACAACTCCCAGCATACCTTTTAAAACTGTTCAGGCCATTTGAGAAGCTGTAGTTTCACACTGTACAAACTCATATGGGAAGGGCTAAGCCGATTATCCAAATGGTATCTGTACTGAATTTTTTATCTGGTGACGTGAATATGTATTGCACTTGGTTCTGGTGCTGTATACGTGTACTGAGGTTAATTCTGATACTGTATTTAAGGTATGGGTGTCTGGTGCTTCTTTTGACTTATGGGCTTGGTTCTGGTGCTGTATTCATGTACTGAGATTTTTTCTTGTACTGTATTTATGGTATGAGCTTCTGGTGCTGCATTTGACTCATGGGCTCGGTTCAGGCACTGTATTTATGTACTATGCTTAAATGCGCTGTTGTAGTTATGTACAGTAGTAACTGGC
The DNA here is from genome assembly GCA_033119425.1 of Bufotes viridis. Lineage (NCBI taxonomy): Eukaryota > Metazoa > Chordata > Amphibia > Anura > Bufonidae > Bufotes > Bufotes viridis. The sequence goes on from CM065592.1 coordinate 70,653,016, forward strand.
ACTGAATTTGTGTGTTACACTTGGATCTGATACTATACTTTGATCTGATACTATCACTATTTACTTCTTTGTTGAAAACTTCATTTGGTGCCTCATCGTAGATTCTGTTAAAAGACCACACCAAAAAGCCCTGCATGCAGGACTTTTTTGTCCGGTAAAAAAACAACTTCCTAAACAGAAACTGAATGGACCCCATTGCCAATGGAGTCTGTTCAACTCGGTTCGATACAGTTATTTGCTAAATCCAGCACTTCCGGTATTTTCATTGTTCTGCACCTATAACAGAACAAAACAATGGAATGTAATAATGCTCTTGTGAACCCAGCCTAACAGTAAAACCTGTATTTAGGGGGTATAAAAAACTATACAAGCTTTGCTGTGCGTGCTGTACATCTTTTCCAATTCCCCCAGTGCATAGTGAATGCACTGTCCATGCATATGATTTACATATAGTTCTATAATTAAGTTATAAATGTACTGAGTGTTTTTTAATAGATACATATGTAGATGTTATTTTATCTATAGTACAAACTTACCAACTCTCCTGGAATATGTAGGACACTCCAGGAATAGGGGGAGACCTCCCAAACTCCCAGAGAAGTTGGTAAATCCCCCCGGACAAGGCATAGAGGAAATGAAATGGAGGGGGCTTACCCGGAAAGGGGGGTCTCGGGTAAAAAGGCGTGTCCTTCACATGCTGCACTCCCTGTCGTCCCACAGACCGAATTGTTCATGTTGGCAAGTAGTGATGAGCGGCAGGAGCAATATTCGAATTTGGCAATGTAAAAATCGCATAATGCGAATTCGTAATGTGAAATAAAGGCGTAAATAGTGAAATTGGTTGGCATGGCAGAACATTACAATAGCTTTGTATGCAGATAGAGTCAGAGTTCTCCAATATATTCACGATTGCGCAAATTAGAATATTTTTCCCTACGTGCAACTTCACATTTTAGCAGGTCTGACTACATATGACTGACTGGTGCACTAAGTATTGTTGTGAACTTGACATTGCTGCCTTCTCATTGGCCCACAAGCAAGAAGCAGGGAGGAATCATGTGTTCAGATGGAAAAATATGACGAATATTTGAAATTACAAATATATAGCACTATATTCTAAATAATCGCAAATTCTCGAAGTTGCGATATTCGCGATTAAAATTCGCTATTCGAATATTCACGCTCAACACTATTGGAAAGTGTGCTACAGTATGGTGCACACTGCACTGAAAATTCCTCCTGGTTAACACCAACGCAGTGTACAAGTTACATATCTACATAGTTGAAACGGTTGAAAAAAGACATAAGTCCATCAAGTTCAACCAAGGGATAGGTGGGGATGCGAATCCTAGAAGGAAGTGAGACTCAGATGTCATTTACTTTTAAGAATTCATCTAAACCCTTTTTATAACTGTCCACTGTTCCTGCTGTGACCACGTCCTGAGGAAGTCTATTCCACAGATTCACATTTCTTACAGTAAAGAAGTTTTGACGCTTCTGGAGGCTAAACTTTTTCTTCTCCAGTCGGAGGCAGCGCCCCCTTGTCATTTGAGGGCATTTTACATGGAAGTTTTTCACCGTATTTTTTGTATGGCCCATTCATATATTTGTATAGGTTAATCATGTCCCCCCTTAGACGTCTCTTCTCAAGACTAAATAAATGTAATTCTTTTAATCTTTCTTTTTTAATCTTTCTTCATAACTAAGACCCTCCATGCCCCTTGTCAGTTTAGTCGCTCTCCTCTGTACTTTTTTCAGCTGCAGTGAATCCTTTCTATGGACTGGTGCCCAGAACTGAACTGCATATCCCAGATGAGGCCCCACCAAATGGTCGGCACTGCTTCAGAGTCGCGGCGGTGCACGTGTCAGCGGGCGGGCGGATGTCCCAGGCTGCTACAGGAAATAGAAAAGACCAGCACTCGCTTGTAGTTTTTCTAATGCTGGTTTATTGTCACATATTATAAAGCATAGCGATCGCAAATGATGCAGAAACGCGTCACTATGCTTTATAATATGTGACAATAAACCAGCATTAGAAAACTACAAGCGAGTACCGGTCTTTTCTATTTCCAGTAAGACATCCCTAGATCGGTGATGGTAGTAGTGGCTCTCCAGTTGTTGCAAACTACAACTCCCACCATGCCCTGCAGTAGGCTGATAGCTATAGACAGGCTTTGCATGCTGGGAGTTGTAGTTCTGCAACAGCTGGAGAGCCGCACTTTGCCCATCACTGCCCTAGGACATATGAAGCATAGAGATTATTACTACCAAGATGCATAACTTTACATTTATCCACATTAAACCTTATTTGCCAAGTTGATGCCCAAACACTCGGTGGTGGAAGAGGGTCTTACGTTAGTTTGGGGCCCCCAATGAATGGACTGTTCAGTACTCCTGGAACCCTTAACTTGGCCCTGTCCATGTGCAACTCGGCCCCATTCAAGTAAATGGGACTGGGCTGCAATACCAAGCACAGCCACTATACCATGTATGGCACTGTGCTTGGTAAGCTTTGAGGAGGCCACAGCCGTCACTGAAACACAGCAGCCTCTTCAAATTGCTGATCAGTGGAGGTGACGGAACTCAGATCCCCACCAATCAGATATCGTTGACCTATCTTGATTATAGGATATCAATACTGAACTCACCGATAAACCCTTTATAGGGTGGTGTCACAAATACTGTCTTTTAGGCATTTTTTATACTTTTGTTTTTATTGGTAATTACTAGATGCAGCATAAACACAAGTTTGTTTGTTTTTTTACTTTTGTAATGGCATTTTATGACACTTTAGTTGTATTTTTTCAGTCAATATTTTGGGGGTTTTAACACACAGAATGCTCTGGGTGTAGTGTTTTCCCTCATTTTCTGTTTTGTTTTTTGGAGAAACATACCATTGTTTGTTTTTTTGTCCTGCTTGAAAAAGTGCAAGGGAGACATTTGTTGTGTCTTTGAATGGCGTTTTTACTGGCGTTGTTCTTTCTTAATTTTTTTTTGTACCAAAAACACGCACACAAAAGAACTATGTGGCACTCTAATACAGTATGTGCTAGGTCCATTTCACAATGTTAATGCAGTAAATATACTGTCGGTGAACGGACGCTGCTCACGGGCGTTTGTTTATTAAACTTTTATGAAATCTCCAAATCTGTAGACATTTTTCAATTTAAGAAATAGTTCAAGTTCCCGTTCAGCATTTCAGTCAATGTTTCCCCTTACAGGGCAGTAAACAATCTTCTTGTTCTATAAAGTACATTACTTCTCAGTGTGCTGCACACATGCGCACTCTCATAAATCTTACCTGAAAGGTTATTACAGCCTATTTCATAGCAGCTGCTCTGGTTAACACTGTGTGCGCCATTCCAGGCTCCTGTGTAGCCTGATTTTCTACAGAGGACCACTCTACTGTGGAGCTTCAACTCGTATCTCCTTCACACATTAGGCCTCTTGCACACGACGTGTGTGGTTTTTCAGTATATTGCGGTCCGTTTTTTCACGGATCCGTTGTTCCGTTTTTTGTTTCAGTAGTGTTTCCATTTCCGTTCCGTTTCCGTATGGTTTCCATATTGATCCGTTTTTTGCGGATTGCAAACGGAAATGGAAGCATGGCATATACAATGATTGCATTTAAAAATTGGGCTGGTCAGAAAATTTTCAATAGATGGTTCTGCAAAAAATGGAACGGATGCGGAAGACATTCGGATGCATTTTTTTTAACAGCCCCATTAACTTAAACGGAGCCACGGAATGTGATTTGCGAGCAATAATAGGACATGTTCTATCTTTGAACGGAACGGAAATACGGAAACGGAATGCATACAGAGTACATTCAGTTTTTTTTGCGGACCCATTGAAATGAATGGTTCTGTAAAAACGGAAACGGAAAAAAGAAATGTTCTTGTGCAAGGGGCCTAAGGGTAGACCATGAAGCTGTTATTGGGGCCAAGAAATGAAGAACACAGTCTTGGTTGGTCCGATTCTCTATGGTGGCGAGAACCTGAATGAGACTTCCCTTCTTATTAGGAACCAGGGAGGTAAATATAAAAATCAGAACATGTGCGGCTGTTACTTCCGAGCCCTCCGGTTCATTGAACAGGAATCCACAATGTGATATGTATTCAAATGTATTCTTATTAGGTAACGTAGAGAAACACGTTTCAAGAGCGAATTGCCCCCTTCGTCAGGCGACAACATTACACATACCAAAGCCCGTCTTTAATTTTAAAACCCGACTCTTGGTGCGCACTGCAACAGTCCGGAGTCAACGTTTAGGAGGGAGGGAAAAAGACTGCAGTTGTATACACATTACTTATGTCTGGATAATATGAAAAAAAATTAATTAAAATAAATTCCTTTTAAATTATGACATGGTAGTAATTATTAGGTATGTTCATAACGAACAGGAAATAATAATAATATATAATATATCCATGAGAAATAGTTATAAATAAATAAAATAAGTGGATAGCGGTCCTTCAGAATAAACGAAACCCTTTGGGATTGACTAATAGAAATAAAATGAACGTGACAATTAGGGAACACTGCTCAATAGATAAAAGTAATGTTATCAATGGGAGGATTCTCATTATTTCAAAGTACACTAGTGTTTTTCCATATTGACCTCCTCGATTCTAATGATAATGGTACACGATACTAGAGATGGCTTGATTGCACATTAGTGGCGCTGCTATGGCTTCTTTTTGAGAATGGAAGATTATTTCTATTAGAACAGGATATATATATATATATATATATATATATATATATATATATATGAGGATAATTCATTCTAAGGATTATTTAGTAGGTATAAAAGAATATTAGAGACCTAGGAGAATGATCGTGTAAGGTTACTTTCACATTAGCGTTTTCAATTCCGCTATTAAGACCCATCATAGGATCTCAATAGCGGATGACAACGCTGTCCGCGATGTGGTACGGAGCAAGACGGATCCGTCCTGACACACAATGTAAGTCAATGGGGAAGGATTGGTTTTCTCTGACACAATAGAAAACGGATCCGTCCCCATTGACTTTCAATGGTGTTCATGACAGATCTGTCATGGCTATAGAAGACATAATACAACCGCAAAAAATGCTAGTGTGAAAGTAGCCTAAGATGGATACAATGAACTGTTGGATTGTATTATATTTATATGGGCAGTGGTGGAATTATACAATTTTTATCTGGATAGAGCCAGGTTATGACAGTAATTGTGGCTGAATAGAAGAATTAAAGGGGTTCTCCCGACTCTCCTATTGATGACCTACACCCGGTACCCCCCCAATCAGCACATGCCACCTACCTTCTCTCTTCCTGCTCTGCTGCTGCTTTGCTATAGACAGCAGCGGTAAGCAGGAACAGAGAAGAGAGATGACATATGCAAACTTCGCACACACCATCTCCTCATACAGCTGATCAGTAGGGGTGCCGGGTGTATAATGTGATGGAAAAATGAATTCAGCCAGCAAAGGAGGCAATATGGATAATCACAACACATTAGTAAGTGCCTTGTATTAACTTTCTCTACATAATAATTGCTATTTGCTATTTACTTAAGTGAGACAAGCCCTTTAAAGGGGTTGTCCCACAAAAAATATTCTACAGTTTTCAAACCAGCACCTGGATCAGAATTCTTTTGTAATTGCATGTAATTAAAAATGTTGTATAACGACTGAGTTATTCAATTCAATGTGTCTTTATAGCGCCACCTGCTGTTTGCTCTTTTTCTTTTTTCTTTGTCCCGCTCACTGAGAAGGCCGCACATGCTCAGTTTCATCCTTCAACTGCCTCCTGAGCTGTGATAGGGAGAGCTGAGACACACCCCCTGAGCTGTGATAGGGAGATCATGGACACGCCCCCTGAGCTGCAGCAGAAAAAACACTCCCCTTGAGCTGTGATAGGGAGACCATGGGCACGCCCCCTGAGCTGCAGCAGAAAAGACACTCCCCTGAACAGTCAGCTTGATATAAATCTAGCAGAGCAATGAATGTGGAGATCTCTGGATCCATGTGAGGTACAGGGCTGGTTCTAGCTTTGTTAGAAAGAGTTTGTCATGTACTATATCATGTTCATTTTCATTTGTTACATTAGTCATGGGATAACCCCTTTTAAGTGATTGTCATGTCCCAAAACACCCATACTATTAAAATATAGAAATATTTATACTGTACGGTGACTGGTGTAACAGAAAATAATCAGAATGTTCGATTTGCCTATTTTTGGTGGCCTTCATTACTTCTAGGTCATCAATATTTTACTCCCGGAAAATCCTATTAAAAAAAGTATAAAAATGTATAGCAGCTAGCATAAATCAAAAGTACACTCTTTTGCCATATTTTGGGTCAAACTGAATCCTATAGATTCTGTTTCTTCAATGTATTTTTTCCAAATACCATATATATATATATATATATATATATACGCACTCACCTAAAGAATTATTAGGAACACCATACTAATACGGTGTTGGACCCCCTTCTGCCTTCAGAACTGCCTTAATTCTACGTGGTATTGATTCCACAAGGTGCTGATAGCATTATTTAGAAATATTGGCCCATATTGATAGGATAGCATCTTGCAGTTGATGGAGATTTGAGGGATGCACATCCAGGGCGCGAAGCTCCCGTTCCACCACATCCCAAAGATGCTCTATTGGGTTGAGATCTGGTGACTGTGGGGGCCATTTTAGTACAGTGAACTCATTGTCATGTTCAAGAAACCAATTTGAAATGATTCGAGCTTTGTGACATGGTGCATTATCCTGCTGGAAGTAGCCATCAGAGGATGGGTACATGGTGGTCATGAAGGGATGGACATGGTCAGAAACAATGCTCAGGTAGCCCGTGGCATTTAAACGATGCCCAATTGGCACTAAGGGGCCTAAAGTGTGCCCAGAAAACATCCCCCACTCCATTACACCACCACCACCAGCCTGCACAGTGGTAACAAGGCATGATGGATACATGTTCTCATTCTGTTTACGCCAAATTTGGACTCTACCATTTGAATGTCTCTATAGAAATCGAGACTCATCAGACCAGGCAACATTTTTATAGTCTTTAACAGTCCAATTTTGGTGAGCTCGTGCAAATTGTAGCCTCTTTTTCCTATTTGTAGTGGAGATGAGTGGTACCCGGTGGGGTCTTCTGCTGTTGTAGCCCATCCGCCTCAAGGTTGTGCGTGTTGTGGCTTCACAAATGCTTTGCTGCATACCTCGGTTGTAACGAGTGGTTATTTCAATCAACGTTGCTCTTCTATGGGCTTGAATCAGTCGGCCCATTCTCCTCTGACCTCTAGCTTCCACAAGGCATTTTCGCCCACAGGACTGCCGCATACTGGATGTTTTTCCCTTTTCACACCATTCTTTGTAAACCCTAGAAATGGTTGTGCGTGAAAATCCCAGTAACTGAGCAGATTGTGAAATACTCAGACCGGCCCGTCTGGCACCAACAACCATGACACGCTCAAAATAGCTTAAATCACCTTTCTTTTCCATTCTGACATTCAGTTTGAAGTTCAGGAGATTGTCTTGACCAGGACCACAGCCCTAAATGCATTGAAGCAACTGCCATGTGATTGGTTGACTAGATAATTGCATTAATGAGAAATAGAACAGGTGTTCCTAATAATTCTTTAGGTGAGTGTATATGCACTGACGACTCAGCAAAAGGGTAACAATGTTTTGAACATTTGACTTTCAGACTCTATATCTCACCATCCACTACTGCTTCAAATGTGAGACTACCATCATTTTATAGACAATCATCTTGGCTATCTCATACATAAATTTCACTTGCAACTTTTTAGCATATGATTAGTTATGCAGATTCTTGTCCTGTAACTGCATTATTACTGTTTTGCTCCACCTTTGGGTTTTAACACTGCCTGAATCCTTCTGGGCATGCTCCCGATCAGATTCAAGCATGTCTCGACTGAAATCTGTTCCCAAGTCTCTTCTACACATTCCCAATGTTGGTGCATACTGGTCAACTCACTTGCGTACTAATACAGCTTTTTCTTCAACTCTACCCACGAGTGTTCCATTGGGCTGAGGTATGGGGACTGTGGGGGACAATCCAGCACCTCTACTTTACTGTCATTGAACCATTTCTTCACCAATCTTGCCTGCTTCGGGTCGTTGTCCTGCTGGAGCACTATGTCGTCCTTTTCAAACCCATAGTACTCGAGTGTACGAAGTAACTCATCTTGTAGGATACTCACATATAGCTCAACATTAAGACCACCATCGATCCTGGTCAAGTATCCAAAGCCAATTTCTCGATCCGTTAGCCCCCTTTTCCGTTGTTTCTTCCAGACCCATTTGCACCCATCAGATCCCAGTCTAGTCACTTTCATCTCATCGCTCCAAATCACCCATTTTCAATCTTCTACTTTGCAAACTGAAGCCGACACTTCTTATGATGATATTGAAGTCGAGGTTTTTCACCTTTTTTATGGCCACCATTCCAGACTTGTGTAATGCTCGTCGCACGGTGCTTGCATGAAGCATATGAGCCATCTCCACTGCTGTGCTTGATAGACCTTGTGATGAGCCAACTTGTTGACTCCGATATTTTTCCTGGATGTCCACCTCTTGGCTTTAGAATGGATGGACTTCATTTAGTATTCTTCCAACTGTCATGGCGCTCACATGATGCAGTTTGGCAATTTTCTTGGCCAAGATACCACTACCAACGAGCTGGATGACGTTGTTTCTCTTTTCTTGGGAAATCTTCTTCATGGCTGCTTCTGGATTCAAACCAGTGACCTTTTGCTTGGAAATCAATCTAATAACACAATGTGCTATGAGGGAATGTGAGAACAGGTTGTAATTTGTAGTACAGTACAAGAAGAAAAAGATTGTTCCACCACCAGGGGTGCTAAATGGCAAGAATCTGCGTAACTAATCATATGCTAAATAGTTGCAAGTCCAATTTATGTATAAGAAAGCCAAGATGACTGTCTATAAAACGATGGTAGTCTCACGTTCGAAGCTGTAGTGGATGGTGAGATATGGAGCCTGAAAGTCAAAAACTCAAAACATTAATTTGTTACCCTTTTGCTCGTCAGTGTACATAAGTTTATTTTTAGGTAAAATATATGCATGTGTTACAGCGCACCGGACCCTCTTCCAATTGAAGTATCTGATCTTTATCTTTTAAAAAGCAGTTTTCTGTCTCCACATACCAATATGATTAAGTGCAGAGCTACATGATGAATGTGTCATCCTGGAGAAGGCTCTTCATAACTATGACTTGTTCATATATGGTCATGGCAGTCAATTGTTAAAAAAGGAAAGTAAAAGTTTATGATTTAGGAGCCCATACCCAAAGCTTAGACTTAATGACAATGAATGTGATTATATAGAGACCATGATGTAACGTCTACATATACTAAATGTAACTTCCCACCTATTCCCAATATCACATATACAGTCCTGATCAAACGTTTAAGACCACTTAAAAAATGGCAAAAAATCACATTTTACATTGTTGGATCTTAACAAGGTTCCAAGTAGATCTTCAACATGCAACAAGAAGAAATGAGAGTGAGAGAAAACATTTTTTGAGCATTCAATTAATTGCAAATAACGATTAAACTAAAACAGGCTGTTTTTCAGCTGATCCAAATTTTAGGAAGACCAAATCTGTGCAAAGATGTGGATTCATTGTCATTTTCTGTCAGGTAGTCACACGTTGTGATGGCAAAGGCAAAAAAACTCTCCCTTTTTGAACGTGGTCAGGTTGTTGAACTGCATAAGCAGGGTCTCTCACAGCGTGCCATCGCTGTTGAGGTGGGGCGCAGTTAGACAGTCATTTGGAATTTCTTAAATGATCCTGAGGGTTATGGAACAAAATAGTCAAGTGGAAGACCCAACAAAAATTTGCCCAGCACTGAGCCGGAGGATCCAATTGGCTGTCCGTCAAGACACTGGACGATCCTCGACCCAAATTAAGGCCCTTACTGGTTCTGACTGCAGCCCCATAACGATTAGACGGCATCTGAGACTGAAGGGCTTCAAAAACAAAAAACGTCTTGAAAGACCTCGTCTCCTTGAACGCCACAGAACTGCTCGTTTGGACTTTGCAAGAGAGCACCAAACATGGGACATTCAAAGGTGGAAGAAAGTTTTATTCTCTGATGAGAATTTTTTTTACCTTGATGGTCCTGATGGTTTCCAATGTTACTGGCATGACAAGCAGATCCCACCTGAGATGTTTTCTACGCGCCACATAATGGTCTGGGGTGCTTTTTCTTCAGTGGAACAATGGAGCTTCAGGAAGTGCAGAGGCGTCAAACGGCCACTGGCTATGTCCAGATGTTGCAGAGAGCATTCCTCATGACTGAGGGCCCTCGTCTGTGTGGTAACGACTGAGTTTTTCAACAGCATAACGCTACAGTACACGATGCCCGCAGGACAAGGGACTTCTTCCAGGAGAATAACATCACTCTTTTGGCCCATCCTGCGTGTTCCCCTGATCTAAATCAAATTGAGAACCTTTGGGGATGGATGGCAAGGGAAGTTTATAAACATGGACAACAGTTCAAGACAGTAGATGGCCTTCGTGCGGCCGTCTTCAGCACTTGGAGAAATGTTCCCACTCACCTTCTGGAAACGCTTGCATTAAGCATGCCGAAACGAATTTTTGAAGTGATCAACAATAACGGCGGCGATACTCAGTACTGAGTTCATGTTTGGAAGTTTGATTTCTGTTTTGGGGGGGTTTAGTTTTTTTTTTGGAGGTGTGGTCCTAAACTTTTGATCAGCTGTAAAACAGCCTGTTTCAGTTTATTCGTTTTCATTAAATTGAATGCTCAAAAAATGTTTTGTCTCACTCCGATTTCTTCTTGTTGCATGATTGAAGCTCTACTTGGAACCTTCTTAAATTCCAGCCATGCTAAATATGATTTTTTGCCATTTTTTAAGTGGTCTTAAACTTTTGATCAGGACTGTAATACAGGATAACATATTCTTTCCTTTTGTCTTATATGTATAATTTTACACATGATATTGACAGCAATGCTTGAATATTTCATAAACCTTTACTTCCAAATAAATCTAGATCTAACATAATCCTATCATCATTCCATAGGTGGAAGAGAACTCCATAATGCAACCAATCAGCTTTTACATTGAGGAAAAAGTGCGTGAACTGAGGCTTTTTAGCTTCAGTAGGCCAATGGATATTGGTGACTTTCTTGAATAATGAACCTCCCACTCAGTTCTACCACAATATTTCCTTAGAAAAAAGGCCTCGTGTATATGAGCAAAATTGAGATATGGATAAATAGCTAAACAATATGGCAGCCATACCGTCTACAGGTTCAAACTGTACCTACTAGTGCTGAGCGAAGTATTGAAAAATAAGATTCAGCTGCTTCACCAAATTTTACAAACAAATTCACTTTGTGACCAATTACTTTGTCACAAAGCACATTTCTTTGTAAGTAGTGGGTGCAATGAAAGGAAGCGGCTATTGAGCTTCTCCCCATCATTGTACCCCTCAGATGCTATGTTCATCGCTGATCGCGACATCTGACATCAATATTAGTGTGGGTTCACACTAGCGTTAGGGATTCCGTTATGGCTTTCCGTTATAACATGATTATAACAGAAAATAACGGAATCCATAAGACGGAAGGACGGATCTCTTTTTCTGCCCATAGACTTGTATTATGACGGAATGCAAAACGGAAGCCTTTGAAAAGCATTCTGTTTGCTTTCCGTCCGACACTATCACCTCGGGCGGCGTGGTGACATCATTCATCACCATGCACAGGATTTTGCGTGGGATCTTCAATCAAGATGATGGCGGCTGGCTCTTCACACTCAAATGGATGAGTTAAGTATGATTTATTTTTATTTTTTACCGCCATTCTGGGAAAATTAATTCATTACCTAAAAGCATGAGGAAATTCGGCTTTGCAGCAAATCAAATTTTTCATGAAATTCTGATCGAATTCAACTTTGTGGAGTTCTATTTGCTGAATACTAGTACCTTCCTCTGTGTGCCTTTGTGAGCATTTATCTTAAGGTACCCATACACATTAGCATAAAGCTGATGAAAATAAACCATTTCAACAAAAAGGATAATTCTTTGGGTGAAACTAATCAACGAACAAGCTGACTGATGACACACCTTTATCATCTGTAAGGAGGTTGGTCATGTATAAACTTTTCGTCCAATTTTCAGACTCAAGATCTCTGTTTGAAAGAAGGTTCCCAATTCAAATTTGAATTGCCATAAAAGTCAATATGGACAAAAATGTATATGGCTAAAGGATTGTTCGCTCAACGGTTGGTCAACCATCATCCTACCTCTATGTAACATGTAGATTTGTGAGAATCTGTTGCATGCTAAAAAAAAATGCTTTCCATATTATGGAGGTGTCCCACCCTATAAGAAGTGTGTGTGGATGATACCAATGGAAGTTTCAATTCCATTCATTAACGTAATACCTACATATTCTGCAGCTCTGGACAGAGATTGTAATCATTAATATCAGTCCCAGTCTCCATTGGGCTTCACAATCTAAATTCCAAATTGTTGTAGAAAACTTTAGCACCCAGAAAAACCCACACAACATACAAACTCCAAGCAGATGTTGACCTTGGTTGGACTTATATCTCGGATTCCAGCACTGCGAGGCTACAGTGATCACCACTGATCCACCATGCTGCTTACCAGGTTATTGTTCATCTTCTCCTTCCAGTTAATTTTTATTATTATGATCAAATAACAATAACATTTGTCTATAGTAAATGGGCCCTAAAAGGGTCAAGTGGGGGACCAACACCCTGTACTTCCATTGCTCAGCTGTTTCATGCTAGCCCAGAAATCATAAATCACAATCTATTTGATAGGGGCTTTGCTTGGTATTGCAGCTCAGCCCCATTAGGCCATGCGACTGATGAATGTGGTGTCACTGGCTGAGAAAGAGGTCACTACGTTTAGATACTAATGAAATGTCCTGAGTGTAGGTCATCAAAATTAAACACCCGGAAACCCCCTTTTAATGTCCATTAAACCAACTGATTTTGTAGGACTGGACAACCATATAATGTGTATTAACTCCTCCTGACTCTCCCCTGACAGTAGATGTTGGGCAACAGAATAGGACAGTTGCATCAATAATGTCTGATTCTTTTTGTTTTTAAGGAGACAAGCCACCACCAGAGGTGTATGGCAGCAGTTTACCCCTATCTCTGTATTCAGAACAAATGCACATTCAGCCGAGTCCAGCATCCGTTCATGTATATGGGGTATCTTAAATGTATGGCCAGTTTAGGAAGTTCTAGAAGACGGGTTGTTCTTTGTGGTTATCTCATATTGACAATAACTTAATGTAATGAGACCAGCCTAACGATTACCAAATTTTACAAATGGAAATTTGGTCAGGAAGGTATAAGGAAGTGCCTGCATGTGTATACATCTGGAAACCATCTCCTCTGCACTTCCAGAAACTGGTCTTCTGAGGGGCAGTGGGGTTCTCTCAGAGAAGAAGCTAATATACAACAAAGATAAAATAATTTTAAATACAGTATGTCATGGTAAAATCTGGTTTATAAGGAGTAGTCTTTTAAAAGAAGTGGTCCTTTAGAGTGGTTTTTCTGTATGTCAGGAACTAAGACTGGAAATAAGAGTTCAAACCAACCAGGGAGACATCAGCATGTGTCTGTGTTCATGTATGTTTTAGCTGGAGGCCCTGGTCTTCTGCCCACTAAAGTGACTAAAATACAGATCAGGGGTGCAGCTATAGGAGGAGAGAGATAGCAATCACACTTATGACCTGGTACCTGACGGGTGGCCTAAAAGCCCCCCTGCCACATAGGAAGATACCAGCATTATCAATGTCATATAATAGGTTCTGGGCCCAGGTATGTTGCATTGGGGCCAAGGAGGGTTAAAGGCTATGGACACCTTTGGGGATAATTTTTTTTACCATTAAAATGTATGTATTCTGGGCTACAATTAATTTATTTTTTTGTCTTTATAAAATTTTTCGAGAGTTTTTGTTTTACAGCCTTTATTTTTAGTGTATCTGCATTTCTTTCTGCTTTACACTGAATCCATCAGGGAGCTGCTCTGATGACTCGATGTGTAGCCCTTATGTCTGAGACCCATTTAAGCCATATTCTTACCAATTGGAAAATAATTTAACTACAATGAGTGTTTATGAGCTGGCAGGAGTTGAGAGATAAGTACATCAAGCCGCCAGAGCAGCTCCCCGACGGATTCAATGTAAAGCAGAAACCAATAGACTGCGGATACACTAACAGTGAAGGCTGTAGAGGAAAAACAGTTGAAAACTTTTAATAAATACCAACTAAAAAAATGTTTCTTAGACTAAAATGAGTATGCAATGATAAAAAAAAGTTTCCCTCAGAAGTTGTTCATAGCCTTTAAATTACACCTATTATAAAGATCTGTTTCATTCTGAAAAATTGACTATTTAAACATAGTTGTAAGTGTATCGGAGTAGTGAATATCGGTAATATTAAATTAAAGCAACGGTTACCGCTTAGGCCTTTAGTGAAGTTCAGTACTATGTGGTGATTTTATTATCTTAATTTCCTGTTATATTATATTCATCCAATTTCACCCAGAACATTTCCTTTTTATTTCACAGTTAACAACAAGGCCATATATCTCAGTCTTATCGGCTCTGTTCACAGAACGGCAAGCTACAAAAAAATGCTAATTAAATCTCTCTCTATTGTCTACTTACAATTTTAAATACTTTTGCAAAACTATAAGGTATTTGAATTGTTAGGTAAATTATAACCTCCTGGTTCTGGTGGTATTCATCTGAATGTAGAGCCGAGCAGCTGGGGGAGGTTACACTGCCCGTTGTCTTCTTGCAGCACAGTCTGTGGTTAATGGCTGGGTAACCTAACTGAGTATCTGACCAGCAAGTGCAGTCGAGCTGTCTGTCAAAGAAGACAAATCACTCACATATCGCATTGTATATAGCAGCGTGGGGCTGTGGGGAAGTGTTTCTTTTTTGTTTTGCTTTTTATTTTTATTACAAAAAATGCTATTTTTGCTGACTTTATTTACTATTATGGGGGCACAGTGACTGTGAATGATATGGTTCTGTTGCTGTCACACTGTGGCTGCCACTGTGATGGGGTTTCCATGTCTAACACCATAGAGTGGTGTTACCACTTCTGCACCTTGCTACTGTCTTTATTGGGCTAAAACCTATGTCATCTATGTATTTTCTCCAGGTACTCCACACTGTGCATTCCTAATCTTTTTACAACTGTTATGTAAATGTAATTTGCCTGGTTCACCAGCAGGTGGCAGAAAGCACGGCAGAGCTGTACTTGGGTAGAATGGAGCTTTCCATTCCATTCTAACCTCTAACCCCCCTCTAGAGAGAAGCGGGCTTACCTTACTTCCTGCAGGAAGGGTGGGGACCAGTTAGAGTTAGTCTAGTTTAACCCCAGGTAGGTGAAGGGTGTGCAGGGGCATGTCTCTGCTGGACATGCTCACGCCAGCCAGAGCACTCTAAGCTCTGCTGGCCATGGAGGCCAAAGCTTGAAGCCTCAGGAGCCAGGAGGAAAGTTCCCTGGCATAACCTAGAGTCAGACTACAGAGAAGAAGTGCAGCATACAGAAGAAGCAGAGTTATACAGCCAGCCTGTCAGTACAGCAGAGTCAGAGAGAAACAGATATAGCAGAGTTGAGTTTGCCTGACAGTTTCATGCTAAAGCCTGCTGGAACCAAGACAAAGCCTGAAACTGTTTGAAGAAACGTTTATTCAAGGTAAAGCTGCCATTGAACTTCATCTCAAGGTCTGGACTCAAGTTATTTCTTCAAATCCCTCAATTATTCCCCCTATTTATTGCTTCAGAGCCAAAGCCTGGGGTCCAGCGGTATCCAGTTAGGAGCACCGTGACAGACATAAAGAGACATTTTATGCTGCAACATACCACTCGGCATTCCTACACCTGGGTCGCGTGTTATAGAGGGCCCTGGGGCGCCGCCACCCGCTGCACATGTTGGTCCTGTTTTGGTTGGACTCTTATAGAGACACTGGTCTGTGGCCATTATTGTTATGGTAAAAATAGACGTAGTGTGGCTCAACTAGTTGACCAGAGATAGGTGGGTGCTCCAACTTCAGTAATCCCCAATACCAGTAAAATTCAAAGCCAAAAAATAGTTGTGCACTCCGAATCTGGATTAAATTGGAAATTAGATGTACTCACTGAGTACTAACTGCTTAAATGAAACATGAAGCATCCAACATTTAAATAACATGCGCATTTGGACACGAACACATCGAATTAGTGTTTACTGACCCCTCTTTTTATGGAGAAATAATCGTGTATAAATACGAATACACTGAATGGGCATTCATTGACATTTTTATGGTGCAATAACCGCACTATATGCGTGTGGGATTGCAGTAATAGACTGTGCATAGTATTCTACCCACAGTATTATCCAACCAGTGATATTAATATTGTATTGATTTTATGTGTAATTGTTAAACTGCAGTGACAATAAATTGTTGATTTTTTAGTACGCATCTAATTTCCAATTTAATCCAGATACGGAGTGCACAACAATTTTTTGGCATTATTGTTATGGGGTTGCAGTGACTAACCGTTATTGGTCACTGTAGCTGTCATTATTATGAGAGCACGTTGACTATAACTGGAGGCATTGTGATTGTCACTAGGCCTCACTGACACGACTGTATTTTGGATCAGACGTGGAACCATTCATTTCTATGGGCCCGCAAAAAATGTGGACAGCACATGGATGTCAGCCATGTGCTGTCCGTATGCGTGTGAACACGTCATAATCTTGTCCGTCTTGTGCTGGAAAAGCAAACCCAAAACTGGTGTGTGTTTTTTATAGAGCAGGGCAGCTGTAACCAACACCTCCAATCTCATCTCATTGATTGGACTCCAGTTGACTGACACCTCACTCCAAATAGCTCTTGGAGATGTCATTAGGCTAAGGCTACATGCACACGACCGTTGCCTGCCTCCGCGTCCGCTCCTCCTGCAAATTTTGCGTCCGTCAAAAAAAACGGATGGCGGGCCGTTTTTTTTGACGGATCCGATTTTTATGGCAGATCCATTGTAAAAATGCCTATCTTTGTCCGCAAACGTGAAAAAAATAGGACATGCACTATTTTTTTAACTGAATGAAAACACGGATCACGGATGCGGAACAAAAACGGTTGACCATCCGCATTTTTTGACGGACCCATTCCTGCAACTGCATATCATTTATGAACGTGGCATCTGAGGGGTACAATGATGGTGAGCGCCGCTACCTGTCATTGCACCTACTACTTACAAAGAAATACACTTCGTGACAAAGTAATTCATCACAAAGATGATTTTAATGCAAAATTCCAATTTTACAAACCTTTGCTCACTTTGCATCACTAAACAGCATTATTCTTGTCTGTGGTCTCTGAATTTGCAGCATTTCAGTGAATGGGGCAGAACTGCAATTCCCAAAAGAGTGGCGCTGTTTCTGAGCAGACCCTTTTTTTCTGATGTCATATGATAATTCCGTGAAAAATTATCACTTGCTCTCCCCTTTAATCAACTGTTCTTTTTGATAACAGAAATGTATATTGACATAATGTATTCATATGTGAAGATCTATATGCAGTATAATAAACCTCTAACAGCTAGCTCCAGCTCCCATGTCATTGCATTGATTCTCCTCGTCAAACATGCCCATTTCCATGAAGATTATACTATTAAAATGCTATAATTACCTCTGATGTATTTCTGACAACCTTTGAAGGCCGCTAAATGCTGTTAATTGCAGCCAGATGTTTCACTTGTGTTTTTCTATTTAAAGAAGGGCTCAATTGGACAAGATATTTCCTGTACTTTGAGGCAATACAATGCAATTATTTCCTGAAATCTAGATACAGCGAGTAAGATCAAATTTGTAGAAAGAGATGGTTTATGCTGATAACTTCACATAAATTCATGGATGTCCTGGGATGCACAGACATTTACGAGTATATCTAGGTACTATTTAGTTGGGAAAATACTGTAACATCTACTGCAGTCATAAATGGGCAATGGTGGAGAGAGGAGAGACAGACAATTTTTATTGTAATAACCTTTATGTATCAAACGCCAACATATTCCGAAGCACTTTACAGTTCAGAGGTACGAACACAATCAAAGATCACAAATTAACAAACAAATAAATATAACAGTTTACAATCTGTGAGGGGATAGCGATCACACAAGAGGTAAGAGTAATTGTTTTATACAAAATCTAATGTATTTTTATTATTATTATTAATTATTAAAGTGCCATTCATTCCAGGGCTTACAATACACCTAGAACTGTATGAACCCGTCACCACCCAGCATCTATGAATGTACAGATATATAGGAGGACATTTATAAAACGAAATAGGTCTGGTTTTTGGTATACAAATCACTCATGACATGAAGATTACAGTGTTTTCTGTGACATTTGGTCAAATTTTGCAACATTTTGGAGCCATGACACTTTTCAAAGTGGTCTATGTGAGGCTGAAAAATTAGATTAGACCTGGATTATGGAACCGTTATTATCTGCGACACTTGGAAATGTTGCAAAATAGGCTACTTTCACACTCGCGTTTTGGCTTTCTGTTTGTGAGATCCGTTCTGGGCTCTCACAAGCGTTCCAAAACGGATCAGTTTTGCCCTAATTCATTCTAAATGGAAAAGGATCCTCTCAGAATGCATCAGTTTGCCTCCGTTCAGTCTCCATTCCGCTCTGGAGGCGGACACCAAAATGCTGCCTGGCACACAATATAAGTCATTTGGGACGGATCCGTTTTTTATGACACAATCTGGAATAGAAAACGGATCCGTCTCCCATTGACTTTCAATGGCGTTCAAGACGGATCTGTCATGGCTATAGAAGACATAATACAACCGGATCCGTTCATAACGGATGCATGCGGTTGTATTATTGTAATGGAAGCATTTTTGCAGATCCATGATGGATCCGCCAAAAAACGCTTGTGTGAAAGTAGCCATAGTCACAGAAAAGTTGCATCCTATGCCAGTGAGCCCCTGGTGTATTTTTCAATACTAAGGCCCCATTCACACGCCCATATTTTTGGTCCTCATCCAGTTCTCATATTATGCGGATCACACACGGATCCTTTCATTTCTAAGGGTCCATAAAAAAAATAGACAGCACGCCGTTTGCTGTCCATATCCGTATGTCTGTTCGACAGTCCAGCAAAAAATATAGAACACTTGTCCATTTTGCGGACAAGAATAGGTATTGTTACAATGGGTCCGCAAGAAAACAGATGCAACACAGATGTTACACAGATGTCATCCGTATTGTTTGCAGATCCGTGTTTTTAAGACCACAAAATAAATATAGTCATGTGAATGCAGACTAAGGCCCTATTCACACGTCCGCAATGTTCGTCTGCACCCGTTCCGCAAATCTGCGGAACAGGTGCGGACCCATTCATTTTGAATGGGGACGTGATGGATGCGGAGAGCACACACTGTGCTCTCCGCATCCGCATTTGCGGAGCGCGCCGCCGATCTTCCGGCCGGTGGCTCAGCAATAATATAGAGCATGTCCTATTCTTGCCCGCAATTGCGGACAAGTATAGGCATCTCTATGGGGCTGGTGGCAAGGTGTGTTGCGGATCCGCAACACACTACGGACGTGTGAATTAGGCCTAAGACTCCATTCACACGTCCGCATGCGGACCCATTTATTTCCAATAGGGACAGAAAAGATGCAGACAGCACACTACGTGCTGTCCGCATCCGCATTTCCAGATCCGCACTTCCATTTCTGCAAAAGCATAGAACATGTCTTATTCTTGTCCGCAATTGCGGACAAGATTAGGCATTTTCTATTATAGTCCCGGTGATGTGCGGTCCGCAAATTGCGGAATGCACACTGCCGGTGTCAGTGTTTTGCAGATCCGCAAAACACTTACGGACGTGTGAATGGAGGCAGTGGTACAACACAATGCAGCTGCACCAAATACTTGAAAACTGTGCAACCACACAAAGCAAAACCAGACTTAAAAGTGACATAAAAACTATTTGGAATGATAAACGTCCCCCATAATGTATAATGATGCAAAGCATTGGGGGTTACTGGTGAATAAAAGGATCTGGTTCTGAGAAGTAATGGTGCTAAAAGGACAGGAGTCAATTTATAGAGTGTGATAGGAAAGCCTAACAAGATGTGCTTTTAAGACATGATTTAGGGGGTTTTCTGATACTGATTAAGTTTTATCTAAAGCCCGCAGCCTGCCTCCGGAAACAGAAGAGCCTACTCCCCTCTGCTCCAGTCCTCTGGGCAGCCTCCACTATGTCCATGTTTGGGTTCTCAGTGTTTACCCCCGGCACTGCATGGACATGGTCACATGCTCCATTGCAGCCAATAACTGGCTTCAGTGGTGATGTTGGCACAAGCAGCACATCACCCCTGAAGCCAGTCATTGGCTGCAGTGGAGTATGTGACCATGCCCATGCAGCACAGGGACTGGAAGATGGACATAGCGGAGGGCCAAAATCAGAGGACCAAAGCAGAGGGGAGCAGGTAAGTATGAATCTTCTGTTTCAGGAGGCAGGCTGCAGGCGTTAGATAAAATTTAATTATTACCAGAAAAAAAACATCTGATCAAGGGTAGCCCATTTCAGGGAACTGGTGCAGCACAAGAAAAGACTTGAAGACTGCAGGGAGAATATGGATCATGGAGGATGTTAGTCTTAGGGTATGTTCAGACGACGACAATTGTCGCGCGACAAAAAGTCGCGCGACAATTTGGGAACCACTACACTGCAACATTTGTAGCGCGACATTGATGTCACATTAATGTCGCGCGACAATTTTTATAATGGGTGTCTATGGTGGTGTCGCACGTGCAACATGCAACATGTTGCGACTGCGACACAACAGTCGCAAGAAGTCCATCCCGGATGGATTTTTGTCGACTGTCGTGTCGCAGTCGCAGCATGTCGCATGTCGCACTGCGACACCATAGACTCCCATTATAAAAATTGTCGCACGACAATAGTGCGACTTTTTGTCGCGCGACAATTGTCGTCGTCTGAACATACCCTTAGATCACTGGTAGAATGTAGATAATGGAAAAGATGTTAGAGATAATGGAAGAGATGTAGGGGTTTCGACACTGTGGAGATATTTGTGGGTGAGAGGTGTAAATTGTATTTTATACTGTACCGGTAACTAGTGCAGTGACTGGCACAGGGTGGAGGCACCAGCATATCAGTAGGACAGAGAGATGAGCTTGGCTGCTGCATTCACGATAGATTGAAGAGGGAAGAGTTTAGTTAGAAGGAGAACAATTGGTAATGAGTTACAGTAATCAAGATGGGAGTGGATCAGGACAACGATGAGAGTTTTTTTGTTTCCATGGTGAGAAATAGGTGGGTTCTGGTCTGGAGATGTTTTTGAGATGAGGGTCCTATACTAAAAAATAGTCAGGTCCCTATGAGCTTTCCTTCAGGTCCATCATCCTCTGTCTTGTAGCTTGTTGTCTATATTTGGTGGACACCTGAGAATACCACATACTTAGGCCTCTTTCACACTTGCGTTGTGAAGATCTGGCGTGCACTTCCGTCGCCGGAATGCACGCCGGATCCGGCACAACGCAAGTGAACTGAAAGCATTTGAAGACTGATCAGTCTTCAAAATGCTTTCAGTGTTACTATGGCAGCCAGGACGCTACTAGCGTCCTGGTTGCCATAGTAGCAGTGGGGGGCGGGGGAGCGGCATACTTACATTCCGTGCGGCTCCCAGGGCGCTCCTGAATGACGTCAGAGCGCCCCGCGTGCATGGATCACGTGATCCATGCGATCACGTGATCTATGCACTGGGGCGCCCTGACGTCACCCTGGAGCGTCCCGGGAGTCGCACGGAATGTAAGTATGCCGCTCCCCCACTCCCCCTACTCTTTACTATGGCAACCAGGACTTTAGCGTCCTGGCTGCCATAGTAACCATTGACAAAAAGCTAAACGTCGGATCCGGCGATGCGCGGAAACGACGTTTAGCTAAAGGCCGGATCCGGATTAATGCCCTTCAATGGGCATTAATTCCGGATCCGGCGTTGAGGCATGTCTTCCGGATTTTTGGACGGAGACAAATCCGCAGCATGCTGCGCTTTTGTCAACGTCCAAAAAACGTTGACATACTGAACGGAGGACATCCTGATGCATCCTGAACGGATTTCTCTCCATTCAGGATGCATGGGGATAATCCTGATCAGTAGCTTTCCGTCCTAGAGACCCGAGGACGGATCTCTAGGACGGAAAGCTAAAACGCTAGTGTGAAAGGGGCCTTAGTAGATCCATGGGGAGGGGGAACAACATACAAACCAAAGAACATTACTTTCCAGTTACAGCAAAAGCCAAATGCAGTTTCCGTAGCATATTTTTTTGTGTATTCCCTTGTATAGTGAACTAGGCCTAATACTCCGTACACAGCGATGTTTGAAGATCCACCATCTACATTATCTTTGTCTTTTCGCTTTTCAAGAAAGGCTTTTGTGACATTTCCAAGAAATGTTCAGCATTTAGTTAAAAAGGGGCTTACTAAGAAACTTCTGTAATACCTTGGATAATGCAGGATGAGAGTTTAAATGCAGAACAAATTACATATAATGAAGCACTTGAGCACATTGTAAAGACTCGATTATATGTTGATCGGGTTTCATTAAGGAAAAAGTTCTGGTAAAGTTACAGAACACGTAAAGGGCTATAAAATGGTTTCTAATTTCCGGCTCTTAAATTACTTGCGGTTTGAGAACTTTTAATGTGCCAGATCAGAGGCATGAGGCTCGTATTGGCGCCAGTTATTTCTCTATGGGGAAGAAGGGTAAAATCGTGCCATGATCATACAATACTAATAGTCGGGTTCTGTATAAAGATTGTTGGCACCGGCCAACAGATTGTAGAGCAGGCCATAGTACAATGGTTGAGATGTAGGCATACAATGCCACAACTCTCAGCATTCACAAAATGTTTTGATGTGATGCAGCCAACATTTGAAATAGTATACAATTGCCTATAAGTGGGAAAGTCCCAGACTGTCCCTAAGAACCCATTAACCAACAGATAACAAAAGAGTGCTCTTCTGGCATCCTCTCTCTTAAAGGGTTTTTCCGGGATTTTAATATTGATGACCTACAAACAACAAAAAACAGCGCAGCCTTCCCTTAAAACAGCTGACCGGCTGGGGTGCCAGATGTCGGACCCTGCCGATCTAATATTGAGGACATATCTTGAGGTTAGGTCATCGATATTAAAATCCCAGAAAACCTCCTTAAGGTCCCTTCGCAGCATTTCAGTTGGGTTGAGTCTGGACTTTACAACACCTGGATTCTTGACTTTTTCAGTCGTTCTGTTGTAGATTTGCTGGTGTGCTTGGGGTCGTTGTCCTGTTGAATGACACAGTTTCGGGCAAGATTTTAGCTGTTGGATAGAAGGCTTCACGCTTGACATACAGAGGAGTTCATGGTAAACTCAATGGGGAAGGTTTTCCAAAACTGGTGTAAAGGAAAATGGGCTTAGTTGCCCATAGCAACCAATCAGATTCCACCTTTCATTTTTCAGAGCTCCTTTGGAAAATAAAAGATGGAATCTGATTCTGTGCTATGGACAACTAAGCCAGTTTTACTTTCCACCAGTTTTGACAAATCTCCCCCAATGACTGCAATGTGTCCAGAATCTTTGGCTGCAAAATAAGCACAAATCATCACCCCACCACCACCACCACCGTGCTTGGCAGTCGGTGTGAGGTGTTTTGCTGATATGCTGGGTTTGGTTTCTGCCAAATGTGGCGTTGAGCATTACGGCCAAACACCTTCACTTTTGTCTCATCTGTCCAATGAACATTGTTCCAGAAGTCTTGTGGTTTGTACAGATGCAAACCTAAGCCGTGCTGCCATAGTCTTTTTAGAAAAAAGAGACTTTCTTCAGGCAACCCTTTCAAACAAGCTGTACCTATTCAGTCTTTTTCTAACTGTACTGTCATGAACTTGAATGTTTAACATGCAGGGTCTTTACTGTCCTAGATGTAGCCTTGTGGTGAATATACTGGGACGTCCACTTCTGGGTCATCTGCCATGGATGATTTCCACTAGTGAATAATATTTCTTATTTTAAAAAATAAGGACTTCAAATTGTTTGGAAATGGCCTTATAACCCTCCCCAGATTGACAAACAGCAACAATTGCTTCTCTACGATCATTGCTGATGTTCTTCCTCCAAGGCAAGTAAATAATGATTGCCATATAGAATGTATTATATTATCTTTAAATATGATCCTATATTTCAGAACAGTCCAATCAAGTTTTTATAGGAGTCCCTGGTCCCTATATAAAAGAATAGGACAGGCATTTAGTAGATTACCATTTTAGCCACTGAAGAAGGAACTAGGACGTTCCGAAACACCCTTAACCGCCATATAAGTAAACGTTCTATCTTGAACCCATTGGCAACAATACATTCAGCAAGTGTCACTAAGCAGTGGAGATTGCATCCAACAGGAGTGCTAGAACAGCTAAGGGTACTTTCACACTAGCATTTTGGATTTCGTTTGTGAGATCCGTTTCAGGGCTCTCACAAACGGTCCAAAACGGATCAGTTCAGCCCCAATGCACTCTGAATGGATAAGGATCCGTTCAGAATGCATCAGTTCGTCTCCGTTCCGCTTCTATTTTGTTTTGGAGGCGGACACCAAAACGCAGCTTGCAGCATTTTGGTGTCCGTCTGAAGAGGCGGAGCCTAACAGATCCGTTTTTAATTACAATGTAAGTCAATGGGGACGGATCCGTTTTCAATGACACAATATGGTGCATTTGAAAACGGATCGGTTCCCCATTGACTTTCAATGTAATTCAAAACGGATCCGTTTTGGACATTGTCATTTTTCTTTTAACTAATGCAAACGGATCCGTTCTGAACGGATACAAACGTTTGCATTATAGGTGCGGATCCGTCTGTGCAAATAAACAGACGGATCCTCACCAACGCAAGTGTGAAAGTACCCTAACTCTGGACATTACATGCAGCTCTCAGCACACGTGGAGCGAGGAGGCACTAGCTACAGCGGTAAGACACGGAGAACATGCACTGGTTAGACCGATCCCGGCCATAGCTGACGAACCTGAGAACAGTGACGTGTGGAACTACTGGGCGCAGCATTGCTGGAGGGTGAGATGCGCTTCCTGGGGCAATATACATGTAAGTGAACTAACTTGCTGAATATAACTACTGTTTAAAAAGTGACTTGACCCATAGATGAAGGGAAGAATATTAAATAGAGATCATGCTACAAATATAGTCATTGAAGTTGAGTGAACTCTTACGTATATAATCATTTGAAATACAATGTTACAGTTATAAACTGGATATTGCAAGTTTTTTAAATACAAGTGTTTTTAACTGGAAATGAATGCGGAGTTAAAACCGTAGCAGTGTGGGCCCCACACTTTATTTTTCTAGAGGGACTGAGACTGTTCTTTTTGGTTTATTCAATTTTATATGAATATTTTTCAATTTATTGATGGATTAAATCTTATACTGACTACAATCACTTGGGCTAGTCCTATGTTGTTCAATTGTGTTAGCACACGCCTGAATGCTCCCGACCACCAAACTACCAAAACCTCTGCTTTTAAAGAGGTGGTCACACTTGTTGATGATCAATTAATCATGGGTAGTGGCGTTTATGCTATATTGTTGAGTGCGAATATTCGAATTGTGATTTTTATCGCGAATATCGCCACTTCGAGAATTCGCGAATATTTAGAATATAGTGCTATATATTCGTATTCACGAATAGTGTTGATTTTGAATATTGTAATCACGAATTTATTGCGAATATCGGCACTTAGCAGCATCCATAGCAACCAATAGGAAAGTTGTCTACCCCTTAGTGTTGATCGCGAATATTCTTTTTTTTCTTTTTTTTTTTTTTTATTCAAAATTTTTATTGATTTTTCATTCAAGTAACAAAGGGTACTGTAGGATAACAGTATGTAATAACAAGAGTACAGGAGTAGCTGAAGACACTTATACGCATGCATCAAGTATACAGTTGCAAAATTATTGCGGCAATACAAGACACCAACACAACGGGTTGGTAACTCAAACCATCCGGAGGTCAGCACGTACATCACAAAAGCGAAGGTTAAGGACACTATTCATATGTAGATAAGGAAGCCCTAAGAGGGGCCGGGGAACCTGAAGGATTTCCATTTGAGCCATAATTTGAGGAACCGTAAATGAGAGCGAGATTCCCAGGATGACATCTCTTCAAAGCGGTAAAGCTGGTCAACCTTTGTCAACCAGGCTTCAAGGTCTGGAAGGGAGCTCTGGAGCCAGAACTTTGGAATAAGTAGGCGGGCAGCAATCAGTAATTGACGAAAGAGGAAGGGTACATGTAGTGGGGGGTGAGAGGGGGGAATTGATAGGAGCGCGAGGGAAGGTGTGGGGACAAAGAGGTTTGGCAAATCTTATTTGCTTGAGTAAAATTTTTGACCACCATTGGTTGATGGGTGGGCATTCCCACCAGATGTGAAAAAATGTGCCTCTCTCCTCCCCACACCTCCAGCACTTATCTGAAGCTCCGGCTGAGTAAAAGGCAGATTTGACCGGGTAATGTACCATTGGGTCAATATCTTATAATTGTTCTCTTGTATCCGAACACAGCGGGAGGTTTTATGTGGCGCCTCAAGGATTCTAGGGATAGTATCAAGCGGAAATTCTAATTGAAGGTCCCTTTCCCAGGATCGAATAAAGGCAGGTTTTACAATGGTGGGGGAGAACGGAGTCTATTATAGAGCATAGAGATCGGTTTCTTAGGGGGTTTATCCATGGAGACAATTGCTTCCAGCCAGACTAATGGCCGTAGAAGCTCACCTTTAAGCGTGTGTCTCATGAGGAAAGTGCGTAAGGATGGAATCAGAGCGAAGTCGCAGGGTTGAGGGTTCAGTAAGGATGAGAGGGCAGTGTTGGAAAGGGGTTGGCCCGTCACGTCTTGGAGTGATCTGATGGGGATGGAGGTGAGGCGAGGACCACTGGGAGAGAAATCCAGTAGTAAGAGGTTAGATGCACCTAGGATGTCACCAATAGTGATTAAAGGAGAGGGGAAGGGGATATGGCAGTGAGTGGATGAAAGCCAAGACCAGGCAGCCAGAGTGGCTTTTAAAATAGGGTAGGCTGAAAGGCGAGATGCAGGGAGGGATTCATTGCCCAGTAGGAAGGCCCGGAGAGGTTTGCCCAGAATTGAGCTTTCTTGTGCTACCCAGTGTTTGTGGGGGGAGCCACGGAGCCAATCTACAATCCTGGACAATAGTATGGCTTTACCTGATCGCGAATATTCTAATCATAAGTTTTTATCGCGAATATATTACATTGACGATTTTCGCAATCAAGTAAATAATGACTGGGATCACCAATTTTCGAATTTGCGAATTTAATGCGAATATTCGGCCAAAAATTTACAAAATATCACGAATTCGAATATTGCCTAGGCCGCTCATCACTATTGTGCAAATGTTGCTTCCACTTTAAAATTACTTGTGCACCGTCTGGCTGGTAGAGAAGGTACCATGTCAGGCTGAGTTCACATCAGCGTTTGGCCTTTCCCTTCTCTTGTTCTGTTATAGGAGCAGAAAACGGAAAGGACGGATTCGGCAGATAACTGAGCCGAACGGGAGCCAAATGGAGCCTAAGGACCCCATAGACTATAATGGGGTCTGATAGGTGTCCGCTCCGAAGATGATTTTGGAGCAGAGACAAACGTTGTGCATGCAGGACTTTTGTCTCTGCTCCAAAATCATCTTCAGAGCGGACACCTAACGGACCCCATTATAGTCTATGGCAGTGGTGGCGAACCTATGGCACTGGTGCCAAGGGCGGCACTCAGAGCCCTGTCTATGGGCACCCACACCCTGGAAAAAGTCTATGGTGTACTAATATCATTCATCAGCGCAGGGCGCACTATGAACAGCGCAGGCAGTGCATTGAATGTAGGCAGACTATTATAGCTAAATAATAAAGTACATGGAAGAAATACTAGATTGGACTGTAGTATTCAGGGTAAATTGACGTGTTGGCACTTTGTGATAAATAAGTGGGTTTTGGGTTGCAGTTTGGGCACTCTAAAAGGTTCACCATCACTGGTCTATAGGGTCAGTAGGCTCCATTTGGCTCAGTTATCTGCCGAATCTGTCCTTTCCGTTTTCCTGCTCCTATAACAGAACAAAAGAACGGAAAGGCCGAACACTGATGTGAACATAGCCTAATTACAATTGCTCGTCCCATTCATGTGAATGTATTGTAAATACGCTGTGCCGCCTCTACCAGTGAGACAATGTGAAGGTAACTTTGAAGCGGAAGAGTGCTGCTGAAGCTTTAAACAGCTGATTGGCGGGGGTGCCAGCATTTGACCACTCAACGATCTGATATTGATGACCTATCCTGAGGATAGGTATCAGTATTGTAGCACTGCAAAACCCCTTTAATTCCTATGGACTCTGTAATTTTTCACACACAGCTTCTGTATTTTGACCTAGTTTTTGTTAAAGGGCTTCTGTCACCCCCCAAAAGCATTTTTTTTTTTTCCCTCACTAAAAAGCTTATAGGGCGATTATTCTAAACATATTCTTGTTAACCGTTTTAGCAGGTTAATTTTGCTATAAAACGTTATTTTATATTATGCAAATTACCTTGCTACCAGCAAGTAGGGCGTTTACTTGCTGGTAGCCGCTGCATCCAGCTTGTAACGCCCCTCCTGTGGTTGATTGACAGGGCCAGCGGCGCTCTCCTCCTCCAGCTGGCCCTGTCTCTGTTTAAAATCTCGCGCCTGCGCCATACCGTTCTTCAGTCGGCGCAGGCGCACTGAGAGGAGTACTCTCGCTCGGCCGCTCCTTCCTCAGTGCGCCAATGACGTCACAGCTGCACCCGGAACAGAAGACGCAGGCCGACTGAAGAACGGTATGGCGCAGGCGCGAGATTTTAAACAGAGACAGGGCCAGCTGGAGGAGGAGAGCGCTCGCTGGCCCTGTCAATCAACCACAGGAGGGGCGTTTTTTTACAAGCGGGATGCAGCGGCTACCAGCAAGTAAACGCCCTACTTGCTGGTAGCAAGGTAATTTGCATAATATAAAATGACGTTTTATAGCAAAATTAACCTGCTAAAACGGTTAACATGAATTTGTTTAGAATAATCGCCCTATAAGCTTTTTAGTGAGGGAAAAAAAAAATGCTTTTGGGGGGTGACAGAAGCCCTTTAAATAAATAATGACACGGTGTAATTTATCATGTGGTTTTTTTTTTATCTGAGATTGTATTTACCGAATTTGAAGATCTTCTCAGGTTTAGGCCACATGTACCCACCCTTAACTTGGTATATGTATACCTATTGATTCCCTATTATCTTTATACCCCCCGAGGAAGCTAACCGCGAAAGGCGCATCAGGGTAATCTGGGTGGTGGTCTGTTGCTGCTATCATTGCGGTCTCCACTAGGGGGGTAGGGGGTCCACTACTAGAGTTTGCCTACATGCAGGCAGCAGCACCATTGAAAGGATATTTGAAGGCTGGCGTAATCTAAATAGCGGCCATTGCTGACCCTACCCCAACATTCCCCTTATCATTTACAACTCTACATCAATCTCCATAAAATCCAATTTCGTTTGTCACTTGAGCGTTTAGAAGTAACCTTGGCAAAGGAAGAGCCTTTGTAATTTCCTTTAACAGAATTAGGATCTGCCACTTCCTCACCTGCTCCTTTCTGACAAGCTGTGACAAGCTCCCTTTTAGCTTCATCAGTGCTTGCTCCTGGCCTAACTTCATCAGACAACTGAGAGTGGCCACAGCCTCCGGGGAATAAGGGTGAGGAACAGCAATCCATGTTCTACGGCTGGTGGCCATGGAGGAGGGCGGAAAATGCAGCTCTGATCTGGAGCTTCTAAGCATCAGTTCTCATTCTAAAGCTAATCAGGGAAGCAACGTGAGGGTCAGAAGTCCATTGATCATATCCTGATTCTTCTCTGGTCACTCACAGGTTACAATACAAGACGGCCGAGGCTGCCAAGTGCATATTGATGATAAATCAGGGGAGTAGAAACGGAATGGATTTCTTATCTCCTTTACTGAGAAAAGTAAATGAAAGACAAACGGCCTCTTTATTTACCATTATGTTATATAACCAGCATCACATCTTCCCTGTATCGGGAGCTAAAGCCAGAAAACAAGAAATAAAAAAAACCTTAAAGGGGTTGTCCAGCCTTTAATATCCTGACGATAGGTCATCAATATCTGATCGGCAGGGGTCTGACACCCGGCACCCCCGCTGTGAGACAAGAAGACAGCGCTCCATGCGACCACTGCTTCCTGGCCCTTACACTGCGT
Organism: Bufotes viridis; assembly: GCA_033119425.1. Lineage (NCBI taxonomy): Eukaryota > Metazoa > Chordata > Amphibia > Anura > Bufonidae > Bufotes > Bufotes viridis. Next base: position 70,683,441 of record CM065592.1, read on the forward strand.
GTCGTTTCCTGTGGAGCGTTGGCGTAGTGTAGTTGCTCATTTAAAATGGAGCGGGTACTTGTATTACACTGCACTTCCGAGATAAAGTGTAGTGTAATGAGCAGGAAAAGGCACTCGCTTGGAGCTTCACCTCCTCTTTAAACAGCTGATACAGGGAGATGTCCACCACCGCTGATCAGATATTGATGACCTATCCTGACCATAAAGGGGTTGTGCCATTAATATAAATGCCAGGACACAATTTACTGCCCTAAGGCATGATGGGACAGACACATGACAAACCAGGAAGTAGGATTCAAGCATAGGGGATAAGAGAAAACTGCAAATGAAGAAAATCTGAAAAACCGTTTATGGCACAACCTCTTTAAGGCCACTTGCAAACGAGCAATAAGGAATCCTTATAGTTTTTCTTGTGTTTTAACACTGACTTTTGAAAAAAACTTTTAAAAAAATAAATTTTTTCTTGTTATCATTGTATTCAGACCCCCATCATTTTTTTTTAAAGTCGTCTACAGAGATATGCGAGGGTTCATGTTCATGTGAGAAGAGTCAAAAAGATCTGTAGTTTTTGCTGATACCATTTTGGGGTGCGTATGGCTTTTGGATCACTTTTTAATACATTTTTTTGGAAAGTAAAGTGATGAAAAATTTGGGTGATTTTATTTTTATTTTTATATTTTTCCAAAAGTTTTTTCCTTTTCTGACCACGGCATCCGAGGATTTAAATATCTGTGTTCGGCATTACTGCGGCATTAGCTGCAGGTGTCTGCTGTATAAAACAGCAGGGGCCCGGCGGCTGTGGTGCTCGTTCTGCTCCAGAGCGGGCGTCATCTTTAAAGATCCAGACTACAGTGTCTGTGCCCATGCTGCTTCCCTGGATATTATTAGTCAGGAGTAGAGATGAGTGAAGTTCTCTAAAAATCGATTTGGCTGATTCGCCGAATTTCACAAAAATATTCGCTTTGTGATTAATTATTTTGTCACGAAGCGCATTTCTTTGTAGATTGCAGGTGCGATGAGAGGGAACTGGGATTGCGCTGCCCCCGTTTATTGAACCCTCTCATATGCCACGTTCATCACTGTTCGCTGCATCTGAGATCCATATTAAAACATTTTAGTATTTGCAAATTTAAAAAAAATTATATTGTACTTACCTCATCCATTTGATCAACAAGAGGCCGCCGTGGCCATCTTGCTTGAAGATCCAGCGCGAAATCTTGTGATGAAGTCATCATATCGGCCCGGTGTGGGGACGTCATACGTCACTGTGCACGAGATTTTGCGCGGGATCCTCAAGCAAGATGGCTGCGGCGGCCTCTTCGTGCTCAAATGGATGATTTTTACCCGCAATTTCAGGGTAAAATCGATTCATTACCATGAAGCACAAGGAAATTAGGCTTTGCAGCGAATCAAAATTTTCCTGAAATTCGGATTGAAGTCCACTTTGCTCAACACTATTCAGGAGCGTCCGGCTGATTTAGTGCCCACTGCTGGATGCTCCGGCCTAACCTAAACCTGACTGGTTTGGATGTTGGCATTTGTAGTTTCACATTAGATAGAGAAATTTCTGCCCATTAAAGCTTATCATGTAGAGTTATAGTTTATTATACAATAGTTATAGCCCATATTGATGAAATTCCCAGAGCCTGACATTGTTTTCTTAAATTGCACATCTTTGATTTTTTTTCCCTATTTTATAAATCATATTTTCAGAAATGTTTCCGTGAGCTTTTTAACATTGCCTTTGTATGAGGCACCATGTCTTCTTGATGGGCACGTCTCTCGGGTGAAATGACAACTCCCCACTCAGTGGATGCAATTACTGAACATAAAGTTCCTCTGAATATCGACCACACTGACGTAAAAAATGACAGCTTGTAAAGACAATACATGCTGTGCGAATGACACTGCACTGGTAATAAATGATAGTAACACAATATATTGTATATTTTTAGTTGTTTTTTTTTTTTTTACAGAAAAAGATTGCCATCATTTTTAGGCCTCCTGCACACAACGTATGGTTTTGCTGTCCGTTTTAAACAGATGAGATTTTTTGTTTCAGTAGTGTTTCCTTTTGCGTTCCGCAGTTCCGTTTGTAAACCGTTTTTTGCTGATCGGAAACGGAAGCATACAATAATGTTTAAACAGTAAGTACATAAAAAAATTGGTCCGGGCATAACGTTTTCAATATATGGTTCCGCAAAAACAGAACGGATACGGATGCATTCCGTTTATTTTTTTGTAAAACCATTGACTTGAATGGAGCCACGGAATGTGATTTGCGGGCAATTATAGGACATGTTTTATCTTTGAACGGAAATACGGAAACGGAATGCATACTGAGTACCTTCCGTCGTTTTTGCGGACCCGTTAAAGTAAATGGTTTTGCATATGGACCGCAAACGGAATACAAAAAAAACGGAAAAAAAATACGGTCGTGTGCAGGAGGCCTTAAGGGATATTTCATTATTTTAGCAGCCAATTCATAATTTAGCCTAATAAGGATGTGGCCTAGTTTAGTACTTAACCCCTTGAAGGCATCCATATTACGAGTAGGGCAGATGTCCGGATTTTAAAGCTGGCGCCCACTCAGGAGCTGAGCGGGCGCCATAGCAGCCAGGTGCCTGCTGTTTTACACATAAGTCCATGATCAGCTATAACAAATGCGCCAACTGCGACCTTGGCACCTGAGCAGCCTTTTTGCCGGGAATGCTGCATTCCCAGGGACTGAACATGCTGAGATTGAGAGAGCCTCTTGGTTACTATGGCAGCCTCGGGCTATCTGAAGATGGCTGGGCTTCACAGGAACATAGTGAATCTCTCAGATGATCACATGTGAGTAATTCAAGGCAAAACCACAATAAATATTGATGGTGCGGACACAGGAGCTGATCCCGAGCCATGACATGCAGGTGTCACTTGTGTTATACAGCGGACATCCCGCGCTTTTGTCTGGGACTACTGGAGATAAATGAGAAATGACTGTCTCAGATTTTATTACTTATTAATTTACTTATTACTTACAAAATTTGTATTACTTTTTGGCTTATCAGTTATATTTGATTTGTAAAGAAGAGTGGAACCCACTGGTCGGCGCTGCCAGCAATATGGATGGAGAAGCAGTGTTCTTCAAATGTTCTTCTTTATTTTTTTTTAAATATAATAAACGGTCAACGTGTTTCTGGGACAGAGGGTCCCATTGATCAGGATTATAATAAAGTGACGCAAGGAAATTAAAAAACACTTTTGGCGGGCTGGCCAGGGGGCAGGAGGGGGAGGGGAGCAACAGAGGCGTGTTCTGCATAACTAACCAAGTCCATAATACATTGTATATAGTCCATGGTATAAGGTTCCTTTGTGGTAATAAGCATTTACATATTTCATGCTTGTTTTATTAGTTTACAGTCTTAGGGCTCATGCACATGACCGTATTTTGTTTCCTTGTCCGTTCAATTTTTTTTGCTGATAGGATGCAGACCCATTCATTTCAATGGGTCTGCAAGGATAGGCATTATTACAATGGATCAGGGAAAAAAAAACGATTTCATACGGACGTCATCCGTTTTCTTTTGCGGATCCGCAATTTACGGACCACAAAACACATACGGTGGTGTGCATGAGGCCTTACAAGTAGAGATGAGCGAACTTTAAAAAAAAGTTCGACGTTCAGGTTGTGGTAATCGCCGCATCCCGTTATGGATTCCACTACCGCGGACTATCGCGGCATATGGAATCCATAGGGGGCGGCTTCCACCAACCCGAACCGTTGAACAGCCGAAGGACCTGGGGTGACGTCATCGTCATGTGATCAGTGCAGGGGGTGTGGCTCAGCACTAGATTTGATCCCGTGCTGAGCCACGCCCCCTGCACTGATCACATGACGGTGACGTCACCCCAGGTCCTTCGGCTGTTCAACAGTTTGGGGGTAGTGGAAGCCGCCCCTTATGGATTCCATATGCCGTGATAGTCCGCGGTAGTAGAATCCATAACGGGATGCGGCGATTACCACAACCTGAACGTCGAACTTTTTTTTAAAGTTCGCTCATCTCTACTTACAAGAAGCGCTTGCAGGGAACAGCTGTAGCGATCGGGTCCAGCGCTTGTTCTACAGGAGGCTCCACGATCCCTTACCAGCTCTGCGCTCGTTACAATGTTAATGGTCATTGTATCTAAAAGATATATATATATATACCTAGCTGTTACTTGATTAGGGAAAGGTATGTGCAGTGAAAGTGATGGAATAGCCTTCGTTCCTCAGTGTGGATAGTCAGACGGTTCCCTATGTAGCGGGGTGGAGCGGCTTATCAGCCGGTGCCGAGCCCCGATCCCACAAAAAAGTGAAAACGGCCCTTTGGATAGCTATTCACAGCACTTCTTAAGGCAGAGAGTAACGAAGACAAATAGCCAAAAGGAAAATGTTAAAAATATATAAGTATAGGTAAAACCAGATAAAAAAAAGAAATAACTCAAAAACATAATCCATTCCCAGAAATAACAAAAACTGAACAATCTTATAAAAAATGCAAATGAAAATATATAAACAAAAAAGAGCGCAATTTTCTATCACCAAAGTCTCCGAGCCCTCGTACTTTTATCACTTACCAAAAATTCATAAAGACATTGAGAATCCCCCAGGTAAACCCATTGTATCGAATACAAACTGTGCAACCAGCAATTTATCGCAATGTATGGATCTTCATCTCCAACTGCATGTAAAGAATTTGTCCAGTTATCTGCACGATTCTAGCCAGCTCATACGTGAACTTAAGACATTGACATGGTCAGAAGACTGCTCTACTGACAGTGGACGTCAATGCCCTCTACTCCAATATACAGAATGACCTTGGGATAAGGTGTGTAAAAACTGTTCTTGAAAACGACATTACACTGAAACCACAGCAAATTGCATTTTTTAAAGAGAGCTTTATTTTAGAAAACAACAATTTTATTTACAACAATACTAATTACCATCAATGTAGAAGGACCGCCATGGGGACACATGTGGTGCCGTCCTTCGCTAATTTGCTTATGGGCAAGTTTGAAAGTAAACACATTCTAAATCATCCCATATATAGCAGATACTATAAAAGGTATATCAACGATATATTTATTATATGGGACGGAGACGAAATTTCTGCTGGATTATTTTGTGATTCATTAAATAACACACATATGACAACAACAGAATTCTTGGATATCGTTACTACATACCAAAATAATCAATTATCCACAAAAACCTACTTTGAGGCTACTTTCACACTAGCGTTTTGGCTTTCCGTTTCTCAGATCCGTTCAGGGCTCTCACAAGCGGTCCAAAACGGATCAGTTTTGCCCTAATGCATTCTGAATGGAAAAGGATCCGCTCAGAATGCATCAGTTTGCCTCCGATCAGTCTCCATTCCACTCTGGAGGCGGACACCGCTGCCTGCAGCGTTTTGCTGTCCGCTTGATGAAACTGAGCACAATAGGCACAATCTGGCATAATAGAAAACGGATCCATCCCCCATTGACTTTCAATGACGGATCCATCTCGGCTATGTTACAGATAATAAAAATGGATCCCTTCATAACAGATGCATGCGGTTGTATCATTGTAAAGGATCTGTTTTTGCAGATACATAACAGATCCGCCCAAAACGCGAGTGTGAAAGTAGCCTAAAACAGTTGATACAAACAGTTATATTCATTATACTAGTTTTCATCATAAGAAATGGTTACAAAATATTCCATATGGCCGAAGCAAACGCATTAGACGCAACTGCACGAGCGACTAGGACTACAAATCACAATCTAAAATACTAGAAAAGAGGTTTAGTGACAAAGGCTACCCGAAAAAGCTAGTCAAAAAAGCTATACAAAAAAGCATGTCACATACACAAGAGGAGTGTCTCATGCCCGGTGCAAAACCATTGCAGACAGCAAATGACATACGGTTCGTCACGCAGTTTAACACATCAAACAAATACATCCAAAAGAGTCTTGAAAAGCACTGGCACATTGTATGTCAGGATCCGCATTTATCCAAATATCTTCCCAGTGGGCCCAAGATTACCCACAGACATGCCCCTACTATCTAATATATAAAGCTGAGTGTATGTATGTCCGCTAAAGGAATCCACACTAAAGGAATGCCCCCATTAGTGCCCACAGTTAAAATAATGCCCCCCATTAGTGCCCACAGTTGGAATAATGCCCCCCATTAGTGCCCACAGTTAGAATAATGCCCCCCATTAGTGCCCCCAGTTAGAATAATGCCCCGTTAGTGCCCACAGTTAGAATAATGCCCTCATTAGTGCCCCCAGTTAGAATGCCCCCATTAGTGCCCACGGTTAGAATAATGCCCTCATTAGTGCCTCTGGTTAGAATAACGCCGCCTGCTGACTGGAAGCTCAGGACAGGACCTGCGCTCCAGCGTGATGACGTCTCGCAGGTCCTGTCCTGAGCTTCCAGTGAGCAGCGCGAGCAAATGGAGGAGGAAAGTGTTTTGTTTTGTTTTTTTAGTTAATACAAGTGGCGGGGAAAGTAAAGGCAGCACTAATGAACGCTCCGCAATGGAAGTGCTCATTAGTAGCAGTCCTTGCAATAAAATACCAACAATTAACTTTGTCGGTAGAAAAAAGATACCGCCACCGGCAGGGCCACTAAAATACCTGCATTGCCGGTGAGATACCAGCTGGGTGGCAACCCTGGATACAAAGCAATATGGAAGACACACACAAGGGTAACGCACAAACAGTGGAGGCACTGTGCTATTTAAATGAACAAAAACACCCCCTAAAGCTGTTTTTTTAGATTGACAGAAGCACTCAGTCATGTAGGGTTTATTCAGACAGTGAAGGATTTTTTACCACCACTACCAAGAAACCATGTAAAAATGCAGATGGTGGCAGCCACCTGACCCAGCACACTGATGCAGTGAGCCACTGAAGAGCTGGTGCAGAGGATGGGAGTGGTAGTGGCCCTGATGAGGTGTTGTGTCACGACTTACTCCTTCATGATCTCGCTCCCTGAGGTTTGACGCAGTGATCATGTAAATTGAAGAATCAATCCAGAAGTAAACGTATAACGGTTTTTCTTTACTTGCAGGCACTTGTGGATATAGGTGTGCACAGTGATACAGGCTTGATGTTAATCTGGCTTAATGATGGTTTAGGTAGGAGGTGGTGTCTGAGCCGTAGTCCCTCACCTTGCAGCAGTGTCTGTAAAGCTGAAATTCCACTGATCACTCTGCTGTCTAGTCTCATTGATGTTACTGAAGATCTCTCTGGAGTACTGGTCTTACAGGAGAATTGGATCCAGTTCATGATGATCCTTCTGGAGTGTTGGTCTCACAGGAGAATTGGATACAGTTCCTAGGAGTAGGAGCTCTGCATGTGCTTCCTCACTCCTCCACTATCAGAACAGTAACTCTCCTCTCTAGACTGGAACGCCCCCCTCCTGGCAGGAAGCAGGACCAGCTTACTGTTCTTGCCAACTATAACTACTCTGCTGGAACAAATGGTCAATACGTGAAAAATACATAACATTACATAGAAAACATAAGAATTGCAAATAGCCTATCTGAGGTATTGCACCTACAAATCACCTATAGGTGTGTCAGGCCAGAAAGCTGCTGCATCAGCTGCTTTCTTTAAAAGACACTGATGCGGCAGCTGCCTGGTGAAGGGTAGTGGTTGCCAAACTCAATTTCTTTCTCTGGAGGAAGGAAAGCCTATTGACCAAGGACCAATTTTTCTGCCAATGTACAAAAATTTGTTTTCTGGGCTTTCATTTTCAGGTTTCTGTGTTCCTTTAATTCCAGCCCATAAAAATAATCAATGAAAAACTTGTTCACTACAACCGATTTACTCCAAAGTCTCCACATCGAAAGTCAGCGTCACCCGTCATGATCCCTCACACCATCTGGAGACACGGATCTCAGGTGGTAGCTGGAGAGAGATGCTGCGTCATCTTCGTTTACGAGCTGAATTCACATCGGCCATGTGAGTGTAATTGTACGTTCAGTAAACCTATAGTATATTACTCTATACCCAAGTCAGAAATAGCACCCATGTGCCCGCTGGCTGTGGATGCCACCCACAATGACAACACCTAGTAAATATCTTGTCTCTGGGAGGCTCTAGAGTCACAAATGCCTTCATCCTGCCAGGTGCGGCTTCCGTGTAACATATAATTGGGGTGTTCAGGTGGTGTGATGTGCTGTAATACACAAATGGGGCAGCGGCTGACTGGGAACTTAAAGTAACCCTGGGAAAAAAAAACGTAAAATTGGCCCCGATGTTGTAGGTGGGTCCATATTGATAGAAGGTGGGGAAAGACAAGAAGATGGCGCCAATACAAGTTGGCAGGGTCGGTAATACCATAGTGCAGCACAAAATACCTGTGCGTCTGTGGTGGCTATCCATAGCTGCCATGTTCTGTCCTCCTCCTACTTCAATTGTCTCTTAGGCTACTTTCACACTCGCATTCTATGTGGATCCGTCAGATAATGCAAACGTCTGCATCCGTTCAGAACGGATCCGTTTGTGTTATCTTTAAAGGGTTTCTGTCACCAGATTTAACCCTATGAAGTTAGCTGACATTAGCGATGTGCTAATGTCAGCTAAACCTAACTAGCCTATTCTTACTTTTCTCAGTGCCTGCATTAACCTAAAAATCGAACTTTTATAATATGCTAATGAGGCTCTAGGAGCAGGGGGGGCGGGGGCGTTGTTCCTGCTCCTAGAGCCTCCGTTCTCCCACCTTGGTCTCCTCCCTCCAAGTCATGATTGACAGGGCCAGACAGCGCTTGCGTCCGTCTGCCAGCCCTGTGCTTGGATGTAGTCTCGCGCCGTTCTGAACTCAGCGCAAGTGCAGTGAGGAACCTGGCAGCCGACGAGCGTCTTTCCCTCACCGCGCCTGCGCTGATTTCAGAACGGCGCGAGATTTCATCCGAGCACAGGGCTGGCAGACGGACGCTAGCGCTGCCTGGCTCTGTCAATCATGACTTGGAGGAGGAGACCAAGGTGAGAATGGAGGCTCTAGGAGCAGGAACAACGCCCCCCCTGCTCCTAGAGCCTCATTAGCATATTATAAAAGTTCGATTTTTAGGTTAATGCAGGCACTAAGAAAAGTAAGAATAGGCTAGTTAGGTTTAGCTGATATTAGCACATCGCTAATGTCAGCTAACTTCATAGGGTTAAATCTGGTGACAGAAAGCCTTTAACATAGCCAAGACAGATCCGTCTTGAACACCATTGAAAGTCAATGGGGGACGGATCCGTTTTTTATTGTGCCAGATTGTGTCCGAGAAAACGGATTTGTCCCCATTGACTTACATTGGGTGTCAGGATGGATCTGTTTGGCTCAGTTTTATCAGACGGACACCAAAAAGCTGCAGGCAGCGTTCTGGTGTCAGTCTCCAAGGCGGAATGGAGACTGAACTGACATTCTGAGCGGATCCTTTTCCATTCAGAATGCATTAGAATGCAGCCTAATCCGTTTTGGACCGCTTCTGAGAGCCCTGAACGGATCTCACAAATGGAAAGCCAAAACGCCAGTGTGAAAGTAGCCTAATATGGCTATGGAGCAGGGAACCTAGGAGGTGAGATGTGGGCCATAACACCAAGCCAGCTCTACCTTTAGCATGCTGCCTGAACCTCCTCTTTTAATGACCCCTATAGTTTCCACAATACCTGGACAGTGGCAGTGAAGAAGGCACGGGTGGTCCTATGGGTATTGGTCCACCGGGAAAATTCAATGTAGGCTCTATGGCTATACCCCCCCTGCATAAGGGGTAGAGACTAGAGAACTGCCCCCATTAACAAGATGTCCATGAAGACCCAAGTTAAAATTATCCTAAACCCACAGAAGGTTATTTATTAGTGTTTGGTGATAGAAATTGCATTGCAGTATTATATGGGAACCATATGGCAGGTTTATGTGGGCTCTTCATTTATTACTTGGATACAGTGAAGTAATTTGCTCGTTTATTATTAATCGCACCTTTTATGCTGACGTAAAATCATCAGGGCGTGTCCTTAGCGCATCTTCTTGGATAAACAGGCTGGGAAATTTATCTGATGAATTGAACTTACGCCAGCCAAGCCGAATGGTGGTTATACGCTGTGCACGGACCAAGCTCCAGCAGCCAAGTACTTCCAAATAATGAACGTCCTGCACTCAGAGAATAAAATCATAACATCTTTATTCCAAATAGGTTAAAATGACTCCAGTGGCACATTGTAGAGCAGTCGACGTGTTTCGACTGTCATATACATCAAAGGGGTTATCCCATGACTAATGTAAACAATGCAAATCAGACATCATATAGTACAGGGGTAGCCAAACTCTGGAACTCAGGGTGCTCTGAAACTACAACTCCCAGCATGCATACCTGCTCTTGTCAGTACTCTCATAGAAATGAATGGAGCATGCTGGGAATTGTAGTTTCACAACATCTGGAGTGTCAAAGGTTGCTGACCCGTGATATAGTACATGGCAGTCTCTTTCTAACAAAGCTAGAACCAGCCCTGCACCTCACATGGGTCCAGAGATCTCCCCATTCATTGATCTTCTAGATTTATATCAAGCTGACAGCTCAGGGGAGTGTCTTTTCTGCTGCAGCTAAGGGGGCGTGTCCATGCTCTCCCTATCACACCTCAGGAGGCAGCTGAAAAATGAAACTGAGCATGTGCGGCCATCTCAGTGAGCAGGACAAAGAAATAAGAAAAAAACAAACAGAAGGTGGCGCTATACAGATACATTTTATTGAATAACTCATATACTAATTGTTTAATTACATGCAATTACAAAAGTATTTCAGATTTGAAAAATGAATAATATTTTGTGAGACATAGCCTTTGAGATCGCTTCATGACTGAAATGCGTTGACTGCTCGTGTAAATCGACCCTTACAGCTCCTGCTTCTTTGAACTTCACACACCGTCACATTGGACCATTAACCAGTGCAAGGAGGTAGTGAAGAAGAAGAAGTTCCTACGCGCTGTAAAACGCTCAACAGGCGAAAACCCATGTTTCCCTACGGGCATGGTTCTCACCTGAGTGTTTTACAGCGCGTACCGAACGCCCAAAGAAGTACAGGAGCTTCTTTGGGGCGTATTGTCGCACGTATTGTGATTGACGCCAGAGTGGTCATTCAAACGAACGCGCATACGACGCGCAACAAAAACGATTGAGCAATAACAAGAAGATTCACCTCAGCACTCACCTGTCCATAAAATCATTTCCTTTAGTTTTTTAAAAGACATCAGTATATAGAGAAGGGCATGCATTACAGCAGGGGTAGGCAACCTCCCGCACTCTAGCTGTTGCGAAACTACAACTCCCAGCATGCATACTTGCTCTTCTCTTCTCAGAACTCCCATAGAAATGAATGGAGCATGCTGGGAATTGTAGTTTCACAACAGCTGGAGTGTCGGAGGTTGCTGATCACTGCATTACAGGTAGGGACAACTGCAGCACGTGCTTCTTCACGGTAGCTGAGGGCCCCACCTCCATACAACTGGTCTTATTCTCATTAAAACTGGAAGATAACACCCAGAATAGTAATTAAAACAACATGCAATAGGCTGAATCATTATCATTTTCTCCATATATACAACTTGAACTGCAACCTACTTTTTATGATTATATAAATGCAGTCAAATGTTCATTTAATCCTACAGGGCCCAAGGCTTCACACCTATTTATCCAGCGGGCCCCTCTCTGCAAAAGACAGGTGGGAAGATTTATCAAACTGGTGTAAAGTAGAACGGGCTTAGTTCCCCATAGCAACCAATCAGATTCCACCTTTCATTTTTCACAGATCCTTTCGAAAATGAAAGGAGGAATCTGATTGGTTGCTGGGGGCAACTAAGCCAGTTCTACTTTACACCCGTTTGATAAATCTCCCCTAGGTATGTCTATCCATAGAGGGAGGATACTACAGTACTGCTTCAATACCAAAAAAATGACAGAGAAGTTTAGGATGAAGTGTTTTAGAAATTTTGGGACTGTAGGGAGCACACATGCTACTGTATCCACTCGGTCAAGACAGTACCTAGTCTTGCAAAATACGGGCCCTGACCATTTGTGCACCACATCACGGATGCGGACGTAATCACTTCCGTGGGGTTTCTCTCCACGCCTCCGCACTGCAAAAAAATAGAACTTGTGGAATGGGTCTGCATCCACCTGCGGCAACCGCACGGATGTTGCCCGTGCATTGGGGACCGCAAATTGCCGCCAGACGTTCGTGCGCATGTGCCCTTAGGCTAGATGCAGACGTCCGTTAAACCTGGACGTGAGCAGTCCGTGGTAATGCGGGCTGCATTTGTTCTTTACAGCCGGAGCGCATGGCGTCATTGGTTGCTATGACGCCGTGCGCTCCCTGCCACCGCTGCAGGATAGTAATACACTGGTATAGATCATACCAGTGTATTACTGTAGTGCAGCGGCGGCAGGGGTGCGCACAGCGTCATAGCAACCAACAACGCCGTGCGCTCCGGCTGTAAAGAACAAATGCAGCCCGCATTACCACGGACTGCTCACGTCCGGGTTTTACGGACGTCTGCATTTAGCCTTAATGTTGTGAGGCACATGGCATTATTAATTTTTGAATCTCCATGTGCCTCATATTAGGTGACACCATCATTAACCCCATGTTGCCCATTGTATGAGGAATAAAATAGTAACACCCGCAGCACTCACGTAGTATTGGAATCTTCTTTTATTTCTCCCAAAGTAGCAACGTTTCGACTTCAACAGTCTTTCTCAAGCATACGAAACATTGTATGAGGGACATGATGGGGTCACTGTTACTATTAGGGTCCATTAACAAAACCGTATTTTTACTCCGCATCTGATCCGCATTTTTTGTGGACTGGCTGTAGACACATTCATTTTAATGGGGTCGCAAAAAAGGTGAACAGCATACTGTGTGTCTGTTCCGCATCCTCCCCCCAAAAAAACTGAACATGTCCTATTCTGGTCCGCAAAAAAAATTAAAATAAATGGAAGCAACGCAGACGTCACCCATATTTTTGAAGATGCGCATTTTGCAGGTCGCAAAATACATACAGTCCTATGAATACACCCTCAGGGCTTATGCACATGGCTGAAGCCATTTTTGCAGTCTTCAAATTACAGATCAGGAAAGCACGGACACTGGCCGTGTGCGTTTCGCATTTTGCAAAACGGTTTGTCCTGCCCTCTGTTAGAACTGCCTATTCTTGTCCGCAATATGGGCAAGAATAGCAAATGTTCAATTTTTTTTGCGGGTCAGCAGAACGGACATACGGACAGCATATGGTCCCGTTGAAATGAATGGGTCCGGATGTGGTCTGCAAAAAATGCGGATCTGATGCGGACCAAAACTACAGTCATGTGCATGAGCCCTTAATGTGAGGCACATGGTGTTATTCATTTTTGAACCTCCACGTGCCTCATATTAAGTGACACCATCATTAACCCCATGTTGCCCATTATATGAGGTATATGATGGGATCACTGTTACTATTAATGTGAGGAACATGGAGGTACTAATGTAATAAGACCAGGTGCCTGATATTAGTACATAGCATGAAGCACATACCTGGGGAGGTCTCCTGCAGCAAGATTCTTCTTTACGTTGAAGGATAAAGGACCTTTGATGATGTCATTGCTTCATGACTGGTAACAAGTGGATGTTACTGGTTACATGGCGATGACATAATCAACGGTTCCTAACACTCCTCCATCGGGCCACTCAGCGTTTTCATTGGTGGCAATGGCCGGCCGCGTTGCGGTGATGAGGGAGGGGCGATCGCCCTCCTCCTCCTCCACTGTGCGGCAGATGAGGAGAACATGGCTGGCTCTGTGCTCGGTGTGCGCTATGTTCTCTTAAAAGAAAACTAGCGCAGTAGCGCAGCCTAGTATGAAAAAAATTAAAAATCACAGTATCATATTGAACAGGGTGAAAAACTATTGAATAAATATCGAAAGTTCGATACCTGGTGCAACCCTAGTACCCAGACCACGTAAGATGAGCAACAAGGACACTGTCCACACTTAGAATTTCCTTGCGGTACGGCACTGTATAACTATGTCCTGGATGCGGACCTTCGCCAAATGATCCCTAAGGTTCCTGCATCTACAGAAAGAAACAATTAGCTTCCACCATTTCACTAGAAAGTTCAGTAGAAAGTTCGTTCTTCCAGCACTTCCATAAAATATATCCATTAGGCCTCTTTTTTTGCGAGTGTACGGTCCGTTTTTTTGCATACTCCGTATGAATTCCGTTTCCATATTTCCGTTTTTCCTTTCTGTTCAAAGATAGAACATGTCCTATTATTGTCCGCATCACGGACAAGGATAGTACTGTTCTATTAGGGGCCGGATGTTCCGTAAAAAAAATGAATGCACGCGGATGTCATCCGTTTTTTTTGCGCATCCGTTTTTTTGCGGACCGCAAAACCTTACAGTCGTGTGCAATAGGCCTTAGAAATGCATTAAAAACATCTTGTACAGAATGTCTTGTGCTTGGTCATGGCATGAGAAGTAAGTGTATGGACCACTGTTTTATCTATTCCAGGGTCCACTAAGGTGCAAAACTTAAAGGGATTGTCCGTTTTTTACTCCTGATGACCTATCCTCGGGTCATCAATAGTAAAGGTCATCAAATAGACATTGCCATCATCAATAGTAAAAAGCGGACAACCCATTTAATTACTGCATGGCTGAATTTTCATGGAGCCACTGCGGGCGGTAGTTTACTGCACGCCAAAACCACAGCGGTTTCTAATGAATTGCCTCATTTTCTCAACAAACTCCCTTCCGTAGTTCAAAATTCCTTAGAAGGGTACTTGAAAATGAGTATATCTACGGCCTCATGCACATGGCCATATGTGATTTTCAATCCACAAAAAGACGACCCTTGAAAAACGGATAGCTGTCAAGTGAATTCTGTTTTGTTCTCACTCCGACCTGCGCTGAGATAATCAGATCAGGCACATGGATCCATGAAAATGGCTGTGTGCATGGCCCCATTGAGTTCTATGGGTCAGAGTTAAAAATGAGTAGCACACTGAAGAAAAATACAGTTGTGTGCATGAGCTTGGAACCAGACGAATAATACATGAATAAAGGGGATCTCATTCGGAAGACCCCGTTATTAGCTAGAAATGCCACGACAAGACAAATACTTTATATGACAAAACAAAGAAGCCAAATAAATCAGCATTATCCTATAAAATATTGGTGCAGCTGCAGAAGTGGAGCGGATGACATCATCACAGGTAGTCTCTAACAAACAGTATGTCTTTGTGCAGCTGGTAGGTTGTCTCTCATCAGTCAGTAATAATGGAGCATGTATGGCTTCACGTCATGCTCTTCTCTTGGCGAAATGGAGGAGAAGACATTGCAGGTCTTGTGGGTGGTATGAATGATATGCTTATTATTATTATTATTTATTATTTATATAGCGCCATCATTTTCCATAGCGCTGTACAAAGTACGAACATACAAAAGTGGTTAGAATAGCACGCTGTACAATTGAGACATCCAGTATGACAGATACATACAAATGATATGAGATTTGAAGAGGACACCAATATTGGTAATATGAGTAATCTATCGGAAACTGAATACACTAGGGGGAGGTCCCGGCCCTTGCGGGTTTACAATCTAGAAGGTAGGGGGTGGAAACAAAAGGGAAGTAAGAGAAGGTGTCAGCAGATGAGGGAGTGAGCCCCGACATCCGGCTATAACAAATTATAGGCTTGTCTGAATAGGTGAGTCTTGAGGGTGCGTTTAAAAATGTCCAGACTTTGAGCATGGAGGATAGGCTGTGGGAGAGGATTCCAAAGTAGAGGTGACGCCCGTGAGAAGTCCTGAATGCGAGAATGAGAGGAGGGTAAGCTGGGCGATAAGAGGGTATCCTGGGAGGAGCGAAGATTCCTGGAGGGGTGGTATCTGGAGATGAATGCTGAAATGAACGGAGGGAATTGGTTGTGTAGAGCTTTGTATGATAGTGTAAGGAGTTTGAACTGGATCCTTTGGGCGATTGGCAGCCAGTGGAGGGATTGACAGAGAGGGGCGGCATCAGTAGAGCGAGAGGAAAGATGGATGAGCCGAGCAGTAGAGTTGAGTAGGGATCGGAGGGGTGCCAGTCTGTTTTTAGGTATCGCTTCACGATAGATAGATAGATAGATAGATAGATAGATACTGTGCTTTGAAAAATTATTCATACCCCTTGAACTATTCCACATTTTTTTTACGTCACACCCACAACCTTAAATGTATTTTGGGGGGATTTTATATAATAGACCAACACAATAAAAGGATACATGGTTTTCAATTTTTTTTAGAAATAAAAATCTTACTTCTTCTCAGTATAACGACATCTGTTCTGTGAAGACCTCAGAGATTTGTTAGGGAACATTAGTGATCAAACAGCATCATGAAAACCAAGGAACACACCAGAAAGGTCAGGGATAAAGTTGTGGAAAAAAGTAAAGCAAGGTTAGGTTATAAAGAAAATTATCTAAAACTCTTAACATGTCACGAAGCACTGTTCAATCCATCATCCAAAAATGGAAGGAGTATGGCATAACTGCAAACCTACCAAGACATGGCCGCCCATCTAAACTGACAGCCTAGGCAAGAAGAGTACTAATTGGAAAAGCAGCCAAGAGGCCCATGGTCACCCTGGAGGAGCTGAAGAGATCCACAGCTCAGGTGGGAGAATCTGTCCACAGGACAACTATTAGTCCTGTACTTCGCAAATCTTTATGGAAGAGTGGCAATTTGAAAGCCATTTTTGAAAGCAAGCCATAAGAAGCCCCGTTTGCAGTTTTCCACAAGCCATGTAGGGGACACAGCAGACGTGGAAGAAGATGCTCTGGTCAGATGAGACCAAAGTTGAACTTTTTGGCCTAAATGCAAAATGCTAACACTGCACATCACCTTGAACACACCATCCCCACTGTGAGACATGGTGGTGGCAGCATCATGCTGTGGAGATGCTTTTCTTTAGAAGGACAGGGAAGCTGGTCAGAGTTGATGGGGAGATGGATGGAGCTAAACATGGGGAAATCCTGGAGGAAAACCTGGCAGAGGCTACAAAAGAATTGAGACTGGGGCAGAGGTTCACCTTTTAGCAGGACAACGACCCTAAACATCCAGACAGAGCTACAATGGAATGGTTTAGATCAGGGATGCTCAACCTGCGGCCCTCCAGCTGTTGCATGCACAGCCGCCTTCCATTCTATTTCTATGGGGCCACCGAAAATAGCCGAGCACTGGCTCGGCTATTTCCATAGGGCCCATAAAAGTGATTGGGATCGGTGGGCGGTCATGCACGGTGCGCTCCCATTCACTTCTATGGGGACAGTGCTTGGTGGTGGCCGGACCGGAGTCCTCCAGCCACCACCTTGCAAGGGTCCGTTCCCGTTACAGGTGCAGGTCCCAGCGGTGTGACCCGCACCTATAAGACAATGGGGCCATATCCTAGCGATATACCCCCATTGTCTGTGATGAGACAACCCTTTAATGACCTGTAGATGGTGGGAGGAGGTAGAGTGTAGCAAGAAGTTAGCGGAGGTTGGCTTCGTGAACACATCCGTGCCCAGGAAACCCCCCTCATCCACTGAGATCACAAGGTCCTTTAAATCGTTGTTATTCAATTCAATCAAGAATTGTTCCAAACGCGACGTCGAGCCCTGCCAAATGAACAAAACATCATCTATATATCTAGACCACAAAACCACGGCGTCATGACCTTCCATATTCATCAGTCTCTCTCTCTCCCACAGCCCTAGGAACAAATTAGCAAAAGACGGCACACAGGTCGCCCCCACAGATGTACCCATGAGCTGTAGGAAGAGAAGATCCGTAAAAGTAAAAATGCTGTGTGTCAAAAGCAAATTGCAATAACATCAATATATAATCTGCATCTAAATTAGTCATTTCCAAGAAGAATCTTGATGCCCGTAGCCCGTGGTCATGACATACAGATATGTACAGAGACTCAACGTTGCATGTGACAAGCAACATATCTGTCTCAAGGTGAACACCATTGAGTCTCGTAAGGACAGCAGTGGTGTCAGTTTGTGCCCTAGTCCTGTATCTAAATACCCAGGCCAAAGCAATCTAGCTTGTAGATGCCCCCACATTCCCTGTGTGCCCTCCAGTTATACATCTGCCCAAACCAGACTGTCCCCAGAATACAGACTCCAGATAATCCCCAAAATACAGACTCCAGACTATCCCCAAAATACAGACTCCAGGCTATCCCCAAAATACAGACTCCAGACTATCCCCAAAATACAGACTCCAGACTATCCCCAAAATACAGACGCCAGATAATCCCCAAAATACAGACTCCAGACTATCCACAAAACACAGTCTCCAGACTAACCCAAAACACAGACTCCAGACTATCCCCAAAATACAGATTTCAGACTATCCCCAAAACACAGACTCCAGACTATACCCAAAATACAGACTCCAGACTATCCCCAAAATACAGACTCCAGACTATCCCCAAAATACAGATGCCAGATAATCCCCAAAATACAAACTCCAGACTATCCACAAAACACAGTCTCCAGACTAACCCAAAGCACAGACTCCAGACTATCCCCAAAATACAGACTCCAGACTATCCCCAAAATACAGACTCCAGACTATCCCCAAAATACAGACTCCAGACTATCCCCAAAATACAGACTCCAGACTGTCCCCAAAATACAGACCGAAGACTATCCCCAAAAATACAGACTCCAGACTGTTCCCAAAATACAGACTCCAGACTGTCCCCAAAATACAGACTCCCCAAATAAAGAAAAGACCAGACATACATATATTCAACTCTGCAGGTTCATGCACATGACCATGTTTTTTGCCTGCATCCGATCTGCATTTTTTGCGGATCAGATGCGGACCCATTCACTTCAATGGGGCTGCAACAGATGCGGACAGCACACCGTGTCATGCCCGCATCTGTATTTCCATTCCCGGGAAGGGCAGGATGTTCTGTTCCGCAAAATATGGAATGCACACGGCCAGTATCCGTGTTTTGCGGATCTGCAATTTGTTGACAGCACTTTCTTTTCCGTCCTGGATAACGGAAACCAGACGGATCCGTTCTGCTTGCCCATAGCCCTCTAATATGATGGATCAAAACGGAATGCCTCTAAAGGATTTTGAATCCCGTCTTACCTATTCTGTCATTTACCGTTATAACGGAAAACTATAACGTAATTCGTAACACTGATGTGAACCCGCCCTTAGTCGGTCTTCATTGTTAATGGCCGCACAGTATTGAAGGTGCCACATGGCCATTAACAATGACCGACTATACAGTGCGTTCTTCATTGGTTAAACGAAAGGCAGCTGCGGTTGATCAGCTGTGCGGTTCTTGCTCGCAGCACCCCGACTGGATAGCGGCGGCTCTGTGTGGCCATACCCTATGATGTACAATTCACCGTCCATGAGGAAAGGAAGCGTGTCTAATGTGCGGAATGACTTGCACCATTTTGATGAATGTTAGGCGATTTTCCCCATATTCATTTTTGCTTACCCCTTAATCCATGCGTCCTATGACCTCGCCCAGTGCACACAGTAGAGCGTCATGGGTGGTTGTGCCGATCTGGTACACTGGTGTTGTGTGTGCCGTACTCCCGGCCTGACGCCTTGCCTTTACCTTCTCTGGTCCCCAAACCCCAACCCCACCACATTACAGAAACGTAACGGGAGGGTAATTGATTCCCTGTGAAATCTACTCTAGTGATGATCTGTTCCCGATGTGAGTGATGACGACCTCTGTACTGCGCTGTGGAACATGTCGGTGCTATATTACATACAGACATACAAACAGACCCACATAAGGGAAAAAATTGTACTGGGGCTCGACAAATATAGAAGACTGATTTACATAAAATACATGGATTGAGAAACCCACCAATAAAAAATAAATTGAATAGATATAGAAATCTCCGCGCAGTACCAAAGTGGTTCAGACACCCTCTAGAGCTGTGATGGCTGACCTCCGGCTGTGGTAAAACTACAACTCCCAAGATGCACACTTGGCTGCTCTCAGAACTCCATAGAAATGAATGGAGCATGCTGGGAGTTGTAGTTTCACCACAGCTGGAGTGCCGGAGGTTAGCCATCACTGCAATAGAATAACATCTTCTGAAGTCAACTGTGGGCTCACAACTCCCCCCATCCATAAACATATAGTCGAGTCACATTATTATGAGCCCTTCTTACTTTTGAAGTTGGCAGCGCGTAGCTCATGAAGGAAGTGCTGAGCTGGCTCGGTGGGTATATAAGGTGTGCTGAGCTGGCTCGGTGGATACATAAGGTGAGCTGAGCTGGCTCGGTGGGTATATAAGGTGCTCTGAGCTGGCTCAGTGGGTATATAAGGTGGACTGAGCTGGCTCGGTGGGTATATAAGGTGTGCTGAGCTGGCTCGGTGGGTATATAAGGTGCGCTGAGCTGGCTCGGTGGGTGTATAAGGTGTGCTGAGCTGGCTCGGTGGGTATATAAGGTGCACTGAACTGGCTCGTGGGTATATAAGGTGTGCTAAGCTGGCTCGGTGGGTATATAAGGTGTGCTGAGCTGGCTTGGTGGGTATATAAGGTGGGTGATAGGCTGTCTGCACAAATACTCTTGTTGCTGTCATAGGTAAAAGGGACGACTTATCAGAGTTTACAATAAGGGATGATTATTGGCCTTTGGGCCACGGGTGAACCTGAACCTGCGCAGTGTGATCTGTTCTCTGCTGCTGTGGTGAAAGTGTCTGGTGAGTGGACAAATGGCAGCATTGTAAATAAGTGATGTGGAAACTGCGGAGCACCACGTGCCATTGATGCGAGAGGTGAACATCGGCTATGAAGGTGTGTGAGGGCGGAGGACACAATACAGTGGAGCAGCTCACCACCAAAATGAACCAGGGGCCACCAGACGTGTCTACCACAACAGTTCAGCGAACCCTACTGTGTATGGGGCTCCGGAGCAGACGGACGGTCACTGCTTCTCTGCTAAGGAAGTTGCATCCGCAGAAAAGGCTTCAATTTTCGCAGCAGTATCAGAATTGGACCTCCGCTGATTGGCAAAGGGTTGTCTTCTCCGATGGGTCAGGTTTTCAGCTTCATGAAAGGATGGAGGTTGGCGTGCCAGGAGAGAAACATCAGAGAACAAACTCTCTGCAACCATTGCTGGAAGAACACAAGCTGGTGGTGGCATCGTCAAGGTCTGGGGAAGGTTTTCGTGGCATTCTCTGGGCCACTCATCCACGTGGAAGGAAATCTCAGCCTAGTTTTGTATGAATCCATGCACGCCGATCGTCTTCTCTGGGGAAAATAGGATCTTCCAGCAAGACAATGTGACCTCACACGGCTAGAAATGTCCAACATTGGTTGGAAGAACATGGCCAAAACTTCCAAGTAGTACCCTGGTCCCTAATTCCCTGGATTTTACCCCGAATGAGCATCTGTGGAACCACCTCGACCATCTATGGATCCTCTGGCACGCCCCCTCCAGTAGCTGTGGGATACACTGCAGTCAGCATGGCTCCAGGGACAACCTACCAGGACCTTACTGAGTCAGTGTGGTGGATACTATCAATGTGTGGAGACCCTGGAGGATGGTGACTGCAGGGGAATCCTCCCAATGTGAATGAACGACAACATGGGCTAGTAGAGATATTGGGCAGGTGTCTAGCCATATACTGTAGGTGGGCACTGGGGGAGGACAGAATACAAGGAGTGGAGGAGACTGGAGACAGAGGAGGAGTGAGGCTGAGCAGGCTGCTGCCGCCACCAGCACTGCTGCTGCTCACCGCGCCTGCGCACTGCGGCTCCAGGGAGCCTTGATTTTGTCCGGGATTCCCAATTCTGCAGCACAGAGCGGAGGCAGCGCGGACAGCAGGCGCCGACCAGGAGGGACTTACCGCCAGCCACGGGCAAGCACGGCCGGGACCTACCTCCTGACTGCCAGCTCGACCCCTGCAAGCCCCCAGCCCAGAGATCAGAGGGCTCTGTGCACCGTGCGACCATCCGCATCCGCTCCCTGTGTAAGTGTCAATCACCCCCATCATCCCCAGTGCTGCTGCTGTATGGAATGTGTATGTCAGATTGCAGATGAGGGAGGGGGCCCCGCAGTGTCACCTATGTGTCCCCTATGTGTCCCCGAGCTGATGGCGGTGCCGGGCGGCGTACTCCTCCGTGTGACTGCAGCATGGATGTGGCATCTGCATTGTATCCGTACATGTATGGCGGTGCCGCATCCTGTGTGATCAGGGCGCTGGAGGTGCACCCCCCCCTGCAGCAGACCCCCGCCATGGGCAGAGATGGGGCTGGACGGAGTCCCCCTGCGGGTGTCATGCCAAGGTCATAGCGGGGTTCACCCCTCACCTGCCCGGTGGGTCACCCGGACAGGTACTAGGGGAGGGTGCGTGACCGCACGTGCTGCCGGTGTGAATTCTGCCCGAGCTCCGGGTATGAGCGGCTAATGGGTGGGGGGAGGTTGGGGGGGCTTTATAATTGTCTGAAGATTATAACCACAGTATATATATATATGTGTATGTGTATGTATGCCCATAATCCGGGAGGAAGATGGCTGCAGGGGGCTGGGAACACATCCCATATGTACCGGTATATCCATCTATATCTATCTATCTATCTATCTATCTATCTCATATCTATCTATCTATCTATCTATCTATCTATCTATCTCACCTATTATCTATCTATCTATCTATCTATCTATCTATCTATCTATCTATCTACCTATTATCTATCTATCTATCTATCTATCTATCTATCTATCTATCTATCTATCTACCTATTATCTATCTATCTATCTATCTGTCTATCTATCTACCTATTATCTGTCTATCTATCTATCTATCTATCTATCTTTTTCCTCTTTTTTTTCCATTTTTTCCCTCCTTTTTTCTCTTTTCTCACTTTTTTCCATTTTTCCCCTCTTTTTTTTCTCTTTTCTCTCTTTTCTCTCTTTTTTCCAGTTTTTCCCCTCTTTTTCCTCTTTTCCCTCTTCCCTCTTTTTCCTCTTTTCCCTCTTCTTATATACAGCTGCTTCTTTCGGGGATTTGCTTCTCATCCTGTACACCCCATAAATCGCGCCGCCTGTAGTAGTGTCTGTTACATACTGCTACGCGGCGGTGACATTATCCGCTCGGGGTGGTTCTCTGTCCCCGCAGACACCGGGTAGTAGTCATCATCCGCTGCTTGGAAAGGAAATGTGAGGAGGAAATGACCTCTGGACGGTGATTAAGGTTATTTGTTAGACCTTTCTGTTAGTGGGGAGTGAAGGCTCCAGGCATCGGCTCAGTGGCGCCCCCTTGTCCCCATCGCTGCAGTGTCCCCCCACTCCGCTCTGCAGTCAGACTCTCCTGTGGACATGACATACACCCCTCACGCTGCCTGCTTTCACACGGCATCCGTTCTGTATTTTTGGTGATATTATTAGTCTCGTCGTCACCTAGCCGACCTCATCCTACCATTTAGAATATTTAAAATGCCTTTGTTCAAACGCAGATGTAGCAGAGCTGAGTGGGTTTATGCTGTGGGGCTGAGTTAGCCATCTATGACAGATCCTGGCCATTATTTTTTAGCCTAGCGCAGTCGGCTCTGCTACATCAGCGCGTAGGATTTGCAGCGTTATACGAATGAAAACATCAGTTTATCAGATAATCTCATTGTGGGGCGCGCAGGGAACTCCGCAGCAATATTTCCTATCATAAGGTAGGACGGAGTTGCACTTTCTGTGTACGTGTAAGCGGTGACTGCTGCAGCACATAAAGGCCGCGCAGGCACGTGACACGTACGGCAGCAGAGCCCTCGTGTCGCAGAGCATCCGTGCGGGGGATCTTCAGCGTAGTGTGGGACCGGTCAGATCTTTAGGGGCTGCATTGGACAGATAGGACATAGCTGAGTTGGTCAGATGTAGCAGAGCTGAATGTTGGTTGTCAGACACTTTTTAAAGGGGTTTCCCCAGATAAAAATTATTTATCGAGTAACGAGCCTTGTAGGTTTAACGTCGGCCATGTTGGTTGTCAGACAGTTCTTAAAGGGGTTTCCGGGTTCAGATAAAGGTTAACGAGCCCTGTAGGTTTAGCGTCGGCCATGTTGGTTGTCAGACAGTTCTTAAAGGGGTTTCCGGGTTCAGATAAAGGTTAACAAGCCCTGTAGGTTTAACGTCGGCTGTGTTGGTTGTCATACAGTTCTTAAAGGGGTTTCCGGGTTCAGATAAAGGTTAACGAGCCCTGTAGGTTTAACGTCGGCCGTGTTGGTTGTCAGACAGTTCTTAAAGGGGTTTCCGGGTTCAGATAAAGGTTAACGAGCCCTGTAGGTTTAGCGTCAGCCATGTTGGTTGTCAGACAGTTCTTAAAGGGGTTTCCGGGTTTAGATAAAGGTTAACGAGCCCTGTAGGTTTAGCGTCGGCCATGTTGGTTGTCAGACAGTTCTTAAAGGGGTTTCCGGGTTCAGATAAAGGTTAACGAGCCCTGTAGGTTAAGCGTCGGCCATGTTGGTTGTCAGACAATTCTTAAAGGGGTTTCCGGGTTCAGATAAAGGTTAACGAGCCCTGTAGGTTTAACGTCGGCCGTGTTGGTTGTCAGACAGTTCTTAAAGGGGTTTCCGGGTTCAGATAAAGGTTAACGAGCCCTGTAGGTTTAACGTCGGCCGTGTTGGTTGTCAGACAGTTCTTAAAGGGGTTTCCGGGTTCAGATAAAGGTTAACGAGCCCTGTAGGTTTAGCGTCGGCCATGTTGGTTGTCAGACAGTTCTTAAAGGGGTTTCCGGGTTCAGATAAAGGTTAACGAGCCCTGTAGGTTTAACGTCGGCCGTGTTGGTTGTCAGACAGTTCTTAAAGGGGTTTCCGGGTAAAGATAAAGGTTAACAAGCCCTGTAGGTTTAACGTCAGCCATGTTGGTTGTCAGACAGTTCTTAAAGGGGGTTTCCGGGTTCAGATAAAGGTTAACGAGCCCTGTAGGTTTAACGTCGGCCGTGTTGGTTGTCAGACAGTTCTTAAAGGGGTTTCCGGGTTCAGATAAAGGTTAACGAGCCCTGTAGGTTTAGCGTCGGCCATGTTGGTTGTCAGACAGTTCTTAAAGGGGTTTCCAGGTTCAGATAAAGGTTAACGAGCCCTGTAGGTTTAGCGTCGGCCATGTTGGTTGTCAGACAGTTCTTAAAGGGGTTTCCGGGTTCAGATAAAGGTTAACGAGCCCTGTAGGTTTAATTTCGGCCATGTTGGTTGTCAGATACTTTTTAAAGGGGTTTCCAGTTTCAGATAAAGGTTATACATTATATCAATTACTCACTGTTTTCAGGATCTCTGCTTGCTGTCATTTATAAGAACTTACATGTAATGGACACTAAGATGCAGCTCTGGTAGCCTAGATCAGGGGTCAGCAAGCTGCAGCACTCCAGCTGTTGTGAAAGTACAACTCCCAGCATGCATACTTGCTCTGCTCTTCTCAGAACTCTCATAGAAATGAATGGAGCATGCTGAGAATTGTAGTTTCACAACAGCTGGAGTGCCGGAGGTTGTTGAACCACTGGCCTAGATGGATATTGGCCAAGTGCTCGATCGGTCGTCTGCTCTTCCTTTCAGTACGTGCAGGCTCGGCCTGACCCCTTATACCCTCGACGTCTGCTGCTGGGCGAGAGCTGGGACGCCCCCATAGGTATCTGATGAGCGTCTGGTCCTGCTGAATTCAGCACATTCGGACAATGCTGGTTTGGAGTGCAAGGCCACCAGAGGTGTAGCTCGTGCAGAGATTCGATGAGACTCCCCTGCTTCCATGCAGAGTGACGTGGCCCGCACTAAAGGCCCCTTTCACACGTCAGTGGATCACAGGTGGTTTTCCACGGACCGTTGTTTTTTACGTGTTTGGTCTGCGGATTTCACTGACCATTGGTAGGAGATGCTCTGGAAAATAATTTTCAGCCTAGCAGTGTCCGTGGAATACGGATGATACAGGAGGGCAAAGAATAGACCGAACACGGATCCTTCGTGGACATCTTCATGGATGAACCACTGACCGTCTTCTCACGGAAATCATCCCTGATCACAGATGTGTGAAAGAGGCCTAAAACGCAAAAAAGTGTTACAGTACATTCCCAATGACCGAGGGAGGGCCGCAGATACGGTGTGGGTGGTCAGTAACACATACATGGCGGTGCTATGTCACAAATACTGCACACCGACAAAGTACCGCTATACCACGAACGCTACGTGTATTGCACACATACATCCTGCTCCCTGACCACATACTGTATACTGCCCGCATAATACAGCTATATATGTACATCACAAATACATGCATATGTATTATGCGCACACATACATACACATTGCAGATATATATTACACATACACATATGTATGCATGTATTTGTAATGTACATATATATATATATACATTAAACACACATACACATATTACATGTACATGCATACACATATATATATATATATATATATATATATATATATATATTACAAATAAAGGCATGCATATTACACACATACACACACACATTACACATACTGGTGGAGAGGAGCCTGCTTCCTTTGAGCTGACCTCTGCTTCCCCCACCAGCTTCTGCTTTGATCAAGTTACAACAGCCAGTAAGACTCTGGCTGCTGTAACTTTCTGCTGTACACGCAGTGGAGAGGGGAAAGGCAGGACTTTGAGACCCACGTCCACATCTGTACCTGATTTCACCCGGTGCTGCGCCCCCCCCCCCCATTGTTAGGGAGCCTTCACATGCTGCTGATTTTGTTGCAGAATTTTCTACAACTTAAAGGGGTATTCCCATCTCGGACAATGGTGGCATGTCGCTAGGATATGCCCCCATTGTCTGATAGGTGCGGGTCTCACCGCTGGGACCCGCACCTACAACGAGAACGAAGCAGGGAGCGCTATGGCTGGAGGACCCCGGATTTCCCAGGGTCCGTCCACCACCAAGCGCTGCTCCCATAGAAGTGAATGGGAGCGCACAGTGCATGCGCGGCCCATGCTGCCATTCATTTCTATGGGGCAGACGGAAATAGCCGAGCCAGCGCTCGGCTATTTTCGGCGGCCCCATAGAAATGAATGGAGGGCGGCTGTGCATGCGCATTGCGCCCTCCGTTCATTTCCCCGCTCCGTTCTCATTGTAGGTGCGGGTCCCAGCGGTTGGACCTGCACCTATCGGACAATGGGGGCATATCCTAGCGATATGCCACCATTGTCTAAGATGGGAAAAGGGGTTGTCTCCCTTCAGTAAATGGCATTTATCACTTAGAGAAAGTTAATACCAGGCCCTTACTAATGTATTGTGATTCTCCATATTGCTTCCTTCGCTGGCTGGATTCATTTTCCATCACATTATACACTGCTCGTTTCCATGGTTACAACCACCCTACAGTCCATCAGCGGATCTTTCTTGTTGATCTATCAGTTAACCACTGATTTTCATCCATTGGAGTCAACAAGGAAGGTTTCCATTGAATGACAGCAAGCGGAGATCTTGAAAGGAATAAGGAGGTGATACAGAAAGCATGTTGGAAATGTACAATGTGTTGAAGCTGGAACACCCCCTTTGACCTGATACAGATCTGCTTGGTAGGATGGAGATTTTTTCGACAAGGCCAGCGTGCTCTGTAAGGATTTTTCGGTGTTGTCGGTACATGTCAGTGTGTGACCATAAATACCGCCGCCCGCCATCTGGTCACCATGGAAGCAGCTATTTCAAGAACGTAGCCCGTATAGGTGGCCGATTAAGTCATGACAGAGGTAGATAATGGGCAATCATGTGGCATCTGAATGATGTCAGATTAGACGTGTCCAGAGCAGCCGATCACTTCATCTTTCCAATGATGCCTTGCACTGCAGCACGCTCCTGTACGAGCAGGATGTGCAGCTCCCGGTGCATGAACAGAATCCCGCAACTGCAGTAAACACTGACACACAGAGGTAGTAACTTGCATTACACTGTAGCTTTACATGCCATTTCTGGACACCCTTATGGACACATGCCCCCTACCGCTCCATTTATTTTTAGTTGGGACTGTTGGAGATAGTACAGTCTCATGGGGAATGAATGGAGTGACAGGGCGCATGCAATAACTGTCGCTCCACATTAGGGCCCCCGTTCTCGGGATTGGTGGGGTCTCAACAGTCATACTGCCAAGATCCTTCAGGCCACTTTGGGCACAAGGACCCAGCTGCTGCCTCTGCTCCCCCTATAGCTAGACTTAGGCCGCAATCACACGAACGCGGTTTGGTTCCGCAAATTTGGCTCGGGCGCGGACCCATTCACTTCAATGGGGCCGCAAAAGATGCGGACAGCACTCCGTGTGCTGTCCGCATCCGTTGCTCCATTCCATGGCCCTGCAAAAATTATAGATCATGTCCTATTCTAGGCTTTTCTAATGGGCCGCAAATTGCGGAAGGCACCCGGGAGGGATCTAGGTTTTTCGGATCCGCAATTTGTGGACGGCGAAACACGGCACGTTCGTGTGCACGAGCCCTTAAGCGAATAAAATTGTGGACTTAACCGTTCATTGACCACAACAACTGTCACCCACCTTTCCAAGGCGAGGTGGCCATGTAATTACGTCACATGATGGCGTACGTGTCATCAAATGCATGACCCGGGATGGTCATTGGAGGAAAATTCCTTAAAGGCATATGGTTAAGCTACATGCAGCACTTCAGATCTCTTTCTTCCTTTGTGAATTGAATGGAGTTTATTACGTATAGTTTTTAACTAATTGACACATTTTCTGTAGAAATTTGCATAATTTCATCGTTTTGTGCCGACTCCTATTGTGCTGGGAAGAAGTGACAGTCTGACAATGGCGAAGGAAGGAAGTTTATTATAACGAAACTCATCATGAATAGACCGCCCTGTCATAGTTTTCCATTAACAAACCCGTCGTGCAAATATGACACATGGTACGTGCCAAAAACATAAAAAATACTACATCTACTAGTAGAATTAAAGGGTACCCGACGCCATGAAAATGCAGGGCATCATGTTGTAGAGCAGAAGGAGCTGAGCAGATTGATATATAGTTTTGTGGCAAAAGATTCAGCGAAACAAGTAGTTTATTCACTTAAACCTCTGCTCTTTCTGAGCTCAGCAGCTTTGTGGGCGGTCCTATCGGTGACTGACTACTGTCTATGCATCATGGCTGCCGAGCTCAGAAAGAGCAGACATTTAAATGAATAAATTGCAAGTTTTCCTTAGTCTTTTGCCATAAAACCATATATCAATCTGCTCAGCTCCTCCTGCTCTATAACATGCTGCCTGCAGATTTCTCAACATTTTTAGTATGACAGCTTCCCTTTAAGACCTTTAAATGCTATTTAGCTGAATAATGTTCAAAATATTCCGGAATTTGGGATTTAAAGCTGGATCTTCTGAAATTTTACCCACTACAAAAACTAGTGGGGGGTGAATGCGTCCTTAGGATCACCATACCTTTAAATTGCGCAAGATACTTTGTATTAGGGGCAGATTGACTATTGGGACAATGTCCAAGGGTCCGAGCTAGAGGGGGCCAGAAAAGTGTGTAAAGTGGTTGTCATCTAGTAGTTCATACATGTTTCAGTCACCAGAGGGAGACACCGAGCACAGGAGAAAGCCCCTCTTGAAAAATACTTTGAAAACTGTGACTAATTCTAAGGGTACTTTCACACTTACGCTGTGAGGATCCGGAAACCCATATGCAAACGGACAGCATTTGTTTCCGGATCCGGATTCGTCTAATAAATGCATTGTAATACCGGATCTGTCTCTCCGGTGTCATCCGGAAAACCGGATCCGGTATTTTTTTTTTTTCACAGATTTAAAGGTCTGCACATAAAACCGGATCTATTTTTGCGGAACACTTTGTACCGGATCCGGCATTTATACATTACAATGGAAATTAATGCCGGATCCGGCATTTTGGCAAGTGTTCCGGAATTTTCTCCGGCCAGATACCGTAAAGGGACTGAACTAAAGACATCCTGATGCATACTGAATGGATCGCTCTCCATTCAGAATGCATTAGGATAAAACAGAAGCTTTTTTTTCCGGTATTGAGCCCCAAGGACAGAACTCAATACCGGAAAACTTGAACGCTAGTGTGAAAGTAGCCTAAATCACAATCAGAAGGAATACACTTAAATGTATTAAATATGTTTTTTATTGTTTTACCATTTACAGTTTAAGATACTGATATTTATGCCCTTATACACAGAATATGCTAAAAATGCCTCAATACCTCTGGCACCCCAACTAAATGGAGAACAAGGTTCCTATGGCAAGGATTCCGGCAGTGGCTTCTAAGGGCCAGTTCACACAGCAGACTTTTGGTGTGGATTCCGGTGGGAGCTGTGTGGTGTCTGCCTTCCATTATTTTCAATAAAAAGCAGCGCTGCAGTTCCTGGGCCAGCAGTTTATTGCCATGGCCGCGCCAAGAAGCAACATGTCTCTTATTGGCATGGTGTCCAGACGGATGCAGCTTAAAGCCGCGGCAGGTGTCCGCTCGCAGTTTAGCTCCATTCAGTAGAGCGAAGTCTCCGCGGCATTCAAAAGTGAACAACCAGGGCAGAAAAAGCAGCGGTGTACGCAGTAGATTTTGACAGCGTTAAAATCCATTGTGTGAACCGACCCTGATAGTAGAAGAAGAGCTGGCCTTCCTTAACGGCTTTTCCTAACTGCCATGGACCTCACTCCTAAGGCCAGCTCTGCTTGGTATCACCTTCTATTTGATGAGATCGCCATCGCTATTGTAAAATGTGGGTTAAGGAACCGCTGATTCTCTGGTCCCAGAGGTGGATATTCTGTTGTGTCACGACTCGAGTGTCATTGGTTTGACCGTCCCATAACGATGTCCTATTAGGACAACTCTTGCCTAACCTTTGGTTTTCTATTTTGAACCACCATCTGTAAGCTTCAAAGGAGAGTGACTCCAGCTCTGGTAGACTTGAGGTATCCTTGTTTTATATGGACGGCCTTTCATCTGAATGGTCACCATATAATATTGCTTTTCCACGATGGTCCCAGAGGTGGATAATCTCTTTTTATGTCACAAATGTCTTTGGTTTGACCGTCCCATTACAAGGTTGTCCTATTAGGACAACCCTTGCTTAACCTTTGGTTTTCTATTTTGAACCACCATCTGTAAGCTTCAAAGGAGAGTGACTCCAGCTCTGGTAGACTTGAGGTATCCTTGTTTTATATAGACGGCCTTTCATCGGAATGGTCGCCATATAATACTACATTTTCATTGCAGCTATCATTTTAGCGAGGTTGTTTCTTATGAGAAAATGGCTGAAGTTGACCTTTGAGAAGGTCTGGTCCAAAGTCACCCACCCACAGAATTACAGTTGCAGAGCCTAAGTATTTCTGGGTTTCTCCAATGTTTTTTCAACAATTATTATGTTTTATTTTAGATGGGTGTGTGATTTATATGTCCTCCATGTTCCTTAGATACCCAGTCACAGGTGACCTTTATCTGCAAGAGCTTCCTACCAGGTGAGGTGATCCTAGGGATGAAGAATAATTTGGAAGGTTCAGAAGACATGGGACAATAGTATTAAGCTGAGCAAATATGTTACCATCACTGTACTGAGCCAAAACTAAAACTACTGTTGTTGACCTCTACAAGTTTCCATTTTGGGATTAGTGCTCTTCTTAATCCATCCGGTCTTTGTTTAGCTTTTACAATATTGTACTTGCAGTAGATGATTGTCTTTATGTGAGGATCTTATGCTTCCAGGAGCCTGCATGAGGCTGGTGGGAACAAGGTGAAAGTGTATTTGTTACCTTTGGTCTCCAAGGAAGTTGTTTGGCATCATTAGGCATGAATAATGTCCTTCTTGTTGAGCGAACCTAAGCGCGTGGCAATGTTTTTGTGAAAACATAGGAGATAAAAAGTTTAATTCCTCTTTTTAGCCTGTGGTCTAAATGTTGTCCATACAAACAAAAAAGACGTCACGTGGAAATGTTGTGTGTGCCATTCCACTTTAGGATTTGTATGCCCTTGGGTGGTGGTTGGATTTTTTTACCTTTCCCCTTGTAGTAAGGTATTTTTTTTAAATCACGGTAAAGTATTGATTTGTAGTAATCAACAATGAACCAATCAGAAGTTAACTTCGAGAGATCTACCCTCAGGGGTGGATTATAGGGAGGACAAAATGGGCAATTGCCCAGGGGCCTCCACAAATGAGAGACCTTTGCCTCTCAGTTCTTCTTCTTCCTCCATTGCTAACCAGATGAAATCCAGTCCTTCAGTGATTTCCCAAATAACAGACATCAGTGTTGGCCGGCCCCTATAGACATAAGAGTGTGATTTAGCTATCCTGTTGACAAGCATGGCTACCCATTTT
Source organism: Bufotes viridis (assembly GCA_033119425.1). Classification (NCBI taxonomy): domain Eukaryota; kingdom Metazoa; phylum Chordata; class Amphibia; order Anura; family Bufonidae; genus Bufotes; species Bufotes viridis. Next base: position 70,715,802 of record CM065592.1, read on the forward strand.
CTGGAGAGAGAACCTTCAACAGTTTTCTTGCCAAGAAGCCACCACCATTCTTCTACTCATAAGAAAAAGAAAAAATATTTGGTAGGCAATTAACATTCCCAATTTCCCCATTACAAAGCACATTTCGCTTGGCCAATGGAGAAGTGAGATGGCTAGTAACCTCTGGTGACCTTTCCTTGGAGAAAACAATGCTTTTACAATTTTTTCCCCAAGAGCAGACATCGAAGAGTGTAAAAAATTTATCTAAAGGCGCCCATACATATTTGATTAAAGGTGTTGTCCACCAGAGTCATGTCAGCGCTGAAGCCAACGGTTGGCTGTGATGGAGACAGAGTAGCCGGCAAGGAGGACCAGAGCGATGGGGAGCAAGTTAGTATGAACCTTTCTGTAGGGGAGGCAGGCTGGCGGCACCTGTGAGAAATTATGTATTTCCAGAAAGCACCGTTAAAGGGGTTCTCTCATCTGAGACAATCTGGGCATATCGCTAGGAACCATCGCTGGCTATTTCTGTGGGGCCATAGAAATGAATGGGAGCGGTGGCCGGTCATTCTCTTCTATGGGGAGAGGGCTTGGTGGTGGCCGGACCAGAGTCCCCCAACGACCACTTTGCCCGCTCCGTTCTCAATATAGGTGTGGGTCCCAGCGGTGGGACTGCTTCATGTGTATGAGCTCCTCTCCAGAGGGCTCCTCTCATCATTGAAAACGAGTAGTAAGGTAAGTAGGCATATGGGTCTACCAAAGATCATCTTGAGATTAATGTTAAAGATTTCTAGAAATTGATTGACAACTCAAGTCATTCCTCAGTCCCTTCTGTCAGTGCATGGGTTCTGAAGGCCTTCAGTATGTAGTAGGACATGATCTCTAGTTGGATGAAGACACCTTTAAAGAGCATCCGTCAGCAGGATCGACCCTATTAAACAAGGCACATTGTTCCCGAGAAAAGAGAAATTTCGTACTTTATGACAATGAGGGCTTCAGTGCCCCAAGGGGCTTGGCCAGCACTAGAAACCTGAGAAGCAGAGGTGCACTGACTCGCTGGGTCCCACCTCTCGGTGCACTGAAACATTAATTTGCGCAAAGAATAAAAGTTTTTTTCTCGGGAACGCCACAACCAATTTTCTCAAGGCAGGTATAATTTTAATCAGCAGGATCAACCACACCAGATAGTACACTTGGTTTATTAGGATTGATTCAGCAGACAGGTCCACTATAAATTCGTTCCCCAGGTAAAGTCTTTTACCTTTCCCAGAAGCTTTTTTACTTGGCTTTATAAATCCGAACGCTGCAAATTACTGGCAATACAATATACTTTTTAGTATATTGGGCAAACTAAATTTTTGTTCTTTTTTTTGAAAGACTAGAATCAAATGATGAGAGTGGATTAGTGTTTAGGGTTATCCGCCACTTCCATAATAGAAAAACTATCAAAAAAACAATATACTCCATTAATAATCTCAAGGTCAGAATTAGATCTGTATGGAAAATGTCTCCAGACACTATTACATCCTGAAAAATGACTTGTTTAAAGCTCAGAAATTAACAAAATAGCTCCGTTCCTAAAAAAAAAACAGAGCCCACCTCTCCATGGACAGGTATTGTCCTGGTGTTGAAGCTCAACTCCATTGAGTGAATGGAGGGCACACCACACAAGCATGGCCCCCTCTCCATTCACCGCTATGGGACTGCCGGAAATAACTGAACCGACCCTGTATTCTTGGAACTCCCATACCGGTGACTAGACGGCGGCCACGCTTGCGCAGTGTGCTATCTTTCACTATAGGGTTCCTATTCTGGTGTTAGGAGCAGGTCACAGAGGTGGGGCCCACACCTATCTGACATTGATGGCACATCCTAGCGATATGCCACCAGTGTCTTAGATGAGACAACCCCTTTCACACGAAAAAAGTTTCCTCGCGGCTGTGTACATCACGGTTCAGCTGAGGTTTCTGCTAGAGGGATACGGTAATATTCAGACATATCCCTCAGAGGTTCATTAACTTCAGTGAGGCAGACGGAGTCCAAATGATTAATCTTTGGACTCTGCCTCACCTGCCTGCCATCTCTGTACTTCTTCTTGGCAGCATGGTGGACTACACTATTGCGTCCTCCAAATTCTTGGTTCAGTTTTGCCTTCAGCCTTTGTCACCATTACTGGTCATCAGACCTTTCTCCAGTATAGATACTAACACCACCCGTCCGTGATATAAAATCCCAATCGCTTAGGCGAATGTATGTAGCCTGCATTTTTGGTCCTTTATTTCTTTTCTCCAAAGTGAAGAGCTGCATCTGCCCCCCCCCCCTCCTCTCTTCCGAGCTGAATATTTACTGTTTGATGACTGAACCTGCAGGTGAAGAGATGCCCCTTTCCATATGTTACAACATTTACTTCTGATGTATTTCCAAAAATATACAATGATGTACTGTACACCCTTTCATGTTACCCCTCTTTGGCAGCGCGGAGCAGGCCAAGTTACTAATAATCGTGGAAACACGGATGAGTGGTGGCCTCGTGAGTAGAAGGCTATAGTTCCACTATAGGATATAGTTGGCCATTTGCACAACTAAAGTTGTTGTGTTGCCCTAGGCTTAGCCATAAATTCACATGAATACTAATAAAGCCTCATTCACACGTCAGTGTTCCACGGACGTGCGCTGTACGCGTTCTCCACGGACATCACACGTCCCCATTGTGTATTCACACAGTGTTTTAGCACGGTCACTGGGTCTGTTTTTTTTTTAGCACGGATGTATGCTCTATTTTGTCCGTCACGCCCATTATAGTCTATGGGTCCATGAAAACCACGAATGGCATCCGTGTTTCACGGATCATTAGGAAGAGATGCTTTGAAAAAAAAAAATGTCAGCTGTTCAGCGTCAGTGAAACACGGATGACACACGGAAACCAAAAACGGACACACAGACCCAACACGGATCCTTCACAGACATCTTCACGGAGGCATCACTGACCACCTTTTCACGGATTTAAGCACGGACACGGACGTGCGAATGAGGCTTAACTGTAATGCAATGTGGATATTCCATACATTTCTAGCTGTAGAATAACCATGGTGTCGTCTGTTCTGTCGTGCAGAGGATTAGATATTTTTCCCCTAGCTGAATTTTCACTTTTGGCTGGAAATTTCCTTTAAATGCCAGCAAAACAGTCAATAGTCAGGGAATGTTAGCATGTTTTCTCCCTCAGCGATACATTAGTACTGCATGAATAATCATGTGTTGTATGCTTGTAGGAAAGTGTGGCATTTTGTATTTTTTATTTTTTTTGCTAGTGCTACGTTTTTGCAGAACAGGGTTGTATCGCACATGATGACTATTGCTGACGATAGGAACATGATGACTGAGCTCCTGGATACTGTGTACATTGCTAGCTGGAGAGTGAAGCTATACCATTCATCACATGATGAGCTCTCTTCCCACCTGACCGAGCATGCCGACACGCAACATTTGCATTTAATTAAAGGTTATTCGAGGGCAGTTTTTAATTATTGCATTCTACTCATTTTAGGCTAAAAATCTGTTTTACAATTGATCTTTATTAAACATTTTCAGCAGTTTTTTTTCTGAGATACAGGGGTTAAGTAACTTCTGATGGCCCATGTAGAGCTCTTATCTCTGATCTCCTCACCTCATAAACATTCATTTACGCCATATTCTTAGCAGTTTGATAAGAATGTAGCTATAATAAGTGTTTATGAGGTCAGGAGATCAGAGATAAGAGCTCTACATGAGCCGTCAGTTGATGGGACTCAGTAAACAGAAAGGTATTTTCCACCTTTATCTCAAAAATGGCAGAAATTTTTTAATAAAGACATTTAATTGCAAAAATGATTTTTAGACCCAAATGGGTAGAATGCTGTAACTTAAATTTAATGACCTTGAAGGTGTTCATGGCCTTTAAACATGAACACGGCCAACAAAACCAATACTAGACTGATGTGTTCATCAGGCTTTATTACATAACCATATTTCTCATAAGAAAGAAAAATCCAGCTCAGCTCGGGTGACTCGTATTCATAGACTTTATTCCAGCGGTAAAAACTTCATACAAAATGCGAAAAACTGTTGCGCGTTTCAGACCTCCATAATATCTGGGTCCTTCTTCATGACAAAAGGTGTGTTTGTCATGAAGAAGGACCCAGATATTATGGAGGTCTGAAACGCGCAACAGTTTTTCGCATATTGTATGAAGTTTTTACCGCTGGAATAAAGTCTATGAATACGAGTCACCCGAGCTGAGCTGGATTTTTCTTTTTTTCTTTCTTCTGATTGCATACTTCCGCATCCAGGTGCGGCATCCGTGCACAGAGGGTGTTCTACAGCTGGTGAGAGCTGCCTTGCTTCTTTCTTATCATATTTCTCATACGTTGAAAAAAGAAATACTGGATCCAGCTCTCCAATTCCTTTATTGAAGCTTCATAAAATCTTTACACACATCAGGACAAACACCGCAATGTGACGCGTTTCGGATCTCTAGACATATGGATCCTTCATCATGATCCATATTTCTCATACGTGTACTGTCTACTTTTTCTGCAGATAGCACACTGACCCATTAATTTCTGTGGGGCCATCTACGCATCCAGATTTTTTCCAGATCCAAGTGCCCGTTCCGCAAATTATAAAACATGTCCTATTTTTTTCCGTATTGCACACAAGAATAGTGATTTCTATTGACGGGTGTGAGAGAAATGCGGAGTCCACACAAAAGGTATCCATATTTTGTGGATCCATCATTTGCAGACTGAAATACGGAGGTGCACATGAGGCCAAAGTGATTGGTGCACTTCATTTCTTGGCAATCACCTGTGCCGCTAAGTTAAAAAAGCCTTGCACCCCAATAGAAAATGTCAATGAAGTTGAAAAGTGTCTTACTACTGCTGGTCCTTCCTAGTGACAAACCCAGTGTCTGGTGACCTTAAAGAGGTATCAGAGGCGGAGATTAAGAGCTCATTTTCATCCCTTCCTTACCAGAATCCCAGAGGAGCATGTATGGCCTATAAGTCTCCTCACGCCGATTAAGGTGCTCTCTAACCAAGGAGATATACTACTCCCCTAATTTCTGAGTTAGGCCTCTCACCCAGTTAAGCTAGTACTCTCTGCACTGATGAGGGGCAATCACCCCGAAACAGCTGTCTGCAGATGAGGTGCTGGCTTATTTAATATCCGAGTCATCTCTCAAGGCTTATTTAAAGGGTTGAACATTGACTTATAGGATAGCTGCCTTACATTTGGTGGCATCAGAGGCAGTGCTTGTTCAAAGCTCATTTACATCCCTTTCTTCCCAGAATTCCAGAGGAGCATGTATGGCCTATAAGTCTCCTCACGCTGATTAAGGCGCTGTCTCCCCAAGGAGAGAGATAGTACCCCCCAAATGGTGACCTTAAAAACTGAGGTGTAGAAAAGCATCTTGGGTAGACTGTCACATGCCAGTCTACCTAGTCTATTCTAGGAACTGGGGTGTACCTATAGGGTCGTGTGAATAAAGTGTTCATGATGCTCAACAGAGAAAGCCCAAAGTGCCGGGAGATACTTAGATACTTCCAGTAGAGTAAGGCCCCTTTCACACTTCCGTCCCGCCGGATCCGCCACAACGCATGACAACTGAAAGCATTTGTAGACGGATCCGGATTGCGGATCCGTCTACAAATGCATTGCAAGTGCAGTTCCGTCTCTCCGTTTGCCATGCGGAGAGACGTATCCGTCTTGTATTTTTTTCACTGTTTTAAAGGTCTGCGCATGCGCACACCTGAAGGACGGATCCGTCCTTCAGTCTTTTTTTAATGCCCAATGTAAGTCAATGGGACTTAAGGCCTGATCAGGCGTTCAGCCATGTGTTCAGGCTTTTCAGGGCGGAGATAAAACCGCAGCATGCTGCAGTTTTATCTCCGTCCTGAAAAGTCAAAAAGACTGAACGGAAGACATCCTGATGCATCCTGAACGGATTTCTCTCCATTCAGAATACATTGGGATAATCCTGATCAGTATCTTTCCGTCCTAGAGCCCCGAGGACGGAACTCTAGGACGGAAAGTAAAAACGCTAGTGTGAAAGTAAACCCTCAAAGCGACCCTCTGGTTCACGAAAAAAAAATCATATTAACTAGAAAATGAACAGAACACTTACATGGTGACTTCCTTTCCATATATTTGGCTATAGATCCACCAATTCCAGGATTCCTTATCTGTCCTACTTGTCGCTTGAGCAGTGCTGGCCAATCCAAGAACAGCAGGAGGTGTCTTGAACTACCAAAACACACTGTGCACCAGGTAGTCTCTGAAGCGGTGTGGCCTCTTGGCCGGCAGAATAGGAGACCAGGACTTAGCAGATCTGCAACTAAAACTATGAACAGGAGGTCATCATGTGAGTGCTTTGGTAATTCCTAAGTTCATGAGAATTTTTTTCTTGAACTGGAGGGTCCTTTTAAAGACACAAAAACGTACTGAAAGTCATAGCTCAGCTGCAGCATAGTTGTCCAGGTGTAAAGGAAGGTCATTGTATTGGAGGAGGACTGGGAATATATGATGGGAGGTGGAGTGATTAGGCTGGGATAACACGGGAGGTGAAGTTGATAGGTCTGAAGCTGTCAGAGATGCCAGCACAATGCAGTGGGATGTAGTTTGTGATGGCAGAAAACATCAGAATATGAATCTGTTCGCCAGGAGAACTAGGGTCACAGACAAGCACAAAAAACATAATCAGAAAACTCCTTTAAGTCAGGTAAAGCCATAGTTTTTCATTACCCACATCTGGTGCCACTAGGTGTTGGATTTCCCAAGATTCAAAAAGCACCTAGAAAAAGTAATTCCTGTCCTTTTGTGACTTTCAGGACCCATTCTGTTAAATAAAGCTGTGATCTCTCCTAAAAATACTTTCTAATACTTATTTAAAGGCTATACTTTGCACAGTTCAAAAGTTGGCTTTGGGTGAAGATCTTCGAGTGTTATACTGTAGAAGAATATGACCCACTTGGACCTTTATTGCAACAAAACCTATGTAAAGTGACTTCGAAAACTGAGGATCAGAGACTGTAGCATGTCAAGACCTTCAATAAGATCTAATGACTGTGATTATGTGGACTGGAGTGGACCTTTGACAACCTCGAAGAAAAAATTGTCATCATACTGAATGATAGTCATACTCAATAAAATCCCAAATTGAGGTGAGGCCTTCTAACAGGATCACTCATAAATACTGGATAATTAGGTATTTTGGATGTAGTTATCCAGGTTAGCCAAGTACCTTATACTCAAACAAATTACCTCAAAGAACCTCCATGGTAATGTTCTCCATATTAAAAGCACCAAATTGGTTGACCGTACCACATGGAAAGATGGCATGTTCCCCTTGGGGTACATGTGACACAGGGTGAGAACTAAAGTGAGACATACACTTTAGTCTAGTTTCACACCTGCGGCTGTCCTCACCGGCATAGAATGCAGGGAATCAGCCTGCCAAAAAACTGTTTTTTGTTCGACCAAGTGGATAGGTCTGCACTGCACTGTGCACTCTTTGTCAACTGATCATGAATAGAGCTGGTGGTGCACAAGCTATGTTAACTGATGGTAAACTGAGGCAGTAGTGCACACTGTATGTCACCTGAATGTGAACTGAGCTGGTATTGCACACTCTATGTCAACTGATCATGAACTGAGCCAGTAGTGCACACTGTATGTCTATTGATCGTGAACTCGGCCGATAGGGCACACTCTGTCAATTGATAGTGAACTAAACTGGTAGTGCACTTTCTATGTCAGCTAATGGTGAACTGAGCCAATAGTGCACACACTATGTGAACTGATTGTGAACTGAGCCAGTAGTATGCTGTGCACTCTATGTCAACTGATCATGAATAGAGCTGGTAGTGCACATGCTATGTAAAATTAATGTGAAGTGATCCAGTTGCACACACTATGTGAACTGATTGTGAACTAAGCCAGTAGTCGACACACTATATGAACCTGATCGTGAACTCAGTCAGTAGTGGAAACACTATGTGAACAGACTGTAAAATGCGCCAGTAGTGCGCACACTATGTGAACTGATAATGAACTGATTCTGTAGTGTGCACACTGTGTAAACTGATCGTGAACTGATCCAGTAGTGCGTGTACTATGTGAACTGATTGTGAACTCATCCAGTAGTGTGCACACTATGTGAACTGATCGTGAACTGATCCAGTAGTGCGTGTACTATGTGAACTGATCGTGAACTGAATCAGTAGTACGCACACTATGTGAACTGATCGTGAACTGATCCAGTAGTGTGCACACTATGTGAACTGATCCAGTAGTGTGCACACTATGTGAACTGATCGTGAACTGATCCAGTAGTGTGCACACTATGTGAACTGATCGTGAACTGATCCAGTAGTGCGTGTACTATGTAAACAGATCGTGAACTCATCCAGTAGTGTGCACACTATGTGAACTGATCGTGAACTGATCCAGTAGTGTGCACACTATGTGAACTGATCCAGTAGTGCGTGTACTATGTGAACTGATCGTGAACTGATCCAGTAGTGTGCACACTATGTGAACTGATCGTGAACTGATCCAGTAGTGTGCACACTATGTGAACTGATCGTGAACTGATCCAGTAGTGTACACTCTATGTGAACTGATTGTGAACTCATCCAGTAGTGTGCACACTATGTGAACTGATCGTGAACTGATCCAGTAGTGTGCACACTATGTGAACTGATCGTGAACTGATCAGGTAGTGTGCACACTATGTGAACTGATCGTGAACTGATCCAGTAGTGTGCACACTATGTGAACTGATCGTGAACTGATCCAGTAGTATGCACACTATGTGAACTGATCGTGAACTGATCCGGTAGTGTGCACACTATGTGAACTGATCGTGAACTGATCCAGTAGTATGCACACTATGTGAACTGATCGTGAACTGATCTGGTAGTGTGCACACTATGTAAACGGACCGTGAACTGATCCAGTAGTGTGCACACTATGTGAACTGATCGTGAACTGATCCAGTAGTGTGCACACTATGTGAACTGATCGTGAACTGATCCAGTAGTGTGCACACTATGTGAACTGATCGTGAACTGATCCAGTAGTGTGCACACTATGTGAACTGATCATGAACTGATTCTGTAGAGTAGATGCCAAAGTAGCACCAAATCGGACATGCTGAAATCCAACATGCCCGACCCTTCTATTCCCATTCGGGAAAGTCAGGACATCACTGTACACATTACATTGTTGGATTTAGCTGACATTCACCTGATGTGTGTGGCCAGGCTGAGAATATCATACACTCCTAGCTGCGGTGTTGATGTCCCCGTTCTCTGTTATTGCAGGTCTTGATGGTAAATTGCAGGCTTGGTGCTGCCACCAGGTCTGTGGGTCTCTGCCCACTACAAGGATCTAGGCCAGCTACTGCTTCCAGATCCGTTCTGCCGGACATTTATTACATCTGTTGCTAGGCAACTAGGCTTCAGCTCCAGAAAGAAAGGGTTGAGATTTCTCATCCCCCGAACACTTTGCTGGATGGAAAGCCAAGAAGTGCGCAGCCCCGGTAAAAGGAGCGGAAGCATTAACCCTTTCCTCATTTATCCACATGTAATTACAATGCCATACGTGATAACGACTGTACCTAGGTCATAAAAAGGTACTGTCATATAAATTACTGGAAATTGCAAAAAGAAATCACATTGATTGATGGCATCTGGGTAGTGTAGCAGCCATCGCTCATTGTAAAGACTCATACAAACCTACCTGAGGCCATGTCCCCTGCCACTGTCATTTTCCTTTTCTGAATACATTGTTTCTTCCTTCCCATCAATAGGATTACATTTTTTGGGTTAAAAAAAACTGAAATAGACCTGTTATAGATCCATATGGTTGAGCCCAGGGCTACAGAGGGACATTACTTCATGGTGGCCCTACCAGGTGTCTTACCATCGTCATATAAATGTATTGTGGTTTGCTGTAGGGGTGGGCGCTTGGCGATATGGCCTAAAATTTATATTGCGATATAATATGAAGCATGTGCGATATGCGATATATATTTTCTATATTGGGGGGTTGTTAAACTATTTATTTTTTTTCCTTCAACTTTTTATTTAATAACTATTTAGCCTCCTTAGGGGCTAGAACCCTTGTTCTATTCACCCTGATAGATCTCTATCAGGGTAAATAGGACTTGACACTGACCCTGCTGCCCTGTGCTCTGGGCACACAGCAGCAGGGAGCTGACCATAGCAGCCAGGACATCAGTAGTGTCCTGGCTGCCATGGTAACCGATCGGAGCCCGAGCATTACACTGCTGGGGCTCCGATCACAACTGCCACCAGCGGGCGAGCATCGGAGCAGCATGAATGCTTGCCGCATGAATCCAAGATGGCGCCGGCTCAGGATGGATGAAATCACTCCAGTTCTCGCGAATCTTGCGAGAACTGAAGCTTCTTCTCCCTGGCTAAGAGCGGAGCGCGCTAATTGGATGCGCTCCGTGCCAGGGAGAAGAAAGACACGCCCGGGAGAACTTTTGCAGGCCCGCCCAGTTGAGCCGAATGGCTCATTAGCATGGAAGGCGGGAAATATTGCGGGGGGCACCGCGGACAAACGGGGGCACATAGTGAAAAAAGAACAACTGAATAAGCACCATCGGGGGCCGGCAAGTAAGGGTATGTCTTTATGTTAACTTGCATTTTCAGGTGAAAGTTCCTCTTTAATGACTGGGGATATAATTACAAAAAAGGGGGTCAGTCAGCACATCCCAATGTGCAGGTGCACACTACCATGGCTAGAAACATACAGGAAAAAAAACACAATGCAGCAGCAGTCTGCAAACCAAATAAAGTACAATAATGCCATAATTATAGAAAACATTCTGGTGCTAATGCTACGCTTATTTTGCAAATTTGAGATTCTTGGCAAATACATTTTGTACAAAATTATTTGGGCCCGTCTGCCAAACGTCAAGACGATCTCTATAAGACGGGAACCTAACACTAAATACCACCTGTTATGGGCCATAATGGCCACCATAAACTTCAGGGACTGCAGGTTCCACATGCATGCCATAACGGCCTTCATTAAATCCAGGGACCCCTGACTAGCCTGTCTGCCCCATAGGCTGATTTTAATTAAAGCTGTAGCCTGCTCTCATTGTATTTATTGGAAGCCATTTGGCACCAGGAGAAGTATAGAGTGGACCCAGTATGCATGTTGGTACCTGCATCCCTCGATTTTATGATGACCATTAAGGCACATAACAGGTAGTATTTAGTGTTTGCTTCCCGTCTGATAGACATCGCCTTGACGTTTCGCAGACGGGCCCAAATAATTTAGTACAAAATGTGTTTGCCAAGAATCTCAAATTTGCAAAATAAGCGTAGCATTAGCACCAGAATGTTTTCTATAATTATGCCATTATTGTCTGCTGCATTGTCTCTTTTTCCTGGGGCTATAATCAGTTACATTTGCAGGTGTGATATACCGTATACCCTCCACAAGGCTGGGGCCACAATGTCACCACATCTGTACTGACACCATGAGTGATTGTTACCTTGTAATGGGAGTAATTAAAAAGCGATTGAGTGCGGCCTGTGATGGATGCGCTGGTGGGGATGCATCTGTCTTTCCTATGTATATAGCAATAGCTTCGTCTGACCGCTGGGGATGTAGCAGTGTTGACCACCGCGCTGACCCATTCTCTCTATACACAGGTTTCGAGTAAACACATCACATAAATCACATATTGAAAAAATTCGGCCACTTCACACAAAACAGAGACGCTGCGCTAGTACTTCAGCTTTTAATTGGTTGTTTTAATTTGTATTGATCTACTATTATAATGCCGCTGAATCTGTGCATTTCACATCCCGTAGTTTCCACTTATTTATTCACGGTCCCTTACGGTGCGCTATATTTTGTTTATTAGGTAAGGATTGCCTATCGTACCCAGACTGCTTGTGGGCTGACATGGGTGTTTTTACTGCAGTGAACATAACTGTAACAAGGTTTAAATTGTACCTGAACTTTCAACTCAACTTTATTAAAATGTATTTTAAATGAGCAAAAAAGAAATTTTGTAATATACTTTATTTTATTTTTTTGCCCAATTTTAGTTATGAAATTAGGAACCTATTATCCTGCATCGGAACAGGCTTTTAGCAGACTGGGAAAGAGGGTGGATAGAGCATTGCTGCCCCTGCCTGTGCCCGCTGTGCTAAATCCTGGCATGGTACATCAGTGAAGTCCTATGCAGAATTTTTAGTGAGTGGTACCTGTACAGGCAGGCGCAGCACTCACTATAGCCCCAGTGGAATCCTTACACCAGTACAGCGCTGACATGTCAGCGGTGTACAAGTGTACACATTTTAAAGCGCAACAGGCACTTGAACTTCAGGGACCTGGTTTGTAAGGAAAAGTAAAAAAAATAAATAAAATAAAGTACATTACAAATATTCTTTTTTTTTTTTTTTTTTTTTGCATAATAGAAAAGGTTGTAATAAAGTTTAATTGAAAGTTTAGGACATGCCAATAAGAATGGTTGCAGAGTGCTGTTGCAATTCTGTATTTTTTTGTATATTTTGCCATGGCTACGTGCACCTGCATACAGGGACGTGCTGACTGACCCCCTTGTGTTTCTGTGTAGTATATACTGGAGGGGTGGCGGCCTCCTTTCAGTCGTGCACACCTGACTAGTTTGTCTGCCCTAGAGGCTGGTTTTATTCAGAGTAAGTATAAAACTTAATTTGCACTCATAGTACCTACTAGTAGCCATTTGGCTCCAGGAGGAGTACATAGTGGGCTCAGCATGCATGTTGGTACCTGCATCCCTGGATTTAATGGAGACTGTTATGGCACTAAAGAGGTTAAAAAGCAGGGTTGATCCAGCGTGCATGCTGGGCCTGCACTCCCTTGATTTTATGTGGCTGTCATGGCCCCCAACAGGAAGAGTACATAGTGGACTCAGCATGCATGTGGGTACCTGCATCCCTAGATTTAATGGAGGCTGTTACGGCACTAAGAAGGTTAAAGAGCAGGGTTGATCCAGCATGCATGCTGGGCCTGCACTCCCTGAATTTATGTAGCTGTCATGGCCCACAACAGGTAGGATTTAGCGTTAGGACCACTCATAGAGGCGGCCTTGGCGCAGCGAGTGGCTTATTACTTTTTGATCAAAATGTACACTAACACCTCTTATTATAGAGGCAGGGCAGAGTGCTGGTTGCAGAGTGCTGTTGCATTTCTGTGTTTGTATGTATATTTTGCCATGGCTACGTGCACCTGCATACAGGGACGTGCTGACTGACCCCCCTTGTGTTTCTATGCCAATCAGAATGGATTTAGTTCCAGCTCCTGGAAACTTTAGAAACAGGGCTGGCGCCACCAGTAAGGCGACCTAGGCAGTAGCCTAGGGCGTCATTTAGCAGGGGGCGCCCGTTGCGGTTTAAAAAAAAACAAAAAAAACGTTGGTTATATAGGTTAACTTAAGTGGCGGCAGGCCGGCGGCTCCCCTCATGCTGCGCCGCCTGAGCGGCTGAGGCTGAGCGCTCTAAAGAATCTCCGGCCGCCGGCTCAGTGCTGCGCAGCTGCCTGCGCCTGCTGTTTATGTCTGCTCTGTGCTGTCTGACATGTCGGAGGAGAATTGGGGCAGAGGCTGAGCTGCTTCCGCCTGCCTCAGTGAAGCCGTGGGGGTGGGGCGGGCCCGCTGATCATCTGTGTTGGTCCCATGTTCATACGTGCCCGCATTGCTGAGAAAAGGGATGTTTTATTATATGCAAATGAGCCTCTAAAAGCAATGGGGGCGTTACCATTACACCTAGAGGCTCTGCTCCCTCTGCAGCTGCCGCGTCCTCTGCACTTTGACAGGGCCAGGCAGTGTAGATATGATCACACCTGATCTTGTCAATCAAAGTGCAGAGGACACTGCAGCTGCAAAGAGAGCAGAGCCTCTAGGTGTAATGGTAACACCCCCGTTGCTCCTAGAGGCTCATTTGCATATATTAAAACATCATTTTCCTCAGCAATACGGGCACATAGGAACATGGGACCAACACAGATGCTTTCAGCTGCTAAGAGCACATGTAACAGGTCAGCCAGTGTCATAGGTACAAATCTGCTGACAGATGCCCTTTAAGACCTTCTGTAGACATGGCATGAAACGCGTAATGCTTTACAATGTTCTTTCAGTCTGTGCATAAGAAGATGACTGAACAGCGCCAGGCAGAATATGCCGGACCTGTGTTTAGTCTCCTATTTTTCATTTTTGGTATCAGAACTGAAATTTTGTTCTTGTTTATAAGCTCAACCTTCCGTCATCACCCCCTTGATTGCCGCTGTTTGCCGCCGCTGCCGCACTCTCCTCTGGCACCGTTTTGTACCATACCGTGATTGCTCCTGACAAGTGGTTTGTGTCCTGCACGCTCACGCTGTGCTGCAGTTTTTTCTCTTTTGTAAATGATGGATCTTGCGTGCTCTGATGTCAACTTCAATTTCTACAGTTGGCCTGGAAGAATAAAATATAGTAGCTATTTATGGCCGGGTAATAGGACCGATCGGGAAGACTCATTATCGATTGAGCGCGGGAAGTCTATAATTTCTCTAAGAGGGGCCAAGACGCTCGCCCACTTCCCATCATTTCGTAAGTCAATAGACTTGTTTAGAGGAGAAAAGACTTAACCTGCAGATATAGCTCTTAACCTCTGCTCCGGCTGCTTGACAAGTCCTTGGGATTGGTCCATTGACGTAATTAAATAAGCTCTACCTGTTGTGTCGCCTCCTAATCCTGCCCTCGGGGGTCCGGTATAATCACCTCTCAGTGCCTTGGTATTGTGGTACTACGGTGCGTACACTGCTGCCGTGTCCCCCAGTACATGGCGCGCTAGTTATTATTTAGATCAGCGGGAGTACTGGGTGTCGATCAGATAGTTATGGCCTATCCTGAGGAAAAAATCACTTATATTACTGCCTGTGCATGTATGCCCCTACGAGACAGTCTAGACAGCCCTGGGGGCAGTTAATAAGCCTGGGGCTGTCACAGTTTTTCCGTCACCCCTGGTGATCGCGTCGCAGAGAGTGACAGGACAGTGGGAGCTCCCTCTCGTTGTCAATTCCACGGTCTACATTGATTGTGGTGTTACTCAGATCCTGGCCATTTCGGCATTAGGGAAGCTCCAGCCCATATAGCAGGGCTGGCCAACCCGCGGCTCTCCAGCTGTTGTAAGACTACAATTCCCACCATGCCCTGCTGTAGGCTGATAGCTGTAGGCTGTCTGGGCATGCTGAGAGTTGTAGTTTTGCAACAGCTGGAGAGCCGCAGGTTGGCCAGCCCTGCCATATAGCTTCAGGATATGGGATGCACATGTACATGATCAAGCAGGAAGGGGTTAAAGGAATAATTAGTGGCATTTTTGTTGGCGTATTCCTTCCTAACTTTAAATTGCAGAGGTATCTCCCAAGGAAAGAGAACCATCTCGCCAGCACCTCCTTGGGGAAGTGGCTCCACCTGACTTATTAACGAGCCTTGGGACGTGACAAGGGATAATTTCCAAGTCAACTATCCATACGGAGACTGCAGTTTCGGGGTGATTGCCCCTCGTTAGTACGGAGTAGCATTCTGGCTGGCTGGATGCAGCTTAGGCAGGGTGCTATGAGACTTTTGAACCAGCCTTGGCGAATGGCAAGTGTAGATGGCGCTCTTTCTTTGGCGATATCTCTTTGCGTATTATTTTCCCATGGAGCTCTTCCAGTAAGTCTCCACACATGGCTGATCTCTTTAAGGAGACCTAGTAAGGTGCCTAAACTTTAAAGTGAACAGAAAATAGAGACCCCACCAGGCATAAAAAATGATATCAGCTTTGTCTGGAATGTTCCTTTAAGAACAGTTTTTTCCCCCCCCCAATGCCCCATTTTTTTTTTGTGTTCCCACTCAGGATGGAGATGCCTGGCAAGGGTTTCCCAGGAATTTCTGAATGCCTGAGGTGCCCCTTGGTGTACTCTCTCCTCATCTTTATGCACAGGTCAGACGCAAATGTATTTTCCGAAGAGGTGTCCTAAGCCGCCCCAGTCCACAGCGTCAACTGAATTCTGTCCCAGTTCTATAAATTAACATTCAGTTGTTTGTTCCTATGCAAATAACTTCCATTTACTGCGCTCCTCACCCCGGCGCGTGTTTGTATAGTGTTACCTAGGTTTTACGCTGTCTGTCTTTGTCACGCTTTTCGTTGGTGTAAGGAAATATTTCATTAGTTGTATTGTGTATGGAAGGAAAATGGGTTACATATCAGAGTCTGTCACTTTGCTGGCTCTGACCTTGTATAATCCCAGTGCCTCAGGGAGCCTGCAGCACGTCACAGCATGAGAATAGCTTCTGTGTTATTGTGCACCAGAAGACCCCGTTCGCGTTGCTATCTGCAATTTAAAAGGGGCCTGCACTAAATTTCCATTCCTCTGGAGATCCATCATTTGGACTTCTGTCCTTGGACTATGGAACATTTTGCAGGGTTGGACAGGCAGGACTAATGTATGGGATCTTTATTTTGGTGTAAGTCAGGTACCGTACTGTGAAGTTATTTGGTATGGGCAGCGACATGATCTGACTAGAAGCCATAAGACACGACAAACAGCCATATGTTCAGACTAAGGTCTATATGATGAGGCCTAGAACCAAATGACCAGGCAACAAACCATATGATCATCCTAAGAACCATATGACCAGGCAACAAACCATATGATCATCCTAAGAACCATATGACCAGGCAACAAACCATATGATCATCCTAAGAACCATATGACCAGGCAACAAACCATATGATCATCCTAAGAACCATATGACCAGGCAACAAACCATATGATCATCCTAAGAACCATATGACCAGGCAACAAACCATACGATCATCCTAAGAACCATATGACCAGGCAACAAACCATACGATCATCCTAAGAACCATATGACCAGGCAACAAACCATATGATCATCCTAAGAACCATATGACCAGGCAACAAACCATATGATCGTCCTAAGAACCATATGACCAGGCAACAAACCATATGATCGTCCTAAGAACCATATGACCAGGCAACAAACCATATGATCATCCTAAGAACCATATGACCAGGCAACAAACCATACCATCATCCTAAGAAGCATATGACCATGGTAAGAACCGTATAATCAGGCGACACGCCACATGGCTTAGCAACAATTAAATGATCAGACCTAAATGTTTAGGCCAAGATTTATACGACCAGACTTAGGTCTTTTTTGAATAGGACAAGTGTATGGCTTACAAATACACCATTTCAGGTTCAGATACTCTTTAAAGAAAGACCAGACACCCCACTATAAGAGTAGTAAAATATATGAGTGTGTTCACACTAGCGTTATGGTTTCTGTTATGGCTTTCCGTTATAACATGGTTATAACAGAAAATAACGGAACCCATAAAACGGAGGACGAATCCGTTCGGGGGCCAATAGACTTGTATTATGACGGAATGCAAAACGGAAGCCTTTGACAGGCATTCTGTTTGCTTTACGTCATAATAGAAGTCTATGAAAAAGCATAAAGGGTCCGTCTGGTTCCCGTTATGGAAAACGGAAAACAAAGTCTCCCATAGCCTTCTATTAGGACGGAGCAAAACGGAATGCCTCTTGATGGCTTCCGTTTTGCATTCTGTCCTATGGATTCCATTATTTTCTGTTATAACGGAAACCATAACGCTAGTGTGAACCCACCCTAAGTTTATTAAGGCAAATGTATGTCCTTCTTTTGACAAATTAAGTAAATTCAAAAGAATAGAAAACTTCAAGTTAAGAATATACATAGAATAGAAAACTTACAAAGAACAAGGGTTAAATAAAACCTAACAGATAATTCCTAATTAGAGTCCTGACTGCATCCGGAATGAAGGTACTTCCATCACCTATTGAGTTAACCTCATCTGACAGAGACACATCAGCTGGGAAGAACCCTTTCCTACACAAGGAGGTCTCGGTCATAGGGGAACTTCAACTGCTTTTCTACCAGTTGAATAAAGAGCTTCTCCCCCTATCGGGATGTAGCCAGCTTATGCAATCCCTATGCTCTCCGTGCATATCTTGTTTATCTGTTACTATTTCGGACCTTGGAGGAGCCAATTCCCAGATCCGCAATAAATCAGAATCCCAGGATAACCTTGACAGACAATAGTTAACTCTCTTGCACAAACATTTCATTTTCAGGTCAAATAAGTGGGATAGTACCTTGTACACATGTCTTCTTCGTTCAAAAAATGGACAAAGTCTTCCTCAAATATTCCAGACCAGTTTCTTTGTTCATTCCATCAGAAATGGACAAGCTCTCACACAGACATACCAGACAGATATTCAGTTTATACATAGTTCAGGATAATTTTATCAGACCCTATGAATTCCCAATGATCGGAGACTCCATTTTCGCACTTCACCAAGAACCATATAATCAAAATAAGAACCACCTAACTGGGCTACTCTCCATAGGACAAGGCTATATGAGGAGGCTAAGGACCAAATGATCAGGCTAAGAATCATATACCCAGAGTAAGAACCATATGATCAGGCTAAGAATCATATAATCAAAATAAGAACCACCTAACCGGGCTACTATCCATAGGACAAGGCTATATGAGGAGGCTAAGGACCAAATGATCAGGCTAAGAATCATATACCCAGGCTAAGCACCAAATCATCAGGCTACAAGCCACATGACTCAGCTAACTATTACATGAACAGACCTAAAGGATGAGGCCAAGAACTATATTACCAGGCTTAGATCTTTTTTTACAATGTTCTGAAGAGGAAATCGTAGAGGTAAGCGGCACTCGCCATGACTTTTTAAAATACTTCACTTTATCGGTGCATCTTTAAAACAGCAGACCGGGGCGGACAGCTTCTCACATGAGTGTAAATGCGGGCGGCGGCCGTTTCGCGCAAAGCTGCGCTTCCTCCACCCACGCCATCAGGTCATACCCTTACCCTGGGAACACACCTAAGCGTTTTTCAGCGCGTTCAAACGTGCTGAAAACGCACAACAAGTGAAAACCCATGTATTCCAATGGACATGGTTCACACTTGAGCGTTTTACAGCGCGTTTGAACGCGCTGAAAAACGCCAAACGCAAACGCTTGTGCATGAGCTTCTTTGGGGCGTTTGCCCAAGCGTTTGCACCCATTGAAAAACATGGGAACGCGCATATAAGAAAATATGCGCGTTTTCCGCTTCAAAAACGCGCATATGATCGCGCGTTTTTGTAGTAAGACACAGCAGAAAGGCAGAATCTCCACCCTCCACCTTTGCTGGGTGGGGATTCTTTTTTTCTGCAAACTGTAAGCTGTCAATCAAAAAACGCCCCAAATACGCGCGTTGCAAAAATACAAAAACGCCTAAAAAAACGCGCGTTTTCCGCGGAAAAACGCTCAAAAAAACGCCTGATCCAAAAACGCCTAGGTGTGTTCCCAGCCTTAGGCCTCATGCACACGACCGTTGTTTGATTCCGTGTCCGTTGCTCCGTTTTTCGTGATTTTCTGCGGACCCATTAGTTTTCAATGGCTCCGTGAAAACCTCGGCAAATGCACCGTTTGTCCTCCGCGTCCGTGGTCCGTGATTCCAGTCCGTCAAAAAAATATAACCTGTCCTATTCTTGTCCGTGAAAAACGGTTCACGGACCCATTCAAGTCAATGGGTCCGTGAAAAATGCGGATGGCCATCCGTGTGTCATCCGCGTTCCGTGTCCGTTTTTTTTGCGGATCCCTTGGCAGGCACTTGGGAAAAATTGTCAGCCTGTCTTTTGGTAAAATCTTTTGGGTCATGTCCGCTAAAAAAACGGAAGACACACGGAAACACAACGGAAGGCAAAAACGGACACGGATCACTGAACAACGGAACCCCTTTTTGCGGACAGCATAAAAAAACGGTCGTGTGCATGAGGCCTTAGAGTAGGCAGTAGTCTGTGACAGCTGTCGGTCACACTGCTGACACCTCACCCGAAACTGAAATGACTGAGAACAGGGAAAGTTTTCTGTGTCCACTCCATGACAGCACCACACATCCTTGGGTTATAGCTGTTATTGCAGCTCGGCTCTAGGGAAGAACATGTGGCGGAGCTGCAATACCACACACAACCTGTGGGCAGGTGAGGCGCTGTTTTTGTTTGAAAGCAGCCAAGTTTTTTTTTTGGACAGCCCCTTTAAGTCTATAGCTGATATGGAACTTTCGGATTAGTGTCCCTTTAACTTGCATTAGCTAGAAAAACCTTCTTTTCTGTGTGTGCGTTGCGGAGCCGGCAAGCAATTTAGGTCATTCTTTTATGTTTGCCATTATTAAAGTATTAGCGCTCAGACATCAGTCTTGGTGAGTCCTCATCCATGAAGGACATTGAAAGCGAGCGCAGGCTGGCCGCGAAGTTCCCTGGAGTTCTTTACTATGGCAGGTGTTTTCCCAGCACAGATCATCTGGAAAACTGACGGTATAAAGCACAAGAAGGAAGATCAGACGGTATTATTGAGCCACTAATTGTTTCTGTAGCAGACGTCGTGTAAAATAACGGACGAGGCAAATCTCCAATCGCTTGTTTTATCACTCGCCATTTATTCACTTTAATCTGAAGTGCGGAGGGCTTCTGGGCGCAAATAATAAAAACCGTATCTGTATATGCTGATATGAGACTCCACTGCTGGACGAAAAATGGATGATGGACGAAGGGATGGAAGGGTGGGTGGGTGATGAGTGGATAGATGTTTTGGTTTTTCCCATATAATTGTGAGCTTTGCTTTCATATTGCATATGTATAAAGACATGGATAAATAATGATGGATGGATGATGGTTGAAGGATGGATTTGGGATGGATGGGTGATGAATGTATGATGGTTGATGGATGGATTTAGGATGGATGGATGATGAATGGTGTGTGGATGATGGATGGATGATGAATAGATTGATGGGTGGATTTGTGATGAATGTATGATGGTTGAGGATGGATGGATTGATGGGTGGATTTAGTATGGATGTGTGTTTGATGGGTGGATGATGGATGGATTTGTGATGAAGGTATGATGGTTAATGGATGGATTTAGTATTGATGGATGATGAATGGATGGCTTGTGGGTGAATGATTGGTGGATGATGAATGGATTTATGGATGGATAATAAGTGATGGGTGGATGAATGGTGGATGATGATTGATGGATGATTAATGTGATGAATGAATGATAGTTGATGGATGGATTTAGTATTGATGGATGATGAAGGATGGATAGATTGTGGGTGAATGATAGGTGGATAATGGATGGATTCATGGGTGGATAATGAGTGATGGGTGGATGGATGATAGATGCATGGATGATTGATGGATGGATTTGTGATGAATGAATGATGGTTGATTGATGGATTTATAGATGGGTGGATGATGGATGGATGGGTGGATGGATGGATGATGGATGGATGCTCTCCAGGTTTTTTCTGAATGAATGATAGTTGATGGATGGATTTAGTATTGATGGATGATGAAGGATGGATAGATTGTGGGTGAATGATAGGTGGATAATGGATGGATTCATGGGTGGATAATGAGTGATGGGTGGATGGATGATAGATGCATGGATGATTGATGGATGGATTTGTGATGAATGAATGATGGTTGATTGATGGATTTATAGATGGGTGGATGATGGATGGATGGGTGGATGATGGATGGATGGGTGGATGATGGATGGATGCTCTCCAGGTTTTTTCAGTCTTTTCTCCTCTGAAGCGTTCCTTTCCTCTGCTCCCTACTGAGGTTGGAGACCTTTCTGTAGCAGACGGACCTGCGGCTGTGCTGAACCGTAGCGCCTCTATTCATTCAGCCATTTATACTGCCTCCACCTTACATGTTCCGCTTTCTCCCCCCGTTATTATTATTACACTTGGTGACGGCGCTCGTGTTATCGGCAGAATAACAGAGCCGTCTGCAGATTACAATTTACATGAAAAGCATCAGGAAAAAAGAGCTGCCGGTGGGGAAGTGGAGAGAAGACAATTACAGCGATTGAACCGCAATCATATAACACCGCACAGTAACCTCCCAGCAGGGGAGCTATGAAATATTACTGCACAGGCGCGGCCAGCACTCGCACTGCACATTTATACTTTTGATCTTTTTTTGATGAATTTAGGTAGTATACCTAGAGAAAGAGGAACATCACACCAGGCTTTGAAGTACAGCTCCGACACTGATACATGGCACTAAACTGAGCCTGGCGGGAACCGTTTAGACCGTGCGATCGCTGCATCTCATTCATTATTAGCGGATAAGCATTCTGCCTTAAAGGGCTGGTGTCATCTGCGACTTTTATTGCATGTCGCTAGGATATGCCATCAAAGTCAGATAGGTGCTGCTCCCACCTCTAGTCAGTGCCGGGCCATTTGCAGTTTACTTTTCCGAAGGACACCGCCGTATGACATAGTCATTGCCCTAGAGATAAAACTAGAGATCAAAAATTTTAAATTTATACGAGTTTTTACCGCATTAAGTGCCCATGCATATGGCTGAAATACCAATCTGTCCACGTTCCTGGCCCAGTGATCGCTGCAGTCACAGGAGGTCCTAGGCTGGACAATCCCTTGAAGGAATGCACTAATTTAAGGGTCCATAAGCAAAGACCCTTTACGGCAGCACATTGACTCATAAGGTACTCCGTATGTCCCATAAGGTGCCTCTAAGAAGGACCATAGTCCTCATAGATAGGCAGTAACTTCATTAGGCTCCACTCTGATTCAGTGTGCTGCCATACTGGGGCTTTGCCATATGCATGGGCCCTTAGAGGGGTTATGCCATAATCGATGTAAAATATGGAAATCAGACGTCATATAGTACAGGACAATACCATTCTAACAAAGCTGGAACCGGCCCTGTACCTCACATGGATCCAAAGATCTTCACATTCACTGCTCCAATTGCTCTTCCAGATTATATTAAGTCTGGCAGTGTAGAAGGCGTGTCCTTTCTGCTTCAGCTCTCTCCCTGTAACTGCCATAGCTTCTAACAGAGCACATGGCGAGTGGCAGTTAAATATTTAAACTGAGCGCATGTGACCAGCTCAGTGAGATGGACAAAAAATAAGAAAAAGAACAAACAGCAGGTGGCGCTATACAGATACCGTACATTTTATTGAATAACTCAGTACCTTTGCTAAATGTTTAATTACATGCAATTACAAAAGTATTCAGATCCAGGTGCTGGTGTGAAAAATGTAGAACATCTTTCTTCACACAACCTGCGTTCCTTAAAGGCGCAGTCCAGCCTAGGATCTTGAGTGATGTGCTGTCCAAGCAGAAGTGACTGCTGAGGCCTGTGATCGGCTTCAGCGATCAAAGAACCATGCCACTTCCTGGTCCTATAGGGATCGGAAGCGGCTGCGAACGGGACCAGGTGAGAGTGTTTAATGGGGCACAAGTTAGGAACATTGGGGTCCTCGGCTCCTAGGCAGGACAGCCCCTTTAGGCCTCTTGCACACGACCGTATGTATTTTGCAGTCTGCAAAAAACGTATCCGCGAAAAATACTGATGACGTCCGGGTGCATTCCGTATTTTGCGGAACCGAACAGTCGGCCCCTAATAGAACAACACTATCCTTGTCCGTTATGCGGACAATGATAGGATATGTTCTGTCTTTTAGCGGAACGGAAATACGGAAACGGAATGCACACGGAATACCTTCCGTTATTTTTTAAATTAATGGTTCCTCATACGTTTCGCAAAAAAACCAGAACGGACACGGAAAGAACGTACGTTCGTGTGCAAGAGGCCTTAGGGCTCGTTCACCCGACCGTATGGTTTTGCAGTCCATTTTTAACGGATCCATTTTTTCGTTTTTGGTTTCAGTAGTGTTTCCGTTCCGTTTCCGTTTGTGATCCGTTTTTTGCAGGTTGGAAACGGAAGCATATAATAATGTTTGTACAGTACGTACATTGAAAAATTAGGCTGGGCATAAAATCGCAACGGATACGGAAGACATACGGATGCATTCCGTTTTTTTTTTTACGGCCCCATTGACTTGAATGGAGCCACGGAACTTGATTTGCGAGCAATAATAGGGCATGACTCAAAATGTAGTGGAGCGGAAATACGGAAACGGAATGCATACGGAGTACATTTGTTTTTTTTGTGTTTTTTTTTTTTTTTGCGTACCCATTGAAATGAATGGTTTCGTATATGGACGGTATACTGAACGCAAAAACCAGCCCATATATGGAACGCAAAAAAGGTAATCATATAATAATCCTCAGCAGCGCTCGGTTGCACCTCGCCTTCCCCGCGCGGTGTAATCCAGTTATTGTAGTAATCGGGTTATTCCTCCGTCTTGCTCTCGGCTCAGACCCATGTCACGTTCCAGCTGTAACATAACGGTTTATATATGGCAATTTCTACAGTTTATCTGCTAAGTGGCAGCGCAATTAATAGACAATTAAAACCTGGTTTTCCTCATGAATAATTTCATGCCTTTATGCATGAAGCAATTTGAGGATTTAGTCATTTTCAGAATTGTTTGAACACTGAATCCTCTCAGAAGAAAGGTGTGAAAAATAAGCCCGGAAAAAACGTACGTTCATGTGCAAGAGGCCTTAGGGCTCATTCACACGACTGTATGGTTTTGCGGTCCGTTTTTGACGGATCCATTTTTCCGTTTTTGGTTTTAGTAGTGTTTCCGTATGGTTTCCGTTTGTGATCCGTTTTTTGCGGATCGGAAACGGAAGCATATAATAATGTTTTAACAGTACGTACATTGAAAAATTAAGCTGGGCATAAAATCGCAACGGATACGGAAGACATACGGATGCATTCGTTTTTTTTTTTTTACAGCCCCATTCACTTGAATGGAGCCACGGAACATGATTTGCGAGCAATAATAGGGCATGATTTAAAATGTAGTGGAGCGGAAATACGGAAACGGAATACATACAGAGTACATTTGGTTTTTTCTGTGGACCCATTGAAATGAATGGTTCCGTATATGGACGGTACACTGAACGCAAAAAAAAATCTTACATTTGGAAAGAACGTACGTTCGTGTGCAAGAGGCCTTAGGGCTCATTCACACGACCGTATGGTTTTGTGGTCCGTTTTTTAACGGATCCATTTTTCCGTTTTTGGTTTCAGTAGTGTTTCCGTATGGTTTCCGTTTGTGATCCGTTTTTTGCGGATCGGAAAGGGAAGCATATAATAATGAGTCCTCTCAGAAGAAAGGTGTGAAAAAATAGACAATTAAAACCTGGTTTTCCTCATGAATAATTTCATGCCTTTATGCATGAAGCAATTTGAGGATTTAGTCATTTTCAGAATTGTTTGAACACTGAATCCTCTCAGAAGAAAGGTGTGAAGAATAAGCCCGGAAAAAAAAACCTGAAAAAAATTAAAGGAATATTCCATCCGGGTCGCCATGGATTTCACCGGCATGGGATTTGATAACTAAATGGTTTTTGAGACACAGGCAGCGGCTCTAGCTAAAGCTTCAGCTTCCTTTTCTCTTCCCTAGGTGCGGCATTCTCCTCCTACTTTTTTATAGAATTTTCTAAAGATGAAGGACATAATAGCCATAAGTCGGCAAGCATTTCACGATTGTCTTAGCAAATTATCACATGCCTTTTAAAGCGTAATAAAGCCCAAAAAAAATTTGTCCCTCCAGCAGTGGAGCTGATAAGATTAGTAAAATCCAAATCTTTAAAGTGGACACGTCCCCTCTCCTGACATGTCTGCTTTAGGAAATGCCTAGAAAATGAAGTGCAGGGTTCCAGCATAAAACTTCCTTTATTAAATCGAGGAACATGAAAACGGTAAAATCATAAGCAAGACCTACGCGTTTCGAGTGGACACCCACGGGCTTAATCGTGCGGAAAGGGTGATTGCAAGGCTAGGTGAGCTGTCCTTTACAATTTGTTGTATCTTTAGTCAATGCCTGTATCCCCAATAATCGTACCATTCTTGAGCGTTTTATGTTTTACCTTTGTGCCGTTCCCCTGTTTTTTATTTAATGCAAAACTGAGTGTTAGCAGTTGGGGGTGTGTCCCTGCACACTCTGGCTTTGTCCAAACACAGCTGACGGTGTTAAAGCTCATGCACACGACCGTATGTATTTTGCGGTCTGCAAAACACGGATCCGCAAAAAATACGGTTGACGTCTGTGTGCTTTCCGTATTTTGACTAATGGAACAGCTGGCCCCTGATAGAACAGTCCTATCCTTGGTCGTAATGCGGACAATAATAGGACATGTTCTAGATTTTTTCAGAATGGACATACGGAAACAGAATGCACACAGAGTAACTTCCTTTATTTTTTGCATACCCATTGAAATGAATGGTTCCGCATACGGTCTGCAAAAAAAAGCAAAAAACGGAATGGACGCGGAAAGAAAATATGTTTGAGTGCATGAGGTCTTAGACTGTGTGGGAACACTCCCTTTTGTCATGGTATTGCCCGTTTCTAAGAGGAGTGACAGAGGAACAGCACGACACATTGTTATGGGAGAAGAGCAGAGGAGGTAGGTCCCCTTTAAAGGGGTTCTTTCATGAAGACACTCATATGGATGTCATAGAGGGGATCACCTCTGGCGACTCAGCTCTATGAGCCAAAGTAAAGTGACACTAACTAAATATTACACAGGCAGATTATCGGTAAGATGATCGCTATGAACGCTTGTTAGTGGTCATCTGGCAGTGTAATACTGCCTCCAATCATATTTAAAAAAATCATGGTTTGCCAGCGGCAGATCTTTCCTTGTAATTGACGCTCTGCTGCCAGCAAACAATTAGACATTTTAGGGACTAGCGATCACCCGTCCCTATACTGAGGAGGAGATCGCTGAATGACCCATTTTTGGAGATGTCGTGCTTATAATTATCCAGAGATCTTCCATAGGTCAGCATATTACACATAGTAACGAGCATCTGAGATAGTGAACATATAATAATTTAGCCCACCGGGACAGAGCGACCCAAATTACATGGCTCTCATCTCTGGTTCCCAAAGGAGGTCCCAATGAGGGCCAATTGATACAGATGATAAAAGCATAGCCTGCTCCTTTTATAGTGACCTTCTGGTTCAAGAAGATAAAGATGGAACCGTTACCAGGTGACCTTCATTTCATATGCAGATCCATAAATTTTCAGGCTCCTCTTGTGTTATTCATGACCACGTGTCTGACCACCTGGTGCAGGCTTGGCATTCGGTAGTCCAAGACACTTCCTAATGTCCTTGGATTGGCCAGCACTGGTCAAATGAGGAGTGCTGGCCAATCCAAGAGCAGGACTGGACAAGCAGGCAGAGTCTTGGAGTACCGATGCAAGGTGTTCATCAGGCAGTTTGAGAAGCTGTGCCGCCATCTTGGATGACAGAATCAGAACCCAAGAATTGATGGATCTGAAGCTGAGAAGAAGAAAAGGAGGTCACCAGGTAAATGTTCTGTTTATTCCACTTTAAGATGTCCTACCTGCATGACTCAAGCATCATTGTAAATTCACCTCAAAAGCTAACAGGGCTGCATATCTGATTATGTCTGGGATTATTTCACTGTTTAAATGTCACCTTCATGTTCTGCATTTACAATGTGGGCACTCAGACAGGAAGACAATGTCAAATACATAAAACATAGCAAGTCATTATTCTGGAAGTTGGACAAGGACTAATAAGAGCAAACTAATGACCAGGCAGAAGCTATGTGCTCGCTATTAGATGCAGGGCTGGAAGCACTCCGACACCGAGATGCCTTGCAGTAGAAGCATTGTGATCTTCAGAATTGATATTTTCTTCGACCTGTAAGCAGTTCCTTTCTTGTAACTAAGGATAATTGTGTGGAGGACAACATTGAAGTGTAATGCTACAACCTCAGCTATATAGTCCAAGCCACAGTAAATCCCTGAGTTGTTGGTGGTAGGTGGTGAGGTTTAGGAGTACTTTGGATCTTCATGTGAAGCCATGACCCTTCCAGGTATCCAGTTGTTGTTATATTTTTGTCGGTAAACTTATAAAATTATCCTGAGGGCTCAAGCAGGACCACATTATTTTTGATGCCATGGAGCACATGCCCCCGGATCATATGTCCAGTGGGCTCCTAAACTAGGAAGGCTAGAGTTCAGAGCAGTTGCAGAGTGGTTGCCTAGGATGTAGGTCCTCAACCTGTGGTACATGGAACTCATGGAGCTCATACCATTTCCTAAAAGGGTACTTTCACTGCCCTAGTTCTATGGTTATGATGCTGCAAAGTATGAAAGTTGCCTTGGGGTTACTAAGATATAATGTATTTTAGTAAGGACGTACTTGGCTTAGAAACACTGAGGAAAAGGAGCAGGGACTTCAAGCCGACAAATAAGAGTCTGCTTGGAAGAGAATTACAATGGGTGAAGTTTTGTTGTAGAAAGAGTCCATAAGAAGTTCTTCATTCCATAGACACTCATGTTATACGTCTGGCCTTATGTGCATTTTAGACAAGGTTCAACCTCACTCTAGAGTTTTTGTATGTACTGTATGTTCTAAATATACTTAGGTTCTAGAGAAAGAATATCATCCAGTCCCAGAACCTGATTTGGGACAATGCCACATTGGGGCCGGAACACTCGTTGGGCTTTGCCAACAGTAGGTATCATGTTTACTAGTTTGATATTGTTGGTGTAAAGATAGATGGCATTGACTGTGGCATGTAGGCCGTATAGGTCTGACACAAAGTCCCATAACCACAGTCATTCTCAGTTAACTCCTGGAACAAGAGAGGAACAAGAGAAAATATTGGCTGCTTTTTAGTGGAATACCGGTGATCACTCCTAAAAAGTCTGGTGTCCAAATCGGTTGAGGCTCAAGAAAAGCCAATAAGCCAATAAGTTTTAGGCTCAAGAATAGCCAATAAGATCACGGAAATAGTCTATCATTGTGAGATAGAGATAAGGTGCCACTCCGGACCACAAACATCTCTATGATACCCAATACCAAGCACCATAAAGTCTACAACAGCCATCCTAAAACAGTACAGGTTAATGCTTCTCAGACTGTGAGGTGGGCCTCACTGGTAAGGTGCCACCTAGGAGCAAGCATGGCCTTTTCCTAGCTATAACAATAATTGAGCAATATAATTTACTCATTTTGTGCTTATTTTTGTCATTTTGGTTTGAATTTTGGCTTGTGAGGCCATAATTTCTTGCTCGTGAGGGCTTTATAGAAAAAGCTTGAGAGGCCCCACCGTAGGTAAGTTGCCCCTTTTTTGGTATATTTGCTGAATGCTATTGGCCTTTGCTAATATTACTGTTTTCTTCTGCATATCTCGCGGCCCACAACAGACCACGCTTTCCTATGGTCTGGACACCTTTTTGCCATCCTTTTGGTCTGTAGAGCTCTGTGGAAATACTCCCATTAAATGACCACTCCGAACGTGGTGTGAACAGAGCATTATAACAACATTATCTCGCATGCAGTCTTCAGTTTTCTGGATTTTCCGTTCCTATTTTCCTCGGTGAATCTTAATTTATTCTCCATCTTTATCTATTTTTCTGTTTTGACAATAATAAATTGAATCCTTTTTCATAACAGTAAATATTTGACAAGAATCGTTTCCAAAGCAAATACTTCTCATGTTTTTCTCCCGTTACATTGTGAATATGTCTCCTGTTTCACTTGCCTTGTTTTAAAGGTCACATTACTAGATAGCGGTTTAGTAGGTGTGTAATTAATTCTTACTGGCAGTGTTTTACAGCACTGGAACATAATGGCCAACATGACCAGAATCATTAGGTCACTCTTCCCCTCTTCAGCTCGGTTATCATCCTTTAAAGCTTTTTTGTTTCTTTTTTAATGATTGCAATTTGGGCAAAAAATAATTTTTTCTGTTATTTATAAAAAAATGTTCAGCCGTTTCTGAGCTACAAGGGTTAAAAAACAGCTGGCAAACTATCACAGTCTGTTTTCTTTAAATCCCGTCCTGATGGCTCATATGTAGCGCTTATTAGGGTTGAGCGAACTTGTATTTTAAGTTCGGCGTCCAAAGTTCGGGTTGGGGTTATTGAAGAATCCCGTTATAGATTCCACTACCACGGACCATAATGGAATTTGGAATCCATAAGGGGATCCTTTGATGAACCCGAACCTTGGACAACACTAAGGACCTGGGGTGACGTCACCGTCATGTGATCAGTGCAGGGGGCGTGGCTCAGCACTGGATTGGATAAGAGGTGGTAAAGGGCCTGGTATAATGATCATGTGACATGAAGGGCGGAGCTCCTGTGCTCTGTGTGGAGGAGAAGGAAGTAGAGCAGTGAAGGACGGTTGCGCGAACTTGGATTCCAAATTCCGTTATGGTCCGCGGTAGCGAATCCATAATAGGATTCTAAGATAACCCGAACTTTGGACGCCGAACTTACAAGTTCGCTCAACCCTAGTGCTTATCCCTGATCTCCTGACCTCATAAACACCTACTGAAGCCATATTTTTAGCAGTTTGATAAGAATTGAGCTATTACGAAGGTCTGAAGATAAGAAATAAGAGCTGCACATAAGATTTCGGATGGCAGGATTCAAACAAACCAGACTATGACAGCTGGCAAATAGACTGATTTTGAACCCTTGTAGTTCAGAAACAGCTGAACACTTTTAATAAAAACCAATTGAAAAAATGATTTCTTAACCTAAAATGAGTAAAATAAAATGCTAAAAATGGCCCAAAGCTGTTCATAGCGTTTAAAAGGGGTTGTGTCACTTCAGCAAATGGCATTTATCATGTAGAGAAAGTTAATACATGGCACTAACTAATGTATTGTGATTGTCCATATTGCTTCCTTTGCTGGCTTGATTAATTTTTCCATCGCATTATACACTGCTCGTTTCCGCGGTTACGACCACCCTACAATCCAGTAAGGGTGGTCGTGCTTGCACACTATAGGACAATACACTAGATTGGTTTCGCTCCCATGGTCCCGGCCACCAGAGAGGCCGATGCTTTTTTTCTAGAGTGTGCAAGCACGACCACCACTGATGGATTACAGGGTGGTCGTAACCCCTGGAAATGAGGAGTGTATAATGTGCTGGAAAATGACTAAAGCCAGCAAAGGAGTCAACATGGACAATTATAATACATTAGTAAGTGCCTTGTATTAACTTTCTCTACATGACAAATGCCACTTGCTGAAGTGAGACACCCCCTTTAAGGCTCGTGTTGCACAATTGTGTTGTGTTCCTACACACTCTAACGCCCAGTTATCAATTTACTTACACATTTCCAAGTGGAATAGCAGAGCAACAGCACAATGTAGAGTTTTAATAAAGATTGTCCAGAATTGTTATTTTATAGGGAACACAAGTATTAGAACAGACATGTCAGGATAGATGGCAAATGCTGGCTACAGAGCTTCCGAGGAGCAAGAAACTGCGGTGAGACTAGGTCCTATGGCTATATAATCCGGTGGGGTCCCAGAGATCAGAACTCATGGATGAAATATCGATAGACTACCCTTCGGATAGGAAACAACGGTGGTAAACCCCTTTAAATCCTGGCTCATAGTCCAGAGCTGCAATCACAATTCTGCTGGAGTCCAGAGCTGCAATCACAATTCTGCTGGAGTCCAGAGCTGCAATCACAATTCTGCTGGTTCACACTCAAAACCAGTGCATGGCTTGTTGACAGGCACATTCACATGATTCTGTGGTACACTGTCAAGCTTCAGAAAGATCTCCTAAAATTAAGATGATGACAGGGTATGCAGCTTCTGGGACTCCCAGCGATCAGCTGTAATCTCCATAGTTTCCCTGCAGCGCCACCTGATGGAAAATGAAGCTTTGCATGCTGCTTATTGCTGGGCCTTAGGGTCCATTCACACGTCCGTGTGTGTTTTGCGGATCCACGGATCCGCAAAAAACGCACATCGGTGATGTGCGTTCCGCAATTTGCGGACCGCACATCGCTGGCACTCTCATAGAAAATGCCTTTTCTTGTCCGCAATTGCGGACAAGAATAGGACATGTTCTATTTTTTTCGGGAACGCAATTGCGGACCCGGAAGTGCGGATCCGCAATTGCGGACCCAGCCGGGACATCGTCTGTCCCCATTGAAATTAATGGGTCCGCAATTCCGTTCCGCAAATGCGGAACAGAATTGCGGACGTGTGAATGGACCCTTACAGAGGGGGATACACTTTGCAGCCATTCTGAAAAATAGATGAGTATTTTGCATTGAATTCTATATAATTCCATAAAAGCACACAGGTCTTGGGACTCTGCCCAGCTGGAAGATGCGCCAATTTTTTCAGCAAATGTATGCCATAATGATCTCATTACCAGTCTGAGCCTGGGCAATCTTTATGGAAAAATCCTAAAAATGAAACGTTTGCCAGGTGATTATAAAGGTAGCAATCACTTGCTTGAAACGACTTGTGTGCAAGATGACATGAAAAGAAAAACTTTAGGACAAGAGGAAACATGCGCGAAGGATATTGGTGCTAAGATGTTATTTTACCTGCCTTTATAATGGGATTATGTTGTTTGTCTACGTGTTAAATCTCTGTGTTTGAGAGGCGAGGATTATAATCTTTATTCATATAGTGCCAACCTATAAAATGCAACGTTTTACAATCGAGGGAATAACAAACCAAAAGAGACAAGTCATCGAAACAAATGAACAAACAGTGAAACAAAAGAAGAGAGCGCTCCCTGCCCTTAAGAGCTTACAATCTAAACGGGAGGGGTGACACAATAGGTACAAGGTGCAAGTTTTTGCGTTGGCATGGGGAACACGTATATACAGTAAAGTGATATGACAAGGGAAGCTACAGTAGCAGAATGGAGTGAAGCTATATGTGACCGGGTCAGGTTGTGTACGTGCCTTGGGCTATGGTTATGTGCCATAGAGTGTTCCACACAAGGCCCTGTCCATTGCGTAGTTCCCAGCTTCGGCGTACTGCAGCTTAGCTCCCATTAATTTCCTTCACAGCCCAAACAGGTGATTGGTGTGGGTGCTGGGAGTCGGGCCTCCAACGATCTGATGTTGATGATGACCTATATAAAGGATAGGTTGTCAATATCTACATCATGGAGACCCCCTTTCATTGACTGTGATAGAAAGCCGTATAATGAAGGCTAGGAGGAAACGCAATGTATTTGGTACAGTACTGCAATTTTCAGACCCAGCAGATGCTTCATTATCAAACCCTATCATTATCAGATTTGCATAGGGAAAGATGAAAGAGGAGGCTTGAATTCCTTGAGGGGGACATAAAAATGATAGTTTGAAAATATCATTTACAATCTGTTTTCTTGCTTCGTTTTGCTTATCTTCGTCCATCCTTCCCCTTCCAGAACTGTGAATTGTTAAGCACGTCTCATCAAAGCACAAGCTCTCGTGTGAAGACAATGTACTGTACTGGTAACGTGTGTTTTTCTGTCTCGTAGAACTCCAATTACTTCTCATCTTAAGCAGATAGTCCATCTTTGGAGTTGTTTTTAGAAACAAGAGCCTACCATCCATGGAGGCAGATTATGCAGATGCTTTGGGGCCCTTGTAGAGCTTGGGGCTAGTCCTGGTCTCATCCCTTTTGCTGTTGGGTTGTAAGAACCTTTGTAGGGCTTCCTCTTCCAGAGAACCAAGAGGTTAGAGAATTGGCCCAAAGATCATGAAAAAAGCACAAAGGAGGAAGCAAACATCAAGCAAACCCAGCACCATAATAGTGGTCCATTTTGTTTTTTGCAGTCTGGACACTTCTCCTCGGCACTGTTCAAAAACATTAGAAAACTGATTAAACAAAGTGACCCAACTGGACAACACCTGTCCACATGTCCCTTGAGGGCCTGTTGACTGCATAGAGAATCATCTCCCACGCTGAACAGCTCTATTAGCCCGAACAGGTAGATCTGCAGTTCTTGAAAGACTGGCTCCTGCTTTAGCGTACACAGCAATCAGATGTATTACATGGTCAGCCATTTATTTGAATAGGCACATGTCAGGTGTGGCCATCTGTATCCTCTAACCTGAGCAGATCATCTGATTGTCGAGGTTTTACTAACCAGTCATTGTCTGTGAGCCAATTGGCAACCCATTTAAAAAACTGTTTTCATGGGGAGCAGAAGCAGATTTCTCTTTTCACGTTTCACTAAAATCTATGGTAGGCAACAATGAGCACTAATAGTCTATTTCTATCAGACATATATAGTTTAAATAATAAATATGGTGCCGGTTCAGGATCTGAGCCAGTATCATAACCGACAGGGGACTGTTGTGTAATAGAGAATATACCTGCAGACAGGGTCCAAAATCGGAGACTCCAATCACAGACATCTAACCCCTCAGAAGCTGTTGTCAGCTGTGACCGAAGCATTAGAGAGGTCATTTGGTGGAAGAAAACTAACTCCGCAAGACACATTTGGTTACTACGGCAGCTTGGAGCCTTGTGAAGGCTCCCAAGCCTGCCATTGTAAAGTTCCTATTGAGTGCTGTCTAATAGGTTCCTATTGAGCACTGTCTAATAGCCCTGGAATAAGTATTGTAAAAAATGCAAAAAGTTGCAAAATTTTTGTGCTATTAAGCTCAAAAAGTGACAGCTTTTTAAAGCCAGAATTCTGGTGTGCAGGGTGTGCTTTTGCAATAAACTGCAACAGTATTTTATTAAAGTCTATGGTATAAGCAATCCAATACTTGCATGTTCAAAAATGAAAAAGATATGTTTAAAAATAAAAAATAAAAGAATTAAAAAGTCAAATCATCCCCATTTTACAAATAAAAATAAACCAATAAAAATGACAACTTTATTATCGCCATATCCAAAAATGCCTGAACTGCTAAAATGTAAAAGTACTGTCAAAACAGAAAAAATTAAAATTCGTCAACATTTTTTGGTAGCTTCTCCTTCTCCAGAAAATGTAATAAAAAGTGATCAAAAAATGATAGATACATGCAAAATGGTATCAGTAAAATCCAAAGCTTGTCCAGCAACAACAGAGCAACCACTCAGCTCCATAGAGAGAAATATGAAAATGTTATGTTTTTCAGAATATGATGATGCCATTTTTTTTTTAAGTTTTACATTTTTTAAAGTATTAAACATTTTAAAGTAGAACAACTATATAAATGTGGTATAGCTGTAATCGCGCGATCCACAGAATAAGGGCTCATGCACGGGAACTTGTTTTGGTTCCGCATCCGAGCCGCATTTTTTGTGGTTCGGATTAGGGCTGCAGCTATCGACTATTTTTGTAATTGAGCATTCTACCGATTAATCCAACGATTAATCGAGTACTCTAATAACAAAAAATGAATTAATCGGATGTTTTTATTTATAAAAATCAACCCCCCGTGCCATCAGCTTCCCCTCCCAGGAGGACAGTGCGGGCCGCGGGTGACCACGGAGCGGTGAGTAATAGCAGGCGCTTCACTCCCGCTCCGTGGTCACGTGACACAAGCGAATCCTCAATGAAAAAAATATGCAATATTCCCGGTTCCATTTTTTCCAGACTCTAAAAACTTTTTATGGAATATTAAATGTTGCCATTAGAAAATACAGCTAGTTCCACAAAATAACTCTCATATGGCTACATTAAAACAGAAAAGGTATGACTTTTAGAAGTCAGGAAGTGAAAAACAACAATGGAAGGAGTTAAATACAATAAAATCATCTTTTGCTATTGTTATAAACAATGAGGCTAAAAATTCTAAAAAGAAGTATAATTTTTCACCAAAAAAAGTCAGAAAAATCACATTTTAGCCCAACAAATATGAAATGTATAGCCGTAAAACTAACACATACTAAAACCAAACTGTGCCTGATACTGAAGGCCCCAAATATCCTGGTCCCGAACCAGGTAATGGAGCCAAAGATGGATCTGTTTTGGAGTGGATCCCAATGAATCTTGATGGATCCCATTGTCTTATAATGGGGTCCATCAGGTTTTTATTACGAGTCCATTGGTTTTAAAGCAAGAAGATACAGTAGTTGTAGACTACATTATTTTTCCCTGAAAAAAGGAGAACCCCAACAGAGAAGAAGAAATTGCACTGTGTGAGTCTTCTTCTTCTTCCCACACAGATGGAAAAGTACTCATATTCTGCTCTGTTATGTCGGAGTACACTCAGTTGTGTCACAGTTTGAACCTGACGGCTTTTGACATAATGGTGTCTGTACGACATGGAGTTTACTATGTAAGAAATCCCGGAATATCTAAGCAACACAGGAAGACGAAGACAGAGAGAACACCTTGTCCGTGTTTCTTGTAGGCTACGTTCACATCTGTACTGGAGACGCCATAGCGCGCTACTGGATGCATCATATGACGGATAACCACAACCATATGGACCTACAATGGAGCCGTGGTGTCCATCATTTTGAGGTGAATCAATGAAGGAGTTGCCATCTCTCCCACAAAAGCTTTCTAACAATATGTGACCAGAGTAACAAAAAACTGGAAAAACAAAAAACTAAATCAATTTATGACCTCGGAATGTACACATTTTTAATCCTTCTTGCGACCATTTTTCTAGTCCACCCAAATCTTCAAAGTTCAGTCCGTCATGACTTATTGTCTCTGCTGTTTAGAAAGTGGCCTCTGGACGAGTCGTTAATAGAGACAAGACGTGACATGTCAACTATAGCATCTGAGATCCTTTTTTGTCCATTTGCCCAGAGTTGTCACCAGAACCAAGGTCTTCAGAACTTTAAAGGGTTGTCCAAAGGGTTGTCCAAAGTAAGCATGCTTCAATGTAGAGTCCAAAACAGAACCAGACCTTTCCTTTGAAAATACGTTTTTCTAATCCTGAGAAATGTTTCAATTAGTGACGAATTACTTCATCACGAAGCGCATTTCTTTGAATGTAGCGGGCGGATTGACAGGGAAAGGCAATCGCGCAGCTCCCGTCATTGAACCCTTCAGATGCCGCGTTCACGGCATCTAAGCCTACCATTTAGGCCTTTTAGGGGTTAATCAGGGTAAAAATTTAAAAAACTCACCTTTTGCTTGCGTAGCTGCCGTCACTGCCATTTTGATCGAAAACACAGCACGAAATCTTGTGCGGTGAAATGACGATGCTCAGCCAGCGCCCAAGATTTTGCTCGTTATGTGCAATAAAGATGGCCGCGACAGCCTCTTCACACGCAAGTGGATATAGTGAGTATGTATTTTTTTTGTTTTTACTGCCATTTCAGGAAAAATTCATTAGTTACCAGGAAGGAGAGAGGAAATTTAGCTTTGCGGCAAATCAAATTTTTCCTGTAATCATTTGACTTCGATTCGTTCAACACTACTTATCGCCGATCACAGACACGAGCCCCAGGTGTCTGTTGTTTAAAACAGCAAAAACATGGCGACTATGGTGCCCACTGCGCTTGCAAGCAGGCACCATTTTTATAAAGACCGAACTTCTGCTGAAAAGGGTTAACTAAAACTCAGTCAACCTGTGTAAATGTGGTAAAATAGCAAAAGAAGCAATATTCACCCCTTTTCTCCCTTGCTTCTTGCAACTCTGAGCGTCGGTCCTCCCCATGCTGACGTCATCTTCCTGGCGGCAGCGTTGATGTTCCATGCAAACAGGTGACTGCTGCAGCCAATCACTGACCTCTGCTGTATATGGGTTGTACAGTCATGAAAATGACGTCATTGGCAGGGAGGAACGGAGCTCAGCACTGGAAAGGGATGAGTTTATATTCTTCTGTTTTTAAAAAAATGTTTTATATCTTTTTATTTTATGTGCTTTATATATTTTTTGGTTTAAATCACACAACCCTTTTATCAGCAGCCCTTTGCTCTTGTTACCTCTATAGGGTCTTATCCAATGATCTGTAATACTAGAGCTTTTTGGATGCAGCCTGTGTTTCCGGTCCTTCGCCGTGTTTTTGTCTGGGGCGCTATGTATTAGTCCCTTTAATTCTGTTCTCTGGCTTCCGAGAGCACCATGTCTCTTAGGAGCGGAGAGTGTCAATTTGGCAGAGAATTAACTTCCCTTTACTGACTTCCTCTATTAGAGGAGAGTGCGTCTAGCAAGCGCCCCTTGCCAGGTACGTTTTTCATTTTGCAGCAATGACCTACAAGACCGAATGTTCACATGTTTTGTAAAATGTCATCTGCACCCTGATAACGTACACATCTAGGTATGAATGTAATTGGATGCTCTGCACAAGTATTACATTGAAAAAAAATGTATGGACAGAAAATTGATAAAATGTCCTGTGTATATATTGGTGTTGTCGAGTTTATGCTTAAAGGGATCCTGTCTCATTAAACATGCTGTTTGATCTGTAGACAGCCCGTCATAGAGCAGGAGGAGCTGAGCAGATTGATATATATATTAAGTATAACTTGTAATTTGTGCATTTCAAAACTCTGCTCTTTCTATGCTTAGGAGTCCAGTGGGCGGGGCTACTCAGTCATGGGCAGCTCTGCCTGTATGAGTGTACCTAAGGTGTTGTCTTTAGCTGTTAAAGGGGTTTTCCAGAATTTTTAAACTGATGACCTATCCTCCGCCACGGCCTTCTCTCAGGTGTGTCTAGGTCACATGCCCTAGGCGCAGCTCATCCCCATTGAAGTGGACGGGGCCGAGCTACGATACCAAGCGCAGCCGCTATACAATGGACGGCGCTGTGCTTGATGATAAGAGAGAAGGCCGTGGAGCTACCTCGAGCGTTGGTGCCTTCTCAAACAGCTGATCGGCAGGTGTCCCAGATGTCGGACCCCACCGATCAGATACTGATGAGTAGTAAAGTCTTGGAAAATCATTTTAAACTAGACAGAAATCCGGTTTTTGATCCTGCACTTCTCCCCTGATAAAACCTATCGCCGCATTGTTTCTAATTTTCTACTTTCACGTAGTGTGAACTTACCATTGTTTTTGGTGCCTTAGCATCTAGATCATTCTTTCCAAATTTTCAGATCAGGTGCCTGTAAGAAGCAAGAGTGTGATGCTTTTTTACAAAATTTTTATGTTGGCATAGCCGCACTTTTTTTTGCAAGTCACGCCCCTTTTTCAACGGCCGTGCCCCTTTAGAGAGTGGCGGCCCCTGAATGTGCATTTGACCAACACAAGATCCCAGCATGACGCACAAGAAACCCTCATAAAGCACTGCTTTCCAGGTTATTTTTGTGCCAACTCTTCCAGGTCTCTTTTTTTTTTCTGGAGATGCTGAGAGATTCCGAGAGAATTGACATATATTATCTAAATTCCCTAGCCAAGGCAGAACATCTTGATCTGATACCAGCTCATAGGACCCATGTTCCTGCAGCCCCCCGCCTCTAGGCCTATGCAATCATATGATCATTGATGTCTTAGGCCTCTTGCACACGACTGTATGTATTTTGCGGTCCGCTAAAAAACGGATCCTCAAAAAATACGGATGACGTCCGTGTGCATTCCATATTTTGCGGAATGGAACAGCTGGCCCCTAATGAAACAGTCCTATCCTTGTCCGTTAAGCCTCATTCACACGCCAGTGTTTCACGTACGTGCTCTGTATATGTTCTCCGCGGACAGCACACGTCCCCATTCATTTGAATGTGTGTATTCACACATCAGTGTTTTAGCACGGTCCGTGGGTCCGTGTTTTCAGCACGGTCCGTGGGTCCGTGTTTTCAGCACGGATGCATGTCCTTTCTTGGTCCGTGTTGC
This sequence comes from Bufotes viridis, assembly GCA_033119425.1. NCBI lineage: Eukaryota > Metazoa > Chordata > Amphibia > Anura > Bufonidae > Bufotes > Bufotes viridis. The sequence continues at coordinate 70,755,399 of CM065592.1, forward strand.
CGGATCCCTCGCGCCCATTATAGTCTATGGGTCTGTGAAAACCACGAATGCAACACGGATGCCATCCGTGTTTCACGGATCATTAAGAAGAGGTTCTTTGAAATTTATTTTTCAGCTGTTCAGCGTCAGTGAAACACAGATGCAACACGGACAGCAAAAAACGGACACACGGACAGCTTCACGAATGCATCACTGACCACCTGCTCACGGATTTGAGCACGGACACAGACGTGTGAAATGAGGCTTTATGCTGACAATAATGCCTCGTTTCCACTGAGCGGATCGGTTCGGGTAGGTACGGTACGGTTCGCTATTTTGGGTGTTTCCACTATGAAAGCGATCCATACAAGCGAACCGTACCGCACCATTCAGGGTCCTGCTTCAGATGTAGGGCCATAGAAAAATGGAACGGTTCGGTTAGGGCGGAGCTACTTGCGTCACACAATACATTCTCTTGATTGGCGGCCTGAATTACGTCAAACGTAAGCGCAACATAAACACCACGCCGCGATTAGTACAGATTTTACGCATTTTTTTCTAAACCACGTATGGACCCGGAGGCTCGAGTTGTAGTGGAAATGCTCACCTAAATAGACCGGACCATTATAAATCTTCCAAACTCTGCCGACCCGAACCGATCCGCTCAGTGGAAACGAGGCATAATAGGACAAGTTCTATCTGTTTGCGGAATGGATGTACGGAAACAGAATGCACATGGAGTAACTTTCGTTTTTTTTGCGGACCCATTAAAATGAATGGTTCCGCATACGGTCTACAAAAAAAATGGAATGGACATGGAAAGAAAATATGTTCGTGTGCAAGAGGCCTTAGTGTTTCTATATTTTTCACATACGGCTTGAGGGCCAAATAAATTGGTGAGTTTCCATTTCTACACTGGTTCCCATTCTTAGTTTTTTATACAGCAAATCCTTGACAACTCCAGGACAGTTTAGTCTTGGCTTTAATCTTCCTGATTTAGGGCCTTAAAAGCGGGTTTCCAGGATTTTCAGTTGATGGCCTATCTCTGTGATAGACCACTCTATACCTACTGTCCCTTTGTGCCTTCCAATTAGGATCTACTGTTATTTTTTGGCAACTCTAGGTCATGTGTGTCCTAGTTTTTGGTTGAAAGATGATCTTTCAGCAAAAAATCATGGAGCGACCTGAATTTTGATCCCTAGTTTATTTGCATGCATTGTCCATTTGAGGACTTACCTCACTGTTGGCTTCCAGTTTATATTTTGATTGTTGCTTCCTTGGTTTCCAGCACCACAGTTGACATTTTTGGACTTTGTTCAGATCTGCATTGTGCGCCTCTGTGGGTTGTACCATTACTTTTTCCTGCCAGACTAATTCAATATGGAGCTCTATTCCTACTGTCAAAATGATGGAAAGGTCCCAACAGGCCCCGTTATAAGTCAAGAGGTTTTGGATCTATCATACCACATAACCATCACACCATTATGCTTCCTTGATGTTAGTCTGTTATGTTTGGAAGATTGGGGGTGGCCAAAAGACTTTAAAGGAGTTGTGCAAGAATGGGAGGGGGGCTTTTGCAACCCCCCCTATTTAATCGGACCTGCAAAGGGAAGGTGATGTACCTGCTTTCTGGCGCCTTCTCCCTGCTCCTTCTCCTGCAGGCCCACGATGCTCCTCTGGGCTCCATCAATGTCAACATCCGGTTTGACATCGCCACAGCCAATCACAGAGTGCAGTAGTGTCTGGCTTTCCTTGCGTCATGAAAAATGTTCACATGACGCAAGGGGAGTCGGACATCCCCACAGCCTCTGCCTGAGGAGATGTCAAACCAAACGTTAGCATCGATGGAGCCCAGTGGAGCATCGCAGTTGCCACCTCCCCCCTTCTCACATCCTTGCACTACCCCTTTTAGGCAGAGGTAGATAGATTAATGTGGTTTTTAGGAGACTACTAAACCGCTGTAGGACCTTTTTTGGTCCTATATGGAATATAGGATCAGTTTTGTAGGTTCATTGGCTATCTATCTAGCTTGTGGATTTGTCCAGCCCTTGCTTGACTTCTCATGCCATGCTCTGTTTTATTACATCCTACAAGGATAAATTAAATCTTTTCTACATAAATACTTGTTTTCAGTGAGAGGAATTGAAATGCTGGGACAGGCTGAGTGAATTTGTCTTTATCTGCCTTTGATGTCTGTCTCAGCTGAAGTGCATCCTGACAAGTGTTATGTGTTTTATCTGCTATTTTATTAATTCATCTACATTTACCGTATGTGTTTATTGCTGCAGGAACGGCGCTGCTGAGCTTTGTCCTTGAATATGATTTCCTTTATCCTTTTCTTGCCGTTGTGATTTTTGTTTTCTATTACACCCACGTTCTGTTGGCATTGTGTGGTGTGACCTTCTTTTTGTCCATTGCCATATGGAACGCAAGATAACCGGGAAATGTATTCCACCTACTGTTGTCTTGGAGGCATACAAGGCAGTGGTTCATCTGTCAAATTTCTAAGCCTACAAATGAGGTTCTCATCCTTTTTTTTTTTTTTCACTCTTGTTATTAAACTGATTAATGGACCGGTCGTTGCCGATGGACTTGAGCGTTTGAGTAAACAAGAAGTCAAAATGGTTCCAGTATCTTATAACTAAGATAGACAATCACCAGTTATAATGAGATCAATTACGGGAGAGCTCAGTAGAACACAATTCACAGAAAGGAAATCTTGACCACTTATGTTGGTCATTAATGTGTAGACCAGGGCTTATCATGTCCCTGGTACCAGGTAGCAAATCTGCCTAGAAGACTGCTGTTGATGTCTAGTTTTTGGGGTTTATCATCTATTTTTTTTATCATCTGTTAGTTGGTGACAAACGTAGCATCACAGGAACCCCCACAATCACCGGAACGGGGGCCATTGATCCCCGTGCATCTTCAACACACTACCACAGTGAGAAGGAGAGTGAATGGACCGACATTTGAGCGTGCACAACACCACACCATTCACGGTCTAATGGACTGACACAAACAGCCAAGCACTGTGCTCAGTCCTCTCCTTAGTCGAGCACTGAGGGTATTAGTGTTTTGGGACCTCCTTTCTGGTTATTAGTTGAGTTCCAAGGGGTGGAGCACCCAGTGATCATATATTTATCACCTATTTTGTGGGAAACCCCTTTAATCTTTATTGAAGTCGTATTGTGTGACCACTAAAAAATTTGAAGTTCCTCCTCGAATGTTCTAAGTAGATCTCAATATCAGTAGTAGTTTGTCGACCCCAATGTATAGACATCTAGTGTACTTTAGATGACGTGATTTTTATTCCCTGTGATAGTCACAACAGAGGGCAAGCTCAGTACATGTATGGTAGGTTACAATGGTGTGGTCCAAGCAATAGAACCCCAACCATGGTCAACGGCAACGGGTCCCATCATTCATTTTAATGTATAGATGAGCCACCTCTCTGTTAGAATCAATGAGTCTTCAACCATTGTTTTCCACAACTTCTGCTGTTTTTGGTGGCCAACCATGATCTTAAATCTGCATTAATTACTTATCAATACTTCATATGTTATGCCGTTTTAATAAAGCATCTTCGAGGGGATCTACTTCCATTCTGGTTATTAGTTGAGGTCCAAGTGGTGGAGCAACCAGTGATCATAAATTTATCACCCCTTTAATGTTTATTGAAGTCTTCTTGTCTGACCACTGAGAAATTCTAAGTGGCTCCTCGAATGAAGTAGATCTCAATATCAGTAGTAGTTTGTCAACCCCAATCTATAGACATCTAGTGTACTTTAGATGATAGTTTAGTTTGTTCCCTGTCATAGTCACAACAGAGAACAGGATCAGTTCGTATTTGGTAGGTTACAGTGGTGTGGTCCAAGCAATTGATCCCCAACCATTGTCAACAACAACGGGTCCCGTGATTAATTTTAAGGGATAGATGAGCCACCTCTCTGTTAGAATCAATGAGTCCTCAACCATTGTTTTCCACAGCTTCCGCTGTTTTCAGTGGCCAACCATAATCTTAAATCTGCATTATTTACTTATCAACATGTCCTTATATTTTATGCAGGTTTAATAAAGCATCTTCAAGGGGATCTGCTTCCCCGTTAAAGCATGACTTTTCCCAGCAACCTCTCTTTTGGAATCAATGATCCTTCAATTATTGGTTTCCACAACTCCCGTTGTTTTCAGTGGCCAACCATGACCGGAAATCTGCATTAAAATCTGCCCTGATTGACATGTCAAAATGTCCTTATACCACATGTAGGTTTAGTGCCACATCTTCGAGGAGATCTACTCCCCCCCTTTCCTTTATAGCCTAGTCTTGTGTCTGAATGGCTGCTGCTCATTGATTAGTTATACGAGAAGCAGGCCAATTTAAGAGATGATCATCATTGTAATTGGAGAATGAAAATCTCTAACAACCCCGAGGCGACAATAAGACGTATTTATTACAGTGTAAGTATTATGATTGAAGGAAATTGCAAAGACAACCCTTAGTCCACCGCGAAGACTCGCTGGAATCTGACAATTTCCATGATAACACTTCCCAGCTGTGCTAATGTTAATGGACTTTATTGAATAAAGGATGACAAGATAACACCTAATTCAAGTATAATTTGGATCTCATATCCAGTTAAGTCCTTTTATATTAAAACTGAGATTGTTATACAGTAACTTCAGGGAGAGGTATCTCTAATTAAAATGATTCTCAGCATTAACCCTTTATATTCCAGCAGTCAGATGAAAGGGAGTATATGATATGTAGTATAAGGGCGCTGCTGGAGCTACCGCATGAGCGCTGACGGGTTGTGGCATCTATACGAGCCTTATAGGGTCTATGACTTGTTTATCAGCCCTTTTGAGGCTGTTATTAACATAAAATATCGTCCAATTTTAATTTAAATTTTTTTTGGAAAGGTCTCCTGAAAATAACCTGATCATAGATCAGCTGTATTCTTTAGAGCTGTCTGGCAGTAAGTGCTCAATTTCCCTGCAGCACCACCACAGGAGAATTTGAGGAATTACATTGTGTCCATTGAAATCAGTAGACTGTCCACGTAACAAACACAAAGACACTTTTTGAAGCTACTGTCTGCTCTAGGGGATTAATGCTGTCTGCATATTAGCTTTATGGATGTGCACCTCTGACTTTGGATTTTCTTGCACTAGCTGATTCATGGACATTCTGGAAGATCTGACCCTTCTTCTGGTAACTTTGAATTACGTAAAATGGTGTCTGAAAATGTGTTTTTCCAAACCAAACCACCCGTAGTTATCCAAAATGTAATGCTGCGTTGATGTACAAAGACAATGAGGGACCCATAACAAAGGTACAACCTAGTACCTGCTTGACACCACCACGCCACTGACTGCCTGGACAATCAGGTCTTGTCCTGGTCGTGGTGCTCCATCCCATTTCATGACTCAAGTACATTCTCTATTTCCGTGTTATTAATGTACATAGAGGACCCATAGCAAAGATAAAATGAGGCTTCTTTGTAGGTGCTGCTGGAAGCCACCAAACTCCTAAGCAGCTGGCAAGGAGGTTCTGGTGTCACCATCCCATTTTATTGACCCAAGTACATTTTTCTCTTCCATGTTTGCTAACATTGCAGAACATATGAAGATCATAACCCTGTGCAGGTTCTCACCACCTATTAAAATGTGGGAAAGACCATCCTACAATAGGCTTCCTCTCTCCAGGGACTCTAGCATATAGGGTTGCCTATCTGGTACATATGCCTTTTGCTGTAAGGATTAGAGGGCTCCATACTGTCTGGGTAATTTCCCAATGTTGTGGTTGCTGGATATGTTGTGTCCTCCCTATAAAAAGACACCTCGGCCCTTCTTCTTGTCTTGTCAGATATTAACTTGCACAATTATGTGATCAGACGGGAAGCGAGGAAGAGTCTTTTCTGTAATGAAATGGTGGTTAATTAAAACAATCCCTTTGACACAGTTGTTAAGGTGCTTACATTTTTCTTAGTGTTGGTACCGACTAGCAGAAGTCAGGTTTGGCTGATGGCCAATATACAAATGATTTCAGGCTTAACGAGGATATCCAGCGACTAAATGGATGATATGAGAGACATTACAAGCAGTCTGGAAATTAATACAGTTTGATGTTTATGACTCTGGGGAGTTCCAGGCTCTTGATCTGAGTGAGTACATTACAGGGCACCTCTGACAGAAGGTAGAACATCCTAAGCCATCCATTCATAAAAGGACATTTCTCGGCTTGGGTTATTTTTTTAGTACCTTTTGAAGTAGGGAGGTCATGCTGTAACAGTGCTTTATTGAGAGCAGGGCTTCTTAAAGGGGTTGTCCAACCCCCAGAGCAATAAAACAAAGCCACTACCCTAAACACTGGAACTCCAGAGAGCTCCCTGTGCATCGGATGTGAGACGTTTCGTCACATTCATTGCCCCAGCCATTCACTGGGCCCTGTTTTCTTGTGCCGTTTGGGGACACGTCACTGCTGAAGGCAGTGAATGACTGCAGCAGTGTATGTGACGACGGACGGGATGTCCCTAGAGCTCCAGAAGCAGCTGAGGAGCATGGACCTGAGCTGCAGTACCCTACACCAGTGTTTCCCAACCAGTGTGCCTCCAGCTGTTGCAAAACTACAACTCCCAGAATGCCCGCACAGCCAAAGGCTTTCCGGGCATGCTGGGAGTTGTAGTTTTGCAACAGCTGGAGGCACACTGGTTGGGAAACACTGCCCTACACAGTGGACAGACTCTTCTGCTTCCGACTCAATCCACTTTGTAACTTCCAATTCCGACAACTGCCCATAATAGCTGATCCGTGGGAATCCTGGGTGTTGGACCCTCACCTATCCGATATCGATGAACTGTCCAGAGAACAAGTTGTCAGTAACCAAGTCCTGGAAAAACACTTTAATATTTCAGTCTTTCAGGTCAGACAGTGATAGGGACTGGCATTATTTGCAGATTTATGTGGCATATTCTGGTATTCAAGAAAATCCTGACAATAAGATTTCTTTTTCTGTGGATTGCATAATGCGGCATTGTGTTGCACTACAAAGATTTATTGTTTGTTGGAAGCACAGATACTGATTCTTAAATGAGCTGTTTTCTCTGGCGACAGCCACGCATGTCAGACTGACAGCTTCTTATGGATGTTTCCTGAGTAAGTCGTGGAAGCCGCCTCTCATCTTAATTTATTTATTTTGTCATTATTTTCCTTTTGTATTCTCTTTTGTTTATGAACCAGAATTTTAACAGATAATAATTACCATCTTCATTTTTGTATCTTCATCTGTCACTTAAAGGGGCAATCAAACCCACATTTTAAATTGCACTTTTTAAACTTATGGCATGTCCACCTATGGGACCCCCACCTATCGGGTGAAGGGAGACCCCTGATCTGATCAAGCATGTTTCTGTTACTTCCCATTGATACCAGTACAGATTTCTGAGAACATGGTGGATGCATCCGCTGTGGGACATTGTTTTAGGATGAGGAGATGCTCCACATATGGGACAAGTTTGGTGGGAAATAGCATGGGTGTCACGACCGATCGCTGACCTTGTTGTGCCTGGGGTCAGAAGGTCGCAACGGGTGGCTACTCACTCAGTTTCCAGAGATCGCTCCATGACCTACTGGTGGGAATGGATTCCGGTCCAGGTTTTCCTGCTTAGCTTTGCGATCCTTTTTGTCCCATTTATGAATCTGTAGCTTTTCCTTTCAGCTTCCCTTGTTGCCAGATATAGACCTTCTTTCCAAATCTTCTATTCTGACATCAGGTGAAGTTGGGACATCTGTTGCTGTGGAGCCGTTGGAACTGGAGCTGTTGGATCTTTGGTTCACTCCTGTTGTTGTTGTCTCCCTTCGGGGATTGATGATTGTATTTGTGATGTTTGTGTTGTTTGTCCTTTCCCTATTGTCACCCTAGGTGTCAGTGGTGAGGACTAGTGCTCCCGCCGCCCTATTCACTACCTAGGGCTTATTTCAGGGTAAGCCAGGGACGAGGCACGTCATCGGCGTACGGGTTAGCAGCCCGTCTAGGATTGTCAGGGCCTCCAGGTGCCAGTGCTAGGTGAGCCAGGGGTCACCACTCCTCCCTCTCCCTAGTGGAAGGGTACTCCTCGTCCCTCCCCTCTGCGCCTCACGTCTGTTGCCTGCCATCTCATACGTGATAATTGTGTTTAGCATTGGGACCACTGCCATAAAGACCCTAGACATGATCATATCAGGAATGTCTGCTTGTCACTTGGGGGCAAAGAGGAATACCTGGAAGAGGTGATCTGTGATCTTCCAAGCATCCATCACTTCCACTTCAGATCTTCTGTATTGGTATGTGGGATCTAAATACAAAAACTGTTAGGGCTCTGTGCACATCTATGTTGAAGGCTCTGCTTAGAGTCTCCATCACATTGGACAGGAAGAAAAGCGCTTCCGGTTTCAATGATGAACACCGTCAGGGTCCCAGTAAGCCAAAATGAAAGGCTCCTCAAATTTTAAGGAAAAAAAATGAAAACCTTCCCTCACCACCAGGACCTTTGTGACATGAATGCATTTTACATGGGCTTCATGCACCCATGTAATAATGAGCTGATATGACAATATATGATCCCCCAAATTATTCATAATCACTGATTTCATCATATCCAACGCAGAGTTGGGTCCGCATGACCTAGTTGCCAATAAATGCTATAAATTAAAATGGGGAGCGCCACACACATGTCCACCGCCTGTGAGGGACCTCCTTTCTGCTGACTCTGAAGGTGGAACAGTCAATATCTGTGTTGGGAACCTCTATTTTCCTAAGCATTCCTAATAATTATAATGTGGTCTTCATGCCAATGTGGAGATATCCAAAGGTGATTACACTAGGGTAACAAAGTAAAATCTTTATGAATCCTGAATTCCATGTACAGTACAAAATGTCCATTTTATTTAGTCAAATGTGGGAACCGGGTCCATTTTTTATTTTTACTTTTCTCTATTTCTCTAGAACCACAATGGGTAAACAGAACAGCAAACTTGCCCCAGAGGTGATGGAAGATCTGGTGAAGAGCACAGAGTTTAATGAACATGAACTGAAACAGTGGTATAAAGGTTTCCTTAAGGACTGTCCAAGCGGAAGACTCAATCTTGATGAGTTTCAGCAACTTTACGTAAAGGTAGGCCAACTCTATGTATGAGTCCCGTTTCCTGTCTTTCCCACCAGAGATGGAGCGGTCAGTCATCCACACGAGACATGGTGTGATCTGAAACCAAACGAGTGGCCTTCAAGAACCTCAAGGAACATTGTGCCTGACCTCAGAAATACGTCATCTTCCACTTGAATGGCTCTTTGTTTTCTGCAGTTCACTTACAACACTCAAGATGTTCTGGACAAACTTCTCAGATCAAGATTCTTATTAGTGCGTGCGTGTTTCAGACTTTCTGTCCTTATATACCTTGTCTATATTATCATCTATTGACAAAGCCCAATGGCGTATTTTCTTTGCAGTCCAATTAGTTATGCTGCCTTTTTCATGTTTTTTGGCCTCTTTAAATTTAAGGTCCACTGTAACTCACTTTTTCCCCCATAGTGAAGCCCTGAGACAGACACGATTTTACAACAATATGTCATCATGGAGCCCTAGCCTTAAAGGGCCCTGTTAGGGCACATGAGCATCATAGCAAGTTCCCCCTCTCAGGACCCCCCCTGTATGTGCCAGAGCATAGAGGCCTCTGTAGGAGCATCTCCCACCCTGGGTGCCCCAGCACATTCATCCATTACATGGACTATTATTTGTCAGTAGCTGTAGGGCCGATATGTGCCTAAAATCAGCTTTCCCCAGGTAATACAAGCTGCCTTCACTTTTGAAAAGGGGTGTCTTCACCATACCTGTTTTGTGAAAATCGGTTTTGGAATTCCTCAGAAAAAAAAAAAAAAGACTTTAATTCTTTATACAAGATAGAGCTTAGTTTCACCAGGCGGCGTGCCCAGGTTTCTTGGTGCACCAAAGTCCTTATTTGAATAAAGAATAAAAGTCTTTTTTTTCTCAGGACTGCCACAACCAATTTTCACAAGACAGATGTTTTAATCAGCAGGGTCAACCCTACCAGGTCACATGTGTGGTTTAATAGTGTCGATCCTGCTGAAATGTGCTCTTTAAAAATCACAACAAAGTGACAAGTTGAATGCAAGTTATAGTTATTAGAGTCTTTTTAGAAAACCCATGTTATATATATATGTCACGGACATTCCCGCGACAGGTGGCAGGTGATCGGTGAGACTGGCAACACGTGGTTTGATCTGACAGGTTTTCTTGTGGATCAGTAGGCGTCTGTGTGTTGTTTCTGGTAATGGCCACACCCATTACCTCAGGTGTTGCTAATGTGGTCATTTAACCTTCCTTATTTATAGTTGCTTCTCATACTATGCTGTGCGGTTTATAGCTTGAGTTTCAGTTGTGGATTGCTGTTGTGAGGATCTCGGCGGAGTTCCTGGTGCTTCCATTACTCCTTTGAAGTTGAGGCTAGTTTCACACTAGCGGCAAGGAACTCCGGCAAACTGTTCCGTTGGGTGAACAGTCTGTCGGATCCGTGCTGCTGCTAGTGCACGCGTCCACCCAGACTACCACTCCAGCCCCATTGACTATAATGGGGCGGGCTGGAGTTCCGGCGGCAGCACAGCAAACATGCCGAGAGGCCGCCGGAATTAAAGTACAACTCCCATTACAGTCAATGGAACCGGAGCAGTAGTCCAGGGGCACACATGCACTAGCAGCAACACGGATCTGACAGAATGTTCACCCGCCGGAACAGCTGCCGGAGTTCCTTGCCGCTAGTGTGAAAGTACCCTAAGTCTTTCCTTTCCCTCTTTGTTTTTTGTTTCAGTTCTGTGTGTTGCATTTCCCTATCATTTGTATTAAGGCCTGAGGGAGACTCCTGTTTGTCCTTCCTTTTTTAGGAACAGGTTGTCTCAGTCCTGACATTAGTACCGGGGTCCTATAGGGTGAGTTAGGACATTAGATATTCCGGTGTATGAACTCCCCTACCTCTGGGGTCTGGTCATACTGGTAGTTAGTCATAACTTGGATTAGGGTTTTACTAGGAGGTGTCCATCTCCTTTCCCTAGTTTCCAGCCCTTATTCCCTCACCCCTTTCCCTCCTATGTTCGGTGTGGTGTTTCCCTCCCAGACCTGAACGTGACAATATAGTACATAGATGCACATTCCAGAGAAGGTATTGATCCATACATTAAAGTTGTGCTGTCCGTCACTGTAACCAGTCAGATCATTGCTTCTGCTTTCTCTCTAGCACTTAAAGGAGTTATCCCATGACTAATGTAAAAAATGAAAATCAGACATCATACAGGACATGACAATCTCTTTCTAACAAAGCTAGAACCAGCCCTGTACCTCACATGGATCCAGAGATCTCCACATTTATTGCTCTGCTAAATTTATATCAAGCTGACAGCCCAGGAGGTGTGTCCTTCCTGCCTCAGATATCTTCCTATCACAGCTCAGGAGTCATGTGAGGGATGAAACTGAGCATGTGCGGCCATCTCAGGGAGCAGGTCAAAGAAATAAGAAAAAGAATAAGCAGCAGGTGGTGCTATACAGATACATTTTATTGAATAACTCAGCGGCTATACAAAATTTAAAATTACATGCAACTACAAAAGTATTCAGATCCAGGTGCTGGTTTGAAAGCTGTAGAATATTTTCGTGGGACAACCCATTAAGTAATACAAGCTGGAATTCGATTGGCTTCTATGGGACACAATTTTTATTTATTTTTTTAGTATTTGTGTCTTCAGTCTTCTTTATACATGAGGCCCATTGAGACAAAACCCAGTATGGACTTTAAGGGACGTTACTGGACTGCTTTCCACAATGATTGGTGTTGATGTCATTTTTAAAAATACAGATTGCGTACAGACACATTTCGTGTGCAATCCGCATTTTTGCGGAACCATAGGCTTGAATTGGGCCACGGAGTCTAGGACATGTTCTATTTTTATGTGGGTAGCACACGGTGTGCTATCCGTGGATTTTGCGGTCCCATAGAAATGAATGGGTCTGCATCTGATCCGCAAAATGCGGAACGGATGTGGAAAGATAAATACAGTCGTGTAAATGGGTCCTAAGAAAGATCAGCACACTTTCGAGTCTTAAAGGGTAGCATTAAGACATTTGGACATCATAGAGGGACTAATCCTAATGAGCCACGCCTGTTCTGTTAGCCGTAGACATAGACGGCCATTGATCTGAAACTACTTTAGTTTTGGCCAAATCAGGTTTCCACAAGCAAAATTAGCTAAAGATATTTTATTCGCAGGATAAGTCGTCAATATCTCATCGGCGGGCATCCGACACCTGGGACTCTCACTGACCTGTTTAAGAAGGCACCGGTGCTCGCACCTTCGCCAGCTTTCCCTCGGCCATATGTCGTCACGTTCATTGGTCACGTGGCCTAGGTGCAGCTCAGCCCCATAAAAGTGAATGTGGCTGAGCTGCAATACCAAGCACAGCCGCTATACAATCTACGGCGCTGTGCTTGGTGAGCAGAGAGAAGGTCGCAGCACTACTGCAAGCACCAGTGCCTTCTCATCGGCAGGGGTCCTGGGTGTCGGACCCCCCAGATACTGATGACCTACCCAGAGGATAGGTCATCAGTTCAAATATCTCTGAAAACCCCTTTAATATGAAGGCAGAGGGGTCACTGATGAGACAACCCCTTTAAACAGCTTATCACATGAGACTAGATTACATTTGACTTTCGAGTATAGGTGGACAAAATAGATGGTAAATTTATGGTCTCTTTAAGCCCCCTCTTCTCGTGGGCGACATTTTGGCAGGTGTTCTAGATCCTGATGGTGTCCGCAGCTATTTCTTAGGCTGAGTGATAACAAACGAGTCATAGGCAAACATATAGCTTAGTAATTTGCAAATAAGCCCTTCATGGCTGTTCTGTAATTTTGAACATCTGCCATATCTATTCATGGATGCACAGATGGATCCATGGATCTTGCCACTGAATAACTCGTTATGGATATTTTGAGATGCGGGTTGCCCACATACCTCAGTACTCCTGCCCACACTTTCTACGCCGTATAACACATTCTTGCTTGTTTTACTTTAGATTCACTCTTTAAAGGGGTTGTCCACTTTGGACAAATCCTTTTGAGGATCTCCCAACGATAAACTGGCCACAGGGTGTCCTGCTGCCGGAATCTCTATCAAACAGCTGTAATCTCTGGAAGGACTGGGTTGTGTTTAATTTCCTTACAGTGCCTCTACAGGTAAATTGGGGCATTACACTGTACCTGATGACATGAGGAGACTGTCTATGTAAGATATCGATGTGTCCGGTACCTCAGACCAAGAGACGTTACTTGTAGCCATTTTGTCTTCTGGCTAATAGGTCCTGAATGGTGGCTTCTTCCTGTTTCTTAAAGGGGCCTTGACGTTTCAGTGACTGAGATGGGACTAAGCTCTGGCCATGGAGTCACAGAAAAAGCAAAGATTGCTGTCCTTCGCTGTTTGCCTAGCTCCCATTCCCTGCTATGGGAGTCACTAAGGCAGTGGAGTGCCGGCCACATTTCCGTAACTCCGGCCACCGCGGCCGTGGATACAGCGTGATGGGACAACCCATTTGAAAGTCACGCAAAAAGAAGCCATCAATGATGGTGTCTACAAGACCTACCTACCCGTCCCTCCGTTCACTACCATTCAGGTGCACCATTTTGGTAACAGTCCGCAAATTATGGATCCACAACACACGGATGCCAGGTATGTGCATTCCGCATTTTGCGGAACGGAATGATCGGCCCCTAATAGAACAATCCTATCCTTGTCCGTAATGCGGACAAGAATAGGACATGTTCTATAATTTTGCGGACGGAACAGACGCGCAGATGCGGGCAGCACACATAGTGCCGTCCACGTCTTTTGCGTGAAAGGGTCTGCATTGGATCGGATGCGGACCCAAACCTCGGTCATGTGCATTGAGCCCGTAGGATGAGGTCTGCGCCTTGTCATAAATTACACAGCTCCTCTGGCACACAGGTCTTATTAGGACCAGCACAGCAGACGCGATTGTCCAAAAATGACCCAAAATAAACAAGTTTGCCGATTATTATAATGACTTTACTCATTTACAATTTAAAGCACACGTGAGAGCATCAGTGTTAGTAGTTCTGCGGACATTTTGCTAGCTTGTGTTTTTTTAGATAGGATATATTCTGGTAATGCATTGCTTTTCTGCCTCATTTTTTATGTCGTTAACAACATTGCCTTAATTCCAAGGACATTACAATGTTTTTCTGGCTTCACATCAAACGTCTGACCACTTTCCATCCTTTAGAAACTCTAAATAAAGCTTTGAAGGTGAAGGCCATTATTCCTGTCTGGATCATCTGGTAAACAAACATATTGTGAAGTAAGGAACATCTACTGGACTCAAGCAAGCATGTATATACAAGAAAGGGATCCAGAACAAGGGTGTTTTCTGATGTTGGTTTATAGCACTACCCTTCCATGATCTTTGGATTAATTCACCTCAGCCCCTGTGCCTTTTATGCACAAGTTCTCACCACCCTTTAAAATAAGGCATAAGGCACGCCCTCTGTGTTATGCCGCATGACTCACCTGCACCCTCACTCCTGTGATCTGGTGTTCCAGACCTGCTGGCCTTCCACTCCTTCTTCCCTGCTGGCCTGGCCGTTGGAGTAGCTGGCTGGTTCTCCTTCTGGGTCTGCTCCTAGTCTTCTAGTATCCTGCAGAGATGTGCTGTTTTACACTTGTTTGCCCTTGTACCGACTACTGTCTGTTTCCTGGATTTGACCTTTCTTTGCTTGACCTGACCTCTGCCTGTTCTCTGTTCTGACCTTGTCCTCAGACTTTTTATCGAACTGCACGTACTCTGCCTATCCTGACCTCAGCCAGTTTCTGACTAGAGTTTTGCCTGATCCTTGGTGTTCCACACTGTTGTCACTTGACCCTAGTGGGACAGCAGAAACTTGATCAAAGGCTACTCCAAGAGGTAGCAGCCTGGTGGTTCCCCTGCAGCAGAGTCCAGATCCCTATATAGGAGTTCAAGGGTGAATATCATGGGGACTACTTAGATAACGCCCTTGAGAGTAGCCCCAAGCCAAATCTGTTCAAGTGAAACACCCACTGCATGACACTATGCCTAGGGGTCTACTTCTTTGACACTGGAGCTGTTGACCAGTGTAATCACGTCAGTAGATCACATTGGACAACATGTCACCTGAAGCCTACATACAACAGTATGTGTTCTGTTGCATATGTTGGAGGCAAGGACGTGGAGAAAAGTATTTATTCACAGTGGGGTTTTACAACGTGTTTCAAGGTATCCCGACATCTTCCATGCCACAAACATCTCAAATGCAGGTGTCACTCACCTTGTCTCTTTTGTCCACCAATGTCACTAACATTAAATAGTGCTGGTATCTTAGTTAGCCGGGAAGAGGAAGATGGTAGCTAAGACCTAGCACAAAGCAGGGGAGGAGGACCAGCAGGAGGACAGAGTTTTTTTTTTTTTTTCTAATTCAGTTTATCCTATTTTCATGTGATTTATATGTCGTTGAACACCACAAGGAATTTTGGCCAAATACAAAAGTGAATTCCGATTGAGTGTTTTGGGCAGAAATTCACTCTCCGCACTCCTCTGCATTCCGATCCAGTCAGCAAAACTATGCCCATGGTTATCTATCAGATTTTTGGAGAGCATTAGTGCCTAGTCCTGCTCCCAGCCTAATATTTCTAGAGTAAACCACATAGTATTTGTATTCTGCCTTGTATAACACCAACTAATGACAAACGACACAATGAACACGGCGTCTACAAGCTACCGAAAGGTCAGATACTGTACAATGACAGGTTTATAGGCCTACATGCTGGTAGCCATGACATTTTGAAAATGCAAAGGACTGGTTTATTTTTTGGTGTTTTTTATTTTTTATGTATTCAGTGAAAAAAATGTAAAGTTGACAGTGAAAAATTTTTTTTTTTTTGCAGGATCGTTTAGCAAAGAAACAGGGAAATTTAAAGGGGTTTTCCAGGGTTTTTATGGCCCTTTTTAACTAGCCCCCGCCTGTTTATTTCCGGCTGTGGCATGGATTAAGTCATGTGCGCCGCTGCGCCAATAACCGGCCTCGTAGTGATGTGTCTTCAAGTGGAATGTGACCTGGCGGTGACATGCCGCTTGGGGACACATCGTCATTGAGGCCAGTCATTGGCTGCCTCAGTGAACATGACCCCGTCCATACCACAGCCAGAATGAAATAGCCCGGGGAATAGAATCGTTGAATGGAGCCAGAGCCAGTCTAGATTGGTCCCATCCTTTGCTGAGAGGACAAACAAATCCCACAACCTTGTGTCTTGGATGGCATTACCCATCAGAACTTACAAAGAGATTATCATTAATTGAATGGATGACGTTAGACCTCATGTCAGTGATGATCATGGTTCACAGCTCCATCAAACCAAACGGACATGGAAGTCATCCTTACCATTGCTATAAAGGAGATATAACTTGTGATCCATTCGAGTGGACAAACCAGCAGTAATCCCTCTGTGCACTTTGTTTGGAGGTGGCGGTAGTGACCTGGAATATTGTATGTTTGTTATGGAGGGTAGGCTCCACCATAATAGCGGGGGAGCACAGAGCTAAGCATGGGGTTTATACTCCTGTGCCGTAGTCATGACGTAGTAGCACAAGCTTCCTTTTTCCACCCATTTATTACAATGGGGAAAATATGCACAAAAGAAAACTACATGTAAAAAACATAATTTTACACTCATGCCGATGCCGATGATCGCAGTGTTTGCATGAACATTCATTTGGCTGATCATTGGCCCAGTGATCAGCAGACAAATGGCCAAACACTCATTTGTCACTCAACTCGTCAGATCTTTTATGCGTAAACCAAAATAATCGTTTGTGGGCAGCATATCACCCCAACTAAGCAGGAAATACGCTGCCGACAATGGCGTCTTTTTTTTTTTTAGGTTGTGAAATTTAAAACATGCATTTTTAGGGCTCATGCGCACGAACGTGTCCTTCCATTTTTTTTGGCGGACCATATGCGTAACTATTCATTTCAATGGGTCCGCAAAAAAAAACCAAACTTCCGCAAAAAAATAGAACCTGTCATATTCTTGTCCGCATTACAGAGAAGGATAGGACTGTTCTATTAGGGGCCGGCTGTTCCGTTCCGCAAAATACGGAATGCACACGGACGTCATCCGTATATTTTGCTGATCCATTTTTGCAGACCGCAAAATACATACGGTCGTGTGCATGAGCCCTTACTGTGTTTTTCAAGCTCTATAGAGAAGTCAGTAGAAAAGAGCACCACACCCAAAGCGCTGAAAGGCAACAAAAAAATGCCCAACATTTTTTGGTATGCAGCAAAACCGCTAACGAAGCCTGCTGTCAAAAAAGCCCCAAAATAAGAGCTTCAATAAACATTTTAGAAAAGCCGGGTGTAAAACTATCGTTATAGTGGAGTCACATATGGCACATTTTTCCGGCATGGATTTGGCCTCGGAAAATCTGCTGCAAGATGCACATCTATTAGGGCTCATGCACACGACTGTTGGGTGTTTTGTGGTCTGCAAATTGCAGCTCAGCGAAACACAGATACCGGGCGTGTACATTCTGCATTTTGCGGAACAAAAGGGCCGGCCCCTAATAGAACAGTCCTATCCTTGTCTGTAATGCGACAATAGGACATGTTCTATTTTTTTGCGGAACGGACATTCGGACACGGAGTAATTTCCTTTTTTTGTAGCCCCATTGAAGTGAATGGTTCTGCTTACAGACACCAAAAAAACGGAAAAGACACGGAAAAAGAAAGTGTTCATGTACACGAGCCCTTATATGTGGTTTTTGATGTGGGTTCGATGACAACTTGCTGTTTACATTGCAAAGGTTGAAATCCACATCAGTAACACCGCATCTAAATCCACAACCAAATGGTGGATATGCTGCATCCAAAGCCATGGTGGAAAAATGTGCGATGCATCAATTGGCCCTTCGAGGGAAGTCCTGAGCACAAAACCCTTCACTATGTTATACATATTCCCTAAATAGGATTAATATAGAAGCATTGACACTGACGACATCTGTGACCATGTTCACATTAGGGTAGTGTCGAGTGAACCTGCCAAGAATGGTCTAATGTTGGGGGCAGTGATTAATTTTTGCCCAATCTCTTCTCCAGGGAAATAAGCGATGCCAGAGGTACTGGCAGCAGCTTTCTCCCCTCCCCCCTAAATACACATACGCTTTTGACCAAGACATATGAGTATTTATATGGTGAAGGTGGGAGGGAGGTGGGAGACATGTCTGTCGGCTCATAGCTATTGAATGTGTGTGGCCGCCCATAGAGAACCGGCTAAACTTTATTGTGTTAATTTACTAAAAACTGAGAATGTGCGAACTCAAGAAACCCACTGTATATTTATTCTAGAGGCAAGAGGTGTATGATCAATAAAGAATGTCGTGGCTTCTCCGTCTCTCCTCTTTCACCAGGGGTAGAGGATGGGGCCTAGACTTCAGACCTCCTGACCTTCAGCAAACGATGGACCTCTTAGGTCATTCCTTTAGACCTAAGTCCTTGCTGTTTGCCATAGTTCCTTTTATTTCATTTAGCCACAAAGGTAATATAGCTGAAAGATTACAGGGATATGCCCCCAATGTCTGAGAGGTGCAGGTCCCACCTCTGGGACCTGCAGCTTTCCTTAGAACAGAGACCACAAAGTGTCGGAGGGCGCACCGCGGCGGCCAGCATCTATTCATTTCTATGGGAGTACTGAAAATATCTGAGTGGCATGCTCAGCTATTTTCAGAAGTGCCATACAAATTAATCAGACGAGCACTGATAGTACATCTTCCAATACCAGAGAATCGGGATCTTATTTCTGGCAGGTTTCCAAAGACAACGTTTCGACCTTCCATGCTCAGTGATTCAGCAACGTACTGTATACTCAGTGTCTTGTTAGTTCAGTATTGGCCGTGCTGTCCTATCAGGAAGGACTTAAGAATTTCTTGCAATCTTACATCAACTCAGCCGTCAGTGTCTACAAATCCTACGACGTATAGTGGTCGGTGCAGGTTTCCCCTCTATAAAATACTGTACATCCTCTGTATTCTGTTACTAAGTGGATCAGAAGTGGATGACTAGTATGTGGGTTGTAATTAAGACTTGGAAAAGTACACACAAGAGAGTCAGAAAATAATAAGAGTCTTCGGTAAACAGAGAGCTCAGTCTAGTTTATTCAGTGATGACCTAGAATCCTAGATGCTGCTCTCCACCTACGTAAATGATCAGGGATTCAGAATTGAAATGGGGGAGTCTGTTGTATTCCGCTCTTTGTACTCTCAAGTCAGTGACTCATCCCCAAGACATCAGTTTAGTTTTCTTCTCCAGTAAACTCTGTCACTACGTGCTGAGTCACAGGATTGAAATAACATAGACGTAAAGATATCCAGGTGCGTGTATCTATAGTGGGGACAGAGGTAGCAGTCACACTCAGGCCCTGGGGCTTGAGGGGTCCCAAAAGCTTCCACCACCAGTATTACAAATAGTATGTAGGGTCCCTGTAACATATTTTGCTAAACGGTGCGAGACATGTAGTGTTCCATGGTGGCCATTCAGACTCCTGGGTCTGGCAGAGCAGGAGCAGATGATGATGCTTCTCTAAACATCCGCCAGCCCTACTGGGACAGAATGGAAGGGTTTGTCTTGGTGAGAATACTCCTTTAAGTCAATGTTCATAAAAAAACACAGTATATTCAGTGCACACCACCTTTTTGGGAACTTTTATTGTCTTCCAAAGATTTAATGAGTTGTTTTTGTCAGTATTAGGCCCCATGCACACGACCGTTGTTCGGGTCCGTGTCCTAGCTGCATATTTCGCGGCTCGGCCGCGGACCCATTCATTTCAATGGGGCCGCAAAAGATGCGGTCAGCACTCCGTGTGCTGTCCGCATCCGTTGCTCCGTTCCGTGCCCCCGCAAAAAAAATATAGCATGTCCTATTCTTGTCCGTTTTGCGGACAAGAATAGGCATTTCTATAATGGGCCGCGTTCCGTTCCGCAAAATGCGGAACAGAACGCGGATCAGCTTCCGTGTTTTGCGGATCCGCGATTTGCGGACCGCAAAACACCAACGGTCGTGTGCATGTAGCCTAAATCTATGTCATGGCTCCTGCATCATACAGGAATTCTCCAATAGTCCAAGACTGCTTTCTACCACTCACTGTCCTTCTGTTTTTTTCATGCCCAGCACCTTGGCATCCCTCTTGCACTGCAGCCATGTCCCTGCTGCCAGGTCTCATCAGCCAGGTACCAGGCTGCTCCCTTACACATGTTGTCTCCCGGGCCCTTAAAGAGTTATCACAAGCCAAGGTCCACTTGACCATCCAATGTTCACCTAGCCTTCTGACTGATTCCTGTATTCTGCTAAGACGTCCTGCTGAATTGTATCCCTGACTTTGGATTTAGTTCGTCCTTTGACCTCATTACCTTTCTTCTGTCCATCCTGATTACCTGCCTGGTTACTTTGCTGCCTGAACTTCGCCTATCCTGACTTTATCTTCTGCCTACTGATTTTTGTACTGCACCCTACTGTTATTTTCTAGCGGCATGTCAGCTGTTCCTAGCGGAGGCTATGCCAATAGTTGTGTCTGATATGTTCCCTGCAGCAAAGTCTAGACCACTGTACAGGGATTAAAGGGTAAATACAAGGGAATCCCTTAGATTTGACTCCCTATTTTAGCCCCTAGTCAAATCTCTTGCAACACAGTGAGGTCCACACCTGCTAGTAAAACCATTATACTGTCCATCCAGTCACATTTATGGAAAACATGACATCCCTGGTCTTGACCCTTCCATGATTACACCTTACTATGGTGCCTCTATACCCAAGTCAGTAGATTGTATTGACTGTGGCCTTACTTTCTAGAGTGGCTGCCTCCATTATGTCTATAGGATGCCTTTAATAAACTCAGATTCTCAATCTCTTTGTACTGACATGGTAAATGTTGGGCGTTGCATTCGTATTTTCAGATTTTTTTTTTTATCTGCTGACCATCTGCAGTGTGTTGTAGCAAGATGGTGTTTGCACAGTCCGCTGCTCATTTGAATGGCGTTATCGCCTATAAAATAAGCATCAGTGATGTTACAAGAGCCAAATATAGCAGTGGGCAGGAAATGGTAAAACTATGCGTCCAAAATAAACCGAGACATTTTAAAAATGAATACTGAATTTACACCGCACGATGTTAGAGCCGATTGTTGGGCTGTCAGCTGCTCTTTCAGTGAAGGAGACATTCAGAATCATTGTTTCTGGGCAGCAGATGGCAGTTCAGCCCGCACGATCTGCTGCCCAGAAAATGATGATTGGTGAGCCTGCATGAATGACAAAATCAGCATTTCGCTCAATTATTGGGGGATCGGAGGCACATTTAGATTGGAAGATTGTTGGGAACGAGCGTTCACAGGAATGGTCGTTCCTGATAATCTGCCCGAGAATTGGGCAGTCTAAATCCACCTTTACTGACTTTGCACAGCTCTTCATGACCCTGTAGGATCTACAGGTTATATAACCTACTAGACATTAAGCCTGTTACAATAACGGGCGCTAGAACATTAGTGCTGGCACTGTTATGGGGGGGATCTGTGGATGGCACACTGTTATGGGGGATTTGTGGATGTCACTGTTATGGGGGATCTGTGGATGGCACACTGTTATGGGGGATCTGTGGCGGACACTGTTATGGGGGATCTGTGGATGGCTGACACTGTTATGGGGGATCTGTGAATGGCACTGTTATAGATGTCTATGGCTGACACTGTTATGGAGGGGATCTGTGGCTGACACTGTTATGGAGGGGATCTGTGGCTGACACTGTTAGGGAGGGGATCTGTGGCTGACACTGTTAGGGAGGAGATCTGTGGCTGACACTGTTATGGAGGGGATCTGTGGCGGACACTGTTATGGAGGGGATCTGTGGATGACACTGTTATGGAGGGGATCTGTGGCTGACACTGTTATGGAGGGGATCTGTGGATGACACTATTATGGAGGGGATCTGTGGCTGACACTGTTATGGAGAGGATCTGTGGATGGAACACTGTTATGGGGGATCTATGGCGGACACTGTTATGGAGGCGATCTGTGGCTGACACTGTTATGGAGGGGATCTGTGGCTGACACTGTTATGGAGGGGATCTGTGGATGACACTGTTATGGAGGGGATCTGTGGCTGACACTGTATGGCGAGGGGATCTGTGGATGGAACACTGTTATGGGGGATCTATGGCGGACACTGTTATGGAGGGGATCTGTGGCTGACACTGTTATGGAGGGGATCTGTGGCTGACACTGTTATGGAGGGGATCTGTGGCTGACACTGTTATGGAGGGGATCTGTGGCTGACACTGTTATGGAGGGGATCTATGGCTGACACTGTTTTGGGGGGGATCTGTGGATGGAACACTGTTATGGGGGATCTGTGGAGGACACTGTTATGGGGGATCTGTGGCTGACACTATTATGAGGGCACTGTGGATGTCAATGTTATGGGGGGGTCTGTGGCTGACACTGTTATGGGGGGATCTGTGGATGGAACACTGTTATGGGGGATCTGTGGAGGACACATAGCATCTTATGCTATGTGTCATCCACAGTTCCCCCCATAACAGTGTCACTGTTTAGTGTGAATGTAATGGCAGCGGGGCCCGGTGCAGTCACTGTATTGCACCGGGCCCCGTTTAGAGTAGTAATACTATGAATAACTGTAATAATAGCGATCTTCATTCCTCCACTTACTAAACGGTGAGGCAGGAGGCCGGGCGGGCGGGCGGTCACTGGCAGCGTAACTCACTACCTCATGCGCCTGCGCCGCCTGCTTCATTCATGAATTGGGCGGAGTAGGGGCGTCACTTAGTGAGTTACACTGCCAGTGACCGCCTGCCCGGCCTCAGTGTCATCCACAGATCCCCCCTAAGTGTCATCCACAGATCCCCCCCCCTCAGTGTCATCCGCAGATCCCCCCCTCAGTGTCATCCACAGGTCCCCCCCTCAGTGTCATCCACAGATCCCCCCCCCTAGTGTTATCCACAGATCGCCCCCCCCCACAGTGTTATCCACAGATCCCCCCCTCAATGTCATCCACAGATCACCCCTCAGTGTCATCCACAGATCCCCCCCTCAGTGTCATCCACAGATCCCCCCCTCAGTGTCACCCACAGATCCCCCCCCCTCAGTGTCACCCACAGATCTCCCATCAGTGTCATCCACAGATCTCCTCCCCACCCAGCGCCGCCTCCTAGCTAATTTATTCACTGCACTTGCCTCTGAGATTGAAGAGAAGCGCCGTAATCTGGCAGAGGCCAGGAAGACGGCGCATGCGTACTTTGATGCCTATGCCAGTGTGCCTGTGGGAAATTACGGCTCTTCTCTTCAATTTCAGAGGCAAGTGCAGTGAATAAATTAGCTAGGAGGCGGCGCTGGGCGGGGAGGAGAGGTGCCGACGGCCCGGGACCCCAGTGACATAGGGCCCCATAGCCGTTGCTATGGCGATCCCTATGCCACTGAACAGGATGCTGCCCATGTAGTGTCCTTGAAGTGTGTGCCGGTTGGTCTGTGCGCCGCGCATGCGCACTTGACATATCGGCAGACACGCACATAGGGATTTTATTAGTATAGACTAAATTATCTCAAGAGGAACCTCCCATCAGTATGGTTTCTACATTGTAGCAGCCTGTACCAAGCCTAAATTTCATCCTTGTAAAATGATGTGTTGACTTGAGAACCTGGATTTCGGTTTTGGGGGTGGTTTACCCCTTTCATTCCCCAAAGTAATTCTTTATATTAGTTATATTGCTTGTTTTTCTTTAGTAAAGTGGATGTGACGGTATTTGTCTGCAAATTAACAAAACAATCAGTGACAAATGGAAAAATATGACATAGCGTAGAGCTGCAAGGTGACTTTGTGTAGCCGAGGTATCATAATCCCACATCTCAACATAATGGAAGTGCATGTTGCAACCCCCTGTTGCTCGAGATCCAGTTGGTTTCGCATCATGGACATGGCAACTTGCGGATCACAACCCAACTATATTAACTTCCATTATGTTGTAATGTAGCATCACGATCAGGTCAGTAAGCCAAAGTCCGGACTCCTGCATTTTATCACACTTCGACTCTGACTCCATAGCCTTGATCACAATACTGTGTCGCATGGCCAAAGTTGCCATGCAGCCCTAGCCTAAATGGCAAACATACTAACAATTTCACTCCAAATTACGGGACAGGCTGGGAAGATCCCCTTCTGCATCCATGTGTTCGTAAGTCGTTTATAACCTACTGAAGTGCCACCAGCCTTTTAAAAAAAAAAATAATGGACACGTCAATTTTATTTTTTTTTGTCACGGACAAAGGAAAAAATTTGCCTATTTTTAATGATTGTCTAAAAAGATTGCATTGCAACTTATTTTGCATGATTATACAGCAGTGGTCGCGCCTCTGAATACCAGCAGGTGCCATGTCTGTGTTCACATTAGTCAAAATCCCATTTCTTCATTACCGATCTGGCATTATCATTTCGTTGCCTATCTGACATATGACTGATGCCCAAGCTTGTTAAGCATGTATACTATGAGAGCGTTTGAAGAGGCCACTTGAGTGATCAGAGGCGACGGCCTGCCAGTGACAGCTGCTTCATTGCCTCCACTTGAATATCGTCAATGATAAAAATACATTGAAAGGGAAGTCGCCTCTAGAATGATTTCCATTCCCTGCTGAGGATTAGGCCGTCAATAGTGCCTGCTGTCTGTGTATTACTATGCTGTGTTCATAGTTTTTATATGTTAAAGGTATACACCAAACATACTGTACTGCATGTGTCACCCATTGACAGCTTATGTCGATAACCGTATACTGTGCAGTATATTTTTGTTATTCTGCACACATAAAACATTAAAGGGGTTATCGCATGATTAATGTAAAAAATGAAAATCAGACATCATATAGTACATGACCATCTCTTTAGAACAACGCTAGAACCAGCCCTGTACCTCACATGGATCCAGAGATCTCCCCATTCATTGCTCTGCTAGATTTATATCACGCTGACAGCTCAGGGGAGTGTATTTTCTGCTGCAGCTAAGGGGGCGTGTAAATGCTCTCCCTATCACAGCTCAGGAGGCAGTTAAAAGATGAAACTGAGCATGTGCGGCCTTCTCGGTGAGCCAGACAAATAAATAAGAAAAAGAACAAACAGCAGGTGGCGCCATACAGACACATGTTATGGAATAACTCAGTGGCTATGCTAAATTTTTAATTACATGCAATTACAAAAGTATTCATATCCAAGTGCTGGTCTGAAAACTGTAGAATATTTTTCGTGGGACAATCCCTTTAAGTTTGCTTTTAAATACATCCAATGCATAATGCCTGATGGACACTGTATTGGTATACATCAGATCCATTATATCCTATGAATATGTGTAGTGAGAGATTTTATTGGCATATTCAACATACCGTACACCAGAGGTGAACTGGCCATAGACCCTACAGGGAAAGTTCCTGGTGGGCGGATGCCCATGGAGGCCACTCGAGCCCTTCTCGTGGTCGCTGACCAGGTACACCTGATGTTTTCCTGAATTCAGTTGCATTGCCGACCCCAGTGAGGGTGGTGGTATTTTGTGCTGCATTTTAGTACTTGGTTCTGCTGGAGCGGTATTTCGTGCTGCACTACAGTATTGCTGGACCTGTCTACTTTTGTTGCCCCTCCTTCTGTCGATTTGGACTCTCCTACAACATAGGGCCACCTTTAGGTTTCCAGGGCCACTTTAACTTCCCAGTCCGCCCCTGCTGTACACTTCATAGTGCTAGAGGAAACTCGATCCATGATCCACCATATGACGGGCCAATATGTACACTGTTGTGTTGCATCCACATGAGTCTCTGTTACCAATCGAGTCTACCACCTAGTTGCCTACATCCACACTGCAGCTAGCACTTTATTTCTAGTTATATATTTTTGGATTATGGAAGAAAACATGGAAAACAAACGTTGCCCTTGAATTTGAAAGCCAGCACCCCAGAAGAGGGAACCACTGATCCGCCATGTTGTCCTGTGTAGCCAGAGGAACCTTCCTTTGCTCTTCCGATTGACCCGGCTGAATATGGGTGAGGCTTACGATATCCCCACCCATATATGAGCGTTCCTGGGTGGATTTTGGGTGTTCCTGGGGCACAGCTTACATGCCCCAAATGTACAGACTACAATTTTTGTATGTATGACTTGCGTCTCATGTGCTGGGAAGGGCAAATAAGTGCAGTGTATCATTATAAATAGTAGTCAGTAGAACATCAGAGCCAATGTCCGATGGTTTAATAAGCTTAATTCTTGTTTACTAGCAGTTCCTCTTACCTGTGGGCCTCGCTGCAGTCCCAAAATGGCCACCGGTGAAGGGTTATGTAATTAGTTGCATCCATCAGTCAGTTCTATTGACTACGGAGAGAGAACTAACGGATGTGCAGTGTCCACTCGCAGTGTAAGTCCCTCCGTGACCCTCCATAAGTAGAGATGAGCGAACATTTAAAAAAAGTCAGTTGTTCGGCGTTCGGGTGGTGGTAAGTCGCGCGTCCCGTTATGGATTCCACTATAGCGGCATATGGAATCCATAAGGGGCGGCTGCCACCGACCCGAACTTTTGCACAGCTGAAGGACCTGGGGTGACGTCACTGTCATGTGATCAGTGCAGGGGGCGTGGCTCAGCACAGGATTTGAATCCATAACGGGATGCACGACTAACCACCACCCGAACGCCGAACAACTGACTTTTTTTAAATGTTCGCTCATCTCTATCCATAAGTCATGTAAAGTATCGCTAACCAGAGGGTAAGAAGATCTGTTAGCTCCTCATTTGTTGGATGATCACATCTATTATGAAGCATTAAAAATATTTCTTTGTCGGCAGCACATGACCTGTATAGGGATAAACAATCGTATTAACGATTGTTTGTCTCCAAACTTGATAATTGCTGAATAATTGAAGATAAAGTCCACCAAAAGACACTCTGTTATCTTCCATTATAACTTGTTACAGGACAGAATATCTGTCCGTGTCAAAGAACCCTAAAAATCAGAGCTTGATGGATTCGGCCAATCACATTCACCGTTGCTCAGAAGTGTAGATGACGTCACACGAAAGGCCAATCAGCTGTCAGGTTGTAGAGAAAGCTGTTAAAATATGTGTTCTAAAACATCCAAACCCTTAATAAATATTCTGCCATTTTTCTTAAGGCTACGTTCACACTTGCGTTGTTAATTCCAGTATTGAGATCCGGGAGAGAATCTCAATACCGGAATTAAACAGATCCATTTTGATTTAGCACATCAGGCTACATCCGTTCTGTTAGAATGGGTTGTGTGAAATCAAAACGGAAATAAACAGATCCTAGGCTCTTAAAAAGATGCATCCGTCACCACTGACTTACATCATTTCTATGCCGATCCATTTTTTCCCATTTTTATGACCGGACACAAAACAGCAGCTTGCAGCGGTTTTGGGTCCGGTCACAAAACGGAATGCTGCCGGAACATAAGATATCCTGATGTATCCTGAACGGATCTCTTTCCATTCAAAATTCGAGTCGAGGACTAAACAGGAACATTTTTTTCCGGTATTGAGATCCTCTGCTGGTTCTCAATAACGGAAAACAACAACTCAAGTATGAAAGTAGCCTAAGATACACAGATGAAATTCAGGAGGATCAGTTACATGAAGACAGTAAAAATAGTGTAAAATATATTTATTTGATTCTACAAACACCTAAAAACCAGCACAGATACTTTGCTAAATTTCCAATGATCCAGCATGCCCAGAGTAGTTGGTCTTCTATTCTTGAGAATCATAAAACTTCTGAGCTCTAACAAAGAACAGCAAAAAAAAAAAAACGAAAAGTCAAGAACTAGCGGGTGAGTGTCATCCCGTAAAGCATTGATTTCACGCCTGCTATGAAGTGACCTTTATCTCTGCACTTTTGTGAAGGTTTGCAGCAGCGCTGTCATCTCTGCACCCTCTTCCTCGCCTCTGACTGAATTCCTTTTTTTAAATATTTATTACGCCTCTCCTTCCTGCGCTGTATGAAGACGTACAACGTGTTCTAGATACAGAATGTAGGCCGGCAGTGCTTCCCCTGCCATGCTCTTCTTTATAACACATTCACAGGCTCTTATGTATCATTTCTAAAGACTTTAAAAATGTTTAGACAAACAGAGAAGTTGGCAGGAGGGCTCGTCTCTGCTAAACGAGGGTGTAAGACAGTTGGTTGCTGTATATCCAGTTTCACCACTTTATTAGCCAATAATAGGCCGGTGTTGTCCGGTTAGGGTGGCGCGCCAAACAGATATTTATAGCCTATCCTTAGGATAGACCATCAATATTTAAACCCTGGACAACCCCTTTATTGGGTGGACAGAACCTGCTGGACCATCACCGGTCTGATATTGTTTATCTCCTGAGGATGGGCCACCCATCACCTAACCGAGACCACCAACCTCTGCAAAGAGGGCAACTGTAAAAGGCTTGTAACTATGGATCTGTGTGGGAAACCTTAAGTAGTTTGTGGTGACAGTGATTCCTGGAAATGCTTGGAGCTTGGGGGAGATTGGAAGGAAAATGAAACTTGAAAGAGTACAGATTTTTTATTTGTACACATGGTTAACTTCATGAAACTAAAACCTAAAACTGAATCTCGAGATCCTCTGAGAAAGGTCTACACTTGCACCCGATGTACATAGGTGGGGCTTTGCAGGTGGATTTCAGGTTGACAACACCTAGAGTCATGGTCTGAAAACTGCTCACTTCGTTATGATAGTGACTGCTATTTGTATAGCTGGGTCTATGTTTGTGGTTGGCACGTATTGGCACAGAACTCATCCAGTAAACATATCTTCCCAGTTAGTTATTCATGTTTCTGCTTTGGTTTTAACGCGCTGTCCTTATCACCGGATGTCTTTTTATTCCAGAGGCAATGTCTGTAAATAGGTAGGAAATAAAGCCAACACTTTAAACTTGAAATGGACAAACCCACCAATCTAATTTATGAGGACTGCTTGACAAATCCCCAGTGGCCACCATCAGCAGACTTCTTGGATTTCTGAATGCACAAAATAACCCTATACCAGGTTTCGGTATGGCCTCCTGGGACTTGATTGACTTAAATTGGATGATGGGGTCTCTGAAAATATCAATGGACTGACCGAAAAAACATAGGTTCACACTTTTGTATTTTGTATTTCTGTTTTAGAGATTGTATTGGGTGTTCTTTCCACAGTCAGTGGTCATCTTTCCACTGTTGTGGCCTATCCAATAAACTCTGGTTGTCCATAAGCATGTGGTGGTTGTCAGTCTGTACTGGATGGATAGCTATGTTCATGCAGATGTAAAATCTACTGATTACCATCTAAGTATTTTTTTATTTTTTACAGTTTTGAACATACATTGCTGCTGTCCCTTGTGGCCTAGGTCAATAAGGACTATATTTACTATACTATACAGTAGGTGCCAATCGACAGGCTTGGTGAGGGAAGCAGTGGTTCCCTCACCAGTAAAGAACACATTCAATTATTGCCAGTGACTTGTCTTCCATAAAAACAATCTGGTGTGTGGATTGTTGGCTGATCTTACAGAAGTTGGTGGTTTCAGCTGAAGTGTAATGTGAATAAGCACCTTTAAAGCACAGTTTTGGCCCAGATGAAGAACCTCTTCAAAGTCCTTCCAGATAGCAGATACATTAGGAGGAAAACTCCCGTTGAGGAGTAGTGGTTTAAACAGTTAATTTTGAATACATATATATAGACATTGCCTCTGGAATAAGAAGCCATGTGGTGATAAGGATAGCACGTTAAAGCCATAGCAGAAACACGATAAACTTCGGAAAGCTCCAGATTAGGAATGCACTCGGCATGAACTAAGGGTCAGTAAGATACTGCAATGAGGCTTTTGTCACATCTCTGGTCACATCCAGTAAGAGGTTAGCCCAAAGCTTGGTCTATTATGCTCTTAACATTTATTGTCTCCTTTCGTTAATATATTGATGCAACTCATTAGGAAATCCCATGAAAAATCAGTTTCTCATTGTTGAGTAGGCATACCATGTGAGAAGATGACATTGGGGCCTCCACCCAGGACTGTGGAGTCGGTAGATAAATGCTCCGACTCCTCAGTGTTTGGTACTTCTGACTCCGACTCCTCTGTATTTAATATGCGAATGTATTTTATACATTTCCCTAGTAGAATCCCACAGTCATGTTTAAAGTTTAAGCTAACAATCTGAGTTTACACGTTTTTATAGCCTTAGCTGAATGACAGCAGTTTTTTAAATGGTTTACAGCTTCAGTCTTGAACTATTGACTCTCCATTCCCTTCACTTATACAAGTGTCTCTAGTCCTGCAAAAAACATATTTACTTAATCAGTTATCAGTGAGAGGCTAGGTTAACTATGGGCGCTGCGTTCCCTGTAACAGCGGAACACAACACAATGGAAAGTATAAGTATTGCCGCTCCTTAACTGTGCGTTGCGTGCCATATAGTGAAGCATATGAAAAGCATGCTTCTTCACGGTCACTTAACATGTTCGTTTTGCGGTAACGTGACGCACTGCATGCATTGGCCTTTATTCTTACAGTAGAGAAGTAATTCATTATAACTTTTTTGCATGAATTTTTTTTTTTATTCCAATTAAAATTTTGTAGGAGTCGGAGTCGGTTCATTTTTACCCAAAATTGACTTCGACTCCGACTCCACAGCCCTGCCTTCACCCACTCCCAAAACCACATGGGCCCCAGGGAACTGTAGAACACTAGTACCCTTCCAGTATTTTCCATCACTGGAAATGTTTGACATAGCATTGGCCATAGGTGTTGTGCGTCTCATGCTCCATCACTGCACATCTTTGACAAAGTATTGACCGTAGATGTTGTGCATCTCATGCTCCATCACTGGAAATCCTTGACATAGCATTGGCTCGAGATGTTGCGTGTCTCGGGCTCTTTTCGGGTTAGTCTTTTAGCTACACACATACATTTTTATTATTATTATTATTATTTTGTTTTACAAAATGTTATGGTTTGATGCAAGGTGTTTTGGCGGACATTTTCAGAATGTGCTACGTATGGGGGGTTTTAACATAATTTTTATTTTAGAATTCAGGTTTTATCTGGTTGTCCAACATGGAAAAATTGTGTCCATTAAAAGGCACTTTTGTGGATTTTCCACTTAAAAAATGATTAATATAATTTAACCATGATTTATTTTCTACATTTTAATGAATAAACCAGAGAGTGTTAAAGATAACCACATCCTATTTCTTGGCAATGGAAAAACTGTATTTTAATCTTAGCAGAAAACACATTCTGTCTGAACGTAACATAGCTTTTCCATCACGTGCGTTAGCAGTTTTAATATGGAAAATAATAGCAGGTACTTCATTAAATGAGGAGTCTATCGGAGAGAAAGAAATTGGATCGGACCTAGGAACTTGGATTAAATAGACGGAAAAACGCTTAGTGATTAGTGTGAAGAGGATTACAGGTCTTGGCTGTACAGTGGGCTTTGAAGTTGCATGTTGGTCAAAGATTTATTTTTCCATCTACCAGCTGGTTTGTTTTGGCGCCTAGTCTTTTCCTAAAGACGTGGACATTTGTGGGATTTGTATGAAATGTTGGTGGCATTTGAGATTATGTTTCCTAATGTGCCCATTGACCGCATGCCAGTATAAGGCGCTCTTCCTACACACATTTATTTGTTGCATATGGGTTATCAAGTGGTATGTAGACTTTTGCATTCATTTTTTAATCACTGCATGAATGAAATAAAAAGTAAAGGGACTTTGTACATTTTCTTAATTTAAAATCGCCTACTGTTTAGTGTATACAGCTCCTATGCATGCCTATGTGTCTCTACAGACTACTAACACACCTTAAAATTGTCGTCATGTGTCTCCCTTTTCCTTCGTCCCTCTCTTCTAATTTCTGTAGGTTAACATGAAGATGGGCAGGTGGATAAATAACGCATGACTGTAAGATCAGACTACACAGGGTTTGTTTGTAGTCTGTCACCATGGAGACGTGAACAGCTCTACTTGAAATCCGACTTTGCTTAGACTTTTTGCAGTGTTTGCAAGGTCACATTGATTGTTGATGTAGTTCTGTGGTTTTGCCAAGATGCGTTCACAATTAAATGCCGTCGTGGATGTCAGGGGTATCTGTTCCGTTTTCAGATTACATTTGCACAGTAATCCTAGTAGTACCTAATACCTGCTATCATCATCCACCTAATTTGCAGTCCACTGCCTATCCGCAGGCAAAATCCGTCCCTAGTAACAGAGACTTTAGAAGATGGCTCACAGGAAATGGGGATGTGTCAGAGCTGGCTGAGATCCTGAGCCTGATGAAAGAAATGCTTTTACGCAGATTTTGAACATTTAAGAGCCTCCTGTGTGTCTTTAGGTGTGATTTCCCCCTCCTTATCTATTCTGTGAGCTCTGGAGCTGAAAACAAACATAGCGAGAGGTAAGGAAAAGGATGTCACAGCAGTACAGTGCTGGCAGATTTCACGGAAGGGATAAGGACCCTGCTTGTTAGAGAAATTCATCTAGCTGTGCAGCTGAAACAGGAAATAATATAGCTGAAAGAGATACTACGGAAGCCAAGAAAAGACCTGTGCCATCACAGTTATGATTGTATAAAGAAGCATAGCTGTCATGCAAACTTTTGTGAAAACTCAGGTATACTTTGAGCATGCACCCTGTAACCAAATGATAAGGATTTCTTGTGATGGGACCCCTGTAATGAACTGTTGACGTCAGAAAAGCCACATCTAATCTAATGCTACTTGAGATATCATATGTTAGAGAGCAAGGATTCAAATCTGTAGTCATCCCTGTAATGCACAGACGTCAGCATTTCTCAAGAGCATGAACCACTCTACGTAGCCACCTAACACACTAACTCCATATGCCGCAAAAAGTAAGACCGAGATGTTCAAACAGAAGAACCCCCTTAAGGCCAGCACAAGTTGTGCAAACTCTTGTTTCTAGGAGAGATACGTTTGCTATACTATATCCTATGAGGGCACCATATGGCGGCACACAGAGCCGTGCGGACCCCTTGAGGCCTTACACTGCCATTAATGAAAGTGAAGCACGGTTAGAATTCATCATTATTTTTTATACGAACCAACTAAAAATAAAAACCCCTAATAAAGGGTCGATTTGTGCAGAGAAAAACAAATCCCAGGGATGTGTGCAGTCCTGCCCACTGTACAGGAAGTATTATTGTCGCTTTATCACCGCAGTCTGTTTTTTTAATTCCCCCAGCAATTCAACGTAACAGGAACAGAGTCATTGTTTTGTTGCTATTTAAAGCCCCTCTCCGCTCTTCTGTAACTAAATATATAATTCAATAGAATTGGGATTTCAGTCCCCATTCCCGACACGCTAACGAGACAGCGTTGCCGAGCAACAGACCCACGTGTAGAAACACAGGGAAAAAAAAAATTATCACACTGTGTCAGAAAAATGGGAGCGAGAAGAGCAAAACAAGGCGAGGTTTATAAATGGCTTCGGAAAGGAATCATTTCTCATACTCAGTGAGCACCTCCGAGGGCACCTGTCGCAGCGTATTCTTGACGCCTCCATCCAGTGCGATATAAAAAGATGTGTGGATGGGTATTGCTTGCTGTACGCTTTTACTGCAAATTTATCTTTACCTCCTGACAGGTGTCAGTGGGTAAAGAGGTAGAATGCAGGAAGGAGGCCTTAAAGGAGTTGCCTCACAAAAAAAATATTCTGCAGTTTTCAAACCAGCACCTGGATCTGAATACTTTTGTCATTGCATGTAATTAGAAACTTTGCATAGCCATTAAGGGTACTTTCACACTTGCGGCGTGTGGATCCGGCAGGCAGTTCCGTCCCGCCGGACCCGGAATACCGCATGACAACCGAAAGCCTTTGTAGACGGATCCGGCTTGCGGATCCGACTACAAATGCATTGCAAGTGCGCATCCGTCTCTCCGTTTGCCATGCGGAGAGACGGATCCGTCTTGTATTTTTTTCACAGTTTTAAAGGTCTGCGCATGCGCAGACCGGAAGCGCGCATCCGTCCTTCAGTCATTTCTTAATGCCGGATCCGGCACTAATGTAAGTCAATGGGACTTAATGCCGGATCCGGCATTCCGTCATGTGTTCCAGCATTTCAGGACGGAGATAAAACTGCAGCATGCTGCGCTTTTGTCAACGTCCAAAAAACGTTCACATACTGAACGGAAGACATCCTGATGCTTCCTGAACAGATTTCTCTCCATTGAGAATGCATGGGGATAATACTGATCAGTTTTTTTCCGGCATAGAGCCCTGACGACGGAACTCTCTGCCGGAAAAGAAAAACGCCAGTGTGAAGGTACCCTTAGTTATTCAATAAAATGTATCTGTATAGCGCCACCTGCTGTTTGTTCTTTTCTCTTATTTCTCTGTCCAACTCGCTGAGATGGACGCACATGCTCAGTTCCATCTGTCAACTGCCTCGTGAGCTGTGATAGGGAGAGCTCTCAGTCAGAAAGGACACACACCATGATCTGTGTTAGGAAGAGATCTGGGGCAGAAAGGACACACCTCCTGAGCTGTCAGCTTGATATACATTTAGCAGAGCAATGAATGGGGAGATCTCTGGATCCATGTGAGGTACAGGGCTGGTTCTAGCTTTGTTAGGAAGAGAATGTCATGTACTATATGATGTCTGATTTTCATTTTTAACGATAGCCCCTTAAAGAGGTTGTGGCATCTGGACAACCTTAATGGGGTTTCCAGGATTTAGATTTATGACCCACTCTCAGAATAGGCCATGAATATTAGAAGTTCGGTGGTCAGACACCCCTTCCATCTGCTGCTTCATTGTAGCCCCTGTGCCGGAAGTAGGTTCTGGAACTACACAGCTCTGTCCATTGTGTGGTAGATGGATCTAGTCTGGCACTGGAGCTACAAAGAACCAGCTGATCGGTGGGAGTGTGGGGCGTTAGACCCCTGCTGATCTGACCCTGAAGCTATGCTATCAGTACCAAAATCTTTGACAACCCATTCAAAGGGCACACAGTAAACTAGGAGTAATCCGTCTACTGTAATTTGCTGCCGTTTTTCTGCACGAAATCTGCATGGAAAAAACGTGCATAATCTACAACATGTGCTGGTAGATTTATAGTTACACAGAAGAGAGAGAAGCTCTATGGTTCCCTGTGTAGCCTGTTAGCACTCCTCCTCCAACGCTGGCTGACATCTCGGCCGGCTGAAGCGGGGAGTGCTGCTTTCTGCCAGGTCTTTTTTTAAGGCTGACATTCTCAGCTTTAAAACAAGACCAAATTCAAGGATCTATTCATATTCAGTTTTCCTGAGACCTGTTTCTAAGGGTTTTAACTTGTCTTTTATTGAGACTGGAGCCTCAAATTTGTTGAGAATGTCAGCTTTAAAGGGAGCCTTTCACCCCAAAATTGCAATATCTAACACTTACACCATTGTGTCCAATAGAGCCCCCACATTAAAATGCATCTTACCATATTGTTGTCCGTTCCATAGGTCGTCCAAAAAACACTTTTTTTCCATATGCAAATCAGTGTGTGAAGGTACCCAAGGGTGGCATTCAAACGGCTGGTGCCCAGGCCCCGCGCTGATTTTTATAAGCAACCACTCCTCTTTCACCCATTCGGCCCGCCCTTTGACTGGATCTTCACCTCCTTCGTCCGTAGCCAAATCGCGTGCCTGCGCCGACGAACAGGAGGACCGTGCCTGTGCACTGGTTTATCCATTACTGGCAGAAGCATCAGAGTATCCAGTGCGCAGGCGCCGGCCCGTACGTCACATTACAGCAAAGTGTTTTTTGGACGACCTGTGGAACGGACAACAATATGGTAAGATGCATTTTAATGTGGGTGCTGTGTTGGACACAATGGTGTAAGTGTTAGATATTGCGATTTTGGGGTGAAAGACTCCCTTTAAAATAAGACCCGGCTGTAATCTCTATAATCAGTAGCTCGGATGTACCAGATATGTCATTAGCTACTGAATATGTCCTTGGGTGGCAAAGGATTAATCGAGCACCTATAGATTTTGTCAGTCGGTACTCGTTACGGCCAGACATCGGGCCATGCAAAATAACTTTATTCTATCAATATATTTTGTACTGATCCTGAGTTACAGCCTGTATTATAGATACACTCCAGAGCTGTAATCACAATTCTGCCAGTTGTTATTGAAGGCAGCTTGTTGACACATACCTTTCTTTAGAGGGATGTCCAGCCTTTAATAAACGATGGCTCATCCTCATTGTAGGCTATCCCTAGCTGATCAGCGAGGGTCCCACACCCCGCTGATCAACTGTTCGGGTGGAACTGTACATCTCCATCAACCTGGCAGTGGAGGGGGCTTTTTACTACACAGCGCTGCTCCCATTGAAGACAACAGCTGATCCACGATGGTGCATGGTGACAGACCCCCGACGATCAAGTAGTGATGGCCTATCCCAAGAACATGCTATCACTTAGTAAAGGCTGGACAACCGCTTTAACCGAACTGCTATAATTTTTCCTCCATCAGATAACGGCACAGCCTCCTTGGTGTAAATACTACCCTTCCAAAAATATAATTCACCAGATTAATTTCTCAACAGACCCTGAGCCAGCAAGAGATTTCAGCTCTGAAGCCTGCAGAGTTGTGAATGCAGCCCTGGGGTATAACACAGACTTCTGTGGTGTCCTCCTAGCACATTTGGGGATTGTTCTTCTTTCACTGCGCCATAACTGAAGACCTCTCATGATGATAACGAAGGGCCCTGTGTGCCGTAGGCTTCAGCCGATTCTTCTTTGTGTGGTTTTTGCCGCCGGTTTTATCTCAGGTATGTTCCACGTTGACTTTGAGATTTCATGCTGTCTCTGGA
Source organism: Bufotes viridis (assembly GCA_033119425.1). Lineage (NCBI taxonomy): Eukaryota > Metazoa > Chordata > Amphibia > Anura > Bufonidae > Bufotes > Bufotes viridis. The sequence goes on from CM065592.1 coordinate 70,792,386, forward strand.
AATGAAACAGAAGGCAGGTTTCTGATCCCAGACCTTGGATGAATTGGATTCTCTGCTGGAGGCCGGGCTGTGTTAAAACATTGGGAGATATTTTGAATAATTACTTTCGGGCTCCTTTTAGAACCTTTTTTTTTCTGATTTCTCATTCTGCTCAGGAAGCGCACGGCGATTAACCCCTCGTATGACTTCTGTGGTTAGGCTTAGACAAGGCACAACACACAGAGTCCATTTTGCAGTTTTTGGTGCATTACCTGCATTAGTGGCGGAACACACAGAAAACGTCCGATGGAGTTTTTGGAGAAAAGGGGACGTCCGCTTGGGACATAGTTTGCTGGGAAAATTCCACATCAAACCCATTACATTCAGATTCTGACATGGATTTGCCACGGATTTCACCTTCTGCATTGAAAAAGGTGGAATCTGTGGCAGAAATCCTCCACCTAAAGCAAATTCAAAACTTCATGCAGATTTTTTATGCAGTTTGTGGATGAGGTTTTGCTTTGCTGCTTCTGCAAAATACTGCAGATTTGCCCCCAAATCCACAAGGCATACACCTCGTGTGTCCTCTTGCAGACAGCTTGTTGCAGGAAGAGACGACCAACCAGACAAATGTAATATTTAATGCCAGACATTTAGATCAATGGCCGTCCACCTAATCCACCAGAACGTCTCCCCATTAGGGTCTTCGGGAGTCTAGTGGGCAGGGGCTTTCTTTGTGATGCAACCTTTTAAAAGCTTTCTACAGTTTAGACCCATTTTTAAATATCCTATTTGGGAATTCTGAGTTAGGGCTCATGCAGACGACCGTACGTATTTTGCGGTCAGCAAAACAAAAGGAGGACATATGTGTGACATCTGCGTTACCTTCGTATTTTTTGTGGATCCATTGTAACCATGCCTGTCCTTGTCCGCAAAACAGACAACAATAGGGGATGTTCTATTTTTTTAAGGGACGGACTTCAAAAGAAAATGGAACGGACAAAAAATACGTTTGTGTGCATGAGCCCTTAAAGGAGTTGTCCGGCCTTGGAGCAGACAAACCCAATGATCAGAACCTGTGTCAAACAAAAAAAAAAAAAGCTCACTTGTGTGCAGTCCCACCTCTCCAGTGCTGCTACCCCCGTAACTAATGTGGCCAATCACTGCTAGAATGGCACATGTAACTGCTGAGGCCAGTGATTGGCCACAGTGGTCACAGCCACTTCCAGAAATGGGGCAGCAGATGCGTTGTCTTTTTTCTTCACCGCTTAGGACCATTGGGTTTGTTCGCTTCTAGGCTGGACAACCCCTTTATCAGAGAGGGGTCCTTTGGTTGAGGATTCTTTTCTATTAATACAGGGATGTGCCCAACATGCCCTGATAGCTGTAGGCTGTCCGGGCATGCGTGGAGTTGTAGTTTTGCAACAGCTGGAGGGCCACAGATTGAGCATCCCTGGATTAATAGGAAGAACTCCAAAGAGTATGAGGGCATGACATATCTATGCATTACACAGACAGCCTAGTAAAGTGCAAAACAAAATGGTAACACAAAATCTACTATTATGCACTTGGATGGTCACGCCTCTTCCTGTCCTGGCCACGCCCCTTTTAAGGGAAAGAGGCAAGGGAGGCATAAAATCTGAGAGATGAAACAGGTGCACTTTTCAGGTGTAAGGGGGATGATTCATTTCCCATGGTGTGTAAACTGCCTTTAGGAGCATGGACCTTGATCTGTAGCGGGGGCGGTGCTGCTGGTATACTGATTTAAATGAAGAATATAGGTTACCAAACGTCTTGGCCCCTTATTTCCCTAGCGATGTACAGGGACCTGAGTTGGGGACATGTGTCACCTGCCCTGGAGCAGCTGTGTAATTCACTACAGGGGTGATAGCATGGTGTGTAAACTGCCTTCAGGAGCATGGACCTTGATCTGTAGCGGGGGCGGTGCTGCTGGTATACTGATTTAAATGAAGAATATAGGTTACCAAACGTCTTGGCCCCTTATTTCCCTAGCGATGTACAGGGACCTGAGTTGGGGACATGTGTCACCTGTCCTGGAGGAGCTGTGTAATTCGCTACAGGGGTGATAGCATGGTGTGTAAACTGCCTTCAGGAGCACGGGCCTTGATATATAGCGGGGGCGGTGCTGCTGGTATACTGATTTAAATGAAGAATATAGGTTACCAAAAGTCTTGGCCCCTTATCTCCCAGCGATGTACACGGTCCTGAGTTGGGGACGTGTCACCTGCCCTGGAGGAGCTGTGTAATTCACTACAGGGGTGATAGCATGGTGTGTAAACTGCCTTCAAGAGCATGGACCTTGATATATAGCGGGGGCGGTGCTGCTGGTATACTGATTTAAATGAAGAATATAAGTTACCAAAAGTCTTGGCCCCTTATTTCCCTAGCGATGTGCAAGGACCTGAGTTGGGGACATGTGTCCCCCGCCCTGGAGGAGCTGTGTAATTCACTACAGGGGTGATAACATGTGATGCTATATAGCAACGATACGATGTATCTATTTTGTACTATGTTATGTAAACATTCGCATCCTATTGTAACAGCCAGTGAATAAAGCGCAATTTGTGATCTGGGTAAAACCGCCGCCGCTCGACACCCACTCATCTGTTATTTTAGAAGGCTCTTTCCTCTGCGTGCTGCAGGCTGCACCTTTGTTCAGCACAATTCATGAGGTGACCCTTTAGCAATTTATTCCAGACCCCTCTGCACTTAGACATTTTCTATGTCTCCTTTTAAAACCTGCAGGGGTTTGATGTATTGTAATGGTGCCAGACCGCATCATGTCAGATCTGAGACTCGGCCTCTAAAGGCTTTCAGATGGTTTGTACAAATAGGTGGATGTGGGCTCTTGATTTTGTGCTTTTACATTTGAGAGACACGGGAATCCAGTCAGAGAGGGCACAGAGAGAGAGAAATAAATCATCCCGTATAGCAAGTTGTAAAAAAAAGAAATGAAAAAATTCTTCTGTAGTTAGTTTTTTTTTTTTTTTTTTTAGAAGACATCCATTTTATCCCCTCTCCAATGTTAGAGGAGTTATCCCACGACTAATGTAAAAAATTAAATTTAGACATCATATATGACATGACAATCCCTTTCTAGGGCCTCATGCACACGACCGTATATGTTTTGCAGTCCGCAAATCGTCTATGCGCACAATACAGATGCAATCTGTGGTTGACCTTTTGAGGACATATTTTATGTTTTTGTGAAACGGACATAGGGATGTGAAAGCACAAATGTCCTATACTTGGCCACAAAATGCAGACCACGGACCCACTGAAGTCAATATGTCCGCAAAAAATGCGGAAGGTATCCGCATTTTCCAGATCTGCAATTTGCAGTCCACAAAATGCATACGGTTGTGTGCATGAGGCTTAGCAAAGCTAGAACCAGCCGTGTACTAACTTCACATAGATCCAGAGATCTCCCCACTCATTGCCCCAATTGCTTTGCTAGATTTATTTTAAGCTGGCAGCTCAGGGGGCATGTCCTTTCTCGGAAGGTTTGTCATTTTTGCTTGAGCTCTCTCCCTATCACAGCTCAAGAGGTGTGCCCTTTATGTTGGAAGTCTCCCTCTATCTCCTATCACAGCTCGGGAGGCATGTCCTTTCTACTGCAGCTCTCCCCCTATCGCAATTCAGGGGGCACGTCCTTTTTGCAGCTTTCCCTCTATCACAGCTCAGATGGCTTGTTCTTTCTTCTGCAGTTTTCTCCCTAGCACAGGTTAGGGGGTATTTCCTTTCCACTGCAGCTCTCTCCCTATAGCTCAGGGGGCATGTCCTTTCTGCTGAAGCTCTCTATTTATCACAACTCAGTGCCCTTTTTGTTGCAAAGCCCCCCCTTTTCCCTTTAAGAGCTCAAGGGGCTTGTCCTTTCTTCTGCAGCTCTCTGTGTCACACCTCTCGGTATGCATCCTTTCTGCTGCAGCTTGCAGCTCTCTCCCTATTACAGCTCAGGGGGCTTGTCCTTTTTCAGCTCTTTCCCTATCACAGCTTAGGGGCTTGTCCTTTCTGCTGCAGTTCTCTCCCTATCACAGGCCAGGGGTTGTGTTCTTTATGCTGCAGCTCCCTGTCTATCACAGCTCAGGGGACAAGTCCTTTTTGCTGCAGCTCTTTGTTTGTAACTGTCACAGCTTGTATATATGGCTGGTGGCTCTTGAAGGATGCATCTGGGCATGTGCGACCACCTCAGCAAGCTGGACAGAGACATAAGGAGGTGACGCTATACAGAATCATTTAATTGATTAATTCAGCGGCTATACTAAGTTTTTAATTACATATAATTACAAAAGTATTCAGATCCAGATGATGGTTTCAAAAATGTATGTTTCACGGGGCAACCCCTTTAATGTTTGGAAGAGAAAAACATGAATGATATAGGGAATATCTGTTGCATTGCCTTGGCCATATTACATAAACTTGACCACAATCTAATACAAGGATCAGCAACCTCCAGCTGTTCTGAAACTACAACTCCCAGAATCCCCCTTTCACTTCTGTGGGAATTACAAAAACAGCCGAGTAAGTTTGCATGCTGGGAGTTGTAGTTTCACAGCAGCTGGCGTGCCGAAGATTGCTGATCCCTGATCGAATACATCCGCAAACTCTATGATTTGATTTGACCACATGGTGAGGTCACGTGGCCGCTGTGGAAGGCTGTATACGGACTCTTGTGTCCATGTATGGATGGGGCACGTATGTACTAAGGCCGTAGACTACACCATCTGTTTTAGATAAGAAAATAATTTACCCCCCAGCCCTCAACGTTATACCTGCGCCGGAGACCAAGCCTGTTTATGGTCTTGTCGACGGTAAGAGAAACATGGCTGCTTTCTTCCAGAAACGGCGCACCTGTCCACGGGTTGGGCCTGGTGTTTCTGTAAGAAAGCGCCCATGTTCTGCCCCTTTAGCTGAATCCTATTCCTTTATCCCCCAGATGAAGGTTTGTAGGAGATACTACGTGTAATTTATCCTATTTTCCTAGTTGTTTGAGTGTTGCTGGAGTGAATGCAGCTCTGTGCTTAGTGTCTCCTGACCTGGCCTCCATATTCTTCTTTTCGAATGCTCAAGAGCTCGCTGATTAATCTCTTTCATTCCCTCTTGTCTGACGCATTTTTCTTTGCTCTTTAGCTTTTGTCATTTCTTTTATGGTGTTCTCTTCTTTTCTCCTAGTGTAGTTAGACGTTGGGGAATGTGATTAGGGTGAGAGCCCTGTGGCCTTTACAGAAGACCTTGTGAGGAATCGATATCTAGGTTCTATGAAATGTCATATGTTTCCTATAGACATACATTCTCCTTTAGGTTATTAACTCTCTAGGTGACATTTATTCTGTTTTCAAAGGGGAAATCCATCATTAAAGCATCTTCTGACATATAGCTCAAACCTTCAACCCTGTCTGAAGGAACCACAGTGCCCTACAGGTCTTCCTAACCCCTTTAGATAGCATTAGAAAATGGAAGTGTCCACCATAATTTTCCTGCTTTTGTAACAGTGAAACCAGCCATAAATCCATCAATGATGGAAGCTGTAACTTATTTCTCAAAAATAATATTTCAAGACAAATTCCCCCTTTAGTTGGGAGACATATTCGTTGATACTTGGGACATGTGTTTGGGTTCAGACATCATCTGCATGGTTCTAGTAGGTTCTCCTCATGTTTGTGTACGTGTCCTCCAGGTACTCAGGCTTGCTCAAAGACTCCCAAAAGATATTGATAGGTTTAAGGGGTTTTCCGAGAGTAGAATATTGATGGCCTATCCTCAGGATAGGTAAGCAGTATCTGATTGGTGGAGGTCCAACTCCCAGCATCCCCACTGATCTGCTCTTCGAAGAGGCCTGGGGTGAGCGCTGAAGCCTCTTCCTAGGCCAGTGACGTCACGTTCATCGGTCACGTGGCCTAAGCACAGCTCAGTCCCATACAAGTGAATGGGCCTGGTCTGCAGTACCAAGCACATCCACTATACAATGTATGGCACTGTTCTTGGTAAGGATTAGCCCCATTGAATGACAGTGTGACTAATGGTCATGGGGTTATACTGCATTACAAACTTAATTCAGGGCCAGTCCCGATTTCTGCCATGGAAAGTGCACACCAAAAATATTAGTTGTGTGAAAATGCCCTTACTAGTCAAAACCTACGGCAGGGTTACTTAACTCCAGTCCTCAGGGCCCACCTGCTGGTCATGTTTTCAAGATTTCCTTACGATTGAGCAGGTGATATAATTAGTGTCAGTGTATTAGGACAGTATTCATTCTGTGGGATATTCTCAAATCATGACCAGTAGGTGGGCCCTGAGGACTGGAGATGAGGAACACTGGTGATATCACCAAAGGTCGACTGCAACCATCACTTTTTATAGAAGTCAATGGAAAGCGCCACTAGACTGTGACTTAACGCTCAAGATATTGGCACCATGCATATAAAATTGCTTAATGTCCAATACTAGGATGATAAATTGATACCAAGGATGTACATACCATGGTGCAGAACATTTGTCTGCCATGCATATCATGGAACGATGGTGCTTAACTTTATTTGACCTCATCCACCTTGCTACTTCATAGCGGGAACGTGTGCTCCACGGGAAATGCATTATCGGCATTATCGGGTCATGGATATAGCATGTCCTGGGTGGCAATACCCAGTGGTGGTATAATAGTTCCATTTTGATCTTTGCTATAAGATCCCCTACTTCTATTACCACTGATTGATACCATTTTATTGTTTTACATAATATGACTATTGCCGGAAACATCAAATGGATAATTGGAATTTTATTCAGCCAGACAAGTTCCTTATAGTTCCCGGGGGGCATATAAGCTCTACTTACTGCCGTTTCTATTTTACAGGTGTATATAAAATCAGACTTGATACGACCTGCTTTTGTCAATGCTTGTATTCATGGTATCTACTCTCTTGAAGACCATCTGGACGATGACCCCAACTTTCCAATGAATTATTATGATGCTGGGGTCTCAGGTTCATTCTTTCTATTTTTACATATCTTCTGTCTACTGAGCTTCTCATCTCCTTGATCAGTACCTGAAGCCGTCATTCGGCATCAGTGTCATAGCTGTGAGCCGGCTCCCTCTTCTGCCTGAGTTTACGTGAGACCTTAGAAGGAAGCCTAATGCAATATTGCTGACTTGGTTGGAATGTATTGTTCGTATATCTGTAAGGTTGGAAATGCTCTGGACCTAGAAAAGTGTTTTCTGTGTAGCAGAAGCGTAACTAACATTCATTGGACCCCTTTGTAAAGTCAAGAATAACTGGAACCGGAGTTTTTTTTTTTCTGCGTTTTCGTTTTGCACTCCTTGCCTTCCGAGAGCCATAACTTTTTTATTTATCAGTTCACATAGCCATATGAGGGCTTGTTTTTTGCGGGACAAGTTGTACTTGTCCAACACCACCATTTAATATTACATATCATGTAGCGGGAAGAGGGAAAAAAATTCCAAATGGGGTAAAATTGCAAAAAAACAAGCAATTCCACCACAGTTTTGCGGGTCTTTAAACTCCGACGTTCGATGTGCGATAAAACTGACCAGTTAGTATTATTCTACACGTCAGTACGAATCCGGCGAAACCCTATATGTATAGGTTTTGATAGTGAAAAAAGAAATCAAAGTGGGAAAAAATCTGTTTTACTTTTTTGTCGCCATATTTTGACCCCTATAACTTTTTTGTAATTATGTGCATAGAGCTGTATGGGGGCTCATTTTTTGCGTCTTAATCTGATTTTTTAATGATACCATTCTGGTGTGTGTATGACTTTTTTAATCACCTTTTTTATTTTTGAGGAAATGAAGTGTCCAAAAAAGGTGAATCGGCTTTTTTCAGTTTTTCTGTTTACTGTAGGGGGAATATTTTTATATTTTTTAGTATGGGCGTTTTCGCACATTGCGACACCCATGATGTGTATTTTTTATTTCATTTTTTCATTTTGGCAAAAGGGGGGTGATTTGAACTTTTATGTTTTTTTTTTTAAACTTATTTTTTTTCTTCTTTTTTTACTATAACAATCAATTATCTGATTGCTATTCTCATATACTCTAATGCAATAGCATTCGAATATATGAGAAAGTCGCATATTTCCTATGGGGCCTATTACAAGTTAGGCTCCATAGGAAATACTATGCAGCAGCCTGGGTTTCATTCATAGAGACCCAGGCTGCTGCAGGCACGCTCCGGCTCCTCCGATCGCCACACTGGGAAGCCGGAGCGTAAACCGAAAGTAAAACTTTCGGGTTGTGCGTGCTCAGGTGCCGTGGTCAGGATTGAGTACGGCATCTGAGGGGTTAAATGTCCGCGATCAGCCACCCGCGGCTATGGCAGGAGCGGACGCCATCTTTAAAGACCGGACACAGGACGTACCCGTACGTCCTGTGTCTTTAACTGGTTAAAGCAGTTAAGACATGAATGATGTAAAAAATTTAAATCAGACATCATATAGTACACAACAATACCATTCTAACAAAGCTAGAACCGGCCCTGTACCTCACATGGATCCAGAGATCTCCACATTCATTGCTCTGTTAGATTATCATCACCCTAGCAGCTCAGGGGTCATGCCGCTCTCTCCCTGTAACTGTCACAGCTGGTGGCAGTTGAAGATTTAAACGGAGCGCTTGCGACCACCTTAGTGAGGTGGAAAAGAAATAAGGAAAGAAACAAACAGCAGGTGGCGCTATACAAATACATTTTATTGAATAGCGCAACAAACAGCAGGTGGCGCTATACAAATACATTTTATTGAATAGCGCGCAATTACAATAGCATACAGGGAACACATCTCTCGTCCACTGTGATCTTTCAACGTGCTAACAAATGATCGCTTCTCATTAATAGATCGGTTCGTATAATATGGAGACCAAAGTTAAGAAACCCCTTTAAGAACGTCATATCACTTTATGAGACACTTATTCATGCAGATACATTTTCCGCACTCGTCATTTCCACCCCAGTGAACGTAATGAAGTTATTCGGTTTGTGCTCTCACTGCACAGTCAACGGCTTCGGTCTTGCTCTGTTACTTAATTTGCACTGACCATATGTTTTCTGCACCGGTGGCTTGGCTGATGTGCTCTGCTGCTCCTTCCTTGCTGAGGAAATAAGACACCTTTGGGGCAATTTTTTTAAGATTGCATTTTCCTTTTTTGGGCTAAAAACATTTTTTCAGTTGGTCCTTATTGAAATTTTTTTGCCATTTTTGAGATACCGTTGATTAGATTAGAGATATAATTAATGACTTGGGGGGATTTCACCTCTGGGATCCGCACCTAGGCTTAGAACAGGGCCCTCAAAGTAGCAGAGGGCGCACCGCACATGCGCAACTGCCCTTCGTTCGTTCCTATGGGTGCGCCGAAAATGGCTGAGCACTGGCTCAGCTATTTTCGTAGGCCCCATAGAAGTGAATGGAGCGGTCATTTCAATGGGACTTCCAAAAATAGCTTATTAGGCTGTTTTCGGTGTACCCATAGGAATGAAGGGAGATTGGCCGCACATGCGCGGTGCGCCCTCCAGAACTTTGCGGGCTCCGTTCTAAATATAGATCTGGGACTCGCACCTATCAGACATTGGGGGCATATCCTAGCGATATGCCCCCAATGTCCAAAATGGGAATACCCCTTTAAGCCACATTTTTATCAATTTGATAACAGTTTAGCTTTGATGAGTGTTTATGGTCAGGAGATCAGAGATAATGCTTTGCATGAGCTGTCAGCTGACGGGACTCAGAAGTGATACTCTGCAAACTAGGGCTGCAGCTATCGATTATTTTAGTAATCAAGTATTCCAACGATTAATTGAGTACTCTAATAAGGAAAAACGAATTAAAAGAACATTTTCCATAACAACTCATCAGCCCCCTATGCCATCATCAGACGTCCTTGCCGTCAGTCCCCTCCCCATGCCATAAGTCTACCCCCCTGCCATTAGTCCTCAGTGTCATCAGCCTCCCTCCATTCCATCAGTTTCTCCCCCAGTGCCATCAGCTCCCCCCAGTGCCACCAGCTCTTCCCAATGCCATGAACTCCCCCATGCCATCAGCTCCCCCCAGTGCCACCAGCTCTTCCCAATGCCATGAACTCCCCCATGCCATCAGCTCCCCCCAGTGCCACCAGCTCTTCCCAATGCCATCAGCTCCCCAATGCCAATTTGCATCAAGGATTTTTTTTTGGATCGAGTTGCTCGATTGATTTGAGGAATCGTTTCAGCCCTACTGCAAAAAGACTGTATCTCAAAAAACGCTGATTTTTTTTTTAATAAGGACCCATGGGGAAAAAAAATACAAAATTTTGCCCAAAATGAATAAAATGCAACAATAAAAAGATGTCCAGAAGGTGTCCATAGCCTTTAATCAGTCTGCCAGATGTCAGACCCCTGAAAATAGTCCATCTGTTGCATGCAAAGATTAAGGCCAAACATTGGCCTCCGCTACAGAGACTGCATACATGGGCCGTTCGTGTAGTTTGGGGTATATATCATTCGCTGGGCCCATCTATGGAGTCAGATCCGACCAGGAACTTAAGGTGATAGGTTTTTCTTTATTGTAACCCCCCTTCCTCCCCCCAGATATCTGTGGATAAGACCAGCTAATCCTGGGTGACCACAGAGCAATGTTCAGAGCTCAGATCTAATTAACGAACAGCTGCAATTGAAAATCAATTAATTTACTGCAAGTCAAGGCCTCGAATCCTCGTTTGGAAGAAAAACGCTTTTTTGTGTGTAGTTTCGCATTTATTAATGGCTCTGCAGAGGAGAATGGGCAGCGAGGATCTTACCTTGTCATCTTCGTGGAGGTCTTTCCATCACCTTTGGGAGTAAGGAGTTGTGGTGTGCTGAAAACTAATTGTAGATCTGTTCATTTATTAATTAGTGACTTGGGGGGTCTCCCCCCTTCGCCGTTGTTGAGCCAGAGACCTATGGATAAGAGCAAATTAGGAAACTGGCGCTTATTTCATTACGGGGTCTCACAGCAGCACAAGACGTTCCTGCATTTCCATCGACTATAAATCCCGAGGCACTCTGTGCTGCCATATGGTGCCTCCGTGAGGCGCTGCATTCTCCCTCGATGCCTCTGTAATTCCAGCCATATAATATGTAAGATACAGTATAGGCTTATGCCACACCTGCTGACACTTAGGCGCTTCCTAAACTTACCAATAGCAAAGGATGCATGGCGGAAAATGAAAATCGCCTGAAAGCTTTTGCTGAAAATTACATTTAAAGGAATAGTAACCCAAGAAATGAATGATAAAAAATCAAAGGGGTTGCCTGGAGGGGTCACAAAAAATACAAAGAATCATTCCTCACCACACTGATTCCCTGCCGTTTTTTTTTTTTTATTGTATTTTTCATGTAAAAATTCAATTGGTCCTATCAACCATATTCAATTTAAAGAAGCAATAAAAAAAAAAAGAAAATAAAAATAAAACCTGCCAACACTTACCAGGTCACCACTGGTCTCCACTCCCTGGTCCCGGACAAGGAAGTGTCAAGAGATGTGTACTCAGCCAATCACTGGCCATGTTGGTGACCCGCCTCTTACATGGATTGGCTGAGCAGGCAGCTCCTGCTATTTCTTCAAGCCCGGACCAGAAATCGGAGTCCAGTGGTGACCCAATAAGTCTTGGAACTGCAGCAACAAGGGAGCAGGGAGCTGAGTAATGCTTCTTTTTTTAATCCAGTCTGCTCCGTATATAAAAAATGTAACCCCCCCCCCCCTTATTTTATTGGTCTGTAGTATTTTTTTTAATGTTCCTAAGCCTGCAGAGAACACAGGGGTTCCTCTAAATCGCTTCCATTTTTGGCTGGCAGAGGATCTAAATCAAAGGCCACATTTGGACTGATCTCAGATATGGGTGAGCTGGCAGGCACATGGATTATCTCCTACAATGATCGTAGAAGAAGACTTCATGTAATTCTCAGTTTTGTTGGTTACATGCAGGGGCGGACTGTGAACTTAAAGTGGCCCCGGAAAAAATAATAAAAGTGGCCAAGTGTTTTAGTTGGAAGGCAGGGCCAGCAGTATTATATTGTGGCACATCATACCACCCCAACAGAGCCAAATACCACAGTCCATCACAAAATACTGCCCCCAGCAGCTCAAAATACATCCCCAAAAACTTCCATTGGTGGCTGTGAGGAGGGACTCAGGCGGCCCCCTGGGCATCGGCCTACCGGGCAATTTCCCTGTAAAGTCTATGGCCAATCCGCTCCTGGTTACATGAGGCAAATTGGATCAAGTCTGTGGAGGAGAGTAAGGTCTCATACAGACTCCCGGGCCCGTATTGCCAGGGGTACACCACCAGTGAGGCCAGGTGAGGCGACCAGGTAGGGGCAAGAGGGGGGCAGCGGAAGGGCCATGGGCAATGGGCGCTTTCATTGTGGCCAAGGGGTTCAATTAAGAACTTGGCATTGGGGTGGCGTTTCAGTTTGCGCCTCAGGCAGCAGGAAGGCTAGGTGCACCCCTGCGTATTGCGGCCTACAAACAGCAGGTACGCAAAATAGGGGCCCCAGACGTGTGTTCACCATATCACAGAAGGTGTGGAACAGAGGCACGAAACCCCACGGAAGCACTCTATATTTTCTGTCTGTAACGGAACGCCTGGCACCCCGACTGGGCACCTTCCGCTGATGCTTGCTCCTAGCGCTTCCCGAGGGCTCCAAGCACTCCACCGAAGACCATAACCACCTCTCCTAACTCCAGAAAGCAGGAACCAGGAACAAGCTCTTACAAGAGCTTATACTCAGGGGAGTGTTGTGATATAGCAATCCCCAAGAGTGTGGTTATTCCATCCCCCAACCATGAGCCAAGACTTCATGAAGGGGTAAAGCAGAACTTCTTCTTTATTGATGGCCACAGCTTGGCCTTTTATGCAAGTCCTCCAGCAAGGGCTTCTCCCCCGGGGACCTGATAGAGGACAGGCACACAAAATACAGTGACCAATCATCCTACAGCCAGATATATCACAACCCCACATGCATTGTCCATTGTGCTTGCTGATTGCGTCCCAGGCAATGTCCATTGTGCTTAGTTACTAACTATCACTGGGGCAAGAGGCTGGCAAGCAGGCCTCTCCAACTCCCAGTCACAAAGGTGCTTTTGTCACACTGTCCGTGCCGCCGCACCGCAAAAAAATAGAACTATGTCTACGGAAATCGCATGGATGTTGCCCGTGCATTGGGGACCTCAAATTGTGGTCCCCAATGCACAGAACGGTCGGGCAACGGCCATGTGCATGGACCCTAAAGTTGGATTTACACGGGACAATTCTGCAGCCTATTGTCGCAAGGGAAGCGTTCCCTGCCGACAGTCAGCTGCTCGCCCAGTGAAGACCATGTATTTACATGCAGCGATCTCTATCTCTGTATGAGGACCAGGGATCACTAACCCATTCAAGTTGAACGGGTCTGGATCCGTCTGCGGCAGCCGCACTAGCGGTCCCCAATGCACAGAATGGCCGGGACACGTTCGTGTGCATGAGGCCTAAGGGGCTTTCAGTGATCCTGGTATTTCACAAAGCCCCCACGGTCTCAAAAAAGACTCTTTTCAGCCTGCTCCGGACAGCGCCGTCACATCCGCTGAGGTATCCCATGACCAGTCATGGCACAGACTTTCCACATATCCCCACTGTAAAGAGGTCACCTGAAAAATATCTGAAACTCTGCAAATTGCTTTAAAAGAGGAATTGCTGGGATTATTTCATATACATTTTCTTTTTTTCCGTATCATTAGTGTTCCTTTTAGGCTTTAGTAAAATACTACATGGTACTCAATTGGATTTAAAGAGGACCGGTCCCCCCTCCTGACTATCTTAGTAACTGCTTGCGTTCCCTATGTACTATAATAGCAATTGATTTCTGGAGTTTCTATTCTTACGATTCTGTATTGTGTAATTCCTCTTTTATTCCTACTAGAAGTTATGAATGAATTGCCAGCAGTCTACAGTAGGCTTTCCTCTAGCTGACACCAGTTGGGGATGTGTCTGCTCAGTCTGACACTACCCGATCAGTGCTGGTAACACCCATCTGGTCTTTTATTGTAGACTCCTGGCAATGAATTCATGAATGTCAAGAAGTAATAATAGAGGAGTGGTACAACATAGAGTTATATGAAAAGATGCTTCAGAAGTGTTATTAGATTGGGAATTCAAGAAGTGTAGTTACTAAAACAGCCATTTCAGGAGAGGTGACGGGATAATGACACGGAGCACCGCAGTAGAAGTATAAGGGCGATATGGCGAGGATTATAGCCGTTATGTGCCTCTTTAAGTGACATTTTCTCTTTGAGCTCATGCACATAGCAGAGCCTTGTGCGCAGAATCCTATAGCCTCTGTGTGCGATTAGTTTATGTGTAAACCAGGGCTGTGGAGTCGGTAGATAAATTGTCCGACTCCGACTCCTCAGATTTTGAAACTTCCGACTCCGACTCCTCGACTCCGACTCCTCTGTATTTAATATGCAAATACGAAGCTGTTCCACCAAGTTCTTCTAATCTTCTCTAGCACAGAGAGGTAGTTGAGCAGAAGCTGCTGCCTTCTCCTTTGTGTGCTGATCTTCTGCTGAAGATAGAGCAGTGGGAGGATCCAGGAAGGGGCAGGGGAAGGGGCATTTATTTTAAAACATGATTTTCCTAGTAGAATCCCATAGTCGTGTTTAAAATTTAAGCTAACAATCTGAGTTTACATGTTTTATAGCCTTAGCTGAATGATAGCAGTTTTCAAATGGTTTACAGCTTCAGTCTTGAACTATTGACTATCCATTCCCTTCACTTATACAAGTGTCTCCAGTCCTTAATCAGTTATCAGTGAGAGGCGAGGATAACCATGGGTTCCCTGTAACAGCAGACCACAAGACAATGGAAAGTGTAAGTATTGCCGCTCCTTAAAGGGACACTGACAGGCTGATTTTCCAGCTAAAGATATATATATACTGGTATTCATCAGAGAATTAGGAATAAAACTATACCAATGTTACCCCAGTTAAGCTGTACTTGTGTTTAAAAACATTTTAATCTGTATGCAAATTCACTATCTTTGTGCCCAATGGGGCAGCGTCTCCTGCGACTTTGTGCCCAGCCGCGCCAGTACAGCTTCCCAGCGCTGTTTCCCTCGTTATTATTCACTGCACTGGCCTTTTTTTCAGGCTAGCCGAGCGCTGAATTCCTGCGCAGGCGCACGTGTAGAGTGCTGGCAGCAGCCTCGTCTGGCTATGCTGAGGCTGTGCCAGCTTTCTCTCTTCCTCCTCGCTACCTAGTCCTGTCTAGTGCTGCCAGTACTCTACATGTGCGCCTGCCCCTTGGGCACAAGGTAGAGAATTTGCATATGGATTAAAACGTTTTTAAACACAAGTAAACCTCAACTGGGGGTAACAGTCGTCTAGTTGTATTCCTAATCCTCTGATGAATACCAGCAGATATATCAGCCTGTCAGTGTCCCTTTAACTGCATATGAAAAGCATGCTTCTTCACGGTCACTTAACGTCTTTGTTTAGCGGTAACGTGACGCACTGCATGCATTGGCCTTTATTCTTACAGTAGAGAAGTAATTAATTATAACTTTATCTGATTTGGGACATTTAAACTTGCTTTTTTTTTATTCCAATTTTTTTTTATTCCAATTTAAATCTAGTAGGAGTCGGGAGTCGGTCCATTTTTTGCCGACTCCGACTCCAGGTACCCAAAATTGCCTCCGACTCCGACTCCACAGCCCTGGTGTAAACTGTACGCTGCTATTCCAGAGCAGCATGTTATAAAGACCCCTCTAAACTGTGTAATATAATACATTTTAGCTGATATGGCAAGGCCCCTTTAAGTTTGCCTTGACTGAACCCAGCGTCGAGCAGGAGGACGATGGCGAGCGTTGTCAGCGTTAATAAATTGCTATTGTTCGCGTTTGCAGCGGTTCAAAGAATTTGCCATCAGATGCTGAATCCTGCTATGCCAGCAAAGACTCCTTCCACGCTATTACATGTTCTCATCCTCTGCCAGATGAAAGGCCTAGAAACGCTTAGAAGCGGCTGCTCTGTGATTTAACCCCATCCCCGAAGCAGCAGGACGCTCTCGTAGAAAAGTGCTCAGGAATCTTAGGAAGGGGACAGAACATCCTCCGTAAATTGAATTGTGATGAGACTCGCTGGAAGGACGCTGATAGCTTCATATCACCTTCTTCAGGATGCAGCGGGAAACCAGGCTGTATAGATTTGTTTAATGCGCGTCACTTCAACGGACCCCGAGCAGCCATTATAGGAAGACTTATTTAAAGGAGAAATATATACAGTACAGCACTCCAGCGACTGTGCAAAAAACCGACTGCGTCTTCATTCACCGGCGTCCACTGCGACGTTTCAGCTCCTACCCCGAGAGGACAGTTATGAAGTGTTCCATAGAGGGCGACATATCGCTGCAAGTTTTGGAACACACAGCTACAGTTCGTAACAATGTATCTGTTTAGGCAGCGCTGTGTGAGCTATACCGCATGGCATAGGTCAAACATTTCTGGACCACTCTTAAGGTGGTCATCTGTTTTGGAGGGTGTCCCATCAATAAGGCTGATCACCGGCTGCCCTTCTGTTTAGACCCCCAGCAAGCGTTCAGTATTCCTGCAGCGCCCCCACAGAGGAAATGAGGTATTACACAGTTGGAATCAGTGGGCTTGTCACCCAGAGTTTGTAGCCAGCTAACCCTCTTAAATAGTAAATTATAATACGTTGGATTTGTACGAGTGTTTTTAAGGGGTTGTCGCATGAAGATTTTTCTACAGTTTTCAAACCAGTACCTGGATCTGAATACTTTTGTAATTGAATGTAATTAAAAATGTAGTATAGCCAGTGAGTTATTCAATAAAATGTATCTGTATAGCGCCACCTGCTGTTTGTTTTTTCTTATTTCTTTGTCCTGCTTACTGAGATGGCCGCACATGCTCAGTTTCATCCTTCATCTGCCTTCTGAGCTGTGATAGGGTGAGCATGGACACGCCCCCTGAGCTGTGATAGGAAGAGCATGGACACGCCCCCTGAGCTGCAGCAGAAAAGACACTCCCCTGAGCTGCAGCAGAAAAGACACTCCCCTGGGCTGTCAGCTTGATAGAAATCTAGCAGAGCAATGAATGTGTAGATCTCTGGATCCATGTGAGGTACAGGGCTGGGTCTAGCTTTGTTAGATAGAGATTGTTATGTACTATATGGCGTCTGATTTTTTTTTTAAATTTTTTATATTAGTCATGAGATAACAACTTTAAGAGATTTTCTTGAATAGCAATTCAGCTCCATCAAGTACCGTAATATTCATGCTGTTGTGACAGATAGCAAAAAGGGACTTGTCCAAGGTCCTGATATCACCACAGGATGTATTCTGCTAGGGGTTTGTCAAAATTGCCAAATTTGAGGTCCAAGGTCCCTCTTGTATTTTCATAGACCTGGATGAGATGGAAAAAAGGAAGACCTTAGGCCCCTTTCACATCAGCGTTTTTGCTTTCCGTCCTAGAGTTCCTTCCTCGGGGCTCTAGGACGGAAAGATACTGATCAGGGTTATCCTAATGCATTCTGAATGGAGAGAAATCCGTTCAGGATGCATCAGGATGTCTTCCGTTCAGTATGTGAACGTTTTTTGTACGTTGACAAAAGCGCAGCATGCTGCGGATTTGTCTCCGTCCAAAAATCCGGAAGACATGCCGTAACGCCGGATCCGGAATTAATGCCCATTGAAGTGCATTAATCCGGATCCGGCCTTAAGCTAAACGTCGTTTCGGCGCATCACCGGATCCGACATTTAGCTTTTTATTAATTGTTACCATGGCAGCCAGGACGCTAAAGTCCTGGTTGCCATGGTAAAATGTAGTGGGGAGCGGGAGAGCAGTATACTTACCATCCGTGCGGCTCCCGGGGCGCTCCAGAGGGACGTCAGGATCCTGATCAGTCTTCTAATGCTTTCAGGCGACTTGCGTTCTGACGGATCAGGCGGGACGGAAGTGCCCGCCGGATCCTCAGAACGCAAGTGTGAAAGAGGCCTTAGATGGATTGTGTAGGATCCACTGACCTCAGATACAGGAGTCCAAAATCTGGATATGTGTGTACGATTCTGTTCACATTTCAGTTAGGAGGCACTGTCAGGTTTCCGTCACATTTGACAACAAAAATAGAACAGCATGCAGTAACGATTTTGCCATCAAAGCATCAGAAACCCCTAAAGAACCTCGCCCATCATAGATTGAATTGCTAGCAGTTTTCAGTTAGGCTACGTTCACACGACGACAATTGTCGCGCGACAAAAAGTCGCACACAAAAATGTCGTCACTGCAACATTTTGTCGCACACAATGTCGCGCGACAATTTTTACAATGGAAGTCTATAGTGTCGCATTGCGACATGCTGCGACACGACAGTCGGAAAAAATCCATCCGGGATGGGTTTTTCTGCGACTGTCGCGTCGCAGTCGCAGCATGTCGCAATGCGACACCATAGACTCCCATTATAAAAATTGTTATGCGACATTGTGTGCGACAAAATGTCGCGCGACAAATGTTGCAGTGAAGTTGTGCCCTATTTGTCACGCGACAAATGTCGTCGTGTGAACGTAGCCTTAAGGTCCAGATGGGTGTTACCTGTTAGGGGTGTGTCCCTGCACAGTCTGATAGTGTCAGACATGCCCCCAGCAGGTAACACCCATCTGGACCTGCATTGCAAACTGCGAGTAACCCCCCCCCCCCCCTCCTTTTTGGCTGCTGACTGCTTTATTATCCTGTTGAAATGGTAGAATTCCTATAATCCAGCAGCCAATAGTCCAGAATCTCTGCATGATATCCCCAAAGATTAAAGAAACTGAACCGTGATATTATTTGGAGAATTAATTTCTGTATTTTTGGCATCGGTCATTAATACCGCTATATCTACAAAGGTCACAGTGACCTTATCGCGGATTCCCGACTCTTTATAGTATACGGTACTAGAAGCCAAAACCTGGCAGCGCACAGCAGTGCCCCGTGCCAGGACTAAAGCAGAAGAACCTGTCTTGTGGAGATGACGCGGGCACCGAAGGAGCCCGCGCCTGTGTGGTAACCCTGCAGGATAATGAACGGCTGTTCAGCGCCTGTATCCCCCCATTGTTTTCCCACGCTACACTGTATTAAAAATACCTACTTGAAAGAAGAGGGTCCCCGCCCCGGCCCCCCAACCCTTCCAAAACACGATTACATGAAATGCATTCAGTATGTTACTCTACGAGTATTTAGCACCGATCGGGTCACATAAGGTGCAATATTTTTTTGTATTTTCACGTATATATTATACAGATGAAGCAGAGCTGAGTTTGTCAATGTAGCAGGTTTGATTTTGTCTTTTGGCATGTCCTGGGGACAACCCCTTTAAAAGTCTTTATTGAGAAGCAGACCATGATATTATAGGGACCAGCGTCCTACAGGTGTGTCTTCTCCCACAGGTCCTTACTGCAAAAGTCAATACCAAGTGATTGGCACGCTCCCACCCATAGACCCGCTGGATGGGACCGCAGTAGTTCTTGCCAGCTTCCTCTCTACTCGGCAGTAATATAGATGTCCACACACCAGGTATTTAAACAGGCTGCCGGGAAAGGGCTGTATAATGAAATATCTCCCATATTACAACCTACTTAACCCTTCGATCATTCAGAAATTGGGAAATACTGTCCCCTGTACTGTGCCAAAATGGATTTTGCTCATACAGTTTTATTAACTGAGGAAATCATCTTAGCAACATGTATACGTAACCCGTACTTACCATCATCTTCCGTTAGATTTCATGCATGCAGGACGCACTGTTACAAATTTTTGGGCTTAATCCACGCCTTGTTTTTAAGGCCACACTCTTTTTTTGTGAGGAGAAAAAGGAGGAGCGTACATAGCCATATGCAGCGTACTGACAGCTCATCCAGTGATCTGCTTGCTCACAATAGGCTCAGACGGTTATTTATTAGGCGACTTGCACCAATTTTCCCGAGTTAAAAAGTCGGATATTTTGCAAGTGGGACCCAGTTGGAGAAGCGGGGCCTCCTCGTGTCTTAATAGATTTAATAGAATTTATGCCAGAAATTGACATTAAAGGTTTTTTTTTTCGAGATCTTTTTACTGATGACCTATCCTCTGGTTGGTGGGGCTCCGACACCCGGGACCCCCGTTGATCAGCTGTTTGAGAAGGTACCGGTGCTCACAGTAGCGTTGCATCCTTTTCTCTGCTCACCAAGCACAGCGTCGTACTGCGAGCACCGGTGCCTTCTCAAGTGCCGGACCCCCACCAATCACATACTGATGACCTATCCAGAGGATAGTTCATTAGTAAAAAGATTTCGGGAAAACCCCTTTAATTATAGCAGAATTCTATTCTGCGCCACTTAATAAATCTGGCTCATCTTACTGCAGCACGCCTTTGATTAAAGGGGTTCTCCGTGGTTTAACTATTAATTGGCAAGGGTCCAACTTCTGGGTCAGACTGGGGTTCTCAGGGCCCAATCCTCATATTATCAATAAAATATAAAAGGTTTTGATCCAAGGAAATAAACCCTTCTGGCAATTTATTGACTTCAAATGTTTTTTTCCTTTGGACCTTTGTGGTCCACTGTGGTATCAGAGCCTGGGCCCAGCGGAGGATCCTTTGATGTTCTGGTGGGCCAGTCCGACTCTAGATCAGTTGTAGAAAGAGGCCACAGCCCTCCATGCGCACTTAGGCCTCTTCCTAGGCCATGTGATGTAAAACAGCAGATCGGTGGGGGTGCCTTGGGTCAGACCCCTGCTCATATTGATGTAAAGACTGGCACTTCATATTGACAAATCATATTCACAAGTCATATTGGACAGCGGCCTGAAAATGGATACACAGGAAAATTGTACTGATGGGCCCTAGGCATCCCAGTCCGACACTGCTTGTAGTCACCACTAGAGGGAGCTCACCGCATACAGATTTAAAACTTCCATTGAATTGTATACATCTTTATGTAAGTAGTTTACAACAATCATGGCATAACCCCTTTAAGGATTGAGTAGGTCTTGACTATCTTAGTGAGTCCCATGGACTTTGTGGTGGTGAGCATAAGTGTCCGCTGCTTCATTCAAACTCCTCAGAACAGGGGCTTGGGACCCCCATTCTAGTGATTGGTGGCGGTTCAGGCCCCCAACGGTCTTATAATAATCACCTATCCCATGGGTACAGCCCCTTTAAGGGAAAATTCGCTCATAAAGATAACTTCTGTCCATATGCTTTATGAAAGGCAGAGGCCACTTGGTGGGGCAGTCATGGCTTCCTTAGTCCCATAGACTTTGAGTGGTGATGAGCATACATGACCACTGCTGCATTCAAACTCCTCCAGAACGGGGGCTTGGGATTCTAGTGATTGGGGGTTTAGGGCCCCAACGGTCATATATGCACTTACATGACAGCCAGCCCAGCTCATAATGCAGCCCCATCTCTAGGGGGCCCGATGTGCCGGCACTGATATTGACCTGTGGTGACCCAAACTTTGGTCCTGGAGGAGGACATGCCATGGAAAGGACGCTCAGGAGGAAGGATATACCGTATTTCTGCACAATAGAATAAGGCTGCATGTCTTTCAGACTGTTTGATGCATCAATTTCTTCTACAGCCAAAATAATTGACTGTACGGTATATACACCCTATACTTATACACGTATGGCTCATGGCGGTGTTTTACGTGTCTGGCAGGTGTTATACCGCCACATAGCATTGTAAGTAGACTGAGCATGTGATTGCTGCAATTATAGGATTATTGCCGCCCGGATGCCCTGATACCCCAAACATAGGTACGTGACCTGTGATTACTGGCAGTATAAACAGCCCCCAGTCATATTGTACCGCTCGACGGGAGGGCAGCGGCGGTGTATGCATGTAGGGGGAGTAGTCCTCATTAAATAATAGAAACAGGCGTAATAATAATTATAGGTATGAAGTGTATCACACAACATCTACCGACGGAGCCCCGCTTCTGACACAATAGAAGATAATGAAACAATGGCCTCCTGCGGGGACGGCGCACCGACCGGTGTGTTTTCTCTGACACCGGTAATTGGAAATTACTCTGTGCATCGCAGCTGAAACTCGCATCCTCCTCGCTACTATTACCTATATAGGATCCGGTATACATACAGGTAGACAGGAGGGGGTTCACCTATCTGCCCTCTCAGATGGTCCCTCAGCCTTTAGACTTTCTCCTAGCATGGCAGCCCTTTGGATAAAATTAAATTCCAGGCATGTTTTAGGTTGGTATCGCAAGCGTATTCAAAGGGGCTTTCTTAGCAAGAAGACCCCCCCCCCCCCCATGCAAGCAGAAGCTAGTGCCACAGGTCTGCGCTAAGGAAGCCACAATGGCCCCACAAAGTGGTCACCGCCTGTGACATCCATATGCTTTCATAAAGCATATGGACAGAAGTTATCTTTATGAGCGCATTTTCCTTTAAAGGGGCTGTCCCCACGGGATAGGTGATTATTATAGGACCGTTGGGGGCCTGAACCCCCGCCAATCACTAGAATGTGGGTCCCAAGCCCGTGTTCTTGAGGAGTTTGAATGAAGCAGTGGCCATGTATGCTCACCACCACTTGAAGTCTATGGGACTCACTAAGATAGTCAAATATAGGACCGTTGGGGGCCTGAACCCCCACTAATCACTAGAATGGGGGTCTCAAGCCCCTGCTCTGAAGGAGTTTGAATGGAGCAGCGGTCACTTATGCTCACCACCACAAAGTCCATGGGACTCACTAAGATAGTCAAGTACAGTGCTCTGTCCGTGTCCTTTTAAATACTTACAGACCTACTCAATCCTTAAAGGGGTTATGCCATGATTTATGTAAAAAAAAATGAAAACCTCTAACAAAGCTAGAACCAGCCCTGTACCTCACATGGATCCAGAGATCTCCCGTTCATTGCTACAATTGTTCTGCTAGGTTCACTTCAGGCTGGCAGATCAGGGGGCATTTCCTTTCTGCCATTGTTCTTGTGGTGGCTTTTGTCCAGGCTGAATCCCGGCACTAATGCCAGAAACAGGCTGGATCCTATGAAACACTGTGTGCCAGGAGCCGGAGTCATGGCGATCGGCTGATCACCTCCGTGGTTGGGACTCCCTGTATGGACCTGCGGGCACAGTCCCACGTCACACTCAAAGATCTTAGAGCTTCTCATCGAGATAAGTGAAGTGGAATCGATTAGAGCGATCTCTCGATGATCCCGCGGTGTTTGGTTTTGCCTTTTTTTTTTAGTTAGTAAATGAATAAAAAAATCATTGACAATTTGATTTATTTTCTTTTATCAGCCGTACGGTTCAGTCCCGGTGGAATTGCAGATGGAAAGTGGAATTGATCTGGTGGCCGGGCTGTGATTGTTTTCCGTTTCTGCTGAATACTGTTTAGTAAATGAGTCTAGTAAATCCCATCACCGCGCTTCGTGAATTCTTACACTCCAGTAACCAAACATGTTCTTTGTATTCTGCCGGCTGTCTGTGAACCGACTGTGCAAGCCTTAGTGTGAATTCACTCCTAGATCCTAAGTAACCAGATCAGCGGCCACATGGAGAACCAGGAAAGGAATCTGATGAAGAATAAATCTTAATCTTAATATACAACACCTTCTGAATTCAACTGTATGATGTCTTTATGTCCTAATGGAGAATACAGACAAAGGTGGTCCTCCTGACTGGACATCCCCTTTTATTATATGCTACAGTATTCTGCTACATTAACGCCACTCATCTGTCTAATGCCAAACCTCTCCTTTACCCTGCTATATCCTTGACCATTACCCTTGTCCACTGTCTGTCCGCTACATGATATCTCTTTACCTTCTTCCACCATATTTTCCCCTCTATTATTTCTAATTAAGCTTTTGTCCTCCTTGACCTTCCTTTCCATCTTCTTCACTTCCATTTTCTCTACTGTCCTTCCAGTTACCATTTTTCACCCTTTTGTCTTCAGTGCCATTACCCTGACATTTTTCCAGTAGCTGTCTATCCCTCAGGTTCTCCACATTATCTTTTTTCTCCCCCCACATTCATCTCTAGCATTATCTCATTTGGCTGTCCATCTGCTCCATTATCTCTGTTCTCTCTCAGTTCCTCTCCCACAGTACCATTATCCACCTTCACATCCTCTCATTAATGGCCTCCATCCATTCTCCCATCTTGTCCTCGCTACTTCTGTCCACCCATCATCCCTACCCACCATCTGTCTTCTCATTTCATCCTCTCTGTCCATACTTTATCTCTGTCCACCCAGTGCTATTGCCTCTCTCCATACTCTTTGGCACCATTGCCTATTTGCATTCTCATGCATTTTCCATCACGTCTTCATTTTGCTTCTTCATCTTCCTGCTATTATTTTAATTTAGACGTTAGTTATTATTTATGTTATTTGTCACGCCCAACGCCCTACAAGTATGACGAACGGTGAAATGATTAAATGACGTTCCATTACAGACGGAACAGTTATGATGGCCTGCCTCACCAGCGCCATACAAAAAATTTCTACTGGGTATTGAACCCAGGACCTGCTGTTCACATGACAGAAACCTTACCAGTAGAGTCACAGGCACCATCTTGTTTTCTTACTTCTTCATTATTGTCATCATCAATCCTTCCATTGTGTCATTAACGCTATTCACTATAGTGTTTTCTTTGACATAACTGTCCATCCTCTTCTTTTTTTCACTGTCCAGCACCCCTTCTTTTATACCTTCTCTATCCATCTTCCATCCTTTTCATCATCGTCTCTAACCTCTTCATCATTTCCTCTTTCCACCCAACCACATCCACTTTCATTACTACTGTCCACCCAACCTTATTCATCATTATCTCTGTCCACCAAACCTCTGTAAACCCAACTATATCCTCCACCATTGCCTCTGTCCACCTGACCATCTCCTCCACCATTAGCTCAGTCCATCTATCAGGCAATTCAGACGGCACTCCAAAAAATTTTTTGCTTAGTGGATTTTTATTTGTTTAACCGGGCATGGTGGTACATGAAGCAACGTTTCGGGCAAACAGAATGCCCTTCGTCAGGCTAATTAGTACACGCAGGAGGTGCGAATGACCGAATTGGCCGGTCATTCGCACCTCCTGCGTGTTTAAAGCAGTGACCCTAGAATCCGCTATATATCGATGGGTTTAAAAGGAGCTTGTATCGATGGGTTTAAAAGGAGCTTGTGCAGAATAATAGAATTTTCCTTTTCCGCTACACTGAGGTGTTTTACCACTGAGGATTTATTTCTACTGTAGCTACAGGCGGTAATGTGAACCATCTGTCCCTGGCATGTGATATCTATCCGTGATATGTGCCTTCCACTGATCACACTCTAGAATCCGGGAGGAGAATCGCTCGCAGTCGTGTTCTCTTGGCTTCTGTTGTGAAGTTTAGATCATGAAACAACAACCAGAAAACCAGAACTATTAAAGGGGTTATCCCATGGCTAATTTAAAAAATGAAAATCGAACATCATATAGAACATGATGACCTCTTTCTAGCGAAGCTAGAACCAGCCCTGTACCTCACATGGATCCAGAGATCTCCACATTCATTGCTCTGCTAGATTTATATCAAGCTGCCAGCTCAGGGGAGTGTCTTTTCTGCTGCAGCTAGGGGGCGTGTCCATGATCTTCCTATCACAGCTCAGGGGGCGTGTCCATGCTCTCCCTATCACAGCTCAGGAGACAGTTGGCGGCCTTCTCAGTGAGCAGGACAAAGAGATAAGAAAAAAACAAACAGCAGGTGGCGCTATACAGATACAGTTTATTGAATAACTCAGTGGCTAGGCTAAATTTTTAATTGCATGCAATTACAAAAGTATTCAGATCCAGCTGCTGGTTTTAAAACTGTAGAATATTTTTAATGGGAAACCTCTAAGTCCATGCAGATATTTCTATGGAAAACCTAGGAGTGCTTTATCTAACGCAGTGTGGCTACTAGCAACTGAAACACTAAAAGGATAACAAAAATGCTAGAGCCATCACAGTTGTCAGTTCTGTCTTTTGCTTGATCTGCAGAATGTTAGATAGGAAGATAGCGAGAATGTGGCATAAGCTGCTTCTCCTCCGAGGCCCCAACCATTTCCCTCCTATTTTGTGAATTAATGATTTTTTTTATTCCTCCTAATTAGATTCATATTTTGTATTTTGTCTATTTTTACATAGAGCTATCTACATTTTTGGGCGGAAACCGTTTTTCTTCTTCACACACATGAACAGTTGTACCCGATCTCCTCCTCTCCATCCCCTTTTCCTCTTTAATCCAACTCTGAATACATTTTGGGGGTGGAATATTTGTATTTATTCATCTATGTATACAGATGTACTTACATTTTTTTTATTAAAGAGGTTATCCCATGATTAACGTAAAAAATGGAAAATCCAATATTATATAGTACATGACAATCTCTTTCCAACAAACTTAGAAGCGGTCCTGTACCTCACATGCTAGATTTATGTGTGCAGTTACTCACGGGGGCGTGTCCTTTCTACTGCAACTGGTGGCAGTTGGAAGTATGAAACTGAGTAAGTATCCACTTGTGGAGGCAACCTTGGCAGGCTGAGTGAGCTTATGCATTTTGATCAACACGTATACCAATGCCTTGTGTACACTGTGTATATCAGGGGGCTGTATACTTTTAATTACGCTGAGAAGCTATGTCCATTGTACTGAGAGATCAAGGCAAAGCATGTGGATGTGCGATCCATGTTTTTCTCTTTTTATTTGTTGGAAGGATGGAACTGAGCATGTGCGGCCATCTCAGTGAGAAGGACAGAGAACTTAGAAAAAGAGCAACCAGCAGGTGGCGCTATACAGATAGATTTTATTGAATAACTCAGTGGCTATGAAAAAGTTTTAATTACATGCAATTACAAAAGTATTCAGATCCAGGTGGCATATTTTACGTGGGACAGCCCCTTTTACTCTGTTGAATTTTTCTTTGGTTCCACCTTGGCTTCAGACACTATGGTTTGGCACCACTTATTATATTTTATTGTATATTCATCCTTAGCTCTAGGTATGTTGTAACCCCGCGGAAGAAGCTAATTCTGCCTCATAATGCAAAGGCCCTTTACACAAATAAAGTTCCTTCATTTACAAGTACCCAGCTTTCCGGGGATCTGTTCACCACTAGTGCCGCTGATCGAGGTCCTTAACATTTTCTCCTTTCCTCTGATATCCGCTTTTCTCATCTTTTTTAAAATGTCACAAAAATGCCAAAAAAAAAAATGCAATCTTATCAGACCTACAAAGAACCTTTAAAAATTGTGCAGAAATTTGTTAAGAAAATTAATGTTCACAGGTTTGTAGGCCAAGTGCGATGCACGCCGGAGGTAGACACTTGTGTTCCTTTATAAGGCCTGGGATGTTCGGTGCCTCAGACCTCACAGTGTTCAATGAAGATGTGTGGTCGTTCACTTACAGATGTTGATTTAAAAGCTTTGGACACCTTCAGGGCAATTTTTATGATTGCATTTTAATCATTTTGGGCTAAAAATCATTTGTCCAATCGGTCTTTATTAAAAATTGTCAGCTGTTTTTGAGATACAAGGGTTAAATTCAGCCTATTTGCAGACTGTCACTTTCTGTTTACTCGGAATCCCGTCAGCTGACGGTTCATGTGTAGCTCATATCTCTGATCCGCTGACCTTGTAAACATTCATTCTAGCTAAACTCTTATCAAACTGATAGGATTATGCCATAAATAAATGTTTATGAGCTCTAAGGCCCCTTTCACACGGGCGTGATTCCCGCGCGGGTGCAATGCGTGAGGTGAACGCATTGCACCCGCCCTGAATCCGGACCCATTCATTTCAATGGGGCTGTGTACATGAGCGGTGATTTTCCCGCATCACTTTTGCGTTGCGTGAAAATCGCAGCATGCTCTATATTCTGCGTTTTTCACGCAACGCAGGCCCCATAGAAGTAAATGGGACTGCAGGAAAATTGCAAGCATCCGCAAGCAAGTGCTGATGCGGTGCGATTTTCCCGCATGGTTGCTAGGAGACGATCGGGATGGGGATCCGATCTTTATTATTTTCCCTTATAACATAGTTATAAAGGAAAATAATAGCATTCTCAATAGAGAATGCAAAGTAAAAAGGGCAATAGAGGGTTAAAAATAATAAAAAAAGGAAGAGGTGAGTTTATTTTTTTATTATTTTAAACCCTCTATTGCCTTTTTTACTTTGCATTCTCTATTGAGAATGCTATTATTAACTATGTTATAAGGGAAAATATTAAAATATACAGAATACTTAACCCAAAACCGGACTTCAGTGATGAAGTCCGGATTCGGGTCTGGATACCAAACATGCCGATTTTTCGCACACGCGTGCAAAATGCATTAAAACGCTTTGCACCCGCTTCTGATCTGGGTGTCAAACGTGACGCCCGTGTGAAAGAGGCCTAAGGAGATCAGAGATAAGGACTATACATAGCCCTCAGATGACGGCTCAATGTGAAAGTAAAATGTTCACAGCTAGGCAAAGACCAATTTAAAAAATGATTTTTGAGATATAGGGGTTAAAAATCAGTCTGTTTACAGAGTATCAGTTCTCAGTCTTGTCAGCTGACAGCTCATGTGAAGCCTTATCTCTGATCTCCTGACCTGATAAACACTCATTTAAGGACAAGTTCACAATTCAGTTATTTGGTCAGTTACCTCCATCAGTTATTGTGATCCAAAACCAGGTTTGGGTCAAAAATACAGAACACGTGCAGATCTTTCCATTCTACCTTCTCTCTGTGTGAGCTTCACTACTGGTTTTGGCGCACAATAACTGATGGAAGTAACTGACCAAATAACTGAAGTGTAAACTCAGCCTAAGCCATAGCCTAATCAGTTTGGTAACGGTTTAACTAGAATGAGTGTTTATGAGGTCAGGAGATCAGACATAAGGCTTCACATGAGCTGTCAGCTGATGGGATTGAGAAGTGATACTCTGCAAACAGACTGATTTTAACCCCTGTATTTCAAAAACTGCTGAAAATGTTTAATAGCGTTCAATAAAAAATAAAAATAAAATTCCCAAGACGAGTATATTGCAATCATGAAAAAATGCCCAGAAGGTGCCCATAGCTTTTAAAGTTGATTTATCAACCAGCTGAGTATTCTACAAAGATAAGGCCTTATTCAGATCGCCGTAATGTTGTCATTTTTTATGATCTGTATGCGAGCTGCAATTACTAACCCAAAATCTACAGTTCTCATGACCCGAATTTACGGCATTGTGCAAAATATTATGGACCCAAAAATAGAGATGTCAGAAATTGTGGAAGTGTCAGACGTCCAAAGCAGAACACCAAGAAAATCTAGATTAATCGATCTCCTGATATATTATAGATGAGATTGGTGAAGTCTGTGATCTCAGACCATCTCTGATTTCCATAATGAAAGTGCTCCATGCAAAGTTTTAGCCACTATGACATTGCTTAGAGCTTTCTATTACTGGAAAATCAGTCATACTGTATTCTTATTGAGACTGCTATTCTATACAGAGCTCCAAATCCACAGCATAGAATTATGAGGAGCTCATTGTAGGCTGTTATACTGTTAAATGGGTTGTCTCATCATAGACAATGGGGGCATATCGCTAGGATATGCCCCCATGGTCTTATAGGTGCGGGTCCCACCGCTGGGACCCGCACCTATATCGAGAACAGAGCCCAGCAAGGTGTCCGCTTCTATGGGGCCGACAGAAATAGCCAAGCCAGTGCTCGGCTATTTTCTCCAGCCCTATAGAAAATTAATGGAGGGCAGCTGCGCATGCACAGTGCGCCCTCCTTCACTTGCGGGGTTCCATTCTCGATATAGCT
Source organism: Bufotes viridis (assembly GCA_033119425.1). Classification (NCBI taxonomy): domain Eukaryota; kingdom Metazoa; phylum Chordata; class Amphibia; order Anura; family Bufonidae; genus Bufotes; species Bufotes viridis. The sequence goes on from CM065592.1 coordinate 70,822,203, forward strand.
ATATGCCCCCATTGTCCATGATGAGACAACCCCTTTAAGTTTAGTATGCCCCCTCATTTAATGGTGATTTCAGTATGCAGTAAGCCCCTCCTAGTGGTGGCTGCAGTATGTTGAAAGCTCCCCCTAGTGGTGGCTGCAGTGTACAGTAAGCTACCCCTAGTGGTGGCTGCAGTGTGCAGTAAGCTCCCCCTAGTAGTGGCTGCAATGTGCAGTAAGCTCCCCCTAGTAGTTGCTGCAGTGTGCAGTAAGCTCCCCCTAGTGGTGGCTGTAGTGTACAGTATGCTACTCCTAGTGCTGGCTGTACTGTGCAGTAAGCTCCCCCTAGAGGCGGCTGTAGTGTGCAGTAAGCTCTCCCTATTGCTGGCTGCAGTATATTGTATGCGCCCTCTAGTGGTGGCTGTAGTGTACAGTAATCTCCTCCTAGCGCTGGCTGCAAAATACGGTATGAACCCTTTAGTGGTGGCTGTAGTGTGCAGAAAGCTCTCCCTAGTGCTGGCTGCAGTATGCACTAAGCATCCCCTAGTGTTGGCTGCAGTATGCAGTAAGCTCCCCCTAGTAGTGGCTGCAATGTGCAGTAAGCTTCTAGCTTCCCCCTAGTGGTGGCTGCAGTGTACAGTAAGCTCCCCCTAGTGGTGGCTGCAGTGTGCAGTAAGCTCCCCGTAGTGGTGGCTGCAATATGCAGTAAGCTCCTAGTTTCCCCCTAGTGGTGGCTGCAATGTGCAGAAAGCTTCTAGGTTCTCCCTGGTGGTGGCTGCAGTGTGCAGTAAGCTCCTAGTTTCCCCGTAGTAATGGCTGCAGTGTGCAGTAAGCTCTTAGGTTCTCCCTAGTGGTGGCTGCAGTATGCAGTAAGCTCCCCCTAGTGGTGGCTGCAGTGTACAGTAAGCTCCCCCTAGTGGTGGCTGCAGTGTGCAGTAAGCTCCCCCTAGTAGTGGCTGCAATGTGCAGTAAGCTCTTAGGTTCTCCCTAGTGGTGGCTGCAGTGTGCAGTAAGCTCCCCCTAGTGGTGGCTGCAGTGTGCAGTAAGCTCCCTCTAGTAGTGGCTGCAATGTGCAGTAAGCTCTTAGGTTCTCCCTAGTGGTAGCTGCAGTATGCAGTAAGCTCCCCCTAGTAGTGGCTGAAGTGTACAGTAAGCTCCCCCTAGTAGTGGCTGAAGTGTACAGTAAGCTCCCCCTAGTGGTGGCTGCAGTGTGCAGTAAGCTCCCCCTAGTGGTGGCTGCAGTGTACAGTAAGCTCCCCCTAGTGGTGGCTGCAGTTTGCAGTAAGCTCCCCCTAGTAGTGGCTGCAATGTGCAGTAAGCTCTTAGGTTCTCCCTAGTGGTGGCTGCAGTGTGTAGTAAGCTTCCCCTAGTGGTGGCTGCAGTGTGCAGTAAGCTCCCCTCTAGTAGTGGCTACAGTGTACAGTAAGCTCTAGGCTCCCTAGTGGTAGCTGCAGTATGCAGTAAGCTCCCCCTAGTAGTGGCTGCAGTGTACAGTAAGCTCCCCCTAGTGGTGGCTGCAGTGTGCAGTAAGCTCCCCCTAGTGGTGGCTGCACTGTTCAATAAGCTCCCCCTAGTAGTGGCTGCAGTGTACAGTAAGCTCCCCCTAGTAGTGGCTGCAATGTTCAGTAAGCTCTTAGGTTCTCCCTAGTGGTGGCTGCAGTGTGTAGTAAGCTTCCCCTAGTGGTGGCTGCAGTGTGCAGTAAGCTCCCCCTAGTAGTGGCTACAGTGTACAGTAAGCTCCCCCTAGTGGTGGCTGCAGTGTGCAGTAAGCTCTCCCTAGTAGTGGCTGCAGTGTACAGTAAGCTCTCCCTAGTAGTGGCTGCAGTGTACAGTAAGCTCCCCTAGTGGTGGCTGCAGTGTGCAGTAAGCTCTCCCTAGTAGTGGCTGCAGTGTACAGTAAGCTCTCCCTAGTAGTGGCTGCAGTGTACAGTAAGCTCCCCCTAGTGGTGGCTGCAGTGTGCAGTAAGCTCCTCCTAGTAGTGGCTGCACTGTTCAGTAAGCTCCCCCTAGTGGTGGCTGCAGTGTGCAGTAAGCTCCCCCTAGTGGTGGCTGCAGTGTTCAGTAAGCTCCCCTAGTGGTGGCTGCAGTGTTCAGTAAGCTCCCTCTAGTAGTGGCTGCACTGTTCAGTAAGCTCCCCCTAGTGGTGGCTGCAGTGTGCAGTAAGCTCCCCCTAGTAGTGGCTACAGTGTACAGTAAGCTCCCCCTAGTGGTGGCTGCAGTGTGCAGTAAGCTCTCCCTAGTAGTGGCTGCAGTGTACAGTAAGCTCTCCCTAGTAGTGGCTGCAGTGTACAGTAAGCTCCCCCTAGTGGTGGCTGCAGTGTACAGTAAGCTCTCCCTAGTAGTGGCTGCAGTGTACAGTAAGCTCCCCTAGTGGTGGCTGCAGTGTACAGTAAGCTCCCCCTTGTGGTGGCTGCAGTGTACAGTAAGCTCCCCTAGTGGTGGCTGCAGTGTACAGTAAGCTCCCCTTAGTGGTGGCTGCAGTGTACAGTAAGCTCCCCTAGTGGTGGCTGCAGTGTACAGTAAGCTCCCCTTAGTGGTGGCTGCAGTGTACAGTAAGCTCCCCCTAGTGGTGGCTGCAGTGTACAGTAAGCTCCCCCTAGTAGTGGCTACAGTGTACAGTAAGCTCCCCCTAGTGGTGGCTGCAGTGTGCAGTAAGCTCTCCCTAGTAGTGGCTGCAGTGTGCAGTAAGCTCCCCTTAGTGGTGGCTGCACTGTTCAATAAGCTCTCCCTAGTAGTGGCTGCAGTGTGCAGTAAGCTCCCCCTAGTAGTGGCTGCACTGCTCAGTAAGCTCTTAGGTTCCCCCTAGTGGTGGATGCAGGCAGCGAGAATTTTTATCATACTGTACCCATGGCTTTTATAGTTCTGTGGCTGCCCAGAGGAGTCATTTGACTGGCGCCTTACAGTCAGCATCATGTTTATGTGTTTTATTACTATTATAAACAGCACTTTAAACATAATTTTATTTCTTCTCTTTGCTAGTTCTTCCCATATGGAGATGCATCGAAGTTTGCCCAGCACGCGTTCCGAACCTTTGATAAAAATGGAGATGGTACCATCGACTTCAGAGAGTTCATCTGCGCTCTATCCATCACTTCAAGGGGAAGCTTTGAACAGAAACTAAATTGGGCTTTCAATATGTATGACCTGGACGGAGATGGAAAAATCACCAGAGTGGAGATGCTGGAGATCATAGAGGTTAGTACCCGGCGCTGCGCTGTGATACACGTGACCACCCATCACAGCTCGTCATGGGCAGCTAAGATGAACGCTTTTATGGAGGGTAATAATTAACACAGCACAAAGTGAGATGAATGTACAGTAATGTCAGAGTGCCATTGTCCTCGGCTACATGGCATAGTGTGATAACACTGGTTATGGGTCTTGGTTTTTACTTCTGTATCCTTATGTTACAAGAACACAACAATAGCTGATCTCAGGGAGACCAGCTACAGAAAACACCGCGGTGCCTCACTTAAGAGTCTCAACACAGCAATCCAAAGTGCAAAGCTCCCTGGGAAACAGGAATATGCAAAATAACTGTGGAGCCCCAGTATTGGGTCTACAACACAATGAAAGCCAGATATCCCTCAAAGGAAGGAAAACTGAGCAAAGGGGTGTCTCCATTACAGAGGTCACCAAATCCACCATATTAAGTGGCCCCTATGTCAAGATCCCGCTTTTTTACAAGCTTCAAGGATGTGACGGGGAAAACCTAAGCCAGGTATCCATCCACAGACAGCTGTTTCGGGGTGTTGCCCCTCATCAGTGTGGAGTAGGATTCTGACTAACCGGGAGCAATGCCTCGGAGACTACTCAAACTCAAGCAATAGCTGATCTCAGGGAGACCAGCCACAAAAACACCGCGGTGCCTCAGTTAAGAGTCTCAACACAGCAATCAGAAGTGCAAAGCTCCCTTATGTTACAAGAAGGTAATCAGATTCCCCCTGGCCGTATGTTTCTGGTGAGACTGTACGCTCTGCTGCCTTTATACCAGTGTTTTGGTTATATACTTCATTAGGCAAATGTGTGTTTTTTATTAGAATATAGCCTGTAAAATTTCTCCTTATCAGGAGCCTGTCTTCAGGATATACTGTGTAACATACAGAGGCAGTCTTCTCAGCCTGGCTCTTCTCTCCCTACTTCAGCCTCTGCCTTTCTACACATGCCCTACCTGTCACAGTGCGGTTCACTGTAGTCTGGCTGCCTGCGCTCTTGTGTACTGCCCAATGACCGTTTCCGTTTATGCTGGTGGGGCGTGCTGACAGTGGTCTTTTGTAGTGTGTGTGCTCCTGCTTACTGTCCTGTATATTGTAGGGTAATTCTTCTCTGAGCCTGTGCCTGATTACCAGGTGGTCAGGTTCCCCTCATCACCCTAGTATTAGACCTGTGTGCTGTATGCCTGGAAGTTCGGTCTATCTCCAGGAATGCCGTGTGCAGGGCGCATGCTCCTGACCAGTGTGTTTGTGACTCTATCCTGACTTGTCCTAGTCTGTCTGGGAATGCCATGCTCCCCATTCCGCATGGGTTCCAGGCTATGTACCACGTTTCTATGTTGCTATGTTTCAGTATGTTTTATGTTACTTTGTCTTTGTTTGTCCGGATCTGTCTGTGTGCGCCATGCATCAGTTCTGCATGGGTTCCAGGCAATGTATCTAGGGTTGAGCGGATCGGGTTCGCATTGCTGTATCCGAACTCGATTCTTTTAGAAACTTCATTAATAATATGAGCTCCGTCCGACTCTAAATGTATGTCCTTCGCAGATGTTTTTCTGAAGTTTCTGCAAATATAGTAAGCCGAGTTCAGCTTTGTATTTTGATACAGTAATTAATGCGACTAAATCAATTGACAAGTGATAGAGGCGAGACGAAGTAAGTCTCGCGATATTTGCGTAAACTTTGGAAAGACCTCCGCGGAGGACATACATTTTACAGTAGGCCGGAGCTCATATTATTAACGTCGTTTTAAAAGAATCTGGTTCGGATACAGCATACCGAACCCGATTTGCTCAACCCTAAATGTATCTATGTCGTTTGTATACCCGGCACGGTCTGTGTGCTCCATGCAGCTCTACTCATTTCTATCTTCTAGTGAGAGCAGGGAAGAGAGAGGTGAATAGGATTGCTATGATCAGTGCTGACTGTAGGTATGTATACAGGCACTTAGTACGCTATCTGTCAACATTGATAGTTGCAGCTGATTCTCCACTCTCTATCTTCTCAGCGTTACCACTGACGTACTAAGAAGATGGGGGGACAGGAGCAGGGCCACACCAATCAGTGCTACCCGTAAGTGTACTGTGTTCCTGTATACCTACTGTCAGCACTGATTGATACAATTCTGCGTTCTCACTTCTTTGAGATAGAAATGAGTAGGGCTGTCAGAAATCAGCGCTGTCACAAGTCTGATAGGGCACATATAGTGAGGCTGTGGTAGGGGTATAAGAGGCAGGCTGAGAAGACTGCCTTTGTATGTTATACATAGCTCTCCTTAGCAACACTCAAGGGATTGATAAGGAGACACTTTACTTGCAGTTTTCTAATAGAAGCACACACATTTAGCTGCACAATATAAAATAATGTATATTTATACTTTAAACCTGCATTGGTTACATACAAAGTGAATTGACAAACTGAGCTCTGCTGCATAGCAGCCTGTACAGAAAAAGCTTATTCCAGCAACTAATGTGTGTTAGTCCGGGATCATCGGCCTCAGGCCAGGGGCAAGTGAAGCGAGATAAGAGCACATTTTCATACAGACGTAGCTTGCTGTCACAATGTTGTGTTAATACATTCCTAATCTTATGAATAATGGACGTGCAGCAGATTGGGGCATACGCAGAGAGCAGCAGCTGAAGGGTACAATACATCTGTTACGCTTGTGCTTTCACATCACCAGATCATGATATGGGAGTCTTATATAAGGGATATGACAGGGCCGAGGCCACTGCATGAGGGGGGGAAGCTTTTCGGTCACTGCTGCGCTAAATTCCGGAGCTGTACGGATAGAGCCCCCATAGAAATGAATGGGATTGTTATGTCTAAATGACAGAGGCGCAGTCTACAGATCTACGACAAATACGTGTTGTCTATTACCCCAGCAGCCATAATTTGGTGCAAAACTGCAATATTATATTATTTCTCCTTAAGGCTAGAACAAGAATACAGTCTGAAACGAAGAAATTAGGAAGTGCATTTTTAGGGTGACAGTGATTAAATCCCCAACGATCCACAGAACCAGTATGTTGTGGAGCTTGGAAAAGCTCTAAACCATGGGAGATAAGAGGCTTCTTCTCCTCTCCCCACTGAAGTAAAGGCGCATGGCCAGCTGACGTCAATGTCCGTGTTTATGGTGAGGTCGGGAGATGAGCAGAGCACATATGAACTCTTTAGATGTCATACATTCTTAAAATAGGGCGGATATGTAAATGAGATGATTTTTGATTCTACCGCTGCATTCGTTTCTTGCAGAAGCTTCATAACCGGTGGTCAGGACACAGCGTTAAGGAGCCTTTTTCTGCTTCTCTTCTGGGCATTTCTAGTTGATTTCTTCCAAATGTAAACTTATAAATGCAGATTTTCGTTCCATGAATAAAGTATATTTACATGACCCAGTTTAATCACAGTTCTATAAAAATAGCTTTGTTCCCCCACGCACGAAAAATAACAGAGTCATTATAAATGCAGCAATAATAAAGTGTCCAATTTTCTGTCAGTTCAAGTATATTAATACTTATTTCTCTGTACCGGCACTCCCGATATAGCATTAGTGAAAAGGCCTACTGTATGCTGCCTCCTTTTCCCATGAAAAGCTGCCAGTCCACGGCCTAAGATTTCACCTGAGCGGCCACTTTGTCGTCCAGTTAGCAGAGTTGGATTTTAGCTCTTCAGTATTGTCTACACAGTTCTTCTCGCTGCTGTAAAATAGAACAATAAAAAGTAGACCTAGCGCAGAAACTGCATAGAAACATAATTTTGAATCCACGTGGCATCAAATTCCAAAAGCCCAACTCGAGTTTCACCATCTAGTGGCCTCTAGAAGTTAGTTGATGGAGAAACTCAAGTCGGGCTGTTGGAATTTGATGCTACAAAGATTTTAAACCACAGATTACAGCTATTCACTTGGGGGTCCTATCAGTAGAGCAGTATACAGTATTAGGGTCCATTTACACGTCCATAAGTGTTTTACAGTCCGCAAATTGCGGATCCACAAAACACAGACTTTTGCGGACCCCACGTGGTCAGTCCCATGATAGAAATGCCTATTCTTGTCCACGATTGCGCACAAGAATAGGACATGTTGTATCTTTTTTGCAGGCCGACGGAACAGAACTACGGATGTGGACAGCACGCGGTGTGCTGTCACATCTTTTGCGGCCCCCGTTGAGATAAATGGGTCCCCACACGTTCCGCAAAATTGCGGACCTAGAACTACTTATGTTTGAAGGGACCCTTGGGGTCGGTTTACAAATGCATTGTATATTCCGTTATACCGTCTTTCCTTCTTACATACCGGAACAAGACAGAAGCGTTATTTGTTCCCATAGAACTCTATTAGAGCGGATCAAAACGGAATGCCTCTAAAGAGTTCCGTTTTGCATTCCGTGCTTAAATTCCGTTATATTCCGTTACAACCCTGTTAAAACGGAACAGTATAATGGAATATACAACGTTTATGTGAACCCACCCTAATACTGTATTACAGAATAGCTAAAATTCATTTTTTTACTGGTTTTAAGAAGCCTAAAAATTCTACAAAACAGCATAAACTATATGTATAGAATAATATTTAAAAAAGTCTGACCTAAATGCAGAAAAATCACATCAGTAGCCGAATAAGGAAAGAAGTTTTAGCTGTAAACTAAGGCCTTATTCACACGTCCGTAGTGTGTTTTGCGGAAACACGGATCCGCAAAACACGGAAACACGGATCCGCAAAATACGGACGGCTGCAATGTGCATTCCGCATTTTGCGGACCGCACATTGCTGGCACTATATAGATAATGCCTTTTCTTGTCCGCAATTGCGGACAAGAATAGGACATGTTCTATTTTTTTGCGGAAACGGAAACACGGATGCGGACATCACATAGTGTGCTGTCCACATCCATTCCTGCCCCTATGAAATGAATGGGTCTGCAACCCTTCCGCAAAATTGTGGATGGGATGCGGATCCATTTTGCGGACGTGTGAATTAGGCCTAATGCGTGCAGAAAACTGCTAAACTGTCCCTAGTCCTGAAACTACCCTGGTCCTGAACAGGTTAAGGCCTCTTGCACACAAACGTTTTTTTTTTTCCGTTCCGTTTTTGCGGATGGTCCGTATGTGGAACCATTCATTTCAATGGTTCCGCAATAAAAAAAAACGGAAGGTACTCCATATGTATTCCTTTTCCATATTTCCGTTCTGTTCAAAGATAGAACATGTCCTATTATTGCCCGCAAATCACGTTCCGTGGCTCCATTCAAGTCGATGTTTCCGCCAAAAAAACTGAATGCATCCGTATGTCTTCCGTTTCCGTTCTGTTTTTACGGAATTAACTTTTGAAAATTTTATGCCCAGCCCAATTTTTTATGTACTTACTGTTTAAACATTATTGTATGCTTCCGTTTCCGTTTGTGAACCGCAAAAAACGGATCACAAACGGAAACCAAACAGAAAAACGGAAGCGGAACGGAAACACTACTGAAACAAAAGTAAAAACGGACCCCAAAACCATACGGTTGTGTGCAAGAGGCCTAAGGCAGCTCTTCGTCCAAATAAGTACCATACTGTAGGTGTCATTGTTACTTTTAGTGTGTACATTGCACTTGGTACAGTATCAGTTTGTTCTCCGGAGCAGCTCTTCCTGAGAACAGAATATTGCCTTCTCATTTGGTCTCCATTTTTTCAATAGATAGGCAAGCAACAGATAACAAATATGGTTCTATAAGGTACGATGTGATATACGTGACGGGAAGGGATACATTTGCTTACGGACAGATATTTACTTGCTATTGTGCCCCGGTTCAGCCATCCAGGACCGGGACTTTGGTTCACTGACCAGGAGTAACTGGGCTGTTGTGCTGAAGCTTTGCAGTATTAGTCACAAGGAATTCAACGGCTAATTGCTGACATTAATCAGAATTTGGCCTGCCAGTAGAGAATTGCCTGGGCCGACGCCAAAGCCACGGTTATTGCCTGTTATATTATTATTGTCTCAGATATTAAAACAAGTAAACGAAAATATTACGGCACCATGGCAACAAAGCGTTTCCGTTCTTCAGGAGCGACTCGCTGCTGCAGTGTGACCTTTGCAGGGAAGTGTTATCTTCTGTGTCAGTACAACAGCGGTGTCTGTAAGGCTCACCGTACACATTAGATAGCTGTCGGCTGAACGCTCAATCAGCCCCCCGCTATTCCTCCCAAACACCTGCTAGTTCAACTTGGCCAAAGGTAGAGCAGAGTAAGCGGCTGCCAGACACCTCTGGTGGTGGCCTGTCTCCCATCAGGAACAAAGTAGGAGTTTGCACAATTGCCTGTGACATGCACGCTGCTTCACAGGGCACAGTCTCCAGCCTGTCATGTGCCTTAGACCTGCTTCTATGTCCAGCATCCTGATCACAGTTTGGAAGGGTCAGACATGTTGAAATCTAACTGGATGTTACCTCTTCCTCAACATCTGCAATCAAGAGAAACACGGGAGGCATCCGTACATGATCAATCTCGCCCAACTGGGGAGGTTTGTCCACCTTTTATGTAACGTGTATGGCCACTTTAACCCTGGGTTCAGACCTGAGCGTTCTTGAAACGCGCGTTTTACGCGTGCGTATTTCAGTGCGTTTTTGCAAATAGGAAACGCGCGTTCGTACGGGCGTTCTTGTGATTGACTACTGTGGTGTCAATCACAAAACGCGCGACAAACGCCCCAAAAAAAGCTCAAGTACTTGTTTATGCATCGGGCGTTTTACAGCGCGTTCAAACGCGCTGTAAAACGCTCAAGTGAGAACCAGGGCCATAGGAAAGCATTGGTTTTCATGTGTTGAGCGTTTTACAGCGCGTTTGAACGCGCTGTAAAACGCTCAGGTGTGAACTTAGGGTAAGGGTATGTTTACATGTTAGCCAGATTTAGGAGACACCCTTAACCCTAAGTTCACACCTGAGCGTTTTACAGTGCGTTCAAACGCGCTGTAAAACGCTCAACACACATGAAAACCAATGCTTTCCTATGGCCCTGGTTCTCACTTGAGTGTTTTACAGCGCGTTTGAACGCGCTGTAAAACGCCCGACGCATAAACAAGTACTTGAGCTTTTTTTTGGGGCGTTAGTTGCGCATTTTGTGATTTACACCACAGTAGTCAATCACAAGAACGCGCGTTTCCTATTTGCAAAACGCACTGAAATACGCACGACAAAAACGCGCGTAAAACGCGCGTTTTTAAGAACGCTCAGGTCTGAACCCAGGGTTAAAACTAGGGGCCAGCAACAACATGCTGTAGGAGCAGGGACACACTGCAACCAGGGATTTGCGAGCCTTGCGTTTGACGTCACTTGTTCCTAATTTGTTAGAATGAAGGTTTCCTCTAGCTGTAAAAATGACCGTCCAGTCTGAATGGACCCAAAAACTTGTGTCCCAGGCTTCCCCACCCACTTCTTCAGAAGGCAAAGCTGCACTTCTCACTTTCCAGTAGTTGCAGAAGCTCAGTCCGCACTCCCCTATTAATCACTGCAGTTCCCTCCCCACTTCCCCAGTAGTCATAGCAGGCTCCTGCCCCAGACGCCTCATGATACAGTTGACTGCCCACGTCCTCAGTCGTCGCATAAGCTCCACAGATTTCCCAGTTTTCACAGACAACAGGTTCCCTACCCAATGGCAGACATGCAGCATCAGGACATATTTACATATACATAAATCATATATATTTAATACACATAGATACACCATATACATGGTACACATACATAAATACACCATATATACACTACACACACATACCACCCAACTTTTAAAACCATCAGCAACATGCTGCAACTAATTTTTTTAAATGTTAGGCCACACCTCTAACTCCACCCAATGTCTGTCTGTACATGTCCCAATCCTGCCCAGTCTCCATTGTGACCCCCACACAGTAGTTATGCCAGATCTGGGATGGTTGGGAGGTATGCATGCATAAACAGATTATGTAGACACTACACTCACATATATCATGTATACAGTACACTCACATAAATACATCACATATACAATATACATCCATATACAATACACCATACAGTATATACATTATACATAGGATACACTTACAGTAAATATACCTACACCATATACATTTTATACACATTTTGTACCTAGCACTAAAGACATATTTTCATTACTTATTATATTCAGTGCTATCAAACATACAGGAGAATACAGCACCACATACTTCTTACATCCAGTGACTTCTCCTCTGATGTAGAACTTCTCTTTTCTCATCTTCTCCTTTCAGACCATCTCTCGTGTCTGCAGTTTGACAAAAATACATCTTAGGTTCCTACTTTTCCAATTCTGTGCCCGCTGTGCTCCCCAATACTATACTACAGAAACTGTACACCTGAAAATACCAGTACCACGCAGATAGTGCCCCTAATACTGTGCCCACTGTACTCCCCAATACTCTCCAGTAGAAACAGATAAACCCCCTGATAATACTGGTACCATACAGATAGTGCCCTTCAATAATTATTGGCACACCTTGCACTAAAATAACTACGCCCAGCAAATGGTGTCCCTGACACTAATAGTGTAAACATTACGTCCCCCATTTACTACTGGGGGACTATGGGGAAGAGCTGCAGAACAGAGGAGAAAATGGTGGCCGCACAGAGCAGATAGCAGAACAGAGGAGAGAATGGTGGCCGCACAGAGCAGATAGCAGAACAGAGGAGAAAATGGTGGCCGCACAGAGCAGATAGCAGAACAGAGGAGAAAATGGTGGCCGCACAGAGCAGATAGCAGAACAGAGGAGAAAATGGTGGCCGCACAGAGCAGATAGCAGAACAGAGGAGAAAATGGGGGCCGCACAGAGCAGATAGCAGAACAGAGGAGAAAATGGTGGCCGCACAGAGCAGATAGCAGAACAGAGGAGAAAATGGTGGCCGCACAGAGCAGATAGCAGAACAGAGGAGAAAATGGTGGCCGCACAGAGCAGATAGCAGAACAGAGGAGAAAATGGTGGCCGCACAGAGCACATGGCAGAACAGAGGAGAAAATGGTGGCCGCACAGAGCACATGGCAGAACAGAGGAGAAAATGGTGGTCGCACAGAGCAGATAGCAGAACAGAGGAGAAAATGGTGGCCGCACAGAGCAGATAGCAGAACAGAGGAGAAAATAGTGGCCGCAGAAAGCACATGGCAGAACAGAGGAGAAAATGGTGGCCGCACAGAGCAGATAGCAGAACAGAGGAGAAAATGGTGGCCACATAGAGCAGATAGCAGAACAGAGGAGAAAATGGTGGCCGCACAGAGCAGATAGCAGAACAGAGGAGAAAATGGTGGCCGCACAGAGCAGATAGCAGAACAGAGGAGAAAATGGTGGCCGCACAGAGCAGATAGCAGAACAGAGGAGAAAATGGTGGCCGCACAGAGCACATGGCAGAACAGAGGAGAAAATGGTGGTCGCACAGAGCAGATAGCAGAACAGAGGAGAAAATGGTGGCCGCACAGAGCACATGGCAGAACAGAGGAGAAAATGGTGGCCGCACAGAGCACATAGCAGAACAGAGGAGAAAATGGTGGCCGCACAGAGCAGATAGCAGAACAGAGGAGAAAATGGTGGCCGCACAGAGCAGATAGCAGAACAGAGGAGAAAATGGTGGCCACATAGAGCAGATAGCAGAACAGAGGAGAAAATGGTGGCCGCAGAAAGCACATGGCAGAACAGAGGGGAAAATGTTGGCCGCACAAAGCAGATAGCAGAACAGAGGAGAAAATGGTGGCCGCACAGAGCAGATAGCAGAACAGAGGAGAGAATGGTGGCCGCACAGAACAGAGGAGAAAATGGTGGCCGCACAGAGCAGATAGCAGAACAGAGGAGAAAATGGTGGCTGCACAGAACAGAGGAGAGAATGGTGGCCGCACAGAGCAGATAGCAGAACAGAGGAGAGAATGGTGGCCGCACAGAGCACATGGCAAGGGACAGCACACAGTAGATAAGTACACAGGTGATGGCATTGGCATCACTACACATACACCCCCTCAGTGTTTTGTGGGAGGGTGCACCCCCAATCTGCTTTGTGACACCAATATCAATCTTATTTATAGAGGTAGCTCTTGTGTCACTGAAGGACCTGTTCTTCTCAAAGACATAGCACACACCAGCATCATAGAGCACAATGGCCATCTGGACTCAAAACATAACAAGGCTGTCCCGGGACAGCCACCAAAACCTTGATTCCGGATGGTTGGGAAGTATGTTTATACATTTAAATCTCTGCCCCTGAGCTTAATTGTAGATGGAGTCATCTTATAAGTGATTGATGGCATTCCCTGTATAAATCTGTACAGAGATTGCTGTCAGTCACTGATGGTTGTGCGTGGGGTGGTCTTACCATCAATTGATAGCGTTCGCTGTTAGCTGTCAGTCACTGATAGTGATATACCAAGGCAGCCTTAAGTTTAGAAAGAGTGGAGGTTTAAATGTATAAATTAAAAAGTTTTGCTAACACTTTTCCCATAAAACTATATGCATGCTTAAGGACCTGCAGGCATGTGATCACAGGTCCTGCGTCTACAACAATATTAATCAGCATGAACCCTGGCAAACGTATGTATAAAACATCAGCAGTAGTCTTATTCTGGGCTGGAGCCTAGTGTGAGCTGTGGGAAACACAGTGCAGTCTCTATACATTTTAAGGAATGGTGGTCCTGAACATGGCTTTAGAGGGTCTGCCAACATCCTTATATCGGTATAACAGAATGACATCACACCCGGAAACGCTCGGCCAGTCCGCAAATGTACACCTACAGAAAGCAGCAGAGAGAAGAAGAAAAAAGCATATTTTAATGACTGATCGGCTTTCTTTCAATACCTTTTCAGCTTCCGAATACCCAATAAGGCTACATGCACATGACAGTGAAAAACGGACATGTGATGGACGTTTTTTTAACAACCATCACACGTCCTCTTTAAGACCAATGGTAGTCTATGGGGCTATTCACACTGCAGTTTTTTGACAGTCAGTGAAAAACGGGCATAAAAAAATAGAACATGTTCTATCTTATCTGTTTTTCACTGACCGACAGCCCCCATACAATTGCATGCATCCGTTTTTAATGTCTGTTTCTCAGAAAGGCATCAGTGAAAAAAATATCCGTTAAAAATGGACAGTTTATCCTTTTTTAACGAACGTTTTTTTTTCACTGTTGTGTGAATGTAGCCTAAACTAGAATACTAAAAGAAAACACAACATAGGTCGGCCGCCTTTGTCAATGTAGTAAATGTGTGAACCTTTCCTCCTCTATAGGTCTCTCGGGGCTGTAATCCTTAATCTCACTCTCTTTTTTTTCTCTAGGCTATCTACAAAATGGTGGGCACTGTGATAATGATGAAAATGAACGAGGACGGCCTGACGCCTGAACAGCGAGTAGACAAGATCTTCAGCAAGATGGATAAGAACAAAGACGACCAAATCACACTGGATGAATTCAAAGAAGCCGCAAAGAGCGACCCTTCCATCGTATTACTGCTCCAGTGTGACATACAAAAATGAGCTCACGCTGGCGCATTTCGGACTGCACAAAAAAAAATGTCAATGTTCCATTCAGTTTGCAGCTATTTCCACGACGAAAACAGAAAAAAAAAAAATTAACAAAAATAATTGCTTGGACTACCTATAAATGGACTTGCTTCTTGTGTTTGAGACACTCGTGTGCATGAGAATGTCATTTGCTAAAGAATTTTAAAAGTATATACTATATATAAATATATATATAAAAAAAAAAAGAAACAGAAAAAAAAAACAGGAAAAAAATTGACTGCCACAATGTGAAGTGTGCAATGTAATTTCATAAGTCCCTGAAGCCTGTGCATCAGTAGCGTACTGCATAATGATCCTATTTATTGTTTTACTGATGCTAGCTGTGTGTCTCTTTTTACGTGTTCGTGGTAGTGACACTGATTGCCATGGCGACGTTACTGTTCCGACTAGCGCATCTCACCTGCTGTAAAGTAGTCCCGGGCAGGCGGAGGGACATGACTTCGGCTCATGGATCTACCCCGTCCCTTTCACACGTGCTTGTGATGTCGGTGAATATATATGTCATTCATTTGCATGCCACTTAGGTTTGCCTTAATTCTTACCTCATTTTGCACCCTTAATGAATTTGGAAAGAAGCGCGTCAAGAGACTCGGAGAGCGAACAAAACGCAAGTCCCACCGAAACCCTCCCAAATTCATATAGAGAAATAAATCTATATATATATAGATAAATATATATATATATAGATAGATGTATGTACATATAAGCTGATGCCAAGATGATATACGTATGTTTATGTATATAAGTACTATATACATAGGTACTCCTACATGAGATGCATATATGACGATATATATAAAGATGACCTGTTGATTCAATGGGATTGAACGCAGTATTGAAAAGTAGATTGATTTCAGAATTTTCAAGAGGTTGCAATATATGTCCCCAAATAAATAATTTATACCATTTGACTCTTTTCTAGGTGGTGTCTAGAATTTGTGTGCAGAACTTTACCCATTGTCCTTCATGTACTGAGACATAGGCGTCATATGTCTGATCGGAATTGTGGTTCAGGTCATCAGCATAAGGACAAAGGGATACAGACCTCCCTTGTGAAATCCCATGTACATTATCCCCCGTAGTGATGTCTGATGACCCTGCTATTAAGTTGCTGTGGACCGTGGCATAGCTTCATGATACTTTACAAAATGCCTGTGACATGCAGGCTGCTGCACAGGACGCAGCCTCAAGCCTCTCCTGTGCCTCACACCCGATTCTGTATTTTTCCAGCCAGCTGCTCACAATTTGTAGTGATCTATATGAAATCTCATAAGTGTGATGTGGACTTGTACATGGCATCATGGGACATGCAGTTGAGCTACTGCAGGCTAGTTTAGGCGGGCGGTGGGAATTATTTAATATGTCTGCTGGAGTTCCTCTTTAATTAGTTTTTTTCAGCTATGGTTTATAATCATTGTCAGCATACTGTACATGGCTAGTAGGTTTTGCTGTTTATACATTTCCATCTAAAAGGGGTATTTTTTTGTATTTTTTAGGCCTTCCTCACACTGCATATTTTTGTAGCGCAACTGATTTTTTAACTATTGAATCACAGCTGCATTCCACAAGATTGCATTCAGCTGGATGCATTCGTTTGGTCTACAGCTGTAGTTAAAATCAATCAGTTGCGCTACAAAAAGCCATAGTGTAGCCCGGGCCTTAAACTCATTAGGGCAGATTTACTATTGAAAGTGTGCCAGAGTTGTGGCGCAATTAGCGCAAAAAAATGACGTCTATGCCTTGCTTCACATTTATTAACAATTTTACACACCTTTTTCCATCTCGTCTGACAAGGGGTATGGTTTTGGTGAAAGTGGGCATGACTTAAATGCGCCATCATGTGCTATGTTCTTTGGAGTAAACTAATTCATCAAATAGGTGGTGTAAAATTAGAGTACACAAGCTAAAGATGCGCCAGATTTATCATCCAGCATCATCCCCTGGGATAAATCAGGCCTAGTTTAAGACTGTCTGTCTAAGGCGGAAATGTATCTATATTTGACTTTTTTCTTTTTTTTTTTTTTTTTTCTTTTTGAGTGTCTGCTTGGTTTGAAGGCTTTTTTTTTCTTTGCGACAAATTTACATAATGTTGCATGTTTTTATTTTAATTTGTCGCACAAAATAAAATCTAGTTGTATTTATTACAAAAGCTTTGTCCGTTTGTACGCCACAAGGTGACTGGAGTACATTTGTGACTTTTTTTTTAAAACTGGTTAAAAATGTAGCTCCACCCACAAAAATCTATCTGCCTTCCCCCCTTAATAAATCCAAAGTGCAGGACATGGTGCAAACTATCCTAAAAATAATACGTCATAAATTTGGCAGAAATGTCTACTCTACCGACAAAACATCCAAAATTACTCCACTTTTATGGAGCAGCGTACTGATTACCCCCTAAGTTTATACTGTCTTACGTTTAGAAAGTATTAAATCTTTCCCAATAATTATAGAATTCTTTTTTTTTTTTAGAATGTTCCATTTTTTAAAAATTTCAGTTACTGGGACAACATAGGTAAGGTGTGTTGCACCATCCTCCCTGGTCTGACTGATGGTCTGACCAAGAGTGTTAAGTGAACCTCTTTGTCATGCTACTGTAAAAGTGTAGACACAGAGGAAGCTAAAGAGCCAGGACAAGAGCTACAGAACTAGACCCCTGTTACCTGTTCAGTGTCATATATTGACAGCAGCTGAATGTGCAGACTGCCAGGACTGGATGGCGACCTTGAGGACTGTAACTATTGCTGTACTATGTGGCACAGGGATGATAGCGCAGGATGGCACAGCTGCATTCACTCTTTAGATGCCCTGTTCAACTGCGGCGTCTAGGTGGTTAGACAGAGATGGGGGCTTTCACGGTCACTCCATTGGTGCCCTTCATCCTTGTGCCGATGGTAGTCATGACAGTCGGGAGGGCCTAACAAATGCTCCCAAGTCTGCCATGGCTAATTTCTATTCGGCGGGCAGTTGGATACAAGAAAAAAATTATTTGGCATACCGAGCATGCCAACACATTATAGAAGCAGTTAGATTGTGAAGTCCCCTAATGGGGCCCAAAAAAGTGTATTTAAAAAGCATAAAACACTTTCTTTTCTATCGTACCCTCAAAAAAAATAAGCTAATAATATATATTTTTATGCATTCCAAAATAGTTCTTTTTAATATGACTCGTCCTGCAAGGTCCCCTACAGCTACAATAATGTGATTTGACTGAAAGGAGGTGAAATAAAAACATCAAATGTGCTATTATGGTTCAATAGCAGTAAAACATAATAAGGAGACAGGCCTAGATTTAAAACTCAAAAGAACAATGGTAGAATTGCTGTTTTTTCCCCAAGAAAGGGTTAATAAAAGTGACTCTATGAGTTATATGTGCCACAAAATGGTTTCAATAAACATAACTTTTCCCACAAAAATCAAGTCCTTATACAAATTACTGAACCTGTTAATCTGGGGGGGGGGACGACCTGGCAGTAAGTGCTTGATTTCCCTGCAGCGTCACCACGAGGGAGCATTAAACAACTCCCATTTATTCCCAAAGGGTCATCTGTGTAACGCAAGACAGAACAGGTCCTCCAGAGAAACGCCTCTTGTAACCTCCACTTTGGCCAAGCGACATAGATCCTGATCACAGGACGGTCCCCTCCCCCTGTTTTTCTTAAAATTTTCTAAAAGGTTGTATAAAAATGGGTTTCTGAAGTTGACATCCCCTTTAACCCCTTTTAAGACATATGGCGTAAGTCAGGCCTTTAAAGATCGTGCTCGCTTAGGAGCTGAGCCTGACGCACGTTCGATCAAAAATGTGCACAAAGCGCTTCCATTTTTCATGTAGTTGGTATGGTACCACTGTAATCCAGAATAATCCCTAGTTCTGTTGTTTGCATGTATAACAGTGTGCTGCCATAGTTATGTTTGCTGTTTATATGTTGGCTTTTTGGATGTGCACCTGTGACTTTGGATGTGCTAGTCTAAATTTTCGTGCACTTTTACCGCATAGGGAACGCCATAAAAACAAAACCCATAAAACAATGGTGAAATTGTGTTTTTTTCCCTAAATTTAACCCCATTTGAATTTTCTTTCCAGCTTCCCGCTACATTGTATGCAATATTAAATGGTGCCATTAGAAAGTGCAAGTTATCCCACAAAAAAACAAGCCCTCATATAGCTATTTGAACGGATTGCTACATCCTTAACCCCTTAAGGACTCGGCCCTATTTCACCCTAAGGACTTGGCCATTTTTTGCAAATCTGACCAGTGTCACTTTATGTGGTGATAACTTTAAAACGCTTTTTCTTATCCAGGCCATTCTAAGATTGTTTTTTAGTCACATATTGTACTTCATGACAGTGGTAAAATGAAGTCGAAAAATTTCATTTTTATTTATAAAAAAACACCAAATTTACCCAAAATTTGGAAAAATTTGCAATTTTCCAAGTTTCAATTTCTCTACTTCTATAATACATAGTAATACCGCCAAAAAAAGTTATTGATTTACATTCCCCATATGTCTACTTCATGTATCGATCATTTTGGTAATGCCATTTCATTTTTTGGGGAAGTTACAAGGCTTAGAAGTTTAGAAGCAAATCTTTAAATTTTTTAGAAATTTTCAAAAACCCACTTTTTAGGGACCAGTTCAGATCTGAAGTCACTTTGTGAGGCTTACATAATAGAAACCACCCAAAAATGACCCCATTCTAGAAACTACACCCCTTAAGGTATTCAAAACTGATTTTACAAACATCATTAATCCTTTAGGTTTTCCACAAGAGTTAATGGCAAATAGAGATAAAATTTCAGAATTTCGATTTTTTTTTTTTTAGAACATTTTCCATTTTAATCCATTTTTTCCAGTAGCAAAGCAAGGGTTAACAGCCAAACAAAACTCAATATTTATTGCCCCGATTCTGTAGTTTGCAGAAACACCCCATATGTGGTCGTAAACTGCTGTATGGCCAAACGGCAGGGCACAGAAGGAAAGGAACGCCATATGGTTTTTGGAAGGCGGATTTTGCTGGACTGGATTTTTGACACCATGTCCCATTTGAAGCCCTCTTGATGCACCCCTAGAGTAGAAACTCCAAAAAAAGTGACTCCATCTAAGAAACTACACCCCTCAAGGTAATTAAAACCGATTTTACAAACTTTGTTAACCCTTTAGGTGTTCCACAAGAGTTATTGGCAAATGGAGATGAAATTTCAGAATTTCTATTTTTTGTTACCTTGCCTCAAAAAAAGTGTAATATAGAGGAACCAAAAATCATATTTACCCTAAAATAATACAAACAAAACTGCCACCTTATCCCGTAGTTTCCAAAATAGGGTCACTTTATGTGGAGTTTCTACTGTAGGGGTGCATCAGGGGGGCTTCAAATGAGACATAGTGTCAAAAAACCAGTCCAGCAAAATCTGCCTTCCAAAAACCATATGGCGTTCCCTTCCTTCTACGCCCTGCCGTTTGGCCATACAGCAGTTTACGACCACATATGGGGTGTTTCTGGCAACTAGAGAATCAGGGTAATAAATATTGAGTTTTGTTTGCCTGTTAACCCTTGCTTTGTTACTGGAAAAATGGATAAAAATGGAAAATTTGCAAAAAAAATAGCTGTTTTGGGACTGTTTTTATTTTTTGTTATTTACATCGTTGAACTGACAGGTTAGATTGTGTGCTATTTCTATAGAGCAGGTTGCTATGGATGCGACAATACCAAATATGACCACTTTTTGAGGGTTTTTGTTTCAGTTTTACACAGGGATTTTTTTTCTCAGAGAAAAGGTGGTGGAACTCATCCCCCCCCCCCCCCCCCTTCCCCTTTTTTTAATTTTCATTTTTTTTCAACTTTTTTGACATTTTTTTTTTACCCAGACCCACTTGGTTCTTGTAGATCCAGTGGATCTGGTGTCTATATAATACAGTAAGTACACTATATATTTTTTACTTTACAAAGTGTGAATAGACCTGCCTTTAGCAGGTCTCTTTAGACTTTCAGCACCATGGAGAGAGCAGAACGCTTCGGAAAGCGTCTTGCTCCCATGGCAACCATCACCCGCTGCCAGAATAGAGCAGCGGGTGATGGGGAGGGGAGCTCCCTCCCTCTGCGATCCCATCCTGTCGGGGGGCTGCAAAGGCACAGCAGCCCCCGATGGGAGAGGGAGCTCCCTCCCTGTTAACACCTTCCATACAGCGGTCCGTACGGAACGCGGTATGGAAGGGGTTAAACTGCTGACATCTGTACGGCACAGATGTCAGCAGTTTATAGCAGGGGGTCAGCAACGTGCTGACCCCCTGCTATACCCACTAGACACCAGGTAAAGCATTAGAAAGGAGACGGGCAGGGGATCGCACTGCCCGCCCACAATTCCCACCCCCCTGCACCGCCCAGGGGGACACTAACATGGCGGGGTGCAGGGGAGGGTAAAATTTATATGTTTGGGGCATTTTTAAGTCTCTGATCCCCGCGGTCTGAGACTACAGAAAGCGCAGCAAACCGCAGATCTGAATTGACCTGCGGTTTGCTGCGATCGCCGACATGGGGGGGGTCACAGGACCCCCCTGGGCATTGTGCCAAGGTGCCTGCTAAATGATTTTAGCAGGCACCGTGTTCTGATCACCGCCACGTGCACAGGGGTAATCGGAAATTTGCAGGGTGTACATGTACGCCTTGCGTCCTTAAGTACCAGGACCAAGGGCGTACATGTACACCCTGCGTCCTAAAGAGGTTAAGGGGTTGAGAGAGGTTTATCCAATAGTGATAGTTGTGGTGGTCTACCGAGTTTTACATGTTTATTTTCCTTAAAAGAAGGGATGCAAATGAGCTCTTAACAAGCTTCGCCTCTGATGCCACCAGATGTAAGGCAGCTATCCTATAAGTCAATGTTCAACACTTTAAATAGGCCTTGAGACAAGACTTGGATATTGAGTAAGCCAGCATCTCATCTGCAGACAGCTGTTTCGGGGTGATTGCCCCTCATCAGTGTAGAGCAGGGAGCACTGGCTTAACTGGCTGAGAGGCCTCGGTCAGGATTCGGGGGGGGGGGGGAATACTATATCTCCTTATGATGTTTCTTTTGACATTCGCTTATACAAATGCATTAGCTTACTCCAACCAGCCATATCATTAAAAGCAGATGAAGTGAATAACTCTGATTATCTCATGACAATGACATCTCTCAAGCGGTTCAGTCAGTTCTTGAAGTTGACATGTTGGAAGCAGAAAAAACGGCCACGTCAGTAACTTTGATGAGGGCCAAATTGTGATGATAGACAACTGGGTCAGATCGTCTCCAATACGGCAGCAGTTGTGGGGTGTTCCTTGTATGTAGTGTTTAGAACCTACCAAACATTGGTCCAAGGAAGGATGACCAGTAAACTGGTGACAGGATCATGGGTGCCCGAATCTCATTGATGTGCGAGGGGAGCAAAGGTTAGCTGATCCTACAGAAGAGCCTCATGTACAGTTGAAACCAGAAGTTTACATACACGATATAAAAAGACACATATGCATATTTTTCTCAATATCTGACATGAAATCAGAATAAACCTTTCCAGTTTTTGGTCAGTTAGGATTACCATAATTATTATTATTTGCCAAATGTCAGAATAATGAGAGAGAGAATGTTTTAAGGCATATTTATTACTTTCTACAAAGTCAAAAGTTTACATACACTAAGATTACTATGCCTTTAAACAATTCTGGACTGCCCATATGATGATGTGTTTGGAAGCTTCTGTTAGGTTCGTTGGCAACATCTGAGTTAATTAGAGACATTTCTGTGGATGTATTTAAATGCACACCTGAAACACACTGCTTCTTTGTGTAGCATTATTGGAAAGTCTAAAGAAATCAGCCAAGATATCAGGAAGAGAATTGTGGACTTGGGTGCAATTTCAAGATACCTGAAGGTGCCTTGTTCATCTGTACAAACAATTATACGCGAGGTATTTAGGTATTTACTGGTATAGGTCGGAGCAGTCATACCAGAATCAGTCTAGAGACAGGAGCAACACTGTTTGAAAATCTCAGACAAACCCCTTTAAATTTGCAAAATGTATGCATAAAAGAGGTGCAGCTGATAGCAGAGCCAATTATCCATGTCCCATATTAATTTCAGCCTGGCAAACAATGTCTCATTTGCATTCAGATAATTTTTTGTGCAGATCCTCAAGGCATGCCTCCATTTATCCTGAGACGGGTGCAGGGAGATATGGCCACTTACCGCCGTCATGACTAATAAATAATGGTTCCAGCCCTCAGTTTCAAGCTGTGAATTGTTTATTTTTAGAAAGTTTCTGGCTTCGGATCCGGGGCCAACACTGAGCAGCGCCGTTAACGGTGACAGATGATGGGGCCGGCCACCCCTCTGCTGAACCCATAGCCGTCCCAGTCGTTTCGTTATTTTCTCCTGTGGATATTGCACCCTCAGGCATTTTGTGTTATGCAGTCATTTATCATTGTAGGGGATGAGCCGCCGTCCTCTCCATTCAGAGACTTACACAGTGATGAAAATGAACGGGGGGGAACTGAATATGGAGAATAGCTCCATGATTTCTATGGTGTCATACGAGCAATACTTACACATTCCTAAAAATTAGTTATCTAAAATTAAATACCAACAACTAAATGGTGAATAATGGCCGTGGGCCCTAATTAAGGGGTTACATTATATAATAATTAACAAACTTTTGAATAATTCATCACTCAATAAATAAATACTGAAAATACTCATTAATAAAAAAACAATGTCCCACCAGCAAAGCCGGGTGACTAACCCCCCACTAAACCAGGACCACGACTTTTAAAAACTAGGGCGGGTGGGCGGGACAATGTCTTCTTTCTTCTAGGTTCAACGGCAGACAAGCTTGGTACCTGCTGGGATCCCCTATAAGTACCCCACTTTCCCGCCCCAGAAAGGCAAACCACCAATCAAAAACTGGCAGATTACAGGTGCCTCAACAACAGGTAGGCAACCAACAGCCAATCAAATTGAACCTTAAAATTCACCTCAGCTGTAATGGAAAAAACATGTTAAACATAACCTAAAGTAAAATTTCTTCAAAATTTTATTAATTTGGGTAAAAACACAAATATATTTATTATGCTCCATGACACCATGGTGGGCCATCCGTATCCGCTTCTGTGCCCACTATCATTATGGACTGTGAAGAGCTGGCTGTGGACTAAAGGTTACAGAGCCATGAGGTGAGAAGTGCTGGCGGGACATTATGTCCACATAAGGCCAGCCATGAGATTGGAAGTAGAGTAAAGCAATCATTCCATTAGCCTCGTTAGTGTCTTGGGGGCCTCAATTAAGCCATTGGATGGTGAAAGGTACCCCCAGGTAAGGGCTTCAGCCTCAGGTAAATACAGCCACCAAGGCACAGTTAGCATTGGGTGGGGGTGTTCCCAGGGAGACGTGGGGGGTGGCATTAGGGTACTTGGCACACTGACTAGGGGATGAGGTGGTTTTGCTGTTTGGAGTTGGATCCATGTGCTTCAGTCGCAGTCCGTGGTCTGGATAAGCACTGCACACTATCCTGACAGGTAAAACTAAAGCTGAGGGCCAACCTAAAACGTTGAGAGACAGTGGGTAAAGCCTGGTATGGGGCAATGGAACTACTGGTGTCTGCCCAAGTGTCCAGAGGTGCAGCATCTCCATTCACTGTATAACTGGGGAGGAAAGAATAAAGACAGTTGCATCGTTATCCAGCCTAGGTGATTAATACGACCCACAACCTCAGATCTTCACATGGACTATATTGGAGGACTTATAGAAGAGGGTGGATAGGGCCACCACTTGCCAATCCTTCATGTTGAGTGGCTGGAGTTTTCATCTGGGTATTATTTCACCAGCCTGGCAGAGTAAAAAAATAAAAGTCATGATGTTTTGTGTTGCTTTGCCGGATGAATATAAATGTAAAGAAAAAAAGGAAAAAAAAAATCATATTATCGATATTGATTACTTAGGTCGTGCCAGATAACTTACCTATATTATGTATAATCGGTAAGTTATACGCTGATCATTCACATTCTGCCCCTTTCCATCATCACCAATAGCAGTGAACAAGGCCACAGTCAAGTTTTTGGCCATAGTGACAGTAAAGCCCATTGGACAACACGGTCATGTGACATTACATCCTTTAGCTGCTGAATGATGTGATCACGTGATGATTCGCTACAGCTGAGCCGATACACCGCACCGAGGGATAATGGTTGCAGGGAGCAGCGGGAGAATTTGTATTTCCAGAACATGACCTTTTCCCCCCATATACGGCTCAAATGGAGGGAGGATATGGCATCATAATCTTACATTAGGACATGATTTCAGTCTTGCTAGGCCTTTTTGCCCCTACTTTGGAACTGATAGGGGTTATCTCACAAAAATTATCACTTATTCTTAAAAATGATTTTAGGGATTTAAGTCACAAGCTTAGGGCAAGGACCTCAAAGGTAGCGTTTTCCGAAATACTACCTGTACCACGAGCCACTCATGAGTTAACAATTGGCTCAAGAACTGGTGTAGGAAGGAGGGGTTTGTGTTCCTGGAGAACTGGGCTGACTTCTCTGTCGGCTACAGGCTCTATCGTAGGGACAGGCTGCACCTCAATAGGGAAGGGGCAGCTGTTTTGGGGGAGAAGATGGCTAGAAGGTTGAATGAGTGTTTAAACTAGGGACTGGGGGGGGGGGGGTAATTACATTATAGGATGGGAAGATAGTGCAGAGAGAGACCAGGGGCAAGGTAATGGGACTGGGGGAGGAATGGAGGAAGGGACTAGAACAGTTCAGAAGGAAAGGTGTAGGGTAAAAAATATACATAAACCTCTTAAATGTATGTACACTAATGCCAGAAGCCTGACTGGTGAACTGGAATTAGTGATGTGTGAGGAGGACTATAACATAGAGGAAATAACTATGTTTCTATAGTAATATCAGGAAGAATTACTTTACTGAGAGAGTAGTGGACGCATGGAATAGCCTTCCTGCAGAAGTGGTAGCTGCAAATACAGTGAAGGAGTTTAAGCATGCATGGGATAGGCATAAGGCCATCCTTCATATAAGATAGGGCCAGGGGCTATTCATAGTATTCAGTATATTGGGCAGACTAGATGGGCCAAATGGTTCTTATCTGCCGACACATTCTATGTTTCTAACTGAGAAATGGCTGGATGATAGATATGACTGGGCGGTTAATATACAGGGTTACAGTCAGTTTAGAAAAGATCGCCAAAACCGGAGAGGGGGAGGCGTCTGTCTTTATGTAAAGTCCTGTCTAAAGCCCAGAGTCCGGGAAGATGCGAGAGACATGAACATGTGGAGTCACTGTGGGTAGAGATACATGGAGCCAAAAACAATAATAAAATACTAATAAGAGTTTATTATAAGGCTTCGTTCACATCATCATTCAGCCTTTCCGTTTTCCTACTCCGTTTAGGACATAACTGAGCCGAAAGGAGCCTAAAGACCCCATAGACTATAATGTGGTCCGTTAGGTGTCCGATCAGAAGATGATTTTGGAGTGGAGACAAAAGTCCTGCATGCACTACTTTTGTCTCCACTTCAAAATTATCTTCTGTGAAAAAGTGACCAATCCTAAACTCTAATTGTGAAAGGTACATACCTTATGGGAATAAAAGGTTAAGGAACAAGAAAAAAACTATGTGGATAAATAGAACTGTAAAGAAAGCAATAAATGACAAAAAGAAAGCATTTAAATTACTAAAACAGGAGGGGAGCGAGAAAGCAGCGTAAAACTATAAGGAAAAAAATTTAATATGTAAAAGACAAATAAAAGCAGCCAAACTAGAGACCGAGAGATTTATTGCCAAATAGAGCAAAGCTAACCCTTAAATGTTCTTCAATTATATAAATGGTAAAAGTATAAATCTGAAGATGTCGGCCCTTTACAGAGTAATGAGGGGGAGTTGCAGAGAGCGATGAAGAGAAAGAAAAGCTATTATATATTTTTTTTCACCAAAATAAACGGTCAGATAAAATGCAGAATGTAAAAGTGAATTCCCCATTAAAAGTGCCCTGTCTGACCCAGGAAGAAGTACAGCGGCGTCTTGAAAAGATGAAAATAGACAAATCGTCAGGACCAGATGGCATACACCCCGTATCGTAATATAATTAAGTGATGTCATAGCCAGACCCTTATTTCTGATATTTACAGACTCTATACTGACAGGGAGTGTTCCACAGGATTGGCGCATAGCAAATGTGGTGCCAATATTCAAAAAGGGTCCAAAAACAGAGCCCGGAAACTATAGGCCGGTAAGTTTAACATCTGTTGTGGGTAAACTGTTTGAAGGTTTTCTAAGAGATGCTATCTTGAGGTACGTCAATGAAAATAAGCAAATAACGCCATATCAGCATGGCTTCATGAGGGATCGTTCATGCCAAACGAATTTAATCAGTTTCTATCAGGAGGTAAGTTCTAGACTTGGCTGGGGTGAGACAATTAATGTCATATATCTTGATTTCTCCAAAGCATTTGACACTGTACCGCATAAAAGGTTAGTATATAAAATGAGGATGCTCGGACTGGGAGAAAATGTCTGTATGTGGGTAAGTAACTGGCTGAGTGACAGAAAACAGTCAGATTGGGTCACTGTCACTAGTGGGGTACCTCAGGGGTCAGTATTGGGCCCTATTCTCTTCAATATATTTATTAGTGATCTTGTAGAAGGCTTGCACAGTAAAATATCTATTTTTGCAGATGACACTAAACTGTGTAAAGTAATTAACACTGAAGGGGACAGTTTTCTGCTACAGAGAGATCTGGATAGATTGGAGGCTTGGGCAGAGAAGCAGCAGATGAGGTTTAACAATGATAAATGTAAGGCCATGCACATGGGAACGAATAATGCAAGTCACCCGTACATACTAAATGGTAAAACACTCGGTAACATGGAAAAGGATCTAGGAATTTTAATAAACAGCAAAGTAAGCTGTAAAAACCAGTGTCAGGCAGCTGCTGCCAAGGCTAATAAGATAATGGGTTGCATCAATAGAGGCATAGATGCCCGTGATGAGAACATAGTCCTACCTCTTTACAAATCACTAGTCAGACCACACATGGAGTACTGCGTACAGTTCTGGGCTCCTGTGAACAAGGCAGACATAGTAGAGCTGGAGAGGGTTCAGAGGAGGGCAACTAAAGTAATAACTGGAATGGGGCAACTACAGTACCCTGAAAGGTTATCAAAATTTGGGTTATTCACTTTAGAAAAAAGACGACTGAGGGGGGATCTAATAACTATGTATAAATATATCAGGGGTCAGTACAGAGATCTCTCCCATCATTTATTTATCCCCAGGACTGTGACTGTGACGAGGGGACATCCTCTGCGTCTAGAGGAAAGAAGGTTTGTACACAAACATAGAAAAGGGTTCTTCACGGTAAGAGCAGTAAGACTATGGAACTCTCTGCCTGATGGTGAGTACAATAAAGGAATTCAAGAGGGGCCTGGATGTATTTCTGGAGTGTAATAATATTACAGGCTACAGCTACTAGAGAGGGGTCGTTGATCCAGGGAGTTATTCTGATTGCCTGATTGGAGTCGGAAAGGATTTTATTACCCCTTAAGTGAGGGAAATTGGCTTCTACCTCTCAGTTTTTTTTTGCCTTCCTCTGGATCAACATGCAGTATAACAGGCCGAACTGGATGGATTGATGTCATTTTTCAGCCTTATAAACTACGTTACTATGTTGTGCAAAGGGCAAATAATAAAAATTGAATTGCGGTGGATGGGGACCCTTACCACTGGGGCCCCTGTGATGCCAAGAACAAGGGGTTCTAAGTCCCCTCTCTGAAAGAAGTGAATGGAGCAGTGGACCAGCATGCACATTCCCAATTAATTCAGAAAGGGAACTTGGGGACCCCTCGTTCCCAAGATATCTGGGGACTTCCTCAGTCTGATTTTTTTTAATATACATTATTTTGATGGGATAGCCCCTTTAAGCTGGCCATACACATTAGATGTGTGTCAACTGAACCCACCAATTAAACCGGGATTGGCCAACCATCTAACGTGTATGAGGAGCCTCCCAAATCTCCCTTGGCAGAAAGAGGTCAGGGGAGAGAAGGTTCTGGCTTGTTGGATTTGAACATGATGGATCTTTTTGTTCTCGAGGAGATAAGTCGCCCTCTGGAGGCATTTGATAGTGTCCTTCTCATCTCTCATTTATCTCATGTGCATGACCAGTTTTAGTGGTTGAAAGTCTGTCTTATAGGGGTTATCCCATGACTAGTGTAAAAAAAAAAATGATCAGAGATCATATGGTCAAGACAGTCTCTATATAAACAGCTAGAACCAGCCCTGTACCTCACATGGATTCAGATATCTCCCCACTAGATTTATATTAATCTGACAGCTCAAGGGGAGTGTCTTTTCTGCAGCAGCTCAGGGGGCGTGTCCATGCTCTCCCTATCACAGCTCAGGAGGCAGTTGAAGCATGAAACTGAGCATGTGCGGCCATGTCAGTGAGCAGGACAAAGAAATAAGGAAAAGAACAAACAGCAGGTGGCGCCATACAGATACATTTTATTGAATAACTCTATGGCTATGCAAATTTTTTAATTACATGCAATTACTAATTCAGATTCAGGTGCTGGTTTGAAAACTGTAGAAAATCTTTTGGGAGACAACCCCTTTAAAGAGGTTTCCACCTATCCTGTCCTTAGGACATGTCATCAATATCAGATCAGTGAGGGTCCGATATATCACCCACTTGATGAGTTGTTTGCGACAGCTGCCAGAGCTGGAAGCATAACAGTGGATGAGGGCGCTATCCACTGTGTAGTGGCCATGCTAGGGTACTGCAGCTCAGCTCCTATTCACTATCCAGAGGATAAGTCATCAATTTCTAAAAGGTAGAAAACTTCAAACTGAGAGGCAGACTTGTTGTAAGGCAGATACGCCCCCTGAGGAAGCTCGGCGAAACGCGCGTTGGGTTGCGGGTCTTCTCCTTCTCGTTCCCGTGTTGTCACTTCGGTATTAGGATCCAGCACTATTTGTCGGTATGTAACATGCAGGTGTGGGTACATATAGGCACAGCATTGGATTGGCGGCAATTTGCTGGATATTCTATACTGCTAGTTACAATTTGTGAGGATGTAGCAACATTTATTTAATGCACACGCTGCATAAGTCTTGTGAGCCTGTATGGTGAGAGTGCACAACTCTAAGGCTGGGTTCAGACTTGCGCGTATTTGATACGCGCGTAAAATGCGCGTTTCTGTCGCTCGTATTACAGCGCGTTTTTGCAAATAGGAAACGCGCATCGTACGCGCGTTCGTGTGATTGACTACTGTGGCGTCAATCACAATACGCGCGACAAAACGCCCCAAAGAAGCTCAAGAACTTTTCTGAGCGTAGGGCGTTTTTCAGCGCGTTCAAACGCACTGTAAAACACTCAAGTGAGAACCAGGGCCATAGGGAAGCATTGGTTTTCATGTGTTGAGCGTTTTACAGAGCGTTTAAATGCGCTGTAAAACGCGCAAGTCTGAACCCAGCCTAACTATCTCCAAGTGGTTATTTTGTATATGCCAGCCGGTCTGGGGGAGGGGGAGGTTGAGAGACCCTTTTTATTCCTGCCATTGCACTTTTTCTGCTATGCTGCTAATATTTATTAAATGTGACAATTATGTGTTTAACACTTTGTGGTAAAGTAAAGAATGTTATTATTACATTATATGTGTGGTTTGGCAATTTTTTAGCTACGTTTTTGGTTGCCAGAGTATCCATCTTAACCAGACTGTCAGACATGATTAACCATAATGGCACTGTTTATGTCTGGATGGGAAATGGTCACGTGCACTGATCCGTGACATCCCGCTTGTGGCCACATCACCACTGAAGCCAGTCATTGGTTGGAGCAGTTCATGTGACCATTCTCATTCTGGATGTAAACCATGCCAGGATCGGTTGATGCAGAGAGCATTGGCATCGTGGAGTACTGAAGAGGTGGGAACCGGTAGGTATGACTCTTCTTTTTCAGGGACCATGCTGCAGGGACTTGTTTAAAGATTGTTTTTACCAGATAACCCCTTTAAGGAGGACCTGTCGCCTCTCCTGATGTATCAGGTTTAGTAATTACTTGTATTGCCCAGGTAATAATTCTGGAGCATCTATTCTTATGACTCTATGTTGTGCTATATCTTATTTCTTTTGCAGTTTGCAGTAGGTCCAGATGGGTGTTACCAGTTAGGGAGTGTCCCTGCACAGTCTGACACTATCCAATTAGTGCAACCAATGTCAGTCTGTGCAGGGACACCCCCCAACTGGTAACATCCAGCTGGACCTTCCATACAGACTGCTGGCAATTCATTCATAAACTCTTATAGGTATAAGGGAGAAAGAGCACAACATGGAGTTATAGACAAAGACGCTCCAGATTTATGACATGGGGAATCCAAGTAATTACTAAACCAGACATGGCACAATAGGTTACAGGTCCTAAGTTATGGTGCAGATTGTGCATAATGAACTTAATTAAATGCTAATTCTCTTTTTTTACTATTTCCTGAGACCATAGAAGATAGTAGCAGCTTTAAGAATTGAGGACCATCCGGAGACTCTTTTCACGTACATGCTGTGACTTACTCCTCCATTCATTAACATTGTACACGGAACACCGAGCTCTGCCGCAGCGTCCAGGGTCCTCGGACAGTATGTGAGACACTACACAGTCATTTTCTTGGATTGCTCCTTCTTAACCCTGTCAACAGACTTGACAAAAGCAAAGCCTCAATGTGACCCTGAGGAGCAGAAAAACGAAACGTGTGACTAAGTCCATCTAACCGGAAATGTAATTGTTGCGATCACTATAAAGAGTGTCAAACCTCCAGGATCGATGTAGAAAGTTACTTGGTCGCATTGAAAAGTTTACATACAGAGGATAATAAAAAAAACTGCACAACTACAATATAGAAAAATCACACCGGCGAGCGTCCAGAGGTGCGAAATGCAAATCATGAATGTAGTATCCCATCGTAGTGTGTTAAGGGGAATATAAATTATTAATATTTTGGATAATACTAACAATTAATATACATAAATAGGCGTGAGTCGTCTATTGATGACTTCGCCTATTTATACCTTAAATCCAAACTAGTTCTCTGTTGCCTCGCTCTACACTGAACTATATGCGACTTACTGTTACTATACTACGGTGGCGACTACTACAATAAATGACCACAAGCTGTGCTAAGAATAATAAAAGGAATTTATTAAACAATTACAAGCTATACCGTCTACGTATTGCTATAATCATATATATATGTATATCTGAATGGTTATAAATATATATACATATAAACGCTCGCACCACAGTAATATATCACACACTACAACACAGCAATATAATACTACGCCACACACAGTACAATTCCCATTCACCCCAAAATCTACCTAAGAATACACTTACACACATACAAAGCATCAGCCCACCCACCTGACTCTATACTGTCCCTATGGGCAAAACACAAAAGGTGGCACTGCAAGGGTTAATACTTGCAGGGCAGGGATGTAGCCGTGGGTAAATTCCTGGGGTATATGAGATCCAGGGATCTGGGGTACAGCAGGCAGGGCAACAGTGAAGGGGTTAATGCAGGTCAGATACTGGGGTAGCGGTGGCCTGCAGGGTTAATTCAAGGGTTAAAGGGATACCTGTGGGCTATTGCAGGGGTTTATAATATAGGGGTAAATGCAGGGGAATCAGGGCAGCAGGGGTTAAGGAGGCAGGGAAAAAGGGGTTAAATGCGTTGGTAGTATAATGGCGATGAGGATACTCCGCCAAGCCTTAAGGGGTTAACGCTGCTCGTTTCCAGGGGATGATCCTCGCCCCTATGCTCGTCGTCCAAGAGGTTAATTCCCGCTTGTAGACCTGCTCATTTTCCTGAGGATGATTCACGTACTTCTTCTGAGCGCCGCACGTGCTCTCCTCTTCTGGGGCAGATCAGGGTCCCCGAACTCTCACATGGGTGCTGGAAGGGTTAACTGCCCCCTTCCTCTGCTTGGGAGGCGGGTCGGGGTTCTCTCCTCCAGCGCAGCGCAGTCTTCTGAGCACTGCCTGCGCTCTTCCTCTGTGGGGGTTAACTAACTTAGCGCAGCGCCGCCGAGGTATTTAAACCCCACGGCGCTCGCTCCCGCGCTGCA
Organism: Bufotes viridis; assembly: GCA_033119425.1. Lineage (NCBI taxonomy): Eukaryota > Metazoa > Chordata > Amphibia > Anura > Bufonidae > Bufotes > Bufotes viridis. Next base: position 70,855,110 of record CM065592.1, read on the forward strand.
GCATGGTGGTAGCAGTATCATGCTGTGGGTAGGTTTTTCAGTGGCTGGGACAGGGAGACTGGTCAGGGTTGAGGGAAAGCTGAATGCAGCAAAGTACAGAGATATTCTTAATGAAAACCTGGAGTGGCCAAGCCAGAGACTTGACTGTCACGCAATCCAACATTTCTGGAGAGACCTAAAAAAGGCCGTCCACCACCGGTTCCCAGCCAACCTGACAGAGCTTGAGAGGATCTGCAAAAAATGGCAGAAAATTCTTCAAATCCAGAAGTGCAAACCTTGTGACATCATCCCCAAGAAGACTGGAGGCTGTAATCACTGACAGAGGGGCTTCACTAAGTCCTGAGTAAAGGGTCTGAAGACGGTTGTCAATGCAAGATTTTAGTTTTTCCTTCTCATTAAACTATCAAAGTTGTCTAACATCCTGTTCTCACTTTCTCATTATGGGGTACTTAGTGCAGAATGGAGGGGAAAACGTGAATTTTTTGGTTTTAGCACATGGCTTCCACATAAAAAGTGAAAGGGTCTGACAACTTTCTGAATGCATTGTAAGTACAGGGTTTGCACTGATGCAACAACTTCTTTAATATTTGTTTCAAACATAAGAAATGTTATTGCAGTTGTGACTCCTGCACTAGTTATACACTCACCTAAAGAATTATTAGGAACACCATACTAATACGGTGTTGGACCCCCTTTTGCCTTCAGAACTGCCTTAATTCTACGTGGCATTGATTCAACAAGGTGCTGATAGCATTCTTTAGAAATATTGGCCCATATTGATAGGATAGCATCTTGCAGTTGATGGAGATTTGAGGGATGCACATCCAGGGCACGAAGCTCCCGTTCCACCACATCCCAAAGATGCTCTATTGGGTTGAGATCTGGTGACTGTGGGGGCCATTTTAGTACAGTGAACTCATTGTCATGTTCAAGAAACCAATCTGAAATGATTCGAGCTTTGTGACATGGTGCATTATCCTGCTGGAAGTAGCCATCAGAGGATGGGTACATGGTGGTCATGAAGGGATGGACATGGTCAAAAACAATGCTCAGGTAGCTCGTGGCATTTAAACGATGACCAATTGGCACTAAGGGGCCTAAAGTGTGCCCAGAAAACATCCCCCACACCATTACACCACCACCACCAGCCTGCACAGTGGTAACAAGGCATGATGGATACATGTTCTCATTCTGTTAACGCCAAATTCGGACTCTACCATTTGAATGTCTCAACAGAAATCGAGACTCATCAGACCAGGCAACATTTTTCCAGTCTTTAACAGTCCAATTTTGGTGAGCTCGTGCAAATTGTAGCCTCTTTTTCCTATTTGTAGTGGAGATGAGTGGTACCCGGTGGGGTCTTCTGCTGTTGTAGCCCATCCGCCTCAGGGTTGTGCGTGTTGTGGCTTCACAAATGCTTTGCTGCATACCTCGGTTGTAACGAGTGGTTATTTCAGTCAACGTTGCTCTTCTATCAGCTTGAATCAGTCGGCCCATTCTCCTCTGACCTCTAGCATCCACAAGGCATTTTTCGCCCACAGGACTGCCGCACACTGGATGTTTTTCCCCCTTTAACACCATTCTTTGTAAACCCTAGAAATGGTTGTGCGTGAAAATCCCGGTAACTGAGCAGATTGTGAAATACTCATACCGGCCCGTCTGGCACCAACAACCATGCGACGCTCAAAATTGCTTAAATCACCTTTCTTTCCCATTCTGACATTCAGTTTGGAGTTCAGGAGATTGTCTTGACCAGGACCACACCTCTAAATGCATTGAAGCAACTGCCATGTGATTGGTTGACTAGATAATTGCATTAATGAGAAATAGAGCAGGTGTTCCTAATAATTCTTTAGGTTAGTGTATACTGCTCTTAGTACAGGGCCGAAGGATGAAGAACCAAAAACATATACTGATCAGTCTTTACAACATGAAGACCACTGTCAAGCAAATAATATTGATTATCTCAAGACACATGTCAAGCGGAGGGATATTTCAGGCAGCAACAGCCCATTCTTGAAGTCGATGTGTTGGAAGCTGAAGAAATAGGCAAAGACAAGTGTGAGCAAAGGAAGCGCTCGTTTACCTCAGCACTACACCTCCCCCACTCATCTCCTGACTGTGAGTGACCTTGACAAGGGCCAAATTGTCATGGCTCGACGACTAGCCATGTCTAGAGCATCTCAGAAACATCAGGTCTACTGGGCTGTTCCTTGTATTGGTTAGGACAGGGGCCCTCAAACTTTTTAAACAGGGGGCCAGTTCACGGTCCCTCAGACCGTTAGAGGGCCGGACTATAGTTTAACTATAAGTAATTGTATATATTTACCAGTATTTCAATGGGAATCATTCCCCCCCTCCCTTGTCACGCTCATTCCCCCCTCCCTCCCTTGTCACTCTCATTTCTCAGCCTCCCTGCCTTGTCACTCATTTCTCAGACCCCCTCCCTTGTCACTCATTTCTCAGACCCCCTCCCTTGTCACTCTCATTTCTCAGACCCCTCCCTTGTCACTCTCATTTCTCAGACCCCTCCCTTGTCACTCTCATTTCTCAGACCCCTCCCTTGTCAATCATTTCTCAGACCCCCTCCCTTGTCACTCATTTCTCAGACCCCCTGCCTTGTCACTCTCATTTCTCAGACCCCTCCCTTGTCACTCTCATTTCTCAGACCCCTCCTTTGTCACTCTCATTTCTCAGACCCCTCCCTCCCTTGTCACTCTCATTCCCCCCTCCCTTGTCACTCTCATTTCTCAGACCCCTCCCTCCCTTGTCACTCTCATTCCCCCCTCCCTTGTCACTCTCATTTCTCAGCCTCCCTGCCTTGTCACTCTCATTTCTCAGCCCCCTCCCTTGTCACTCTCATTTCTCAGCCCCCCTCCCTTGTCACTCTCATTTCTCAGCCCCCTCCCTTGTCACTCTCATTTCTCAGACCCCTCTCTTGTCACTCTCATTTCTCAGCCCCCTCCCTCCATTGTCACTCTCGTTTCTAAGACCCTCCCTTCCTTGCTTGTCACTCTCATTTCTCAGCCCCCTCCCTTATCACTCTCATTTCTCAGCCCCCCTCCCTTATCACTCTCATTTCTCAGCCCCCTCCCTTGTCACTCTCATTTCTCAGGCCCCCTCCCTCCCTTGTCACTGTCATTTCTTAGGACCCCTCCCTCCCTTGTCACTGTCATTTCTCAGACCCTCCCTTGTCACAGTCATTTCTCAGTCCCCCTCCCTTGTCACTTTCATTTTTCAGGCCTGCTCCCTCCCTTGTCACTCTTTCTCAGCCCCCTCCGTTGTCCTCCCCCTTCTTGTCACTCTTTTTCTCAGCGCCCCTCCCTCATCACCTTGTCACACTGCTCATTTATTACTCATCCCCTCCCCTAGTGTAGCGTGGCCGAGCTCTGTGAGGTCCGCGGTACAGGAGCATTTGTTTCCTGTACCCGGCCGACTGATAGAAAGCGCACAGTAAGTGAGCACTTCCTGTCAGTCCGGCCGGGTACAGGATACAGGAAACAAAAGTTCCTGTACCGCGGACCAGACAGAGCTCGGCCGCACTACACTGTCAGTCCCTCTCTTCGTCCGCCGCAGCCCCTCGCGTCTCTGCTGGGAGGGGTTGGCAGCACCCTGCCGAGCCGTGAGAAACACCCGGCGGGCCGGATCAGTTTCCTCGGCGGGCCGCATGTGGCCCGCGGGCCGTAGTTTGAGGACCCCTGGGTTAGGACATACCAAATGTGGTCCAAGGAAGGACAACCATTGAACTAGTGACGGTCATGAGTGCCCAAGGTTTATTAATGAGCTTTGGAAACAAAGGCTAGTCTGCCAGTCTCACCCTACAGAACAGCTATAATTGCTGAAAAAGATACTGCTGGTTACTGCAGGACACACAGGGCACCACAGGGGTGCGTAGCCACAGATCAAAGTGCCCATATTGACCCCTGTCCATTGACAAAAGTGCCTACAATGGACAAGTCAGCCTCAGAACTTGACCCTAATGCAATCGAAGGAGGCGGCTTGGTCTGATGAATCACAATTTGTTTTACATCATATGGACGGCTGGATGCATGTGCATCTCTTACCTGGGGAAGAGGTGGCACCAGGATGTACTATGGGAAGAAAAGCTGGAGGCAGTATGATGCTCTGGGTAACGTTCTTATAGGAAACCTTTGGTCCGCGCATTTATCTGGATGTGACATAATGATCATGGGCCTCTGTGGGTTGTGCTGGAAAATCCTCTCTGATCCATGGTGGCCGCACCTCACAACTTACAGGACTAACATCTTGGTGCCAGATACCACAGGAATCTACCAGAGGTCCTGTGGAGACCATTTCTTGACAGGTCACAGCTGTTTATTGGCGGCACGAGGGAGACGTGCACAAAATTAGCAGGTTCCTTTAATGTTATGACCTAGCAGTGTATGACATGGTCTGATGTGTATAACCAGGTAAGGCTGGTCATGCACATTAGATAATTGTCAGATCCCACCAATAATATCACCATGTAGTGTCAAGTACAGCTGATTGCTAGAAATGGCAAGAGAGTGAGGAAATCGATGAGCTACTTCAGCTTCTGTCTGATCTGTTCTGCTTCTTTCGTCGGGCCAGGTTCCAGCACCAAGCTCCCTTCTACTCTTCTTCTGGTCTAGTAGAGATCAGAAACAGAAATAAAGGGAGCTTGAGGCTGCAACCGGAGCACTGGCGACAGGGAAATCTTTCTTTTTAACATCTGTACCCAGCCTGGACATATGATAAGGGTTTCCCAGTCTCTGAGAACCGTCTTAATGTGGCCACAGGGCCCTGATACACATTTTGCCTCGGGCCCAAGTGCTTACAGAATTAGGCATGCAGAAGATGCTCTACAAACTGTGGACTGTGTACAGCAGCCAGTATGGTAATATCTAGGATTACATAAGACAAGCAGCAATCCTATACACATCTCAAACAACAAAGAGAGTATACACCACTAGATGAAAAGAAGGAAAGGCATCTGCCTACAGGAATAGAAATTGTGCTTCTTACCAAAGGAGATTCGACAGCGGAAAAATGGGTCATATGAAAAATAATTAAGAAAGTATACAAAGAATTAAGAAATGCGCTTCCCTGGAGATGACTGTCACTTACCCAGGGACGTTCATTAATATAATGATTAATTAGGTTCCTATCTGCTGAGCTGGGAATGTCTATAAACTGTACAGACGAACTGAAGTAAGGTGGTGGAGTGACCCCCTCGGACATGTTCGGGACTACTGCTGCCTATTTATTTGATTAAGAGCTCATTCAGATGAGCGTATCCATTTTTGCAGTCTGCAAATTGCAGATCTGCAAAACACCAATACCGGTGGTGTGCCTTCCGCATTTTGCAGAACAGAACAGCCAGCCCTATGATAGAAATGCATGTTTTTGGCAAGACAAGAAGGACATGTTCTATCTTTTTAGCAGGGCCACGGAAAGGAAGGATGTTCCCATCTTTTGCTACCCCATTGAAATGAATGGTTCCCCAAGAGGTTGTCATGTACTACATGATGTCTGATTTTCATTTTTTTACATTAATCATGGGATAACCCCATTAAGTTACTGTAACTGTCAAGCTTTATGTGCCTGTGTTATGAACCTATATTCTTAAGAACCACCTTGTGCGTGACACTTGAGTTGCTTACTTGTACCTTTGTTTCGGCTGTGTTATTGGTGCGCCATCTTCTCCTCAGTGGGGAAACTACCTCAAGACTCCTTGCTATCAACTTCCCTGCTTTCTGGATTGCATTATACTATGCAGCAGAGAACATCACCCGGCATTACTTCTGCAAATGCACGTTCCTGGTCACTGACAAGTTGTCTATGACTGCTGACTTACTGAGTACAGTATGGACTGATCCAAATCCTCTTAAGCTTTGATTACAGGTTTGGAAGCAAAGCACATGCCTTTGTTCTCCCCTAGAAGCAATGCTTTCCCTAACTGGCATGTGTTGGCACATACCATACATCAAAGGCGAATGAAGGCCTGGTATCTGCCCATACAGGCTGTAGGAGCCCTATCATGGGTTCGTACGACATCCCTAACAAGACATCAGGCCTGAGGAGCGTTTGCATATTAGCCTATAAAGCGCTTCTACCCACTATACTGAGAATAGACAGCGTATAAATAACCATACCATACATACCGTATGTTACACAAAGTGTAATGGTCAAATAACATTTCCATACAGTATACAATGCATTCAGAAAGTCTTCAGACCCCTTCAGTTTAGTATGTGCCAAAGTAAAAAAAAAAAAGTTTATAGTTTCCCCCATCATTCTGCACTCAGTACCCCATAATAGGAAAGTGAAATCAGAAAGTTTAAAATTTTTGCTCATTTACTGAAAAGGAAAAACTAAAATCTTGCATTCCCATAAGTCTTCAGGCCCTTTACTCAGGACTTAGGTGAAGCCCCTCTGTAAGTGAAGGTGAAGCCCCTCTGTAAGTGATAACAGTCTCCAGTCTTTTGGGGAATGATGCCAGAAGGTTTGCACACCTGGATTTGGGGATTTTCTGTCATTCTTCTCTGCAGATCTTCTCAAGCTCTGTCAGGTTGGACGGGGACCGGTGGTGGACAGCCATTTTCAGGTCTCTACTCAAGGACACTCAAGGACATTCATAGACTTGTCCCTAGGCCAGTGATGGGCAACGTGCGGCTCTCCAGCTGTTGCTAAACTACAACTCCCACCATGCCCTGCAGTAGGCTGATAGCTATAGACAGGCTTTGCATGCTGGGAGTTGTAGTTCTGCAACAGCTGGAGAGCCGCACGTTGCCCATCACTGCCCTAGGCCAATCCTGTGTTATCTGTGGGCTTGGGGTCACTGTCTTATTGGAAGATGAACATTTGGGCCATCTGAGGTCCAGAACACTCTGGGTCAGGTTTTCATTAGGAATCTCTCTGCTCCACTCAGCTTTTCCTCAACCCTAACCAGTCTTCCTGTCCCAGACACTGAAAAAACTCCAGAGCATGATTCTGCCATCACCATGCTTCGCTTTAGAAATGGTATCGGGCTGGAGATGGGCAGTGCCTGGTTTCCTCCAAACATAACGATTAGAATTGATGCCAGAAGTTCAATCTTTAGGTGCTTTTTTTTTGCAAACTCCAGTTGGTCTTTTATATGCCTTTTACTGAGGACAAGCATCTTTCTGACCAATCTGCTATACAGTTCAGATTTTTGGAGTGCTGCACTGATGGTTGACCTTCTGGAAGCTTCTCCCATCTGCACACAGGATCTATGGAACTCAGCCACAGGGACCACTGGGTTCTTGGTCACCTCTCTTACCAATGTCCTTCTCCCCTTATTACTTAGTTAGGTGTCTAGGCCAGATCTAGGAAGAGTCCTGGTGTTCCAAACTTCTTCCATTTAAAGGGGGTGTCCCGCAAAAATATTCTACAGTTTTCTAACCAGCGCATGGATCTGAATTCTTTTGTATTTCCATATAATTGAAAATTTAGCATAGCCACTGAGTTATTCACTGAAATGTATCTGTATGGCGCCACCTGCTGTTTGTTCTTCTTCTAATTACTTTGACCTGCTCACTGAGGTGGCTGCACATGCTCAGTTTTATCCTTCAACTGCCTCCTGAGCTGTGATAGGGAGAGCTGAGACACGCCCCCTGAGCTGCAGCAGAAAAGACACTCCCCTGAGCTGTGATAGGGAGAGCATGGACACGCCTCCTGAGCTGTGATAGGGAGAGCTCAGACACGCCTCCTGAGCTGTGATAGGGAGAGCTCAGACACGCCTCCTGAGCTGTGATAGGGAGAGCTGAGACATGCCCCCTGAACTGCATCAGAAAAGACACTCCCCTGAGCTGTGATAGGGAGAGCATGGACACGCCTCCTGAGCTGTGATAGGGAGAGCTCAGACACGCCTCCTGAGCTGTGATAGGGAGAGCTGAGACACGCCCCCTGAGCTGCAGCAGAAAAGACACTCCCCTGAGCTGGCAGCGTGATATAAATCTAGCAGAGCTATGAATGTGGAGATCTCTGGATCCATGTGAGATACAGGGCTGGTTCTAGCTTTATTAGATAGAGATTGTCGTGTTCTATATGATGTTTGATTTTCATTTTTTACATTATTCATGGGATAACTCCTATAAGTATGATGGAAGCCACTGTGCTCTTAGGAACTACCAGTGCAGCAGAACATTTCTGTACCCTTCTACAGATCTTCTACCCTGTACCCTTCTGGTTTTTGCCCTATACATTCTCAGCTGTGAGACCTTATATAGACAGAGGGTGTCTTTCTAAATCAGGTCCAATCAACAGAATTTAAAACAGGTGATCAAGAGAAATGCGAGGCCCTCAGAGCTAAATGTGAAGTGTCATAGCAAAGGGATCTGACTTATGTCCATGAAAAATTAAAACGTTTCCTTTTTAATACATTTCTGTTTTCACTTTTTCATTATAGGGTATTGATTACAGATTGATGAGGTAGAATTTTTTTTTAACAAGGCTGCAACATAAAATGTGAAAAAAGTGAAAGGGTCTAAAGCCTTTCCGAATGCATTGTAGTTGCTTAAATAACAATCCAAAACAGTGCTGCCACCACCATACACTGCAAAAATAATATACACTATATAGTACAGCAAGAATACCAACATACATCGAGCTCCATACATTACGTAATCTAAGAAAGATTCATGGTGGTCACAAGTCTTAGGTACTAGTCCATCTGCGGCACTCCCTTCAGCAGGGGAAACTAAAGCGTCACACAGCGCTAAGGCCAGAAATACCCGGGGACAGCAGAGAACCAAGACAAAAAATAAATTGACGTCAGCAGCGGATGATGGTCTTACATGGTCATGAAATTTTACCAAGTATGACCAGGGTTAAAGTATCTCCCTGTGTTTACATGGATTCCTCCCACCCTCCAAAAAGTCATGAAGTCAGTGAGTAAATAAAACACTGGACATGAAGAGGTAAGTGTGTAAGAAGCCTATTGAATACTTTAAGTACATCCAGCAAGTTTACCCGACCTCCTGACATGCACAAATCACTGCTGAGGCTGCTGTTCCTGTGCTACTGATGCAAGTTATTGCTTGTGGCATAAACCACCAGACGAGCCGTTTCAGATAGCAGGAGAGGCGGCAGATTGCCGGCAAGCTGACAAGGGCTTTCTTAACGTAGATGCCAGAGGGGCTCTGGCTGAAAAGAGCTGCCAATTCTTATTTTTATAGTTTTCTTCTAAGCTTTTCTAGAAGAGGATCTGAAGAAGTGTGGTACTCCAGACCTGAGGGTACTACAATTCTGTATATAGTTTGTATTATTACTGTAATGTGTATTTTTATATATATATATATTTGTATTATTTTACCAGCAAAGATGTAGATGGCAAGGGTTAACAAGGAACAGGGCTAACCCCCCTGTTCCTCCACTCTTGGTAGGGGTGGGCTGGTGCTGCTTTCTTGCCAGGAGTGGGAGTCCCTCTCCAGAGAGAGGAGGAAGCACACTGCTGAGCTCCTGACATTCTCCAGAGAGATCACAGCAGAGTGAACATCTGAACACCTGCATCAAAGACACTGCTGTGAGGTGAGGGACTACAGCCAAGACACCCATCACCCAAACTACCACTAGGCCAGGCATAGCTAATCTCTGGACCTAACAGTGGACACCTACACTTACAAATGTTAAATTGCAGCTATCCAACCTCCATTGCAGCATAGTCACTTGAATGGAGTCAGGCTGCAAAACCAGGCACCGGCCATGGACATAAATGGTGCTTTACCTGGAAAAATATCTAAACTTTTGTCTCATATTTGCACCAAATGCCAGAAAAAAAAAAGTTTCTTGAGGGGGTGCTGCTACAGTGAGTCCATGTAACACTGGAGGTGCGGATCAACATTTTTTTTTTTGTATTTTTACTCTAACAATATACCGTAGGGGTGCACAGAGACCGAAATGCTTTCAGGACTGGATCAGTCCCATCTTTAGGATAAAGGTAGAGAAAAAAAGCGGTGCGGCACTCACCCGGCTGGTATAACAGTTCCGTTTAATGTGTCATAAGGCAAGGACACAAACCTTCAGGTAGCGGGGGCGGATATCGAGCTGAGCGGCTGCAAGGAGGCGACGGCCGTTTCGCGCTTGGACTAGCGCATCGTCAGGCCAATAAGATCAGCGTGCGCAGAGGCGCACTTTTATGACGTCGTCCCGTTGCCGGCTCCAGCTACGTAACCCGTCAGACCGCTGATCCTGAAACTACTGACATCACAAGAAGCAGTTTAAAATGTTTCAAAATGTTACATTCAATTTTGCATTAATTCGATCACAACGATACTTGTCTATCTCAGATAAAACTTTTCAATAAGTGATTTTCCTGATCCGTGCTGCTGACCACATATTGCATAGAAAAGTTATAATAAGGACAAGCACATAATTTTGTATATCGTTAATAAAGGAGGAGTAGTTTAACAAAATAGGGATTTAATTGCAGGATGCAGACCACATGGTGTATAGACACCATAGGTATGTACAGAGAGATACAGGTATTGAGGGATTCAAGACCTGTCTATACGGGCCTGCGTGATGCAAGAACAATGAAAATGGCACCTTAGAACTAATGATGGGGAGCGGGAGCAGGTGTCACCTCCCATAAGTAGGATACCTCGGAGGGGCGATACCCTACAAAAAAACCGCTAGGTCATTTTTTTCATTCAAACCAATCGGTCCCATAGCTTGCGTGCGTAAGATCCACCATGCCTCTCTTCTCAACAGGATCCGATGCCTATCTCCTCCGCGGGACGGTTTCTTAACCCATTCAATGCCCGCAAAGGTTAGGCAGCGTGCGTCACCACCATGGCGCTCTTGAACATGGGCAATCAATCTAGGGCAACCTCTCCCTGTTTTTACAGAAGCGAAGTGTTCCTTAACCCTTTCGAGCAGGGGCCTCTTAGTTTTGCCTATGTAAAAGGCCTGACATTGGCACAGAATGGCGTATACTACATACGTGGTCCTGCATGTTATAAAGTCCCGAATCTTATGACTAATTGCCCCAAGTTGTAGTATCTTCGCTTGAGAATTCTGGGAGCATATTGAGCAAAAACCACAATTGTGGTTGCCCACTGGTTTTCGCTGAGTTAGCCAATCTTTTGGCTGGGGCTTCTTAAATTCACTATGCACTAATCGATCCCTGATGGTGGTGCTTTTTCTAAACGCCACCATTGGTTTTTGTAGTGTAAGTGGTGCTAGCGCAGTATCTCCTTTTAACAAATCCCAGTTGTCTAAAATCACTTTACGGATCGTATCCGCCATGGGACTATACCCAAAGGAAAAAACAAAGCGATCGGGTGCACGATCGCTCTCTGTCTTCTCGTTCAGCAACGTAGCACGTGGGCGAATTAACGCTTTGCGTAGGGCAGCGTCCAAGTCTTCAGGTGGGTAGCCCCTCACGATCAAACGTTCCTTGAGTTGCGACGCCTGTTTTAAGAACCCATCGTCAGAGCTGTTGATTCTCCGAAGACGGACAAATTGCCCGTAGGGTACAGCTCTTTTCACTGCCTGAGGGTGGAAACTGGTCTGGTTGAGCAGCGAGTTGGTTGCCGTGGGCTTGCGATGGCCAGAGGTGACGAGGGAGCCCCCTCTCCCCTCGACTCTAACATCCAAGAAGTCAAGGCTATCGCCCCCATAGTTGACCGTGAACCTCATGTTCATACGGTTGACTTGGTTGAGATGATTCACAAACCCTCGGCATTGATCCTCGCTGCCCGACCAGACCAGAAATACATCGTCCACATACCTCAAGAACAGGTGTATGTATTGAAGAAAGGGGTTATCGACCGTGAAGACATAAGACTCTTCAAATACCGCCAGGTACAGGTTCGCGAAAGTGCAGGACACCGGAGTGCCCATCGCGGTACCCTGCACCTGGCGGTACCACTGGTTGCCGAACGAGAACACATTATTGGTGAGGACGAGATGAAGGGCATCCTCCACGAACCGACAAAAGGCTGGTCCCTTTGAGGTTTGAGCTAGCACTGTATTGACAGCTTGAATGCCAAGGTCGTGAGGGATGCGAGTATAGAGACTCTCCACGTCCAAGGAGACCAGGCGAAAATCCCCGCGCCACTCGAGATATTCGATCGCGCGAAGAAAGTCGCCGGTGTCCTTGAGATACGTGGGTGTGGTATTTTGTTCCTAAGATTCACAAGTCTCTCACTCGTCCCCCGGGCCGTCCCATCGTCGCTGGAGTGGGTTCTGTCACAGAACCCTTGTCCAGGTATCTTGACTGGTTGCTGAGACCCCTCCTGTTGGGGACTCCCACGTATATTAAAGAACACCGGCGACTTTCTTCGCGCGATCGAATATCTCGAGTGGCGCGGGGATTTTCGCCTGGTCTCCTTGGACGTGGAGAGTCTCTATACTCGCATCCCTCACGACCTTGGCATTCAAGCTGTCAATACAGTGCTAGCTCGAACCTGAAAGGGACCAGCCTTTTGTCGGTTCGTGGAGGATGCTCTTCATCTCGTCCTCACCAATAATGTGTTCTCGTTCGGCAACCAGTGGTACCGTCAGGTGCAGGGTACCGCGATGGGCACTCCGGTGTCCTGCACTTTCGCGAACCTGTACCTGGCGGTATTTGAAGAGTCTTATGTCTTCACGGTCGATAACCCCTTTCTTCAATACATACACCTGTTCTTGAGGTATGTGGACGATGTATTTCTGGTCTGGTCGGGCAGCGAGGATCAATGCCGAGGGTTTGTGAATCATCTCAACCAAGTCAACCGTATGAACATGAGGTTCACGGTCAACTATGGGGGCGATAGCCTTGACTTCTTGGATGTTAGAGTCGAGGTGAGAGGGGGCTCCCTCGTCACCTCTGGCCATCGCAAGCCCACGGCAACCAACTCGCTGCTCCACCAGACCAGTTTCCACCCTCAGGCAGTGAAAAGAGCTGTACCCTACGGGCAATTTGTCCGTCTTCGGAGAATCAACAGCTCTGACGATGGGTTCTTAAAACAGGCGTCGCAACTCAAGGAACGTTTGATCGTGAGGGGCTACCCACCTGAAGACTTGGACGCTGCCCTACGCAAAGCGTTAATTCGCCCACGTGCTACGTTGCTGAACGAGAAGACAGAGAGCGATCGTGCACCCGATCGCTTTGTTTTTTCCTTTGGGTATAGTCCCATGGCGGATACGATCCGTAAAGTGATTTTAGACAACTGGGATTTGTTAAAAGGAGATACTGCGCTAGCACCACTTACACTACAAAAACCAATGGTGGCGTTTAGAAAAAGCACCACCATCAGGGATCGATTAGTGCATAGTGAATTTAAGAAGCCACAGCCAAAAGATTGGCTAACTCAGCGAAAACCAGTGGGCAACCACAATTGTGGTTTTTGCTCAATATGCTCCCAGAATTCTCAAGCGAAGATACTACAACTTGGGGCAATTAGTCATAAGATTCGGGACTTTATAACATGCAGGACCACGTATGTAGTATACGCCATTCTGTGCCAATGTCAGGCCTTTTACATAGGCAAAACTAAGAGGCCCCTGCTCGAAAGGGTTAAGGAACACTTCGCTTCTGTAAAAACAGGGAGAGGTTGCCCTAGATTGATTGCCCATGTTCAAGAGCGCCATGGTGGTGACGCACGCTGCCTAACTTATTGAAAAGTTTTATCTGAGATAGACAAGTATCGTTGTGATCGAATTAATGCAAAATTGAATGTAACATTTTGAAACATTTTAAACTGCTTCTTGTGATGTCAGTAGTTTCAGGATCAGCGGTCTGACGGGTTACGTAGCTGGAGCCGGCAACGGGACGACGTCATAAAAGTGCGCCTCTGCGCACGCTGATCTTATTGGCCTGACGATGCGCTAGTCCAAGCGCGAAACGGCCGTCGCCTCCTTGCAGCCGCTCAGCTCGATATCCGCCCCCGCTACCTGAAGGTTTGTGTCCTTGCCTTATGACACATTAAACGGAACTGTTATACCAGCCGGGTGAGTGCCGCACCGCTTTTTTTCTCTACCTTTATCCATTGGATCACTTTCTGCATATTTGGAGCAGAGCACCACGTACGGCCCCACGCACGCCGGTTCGGTGGTGACCAGCATTGACTTACGGGGATACTCACTGGGTAGTGCCGCCCTGTTTCCTATTCCGCTTTCTCCCTACCACATTTTATCAGTCCCATCTTTAGTAGGGACCAGTGAGATCAGGGCTCAGCCAGTCCCTTCATCATTGTAAAAATACACCTAGACTTTCTTCTCGTGTTTACCTTGATCCGGGTGGTACTATTTCTCCTTGTGAAGAGTACCTTGTAGGCGTAAGAAGTCTTATAGGCCAGACAATGGTCCTCGGGAAAAAAGGACTGTAGCTCTTTTTTCCAAAAAGAAAGAAAGCTGAGCCTTTAATGTCACCGGTGGGAAGGTACAGATGTAGCCGAGGTAAAATTTACGCTGATAATACATATATAATATGGACAGCACTCCAATGGTTTGGTGAAGTAATGTGGAATTTTATTCAGCCAGACATGGTTGTACACATCAGTACAGTTTTAGCTATCAACGTTTCGGGCTATTTGAAGCCCTTCCTCAGGCCATATATGGACTGCACGTGTGGACACCGGCCAGCGTCCACGGAAAACAAAGTCCTGCATAATGGAAACCAGATGGATCTGTTATGCTTGGCTATAGACTTCTATTATGACAGATCAAAACAGAATGCGTCTTAAAGGCTTCTATTTTGCATTCCGTCTACAAATTCTATTATATTCTGTAATAACGGAACCTATAATGGAATTCCTAACCCACACGAACACCGAACCTGAACTTCACGAGTTTGCTCATCCCTATTTATAACCCAAACTTCCATGTTGTAGGCGTAGATGAGCTGCAGCCACAACACTTCCCATAGTGCTGTGTGCCGCAAGTTCAGCCATAAATGTAAACCCCTACTACACCCTTTGCTGGGGCCAAAACTCTGCCCACTACACCCTCCATCATCCCTGTTCTGTCTCCTCCTAATGTTTTTTCCTAAACAGCTTCGATACAACAAGCATTGGACTCCGCTTACCCTCCTTGTGGGCTTAGAGAGGCGGCCTGCCTATTCCAAGATCACATGGGTCTTACATTACTACCATTCAGGTGGGGATTATGCAGTACCCCAGACCTGGGGGTATCAGAAAGTTTGGTTTGTTATTTAATGTTTGTAATATTAATGCTACTGCACACTCAGTTGTACCAGCATGATGCAGGTTCACATCAGCGTTATGAATTCCATTTTTGTTTTCTGTTATAACATGGTTATAACGGAAAATAACGGAATCCATAAGACGGAAGTAAAAAAGTAAGCCTTTACAAGCATTCCGTTTTGATCCGTCATAATAGAAGTCTATGGGCAGCATAACGAATCCGCCTGGTTTCCGTTATGCAGAACGGAAAAAAAAGTCCTGTCGACAGGACTTTGTTTTTCGTCTTGCGTAACAGGAAACAGACGGATCCATTATGAACGGAATCCATATTTGTGATGTAAAGCCGCCCTTGCCACACACCATGTTATCCTGTCCCTCCCTCCCCACTGTGTGCGGCTGTCGCTGGCCACCAATGAGAACAGAGAGGAGTAGGAGGGGAGGGACTGCGGCCACTGCACCACCAATGAATATAGTTTATGCCTGAATACAAACGTAGGCCGCGGGTGCCGGCCACATCCCATACCAGGCCTCTATGACTGCGCCCTGCAATCCGCTGCAATTAACCCCTCAGGTGCCGCATCTTAGGGGTTAATTGCGGCGGATCGCAGCGTGCAGTCTTAGAGACCAGGTGCCGGGTATGGGGTATGGCCAGCACCCGCAGCCTACGTTTGTATTCAGGCATAAAGGGGTTAATTGCGGCAGATTGTAGCACGCTGTCAAAGAGGCCGGGTATTTAATATGGCCGGCACATGCAGCCTATGTTTGTATTAAGGCATAAACTTTATTCATTGGTGGCGCAGTGGCTACAGTCCCTCCCCTCCTACTCCCCCTCTTCTCAGTATTATATTAATTGCGGTCCCCACCCTCCCTCCATCCACAGTATTATAGTCATTGGTGGTCCCAGGGTCCCCCCTCCTCATCCATTGGTGGTGCAGTGGCAGCTTATGATCAGAGCCCCAGTTGGATCAGTTTCCATGGCAGCTCCGATCAGTTTCCATGGCAGCCAGGATGCTGCTGAAGCCCTGGCTGCCATGGTAAGCTCCCTGCTTCTGTGTGCACAAAGCACAGGGCAGCAGGGAGAATATAAAGCCCTATTCACCCTAATAGAGCTCTATTAGGGTGAATAGACAAAGGCTCTAGCCCCTAATAAGGGGGCTAATAGTTAGTAAATAAAAAGTAACAAAAAGAAAAGTTTAACCCCCCCCCCAAAAAAAAAATATTAACGTTTTAAATCGCCCACTTTTCTAATTTTACATATAAAAATATAAACACAATAAAAAAAAATATATATTACATATCTCCACGTCCAAAAAAGTCAGAATGATCAAAATAAAATAAAAATTTTAAACGCGATTTACCATTTTTTGGTCACCTTGTCCCCCCCAAATAAATAGGGTAGGACTGTTCTATTATAGGCCGGACGTTTCATAAAATGCGTAATGTATGAGGCTTTTTTTGCGTTTTTAGTTTTTTTTGCGTGGTATCGAATGGTATCGTAGTATCGCAATACTTTTTTATGGTATTGAAATCGAATCAAAATTTTGGTATTGTGACAACCCTAATCCGAATAGGACATGTACAAATGGGCGGTCAAGGTAGCCCTGAAAAAGTCTAATGGAGTAATTTATTGAGACCTGCATTTTAGAAGGCGGCCTCTAAATAACTTAGGCGCATCCACTGCTGGCATACAACAGCCTTAAATCTATGCAGGCTCCCTTAGATCATTTTCTACGCCAAACACTGGTGTAGAAAATGAGACGGGCCTGCCGGCCCTTCCCTGCCTGATTTTTTAGAACTGGCGTATGTGGCGTGGAAGTGGAAGAAGTCGCAGATTTTGCCGCAAATCACCTTTGCGACAAAATCTGCTCCAAATATACGCCAAAAAGTGGCATATATTGGGTCATAATGCAGTCTGCCAGTCCTACAGGGGAACTATCAGTGAGGTCACGGGGTTGAGCATTAAGCGGGCCGAAGTAAATACAGTTTAGGTTACTCACGGTTCTGTAGACCCTGGGCAGGCTCGCATGGAAAGTGAAGAGGAGAACGGCACAATGATTCTCTGGGGCACGCTTGGTTGTAAGGGACACGGGCCAGATGGTGGCTGAGGTGCCCTTGGTGGTCTGAATTGATGTGCCTATGGCAAGGTCCCTTGTTGTCTTAACACCAGTACCTTTTATGGTGGTACAACCATTTACTGTAGTGTTAACTGAGGAATTGGAGACTGAGACAAGGATGGTGCAATCCAACTTGTGAACTTTTACTGAACGTTGGCTCAGGGCAGCAATTTATCATCCAGATATATAAATATGTACAGTCTCGTTAAGATGGACAGAGGTAAAGCTGCAAGGGGTCCACTGCTCACAGGTGTGATGTCTGTCTCTCAGGCTATTAATGATATAGGTTTTATGCTCACTGGTAGGTGGCTTCGGGTTAGCGAGGCTTCCAGAGCCTGGTAAGTCCTTCACTTTTAACTCCAAAGGTCCTAAGGCACTTATATCGATGGCTTTTCTAAAGCTAAACTTCTAGCTGATGTCCACTAACTCTTAGCTGAGTCCTGAACAGGATGTGGACACTTCAGGTCAGGGCTGAAGACTCACTAACTAGGCCTGAGCTGGGCTACATATGGGATGTGTTGTCCCCCCCTAGTGGTAGGCTTAGTGTAATGTAATCTAACACACCTGTAGGCAGGGATTATGCATAAAGATGCACTGCAGCATAAAACAGGTTATATAAAGCGTACAAAGCATAACACGACAACTTTGCAGTACCCACGTGGGTAGTGGGACGCTGCAATAAATTACCCCGTATGTTCCTTCAGATGTCTTCCTCCTCCTTTAGAAGCTTGTAGCAAGAGCGAATCTGTAAGGCCTCTTTCACACTAGCGTTGTTAGGATCCGGCGTGCACTTCCGTCGCCGGAAATGCCCACCGGATCCGTAACAACGCAAGTGACCTGAAAGCATTTGAAGACTGATCAGTCTTCAAAATGCTTTCAGTGTTACTATGGCAGCGAGGACGCTACTAAAATCCTGGTTGCCATAGTAGTAGTGGGGAGCAGTATACTTACCATCCGTGCGGCTCCCGGGGCGCTCCAGAATGACGTCAGAGCGCCCCATGCGCAAGGATCACGTGATCCATGCGATCACGTGATCCATGTGCATGGGGCACCCTGACGTCACTTTTTTTGTCAACGTCCAAAAAACGTTCACGTACTGAACGGAAGACATCCTGATGCATCCTGAACGAAATGCTCTCTATTCAGAATGCATTAGGGAAATCCTGATCAGTATCTTTCCGTCCTAGAGCCCCGAGGACGGAACTCTAGGACGGAAAGGAAAAACACATATGTGAAAGGGGCCTTAGGGTACGACCGCACGGTCAGGTTTCCTGATGCAGTTTTGGAAGCCAAAACCAGGAGTGAATTCAAAAAAGAAAAGTCGTATCTGACCTTTAAACGTTCTCTCTTTTTGAGATCCTGATTTTGGCTTCCAAAACTGCACGCAGAAACCAGATCGTGTGGTCCTCAAGGTTCAAAATTGATGAAAACAGAAGAAATACCACCCAGACCTCCAAACACGAATAAAAACAGACACGAGCTGAAAAGCATTACACGGTACCCAGGAAATACAATTAGAACGACGCTTAGTCAAATTAGGCCGGGCAAGCAATTAACATACATGTAATAAACCAATCACAGTTCCCATGATTTATAAAAAAAAAAGAAAAAAAAAGAGAGAAGCGACTGAATCTGGGACTAATCAACAAATGTTGTGATAGCCTTCAAATCCCAGCGATCATAACACAGATTAGCTGCCAGCCAGACGCGTTCTAGCGCGCTCCTTCACATCAGCTGAGCAATGGCAGGAAGCTGCAGGATCTGCTCCCTGTTCCTCAGGCTGTGAGGACCCCCACTGGGCAAGTCTCAGACTCCCAGCCGGCGTTCTGCTGCTTCTACTAAGGCAATAAAATAAATCTCAGCTTCCTGGAGCTCAAAGAGCAGACATTTACCAGCAAATTGTAGTCAGGCTGGGTTGTAAATTGATGGCCGTGGTGAAAATGTGGTGGTTTGTCCAGTAGATGCAGCTGGTGTTATCAATAATACAGGGTGTAACAAGAATGTTCTACATGTGTACCAACACTCAAAGGTAAGCAAACAAGATCTGCGAACTTAGGTTTCGTCCACATTTCCATGTAAGTGACACGTGAAAAAAAGCGTACGTGTTTAATCCGTAAAGGATCCGTGATTGGTCGTGTGTCCGTTTTTACCATCTGTAATTCACTGATGTTGCTTGGGCCTCTTTCACACTTGCGTTGTGAGGATCCGGCATGCACTTCCTCCACCGGAAATACCCGCCGGATCCGTCACAACGCAAGACAACTGAAAGCATTTGAAGACTGATCAGTCTTCAAAATGCTTTCAGTGTTACTATGGCAGCCAGGACGCTACTAAAGTCCTGGTTGTCATAGTAAGTAGTGGGGAGCGGGGGAGCAGATACTTACAGTCCGTGCGGCTCCCGGGGCGCTCCACAATGACGTCAGAGCGCCCCACGCGCATGGATCACGTGATCCATGCGATCATGTGATCCATGCTCATGGGGCGCTCTGACGTCATTGTGGAGCGCCCCGGGACTCGGGAGCCGCACGGACGGTAAGTATCTGCTCCCCTGCCTCCCCACTACACTTTAGCATCCTGGCTGCCATGGTAACCATTCACAAAAGCTAAACGTCGGATCCAGCGATGCGCCGAAACTACGTTTAGCTTGAAGCCGGATCTGGATTAATGCTTTTCAATGGGCATTAATTCCGGATCCGTCCTTGCGTCATGCCTTCAGGATTTTTGGGCGGAGCAAAATCCGCAACATGCTGCGAATTTTGCTATGTCCAAAAAACGTGTCAGTACTGAACGGAAGACATCCTGATGCATCCTGAACGGATTTCTCTCCATTCAGAATGCATTGGGATAATCCTGATCAGTATCTTTCTGTCCTAGAGCCCCGAGGACGGAACTCTAGGATGGAAAGATAAAACGCTAGTGTGAAAGAGCCCTTAGGCCAAAAATCCGGAAGACATGCCGCAACACCGGATCCGGAATTAATGCCCATTGAAGGGCATTAGTCTGGATCCGGCCTTTAGCTAAACGTCGTTTCCGCGCATTGCCGGAACCGACGTTTAGCTTTTTGTCAATGGTTACTATGGCAGCTAGGACGCTAAAGTCCTGGTTGCCATAGTAAAGAGTAGGGAGCGGGGGAGCAGCATACTTACATTCCGTGCGGCTCCCGGGACGCTCTAGGATGACGTCAGGGCGCCCCAGTGCATAGATCACATGATCGCACGGATCACGTAATCCATGCGCACGGGGCGCTCTGACGTCATTCAGGAGCGCCCCGGGAGCCGCACGGAATGTAAGTATGCCGCTCCCCCGCTCCCCACTGCTACTATGGCAACCAGGACGCTAGTAGCGTCCTGGCTGCCATAGTAACACTGAAAGCATTTTGAAGACTGATCAGTCTTCAAATGCTTTCAGCTCACTTGCGTTGTGCAGGATCCGGCGTGCATTCCGGCGACGGAAGTGCACGCCGGATCCTAACAACGCTAGTGTGAAAGAGGCCTTAAAGCTGAAAATTAATTTCCAAAGAATCTCCTTTTAGTCTTCAGTGAAAAACAGACGCACCACAGACGCCATCCATGCTGTGCCCGTAATTTTCACTGACCCATAGACTTCAATGGGCGCGCTTGGTCAGCATCACAGATCAAAGTAGTGCATGTCTCTGTGATGTTTTTACTGACCCACGTTCAGTAAAAAAAAAATTACTGAAATGTGAACAGACAGATTTAAATCAGTGGGTACGTGTGCGCTCCACAGAAAATGCGGACAGCACACGTCAGTGAAAAATGGAAATGGGGACGAGGACTTATGGCGATCATGTCCAGGGATAATTTGAATCTGGTTGCTATAACTGAGACATTCAATAACATCTGCGTTTTTGCTGTCCGGTTTTGAAATCCGGCATGGGATCACAGCAAAGCGCTTCCGTTATAATAATACAGCCCGCTCTATCCGTTCCGAAAAGATCCGGATGTATTGTATTGAAACTGAAGAAACCGGATCCTGCACTAAAACCCTTGTTTGAAAAAAAAAAAACGGATCCGGCACCATTGGCTTACATGGTTTTTGGTAGCAGATCTGACTTCTTCAGTTTCACATGCTGCACACGATAATGCTGCTTGCAGCGGTTTTGTGTCTGGCAAGGGAAAGCAACAAACCGGAATGGGATGCATTCTGGTGCGCTCCGTTCCAGTCTGTTCAGTTTTGTCCCCATTGACTTCTGGTTTCATTTGTACCAGAAAAGTGGCAAAAATATAGAAAAATGTATTGCTGCGACCGGCCATGCCCCTTTCCCCTTTCAAGCTTCATTTGCGCCAGTAAACTAGCAAAACATGAAGATCGATGTGTCGCTGTGACTGACCATGCCCCCTTCCTGCCCTTGTTATGACCCCTTTCAAAAAAAGTGGTGAGGATGGCAGAAAAAACGCCATTTGCGACCATTTTTTCAAAAGTCGCATTTAGAAAGTTACCACTTTTCTGGTGCAAACTAAATAATAAATCTCCCCCAAAGTGCAGGAAACTCTTTGCATGTGTTATTAGAATTGGTGTGGGGTAACAGCCTCCAGGGCAAATGGAGGATTCTGATAAATTGGTGGATGAAATTTCTCAAATGGCAGAAAAGAGAGATATTGCTGTTATGGATGACTTCAACGTGCCTAGTGTAGACTGGGTATCTCTAGTGCTCTAGAGCAGGAGCCTAATGCACTTAAAAGGATTTTCCGAGATATTAATACTGATGACTTATCCTCTGGATAGGTCATCAGTACCTGTTTGGTGGGGATCTGACTCCTAGGACCCCCACCAATCAGCTGTTCAAGAAGGCACCAGCACTCACAGTTATTCCTAGGTCAGTATCGTTCATGTGGCCTAAGAGCAGCTCAGCCCCATAGAAGTGAATGGGGCTGAGCATGATGCCAAGCACGGCCACTATACAATGTACGGTACTGTGCTTGGTGAGCTTAGAGAAGGGCACGGCGCTCGCAGGAGCTCCGGTTACTTCTCGAACAGAAGACCCCAAAGATCAGATAATGACGACCTATTCAAAGGATATGTCATAAGCAGGCATGCTCAACCTGCGGCCCTCCAGCTGTTGTAAAACTACAACTCCCACAATGCCCTGCTGTAGGCTGATAGCTGTAGACCAGTGATGCTCAACCTGCGGCCCTCCAGCTGTTGTAAAACTACAACTCCCACGATGTCCTTTTGTAGGATGATAGCTGTAGGCTGTCAGGGAATGATGGGAGTTGTAGTTTAGCAACAGCTGTAGGGCCGCAGGTTGAGCATGCCTGGTCATAAGTATTAAAATCTTAGAAACCACTTTTAAACCACTTGGACACCAAAGGTTTTTTCATTTTTCAGTTTTCATTTTTCTTCTGTCTTCCTGGAGCCATAACTTTTTTATTTTTCCTTTCCTATAGCTTGTTTTTTGCGGGACTTGTACTTTGTAATAGCACCATTTCATACGGCATATAATGTGAGAAGTGGGAAAAAACATTTCAAGAGGGGTGGAATTGGAAAGAAAACGCAATTCTTCAACACTTTTACAGGTTTTGTCCCTGCGGCATTCCCTATGTGACAAAACTGACCTGTGTCCTTTATTCTCTGGGTCAGTACGATTACAACAACATTGCATATGTCCATCATTCCACGACAACACTGCATATGTGTAGATTTTTTTTGCGTTTTAATAAAAACTTTGAAAAAATGTTTTTACATTGACATATTCTGTCCCCTATAACTTTTTTCTGTCTTCTGAGTTTTGTGGGGGCTCAATTTTTGTGGGACAATCTGTAGTTTTTATTGATACCATTTTGGAGTCATCACATTTTTTTCAGTTTTTTGGGGGGTAAGTGAAAAAATGGCGAATCGGCTATTTTGATCACTTTTTTCCCCATCACGCCATTTGCCGTATGGGATAAATATTTTTAAATTTTAATAGTAGGAATATTTTAGGACTTGGAGATGCCCATTATGTGTATACTTTTTATGTATTTTTTAAAATTCTAGATAAAGTATAATTACAAGGCTTGAGCGAATCGATAAAAGATTTTGTTGTTAATGCCATGTCAGTACAGCATTAAAAAGTATGGGCTCCGTGTAGTCAAACTTCATCTTGGCCAGAGTTGCGTGAGACTTGGTGAATTACTACGGTATTCCTATATGTGTATTTAAAAACCTTTCAAAATAGGAATCCGAAGTCGGCTTTGGTACCAATGTACCAGCTAGTATCAAAGCCGACTTCAGATTCCTATTTTAAACTGTTTTTAAATATGCAGATAGGAATACCGAAGTCATTCACGGAAGTCTAGCGCAACTTTGGCCAAGATGACGTTTGACTACATGGAGCCCATACATTTTAATGCTGGAAACAGGTTTTTTTTTTTTTTTGCTTTTTAGTTTTGCGCTCCCTGCCTTCTCAGAGCCATAACTTTTTTATTTATCTGTTCACATAGCCATATGAGGGCTTGTTTGTTTGGAGGAGAAGTTGTACTTTCCAAAGCCACCATTTAATATTGCATATGATGTAGTGGGAAGCAGGAAAAAAAATCAAAATGGGATGAAATTGCAAAAAAAAACAAAAAAAAAAAACAATTCCACTACAGTTTCACATTTTTTATTTTATTAACGACATTCGATGTGTGATAAAACTGACCAGTTTCATTTTACAGGTCAGTACGAATCCGGTGTTACCTTATATGTATAGTTTTTTTTGTGTTTTGATAGTGATAAAATAATAAAAAAGTAATTTTTTCGTCGCCATATTTTGACCCCTATAACTTTTTTGTAATTATGTATACAGGGCGATCTGAACTTTTCATCGATACCATTCTGGGGTTTGTATGACTTTTTGATCACTTTTTATTTAATTTTTTTTGTAGAAAATGAAGCGACCAAAAATGACGAATCGGCCATTTTGACGCTTTTTTCCGTTTTGCTGTATGGGGAATATATTTTTAAACTATGGGTGTTTTCACACATGGCGACGCCCATGATGTGTAAATTTTTTTTTTCTAGAAAAGGGGGGTGATTTGAATTTATGATTTTTTGTTATTTAAAAAAATAAATAAAATGTTACACTTTTTTATATATAACAAGCAATCATTAGATTGCTATTCTCATAGGCTCCAATGCACTAGCAACCGGTTAAATGCCGGTTGCGGACATTTGCAGCGGTAGTCTGCTATAAGAAACAGCAGGCCACCCGCGGCTATGGCACCCGTTCCGCTTTCTCTGCCTCCTAAAAATTAGACTGGGGCTTACGGGAAAAAAAAAAGTAGGCTTCTGTGGAACCCCTTCTTTTAATCAGAATCCCTTTCCAAAATATCATCTAAAGAGGGACCAAACAGCCTAGAACCTACAGAAGGGATTGCACAAAGTCTATCTTTAGAACCCTGATCTCGCTTCTAAGATCTCAGCCAAATCGCACGACTGGCCGGATTAGACATAGCAGGTAAAGGTACCCACTACATTCATCATGCTTAGTCTTGATGGAAGCTTTCTTAGGTGTTTTTGCTACCTAAAACACCATTAAGCAAACAACCCCAAATAATTAGGGTGGATCTCACCATATGTAGATGTATACTTCCCCGCTCCTCAGGACTAGTACCGGCTTGAAGGTCTCGAGGATTCCAAGGGGTCGGCGCGTACAGAATCTCCCAGTTCCGACATGGTTCTAGACACTGGGTCCAGCAGAGCACTACCTCCTCCTGCTGCCACTTATAACGCGCCTTGGCCGACAGAGGCCTATGCTTCCTTCAGCGTCACAGGAAGTGATGCCGGAACACAGGAAGCCGTATATTGCCGCCAGCCCCCACGCACATGCTCAGTAAGCGCCTGCCCCGGCGGCCATATTTGAGAAGGGAGCGAGCGCCTTACCCCGCCGGCCGGACCGGGGGCCGCCTGAACACGGCTTCAGCGGTAGGAGAGGCAGGAGAAAAAGCAGACTTGGCCAGCCGCTCCCAAAGCAGACTAACGCCGGGGATAGGTCCCTTCACCGTTAGTAGACCCAGACCTTCCCCAGCTCCAGGGTGTGAACCTAAAGCTAGGAGCAAGATCTCGCCAGGTACATCTTATTCGGAGGACAGAAAACCTGATCTAAGGTGTGGTGGGGATGTGAACCTTTTTATCAGGTTTCCTGCCCTGGATGGGAGGTCCTAGTCGCATGGGTGGTGTTATGGGTGAGGGGAAAATTATTTCTTCTTTTCATTGCCATATTGACCCCTAGAATTTTATATATATATATATATATATATATATATATATATATATATATAGTTATGTCTACAGAGCTGTGCGAGGACTTTGCTGGCAGATCTGTGGTTCTCATTGATGACTTTTTATTAAACTTTTTGAGAGAGGAGAAGTGCCCGAAAAATATGTACACCCTCTACTGTTAATCACCACTCTACCTATACACCCTCTAATGTATAGGAATTTTACTTTATGTCACTTGTTAAGATGGTCATAATCATCTTGCCTTGCTCTCGAAGATGAAGATTTTGAACACCCAGCATAACAGGCTGCAAAGGAAAATGCAGTAGCAACGATGACCTCGGGGTTCTGGGTGGTCTGAGGTTTCAGGACCCCATACCCCACGCTGTCTCTTGTATGAATTTAAGTCCTCCAGGTTTGTTCCCTCCCAACACAGTTCCATGGAGTGTTACATGTAATACATGCAGTTTTCTCCTCCACCCATGTCAGGGCTCAATGAGGAGCCAGCTGGTAACATATCTGTAGTAGGGTCCATGGATGGTTCCTGGAAGTCCTCTCCCTCTCCCAATGGTGCCCTAGATCAGTGTTTCCCAACCAGTGTGCCTCCAGCTGTTGCAAAACTACAACTCCCAGCATGCCCGGACAGCCTTTTGCTGTGCGGGCATGCTGGGAGTTGTAGTTTTGCAACAGCTGGAGGCACACTGGTTGGGGAACACTGCCCTAGATGACTGCTAACCCTGGTTCTATCCCCAGGAGTGGGGCTTCACCACTGCAATTAACTCCTGGCCTCCTTCCTACTAGATATTCAATATCATTTTTTCAGGTTTTAATATTATTAATGACTCCAACGTTCCAGGGCAAGGACAATACTAAAGTCCAAGTGGCCTTGAGATATGTCCAAGGTTAAGTGATGATATTGGAAAAATCCTCTCCGCAGAGACTAAATCAGCCGCATCAATTAAATGAATATTGTGCCGTGACGGCATGAAATGTCTTCTGAGAAGAGAAACAACAGTACCCTGAATACAGATGCCGCAGTATCATGAAGCCCTCACAGCGAGGATATTAATTGTGGCACTCATAAGCTGACATTGCACACTTCGCTACAGATCGATTCCAGGGTTACCGGAGAAATGACAGGAGCTGAACGCTGGATACCACAGACACTTATAGATGGGTCACACTGCGCAGATTAGATATGCAGACAAGGAACTGATAGGAGGCAAGAACTTTCATTTTTTCTCCACAGGAGAAGGTTTAAAAAGCCATTTTTTTTTGTTGAAAACGCTGCCACCTTGTGGGAAGATGAGGAACATGTTCAACATAGGCAGCAATTTAAATATATCTGAACAGAATCAGAAAAGGGCATCTGACCGCAGATTTGTGCCACTATGACAATGGCTGACCTGTTACACGTGCACTTGGCAGCTGGAGGCATCTGTGTTGGTCCCATTATCATATGTGCCCGCATTGCTGAGAAAAATGAGCTGAGCAACAGGGGAAGTTACCATTACACCTAGAGGCTCTGCTCTCTCTGCAACTGCCATGCCCTCTGCACTTTGAGTGATAGGGCCAGACAGTGATCACGTTTACACTGCCTGGACCTGTCAACCCAAGTGCAGATGGCGCAGAAGTTGCAGAGAGCAGAGACTATAGGTGTCCTAGAGGCTCATTTGCAGTTGTTAAAAATGTTCACCATACTTTGATCAGTGGGGGTCGAAACGCTGAGACCCACGCCAATTGCTAGAACGAGGAGAATAAACGAAAAAAGGTCCGCGCTTGTCAAGGAAATGCGTACCGAGTGCTCCAATTTCCCCAAAGGATTGGAGTCGGCCCTTCCTCCTTATGACCAGAATAAACGAAAAATAGAGATATCTGTGGTGTTCGTAGTAAATAATAATAGTGGTTTCTTCACTACAAACACCACAGATATTGCACTATGTTGCTGTCTCCTTAAAGGTGCTACGCTGGTATGTGAGCTGTTGGTCGGCAGTGTGGCGTGAGAGTGGAGGCAATCCTTTGGGGAAATTGGAGCACTCGGTACGCATTTCCTTGACAAGCGCGGACCTGGACTCTCTCTCTTTTTTCGTTTATTCTGGTCATAAGGAGGAAGGGCCGACTCCGTTTTCCCGGGACTGCTGCTACAAAAACTGCAAGTGTACACAAAGACAATTTTTGTTTTCTCTTGCTAGAACGAGGAGAGAGAAGACTTCTTTCACTGCATGGGGCGGCAACGTGCCAAGTCAGCGAGAAAAATGTGATATGCAAGCGCTTGTTTCTCCTCGTTCTAGCCATCGGCGAGGGTCTCTGCAGTCAGACACCCTCTGAACAAAACTTTCGATATGTCGTTAGGACATGTCAAAAGTTTTTCAAAACTACAGTGCCACTTTTAAGATAACCGTTGGCCAAATACTACCAACAGCTTTGTCCTCTGACCTACAGGGAAAAAGCAATGATGCACAGCCAAATGACTGCTGCATCTAATCACAGGCCAGTAACTGGCTGCAGAGGCCATGTGGGTGTATCAGGAACCCCTGCAGGTATGTCACATGGCCACAACAGATTCTGACCCACTGAAAGCAAGCCAAGGTCTTGAAAAACTGTGAGCAATTCATACAGAAAGTCATGATGTAAGGGTTGTGTCCTCTGGGACTTTGATAGGCTAGGTCAGGATATGCCATCAAGAGAGGTGCAGGTTCCACTTCTGAAACCCGCACCTTTCTCTAAAACAGGCCCCCAGAGAGTGAAGGACAGCACAAACTGCACGCGTGGCATCCTCTCCATTCATTTCTATGGGAGTTCTGAAATCAGCCAAGCACTGGCTTGGCTACTTTCTCAAGTCCCATAGAGATTAATTGAGAGAGTACGTTCTGTAGATAGGTGAAGGTCCCAGAGCTGGGACCCACACCTATCAGACAGTATCTTAAGTGATATGCCACCGATGTCTCACACGAGACAACTCCTTTAAGTCGTCCTTAATGTACCTTTTATACAGATAGATTTGCACGAACAGGGTTTTAAATAAAACAACTTTACTATAAAATAATTAAACCTTTCTTTTCCAATATTTTAACTCTTTCAGAACACAACCAGTTGGTCAACACAATATAAACATAATATTGCAATGCTCTGTAGGAAACAAACCACCGGAGTAACATCTTCATCCACTGGGCATCTCAACGTAAAAAAATACTGTACACAGGGCGGCCATCGAATGGACTGCTGCCCCCTCAACATTCAATGATTTATATTCAGCTCAATCGTTTTCTTCCTCCTCATGGTTCACAGACTGGAAGGGCAGAGTGGTTTGTCCTCGTTCGGGATCCTGCATTCGGAGAATTTTTATAAGACTAGTAGAAGGAAGCGAGCTGCAAAGGAATACATAAGAGAAGTTCAGGTAAGATTATTTGGTGGAAACACCCAAACAATTTTAAAGGGTGTCCGTCACACCTAAAATCTCATTTCAAAGCAATCCTTCTGTCAAAAGGGGTAGGTGCCCTGAAACTTAACTAGACCTCTCTTGTGAAAATCTCATCCTCTAATCCTGATGAATGCTTTTTATGCAAATAAGGTTTTCGATGCATCATGGGTGCGGCTGCTCTGGTTGCTGCACCAACTTTCTGCCAGTAAGGCCCCATTCACACGTCCGCAAATGGGTCCGCATCCGTTCCGCAATTCTGCGTAACGGGTGCGGACCCATTCATTCTCAATGGGGCCGGATGTGAAGCGGAGAGCACACTATGTGCTCTCCGCTTCCGCATTTGCGGAGCGAGGCCCCGAACTTCCGGGTTTCGGCCCCAAAATTCCGGTCCGCGGCTCCGCAAAAGATAGAACATGTCCTATTCTTCTCCGCAGCTTGCGGAAAAGAATAGGCATTTCTATGGGGGGTGCCGGCCGGGTGCATTGTGGATCCGCAACACACCACGGACGTGTGAATGGACCCTTATCCTGTCTGACCGCTGCCTCTCGTTTGTGTGACAGTCCCTGAGATGTCAGAGACGGTAATGATCACTGCAGGGGGTGCCAGGTGCACCAAACAGTGTGGCCACATCCATGGGACACTGAAAAACTTTTTTTGCATTCCTCAGGATTTTAAAGTGCATCTGTCAGCAGATCTGTACCTATGAAACTGGCTGACCTGTTACATGTGCTCTTGGCAGCTGAAGGCGTCTGTGTTGGTCCCATGTTCATATGTGCCCGTATTGCTGAGAAAAAGGATGTTTTATTATATGCAAATGAGACACTAGGATCAACGGGGGCGTTACCCTTACACCTAGAGGCTCTGTGGTCTCTGAAACTGTGTCCTCTGCACTTTGTTTGACAGGGCCAGGCAGTGAAAACACAACATCTGGCACGACATGGCAGTTGCAGAGAGAGCAGAGTCTCTAGGTGCAATAGTAACACCCCTGTTGCTCCTAAAAGCTAATTTGCATATATAAAAACGAGATTTTTGTATAACTTACCAGTAAAATCTCTTTCTCGCTCTTCCTTGGGGGACACAGAAGACCTTGGGTATAGCTCAGCTCCCTAGGAGGCGTGACACTAAGTAGAAACTGTTAAGCCCCTCCTCCATCAGCTATACCCTCAGCCTGGAGTGAGAGACTGCCAGTTGCGTGTCCAAGTAGTGAGAAAAGGCAATGTCCAACAAGTGGAAACAACAAGCCAACTACCCGACCGGGTAAACCAAGTCTGGAAACCGTGTAGAGAAAACAATGAATGGGTGGGTGCTGTGTCCCCCAAGGAAGAGCGAGAAAGAGATTTTACTGGTAAGTTATACAAAAATCTCGTTTTCTCGCCCATTTTCCTTGGGGGACACAGAAGACCTTGGGACGTCCGAGAGCAGTCCAAGAGGGGAGGGACCACAGCTCCAAGGCGAAGCACCCAAAGGCATCAAGGAACTGCCGCCCGCAACACCAGCCCAGGGCAGCAACCGCCAAAGCCCAAGTATGCACCCTGCCGAACTTAGTAAGGCGCACAAGGAAGCCCGGTGGCTACCTCGCACAATTGCGCGACCGAAGCCCAATGTCTCCGGCTCAGGAGGCATTGACCGCTCCGGAGGAATGAACGGTGCAACCGAAGGCAGAACCCTGCCCTTGGTTCGGTAACCTCAGCCAAAGCTAATATGATGAAGCGGGCGAAAGCCACCCTGGAGGACGGCAAACCGTTGCACGGACCACCTGGAACCACATAGAGTCTGAGCGCCGA
Source organism: Bufotes viridis (assembly GCA_033119425.1). Taxonomy (NCBI): domain Eukaryota; kingdom Metazoa; phylum Chordata; class Amphibia; order Anura; family Bufonidae; genus Bufotes; species Bufotes viridis. The sequence goes on from CM065592.1 coordinate 70,885,762, forward strand.
AAAAAAAACAAAAAACGGTGATCTCCAAGTAAAAACTGCAAGGCCCGAACAACATCCAAACGGTGAAGTGTCCGTTCCCAGGGATGGGAAGGGAAGGACGATGGCCTTGTCGAGATGAAAGTCAGGTAACACCTGCAGAAGGAAGTGACGGGATGGAGAACAGCCCCGTCCTGGGGAAGGACAGAAGACTCGGAACAAAAAGGAGACGCGTCCGAAAATGAAGGCCAAAAGAAACACAACTGTACAGAACAGAAGGAGTAGAGAACACTCCTGTAACGGCTCCAAGGAAAACTCGGAGCGCAGAGAGCACAGGATGTAGTTCCCAGGTCGGTACCGGGGAACGGTACAGAGGAACCAATGAGCCACTCCGTGGAAGAAGGTCTTGACAGACCCAAGAGGGGCCAGGGAACGCTGGAAGAGGATAGACAGCGCCGACGCATGACCCTTCAGGAACAGAGTCCCAGTCCCAGGGCCAGGCCGGACTGGAGAAGGGACAGAACCATGGGGAGAGAAAGGAAAGGTGGGGAACGCCAGCTTCCCACAGAACCCCAGGTAAGAACCCCACATGCCATAATACGTGATCAGGCACAGGCCATTAACACGAGAAGAAGAGTCCAGCAAAACTGGTCCCGCTCGCCCCCGAGCAACGCCGTCCCGCAGCCACCTGCAGCGGGGGGAGCAGAAGGGCAGACGGAAGGAAACTGAAGGGTCCCCCAGCATCCGACAGATGCCAGGAGAAGACGGGCCAAAGGCCATGTTGATGTTGCCACCAGAGGAAGGGTTTTTACCGACCCAGTGCGGGAAGTCCGAGGACAATCTTGACTGAAGGGTAGTCCTCAGGCAAGGACAACATCAGGAAGGGATGAAGGAAAACCAACCCTGAGACGGAAGGTCAACACCGCAGATCCAAGAGACGGATTAACAGAAACGGGAATTAGAGGCCACGTCCTACCCGACAAGGGCGAATATGGCAAGGAATAGAAGGCAAGTGTTGAAAAACACTACAGGGACCAAATGTAGGGACCCAGATCCAAGCCTGAAAGCCACGTTACCGAGAAGGTAAGTCTACAGCATGACCATCGCTCAGAATGGAAAACGCAATCTGCCCTCCAGCAGGAGGACAGGACGCAGTAGACTAGGTAAGTGGACGCACAGCTAGTACGGCCGATGCGAGGGAGACGGTGTGAGGCCACAAGGAATCACCAGAACCATCCAAGTGAACGACCAAGTGAACGACCATGCTCTCCCCGAGAGGAGGGCAGCGAACCTCTGAGGCCTGGCCGGGCGGAGTCACCTAGAGGGATATGCCCCGAGCGGGAGCCAAAACACAGCCGGCGAGAAGCAGTCGAGACGAAGGCTGGCATAACACCCACCGACCGAAAGGAGGGGTGGGTAACAGAAGTCATAGTAGGACAGCTCAAGGCTAAACACCCGCTACTCTGAGTCACCCGGATCACCGCCTCGCAGAAGGCGTGAAGACCCCAGAGCGGAGGTCCCTGGACCTGAATAATCGAACACCCAAGAGAAGATGGGTGACCGCTTTGAGGAGGGCAGCCCGACCAGGCAGCAGAGCGGAACTAAAGCGCAGCGGGTGCCCATAGGAAGGACTCCTACTACACAGCATCCGAAGAGGAGGAATGGTAGTAGGTGAGGGAACCAGTAGTCCCGCCAGAGCCAGCGCAGACTTCGAGGGGTGCTGCAGACAGCACTCTCTTCAATTTGACCGCTTGCTCAGGAAAGTAAGACAGCGGGAGGACGAATGGTTACTCATCCAGGAACCACAAACACTCCCCAGGCAGAAGGGCCAAAGAACATGGCGGAGTCTGCCCGGGTCAGGCGGAGCAGTATGATCTCCTCAGAGAAGAGCTTAAAGCGCCTGCGGCTAGCATCGTATGTCGCAGGAGGAAGGGAAGCATACGCACGAGCAGCCCCGTAAGCAGTGAGAAGGCCAACCTCCACGGGAGGAGAAGGCCCACACGGCTCAAACCGTGCAAAGAGCGCACAGAACGCTCACTCACTGCAAAATAGTCACTTAGCGAAGGTGGCCAGCCACAGAGTCCCACCTAGTGCAAAGTGCCTGAAGGGAGCGATGCACAAGACCAGTACGGTATGCCATGGAACACAAGCAGTCCGCCCGACAAGGGGGAGTGTACCCGGCAAACATTGCACGTGGCAGGAGTGCAAAGGCCCGCACTAAAGAGGGGGATGCATAGGGCCAGTACTAACTTCATAGAAGTAGGAGATACCGCATCTCGCCCGAAGGGGATCATGCACATGGCCGCACAGTAACTAGCAGGAACGCAGGAGGTCCACCTAGTGAAGGGGGACAAGCACAGGGTTATCCTAGTATTAAGTAACGGTACAATAATCCGCCCAACACCAAATTTCGTGAGAGAGCAACTACTCCGCCAATAAAGGGGGACATGCACGAGTCCAGCACAGCAAGTGCCGGACAGCCGCGAGGACCCCGAGTGTGCAACACACCGCCCATGGAATGAGGGGTGGTCATGCAGAAGGCCAGAGCAGTTAACCCATGGAAGAGGGTATGCTCATGGTCAGTAAGGTAAACGACGAGAATGCAGTAGTCTGCCCCGAAGGGTGGTAATGCACATGGCCAGCATCGCATCCAGTGAGAGTGCCAGCACCCCGCCAATGGAGGGGGCCATGCACATGGACAGCCACTCACCAGCGAGAGAACAACCACAGTCCGTGGGAGTGGTATGCCGCCTGAGGAAGGAGGCATGCCCATGGCCGGAAGCGAAACTGGGGAGAGTGCAGCATACCGCCCATGGAAGGAGGTTCGCACATGGCCGGCAGCGACTCCATGGAGTGTGCAGCATTCCGTCTATGGACGGGGGAAATGCACCTAGCCGGCAGCGAATCCAGTGAGAGTGCAACGTCTGCCTAAGGAGGGGGGGACGTGCACATGGCCAGCACCGTATCTGGTGAGAATGCAATATTCCGCCTATGGAAGGGGGTCATGCACATGGTCAGCCCTCAGTCAGGAAGAGTGCAGCGTCCGCCTATGGAAGGGGGTAATGCACATGGCCGGCGGCGATCCAGAGAGAGTGCAGCGTCCGCCTATGGAAGGGGACGTGCACATAGCCAGCACCGTATCCGGTGAGAGTGCAGTATTCCGCCTATGGAAGGGGGTCATGCACATGGCCAGCCCGCAGTCAGGGAGAGTGCAGTATTCCGCCTATGGAAGGGGGTCATGCACATGGCCGGCAGCAAATCCAGAAGAGTGCAGCGTCCGCCTATGGAAGGGGGCGTGCACACGGCCAGCACTGTATCCGGTGAGTGCAGCGTCCGCCTATGGAAGGGGTGTGCACACGGCCAGCACTGTATCCGGTGAGACTGCAGAGTTCCGCCTATAGAAAGGGGGTCATGCACATGGCCAGCACCGTAACCGGAGAGGGGCCGTATCCCGGGAGAGGGCAAGGATTGCACCTGGCGCAGTTGTGGTACGCGACATGCCACCTATGGAGGGGGTGCAGACGGCCAACACTACAGTCATTCCTTAAAATTTATTTATTTATTTATTTATTTTTTTAAAACACAACCCACTGAGTCAGGAAGGGGCCAACATATAGGGCACAGCCTTAGAAAGGCAAGAAAGAAAGGGGGCACCATACAGGCCCCTGTATAGGAACTAGCCCCAGGTGATGGCCGGTAGCCGAGGGGTTAACCGGCGGGATTCGGCCTGCGGGCGGAGTCGTGATCCCCTGGGGAGGAGGAACCTCCGGCGGGAAAACTCGCGCCTGAAGGAGGTCCCGCCCCAAGGAAGTATGGAAGTTGCGGCCTACCAGGCCGCAAAGCCGGGCCTAAATTAGTGGCGCCCGGCCGACCTGAATGAGAAACGGTCGGCCGGGTCCTGCAGGAACCTGATCGGGAGGCTGAAGGCGCCCGCTGGTACATACCAGCCCGGGTGCCCGTCCAGAGAAGGCGGCTAAACCGATCCGAAAGTTGCGGCCTACCAGGCCGCAAAGCCGCGATGAAGGATGCGGGCAGCATACAGGCCGTGGGCCCATGCGGTGCGGCGGTGTCGGGAGCGGACCTCCAGGCAGCGGCACCAGATGTCTAGTACATGCCGGCCGCGGGTGCCCAACCCGCGGGCCGGTAAGGTAGGGACCGGAGGAAGGAGGCCTGGACTGCGGCCTAGTACTAGGCCGCGGAGCCGGGCCTTTGCATCACCCGGCCGACCGCTTGGCCTCCCCGGTATGAGTAAGGGGAGGGCGGTTAAGGAGGCGCTACAATGCGCCCGCGGTGCGCTGTGTCTGTGGACACAGGAGGCGCACTGCGGCCGGCAAGGCAGGCCAGCCATTGCAAGTTAACGGTGATCCCCAGAAGCCGCCTAAGAGACATGGGGCCCCTTGGGGAAACGGCACTTGCGCCCAGCCATTGGAAGAGGAGTGCCCTGTTCTAAAGGAGAGACCTGCTGTAAATGTGCAGCCAAAATGGGTCAGAGCCCAGGCTGCTGCCCTGTCCACCATGCTTTACACTGCATAAGGGCATAGCGGTAGGTGTCTCCTAATAAGGGGGCCTATGGGATCCGTCAGGAGCGCCATATTAGAGGAGCCTTATGCTCCCAGATCCACCTGTCGCCCGGAGTGGGGAGAGGGAACTTCAGGCAGGATCCTCAGAGTCATGTCTTTGAGCCCCCAGGTCCTGAGTAGAGGGGTGAGGGGGGCGAGGGCTGGAGAAGCCACACTCTCACCATCAGCCGTCTTCACCTCGGTCCGCTCCAGCAGGGTCGCCCCTTCAGCTACTGGCACCGCAGTGGCAGGAAGCCGGGGAGGGACTTGGCGGGCGGGCGACCCTTACGCTGGCGGGATGTAGGGGAGCTAGTGCTGCCCAGATCCACCTTGCCTTCTGTGGGGAGGCAGCAGTGCGGTTTTACCGGCACTGGCGCAGCTCAACCCCGGGAGAACAGAGAGGTCTAGTGCGCCTCTGTTATCCCTGATGATCTGGAAGAAAAGGAAAAAATAAAATAAAATCTAAAATAAAATGACAAGGAGAAAACAGCCCTGCAGAGCAGGGAGTGTCTTGCCTCCTTGGACACTAAGCAAAAACTGGCAGTCTCTCACTCCAGGCTGAGGGTATAGCTGATGGAGGAGGGGCTTAACAGTTTCTACTTAGTGTCACGCCTCCTAGGGAGCTGAGCTATACCCAAGGTCTTCTGTGTCCCCCAAGGAAAATGGGCGAGAAAACTTTTTTTTTTTTTTTTTTTTTTAGCAATGTGGGCACATATGAACATGGGACCAACACAGATGTCTTCAGCTGCCAAGCGCACATGTAACCAGTCAGTCAGTCTCATAGGTACAGATCTGCTGACAGAAGGGGATGCCCCATCTTGGACATTAGATGCATATTGCTTGGATAGGCCCCCAATGTCTAATAGGTATGCTTAGAATGGAACCCGCACAGTCACAGAGGGCGCACCTACTAGCGATATGCCCCCAATGTCCAATGTGGTGGTATTCGCTCTTTGAAAATCAATTTTGGAGGCGAGACATGCCATTTAAATAGGGTTTTATGGGATTTCACATTGATGGCCTATACTATGATGTGATCAGTGGAGATCGTACCCCTGGGGGTGCTGCAGTATAGACACATGCATCCAAACTGCGGTATCTGGCACAACAGGACAGTCCCAACCACCGGAATATGCCGAGTTACTGTACCACGCATAGCCTGTGTTGTAAGGGTCCATGGAGGAAGGGGGATTTTCGATTCAAATTATAGATGACTATAGATGCCATCTGGTCTGGCCTGGCCAATCCAATGCCTGCGTCGCCAACCCGAAAAGTGGCACAAGCGCAGAGGCTCTACTGCTGCTACTGGGGCTCTACACTTCTGGGCCCTGTTAATCCAGTGGCAGTGGGGGGGACGTGTCCGGCAGAAGGGAAAGCCCCTCTCTGCTCAAGGACTCTGATGAACTAATCAATTCATACACATTAATTTGCTCATCTCTATTAAAATCACAATGAATAATAAATGAATATTTTACCTCATATGTTGTGGGGTCAGCAAAATAAACTGCCGAAACCTCTGAGAATCAGCCATGGCAAGCATCATATCCATCGATATCCTCCTATTCACCATATCCTACAAGCGTCAGAGGCAGGTTATTAGAACAACGATCCCAGCTATCACGTGTGGCAGTGCTGGTCCTCATCCACATGGAGGTGTCAGATATGGTGGAATTTACAGTACAATAAGCATGTGGGTCTTCAAAATCCAGAATTTTAAAGTTTTGCTATGTGTGGCCTTAGCCTAGGGCAGGGATGGGCAAACTGCGGCTCTCCAGCTGTTGCAAAACTACAACTCCCAGCATGCAAAGGCTGCTTACAACTATCAGCCTACAGCAGGGCATGGTGGGAATTGTAGTTTTACAACAGCTGGAGAGCTGCAGTTTGCCCATCCCCGGCCTAGGGGCTAGTTCACACCTAGACGACCTTACTGTAAGGCTCTTCTGGCTTTTGCCATAATAAACTAGGGATCAGCAACCATCAGCACTCCAGCTGCTGTGAAACTACAACTCCCAGCATGCAAAGATGCATAGCTGTTCTTCTAACTCCCACAGAAGTGAATGAAGCATTCTGGGAGTTGTAGTTTCTGAACAGCTGGAGTGCCGGAGGTTGCTGATCCCTGGTCTAGAGAGATCCTATTGCTTTCAAAGGAAATGGTCTTGAACCAAGAAAGTGAACACTCTGCAAGGAGAATCGGTCCCTTCCGAGAGGCAGTATGTACATGGCATACCAGAAAACTACGAGGAAAAACAGCCTTGAAAAAAAGGTGCCGAGCGTTGATTTACAGGGCAGACGCCTGAAGGTGGCACTAGAGAGACTATTTTCAATCCAGCTAATTTGCATTCCTTTCCCAGGGGGCATTGCTCTAGGCTTCCTGACTCTCCCTGATCAAAGTATTACTCTGTGCTGACATGGGACAACAACCCCAGTATCATCCGCAGACATGTGACACTTGCAGCAGAGATCTTTTTTTTCTGGCTATGTGCTAAGTGGGGTTTAGAGAACCATTCACTAGCGCTGCCACCGATCCATCAAGGTTATATATTAATATGTAATAGCATACCATGTAGACATCAAATTCATCCAGACATCTGAAGGGAGATTCTGCGATTGACCAGAGAGACAGCACAAAACAGACGGTAGAAAACGATCGTTCTCCACCGGAAAGCGACCTCATGTCGGACAGCGCTGCCTTGTTTCCTTCCCCGGGCTGGACCTGCGGAGGAATATCACACGGTCAACAGAAGAACTACACGTGACATGCTGAGCACAGGGCAGATGCCCACCTTAACCAGGATGTCGGAGTTTTTACGATCAACTTACAGTGATTGAGAGCGTTTCATTCTTGTGGTCAAACGCAATTTTCCCAGAATAGGCCCTCTGAGACAGCAAGGAATCAAAGTAAAACTTGCATCGCAGCGTAAGGTACCTGCAAAAGGATGAGCATAGAGGGAATGACGACCTGCAGAGAAACTGCACTGGGAGCTAACATTGTAAAGCATCTTTTCCTGTTCCTCTGCTCTTCCCCCTGGAAATGTATGAATAAATTGACAGGTGGGTGCTACCATTTCTGACTGTTTCTCTCTATCCAAATAGTACGTTTTTAGAACGTCTGTGGAAACTGTGTGTATACACACATATCAGGGTATATACAACAACATGACTGACTTTTTTACTTGCCACACAAGGCCAACCTGTAACCATTCGCATTTTTGTGCTCGGCAGTGACAGCAACTACTTTCCACTCCATAGAGGGGAAGGAAAGCCATAATGACCAGGTGCGTAGAAATGACATGGGTCCCCGGCTCCACTGCTGCAAGAGGAGGAGTCATTTAGCAGTAAATGAATGTATGGACCACTACTTTCCCAGAACCTGATGGACCCCATTATTAAAGGGACAATCTTCACTTCAGCAAATGGCATTTATTATGTACAGAAAGATAATACAAGGCACTTACTAATGTACTGTCCATATTGCCTCATTTTCTGGCCTTATTTATTTTTCCATCACATTATACACTGCTTGTTTCCATGGTTACGACCACCCTGCAATCCATCAGCGGTGGTCGTGCTTGCACCCTATAGGAACGAGCATCGGCCTTTACACATTCCAGCAGTGCAAGCCGTCGGAGAGGCCAGCGCTTTTTATTATAGTGTGCAAGCACGACCACCTTTGCTGGGTTACAGGGTGGTCGTAAGCCCCGGAAACGAGCAGTGTATAATGTGATGGAAAAATGAATGAAGCCAGCAAAGGAGGCAATATGGACAATCACAATACATTAGTAAGCGCCTTGTATTAACTTTCTCTACATGATAAATGCCATTTGCTGAAGTGAGATAACCCCTTTAAGTCATTAGGATAAGCTGGGCACCACTGGAGCCCATTGAGTGGAGGAAGGCAATGCTAGCACAAGGTAGGGTTGCACCGGGTATCGAGTTATCGATACCCAATTGATACTTTTCCACCGGTATCGATTCAATACCGGGATTTGCCTTTTACCGATGCTAGGCTGCGCTTCTGCACAGCCTAGTATCAGAGAACATGGCGCGCGCTGCTCTCAGCGTGCGCCGTGTTCCCTCAGCAGCACAGTGGAGAAGCGGTCTCTCCCTCCCCCCTGTGCCGCTACTACCAGTAACAGGGGAGGGGCTGTGGCCACTGCGCCACCAATAAATATAACTAACGCTTAATACAGATACAGGAGGCGGGTGTCGGCGGCAGAATCACATAGCCGGCACCCGACCTCTATGACAGGGTGCTGTGATCTGCGGCAGTTAACCCCTCAGGTGCGGCACCTGAGTGGTTAACTGCTGCGGATCGCAGCCACTTGTCAAAGAGATCGGGTTCCAGCTATGTGATTCCGCCGCCAGCACCCGCCTTCTGCATTTGTATTAAACATTAGTAATATTCATTGGTGACGCAGTGCGCCCCAACCGAACTATTAAAAACATTGGTGGCACAGTGCGCCCTCCACCCCCAGTGTTATTGTGCCCTCCGACAGTGGACTTACCTTCGAAACTGCTGATACGCCTTGTGTCGCTGAGTCATGATATCATCTAACAATTTTACAAACACTTTCAGATTCCTGATTTTGCTTTCCATCTCCTGATAGTTCTCCTTGGCAGCATGGTACTCTCTGAAATGAAACAGAAAAAGACAGTCACCATAGGTATAGGGCGAACTGATGTTAATCAGGAGCGGTGAGTGCAGCCAGCACCAGGAGCGTTACACTCACCGATCCCCATAAAGGAAGCGCTCATTATTTTTCGCTTCATAAGACACACCTCCATTTTCCCCCACTTTTAGGGGGCAAGGGGTGGAGTGAGTCTTATAAAGCAAATATGGTATATTAAAGGCTACAACTTTTGGTTACACAAATAACATTTGCTAAAACCATCTTGCAAAATGTTGCAGAAAAGTGAAGTAATGCAGCAATGCTCATTACAAAAAAAACTGCAGTCCAACCCTGTGTTCGTTTTTTATTCCTGTTCTCTGACGCACGTGACGAGTTGCCGGGATAAACATACCGTTGTGGGCCAACTTTATAATGGACTAGTACCAATATGTAGTGCAAATTATTCAGGTATCTGTAGGACAGCCATGATGTGAAAAATCTACGTCTGGCACAGGTTTAAAGGGGTTATCCAAGTTATATTTATTGATGACCTATCCTCAGGATAGGTCATCAATATCAGATCGGCGGGGGTCCGACACCCGGCACCCCCGCCGATCAGCTGTTTGAAGAGAAGGCGAGCGCCGTGCCAGCGCTGCCTCCTCGTCATTGTTTACATGCTGGCCGTTGCATCTGCAGCGGTGAGCATGTGTAATTACACCCAAGCCGCTCCATTAATTTCAATGGGACGGCGGGGGTGCCGGGTGTCGGACCCCCGCCGATCTGATATTGATGACCTATCCTGAGGATAGGTCATCAATAAATATAACTTGGATAACCCCTTTAACTCCAACGTTATGGAAAGCCTAGACCAGACCTAACTAAGGTGATATCACCGGGAGCCTACTTTATTATCTCTTCTCTGTTCCCATTAAGGTCACGTTCTGAGTTGATCTTGTCTCGAAGGCGGTTAATTTCAGCATCCAAGCTTTTCGCCGTACGGGAAACCTCAATCCTCTCAGGAAAAATCTGTTTGGCCTTCGAACTTTTTTCCTGTTTAGATAAAAAATAAATAAAAAACATATACAATAAAATGTAAGTAAACGTGTAGGGGGAAGGTTGGGTCATCAAACATGGCTGCCGCTCAGGAACGGAGCAGGAGCCATAGTCGGTGGGTGGCTGATGTTTTACATAGCAGACATCTGCCGGCACGGTTTGTGATGGGAGACAACTTTAATCACGGACAGTCAGGCTACGTTCACACGACGACATTTTGTCGCACTATTGTCACGCGACAATTTTTATAATGGGAGTCTATGGTTTCGCAATGCGACACCAAAGACTCCCATTATAAAAATTGTCGCGCGACAAATGTTGCAGTGCAGTTGTGCCCTATTTGTCGCCCGACAAATGTCGTCGTGTGAACGCAGCCTTAACCCCTCAGATGCTGTGGTCAACTGCGGCATTTGAACAGTTATTTACTGGGTGTTGGTTGCCTCCGGTGACCTTATAGACCCCCCGACATGACGAGGTCACCGGCGCTGTTCAAATGCGTAATCTCATGATCGCTGTTCAATTCTCTCACCAAATAGTTTTGATAGAAACTACCGCTCGCCCTGCAAAAAGGAGCCTTCACACAGCGCAGTTTATGGTCGTCAGAGTATGGTGATAAAGGCATAAAATAAACTAAATAAATGTGGCATATCTGTAATCACACTGCCCTGAGAACGTATTGTAGTTGTCGCGGTGCGGCTAACCACAGGGCACCCCCTTAGTAAGCACTCACGGGTTGCCGGTTTACCTCTAGGTCTTTTTCTTTGGCATTCAGTTCAACTTTGTGCTTCTTAATCCCATTTAAATGCTCCTTGAGCTTCTCCTCATAGTGTTTCTTATGACGCTTGCAGTTCTCCACTTCCAGGTCCACTTTGTGCAGATCTTCCTGGAATGGGAGAGTGAAAAGTTTGTCCTTGCTTTATTTATTTGCAGGCTCATTAGCAGCGCCATGATCTAAGGACTGCAGAAGACCGCGTCTTGTGATCTATTTGAGAACATGGCCATAGTCTCGACGTCTTCTGCTGTTTGTCTTTACAGTCATTACTCACAGTCTCCTGAAACGTCTTATGCCAGCAAGGCCTATTGCACACAAACTTATTCTCTGGGGGGGGGCAGGTGATGGCACTGGGGGTGGGGGCAGCTGATGGCACTGGGGGGTGGGGGCAGCTGATGGCACTGGGGGGTGGGGGCAGCTGATGGCACTGGGGGGTGGGGGCAGCTGATGGCACTGGGGGGTGGGGGCAGATGATGGCACTGGGGGGGGGGGCAGATGATGGCACTGAGGGGGGCAGCTGATGGCACTGAGGGGGGCAGCTGATGGCACTGAGGGGGGCAGCTGATGGCACTGAGGGGGGCAGCTGATGGCACTGAGGGGGGCAGCTGATGGCACTGAGGGGGGCAGCTGATGGCACTGAGGGGGGCAGCTGATGGCACTGAGGGGGGCTGATGAGTTCTTAATATTTTTTTTTTTTATTAGAGTACTTGATCGATAGAACACTCGATTACAAAAATAGTCGATAGCTGCAGCCCTAGATCATGTGATATTTTTATAGCCTATAGCTTTATATACCTAATATGTCTGTTTTTCTTTTATTTTTTACAATTTTATGATATGTTAATTATGAGAAAGGGATTTTTGACCTGTTGGGGAGGGAGCTGTACCATCTGCAATCTCTGTGCGAGCCCAGGTCAGCTTTGACCGCGGCATACAAGGGGTTAAAACGCCGGCATTGGTGTATGCACCTGCTCCTGCCCGATCAGAGCGCCGTGCATGCACTATAAAAAAAAAAGAGCTGGCCTCTCCGGTGGCCGGTACTGCGGGAGTACACATGGGCACACATGCGCAGCAGCTCCGTTCCCAGGCCTCGACTATCTGTGCTGCTGCGGTGGTCGCAACCATGGAAACGAGCAGTGTTTAATGTGATAGAAAAATGAATCCAGCCGGCAAAGGAGGCAATATGGACAATCACAATACATTAGTAAGTGCCTTGTATTCACTTCCTCTACATGATAAATGCCATTTGCTGATGTGAGATGAAATAAAGCAGTACAATGTACTAACTATAAATGGTAGGTAAAACAGTCTATAACGTGAACTATATAAGACAGCGACACGTGACAGCCCTCAGCGCGGGGCGGTAACATGAATTACTGGTGACGCACCTTCACTGGTTCAGCGACCTCAGACACCGAGCTGATTTTTGCTTTAATGTCCTCATACTGACGCTCGGACTCCAGCAGCACCGACTTATACTCCTCCATTTCCAGCTTTGCCTTCTCCATTTTCTCCCGCACGTGCTCAATGCGCTTCTTGTTCTCTTGCACTTCGCCCTCCTGTGACAGAGCGCAGACAGAAAAAGGGAGAAAACCCCGACTCTTCAGAAGTCTGCCGCAGCACATTACACACTACACAGAATAGTAAGGCCTCAAACACGAAGGTGCCGTGTTCTGCGGTCCGCAAAATAAGGATGCCGCCCGTGTGCCTTCCGTAAACGTTACAGAAATGCCTATTCTTGTCTGCAAAACCGACAAGAATATGACACGACCTATAATTTTTGCGGGCCACGGAACAGAACAAAGTGAATGGGTCCGCACCCGAGCCGCATTTTTTTGCGGAACCAAACCACGGTCGTGTGCTAGAGGCCTAACTGAGAATCTACATGTTTAATGGGACACTAAACCCTCAATTAACCCTGCCTGGATATTCTGTACTGTACCTAGTGGCAGCGATACATTGTTTCTCTGGGGGGCTACATAAATTTGACCTGTCCGCTCTTCCGACATGTTGGTTGGCACTCCACGTGAAGAAAATTGGTGCTCAGTGATAGGTAATACACAAAAATTCCTAAATGCAACATATTTTGAGTGCCGTGATATTCTATATCAATAAATACTTGCAGCTTCCGTAAAACAATTCTACAGCACCCTTCTTCACTCTCTGCATTGTGCCATCCCTCTGTTATTCCTCCAGGAATGTATGAATAAACTGACAACTGGGCATTACCATTCCGCATGTCGGCTTCAGTACTGATCGTGTCAATGTGTAGGGGATATGACCACACAAGTGACCGTCAATTCATTCCTAAGAACAGAGGCCTCATGAGTGTTATTTTATGAGGAATACAAGCATTTATTGGAGCAGAAATGTCCCAGGTCCTTCTTAAAGGGGTATTCTGACATGGTGGATTGCAGACGCTGAAAATTACTAGGTGTTTTGATGTGTTTGACACATTTTTCACCTCTGATTGCAAGGTATAATGCATGTGGAATAGACGTCAGGAAGGGACACGCCCTTTTGGCACATGGGGAGGTTAGAGAGCTCTTATAAGGTGGGCACCACCGGAACCATAGCTTCAAGATGCGCTGCCAGGTACAGGCTGAAAGAGCAGGTGGAAAAGGCGGAGAAATTCTTGAAGACGCCCGGGTTGTGTGATGCACATTCATACCGAGAGGTGTCGGAGCCATTCATTCACCCCCATATTTCACCGCTGAAAACAATGAAAGGCTATGGACACCTTTGTGCACGAAATATCAATAGCCCCAGATCTTACCGTAATGCAGCACATAATAAGCTGCACTTGTTTGTCTCTTTTCAAGCTATGAGCTAAAACGTTGCGACTAGTGTTGAGTGAACTTGTGTTTTCAAGTTCGGCGTACAAGGTTCAGGTTATCTAAGAATTCTGCTACCACCGACCATAGGGGGCAATTCAGACGTCAGCAACTGTTTTGCTGTACGCAAATTGTGTATCCGCAAAACACGGACACCGGCCACGTGCGTTCCGCATTTTGGGGACCGCACATGGCTGCCACTATGATAGAAATGCCTATTCTTGTCCGTGGCTGCGGACAAGAATAGGACACGCTCTATTTTTTTTTTTTGCCGGGCCGTGGAACGAAAGTGTGGATACGGACAGCTGCCATTTTTTAAAATTCTTATATTGTCCTGGATTTGGCCTGATGTGCTGCCATTGTTATATATATATTAGGGTTAATCCTGCAGCATATAAATCTTTTGCTAAGAGGTTGTGCATTGTGTGTGTATATATATATTATTTTTTTTTATGAGGCAAGGTAACCAAAAAATGGCCGTTCTGGCACAGTTTTTATTTTTTACAATGTTCACCTGACAGAGTAGATAATGTGATATTTTTATAGAGCAGGTCGTAACAACGTGGCGATACCTAATATGTCTATTTTTACTTAATAAAATTGGAAAAAAAAAATCACGTTTTTGTGATTCCATTTTCTGAAAGCCATATATTTTTTTTTTTTGCACGATTGTCTTAGGTAGGGACTCATTTTTAGCGGGATGAGATGATGGTTTGATTAGTACCATTTTGGGGCACCATTTTGATCGCTTTATATTACACTTTTTGTGTTGTAAGGTGATTTAAAAAAATGGCTTTTTGTTACACAGTTTTAGTTTTTTTAGCGTTCACCAGGCGGGTTAGCGCATGTGATATTTTTATAGGGCAGGTTGATACGAACGTGGCGATACCTAATATGTTTTTTTTTTTTTTTTATATTTTGGTTTTACACAATAAGGGCATTTTTGAAACAAAAAAATCATGTTTTAGTGTCTCCATTTTCTAAAAGACACATTTTTTTGGGCAATTGTCTTATGTAGGGGCTCAATTTTTGCGGAATGAGATGACGGTTTGATTGGTACTATTTTAGGGTACATATGACTCTTTTTGATGACTTTTTATACCATTTTGTGGGTAGTGCAGTGGGCAAAATTGTAATTCCATCATAGTTTTTCTTTTTTTATGGCGTTCACCGTGCGGTAAAAGTACGTGATCCTTTTATATAGATCAGGTTGTTAGGGATGCGGCAATACAAAACATGTTCAGTGTTTTTTATTTTTTAACCAATTATATGTGTGGATATAGGAAGAAGTTAGATTTTTTGAACTTTATTTTCTCTTTTTTTTTTTTTTTTTACAATATTTTGACTCAGACCCACTTGGTTCTCGAAGATCCAGTGGGTCTGATGCTTCTACAATACCCTGTATAGTGTACTGCAGTGTATTGTCATTCACAATAAGCCTGATCAGGCTCAACTATACCATGGCAATTCGGATGCCTGTGAAGGCGTCTGTCTGGTTGCCATAACCATCGGGACACTGCCACAGCAGCACAACGGCCTGATGGGGGAGGGAGCTCCCTCCCTCAGTTTACCCTTCAAGCATCGGACCGCTGCCACAGCAGAGCAGCAGCCCGATGGTTAGCCCCTTCCATACAGCAGTCCTAAAGGACCATGGAATGGAAGGGGTTATGTCTGCAGTTTGAAGAAGACTGTCAGCTGTATGTTACAGCTGACAGCAGAGGTCGCACTAGATTTTTTCCAGAAGAGTAAAAATACTTAACAACTCTGAGGAGTATTTTTAGCCGAGGAGGAGTAGGAATTTTGCGGTAATTCACATATATAATGCATAAAGGCTCACATAACGTTATGAGGCTGATATTTCTGCAGGGAAACCATTGCTAGTCTGCAGTGCAGAAATAAATGTAGACAATTTTACATTTATCCAACATCATACACTAAACATAAGAGCACTGCTGCCGTACACTGCGCCCACCTGACGCTGCCATACACTGCGCCCACCTGACGCTGCCATACACTGCGCCCACCTGACGCTGCCATACACTGCGCCCACCTGACGCTGCCATACACTGCGCCCACCTGACGCTGCCATACACTGCGCCCACCTGACGCTGCCATACACTGCGCCCACCTGACGCTGCCATACACTGCGCCCACCTGACGCTGCCATACACTGCGCCCACCTGATGCTGCCATACACTGCGCCCACCTGACGCTGCCATACACTGCGCCCATATTACATACACAGCTCTACCACATGCCCATTACACAGATAGTTTACTATATACACATTGCACACACAGCTCTGCTACATGTCCTTTACACAGACAGAACTACTGTGTGCACATCACACACAGAAAACTGTACAATAGCCTGGTTACACTGACATAGCCCTGCTTTATACACACCTTCCATACATAAAGTACCTCTGCATTCTCCACCAGCACAGTCCTACACGGAGCCTGTGTTCCCCTAACTCCTCCCACACACATGGCTGATCACATGACTGTGACATCACCACAGGTCCTGTAACAATCGGAGTGAGAGGGAGACAGTGCGCGCTCTATTGTGCACACAGGAGGAGTTACAGAAAATCCCTCAGATGACGGATTCTCTGTAAACTCACTGCTGTGCATAGGAAGCAGGCCGTAGAGCAAAAACGAAAAAAGATAGATAAATAGAACCAATTGGAGAAACGGTTTTCACAAAATAAATTAGTGTAAAAAATATATAAATTTTTTCATTTTTACAAAGGTGTCCATATCCTTTACCCTCAGTTCACACCTGAGCGTTTTACAGCACGTTCAAACTCGCTGTAAAACGCTCAACACATGAAAACCAATGCTTCCCTATGGCCCTGGTTCTCACTTGAGCGTTTTACAGTGCGTTTGAACACGCTGTAAAACGCCCTGCGCTCAAAAAAGTTCTTGAGCTTCTTTGGGGCGTTTTGTCGCACGTTTGCACCCATAGACTTCAACGGGAACGCGCGTAAAATGCGCGTTAAGTATAGATATGCCTTTTTATAATTGGTCTCCAGAGTCACGAACGCGCGTATGACGCGCGTTTCCTATTTCCAAAACGCATTGTAATACGCGCGTTTCACGCGCGACTAAAACGCGCGTATCAAATAAGCTCAAGTGTAAACCCAGCGTTTAATGTGATGAAAAGGTTATATAAAAAAAAAAAAAAAAAAAAAAAAAAAAGCAAACAGTTCCCTCTGAGGAAACACAATTTCTATTGGTTAAGGAAAGGAAAAAGCGAACTTCTGGGAAGGTCAACTCATGGCCAACCCTAAATATTGGCTAGTAATGAAGGAAGCGGCCATTAGCCTGGACTCGTAACAACCCCTTTTATCTGGACCCTCTGACTCCCTGATCCCCTGTATGAGGCGGGCGAGATGCCTCCTGACCTCCCGGAATAAACAGATCATTGAGAAAAAAACTATACCAGAGTGGATATGTCAATGGACGGCTGCTCCTCCACATTCTCCAGTTCCGTTATCCGCGCATTAGCTTCTCTAATCTGAACCTAAATGAAAAGACACCAAACAGAATAGTCAGAAAGATGGAGAAATGACAGAAAAACACATCGTCCAAGAGGCGCTGTCACCAATCCTGACAGGTCTGCTTTAACAACTACTTGCATTCTCCATGTAATAATTCTACAGCATACCTTCCTATGACTGTATGTTGCGTGGTTCCTCTATTATTCCTACTAAAAGTCTGTGAATAAATTACAAACATTCTGCAATAAAGGTCCAGATGAGTGTTACTAATTGGAGGGGTGCCCCTGCACAGTCTGACACTACCCAATCATGGCTGCCAGTGTCAGACTGGATAAGACCACACTTCCAACTGGTAACACCAAGCTGGACCTATATTGCAGACTGCTGACCATTGAAAAAAGTATTTATGAACAATAATGGAACAACACAGAGTCATAAGAATAGAGGCTCCGGAATTATTATTACATGGTGGATGCAAGTAGTTACTAAAACAGACATGTCCGGAGCGGGGACGGGTCCTCTTTAAAAGTTATGGAGACCTTAGTAAAAAGCAAAGTCTTAAGGGCTATCGACGCTCTTATAATCTTTTTTTTTATTGTTCATTCACTACCAAGAAGCAAAATTAAAAGGGTTTTCTGAGATTTTTTTTTTAACTGGTATCTGATCAGCGGGGGTCCAACACTGCTGATTAGCTGTTCGAGAAGACACGAGCGCTCGCAGTAGCACCACGGCCTTCCTGCGGCTTTGATTATGTCATGTGATATAACATTTAAAGGTCACGTCACGTGGCCTAGGCGCAGCTCGGCCCCATTGAGGTGAATGGGGCTGAACTGCGATACCGCGCACAGCCGCTATACAATGTACAGTACTGTGCTTGGCGAGCAGGGAGAAGGCCGCGGCGCTCACAGGAGCACCGGTCACTTCGCAAACACGTGATCGGGGGGGTCCTGGGTTTCAAACCCCCACTGATAGCATACCGATGACCTATCTTGACATCAGTTAAAAAATCCTGGGAAAACCCCTTTAATTATCTTTCTAAAAAGTCTTAATTAACCCTTTAAGAACTTTGCCATTTTTCACCTTAAGATACAGGACATTTTTTGCAAATCTGACTTGCGTCACTATTGTTTTCTCGTCACATATTGTACTTCATGACAGTGGTAAATTTGACTCAAAATATTTCATTTTTATTTATAAAAAAAAATAAAAAATTTACCAAAAATTTAGAAAAAAATTGCAATTTTCTAAATTTCTATTTCTCTGCTTTTAATACAGATAGTGATACCTCCTAAAATAGTTATTACTTTACATTCCCCATATGTCTATTGCCTGTCTGAATCATTTTGTAAAATTTTTGAGACGTTAGAAGGCTTAGAAGTTTAGAAGCAAATCACCAGAAAATTTCCAAAACCCATTTTTTAAGGACCAGTTCAGCTCTGAAGTCATTTTGTGAGGCTTATATAATAGAAACCACCCATAAATGGCCCCATTTTATAAACTACACCCTCAAGATATTCAAAACTGATTTTACAAACTTTCTTAACCCTTTAGGTGTTCCACAAGAATTAAAGGAAAATGTAGATGAAATTTCAGAATTTCACTTTTTTTGGCAGATTTTCCATTTTAATCCATTTCCTGTAACAAAGCAAGGGTTAACAGCCAAACAAAACTCAACATTTAATACCCTAATTCTGTAGTTTACAGAAACACCCCATATGTGGTCGTAAACTGCTCTACGGGCACAAGGCAGGGCGCAGAAAGAAAGGAATGCCATATGGTTTTGGAAGACAGATTTTGCTGGATTGGTTTTTTGACACCATGTCCCATTTGAAGACCCCCTGATGCACCCCTACAGTAGAAACTCCAAAAAAGTGACCCCATTTTGGAAACTAAGGTGGCAGCTTTGATGTACTATTTTAGGGTACATATGATCTTTTTGTGAGGCAAGGTAACATAAAATAGCTGTTTTGGCACAGTTTTTATTTTTCTTATTTACCATGTTCATCTGATAGGTTAGACCATGTGGTATTTTTATAGAGCAGGTTGTCACGGACGCGACAATACCAAATAGGCTACTTTTTTGGTTGTTTCAGTTTTACATAATAAAGCATGTGTCTCCATATTCTGAAAGCCATAGTTTTTTTTATTTGTGGGGCGACTGTCTTATGTAGGGGCTCATTTTTTTCGGTATGAGATGACTGTTTGATTGGTAATATTTTAGGCTACTTTCACACTTGCGGTGTGAGGATCCAGCAGGTAATTTCTCTCCATTCAGAATGCATGGGGATAATACTAATAAATACAGATTTTTCCGGCATAGAGCCCCGACGACGGAACTCTATGTTGGAAAAGAAAAACGCTAGTACCCTTAGGGTTCAAATGACTTTTTGTGATGTAAGGTGACAAAAAATGGCTTTTTGACACCATTTTTATTTTTTACAGTGTTCATCTGAGGGGTTGGTTCATGTGATTTTTATAGGGAAGGTCCTTACGGGCGCAGCGATACTCAATATGTATACTTTTTTTTATTTATTTAGGTTTTACACAATAATATTTTTGAAACAAATAAAAATCATGTTTTAGTGTCTCCATAATCTGAGAGCCATAGTTTATTTTTTATTTTTTGGGCAATTGTCTTAGGTAGGGGCTAATTTTTTTCAGGATGAGGTGACGGTTAGATTGGTACTATTTTGGGGGGCATACCTTTTTGATCGCTTGCTGTTGCACTTTTAGTGATGTGAGGTGACAACAGCATGCGCCCGTGCGGACTTCTTGGATCGGCTTCTTCAAGTGAAGTGCGCACGCGCCCTGTGCGCACGAGCCAGCGCTTACAGCAGCAGGAGGGGGAGGAGGGAGGGCACATACAGCGATGACTGCGGCCAGGCACCCTGCATCGCTGGACCCTTATATGTTTGATTGACAGGTTAGTAAAATCTGTTTTTTCACAAAATAACGCTACTAATCGGATAGATGAGCCCACATTAGGCATGCTAATGAGACCCTGAACGGCAGCATATGTTTAGCTGACAGGGCTCAAACGTGGTGACAGATTCCCTTTAATGGAAAAAAAATGAAAAATAAAATCAGTGTAACTTGTAATTTATACATTTAAATTCCTGCTCACTCTGGGCTTTGAAGTCCAGGAGGCGGTCCTATGTGATGACTGTGTATACACAGATAGCTGTCAGTCACTGATAGCTCCGCCTCCTGGACTTCAAAGTCCTGAATGAGCAGGAATATAAATGGATGAAATACAACCTATACTGAATCTTTTCCCATAGACCTATATATTAATCTGCTCAGCTCCTCCTGCTCTATAACATACTGCACTGCATTCTCCCGGTGACAGCTTCCCTCTAATGTCTCTGTGTTACTGACTGACTATACAGTAGTAAATGAACTTACTACCTTGCTATAGTTTACAGAAGTTACCTGTATTCTCTTCTTTGTCTCATGATGCTGGCGGAGTAAGACGTCGTTTTTCCTGATGTCACCATCGATGGAACGTACCCGGTGCTGAATGGTGGACAGCTGGCCAATAATGTCATTGACTTCTCTTTCCAGGTGGCTGCAGAAAACAAAACTGTTTATTACTTTCAATTCTACTGTACACGACACCACATTGTGGCCGTGCGTAGGAAACAGGTAGTATTTCATGCCGGCCTCCCAAATGAATAAGCGACCATATAACACGTAATCACACGACAACAGAACATGAGGATAGGAGACATCTTATCAAGACTGAGAAGCAAACGAACCCGATTTCCACCTCCACGTCACGGCTCAGATATCGGGCTCTGTTGTATTCAGAGGAATAATAGCGGTTTTTATACACCTGGTCTCCAACCGCGGTAAAGGCCTCTCTGCAGTTTGCAGGTGGAGTCCGTCTCTGCATTACTTCTCGAGCTTCGCTGTTACTCTGATGGGAGAAGACATCACAATTTTCAGTTACATCCAGCTGTTAGTAGCGCTAGACGATGCATACACTCCACCGGAGTCTGGTGATATTAACGTATAAGTCCCAGTGAAATCGTCTGCGCCCTACTGCAGGAAAAGAGAGTTTTAAACATTTTACAGCGCAAATCTACGCAAGGTGAGCAACTTTGCAACTAAAAGATGTAAATCTGGATTCTTTGTATAATGAAAAGGTATAAGATTTTCCACTTTACTTTCTGTATCAGTTTCTCTTTGCCCCCCTCAGTGCTTTATGGCAAGGGGCAGGGGTGCGCAGGGATTATAATGTATACTGTACAGCAAATGTATGGAGGTTACACCCTGCCGAACAATATAACCCCTGTTATGATGGATGGATAGATATGAGATAGATGTACATATATACAGTCTATACGGTGTAGACTGTATATAGGTATATGGGTATTATGTGGGCACATAGTCTACAACTAACGCAAATACAGTGCATTGTTTGCAGTACGGCATGCATTATACAGGACTCCAGAGCTGCATTCACAATTCTACAGGGCTCAGCGCTGAAGATTCCCAGTACTGCTTATATCCCATATATATGTAAGAACTGCACATTGCTTTTGCATATGCGGCACCAATGGATATGATTAACAGTACAGATACAGGAGGCGGGTGCTAGAGGCAGAATCACATAGCCGGCACCTGATTAATATGACAGGGCGCTGCGATCCGCGGCAGTTATCTCTCAGATGTCGCACCTGAGGGGTTAACTACCGCGGATCACAGCTCCCTGTCATAGAGGTCGGGTGCCGGCTATGTGATTCTGCCGCCGACACCCGCCTCCTGTATCTGTATTAAACATTAATTATCTTCATTGGTGGCACAGTGCGCCTCCCGCCCCCCGGTATTAAAAACATTGGTGGCGCGGTGCAACCCTCTGGGCAACTGGCAGAGGACTAGTCCTGTAGGGATCCCCCAGATAGGTAAGGAGACCCCTGACCATACAGAAGGAGCCATGGTATGTAGTACTAACGCAAATACTCCACCCAAGGGGAAGACTGTTCAGTAGGAGCCATGGCATGGAGTGCTAACACCAATCCTTCCCCTGAGGAGAAGCCCGTGCAGACAGTAACCATCGAAACAAGGGCTAGCCCAATACCCGAGAAGGCCATGCAGTAGTAGCCATGATATATAGCGCTAGCGTTAATACTCCACCTGAGAAGGAGGCTATGCTGTAGTAGCCACAAAAACCAAAGTCAGGGTAGACACGCCACCTGGGAAGGAGGCCCTACAGTAGTAGCTACGATCTCTAGTGCTAGTGTAGACACCACCTGCGTAAGAGGACATACGGTAGTAGCCATGGAGCGCTAGCCTAAATACGCCACCTGAAAAGGAGGCGAGCTAGAAGTGGAAACCGTATTCAGAGGCAGTGTGATACTCAACTCGCTTGGTAGTAACCACGGAATTCTCTTCTAAGGCAGATACACCACCTAAGAAGGTGTCGAGTATTATGACCAACCATGTAGTGTGGAGGTCCCACCAGGACTTAAAGCGGTGTTGTGGGGACACACCCGGGGAGGACAACGACTGCCATGACGGCACTCTAAACCAACAAACAAAAATGAAGGGGATAATGCGGTAGTAGCTCCAGTATCCAGTGCTTGAGCCCGTATTCCACTTGTGGGGAAGGACCGGGTAATAGTAGGTACCATCTCTTGGCATACGCCCCCCGTGGAAGAGGAAGAACATGATAGCAAATATAGTATCTGGTGCTGTGGGGTAGTAAACATAGTATCCAATGGTGGTGCAATTACTTCACCTGTTCATGTGAATACTGAACTTGTGGGAGTAGGTAACGCAGGATATACTATCCAGTGATAGAGCAATTACTCCGCCTATGGAAGGGGGTAATGCAACCGCCTGTGCCGTATCCAGTGGTCGTGCAATCACGCTACATATAGAGGGGGGTAATGTGACTGGCTGTACAGTATCCAGTGGTCGTGCAACTACACCACCTATGGAGGGAACACGACATAATGTACAGCGCCAGTGCGTGTCCGTGGAAGGGGGGGTTGCATGAAAAACATCCAGTGGACTTGTTGCACCTTAGAGAGGGTTAATTCTGCAGCACACTCAGCACTTGATAGTGTCGGGGTAACTTATTAATTATTTACTTTCCCGGGGCCGGGGGCAGAGCTTAGCAGGCTCCTGGAGAAGGGGGATGTCTGGGCGCAAAGATTTCAAGCTCGATGGACAGTCCCCGCCTACAAAACTGCAGGATGGAAGTTGCGACCTAGTAGGCTGCAAAGTCGGGGACTGGCGTAAGAGCAGGCCGACCGGAAGGACTTCTGGCTGGAAGAACGGCCATGGGATTCTCGGACCGAGGAGACCAGGGACGGGCGTCCTCGACACCCAGTAGCTGGATACAGTGGACAGCCCTGGAGGTATGAGGGAAGGAGAGAACACAGGCCGGTAAGAAACAGCATTAGGTCGGGGAACGGAGGGGTGGAGAGATGGGTCATGGGTCACCTTCTTCCGCTACTAGCACCAAGGTGGTAGTGTGGCTGGAGTGGAGAGGGGGGGGGGGGGTTCGTGGGGGGAACGAATGAACGGACTGCAGAAATGCAGGTGACCCCATGGCTGCGGGATGCAGGGGAGCTGAGCTGCCCTGGTCCACTTTCTCCTCTTGGGGGGGGGGGGGGGGTATTCGGGCTGTAAAGGGTACCGACACCGGCCTTCCTCCCCGGGTAAACAGAGAGGCCAGGGGTGTTTGTTTCCCATACCTACAGACACTAAGCTAAAACGGATTAGCTCAGTGTATGCAGGAGAGATATAGCTGCGAGGAGGAGCTAGCGCTTTTTTTTGCCTAGTGGCGCCTCCTAGTGGCAGCAGCAGCTATACCATTGGTGTACGGTGTCCTCAATGATACAAGCGAGAAAGTATCGATTGGATATTGATAATTCGATATCCAGTGCAACCCTAAAAGCTAATAAAGATCAGTGGTGTTCCGACTGCTGGGATCACCACCAATCATTAGATTTGGGGACCCCTTACCCCTATTTCCCCGGCCCCAAGACTGCACATAGGACAGGTTTAAATGAAGTGACAGGAATGCTTCGGATTGGAATTCTCGCTTTCGGTGACAAGTACTCATTACTCATTCACTGCGCCACCAATGTTTTAAATACTGAATGGTGGGGGGGAGGGCGCACTGCACCACCAATGTTTTTAATACTGGGGGGTCGGGGCGCACTGCGCCACCAATGAAGATAACTCACCCATTAATTCAAATACAGCCGCACCCGACCTCTATGAGAGGTAGCTGTGATCTGCGGCAGGTGCGGCAGGGGTTAACTGCCGTGGATCGCAGCTACCTCTTATAGAGGTCGGGTGCGGCTGTATGATTCACCCGCCTCCTGTTAAATTTGATTGAATGCGCGAGTTAACATCATTGGTGGCGCAGTGGCCACAGCCCCTCCCCTCCTCCTCTTATTGGTGGCAGCAGCGGCACAGGGGGGAGGGATACACTCCTTTTCTCTCCTGTGCTGCTGAGCGAACATGGATCGCGCTGACAGCAACGCGATCCATGTTCGCGATTCGTTATCGGCAAGGTTAGACGCAGATACCTTTGAAAATCCTGAATATCGGTAAATCCGATAATCGGTAGATCCCTATATATTACACCTGCCGATTTTTTTTCATGTTCATTAGCGATCATCTTCCAGTGTAATACTGCCACCTATTACCCGATGCAGGAGCAAACTCTCGATCATCGGGCAATCCAAATCTTTTGACATGTTAAAAAAAATTATCGTTTGCAGGCGGCAGGTCGTAGTGTCTAACCACGATCTGCCGCTGGCAAGCCACTATACAGCATGGGGACGAGTGATGGCACAGCAATCGCTACTCCGCATGCTGTGGAGGATATCGCTGCATGGACTGGCGTGCTAGCAATTGCCAGGAGGGAACGCTTCCCTCACAACCACATCGGGCTGTGAAATACACTGTTAGCGTCTGATCGGTGGGGACCCAGCCACTGATAATGCAAATGGGGTCCACACCGTATGGAGTGGCAGCTGGGCATTTATATCTCTATGGGACTTCCAAAGAGAAGCAGAGTGCAGCGCAGCGCTGTATAGGGGACAGGGAGTAAGTTTCCATCTTAGCACAACCCCTTTAAGCAGGTGCAGTAATGACAGACCTAAGGCCCCTTGCACACGACAGTATTTTACGGACCGTATACTGGCAGTTTTTTCAGTTCAGTATACTGACAGTATACTGAACCATTCACTTCAATGGGTCTGCAAAAAATACTGAAGTGTCTCTGTATGCCTTCCGTTTCAGTTTTTCAGTTTTTTCTGTTCCGTTTAAATTTAGACCATGTCCTATTCTTGTCCGCAAATCACGTTCAGTGGCTCCATTCAAGTCAATGGGTCTGCAAAAAAAAACGGAAAGCATACGGAAGTGCATCCGTATGTCTTCTGTATCCGTTCCGTTTTTTGCGGGAACCATCTATTGAAAATTTTAAGACCAGCCCAATTTTTCTATGTTATTACTGTATACTGTATATGCCATACGGAAAAACGGAACGGAACCGAAACAAAACGGAAACAAAAAACAGAACAACGGATCCGTTATAAACGGACCGCAAAACACTGAAAAAAAAATACGTTCGTGTGCAAGAGGCCTAAGGCTGTAAAATACTGATCCTGGTGGATAGAGGTCGTTGGGTAGTAGAGAAAATCCACATACCTCTATTAGCAGCACTGTCTCAATTCCTCTCATATCAATCAAGCAGTTGGCAACTACGGGGCTATCAATTTCCAAAGCGCTCAAGACAGTTGGATACTTTGGATGAACCACAGCTCTAAAGGCAAATACAAAGCATATATGAGCTCAAGTCTCTTAATATCGATATGCAAAGGTGGAAACAAAAACACACAAGTTTTGCGGCGATATTCTGAAAAAATGCCAAAGTAAACTTGTCTTTCAGGAATAGATCAACCTTAGCAATCTTTTTGCTTCGTTGCTCCAGGGCATCCAAAATGAAAAATAACACAACTTTGCAAACAATCATAGTTAAAATGTATTGTGTGCCTCCCTAGTACAGACTATTGCAGTCCCATCCTGCAGCTGCCGTCCCTGTGACTGTTCCCTACCTTTCCCTTTTCTTTCACTTATATAGCGCTGACATATTCAGCAGCGCTTTACAGACATTAGCATCCAACTGTCCCCAATGGGGCTCACAATTTTCAGGGGTGGGTGATAAAAATAAAAAAATAAAGCTGTTTCCAGCATTTTCACCATACACGATAAATACATTTATATTTTCTGATGTAGCAATACCAATCATGTTCATTTTTGTATTAATTAATTTTAAATGAAAAATGGGTGATTTGAATTGTAATACTTTATTATAGAAATTTTAAAACAATTATTCACTTTTTTTTTAATTTGATTTTCACTCCCTGTAGGGCACTTGAACATAGAATCATTGGACCGCTTATACCACAGACTGAAATAATTTATGACTGCAGTCTATGGTAAAAACAAAAAGGGTTCCAGCACGTCACTTACGTTACAGTTATGAGCAAGGACTGATGTCCGAAACGCGCCAACTGTACAGGAGCACGACAATTATGGGGATCGACTTGTTGTAAAACTATTTTACCACCACAATAAACTACTGGCTTGCAACGTAAGTCAAGTGCTGGAACCCTTTTTGCTTTTTCCTATTGCCAAGAGGTCTTACTCGTGTTCCGTTGCACCGAGGGGTAATTGCACAAGACAGGTGAGCTGGATACCCATGAATATTTGCAGTCTATGGTGCCCGTGATGTCCTACTAATCCCTGCCACAAGTAGGGCCCAAAGGATGATTACCATGGCAGGCCTGGGAGACTTCACAAAGAAGAACCCCGAGGCCGCTGTTGGCCATGGCATAAATGACCAGGACTGAATTTATCACGGATCCTTGTCACTATGCGTGTGTGTCATCTGTATTATAAAGCCGATAGCCGATATAGCCGCTGGGGTGAATCAGCTCCTGAGCCCACTTTATATCACCGGTCCATCATGATGTCGGAAATGTATGACAAGTGTCGCCAAGAGTTAAATATAGACTTTTCAGTAAGTCTACTAACAATCAGGATCAATAAAGAGTAACAGAAGCAGTTCAATGGAATCGCCCTGCTCACCTTCTGGAAACGTTATACATTTCATTGCGGAACTCATTCACAATGATCTGTGGCCTGTGACCAGGAGGGCAGAACTTTAGCATGATGCTCTGCAGCATTCTCTCATCCTGATGATTGTCGCAGCAGAAGGCCTGGAGCAGAGACTTCAGACAGCTTTCTACTGCAAGGGCAAGCTGAGGGTCTTTCAAACGAATGCAAGCCCCTAAGGCACATGAGAAAAAAAACAAATCAATGTGCACAAAGCTTACCCGATGGTGTCTCAGCAATGCAAAAGGAGCCCCAACTACTAACTCCTAGCAAACCACAAACCTAACGGTCCAATGGGCTTCTTCCTGAACCGTCTCTGCTTGTATGCCTCATCAATTTCGGCAAGCAGAGCAGGCACGTGCTGCCCAAATCTTCTCAACCGGTCCGTCTTACTGTCCTGCAACTCCTTTATCTGTCGTTTGAGGGCATCCACTTTCTGCTTCTGATCACGCTCTGCATTACTATGGGGACAACCGAAATTGAAATACTGTCAAAGCACAGCCACAGTGAAATTCTCGACTGATGAAGCTAAAAAGGTTCAAGATTGGAAACAAAGGGGGGAATTTATCACGCCCCCGCACTCCAGAATTCTGTCTTCGAAAAGATGAAATAAGCATCGAGATTTTTTTGCCATTTTGAGACTTAGCATTTTCGCACCACTCAATCAGCTCCTCTCCAGATTGATCACTGGTTCTTTTTTAGGCTAGTTTCAGATGAGCATGTGCATTCTGGGAAACGCGCTCCGTCTGTGAGAAGTGGTTCCTGGCCTGAACAGTGCGCCGGTGAAGTGAGCTCGCAGCATTATGATGATTTATGATGATGGAAACCGCAGTCTCAGACTTACTGAACGGTAGTCAATGAAAGATCGATCGCTCAGTAGACATTGCAAGCTCACTCAACAGGAGCAACATTCAGGTTGGGAACTACGGCTCACACAAGGAGCACGTTTCCCGGAATGAACACAACCATCTGAAACCAGTCTGAAAAAAAAAAAAAAGCCCCAACGGCAGTACAGTAGAGGTAGGCATAATAAAACTGGAGCAGCGTTTCTAGAAAAATTGTTATGCTATGGCAGCATCCCCTACAGGTCCTGTCCACCCCTCCCCTGGGTGTGCGCCCCTCCATACATACCCTTTTTGCACTCTTTCCACCCCCTGATTTGCTGTGCACCCCCCACCCTCCATCAGTCACGGTAGAGTACCATGTATCTAAGTGATCACAGTACGGAGAGGTCAACGCAAACGAAGGACTAGACAAAAACAAATAAAGCGCTAGCGCAGCGACAGAACCTACACAATGTTGTTGCGTTCTTCCTTATCCCTATAAAGGGCTTGTTGAAACTGGTTGATCTGCTCCGAAGTCGTAATGTCTTGGTCATGAAGTGCCTTAATTTTATCTTTCAGCTGATTTATTTCTTCCAGCCTTGCCATCTTTTCTTCCTCAGACACATTATCTGCACTAAAACAGGAGGAGGACGAAAAAGAAATGGATTAGGATGTAGTCGCCATCTGCTTATATACAAGGTGGCAGTAATATGTCCGAGCAAATGGAATTATTTGGATTGTTGATGTCTCACATTAGTGGCGGAAGTGAATGGCAGCCCCTCGCAGCTCACCTCCACAGGATTAAATGTATGATCGCTTGGGGCCCCACCAATCAGCAGAAGTCCCGAGCGTCATATATCATTTGTCCCATGAGTGGGGGTCCAGGCATATGGTTGGCTATAGACAAGTTGGGGGAATAAAAGGAGACCAGGCAGGAATCTTTATGGCAGTGGCGCGCCCTGTATGATTTATCTGTCACATTGTGCGAGACCCTTTTTTTGTTTCATTCCACTACTTAGCTAGCCTACCTTATACTGCAGAAAATCTGGCGCGTTTTACGCCTCTAACCACGCACTGTTTTCTAGACACTTTTCAAAACTGATCTTTAAGAATGTGTATGCATCTTAGACACATGACATTGGTACATCTGCCTTCCAGCTCGTTTGACGGGGGCATCGGGTCGCAAGTGTCCTATGTCTACCCATTTAACACTACACGTCAGCAGGAGGTAGTGTACAACTGAAAGGAGCAGCAGCAGACCATAAACCGCCAGCAGTGCCTTACAGCTGTTGACATGACGTTTCTAATGATGTTCTTGTGTAAGATGTGCGAGAGGCATGATCACCGTAAAACTCCTATTCCCCCGTAGGTCGTATGGAAATGAGCTTCTTGAAGTCAAGCTCACTGCGCCCCCTTCCCACCCCTTCACATTTGAATGGAGGCCTTTTGGATTTTTTCAGGCGCGATTGCATCCTGAGATTTCGCGCATGCGCCACATGATCTAGTTTCCGGCACCTGCGCATTGATCCCCGCTGTAGAATACTTGGCTTTGGCTGTATTTTTGCTCTGAGCAATTAGGGCACAGTACCCGTATCTGCTGCAGAACCTATTTTTTTCCTAATGGGTGAAGGACTACATGTAGATCAGTTCCTATGTAAGTACCTGTTTTGTAACTCATGGATGCGTCTATCGAGCTGCTCGGCGTCCCTTTCCAGACGTTTCAGTTCCATCCTGAACCGATTATACAAAACCTTAAATAAGAAAAATAAATTAAAGTAAATGAACCTAAGAGAAAATATGATAACTGTGCTGCGTGTATGATTTATTTTATTTTTATACTCCAGGACAACACCTTTTACGTCATCTATAGAATCCGCCCCTTTCTCACTTTAGAAACAACAAAAACGCTCATTGTCGCCCTGATCCATTCGCCTCGATTACTGTACCTCAATATAAGGCTAGGGCTACATGACGACAATAAGTCGCGCAACACATAGGGCACAACTACACTGCGACATTTGTCGCGCGATAATTTTTATAATGATAGTCTATGGTGTCACACCGCAGTATGACACCATAGACTATCATTATAAAAACTGTTGCGCGACATCAATGTCGCACGACACATGTCAACGTGTAGCCCTAGCCTAAGGCAGAATTCACACGTCAGTGGAACACGGTCCGTGAGATACCAGACTGGCATCCTGCTGAGTGCAGGAGCGCACGGCATCATTGGTTGCTATGACGCCGTGCGATTCATGCCGCCGCCGCTGTACAGTATTATACTCGTATCGATCATACAAGTATATTGCTGTACAACAACGGCGGCACGAAGCGCACGGCGTCAAAGCAACCAATGACACTGCGCGTTTCTGCACTCAGCAGGATGCCAGTCCGGTATCTCACAGACTCACCCCTCTCCAATCTATCCTTAAAGGGGTTATCCGAGTTAAATCAATATATGTTAGGGCAGCTTTAAACATTATTAAAGATACAATTCTAATGTATTCTACCGTGTTTTCACACAGTCAGTGCGGGACACGTGACCCCTGACGTCACTTACCAGGCTCCGGCGGTGACGTCTCATGTACAGGCTTCTCCCTGCTTGAGGGAGTGGCCCTGCTCTGTACACAAGACGTCAGAACCTTTTGTGCCCGCCCCCTCTCTCCCTGTATCTGTCTGCCTCGGCTCCTGTGAGGGAACGCCCATGCGCGATCCTCACCAGCGCCGGCCGCCGTGCTGACAGATTGCATGACACAACAGTGGGCACGATAACTTTCTGGCTCCGTCCGTTTGATCCACCCAGTTTGCCCGTTCCCCTCTGCGTCTGGCGATCCTCTTCAGAGCCCTGGCCGCCTCATCAAGTTACCACTGCACTCCACATCCGAACAAAGACCCCCAGGTAAAAAAAAGTAACTCACTGTCCATCATATAGATATAGCTATATCCAAGCTATATCTGTATCTAAGTTATATATACAGTATAAACAAGCTATATATAATATAGTTATAGCTTAGATACGGATATAGCTTAGATACGGATATAGCTTAGATACGGATATAGCTTAGATACACATATATAGATTTGTATATAGAGATCTATATATATATATATATGATCTATATATGTATGTCGGAATTCATATACTGATCTAGATCTTTATATACATCTATGTCTATATACTTCATCAATATATGTATATAGACATATGGCTTAGTAAATATATATATACACACACACACACACAATCTGTATATATGTATATGGAGATGTATAAAGTTGGGATGTGCAGAGCAGGGGGCGGGGAAGGTCAGATTGTTCACACCCACAAATATTCATGAGGGAGAGCGCAGGCACTGTTGGTACACGCCCCCTCAGCATTTAAACACAGCAATAACAGAACCAGGAAAAGCTGTAAGTATGGGGTTTTCTCTGAAGAAATCAAGCTTAACTAATGTACATATATGTCCTGAAGAGCTTTAGAAGGTTTTTTTTTTTTCCATAACTCGGATAACCCCTTTAATGCTACTACAATGCCTCCGCCCTGTGCACTGGTTGCCCATACAGTATAGAGTCCAATGTAAATGATTGTTGTGACCCACAAAGCTCTCCACAGTGCGGCCCCCCTACATCTCCTCCCTCTCCTCTGTCTACCATCCTAGCCGTGATCTACGCTCCGCAAACGATTTACGACTGACATCCACCGTAATCCGAACCTCTCACTCCCGGCATCAAGACTTCTCTGGAACGCCCTACCCAAAGAAATTAGGTTAAAGGGATCCTGTCACCTGAAAACGCAGTCCTAAACCGCCAGCAGGACCTTCAAGAGTACAGCAGTGGGATTCTGAGCACATATATCTTACTAAATTCCGATGCGGCAGTAGTAAGAAAATCGCTCTTTAATCCCCGGCTGGCGCGACACTCTGCCCAGGCTTGAAGTCAAGGGGCAGCGGCCTTCTTGCTTCAAGTCGCGGTGACCCTGCCCCCTTCACTGCGACTGACAGCTGGCTGTTCTGAGAAGCCAGCCGCATAAGCGCTGTCAATCAAAGCGGAGGGCTCGGGAAGAGGGCAGGGTCACCGCGACTTGAAGCAAGAAGGCCGCTGCCCCCTCGACTTCAAGACTGGGCAGAGAGTCGCGCCAGCCGGGGATTAAAGAGCGATTTTCTTACTACTGTCGCATCGGAATTTAGTAAGATATATGTGCTCAGAATCCCACTGCTGTACTCTTGAAGGTCCTGCCGGCGGTTCAGGACCGCTGTTTCAGGTGACAGGTTCCCTTTCAATCCCAAGATACACAGTTTTAGGCGCTCCCTAAAAACACATCACATCCCCTGATCTAACTCCTCTCCATACATAGCCCACCTATCATTTCCTGAACCTGATCCTCCACCAAACTCTCCACCGCACCCAGAAGCCCTTCATATATCGTCTGGTGACCGGCTCTTGCAGCTTTATATCTGTATCCCCATGGCCGGACCACTGTATAAGACAAGTACTTTTACCTTCGGTGTCACCCCAATCTCGTCAGAGATTGTAAGCTCTTGCGAGCAGTTGTAATTATTGACTATGTTATTTAGACTGTTTGTACATGAACCGCTGCGGAATATGTTGGCGCTATATAAAGATTATTATGTGCCCGTGCATAGCAGATTTGCATGCAGCGAATATGGAGCATTTTACAGGACAAGCAAAGTGAGATTTTAAGAAATGTCATCGACATGCTGCAAAAAACATCCGCAGCATAAAATAACCTGCAGTGCGGATTTTAAATCCACAGCTTGTCAATATATGCTGTGGATATCCACTGCAGATTTCCCCCTTGGCAACGCATTGGAGAGTATCTCTTATTGCATAAAACAAAGTCAATCTGAGTTTTTTCCGAAGCTCTCAGCATCTGGACATCCCATTTAAAGGGGTTAGCCATCTCACATTGGTGGCATATCACTAGGATGCCACCAACGCCAGATGGATTAGAGTCCCAGAGAAAGCACCCACACCTATTTCTAGAACCGTGCGTCCAAAGCGAAGAAGAGTGCGCTGGTCAAGCATGGACGCCTCTCCATTCACTTCTATGGGGCCACTGGAAACAGCTGAGCACGCTAGCAGGGCTCTTTTCTCAATTCCTCTTTCCTTTTGGGGGGCCTGCTCTGGAGAGAGGTGTGGGTCCCAGAGGTTGCATATCCTAGCCGTAGGCCACCCCCTTTAAGCTCTTGATTTCATTGCTATTTGGACTGACTTGAAACTGTGCAATGAGTTGTACCACTTACCTCAGACTCGTGGTAAGCCCGCTTCCTCTGCTGCATGCTTTCTTTCAAAGCAATACCCTGTGGTTTTAGTGTTTGGGCCTCGCTGCTGATGTCCTCCAGTTTCTCTTGGAGGGCCCGAAAACTTGCTTGAGCATCTTTCACTTTGTCCTCGAAAGAGAAAAAAAAAAATATCATGGTTAAGGACACGGGACGTGACTACGGAGTTAAGGTGGATTTACACGGCCCAATGTTTGGACCGAACTAAAATATAACTACCTGCCATTCATTGATCTTCAGCTCAAATTTGACCGTGCGCCCCTCCTCTGCAGCTATCTGCTCCCTGAATGGAAGGATTTGCTTCTCGGTTTCAGTAACCTAAAAAAAAAAAAAATAATGAGTTCTTTTAGAAATAAAGGAGATGTCTCCGTGCCTTTATATACACACACATCTACTACATCTGGCACGGGGACCACCACTGATCAAAAGTGCTCTAACCAGTACCGCCCCACCTTCTGTATCTCCCAGCTATGCACCCGGGTTTCTATTGACTTCAATGGAGCCATCGTGTGCACAGGCGACATTGCTTGGAGAAACAGATATCACAAATCTACGACACAAGGAATAATCTTTTTTTCGCTGAATATGGGAGATCATTTCACACCAATAAGGCTGGGGCTACCCTGGTCGACAGTAGTCGCGGCATGGATTGCTACTCTGCTCTCCAGTGTCGCCAGGTAGCTCTAGCCTAAACCTCAGCAGTCAAGTGATATGGGAGTTCCGTTTGACCCCTATACATAGGGAAGGGAGGAAAGAGTCTCACCATGGCCCAGGCCATCCTACGCTTCAGATCCTCCAGCCTTTCCTTCATTTCCCCTAATGAGGCCAGGCTTTTAAACCTCTCTTCTTTTTCCATACACATGCGTTTCAGCTCCTGAAGTCTCTGCACGGGAAGAAAACAACGCAGACTCTGTCAAACACATTTCACAATTACTAATGATCAGCAGATTCAAGTAAGGCCTAGGTCAAATTATCAATACTCAATCGATACTTTTGTACCCGGATGAATTTGATACCGGGATTTGCCTTTTACCGGTACGAGGCTGCGCTACTGCGGAGCCTAGTATTAGAGAACATGATCTACTCATAAGGAGTCTCTTCCTCCCCCCTGTGCCGCTGCTGCCAATGACGAGAGAGGGGTGGAGGAGGGAAGGGGCTGTGGCCACTGCGCTACCAGTGAAGATAACTAACCCATCAATACAAAAACAGGAGGCGGGTGCCAGCGGCAGAATCACATAGCCGGCACCCGACCACTATAGCAGGGCGCTGCGATCTGCGGCAATTAACCCCTCAGGTGCCGCATGTAAGGGGTTAACTGCCGCGGATCGCAGAGCCCTGCTATAGAGGCCTGTTTTTGTATTAATGGGTTAGTTATCTTCACTGGTAGCACAGTCCAGCCCCCCCCCCCCAACATTAAAGTCACTGGTGGCAGTGGCCACGGGGTCCCCTCCCCCTCATTGGTGGTGCAGTGGCAGCTTCTGATCGGAGTCCCAGCTGTGTAATCCTGGGCTCCGATTGGTTACCATGGCAGCCAGGACTCTACTGAAGCCCTGGCTGCCATGGTAAGCTCCCTGCTGCTGTGTGCACTATGCACAGTGCAGCAGGGAGAGTGTGAAATCCTATTCACACTGACAGAACTTTATTAGGGTGAATAGGACAAGGGATTAAATGATCCCAGGTTCCAGCCCCTAAGGGGGGAAATAGTTATTAAATAAACAGTACAAAACAAAAAAAAAAAATAACTAAATATTAAGTTTACATCACCCCTGTCCCAATTTTACATATAAAATATATAAATAAAACATATTACATATCGCCACGTCCGAAAAGTCCAAACTATTAAAATATAAAAAATATCTTCTATGCAGTGAAAGCAGTAACAATATCAGATATCAATAGCTGTATCAGTTATGTAGACTATGTATGTTCTGTGATACTGTACTTATGATTGTGTCATTTTCAAGAATTACATTATGTTACCCCCTTTCCCCTTCCTGCTCCCCCTATCTTTCTACAAAACTTTGTATTGTAGCTCATTTGTCTGCTCAGGACCGTTTTTATAAGTGAGTGTCTAAACTCAGGAACAAAATAAGAAAGAATATCGCTACTACTTATACTTATCCTAAAGTATTGTGTGAGCATTATACTCAATTTATACAGTTTGTATGTAACGATGAAAATGGTCTTTTATTTTATGAAACCAATAAAAATATTGTTACAAAAAAAGAAAGCAGTAACAAAAAAAAAAACTTGGAGGGTTTCAGACATCTGGAGACCCAACAGGGAGAGTCTTTTAGTTTTCTTTGCACATTTTAATGTGGCCTTGCTGTAATTTCCTGACCAGTGGTTGGCCCGGCACTGCTGTCCGGGGAAAAAACGCTGCGGAGCTGCAGTGCGGATATTGTGGTTCAGCCCTTCACTCTCAGGATTGGATGGGAACTCCAAAAGTTGTACACACCCCTTCCACCACCATATATATGCCTTCGCTTTACAAGACGGGAATGCCTTTAACAAAAGATGTAAAAGTCCATGGTCCCAGATTCACGAATCTCAAAGATGGCGGAAGCTGAGGCTGTCTAGACCAGCACCATACACATCACAGGGGCTCAGGCGGGATGATAAATCTGGTGCAGGGACAGACACTTTTCTGACTCTATACCACTGGTTGGCTTACTTTAAGACACATTTTTAAGTCAGAAATGTGGCAAAATTTGGATGCAAAATGGTGCATCTTGTAAAACAAAAAAAAAAAAAGTGCTGGAATCCCAGATCCGCAAAATTGCAACAATTTGCGTCACTATTTTAGCAGTTTGCAAAGAAGGTCCAGATGGGTGTTATCAGTTGGGTGTGTATAACACCCATCTGGACCTTCAGTGCAAACTGCTAGTAATTCATTCATAATTTCCAGCAGGAATAATAAAGGAATGACAGAACATTGTCATAAAAATAGATGCTCCAGAATTGCTATCACAAGGGGAAAGCAAGCAGTTGCTAAAAAGACATGTCAGAAAAACTGGACCACCCCTTTAAGGCAGGGCTCGACAAATCCCAGGCGCCAGGTCGCCATGGCGACCAGGAATTTGGTCCTGGCGCCTGGGTATTTGTCAGCCCGTACTCTCAGGTGCCCCGGCGCGTGGAGCGCCGGCCCCCTCATGCTGCAGCCGCCCGGGCTGGTGCATCCATGAGGGCGCACCGCCCAGGCACAGCATGAAGAGAGGGACTGACAGGATGGAAGCGCTCAGCGCTCCCTCCTGTCAGTCCCTCATTGTAGCGTGGCCGAGCTCTGTATGGTCCGCGGTACAGGGAGCATCTGTCTCCTGTACCCGGCCAGACTGACTAACATGAATGAGCCCTGCTTTAAGGAAACACTCTAATGACGAGAATGTACACAGCAGTGCTGACTGGCCGACTGCTGAGCACAGCATACCACTATACAGGGAAGCGCTAAGCACTCGCTCCTTACAACTGCCCCTCTATTCTGTGCCCCTCAATAACAGCCTCTTACCTCCACTCCGAAATTGATTTGATCATGAGTCCTGGTCTTGGTCTCCATGATGTAGGAGTAATCGTCCTTCATCTGATCCAATTGTGTTGCCTTCATAAAAAACTAGAATAAAACGGATTGAGCGGCTGTAACCCCAGGGAGGCAGATCACGGGACCACTCCAGTAAGAGGAGCGGCCGTCATACAGCGCACAGGACTACAACTCACCTTATATTTGTCATTTTCATTCTTAGACTGGAGGAAATGCTTGCTCATCTCTTGTGTCAGAACAGACACTGGATTGTCAACCTACGGAGAAACAGATAAAACTCCCAATAAAACCGAGACTAGAAGTAGGCGAAAAGTGACCTAACAGTCAGTGACGTCACCCCCCACCTCACTAGGTGCAACGTAAAACCACTACTCACTAGTTGTACTTATGATAAGGGAAAAACACTATACAAATACATTAAAGTAATGTGACAAGTGAGGAAGAAATCAAGATATTAAACATCCCAGGCATGCTCTGTGACCCGCGCCGAGAAGCCATAATATCACCTATTGTCAATAGTGGATCCAGTGTAATCTGTATTTAGGTGATATGTCATTTTAATACTGTCTGTAATCATAAGCAGATATGTTTTTCAGAGTTTTTCCAAGAGGAATAGCAAAGAAATCAAGATTTGCGTTGCAAGAAATATTTCCTGGGTTTTCAGCCTACAGCTTCTATGCAGATCTATGCGTCTCCATGGTTACAGACTGCAAACCAGACCTATGTGCTCTGATCCTATGCTCAATGCTCCCTTCCACCGTTCCTCTAGGTTTGCCAACATTTTACAAATTGGGAAGAATTGGCTGGCTAACCCCTTCCCGACCACCATACGGCTATATACGTTCAAGCTGAACATACCCCGTGCAGCTAGCACGTGTATAGACGTCATGGTGGATCTTTAATCCAAGCGCTGCAAAGTGCTTGGATTGAAGCTTTTCTCCCTGCTCTGCAGCTGTCACGGACAGCTCAGAGCCCGGGCATGCTGGCAAGGGACCAATCAGAGTGGTCCCTTGCCGAGGATCGCTCCGATTGGTTAGTCTGAGCAGACTAACCAGTCGGAGCTCTCTAGTGCAAAATGCCTGTTTCAGGTTGCGATCTCCACTCTGGAGATCGCAGCCTGAAATGTACTAAGTGCCCCCAGTAAAATATGCCCCCAATATAGAATATATGCCCCCACATGCCCCGCTGCCCCCTCCGTTCCTCCTCCTGGTTGTGCCCCCCCTCTGCTCCGCTCCTCCTGCTACCAGCTGTATTCAGCAGCGAGTGTTAGCTCACGGCTAACACTCTGCTGCTACACCCCAGATCGGTGCAGGCACCAATCGGGTGCGTTAAACCCCATAGATGCCGCGGTCAGCATCCGCCCGCGGCATCCACAGGGTTAAGAGGGAGGGAGCTCCTTCTCTGTGCCATCGCGCTGCTGCTGCGATCGCAGTGGCGCGATGGTTGCCATGGCAACCGGACGCCTTACTAAGGCGTCCTAGTTGCCAAGTACTTAAGGCTGATGAGACCCTGAGGGTCTTATCAGCCTTAGTGTAAATTTAGCACTGACTATACAGTGCATTGCAATAGATGACCATTGCAATGCACTATACTGTGATCAGGCCCACTGGATCTTCAGGATCCAGATGGATCTTGATAAGAAAAAAAAAAAAGATTGAAAAAAAAGTGAAAATATAAATAAATTAAAATTAAAATGAAAACAAAATAAAAATGGTATTTTCTCAAATCCATTTGTCATAAAAAATAAATAAAAAAACTACACATAATTGGTATAGTTACTTCTGTAAAAAACTGCTATATAAAAAATATCACATGACCCAACCCCTTAGGTGAACACCGTAAAAATTAAAAAATAAAAACCATGTTAAAAATGCCATTATTTGTCACCTTACATCACAAAAATTCCAACACAAAGTGATTAAAAAGGCGTACATCCCCCAAAATAATTCCAATAAAACAGTCACCTCATCCTGCAAAAAACGAGGCTCTACCTAAAACAATCGCCCAAAAAATAAAAAAACTATGGCTCTGAGACTAAAACATGATTTATTTTTGTTTCAAAAATGCTTTTTTGTGTTAAATGTAAAAAAATATTTAAAGATTTAACATTAGGTATCGCCGCGTCCGTAAGAATCTGCTCTATAAAACTACTACATGATCTAACCCCTCAAGTGAACCCTGTAAAAAAAACATTTATAAAAACTTTGTCAAAAAGCCATTTTTTTGCCACCTTACATCACAAAAAGTGTAATAGCAAGCGATCAAAAACTCATATGATCCCCAAAATAGTGCCAATCTAACAGTCACATCATCCCGCAAAAATGATACCCAACCTGAGACAATCGACAAAAAACTGAAAAAACTATGGCTCTCAGACTATGGAGACACTAAAACATTTTTTTTTGTTTCAAAAATGATATTGTGTAAAACCTAAATAAATAAAAAAAAGGTATACATATTAGGTATTGACGCGTCCGTAAGGACCTGCTCAATAAAAATATTACATGATTCACCCTGTCAGATGAATCTTGTAAAAAATAAAAACAGTGCCAAAACAGCCCTTTTTTGGTTACCTTGCCTCACAGCGCAAATAAAAATCATATGTACCCCAAAACAGTACCAATAAAACTGGCACCTTATCCCCTAGTTTACAAAATGGGATCAATTTTTGGGAGTTTCTACTGTAGGGGTGCATCAGGGGGGCTTCAAATGGGAAATGCATCTAAAAAACCAGTCCAGCAAAATCTGCCTTCCAAAAACCATGTGGCGTTCCTTTCCTTCTGTGCCCTGCGTGTGCCCTTTTATCAGTTTACGACCACATGTGGGGTGTTCCTGTAAACCGCAGATTCAGGACAATAAATATTGAGCTTTGGTTGGCTATTAACCCTCGATGTGTTAAAGAAAAAAATGGATTAAAATGGAAAATCTGCCAAAAAAGTTAAAGGGCTTCTGTAACCCCCCTTAACCCATTTTTCACTAGCTGACATTAGCTATTTGCTAATGTCAGCTGAGTTGAAATATATCTTTTTTATTTTTTCTGAAGTTGTCAATTCTGTAAAAAAGCCACTTTTATAATATGCTAATCATCTTCGCTACCAGCAAGTTGGGCGTGTACTTGCTGGTAGCCGCCGCATCTAGATTAGTTAGGAACGCCCCCTTCCTCGTTTGATAGACAGGGCCAGCGCTTTCTCCTCCTCGCACTGGCCCTGTCTGAAGATAAAATCCCGCGCCTGCGCCGTACCGCTCAGTAGTCGGCGCAGGCGCTCTGAGTGAAGGACGCGAGCTTTGCCGCGACTACTGAGCGGTACAGGCGCAGGCGCGGGATTTTATCTTCAGACAGGGCCAGTGCGAGGAGAGAAGCGCTGGCCCTGTCTATCAAACGAGGAAGGGGGCGTTCCTAACTAATCTAGATGCGGCGGCTACCAGCAAGTACACGCCCAACTTGCTGGTAGCGAAGATGATTAGCATATTATAAAAGTGGCTTTTTTACAGAATTGACAACTTCAGAAAAGGTAAAAAAGATATATTTCAACTCAGCTGACATTAGCAAATAGCTAATGTCAGCTAGTGAAAAATGGGTTAAGGGGGGTTACAGAAGCCCTTTAAATTTAGAAATATCATCTCCATTTTTCTTTATTTCTTGTGGAACACCTAAAGGGTTAACCCCTTAAGGACCGGGGGTTTTGGGATTTTTGCGTTTTTGTTTTGCGCTCCCTGCCTTCCAAAAGCCATAACATTTTTATATTTCCGCTCACATAGCCATATGACGGCTTGTTTTTTGCGGGACAAGTTGTACTTTTTAACGCTACCATTTATTTTTGCATGTGATGTAGTGGGAAACGGGAAAAAAATTCCAAATGGGGTGAAATTGCAAAAAAAAATGCAATTTCACCACAGTTTTACGGGTTTTTAAATTACAACGTTCGATTTGCGATAAAACTGACTGGTTAATTTTATTCTTCAGGTCAGTACGAATCCGGCAATACCTAATATGTATAGTTTTTCTTACGTTTTGATAGTGAAAAAAAAATTAAAAGTGGGAATTTTTTTATTTTATTTTTTTGTCGCCATGTTTTGACCCCTATAACTTTTTTGTAATTATGCGTACGGAGCAGTGTAGGGGCATATTTTTTGCGGGGCAATCTGAACTTTTAATTGATACCATTATGGGGTGCGTATGATGTTTTGATCACTTTTTATTCATTTTTTTTTAGGAAATGAAGCGTCCAAAAATGGCGAATTAACCATTTGGACGCTTTTTTTCCGTTTTTTATGTTTACCGTATGGTGAATATTTTTTAATATTATAGTATGGGCGTTTTCACACATTGCGACACCCATTATGTGTAATTTTTTTATTTTTTTATTTATTTTATTTTCATTTTGGGGAAAGGGGGGTGATTTGAATTTTTATATTTTTTTTATTTTATTTTTTAAACTTTTTTTTTTTTTTTTTTTTTACCACTTTCTTATAGTTCCCACAGGGAACTATAAGATGCAATCATCAGATTGCTATTCCCATATATTCCAATGCAATAGCATTGGAATATATGAGAAAATCGCATATTTCCTATGGAGCCTATTACAGTCATAGGCTCCATAGGAATACTATGTAGTAACCTAGGTTTCATTCACAGAGACCTAGGCTACTACATGCATGCTCGGCTCCCCTTGTGGCCATCAGGGGAGCCGGAGCACAAACCAAAGTGAAACTTTCGGTTTTGCGTGATCAGATGCCGTGGTCAGGATTGACCACGGCATCTGAGGGGTTAAATGTCCGCGATCGGCATCGCTGCCGGTCACGGACATGAGCTGCGGGTGTCAGCTTGATGAATCAAGCGTTTACCCGCAGCTCTTTAAAGTGCGGACGAAGGGCGTACATGTACGCCCTTCGTCCTTAAGAGGTTAACAAAGTTTGTAAAATCAGTTTTGAGTAACTTGAGGGGTGTACTTTCTACAATGGGATCATTTATGGGGGGTTTCCACTATGTAAGCCCCACAAAGTGACTTCAGAACTGAACTGGTCCTTAAAAAGTGGGTTTTGGAAATTTTCTTAAAAAATCTAAGAATTGCTTCTAAACTTCCAAGCCTTCTAACATCCTAAAAAAATAAAATGACATTTACAGAATGATGCCCCCATAAAGTAGACATATGCGGAATGTTAAGTAATGAATATTTTATGAGGTATCACTTTCTTTTTTAGAAACGAAGAAATTGAAATTTTGAAAATTGCTAAATTTTTCAAAATTTTGGGTAAATTTGGGATTTTTTCATAAATAAAGGTGAAATATATTGCCTCAAATTTATGACTATAATGAATTAAGATGTGTCACGAGAAAACATTCTCAGAACGGCTTGCATAAGTAAAAGTGTTCCAAAGTTATTACCACATAAATTGACACATGTCAGATTTGTAAATTTTGACCTGGACACTGGGCATCAATAAAACTTGGTCATGAAAGGGTTAAAGGGAATGCGTCATCAAAAAATAACCTGTTAAAATCACGTTTTAATCCTTAACGTATTTGCAAACAATTTTGGTGATGTAATTTTTAATTTTCAATGTCACTACCCATACTCAAGTGGGTCCAAATCCAGTGCTGAGCCACGCCCCCTGCACTGATCACATGACAGTGACGTCACCCCAGGTCCTTCGGCTGTTCAACAGTTCGGGTAGGTGGCAGCCGCCCCTTATGGATTCCATATGCCGCTATAGTGGAATCCATAACGGGATGCGCGACTTACCACAACCCGAACACCGAACAACGGACTTTTTTTTAATGTTCGCTCATCTCTAATGTTCAGCAGTCACATGGCCCTGAAGCAGCTCAGCCCCATAGGAGTGAATGGGGCCGAGCTAAGATACGTGTGGCGCTGTGAATGGTGAGCACAGAGAAGGGAGCGCAGGTGCTTTCTCAAACAGCTGATCTGTGGTGGTGCCAGGTGTCGGATCCCAACCGATCAGATAGCCATGACCTATCCAGCGGATACGTCATCAGTTATAAAGCCTCGGAAAAACTCTTTAAAGAAAAAAAAAAAACCTACAGTTTCCGCACTGGCCACTTCTAGGTCTGTACAGATCACTTTACTGCACTTATCTGCTTATGATTAAAGACAGGATTACAATGACATACCACCTCTTAATACAGATTACACTGGATCCACTATTCACAATAGGGGATATTCTCTACGCCCTCCTGACCTCTGCACAGGTCACAGAGCATGCCTAGAAAAATCTTCCATACAAGTCATTGAGTCCCTTCCTGTCCATTGTTTCCATGGCCCATAGGGCTGCCGTAAAGCATATCTCTAAATGCTGTTAACAGCAGCTCGGGTAATATGGCCGCCCCCTATAATCAGGTTCAGAAAATAGAATAAAAAAATCTACTATCACAAAGTAAAAACTATCTGGTTTTAAAATAGCAGAAACCAATTTTGGTGACATATTCCCTTTAGGCCTCATGCACATGACCGTTGCTCTGGTCTGCATCCGAGCCGGGTTCAGGTGCGGACCCATTCACTTCAAAGGGGCCGCAAAAAACGCGGACTGCACTCCGAGTGCTCCGTTGCTCAGCTCCGCAGCCCCGCCCAAAAAATATAACATGTCCTATTCTTGTCCGTTTTGCGGACAAGAATAGGCATCTCTATAATGGGCCGCCCGGTCCGTTACGCAAATTGTGGAACGCACACGGGCGCCATCCGTGTTTTGCAGACCGCAAAACACACAGCGGTCGTCTGCATGTAGCCTTACCATCATGTATTTATAGTCACATTACCTGGATGTTGAAATGGTCAAGGACTGCAGTGAGCTCTTCTTTCTTAGTGGAAACCAATGAGCCTTTAAAATAATACAAAAGTTTTCGGTAAGAAATAGTTGTCCACAGCAACGAATCAGAACATTTCCCTCCCGATAATCGCTTGCTACATCTGGCCATGTAAAGGGGCCT
Source organism: Bufotes viridis (assembly GCA_033119425.1). NCBI lineage: Eukaryota > Metazoa > Chordata > Amphibia > Anura > Bufonidae > Bufotes > Bufotes viridis. The sequence continues at coordinate 70,929,822 of CM065592.1, forward strand.
TAAAGGAGATTATCCGGTAAATTATATTGATGACCTATCCTCAGGATAGCTCATTAATATCAGATCCGCAGGGGTCCAACACCCGGGATCCCTGTTGATCAGCTGTTAGAGGCCAGCAGCTCCATGTGCACCAAGGTCATGTGATGCCACTGTATATCGGTCACATGGCCTAGTTGCAGCTCAGCCCCATAGAAGTGAATGGGGCTGAGCTGTAATACCAAGAACAACCACTATACAATGTACGGTGCATTGTAATAAATGTGACCAGCAGGTGGCAGCAGCAGACAACAAAGCCGCTTCCAGCTCATGTCAAGAATTAGCAGTGCCAGGAAACGACAGAAGCCAGGTGGTGAGTTTCCAGTGTTTCATCTGAATGAGGCCTCACACGCTGCAGAAGCAACCCTATTCACATGAACTGATTTTCGGTCACCGAAACATCTGCAACAAATCTGCTGCATGTGAACATAGCCTTATACAAAGAAGTGTGTGGTGCACGTTATTCGTATCTACCTGAGGAGCTTTTCAGTTTGTAACTGCGACTGCCATCTGTAGTGAGGCGCTGCTGCACAATAATGGACTCTCCATAAACCTCAGGCTTGAACGCGTCGTGTCCTCGGTTCCGCAACTTAATGGAGACATCTGCTGACCTGAAACCAAAGAGCTGACGTGTAAAAATCTGTACAAATAATCTACATAAAAAAGTACGACTAACAACTGTTGAGACATGTACGCTGTCTGTATGTACATGCCCCCCCCCAGTACACGTGTGTAACAGATGATACATACGTCTGTCCGTCCTTCACAAACCCCTTGATGGAGGTTCCTCTGTTGGTGATGGCAGCTTTTCCACCCAGTCCCACAATAAGAGCTGTCAGAACCGCGCTTTTACCACCTAGAGGAAAAATAAATAAAGGATCTCGTGAATGATTCTGAAATGTTAAGAGCCAAAACGATGGAAAAAAGAAACCTGACCGCTATGTCCTCTACAAGTTTACCATTGACATCATTTGAAAATCTGTCCCTGTCCCAAAATCCCAGGGCCCACCACAGTGTGTACAGATCTACGCAGCTCCTTAAAGGGTGCATACTATCCCCTTCAGAGATATTGTAACCTGTGACCCACACCTTGTATTTACATCCCAGGGCAAGACTCACAGGGAGTGTCTGTAGAACAAGGTCTCTGCCTCTCTTTTCACTCTCGTTGCAGCGAATATTATGGGTTTGGGGAGAGGCCCTCTTCCAGCACATAGACTTTGACTAAAGAAATGATTTAACAGGTCTTCATCAGGATTTGAACCCCAGACCTTCTGTATGGCGGGCAGAAGAGTTATCATTAGGCTACCAGACCTGTTAGAACGATTGAATTTTCTGTGCCTAAAGAAGTTGTGCACCAATTTCACACCATTTGGTGATCATATTTACCTGAGCTGGGTCCTGGCTTGTTCGCTCCTCGGTCTCCACTGCTTAGGTCCCTCCATTAAAACTTTCGGTTTGATGCCACTGCAGCCAATCACTGGCCGCAGCAGTGATCTGCTCACCTTGTGTCAGGTGACCATTAGACATGACTCAACTGGAGCAGCGGGGGCTGCAACGGCATCAAACAAAAAGTTTACATGGAGGGACCCCCAAGACAAGCAGTGTAGGCCGGGGAGCAAATGCACCTGGACCCAGCACCAGGGATCTAGCAAATATGATAACCAATGTGGGTCCCATTGGTCTTAGAGTTCTGGAAAATAGGGCACAACCCCTTTGAAAAGCTATTTTCTTGACATGCGTAATAATAAATAAATTATTGAAATGGAGGGGAAAAAATTTATCAATCACTATAAATAATGGGGGTTATTTAATAAGTTCATCTGGTGTAAAAATGGTCGCAAAGGGAATTTTTGCAACTATTTTAATGTCCAAGCGTCAGTATTTTGTCGTATGAGCGTTTTTACGGGATGGGGGTGTAGCAGGGGCCTGTCGGTTCTGGGAAATGTACTACCTGTTCACCTGGAAATAGGGAAAACAGGCTGACTGTACAACGTAGGTGTGTGCAGCAACCTGCAAGTTAAACACAGCAGCCCTATCACTTTTGTTACAATGTGTTAGTGTAAGGCCCTATTCACACAACCGTATTTTTGGTCCTCATCCAATCCACATTTTTTGCAGATTGGATGCAAACCCATTCACTTTAAGCTTCAAAAAAAGCATTGTTACAGGCATTCTTACAATGGTTCTGCAAGATAAAACAATGCAACACGGACATCACCCATATTTTTTGCAGATATGCATTTTGTGGACCACAAAATAAATACGAGAGCATTCAGACGACCACAATTATTTTGCCGTCCTCAAAAAATACGGATGACGTCTGTGTCATCCGTTTTTTTTTTTTGCAGACCTATTGTAACACTGTCTATTCTTGTCCGCAAAACGGGCAAGAATAGGACGTGTTCTATCTTTTTTGTGGGACTACGGAACGGTGTGCTGTTTGCATTTTTTGTGGCCCAATTGAAAAGAACAGGTTTGCATCCATTCCGGAAAAAACATGGATCGGATGAGGACCAAAAATATGGTTGTGTGCATGGGGCCTAAGGAAGATGTATCAAGAAGTCCAGACTGTTTAGGCAATTCTCCAGCTGTAGCAAGCTCGCCGTTGTTAACGGGCACGTATTTGTAGTCACTGAATGAAAACAGTAATTTTGCCATTCACAGACAGCAAGCAGAGATCTTGAAAACAGCAGGGAACTGAATGAAAGCTACATACGTTGCTCTATTCACATAACACAGGGAAACCCCTACGGCCTGGAGAGTCTATGATGAAGCAGACGCTCTGGTAGTAAACAGCACCAGGTACAAACCAGGCAGTGGTCTCCGAACCCAGCAGACGAGACACCCTATGGGTGCTGTTTATGACGGCCATCGCCTCACTTACTTCCATTGTTTCCAACCACAAAGTTGACATTTGGTCCAAACTGGAATGGCCCGAGCATCGCGTGACACATGAAGTTCTTCAAGGAAATGCTTTCAATGATCCCAACTTCAGCCGTGCTCTGTTAACACAAGACCAACGTAACTCACAAGGTTCTCGCCATAGGGAGGGGATTTATCAAGGGAGGCGTCTTCCTCAAGTTTACAATGCTCTCTCCTCTATTGAAAAGTGGGCATGGTTATGCAGAAAGGTTAGGGTATGTGCACACGGTACATATTAGGCGTACAGAGTCTGCAGCATAATCCAGCACCAGCAGAGAAGATGTGATTGTCAAAATCTGTGTGGAAACGGACTTGCGGTGGGGATTTTAAAGGCCATGTACATTCTCAGGGACAATTTTTTTTTACGATTGCATTTTATTTATCTAGAGGTAAAAATCATTTTTTTTTTAATTGGTCTTTCTTATTGAAGGGCGCTTTAATAATAAAAATATTGAGCCGTTCTGTCACAAGGGGTTAACTTTTTTCCAGCTGTGAGAATTGTACTTTCACTTTGTGCTGGTCATCTAATAAACCTTGGGGGAGATTTATCAAACTGGCGTAAAGTAGAACTGGCTTTGTTGACCACAGCAACCAATCAGATACCACCTTTCATTTTTTCAGGAGCTGTGAAAAATGAAAGAATCTAGTTGGTTGCTAGGGGCGACTAAGCCAGTTCTACTTTACACCAATTGGATTCTTATTCTTATCTCATTCTTATCAGTAGGATAACAATTAAGATAGAACAAGTGTTTACAAGGTCAGAGAATAAGGAGCTGTCAGCTGAGCTGCCTGATGGAACAGAGTGAAAATTCAAAGCCTGCTACCAGAGAATCTCAGGTCTGTACAGAGAAAGGGGCTCCAAAAATTTTAATAACGACCAAATAGAAAAGATGAAAATTACTCTTACGGGTAATTGGATTTACCCTACGCCTCCAATACGGCACCACCTGGAGGGTACACCGCCTTCTTAGGGACAGGAAACAACTGTGAGATCAGCAGATAAAAGCCCCCTCCCTTTTACCTTCTCCAGTTAATAACCCAGGACTCAGAAGTAGACGCCACAATTTAATAATGTTGAAAAACAAATAGAAATAACTTGTTCCAATTACATGAAAAAATTAACAGAAAATAACAAGAATCTCCAATAAAGAATAACTGGGTGGGAATTCCTCGTTCTGTTGTGGAGGCTAAAGGAAAATCCAATTACCGGTAAGAGTAATTTTCATCTTTTCCCCACACCTCCACAACAGCACCACCTGAAGGAATAGCAGAGAATCAATTGGGGGGGAGACTACGGCAGACAAAAAACTTTCCTGCCAAAGGACAAGTCTTCACTGGCTAAGACATATAAAATAGTATCTAAAAAAGTACAGGGGCTTGACCTGGTGGCAGCCTGGCAAATGTCGCCAATGGAAGCAGAGGCTCCCTCTGCCCAAGAAGTGGCCAGTGCTCTAGTGGAGGCTCTACGCTGGGTTCACACTTGAGCATATTTGATACGCGCGTTTTTGTCGTGCGTATGTGGAACCAGGAAACGCGCATCGTACGCGCGTTCGCGTGATTGACCACTGTGGCGTCAATCACAATACGTGCGACAATACGCCCCAAAGAAGCTCCTGTACTTCTTTGGGTGTAGGGCGTTTTACAGCGCGTTCGTACGCGCTGTAAAACGCTCAGGTGAGAACCTTGCCCATAGGGAAACATGGGTTTTCGCCTGTGGAGCGTTTTACAGCGCGTAGGAACGCGCTGTAAAACGCTCAGGTGTGAACCCAGGGTCAAACCTAAAGGAGGAGAAACTCCCTTCTTGCTATAGCAAAAAATGATACAAGACTTAATCCACCTGGAAGTGTTGCTTGCTGCCTTCCCCAGATTAAGTCCAAGATATTGAATCAACAACTGATTCGACTTTCTGAGGTCCTTAATTGAATCTAAATATTGAAGGACACATCTCGTCCAGGTTCACGCCCAAGTTCCGGAACAACCAGAAACCACCTGGGAACAAAAGGAAGGAAGAGAGATTTCTTGTTGACAATTTTAGGAAGGAACTCAGGAGAATGCCTTAAAACAATTCTATCTTCAAAAACGGTCAAGTAAGACGGTAACATTGAAAAACCCTAAATCTCCCCGACTCTCCTAGGTGGTGTAATAGCCAACAAAAAAGCTGTTTAAGTGTTAACATTTTTAAAGAAACTTCACTGATAGGTTCAAAGGGGGGGGGCACACCAAAACAGAAAGGACCAGATTCAAGTGCCAATGAGGAACACAAGACCTGAAAATAGGGCGTATTCTACTTACACCCTTGAAAAATCTACTAAGTCCAGATTTGCTCCATGAAGGCACTCAGTGCTGCCACCTGACCCTTCAGAGTACTTACTCTCAGATCTTTTGTCCAGGCCCGATTGCAGGAAGTCTAAGATCAACTTCATATTTGGAGGCATAGAGGGGTCCTAGGCATCGTTAACAAACAGCAAAAAAGCCTTCCAAGATCTCAAATAAATCTTCGAAGTCACTGGTTTTCTGCTGTGCATTAGCATGTTGATGACTGCATCTGAGAGACCCTTCTTCTTCAAGATGGCCCTCTCAACCTCCAGGCCGTCAGACGGAGCTGAGTAACACTGGGATGTTCCACCGGACCCTGGGACAAAAGACCTGAGAGCAGAGGAACAGTCCAATAACCTGCTCGTGCAAGACTCCTGAGAACGGGAAACAAGGCCTCCTGGGCCAGAAAGGCACTATCAGGATGACCTGGGCTCCTTCTTCTATGGTCTTTGTCAGCACCTTGGGAATTAGTGAGAATGAGGGAGCGTAAAGGAGACCTCTGGGCCACGGAATCGACAATGCGTACACTTGCAAAGGCGATCCCGGAAAGACAGGGAGTAGACTTTTCCACCTTCTTGTTTTTCTTTATTGTGAATAAGTCAATCTTCGGAAGTCCCCATCTTGCACAAATCTGTTTGAACACTGCCTGATTCAGACTCCATTCCTCCTCTCTTAAGCTTTTCTCTGCTCATAAAGTCCGCCACTATATTTTCTTTTCCTTTTACGTGAATGGCTGATAGGGAGTTTAGATTCTCTTCGGCCCAAATAAAAATCTTCCTCGCTATTACAGAGAGAGAGCGCGACTTCTCATTCCCCCGTTTGTTTAGATAAGCCACTCTCGTGGTATTGTCCGATAGTATCCTTACGTGGTTTTGCCGTACAGAGGGAGCAAAGGTCTTTAGGGCCTGCCAAACTGCACTTAACGCCCGCATGTTGGAAGATGCATGCTCCAGACTTCCTTGCCACATCCCTTGTCTAACAGCATTGTTCAAGTGTGCCCCCCAAACTTGCTTGCTCGCATCGGTTGTAATTACTAGCTGATCTGTGTGTCGCTACTCCACTTCCCGGGACAGATTCTTCTGGCTGACCCACCATGTTAGAGAGATCTTTACATTGGCCGGAATACTTATTCTTTTGTTCAGAGACGTCTGCTTCCTGTCCCAGAACTGTAACAGAAAAGAACTGAAGGACTCTCGAGTGGGCCTGTGAGCATTTCACTGATGGAATGGTGGATGTTATGACCTCCCTGATAGGGACCTTGTTCATCCGTTGAAACTTCAGCACTCTCTAAATCAAGACCTCCTGTTTTCCTAAGGGGAGAAAAGACGACATTCGCTGAGAATCCAGAAGACCTACAAAAAATATCCTCTTCTGATGAAGACTCGACTTCTGAGTGTTTATAATCCAACCCAGATCCGATAGGGCGCTTACTACTGTCTGAAGATGAACAAGCAGGTGCTTCACTGTTGGAGCTGCGACAAGGAAGTCATCCAAATAAGGTATTTACAAAATCTCTGCCAGATGAAAAACCTTGATACATCTGCTATGATCTTTGTAAACATTATCGGTGCAGAGCACAGACCGAAAGGGGGAACTTGAAATTGGAAATGATGTAACTTCCCTTGGAACCATACTGCCATCCTCAAAAACTTCTGATGATCCACATGAATCGGGACATGGTAATAGGTATCCGAAAGATCTATCGTCACCATGAAGCAGTCTCTTGACAGCAGATTGGTTACGGACTTCACTGTCTCCATTTTGAATCTTTTGTACCCAATGTACCTGTTTACATTTCTGAGATTTATAATAGCTCGGAGGGTAACGTCTTGCCTCTTGACCAGAGAAGTTGATGAGTAAAAGCCCTTTCCTTTTTCTTCTGGAGGAACCTGCACTATTGCTTTGTTCTGCAAAAGCAGAGATATTTGCAGATCCATTGCTTTCTGGATTTCTCCCTTCAACTTTGCATTTTCTAGATATTTGTCGGGAGGGACTTCCAAGAACTCTAGACGGTAACCGGAGGTTATGGTTGAGAGCACCCAAGGAGAGATATATATTCTCCCAAGCCGATACGAACTGACTTAGCCTCCCCCCCACCGGACTTCTGGCGTCATTGGGAGGAAGGACGGGAGGACTTGTCAGGGTTGAATAGGAATCCTCTATACTTTCCCTTGGAGAATTAGCAGGTAGAATTGGACTCCTCCTGGTTAAATCTAGAATGTTTTTGGGCGGTGAAAGGAGCGCCTCTGATGAAAGAATTTAGACTCTGTAGGAAACCCCTTCTTCCTGTCAGAGGCTTTCTCCAAAATATCGTCCAAATATGTACCAAAATCTCGATCGCCTTCAAAAGGAAGCGAGCATAATCTATTCTTAGACGCTGTATCCCCTGACCATGACCTTAACCAGACAGCTCTGCGGGAAGCGTTAGATAATGCTGCAGTCTTTGCCGATAGCTTAACAATGTCTGCTGAGGCATCCACAAGAAAATTAGAGGCTTGCTTCAAAATTGGAATGGAAGCAAGGATGTCCTCTCTGGGAGTTCCAGATTCAATGTGCTCCTCGAGTTGACCCAACTATAAGGACAGAGCCCTTGCCGTGTAGGTGACCGAGATTCCAGGTCTTAACATGGCCACTCCAAGGTCTTTTTAAGCAAAGATTCGCATTTCTTGTCCATTGGGTCTTTCAGCAGCCCCAGGTCCTTAAAAGGCAGAAAGGATTTTTTGGAAATCCTCGTCAACGGAGCATCAACTTTTGGAGCCTTATCCCAGGAACTTGAATCCTCTTCAGAAAAGGGATACTTCCTCCTAAACATTTCATATGCGGACTGCCTCTTTTCAGGATTCTTCCACTTGTTTTGAAAAAGAGTCTTATTATTACTAAGTACAGGAAAAACCCATCTTTTCCTGTACGCCAGTTCCAGAAACATATGGTCCAGGACTGAAAGGGGCTCTTTGGCTTCTTCCAAATTAGATTAAATCTTTAGAAGAGATTCAGTATCTTCGATAGAACAAAGAGGACGCCCCAATGTATTCTCAGAGATACTTGAGTCCGTGTCTGAAGAAATCTTCCCCTCATCTACATCAGAAGCCTGATCTTCCAGTACCACAGCTCTAGAAGTGGAGGCTTCAACAGCGTCACCAACTTCCTCCGTAATTAAGGATCTTAGGCTTTCCACTAGAGAAGGGGTTTCTTCAGAGACCACTTTACTAATGCATTTAGGACATAGTGATTTTTCAGAAGCCGCTAGCGCTTTTTTACATATAGAACATCTCCTCTTCTGAGACAGCTCCCCCTTCACAACATAAAGAGAGGGGGGAGCCCCATTAGTAAGATTTTGGCCTCATGCACACGACAGTATGTATTTTGCGGTCCGCAAAAAATACGGATGAAGCCCGTGTACATTCCGTATTTTGCAGAACATAACAGCTGGTCTCTAATAGAACAGTCTTATCCTTGTCTGTAATATGGACAATAATAGGACATGTTCTATTTTTTTTTGCGGAACGGAAATACGGAAACATTTTTTTTTGCAGACCCATTGAAATGAAAGGTTCCATATACGGTCCACAAAAAAAACGGAATGGAAACGGAAAGAAAATACGTTTGTGTGCACGAGGCCTAAGGAGCTTAAAGGGGTTATCCCAGGACTAATGTAAAAAATGGAAATCTGCCATCAGTACATGACAGTCTCTTTATAACAAAGCTAGTACCTGTCCTGTACCTCACATGGATCCAGAGATCTCCACATTCATTGCTCTGCTAGATTTATATTAAGCTGACAGCTCAGGGGAGTGTCTTTTTTTGCTGCAGCTCAGGGGGCGTGCCCATGGTCTCCCTATCACAGCTCAGGGGGCGTGTCCATGCTCACCCTATCACAGCTCAGGAGGCAGACAAAGGATGAAACTGAGCATGTGCGGCCTTCTCAGTAAGCAGGACAAAGAAATAAGACAAAAACAAACAGCAGGTGGCGCCATACAGATACATTTTATTGAATAACTCAGTGGCTATGCAAAATTTTTAATTACATGCAATTACAAAAGTATTCAGATCCAGGCGCTGGTTTGAAAACTGTAGAATATTTTTCGTGGGACAGACCCTTTAAACAGAGAGCTGTCATCCAGAAAGAGGATAAGCCAAGACCCACAGTGCACTAGGAAGGGAGCAAAGGGCAGAAAAAAGCTATCATAACAATCCTAAAGGAGGAGGCTTACCGGGCTGGGGGTGTCAGTGGTTTTGTGGGAGGGCTCACTTTGAGCTTGCACAGCGACATGCTGCCAGACAAGAACGCACGCAGCACCAACCACGAAGAACCTGAACACACTCCTCCGGCATTCTCCCTTATTGAATTGTACTTTCTGGAGCGGCGTGATGACGTCCAGAGCAGCGCGACACCCACGTCAGCATCATCCAGCCGCACTGGAGACTGCAGGAGCGCTTCCTCGCCCTTGGGAACGCCCCTGACAACCGCACCATACGGTTCCCGCCTGGGGACACGGAAATTAAGCCCGGGGTAGCCAGCGCATGCTGGACTTACACCAAGAGGTGGGAGGAGCGATTCCACCTTGCTCCACGATTTCCCCTCCTGCAGCGGCCCTCCGGACTTAGGCTACTTTCACACCCGTGTTTTGGGCAGATCCATCATGGATCTGCAAAAACAGATCCGTTACAATAATACAACCGCGTGCATCCGTCATGAACAGATCCGTTTGTATTATCTGTAACATAGCAGATCCGTCATGAACTCCACTGAAAGTCAATGGGAGACGGATCCGTTTTCTATTGTGCCAGAGAAAACGGATCAGCTCCTTTTGACTTACATTGTGTGCCAGGACGGATCCGTTTGACTCAGTTTCATCAAGTGGACAGCAAAACGCTGCGGGCAGCCTCCAGAGCGGAATGGTGACTGATCGGAGGCAAACTGATGCATTCTGAGCGGATCCTTTTCCATTCAGAATGCATTAGGGCAAAACTGATCTGTTTTGGACCGCTTGTGAGAGCCCTGAACGGATCCCACAAACGGAAACCAAAACGCGAGTGTGAAAGTAGCCTAAGCCGGGAGAACAAACCTAAAGGCCCTGCGCTGATCCACGCTGAGAAGGTAAGAGGGAGGGGGCTTTTATCTGCTGATCTCAGAAGGCGGGGTACCCTCCAGGTGGTGCCGTGGGGAAAAATGATTTTAGCTCAAAATAAGTAAAATGCAATAACCAAAAAAATAAATTAAAAAAATGCCTCCAAGGTGTCCATAGCCTTTAAAATCTTCAGCATGTCACCAATCAGTGCTAGGGGTGCGTCTTACTGACAATGGCAATGCAGGGCTGTCAGTTTATTCACTTGTTTCCAGGAGGAGTAAAAGAGCATTGGATCAGTGCAGAATTCTACATAAAAACGAATGTTACTCCACGAGAAGTTCAAGAATTTGCTAAAGCAGACATGTCAGGGGAGGGTACGGTCACATATGCATTTACAAACCCAGCAGGCATGTCCAAACTGCGGCCCTCCAGCTGTTACAAAACTACAAATTCCAGCTTGCCTTAATAGCTGTAGGCTATCCAAGCATGCTGGGAGTTGTCGTTTTGCAACAGCTGGAGGGCCTCAGTTTGGACATGCCCACTTTAAATGGATAACGCCGCAGATGGACGGATCCCCAACGGCTATAATGGGATTCTGGCTGCTTTCGGGGGAAACGCTGGCTTTCTAATGGGCGCACCTCATCTTTGTCCGTCCGAAACCAGACATTTACACCAGAAAGCGGCCAATGAGGATCCAGCCGTGCCCGGCATTATCCAACTAGGGCGCATCCGGTCCATTCCGGCAGGCTGTTTATAAAATGACGTGAGGAAGAAGCATGTAAGACGAGGGCCGGTACTCACGGACTGAGATCCACCGTTCACAGCGGAGGTCCTGCCTTCCTGCTCATCGTCCACTCGCGCTTTCTTCCCGGGCGTGCCCAGGGGGTGGCTCGACTCCTTTCTTTTCACCATTGCTCATTTAGCAATAAAAAAACAGCTATAAAAAAATCTGCAAATGATAAGAGCACAAGGGGTTACTGCCGGCGGCTTCCTCCTGGGTACAGGCCAGCGCGCAGCATGCGCCATACACGCTTTTCGCGAAAGCTGCAACAGATCCAAAACGAAAGGAAGCCTTTATGTACCTCCTACCTGCCGGACCGGCTCTGAACACTGGTAAATAAAGCAAGCGGCGAACGCTACGCACGTAGGAAGTGCGAGTCCTGCCACGTGTCTCAGCAGCGCCCCCTTCCCCCAGCAGCAGGTCCCACCCACAATCTCCCTGCACTAGTAGATCTTCATCCCTCCCTAGTAGTAGCAGCAGAGCCCAGGTTCCTCATCCTCCACATAATAGCCCTAGTACCAGCAGATTGTCTTCCCTTCCTAGCAGTAAAAGAAGGAATCCTAAATTTCCCAGTAGTAGCGGCAGCAAGTCCTCCCTAAGGCCCCATTCACACGTCCGTAGTGTGTTGCGGATCAACAACACACCTTGCCGCCAGCCCTATAAAGATGCCTATACTAGTCCGCAAGTGGTCTATATTATTGCGGAGCCGCCGGCTGGAAGATTGGCGGCGCGCTCCGCAAACGCAGATGCGGAGAGCACAGTGTGTGCTCTCCGCATCCATCACGTCCCAATTTAAAATGAATGGGTCCGCACCCGTTCCGCAGATTTGCGGACATGTGAATGGGGCCTTAGCAGAGCATCTCTCCTAGCAGTAAAAGCATAGATCCTCCCATAATGCCCTTGTACTCTAAGATTTTCTTCCCTCCCTAGCAGTACAAGCAGGGATCCTTCCCCAGTAGTAGTGGCTGAAAGTAGTCCATATAATTCCCTGTACTAGAAGCAGCAGGACCCCCCTATAACCCCCCGTACTAGAATCTCTTCATCTCTCCCTAGTAGTAGAAGTAGGGATCTCACACTTACCCAGTAATAGCGGCAGCAGGACCCCTCTATAACCCCCTGTACTAGTAAATCCTCATCTCTCCCTAGTAGTAGAAGCAGGGATCCCACACTTACCCAGTAATAGCGGTAGGGGGACCTCCCTATAACCACCTGTACAAGTAGATCCCCCACTTCCCCAGTAGTAGTAGCAGCAGGTCTTCCTTATAATCCCCCTGTACTAATAGTAGTAGCAGCACCCCCCTTCCTCTAATAGCATTGATAGCGGGGTCTCTGGAACCCCCGATTTCTCACTGTATTTGTGACAGCAGTGCCAGGCGGCATATACTCCACACAGCGCCCTCTGCTGGCCGGCAGCTACACCTCATTCCATAGACTCTTTTCACACTGGGCTATGCAGTCTTCTGTGCGGCATCCATCACCCATAGGTGGGTGACACACATTTCTACTGGATGGGACCCCTGATGGCGGCACAGTAGAGGCCACGATGCCAGTACTTAGACCCCTGTGGGTCTGTTTAATTTCTGCAGCGGCTGCTTTCGCGGTGCATATGGTAACTGATGGCTGCTGCAGGCGCTTGCAGCCGCTGGGTGCACTCCCCCCGTGACCACACCTGCAGACACATGATGTCATCAGTGACAGCGCCACCCAGCAGCCAAATGCAGGAAGTGCAGGGAGGAAGACCCAGTCTCCAGGGCGGCATTTGTCTTGTAGCCCTGGCAGTAGTACGTCAGATAGGCGACATATAGCACGAAACCAGCGCCCACCATGCTGCTGCAAAAATACAACCCCCCAGCATCACCTGACAGCATGAGGGTCACGCCCGACCTCTATCAAGACTCTGAATCTGAAACATTTCGCCCTAGTCAGCTGCAGACATTACACAGCCGGACCGGGCTTAAAGGGGCAGTTTAATGTGATGCAAGGACAATCTTCTTAAAGGGATTGGTGACTTTCTTCAAACTTAACCCAAGAAACTGTTCAGTGTCCCCCCCTGCCTGGGATACAGCCCATAGTTTTTTTTTTTTTTTTAAAGGCAGTTTCCATTAGTATTAAAAAAATGTTTTATATATGACACACAATGGGTTAAAAATAAAAAATAAAATATATAAAATAAAAAACTCTGATCTGCTGCCGCTAATCACCAGTGCAACCGATGTCCGGTTCAGCGGGCATCGCATGGGGAGGCGGGACCAGAATGACAGCGGTGGGCGATGGGGCAGGCAAATTTTTTTTTTTTTTTTATATTTGTAATACATTTTGGGGCACAGGTAAAAATCTGTTCTGCAATTTTCTGGTATTATTTGAATTTCCATTTTTAACAGCTCTGCTTGCCTGTCAGTGAATTGAAACCTTATTTGGACCCAGAGGGCAGAAGGCTTGCACAAATCACTGTGACCCTGATGTTTAGTCTGTGGATGTCAACAATGAAGGTTTCCATTCACTGATTGTGTTCTGCGGAAGTTCGGGTTATCGAATAATCCCGTCGAGGATTCTAAATTCCGTTATGGTCCGTGGTAGCGGAATCCATAACGGGATTCTTCGATAACCCGAACATTAGACGCAGAACTTAAAACACAAGTTCGCTCAACACTATTCACTGACAGCAAGCAGAGAGGTTGATAAAGTGTGAAGAGAGTCGGTCGCGCGTTTCCATTAAGGACTATGGGGCCGGTAACGCTCGGTCTGGGGTCCCGGACACATTACCGCAGATGACATCAGGACGTGTTTAATAGGAAACCCGCCTTTCCCGTTATAACATAAGCCGCGGCTGCCCCCGTTATAACGAGCACCACCCCGCTCACCGCCACTTCCGGCTCCAGGGCGCCGCCGTCTGTCACCGTTACACGCGACCGCAGCCGCTCCACAGCACAACTCCAAACTTGCCGCAGACCGCGGGAGACCAAGCCCCGCCCACCCTCAGCTGCCAATCAGCCGGAAGTACGTCATCAGCGCTTCCGGGCAGTGTCCAGTCACTAGAGGATGAACCCTGCGTTCTCTACGTGTCTCCAGAACCGGGAGACATGTTTCTGGAGTCCTAGTGCTTCATCTGTAGGAACTGAGCCCGTACATTATAGGCAAGGGGTCAGCAGACTCAGCACCCTCCAGCTGTGGTGAAACTACATCTCCCAGCATGCGCACTTGCTTGGCTATTTTCGCAATTCTCATAGAACTGAACGGAGCATGCTGCGAGTTGTAGTTTCACCACAGCTGGAGTGCTGACCCCTGTTCCTTTGCCCCCCCAATAATACATTTTTTTTTAAAAATGTGCAAAAAATCTGGACATATTAGGCTCTCTCTGCATCATTGCAACCCATAAAATAAATGTCAAATATAATTTAGTATGTTTGAAAAATGTTGATTTAATAAAACACAAAAAAGTTTTTGGGGGAATTTTGCATGGGAAATTGTATTAACAAAATACTAAATATCAGCGGAGGGGGTTTTAGATTAGATAGGTAGATAGATAGATAGATAGGTAGATAGATAGATAGATAGATAGATAGATAGATTATAGATAGATAGATAGATAGATAGAGTCATATATGCTATGGGTAATAGACCTTCAGTCTGGCTTTTCACTCTGATCACTGCAGTCTGCCCAGTCCTGCTTATACATACCCACCTCATAGCAAGAGTGAACCATAGGAATCTAATAGAGCAGTTTCACGTTACGTCATTCCTGTCATGTGACGTCTGCCGGAAGTTGAGCTGCTTTGTGATAGGAGCTTACAATTCAAGTTAGTAGGCGGGAAATGGCCTGTGCACTGTGATCACTATGCCGGGGACGGGCGGAGGACAGCTGTAGGGTCACACTGTCGTTACTAGGTGAGATCATGGCATTGCTGAGGAATGGGATGAGGATGAAAACCCTCTGCACGGAGTGGGGGCTGCTAAGCGCTGATGTTATTCTTTAGGGGCTCATTTGCATATTAATTGTCCAGGCATTTATGATTCATGTACAGAAGAAGGAGCATTTGTATAAGATCTATATCCTATCCTATCCTTTAGTCACTCTATGAAGACCCTAGGTGAAGCTCCTCCCTTGGGGAAATTACATAAATAGCAATTTGCTAATACAGTCTGATTATTACAATTATAATTATTTTAAGCAGAGGAGTCATCTGATAACCCTAATGTCCAGAGCCTCCGATCAATACCCAGGGGCCCATTCTTAAGTCTATTGGGGGCTCAACAAGACTACTCGTTTTTGGATAATCCCAGAGACCCCAATACTCTTTCCCCCTCCCCTCTGTTGCAAGTATTCCAATATGGCAGATTGCCTGCATCCTTTCCGCACATTTAAAAATGTCGAAGGGGTTGTCTTATGAAGATAACTGCTTCCATAGTGATGTCATAGGGGATTCCTGCGTGGGACCTTCAAGAGCAAGAATGGAGAGAAAGCTTTCCCTGTGAAAATCGGCTGTAATATAAAAGGGGATGTTGTTGATGCGCTAACCCCCTTAAGGCCCCTTTCAGACGAGCGGGTGTCACGCTGCGGACTCGCAGCACCCGTCCTGACCTTCCAGCACTACCGGGGTCATATAGCATTATATTGATTTATGATGCTATGTAAACCTTACAGTTCTGGAATGTGTTGGATAACACTGGCAGCATTATGTCAGTGTTATCTAGTACATTTCAGACCTCTAAGGGTTACATAGCATCATAAATCAATATAATGCTATGAGACCCCGGCAGTGCTGGAAGGTCAGGATGGGTGCTGCGCTGCTAGTCCGCAGAGTGACACCCGCTTGTCTGAAAGGGGCCTTAAAGGGGTTCTACCAGTTTTCACCATTGATGACCTATCTGTAGGGTCTATATCAGATGGGCAGGGATCCTGTATCCTGCACCTCCCACCGATCAGCTGTTTGGAAGTAGTTCTGGCACAAGGCAGCCATGTCCATTATGTAGTATACAGAGCTGGTGATTGCAGTGCTGCTCCCATTCTCCAGTTTTATGTCCTGGGTTTACCGCAGATTAACAGTACGGTATGTTCACACATGGAGCATGCACTTCGGATTTGCCATCCCGGATTTTCGTGCTGCAGATCAACAGCCTTGTTGCGTACCAGCAAACTGGTCAGGATTTTAAGAAATCTCATCCACTTAACTGACCTGCAGTCGAGATGTGAAACCTGCAGCATGTCAATTCAGGCCTCGATTACATTTCCGTGTCAGTGTCACGTCCGTGAAAAAAAGCGTACGTGTCTCGTCCTTGAAGATGTCAATAAAGGATCCGTGTGTCCGTTTTTACCATCCATGTGTCATCCGTAATTCACTGACGTTGCACAGCTGAAAATTAATTTCCAAAGAATCTACTATTAGTCTATATTAAAAAACTGACACAACACGGATGTGTGTCAGTGATTTTCACAGACCCATAGACTTCCATGGGCGTGCTTGGTCACGGATCAGTAGTGGATGTCCCGGTGATTTTTTTTTTTTTACTGACCCACAGTCAGTAAAAAAAATACTGAAATGGGAACAGACACATTTAAATCAATGGGTACGTGTGCCGTCCACAGAATATGTAGACAGCACACGTTCGTGAAAAAACGGAACTGTGAACGAGGCCTTATACTGCGGATTTCTCACTTTCTCAAGCCTCATTCACAGGTCAGTGATTCACGGACGTGAGTTGTACGTGTTCTCTACGGACAGCACATGTACCTATTCCTTTTAATGTGTGTATTCACACATCCGTATTTTAGCACGAATGCATGCTCTATTTTGTCCGTTAGCACAGATGCGTGCTCTATTATGGTCTATGGGTCCGTAAAACCACGGAGGAAACATGGATGTTATCCGTCTTTCATCCGTATTTCACACATGATTAGGACGAGATGCTTTCAAAATTAATTTTCAGCTGCACAGTGTCCGTGAAACACTGAGTACCCATGGGCAGCAAAAAAAAAGGACACCCCAACCACAAATGGATCCTTCATGGAGCCATCACTGACCACCTTTTCACGGATTTGGACACGGATGGGTTTCGATGGCACGGTCCTCTTTTTGTCACTGTTTTACTGAACATACAGTGGAGAAGTCCGCTGTGGATTTTGCCGTACATCTGCACAAGACCCTAATCTCACATGGCGTCTTTTGAAACCAGAAATTTGGCCCAGCGTCTGCACCAAAAAGCCACTGGCGAGGGGTCCCAGGTGTCGGATCCTCACCGATCCAGAGGATAGGTCATGAGTATAAAAATCCCGGAAGGGTTTAGCAGGGATGCTCAACCTGCGGCTCTCCAGCTGTTGTAAAACTACAACTCCCACGATGCCCTTCCGTAGGATGATAGCTGTAGGCTGTCAGGGAATGATGGGAGTTGTAGTTTTGCAACACCTGTAGGGCCGCAGGTTGAGCATGCCTGGTTTAAAGGGTTCGAAAGTCTGACCCACAGTAGGACCATTTTTCAGTGTGAGCGGGTTCTGCTCTGTAATGTCGCTCTTCTGGGTTCACAGTCTGATACTCTGTGCTCTTCATGTTTAGGGGACTGGGTGTGGATGTAGTGGAGCACCATGGGGGTCCACGAGCTGTGGCCGATCCTGGAGCCAGTGAAGAAGCACGTCCCGTTACAGAGTCTTGCTGGGAAGACCCTCGCTGTGGATTTGAGCATTTGGGTTTGTGAAGCGCAGTCTGTGAAGCAAATGGTTGGCGTTGTAGCCAAACCTCATCTCAGGTGAGTGTCCTTACAGGAGGAAGATCCAGAAGCCTTAAAGGGGTTGTCCCAAGAGGACAACTTATCCCCTACACATAGTCCCATCACTCGAACCACCACCAATCACGGGAACAGGGCCCTGCTCGCCATTTGAATGGAGCCGCAAAGTGCCAGAGGGCGCACGGCCGCCCTCCATTCAATTTTATTGGTACTGCAGAAAATAGCCAAGCGCTGGCTTGGCGCTCTCTGGCATCCAATAGAAGTGAACGGAGCAGTGGCCGCGCTTGTGCAGTGCTCTTCCCATTCATTTCCATGGGATTTCCGTAAATAGCCGAGCGTGCGCCCGAGAGTCCACCTCTGGGACTCACACCTCTCAGACATTAGGGGCATATATCCTAGAGCAGTGTTTCCCAACCAGTGTGCCTCCAGCTGTTGCAAAACTACAACTCCCAGCATGCCCGCACAGCAAAAGTCTGTCCGGGCATGCTGGGAGTTGTAGTTTTGCAACAGCTGGAGGCACACTGGTTGGGAAACACTGTCCTAGAGAAATGTTCCCCTCCTCCTCCTGCAATGTCCAAGATGGGAATACTCCTTTAAGGCCACAGTGTCACTGGTCGCAGCTAGGATTGCCGGGGCATCACAGTTTAGCGGTGATCCCCTAGAAATAAATGAGATCGCATCATGACTCGCGGAACACTGCTGGATTTTTTTGCTACTAGCACGTCAGGGTCACAGCTAACATGCGAGACACGTTGCGATCCCATTAATTTCTATGGGATCAGTGCTAAACTGCGATCCTGACTGCGACCAGTGTAGCCATATCCTTATCTTCTTGCAGTTAACAATGAAAGTTTCCATTGATTGACAGCAAGCAGAGATCTTGAAAGCAAAGAGGAAAATATACAAAAAGTATGTGTGAAAATTTTCATTAGGCCTCATGTACACGACCGTATTTTTCATCCATGTGCCATCTGCATTTTTTGTGGATTCACTTCTGTGGGGCCATGCGCACCTCCATATTTTTTGCGGTTCCTTTTTACGTGTCCTATTCTGGTCCGCACTGCAGCAAATAGCCATTTTTATGGATGGAAGCGAGGGAAATGTGGAGTGCACATGGAAGGTATCTGTATTTTGTGGATCCGTTGTTTGCCACTAACACAATGAATACGCTCGGATATGCCCGACCACTGTAATCTCAGACTTGCCACATGTTTAGCCATTATACTCCATAGCCATAATTGCTTGGCGGTGGGGGGTCACATTAGTCAGACCCCCTCCTCCTGGCTTGTCATAGCAATGTGCTACCAATATCTCTGCAGATTGGAGATTTTCCAAAATGGGTGTAAAGGAAAAGTGGCTTAGTTGTCCATAGCAACCAATCAGAATCCACCTTTCATTTTCCCTCTCTGCTCTGGAAAATGAAAGGTGGAATCGGATTGGTTGCTATGGGCAACTAAGCCAGTTCTCCTTTACACCCATTTTGATGAATCTACCCCAACTCAGACATTTATGGCATATCCTGGTGAGGCGGCATCTTGGTAGTGGTGTGCTATGTCGCTTCCATAACTCCTGACCCCCTCTCTGTTTGTTTACTGCCTAAATGGAGGGTCGTAGGACCTCTATTCCCACCTCTGGGACCCCCAGTGATCAGACCTAATACTGCTGATATGCCATAAAGGTCCTTTATGCATCTCTATAAATCTCTGTGCCGTCTATCGTTCCCTGTAAGCAGGGGAGCGGTTGACGGTGAGGCTCTTCGGTTTTCTGTAATTGTGACCCATATCGTATTGTGTTTTTCCCAGGAACCTTTTCTTCCGCGTCTCCTCATTGAATTCAATGGGTGTGAAGTTGGTTTTTGTCACTGAGGGCGAAGCTCCGAAGGTTAAAGCCAACACCATGAACAAGAGGAATGAGATGAGGTACGGCGCCTCGAAGAAAAGCGCCCCTGCAAGACCTGGACGCTCCTACTTCAAGTCAGTTCTGAAAGAGGTAAGTGCACATCAGCCATTAGATGTGCTCATGAAAGTCAAGGATTCCTCTAAACCAGTGGTCTCCATCATGTGGCCTTCTAGATGTTGGCTGCCTCGACCATGCTGGGAGTTGTAGTTTTGCAGCATCTGGAGGGTCACAGGTCGGAGATCACTGCTCTAGACTCTGTGCATCGACCTTGAGTTTTTTCAAATTTTTTATTTTTTCCTTTCACGTAACCACCTTTTACATCATTCCTACCACGTCACCACCCTAGACCACCGTGGATGTAGCCATTAAAAGGACTGTGGGGCATACGCAACAGCACACAGAGTGGTTGGGTCAGCTGTCCAACACTTAACAAATTTCATGCTGGGTCTCATTCTAATTAACGGGACCTATGCATGATACTCTCTGGCATCCTGACCTTGGTAACCACATTGATGCCCCAGACCACCACAGGTTATACCACTGCACTATACCAGCAGCATTATGTATGACTGGCTCTTTATAAAGGGCACTCTGCTGACACTATTCTTTGCATGGTGCAGTGGGCACTGCTGCTGGTGTATGGGTGGCAATACTATATACGGGGATAGCTGTGATGGCTATGGCAGCATTATTTATCAGAGTATTCTGATGACGTTGTTATTGGGGGAAACTCTGGCTATTGTTATTAAAGGGGTTGTCCAGGATTAGAAAAACATGGTTCTTTCTTCCAAAAACTGCACCACCCCTGTCCACAGGTTGTTTGCAGTATTGCAGCTCTGCCCCATTGAATTCATTGGAGCGGAGATGCAATACCAGACACAACCCATAGATGGGGTGGTGCTGTTTTTGGAAGAAAGCAGCCATGTTTTCTAATTTTGGACAACCCCTTTAATGTGACCAATAGGACATGTATAAAGTCAGTAACGATAAAAATGCCTAGCGGTGCTGGCTCCACTCTAATACAATTACAAAAACTCCCATGAAAAAAACTTCATATGAACGCATACTGCTCATAGATGTCCACGGCATGAAAAGTGGTATATAAAAGTCACACCAAATCCTATGCAGTGTCTTCATATGGAAAAGTCTCACCTGTCAGATCCAAATAACTCTCTGGAGTGCAGAAAAACGCGATTCCGATCACACAGCCTGGCCAATTCTGTTTTGTCATACGAGGCGGGGGTATGTGTTTAGCTGTCCCTAAACATGGCGCCTGCTCGCACGTGCAGCGGGCTCCATAGCCACCGGGTTTCTGCTATGTTAAATAGCAGAGACCTGCGGCACATGTATGCGATCAGCCATAAGGCTGATCCCATTTATTTTACCCTTCAGATGCCGTGGTCAAATGTGACCACGGCATCTGATCAGTCCGGAAGCGGAAGTCGCAGCGTTCCCTGACTGAGATCGGGGAACCTGTTACATCGCTGAATTAGCCCAAAGCCTCAAGCACGCTTCGGAGTCTATTTCAGGAATATACCAATACAGGCCACTAGGTGACAGCATTGTATTGTTATATTGCAAATTAACCACCTCAGCCCCCCTAGCTTAAACACCCTTAATGACCAGGCCACTTTTTACAATTCTGCACTACGCTACTTTCACCGTTTATTGCTCCGTCATGCAACTTACCACCCAAATGAATTTTACCTCCTTTTCTTCTCACTAATAGAGCTTTCATTTGGTGGTACTTCACTGCTGCTGACATTTTTACTTTTTTTGATATTAATCAAAAATGACCGAAATTTTTGGAAAAAAATGACATTTTTCACTTTCTGTTTTTTTTCAAATAAAACTACATTTCTATGTACATTTTTCTCTAAATTTATTGTACTATATGTCTTTGATAAAAAAGAATGCAATAAGTGTATATTAATGATCATCGCTGGCAGGCTGTAGTATAACTTCAGAGCTGCACGATGCTGTAAACGCTCACGTTCACAGGAAATCTCGCGTCTCGCGAGATGGCGCGTAGATGAGTCACAAAGGAATAACCCGGTCGCCCGCAGGACACATCCCTGCGTTAGGCGGTCAGGAGGTGGTTAAGTGTTCAATGATGGCTATATAGCCATCAATGAACACAATGGGCAATCTATTGCCTGCCAGTTATTGTCACCCAAGGTGGCTTAAAAAAATAAGTAAAAAAAAAGTTTACAAATATAAAAAAACATAAGAGTTCAAATCACCCCCCTTTCCTTAAAAATAAAAATACTTAACCAATAAAAAAATAAACATCATGGGAATCTCCGTGTGCAAAAATGCCCATACAATTAAAATATAACAATATTAATGGCATACAGCAAATGGCGTAACAGGAAAAAAATAAAAACAGCCAATTTGCCATTTTTTTGTCACTTCAACTACCCAATCATTTTTTTATAAAAAGTGATCAAAAAGTCACACACAATTCAAATTGGTATCACTGAAAAGAACAGATCGTCCCGCAAAAATTTTACTACATAGTGTACAGTGTAAAAAAAATGGGGCCGGAGCGGCAGTCCGGGGGCACACGTTCTCTAGCGGCAGGACGGATCCAACAGGATGTCAACCCGATGGATCAGCACTGCCGGAGGTCGTGCCGCTAGTGTGAAACTAGCCTTAAAGGCTTTATTATACTCCCATTTAAAAAGTGCTTATCTTGTAAAAACGATATTACACTCCTTACAATGGCCCGGCCCAGGGTTTCTCCCTTCCAGCTTTGTCCGGGGGCTAGGATATGCCCTCATTGTTTGATAAGTGCGGGTCCAATAGGTAACTATCTCCTAAACTGAGGCGGGAAAGTGAAGGAGGATGTTCCGCAAATACGCGGGCGCCCTCCATTTATTTCTATGGGGCCGCCAAAACTAGCCGAGCGCTGGACTGGGTATTTCTGTCGGCCCCATTGAAGTGAATGGAAGCGGTGGCCGCGCATGCGTGGTGCGCCCTCCTTCACTTTGCTGGCTCGGTTTACAAAGTAGGTGCGGGTCCCAGAGGTGGGACCCGCACCTATCAGACAATGGGCGCATGCTTCGTATGACAGGACAGAATTGGCCAGGCTATGTGAGGGGGATTGCATTTTTCTGCACAGCGGCGCGACTATGTGGAGGGCTGAAGCCGTCCATAGCTCCTCCGCAGTGAGCACTGAACTTTTGGCATTTGACAGGCAGAACTGTTCTACGTAGGGACATTACATTGGATTTGGTGTGACTTTTATGTGTACAGACTTTTATATACAGTTTTGTATGCTGTGGGCGTCTATAGTACAATATTGCGTTAGTTATGGCAGCATTGTACTTGTACACTATATGGCAACATTATTTCTCGCGCGGGCACTGATTGGGCCTATGTGCCTCATATGTATAACCAGAAACCTACCCCTCGACACACATCCTGTGGGAAAAAATGGTGATCTTCTCTCCCTGACCTCTATAAGGGGCTGTTCACATCACGTTTTTGTCCCACTTTGGGGGAAAAAAAGGAGGAGAAAGTGCAGTACGCTACGCTTTCCATCCTGCAGAATCCATTTAAAATTTTTATTTTTTTTTAAATCTATATATACGGGGACAGATACCACGTTATGTCATCTGTTTACTGTATGCGTTAAACACGGGACAAAAACGCAATGTGAACACAGCCTTACACAGATCCCCCCAGGACATGGATGGGCGCCCATTTCTCCTGGCACCATAGACATGGAATAACACATGAACTGATGGAAGTGTTTAATCTTCTGTCCGGCTTCCCTTTCCTCAGTGCCTCCGCATGCTGGATTGCTTGGGGGTGCCATGGGTCCAGGCGGCTGGAGAAGCAGAGGCGATGTGCGCGTACCTTGATGCGAATGGCTACGTTGATGGATGCATCACCAACGATGGGGACGTCTTTCTCTATGGCGCTCAGACTGTGTACAGGAATTTCACCATGAATGTGAAGGTAGGAGCGGAATCTGTCCCTCTACAAGATGTCCAACCTAGAAAGCCGCCCGCATCCATATTCTTGCTGCACAGAGTTCCCTCCATCTTTATGCTTAGGATCCAGAGCTGGCAGCTGCCCTGAGTCTTTCTCCATAGACTATAATGGAACACTGCCCCTAGTGGACAAAATGCTGTAGTTGCTAGAAGTGAAATAACATTTCTATCTGTTCCTGGGAAAGCTGGGTCGTGACTAGTGCGGCTTGTTGCTCACACAGCAGTTCTAACACGGCTTTCCAGACTCCTAAATGGCAGCATTGCCCCCGGTTGTGCAGTATTATGTCCTCATTACCTGACCAATAGTGTCTCTCATTTGTTTTGGACAAATTTACCTAGATCTTGTCTTAAAATGGCGCATTACATTGCATCCTCTTTGCCTCCCTCTTTATGAAACAAATTCTCCAAAAAAAAGAATTTACAGCTTTTTTTTATCACCTTTTTCGGTTTTCCAGCTCCTATGTGGGGGTGGCTTAGCGGGAACGTGAGTGAAAAAATGGCCCTTATTAGATGGGTAATAATAAATGCTATTTGATATAACTCGTTACTAAACGAATGAAGGAAACGAGTCGATTGCCGTTGAGGTTCCCCATTCTTCCAGTAGGTGGCAGTGTTGTGTAGTCCATGAGGACAGCTGATATTCCCAGTACTGGATATCTGACACCTGCTCAGCACAGCCTGACTGATATCTTTGGCCCTTTGCACAGAAAGTTGTCAGTTTTCCGGTAATAGAATTCTTTGAGCAGTGCCAAGGGGCCTATTCATTAAGAAATATTATTCACAAAAATGAGCCTTTAGGGTGTTTGGATATGCACCAAGCTTTTCTTACCTATCCAGTTAGATCCGATTAATCCACCCTATTCTTACAGGGGTGATCCCAAAAATGAAAATCAGACACCACACAGTACATGACAATCTCTAACTAAGCTAGAACCAGCCCTGTACCTCACATGGATCCAGGGATCTCCTCATTCACGTCTCCAAATGCTCTGCTCAGGGGGGGTGTACTTTGTGCTGCAACTCTCTCCCTATCACAGTTTGGGGGGCATGTCCTTTCTGGTGAAACTCAGTGGCTATACTACATTTTTTATGACATGCAATTACAAAAGTATTCAGGTCCGGGCGCTGGTTTTGAAAAATGTAGAATATTTTTCCTTTTAGTGCACCTTTCCAATTGTCTTGTGACTGAATTGATCTCTTTCTCCAGAGACTAATAACTGTGCTTCTGGCCTGTTCACTAAACTAAAGCGTCTCGTTCAGCCGCAGTCAGACGCTACCGCTGTTGGTTATTAACCACTTCACGGACAGTCACTGGCTATTCAAAACTTCCCTAAACTGCCCCCCTTCCCAGCATGATTTGCCGTAGCGGTGCCGTCCTCAGGGGTACCGTGGCCACTGACGGCGTTCTGAGTCACCAGGGTCCTATATAGGTTTACTGTAACGCCCACATATACGTAATTAGCCGGATACCCCAGTCGCAAGAATATCTTGACTCATCTCTCCCACTTCACAAGACTGGCAATTGACCAGACCAATTGTATTTAGGGTGCATTTAAACGACCCTATGTATTTTGCGGTCTGCAAAACGCAGATTCCGCAAAAAACTGCGGGTGATGTCCGTGTTGCATCCTTTTTTTTGTTGTTGTTGCAGACCCATTGTAACAATGACTATTCTTGTCAGAACAGGACATCTTCTATTTTTTATTTTATTTTTTGCGGTGCTGCGGAAAGGATATACGGATGCGGACAACACATGATGTGCTGTCCACATTTTTTGCGCCCCTATTGAAATGAATAGGTCGGTATTTGATCCGCAAAAAATGCGGATCGGACGCGGAGCTAAAATACGGTCGTGTGGCTAAGGCCAAACAGATAAATCATGGTGGCTTGCTGTGAGCAGCGCAGCCACCGCGCATGCTCCTGTCTCTATTACTAAGCATCTCCTACAGCTCATTAATATTTCACTCGCTCTTCGTGCCGCTCCTCAGTGCGGCTGCTGCGCCAAATAAGGTTTTTTTTATGGTCTCGAAAAAGACTTCCGTTCATAAAGTCACAGTTATATCCCATATGTATGAATGCTACTTGGCACCAACTATAACAGGACTACGTATGTACTGATCCATGTTTGCACGGATAGATCTGCCTCTGTATATTGTAACAGATAGCATGGGAGGAACCAAATATCCGGGTAAGTTCCCCCAGGACCACCGTGTGTTCCTCCATAGCGACATAACGGGATATTCATCCATGATTAATGTAAAAAAGGAAGATCAGACATCATATAGTTCATGACGATCTCTTTCTAACAAAGCTAGAACCAGCCCTGTACCTCACATGGATCCAGAGATCTCCCCTTACATTGCTCTGCTAAATGTATATCAAGCTGACAGCTCAGGGGGTGTGTCTTTTCTGCTGCAGCTAAGGGGGCGTGTCCATGATCTCCCTATCACAGCTCAGGAGGCAGTTGAAGGATGAAACTGAGCATGTGCGGCCATCTCGGTAAGCTGGACAAAGAAATAACAAAAAGAGCAAACAGCAGGTGGCGCCATACAGATATATTTTATTGAATAATTCTATGGCTAGGCTAAATGTTTAATTACATGCAATTACAAAAGTATTCAGATCCAGGTGCTGGTTTGAAAACTGCAGAATATTTTTTGTGTTTGTGGGACAACCCCTTTAACCGCTACAGGACCGCCGCACGCAGGATTGCGTCCTGGCGGCGGCCCTGTAGCTCTGATCGGACGCATCGAGGCGTCATCTCGCGAGACGCGAGATGACGCGAGCACGCGCCCGCACATGCGCAATGCGCGCCATCGGCGCGCTCGCATGTAGTTATACTACAGCCTGCCAGCGCCGATCGTGCGCTGGCAGGCTGTATATGGCAGAAAAATCGCAGATCAGGCGTTGTTCTGTGAACAGCGTCTGATCTGCTTGCTACCCGCTTCTCTGGTGGTCCCTTTGCTTGGGACCACCAGAGAAAAATATCAAAGTGCACCAATCACCACACAACCCCCCACCGCCCCACCCACCCACCGCCCCCTGTCACTGATTAACCCCTGATCTCCCATGTCACCCCCTGATCACCCCTGTCACCCCCCTGTCACTGATCACCCCTGTAAGGCTCATTCAGATGTCCGCATGTGTTTTGCGGATCCGCACATTGCCAGAACTATATAGAAAATGCCTTTTCTTGTCCGCAATTGCGGACAAGAATAGGACATGTTCTATACTTTTGCGGATCTCCAATTACGGATCCGCAATTACGGATCCGAGCGGGACAAAGTCTGTCCCCATAGAATTGAATGTATCCACAATTCTGTTCCGCAAAATTTTGCGGAACAGAATTGCGGACGCTTGAATGAGGCCTTAGGGTCCCTTAGCGATCGCAGCTTTATAGCTTTTCCCTCTTTTTTTTTGCACATTTTTTAGAGATTTTTTCATCCACATTGATCGATGCGAATGAAGAAATCTGTGCCGTTCATTTTATTTTTTTTTTTCAGCGCAGAGGCTGAACGGAAAAAAAAATTCTCAATACCCGTATGGTCAATATAAGGAGAATCGCAAAAACTCCTAATTCTGGCCATACGTGTAATGATTGCGGAGACCCCTAAAATGCCAGGGCAGTACAAAAACCTCACAAGTGACCCCATTTTAGAAAGAAGACACCCCAAGGTATTCCGTGAGGGGTATGGTGAGTTCATGCAAAATTTTATTTTTTGTCACAAGTTAGTGGAATGTGAGACTGTAAAAAAAAAAAAAAAAAAATACCATTTCCGCTGACTTGTGCCAAATTTTTTTTTTCTGTAAACTTGCCATGCCCCTCACAGAATACCTTGGGGTGTCTTCTTTCCACAATGGGGTCACATGTGGGGTATTTATACTGCCCTGGCATTTTAGGGGTCCTAAAGCGTGAGAATCCAAATGCGTAAAAATGTCCTGTGAAATCCTAAAGGTACTCATTGGTTTTAGGGCCCCTTTGCGCATCTTGGCTGCAAAAAAGTGTCACACATGTGGTATCGCCGTACTCAGGAGAAGTAGGGCAATGTGTTTTGTGGTGTATTTTTACATATACCCATACTTTGTGTGAGAAATATCGCTGTAAACGACAACTTTTTAATTTTTTTTATTCAAAGTTGTCAATTTACAGAGAGATTTCTCTCACCCAGCATGAGTATATGTAAAAATACACCCTAAAACACATCGCCCTACTTCTCCTGAGTACGGCGACTCACATGAGTGACACTTTTGCAGCCAAGATGCGCAAAGGCCCTAAAACCAATGAGTACTTTAGAGGGCATTTTTACGCATTTTTCTTCTCACGCTTTAGGGCCCTAAAATGCCAGGGCAGTATAAATACCCCACATGTGACCCCATTTTGGAAAGAAGACACCTCAAGGTATTCGCTGAGGGGCATAATGAGTCCATGAAAAATTAAACTTTTTGTCAAAAGTTAGCGGAAAGGGAGACTTTGTGAGAAAAACAATAAAAATCAATTTCCACTAACTTGTGCCAAAAAAATCTTTTATGAACTCGCCATGCCCCTCACGGATTACCTTAGGGTGTCTTCTTTCCAAAATGAGGTCACATGTGGGGTATTTATACTGCCCTGGCATTTTAGGGGCCCTAAAGCGTGAGAAGAAAATGCGTAAAAATGCCCTCCTAAAGGTACTCATTGGAATTAGGGCCTTTGCGCATCTTGGCTGCAAAAAGTGTCACACATGTGGTATCGCCGTACTCAGGAGAAGTAGGGCGATGTGTTTTGGGGTGTATTTTTACATATACCCATACTGGGTGAGAGAAATATCTCTGTAAATTGACAACTTTGAATAAAAAAATTTAAAAAGTTGTCATTTACAGAGATATTTCTCACACCAGCATGGGTATATGTAAAATACACCCCAAACACATTGCCCTACTTCTCCTGAGTACGGCGATACCACATGTGTGACATTTTGCAGCCAAGATCGCAAAGGGACCCTAAAACCAATGAGTACCTTTAGGATTTCACAGGCCATTTTTATGCATTTGGATTCTCACACTTTAGGGGCCCCTAAAATGCCAGGTGAGTATAAATACCCCACATGTGACCCCATTTTGGAAAGAAGACACCCCTAGGTATTCTGTGAGGGCATGGTGAGTCCACAGAATTTTTATTTTTGGCACAAGTCAGCGGAAATTGTTTTTTTGTTTTTTTAATTTTGTTTTTACAAAGTCTCATATTCCACTAACTTGTGACAAAAATAAAATTTTACATGAACTCACCATACCCCTCACAGAATACCTTGGGGTGTCTTCTTTCCAAAATGGGGTCACATGTGGGGTATTTATACTGCCCTGGCATTTTAGAGGCCCCTAAAGCGTGAGAAGAAGTCTGGAATCCAAATGCGTAAAAATGCCCTGTGAAATCCTAAAGGTACTCATTGGTTTTAGGGCCTTTGCGCACCAAGCTGCAAAAAGTGGCACACGTGGTATCGCCGTACTCAGGAGAAGTAGGGCAATGTGTTTTGGGGTGTATTTTTATATATACCCATACTTTGTGTGAAAAATATTTCTATAAGCGACAACTTTTAAAAAATTTTATACAAAGTTGACAATTTACAGAGATATTTCTCTCACCCAACATGGGTGTATGTAAAAATACACCCCAAAACACATTGCCCTACTTCTCCTGAGTGCAGCGATACCATAAGTGACACTTTTTTGCAGCCTGAGTGCAAAGGGGCCCAAATTCAACGAGTACCTTTAGGTTTTACATGGCGGCTCACAATTAGCCCCGCCCAAAATGCCAGAACAGTAAACACACCCCACAAATGACCCCATTTCGGAAAGTAGACACCCCAAGGTATTCACTGAGGGCATAGTGAGTCCGTCTGAGATTTTTTTTTTTTGCCAGAAGTTATCAGAAATTGAAACTTTTTTTTTTTTTTTCTCAGAAAGTGTCATTTTCCGCTAACTTGTGAAAAAAATGAAATGATACATGAACTCACCATGCCCCTCCGCGAATACTTTGGGGTGTCTTCTTTCTAAAATGGTGTGATTTGGGGATATTTATACTTTCCTGACATTCTAGCACCTGAAGAAACATGACAGGCGCTCAGAAAGTCAGAGCTGCTTCAAAATGCCGAAATTCACTTTTTGCACCATAGTTTGTAAACGCTATAACTTTTACCCAAACCAATAAATATACACTTATTGGATTTTTTTATCAAAGACATGTAGAACAATAAATTTAGAGAAAATTTATATAGAAATGTAGTTTTTTTGAAAAATTTTACAACAGAAAGTGAAAAATGTCATTTTTTTGCAAAAATTTCGGTAATTTTTGATTAATAGCAAAAAAAGTAAAAATGTCAGCAGCAATGAAATACCACCAAATGAAAGCTCTATTAGTAAGAAGAAAAGGAGGTAAAATTCATTTGGGTGGTAAGTTGTATGACGGAGCAATAAACGGTGAAAGTAGTGTAGTGCGGAATTGTAAAAAGTGGCCTGGTCATTAAGGGTGTTTAAGCTAGGGGGGCTGAAGTGGTTAAAGGTATTTTCCTCTGCTGGCCTATCCTCGGGATAGGTTATTAGTATCTGATCGGTGGGGCTCCGACTCCCAGGTTCATTGGTCACGTGGCCTAGACGCAGCTCAGTCCTATTGAGTTCAATACCAACAAGTATCCAAATTCGACTCGATATCCGTTCCTTTAGGGAATAAAAAAAAAAAGTCTGAAAAGGAAAACCCCCTCCTTCGCACCACAGGCTCAGACCCTTCAGTCTGTAGATCCACCTCTAACAGCTCCTTATCCAAACTGCCCTTCCCTGTACCCCACTTTAATTGACTGGTACCCCAAAACTGTAACTCCTCGACATCTCCATTATGTGTAAAAGGCATGTGCCTCCACAATTGGGGGTCTTTCTCTATTCTGATTGCACCAAGGATAACTTCACACTTGCACCAAAGCTTTCCGTCGGAGAACAGTCTGATGGTATTCTCCGCCGTGTGCCCGCCAGACCCCACTGACTATAATAATGTGTTGTATGTGTTTAACACCACTGTCTATAACGTATTATGTGGTTGTCACCCTATTACAGGATCCACACGTGGACTGCTACGAGGTCTCCGCCATTAAAGCCAGGCTGGGTTTGGACAGAGAGTCGCTGGTTGGCCTGGCAATCCTCCTGGGATGTGATTATGTACCAAAAGTAAGCTCCCCATACAGACGGTATACATGATGCACTAATGATGCTGACGTGCACTTATATCCGTGACATACCGGAGCTGCCGCAGCTTCTACTTGTCGGTGGTCGCCATAATGCTTAAAGGGGGTGTGCCACCATTTACTCATATTTTAATGTAATTTAGCCAGAGAAACGAATTGGTTTTGTAATTTGCTCCAGTTGTGAAATATTCTCTTTACGAAGTTATGGCGCCCACTGGTGTTTAATCTCTGTAGTTATGTGCACGTCCACCTACTGAGGTGGTCGTACATGCTCAGTTCCATGTTTCAACTGTCACTACCCATATCTACTGTTAGTAGCTGTGGCAGGTACTGGGAGAGAGCTACAAAAAAGAAAAGGGCACGCCCCAAAGCTTAGATAGGATGTGAACTGTAACGAAAGGACATGCCCGCTGAGCTGCTAGCTTAAAATAAATCTAGCAGAAGAAGTGAAGCAATGACTGGGGGATCTCTGGATCCATGTGAGGTACAGGGCTGGTTCTAGCTTTGTTAGAAAAAGATAGTCGTGTCCTATATGATGTCTGATTTTCATTTTCATCACTTACCCTGTAAGGGTATATACACACCTGCAGGTTTTGTTTGTGGTTGATGCAGTTGATGAACCAGGAGTAGAAGTAGAATTTTTTCTATATACTTATTCTCCTTTTATGAGCCGTAAATGATTTTGATTTCAAAAACTGCATAAAAAAATCTGAACAAAATCGGCACGTGTGAATACACCCTTACTTCACTGAGCTATTACGCTCTGGTTCACCCACTGACTGAAGGGGCAGTACAATCCCATCGTGACTGATAGGAGGCACAGAATTAATAACGACGTTAAGAAGGACAGCAGCTGAGGATCAGGAGGATCTGCTGGCTCTATAAACCACACGGTGTAGAAGGTGATGCAGTGTACGGTATATACAGTATGGTAGTGTCACAGTCCCTCCCATGACAGAGGTAAGAAGATCGGAGAGACTGGCTGCACGTGAGGGTATCTGACAGTCTGTTTTCTCCTTGCAGTGTTCTTGTTTGGTAATGACCACACCTCTTGTCAGGTGCAGCTTGTGGGTCATTACTGAGGCCCTATTTAGTTCTGACTCACACTGCTTACCATGCGGTTGATAGTTGGTTGAGCTGGTGTGGTGTTCCTTGGGATCTCCTGCTCCTCTATTCTGCTTTAAGTGCATTTTGTTTTGCATTTTGTTGTTCGCTTGTGTTAGTTGCTTTCTAGGCCTCAGGGAGACGCTGGTTCCTCCATCTGGGAAGGAACCAGTAATCTCATTCCCTGCCACCACTCCTAGGGCTTTCCAGGGTCTCTAGGGCTAGGTTCTGATGTATGAGTATTCCCACCTTTAGGTTCTACCCATATTGGCAGGAGTCAGGGAGTGGTCTAGGGATTCCTAGGAGGTCACCATCCCTCTCCCTTAGCTTTGAGGCCTAGACTCCGGTCTATTCCTTCTGTGTGTTTTGGTGTTTTCCCCCTCCCCTATACCTGTGACAGGTAGTCACTGCTGACTGCACCTGGAGCACAAGAGCGAGCTCTGGAGATGACGTCAGTGTGTTGGTGAAACTCATGAGCGGTGACACATAATCCCCTTTATACATGCATGGCCCGCGGGCACCGGATGTGAATATTGGCCCTGTAGAGTTGGAGGCACTTGCCATCTGGTGTAATATGTTGGTCTGACAATCTGTAGTCTATATACTACTATATACAGCTCCTCCATGCGTTACACAGTTCATTCCTTTTGCTGGCAGTAATATTCCCCACAAATCTGTGGGGCGCCGTGGGTCTCTTTGCCAGGCGGTGGAGTCTTGTGGCTGTCTTTTCCAGGGGGATGGGGGGCTGTGGCTCTTTTTGCCATGGTGATAGGGTGCCATGGCTCTCTTTGCCAGGGGGGTGGATCCTTGTGGCTGTCTTTGCCAGGGGGGTGGATCCTTGTGGCTGTCTTTGCCAGGGGGGTGGATCCTTGTGGCTGTCTTTGCCAGGGGTGGATCCTTGTGGCTGTCTTTGCCAGGGGGGTGGATCCTTGTGGCTGTCTTTGCCAGGGGGGTGGATCCTTGTGGCTGTCTTTGCCAGGGGGGTGGATCCTTGTGGCTGTCTTTGCCAGGGGGGTGGATCCTTGTGGCTGTCTTTGCCAGGGGGGTGGACCCTGGTGGCTGTCTTTGCCAGGGGGGTGGACCCTGGTGGCTGTCTTTGCCAGGGGGGTGGATCCTTGTGGCTGTCTTTGCCAGGGGGGTAGATCCTTGTGCCTGTCTTTGCCAGGGGGGTGGATCCTTGTGCCTGTCTTTGCTGGGGGCTGTTGCTCTCTTTGTCAGGGGATGGGGGCTGTTGCTCTCTTTGTCAGGGGGTGGGGCGCCGTGGCTCTCTTTGTCAGGGGGTGGGGCGCCGTGGCTCTCTTTGTTAGGGGGGTGAGGCGCCGTGGCTCTCTTTGTCAGGGGGGTGGGGCGCCGTGGCTGTCTTTGCCACAGGGGTGGGGCGTAATGGCTGTATTTGCCACGGGGGTGGGGGGCGCAGTGGCTGTTTTTGCCAGGGCAGGGGGCACCGTGGCTGTCTTTGCCACGGGGCGTGGGGGGCGCAGTGGCTGTTTTTGCCAGGGGGTAGGGCGCCGTGGCTCTCTTTGCCAGGGGGGTGGGGCGCCGTGGCTCTCTTTGCCAGGGGGGGGGCGCCGTGGCTCTCTTTGCCAGGGGGGTGGGGCGCCGTGGCTCTCTTTGCCAGCGGGTTTGGGGCGGCGTGGCTGTCTTTGCCAGCGGGGTTGGGGCGGCGTGGCTGTCTTTGCCAGCGGGGTTGGGGCGGCGTGGCTGTCTTTGCCAGCGGGGTTGGGGCGGCGTGGCTGTCTTTGCCAGCGGGGTTGGGGCGGCGTGGCTGTCTTTGCCAGGGGGGTCGGGCGCCGTGGCTGTCTTTGCCCTTTCGGGTAGTTTGTCTGTTATGGGGCTTACTTTTTTTTTTTTTCTGGATTTAGCAACTTTTTAGGTAAAAACTTATAAACGGTTGTGCCCGGCTTGAAGCCTGAATGGTGCAGTATGGCACCAGAATTTTTAATCTTGGTTTTATGCACCTGCAAATAAAATATGCACATGTATTTAATCAAGGAGATGCCACGCGTTTCAGCGCATCAGCCTTCGTCATCGAATAGTCTCAAAGCTCGGATTCTTGATTAAAAAGATGACGTACATCCCCTCCTGCTGCTCAGGTGTTCATCAGACTGATTTAATTTACTCTTTCAGTGCCAGCAACAAAATGACTTTTGCGATGTGCAGGACAATAATACAAAAACATGGAGAGAGCACACTGGTGCCGAAGTGCGTCAGCATTCGTATAGTATATACAGTATAAATATGTGACCAATAGACTTACTATTAAAAGTACATACATTAAACCCTTGGGGAATCTGTACTCGTCAGTCCCGTAGAGAATAAATCCAGCGGCAGGAAAAATGCTTAGTTTTTCTTGGCTTGTAGGGCTCCCGTTCTCATGACTGGTGAAGGTCCCATGGATTGGACCCCACCAAGCAGATGCTTATCCCCCATCCTGTGTGGTTTGTCCGTTCTCTGTGGAGGACATTTATTAAGACAGGCGTTTTACACGGTATTCATATCTATGACCCGCTGGCATCAGATGCCCCACAATTATAAAAAACTGCACGTCCCTTATTAATTGTGCTGTATCTGGGCCCCGGAGCTGAAATCTACACCAGCAAGGGAGCAGGTGTATATTTCATGTCTACTCCCCGCCTCTCTCCACCCACTTTTTGAAAAAGTGCATGGACCAAACTGCCACTTTTTGGATCCAGTTTTCTGTACCCCTTTGAACCCCTGTATCATGCAGCGGTCCAGCATTAGGCTTAAGACTGTACCAGTTTAACCTTTATATTTTACTAGCAGAAGGACCTGGCTTCGCACGGGTATATTTCATATATTTTATTTAATCTTTGTGTGAGTCGTTAAAAGATATCTACAGTATCCCCCATAACAGTGAACTCCACAGTCCCCCACCCCTCAACACTGCCCCCCCCACCCACAGTGCCTCGCCACTTTAAAATGGGACCTTCACAGCAGCCCATCCCCTAACTTTGACCTTCACTTAAGCCCGCCCCTTTAACAGTGAGTTTCACAGCACCCCACTCCCTTGACAATGACCTCCACAGTACCCCGCTCCCTTAACAGTGACCTCCACAGCAGTTGCCCCCTTAACAGTAACATCCACAGTGAACCCCTCTATAACAGTGACTTCCACAGCGCCCTGCCCCTTTAATGCTAGGGCTACACAACGGCATTTGACACGACAACAATTTTTATAATGGTAGTCTATGGTGTTGCACTGCGACATGTGACTGACGCGTCGTAGTCGCAGCATGCCACATGTCACAGTGCAACACCATAGACTATCATTATAAAAATTGTCGCGTGACACATGTAGCAGTGTAGTTGTGCCCTATGTGTCGTGCGACTTATTGTCGTCGTCTAGCCCTAGCCTAAAGCTGACCTACAGCAGTGAAGAAAAATGGCGTTATGGAAACCTGGAGTAAAACTGTGTGTATGTGGAGAATAAGGGCCTGCGAGCTTCTATTGGCTGATAAGGGATATGTGACCGTGTGTATGGCAGTTTGGATATGAAGACAAAGACTTGCAGGCTTGTATTGGCTAATGCAGGTCATTTTTGGGGAATATCTCAGAAACAGTACGTCCTAGAGAGCTGAGACCTGTTCTAAAACCTTCCCGGACACCTGATGCACCTGTGTGGCAAATTTAGTGAAGATCAGTCCCGTGGTTTGGTCGCACCTAAATAACAGACAGACAGATTTCGGGACAGACAGAAACTCGTTGTGTACCGGCATGTTACCTCCACAGTATTCTTTCCCAGATAGTAAGTGATATGTGCACCAAGTTTAGTAGAAATTGATCAATGAGTTTTTAAGTTACAGAGTAATATGTGTGAGCATACAAACTCCATGCAGCCGCTGTGTAGGGGCGGATGACCCCCACAAGATTTCCTTCCAGGTAGCAAGGGATGTGTATACCAAGTTTCATGGAAATCGATGGTTGCGTTTTTGAGTGATCGCGGAACATATATATATTCGTCCTTCTTTATGTATATAGATTGTGGCCCTCAGACCGGAAACGTTTGTGCGTCCCTGATTTAAAGGGATTAATTTAATCCAAGCCAGTCTGCTATAAGAAGAATAGAATGCGAACACTGCATGACTGCCACTTTTCAAATATCTCTTCTGTTTGATAAGTGCTTGCTCCAGACAGAGCTGACACGTTGTAGGTCTTGTGTCAGACAAGAGTCTCCTGCATCGGGCCTCGGCAGTATAATGAGATGAGTAACACAGGCGGCGGGCGACATCTGGCTCCAATTTGCTGCTGCTCTCATACCTGTGCTAAATGAGCAACACCTTCATACCAGAGCAGCGTTAATTACCCGGAGCAGCACTTCACATCTGCTGATGCTCGGGAAGTCCCAGTGACACGGCTTTGTCCATTAGTGCAGATTGACTCGTTTACTATAGATCTTTATGGTCATGGACGGAGGGGGAAAGAAAACAACTCCTTTAAGGGTCCATTCACACGGACCGCACATTGCCAACACTATAATAGAAAATGCCTTTTCTGGTCCGCAATTACGGACAAGAATAGGACATGTTCTATTTTTTCGGGAACGGAATTACGGATCCCAGAAATGCGGATCCACATCCGTTCCAGCCCCATTTTAAAGTGAATGGGTCCTGAAATTGCGGACCCAAATTACGGACGTGTGAATGGACCCTAATGCCGAGGGTTCCTGATTTTGAGAAAGACAATGTGGACGGCTGGTCACCCATTTCCTATTAAAGGGGTATCCTGCTTATATTAGGTTCTCCCTTATCCACAGAATAGGGGAAAACTATTAGATTGCTCCTACAGCTTGGGGCCCCCACTGATCATGAGAACTGAGGCTCCGTATCCCATGGAGCCCCCTGAAATGAAATTTCAGGGGGCTCCACAGGGTACAGGGTCCCCATTCTCATGATCGTTGTGGGTTCCGGAAGGAGGACGCCTACAGATATAATAGTTATCCCCTATTCTGGATAATAAAAATATAGCCGGAAGACCCTCTTAATAAAATGGCTGACAAAAAAAAAAAAGCTTTTTTCCAGTAACAGCACCCCTGGACTCCATGGGTTGTGTCTAGTATTGCACCTTTAGGCCTCATGCACGCGGCCGTTGTTGGGGTCCTCGTCCGTTGCTCCGTTCCGTGCCCCCGCAAAAAAAATAGAGCATGTCCTATTCTTGTCAGTTTTGCGGACAAGAATAGGTATTTCTATAATGGGCCGCGTTCCGTTCTGCAAATTGCGGAACGGAACGCGGAGCAGCTTCCGTGTTTTGCGGATCCGCGGTTTGCGGACTGCAAAACGCCAACGGTCGTGTGCATGTAGCCTTAGTTAAAGGGGTTTTCCGAGATTTTACTACTGATGACCTATCCTCTGGATAGCTGAAAATGAGTACAATGCAATAATAAAGAAAATTGCCCCCAAAGGTGTTCATAGCCTTTAATGTAAAAATGAAAATCAGACCTGATAGAGTACATGACCTCCTTGGACTTCACATGGATCAAGAGGGAGATCTCCCCATTCATTACTGCAATTGCTCTGCTAGATATATATATCAAGCTGGCAGCTCAGGGGTGTCCTTTCTGCTGCAGATTAAGGGGGCATGTCCTTTCTGCTGTAACGCTCTACCCATCACGACTTGTGTGCGGCCATCCCAGTGAGCCGGAACAAGAAATAAGAAAAAAACACAAACGGCAGATACGTTTTATTGAATAACTTAGTGGCTAGGCTAAGTCTTTAATTTCTTGCAATTACAAAAGTATTCAGATCCAGGTGCTGGTTTGAAAAATGTAGAATATTTTTGAGAGTTTAAATGAGAGGCCCAGGCTGGGTCCTCCGGAGCTGCTTCATACAACGGCTCTTCACTCTGACAAGTAGAGGACGAGGTCTCGCTCTTGGACCTCTATTGTCCACAGCGCCGACAATTACTTTACTGCTTGTTGTAAAACTTTATAAATTATTGCCGATCCGCCAAAAAATGGCAAACCATACAAGCCCCGGTATCACAGATGTGACGGTTGTCAGACTCCGGATCTCGTCATAATGGAGTATTGTGTGAGCCGTATTGTCAGTGGCCGTCCCGCACTGCCGAGTATTCACGTCCCCGGACGGATATTTCCGCTCTCTAAGAGATTCACAATTGGCCTAATCTGCCCGGCGATTGCTGCGGAGTAATGAATGCTGATTTCCTCTGCTCTGCGGAGAAAAGAGAACGCTGGGTTGACAAAACTGAAGTGCAAATGAGAGCGGTGAATGCTGCAGCCTTAGAGAACGATCCTTCAATTGCTGAAAGTCATTAATTGTAGAAAACATTATATGGCCGTGCATTAAAGGGGTTTCCAAAATTCTCATATTCATGGCCATTAATAGGCCATCGGCGGGGGGCGACTCCCAGCATCCCTTCTGATCAGCTGTTTGAAAAGGCCATTGTGCTCCGGTAAGTGCCGCGGTCTCGTCCTTCCTAGTCCAGTGCCGCCACGTTCATCGGTCGCATGACCTCGGCGCAGCTCAGTCCCATTCAAGGTAATGGACCTGAGCTGCAATACCAAGCACAGCCACTATGCAATGGATGGCGCTGTGCTTGGTAAACTGCAAGGAGGGACTATGCTGTAATGCCAGGACCGTGCCTGGTAAACACAAGGACAAGCAGTCCCTTTAATCAGCTGATTGGCAGGGGTGTCGGGGGGACGCCACTGATCAGATATTGATGACCTAGCCTAAAGGTAGGTCATTAATAACAAAGTCCCAGAAAAGCGGGACCCGTCTGCCCCCCTGAGATATCTGTTTTACGTGCATTCCTCACGAAATAACATTGCTGAGGCATCTTTTGTTAGAACTGTGCCTTGCACCCTTCCTCTATAACTCCTTCTGGAAATGTATCAATAAATTAACAACTCGGAGCATGGACAAGAAGAATGGCGAGACTCCGTTTATCAATTTATTTATACATATTCAAGAGTAGTAACTGAGGAACGTCACAATGCAGTTATAAGAAAGAGGCTCCAAAACGTTGATGGAAAGTATTCGTGAATCAGACAGGTGAGTAGAAGTGACGTGGCCCCCCTGATGCACCCTCAGCCTGTTGGGGGCGTCCCACAGATGCTGACACCGCGGTGTGATAGACTGCGACTGCTGAGGAGCCTCGGCATTTATACATTCATATTCTGTGCACGGACTGCAGTCACTCGCATCTAATTTCCGTCCTCCATAACTGTCGCCTTTTAATACCGCGGCCGTAAAACGGATAATTGGGAAACATTTGATTAACGTTTGCCTTGTAATATTTCCGTTTTTTTCCTCTGCCTAGAGCCAGAAAAGATCTGAAAATTAAAGAGGACTTGTCACCTCTCCTGACATCTCAGTTTCACTAACTACTTGCATCCCCCATGTAATAACAATTCTGGAGCATCTATCCTTATGACTCCATGTTGTGCCGTTCCTTTATTATTCCTGCTAGAAATGATGAATAAATTGCCAGTAGTTTGCAAGGAAGGTCCTGCTGGGTGTTACCAGTTGGTGAGTATGCCTGCACAGTCTGACACTTCAATTAGTGCTGCTAGTGTCAGACTGTGCAGGGACACACCCCAACCGGAAACACCCAGCTGGACATTCATTGCAAACTGCTGGCAAATTATTCATTCATAATTATAGCGGGTGGAATTGCATAATGGAGTCCTAAGAATAGATGCTTCAGGATTGTTTTTTACAAGGGGGGTGCAAGTGGTTACTAAAACAGGCATGTCGTAAAACCCCTTTAAGGGAACGTGTGCTTACTGTCTTGGGTTATGTTTTGAAGGGTTTGCCCGGTGTTGGAAGAGAACTGGCCATGAAGTTCATGAAGTCGCTCAATGGAGAGAGTGTTCTGCAGAGGTAAGGCGACATCTGCCTCATCAGTCAGCCAGAACATTGTTTTTTGCACAAAATATCACATTAAAGGGGTTGTCCAAGTTATATTTATTGATGACCTATCCTCGGGATAGGTCATCAATATCAGATCGGCGGGGGTCCGACACCCAGCAACCCCGCCGATCTGATATTGATGACCAATCCTGAGGATAGATCATCAATAAATAAAAGTTAGACAACCCCTTTAAGGCCTTATGCACATGACCGTGTGCCGGCGATGCCCGTGCATGTGGACGACCATGTGTCTGCGGAAGCGGATCCATTCACTTGAATGGGGTCCGCGATCCGTATCTGCGGTCCACACCGCAAAAAAAAGTAATGCATGTACAACTTTTTTGTAGTCCGGAGGCACAGATAGAAACCCCACAAGTGAATGGGTCCACATCCGTGATACGATGCGCACACGGCCGGTGGCGGTATATTGCGGACAGCTCTCTTCCTCTACCAATCAGTGCAGAGGGGGTGAGGAGAGCCGGGAGCTCTGCGTGGGGTGCATTGAACCGACTTCAGCGCTCGCCTCCCGATTGGTTTATTCAAACGAGCGACCAGCGTTTCTCTCCGGAGATCTGTCACCAGTTTGTGCTGTGCTCAGATGGGGCCACATAAAAAGAGTAAGGCCCTTTTCACACGGGCGAGTTTTCCGCACGGGTGCAATGCGTGACGTGAACGCATAGCGCCCGCACTGAATTCTGACCCATTCATTTCAATGGGTCTGTGTACATGAGCGTTTTTTTTCACGCATCACTTGTGTGTTGCGTGAAAATCGCAGCATGTTCTATATTCTGCGTTTTTCACACAGCCCTAGCCCCATAGAAGTGAATGGGGCTGCGTGAAAAATGCATTGCATCCGCAAGCAAGTGCAGGTGCGTTGCGTTTTTCACTGATGGTTGCTAGGAGATGTTGTTTGTAAACCTTCAGTTTTTTATCACGCGCGTGAAAAACTCATCAAAACGCATTGCACCCGCGCGGAAAAAACTGAACAACTGAACGCAATCGCAGGCAAAACTGAATGGCTTTGCCTGTGAAATCGCACAGTTTTCACTGAACGCATCCGCAACGCATCCGGACCTAATCCGGACACGCTCGTGTGAAAGAGGCCTAAAGACGGGTGGCGTCTTCTATTACAGCTCAGCTTCATTGATATTAGCAAGGCTGAGCTGCAATACCAGACAGGACCTGTGGACAGGTGTGGCGCCCTTTTTGCCAGAAAACGGTCATGTTTTTCTCATCCTGGGCGACCGTTTTAGATAGTTCCTGATTATTTATACCTTATGGGCTTTGTCTATAACTTTGCTCAGTAAAATGGTTTACCATGTAACTTGTGAGTACAGTCTGAGGTCTGGGTGTATGCTCTCTGCTGCCCCCTACATACATGGTCCTCCCAGCTACATACGTGTATAGGGGGCAGCAGAGAGCAGGACGTCAGACTATACTAACGTAAAGGACTAGGAGGGCTCTGACCCGCTGAGCTCCAGTTGCACTTTTATAGCTATTAGGGCTCATGCACACGAACATATTTTCTTTGTGTCTGTTCCGTTTTTTTAATGGATCGTATGTAGAAGTATTCATTTCAATGGGTCTGCAAAAAAAAAAAAAACTAGTGTGCATTCCGTATGTCCGTTCCGCAAAAATATAGAACGTGTCCTAATATGGTCCGCATTATGGACAAGGATAGGACTGTTCTACTATGGGCCAGATGTTCCTTTTCGCAAAATACGGAATGCATACGGACGTCATCTGTATTTTTGACAGACCGCAGAACACATACGGTTGTGTGCATGAGCCCTTAGAGTCCATTCACACGTCCGTAGTGCATTGCGGATCCGCAATACACCGGGCCGGCACCCCTCTAGAAATGCCTATTCTTGTCCGCTATTGCGGACAAGAATAGGACGTGTTCAATTTTTTCCGGGAGCCGCGGACCGGAAATGCGGATGCGAACAGCACACTGTGTGCTGTCCACATCCTTTCCGTCCCCATTGTGAATGAATGGGTCCACACCCGTTCCGCAGAATTGCGGAATGGATGCGGACCCATTCTATGGACGTGTGAATGGACCCTTAGTTGTAGATGAAATAAAGGGTATTTACAACATTAAGGGGGTCTTCTGGGGTTTACATATTGATGACCTATCCTCAGATCAGAGTAGATCCGACTCTCAACCCTCCCCCACCGAGCAGCTGAGGGAGGGGCACTCCATGAGAGAGTAGGCTTCCTCCTAGGCCAGAGATGTCACATTCATCGATCACATGACCTAGCTGCAGATCAGTCCCATTCAAGTGAATGGGCCTGAGCTGCAATTCCAAGCATGGCCACTATCAAATGGATGGCGCTGTGCTTTGTAAGCTGTGGAGAGGCCGCAGCACTCACTGGAGATGTGGGGAGCGCCACAGTTTTGTAAAACAGCTGATCCGCGGGGGTGCTGGGAGGGGGACCCCCCTCCAATCTCATATTGATGATCTATCCTAAGGAAACATCTCAGTATGTAAATCCCGGAGAACCCTTTTAATTTAAGGCCTCTTTTAAAATCCGTAACCCAGTTGTTATACCGCGAGTTACGGCTCTGTTCTCACTTCTAGGTTTCACCAGTGGAGGAGGCAGTTTGATGATCCCGCGCTGAACTCTAAGCCCGCCAAAAAGAAAGTTCACTGCACTGTGTGCAGCCATCCAGGTATTGGGGGTCACAGCGCTATACGCCGCCAGGTTTAAGACGCGCCTTTTTGCTTTGCCCTAAAAATATGGGGGTCATTTAGTATCAGATATGCGGCAGTTTCCTGGCGTAGATCTGTCGCAGATGGCCGTGCAAAGATTATTTGCACCGCAATCTGTGACTTTTCCCCGCTCGTGCCAGGTGTAAAAAAAAGGTGGGCCTAAAAATTCATCATTTTCTAAATCTGGTCTAAATTTAAGGCAGCAAGGAAACGTACCCTTACATTTAGACCGGCAGTGCATGCGCCAAAGTTATGCCGGCGCCTCTACATCCACCGCCAGCGCAGGGGCTTATTAACACCAGCGTCTAAAATGCCAGTCTTAATAAATGACCCCCATAATCCACATAACGTGATGAAGGGGTGTCCGTCCCATGGACCACCCTCTGAGCTAATGTGGAAGGTCGCCAAATATCACCCCCTCCCGCTCAGGTGGACCTGGCTGTCCATACATTAGATGAACATCGGGCGGACCCACAGATTTCGGCATGACACCGTGTAATGCTACATGTCCCCTGCAGAGGGCACTGCAGGAAAAGTGTATGGCTGATGGCATCTTACTCCAGCTACAATCCGATATGCTGTTCCATTCCTTACAAGTTTCTTCATGAATACTTTTAAATACTAAAACTATGAAATTTAGGATTTGCTATTGAAGGGGACCTGTCGCATCTTCTGGCAAGTCTTAGTAAATTACTTGTATTCCCCCATCAAATGACGATTTAAGAGCATTGTTTCTCAGAATATTTCTTAGACTCCCTCTGTTATTACTCCTGGAAATGTATAAATAAATTGACTACTGGGTGTCACCAATCCCCTTGTGAATGGGGCGTATCCATGCAGTGTCTCATGCTGTCCAATGAGGGAGGACAACGTCAGATTGGATGGGGGCACCACCCTTTTGACAAGGAGAATGGTAACATGGTAATTTCTTTTAGGCTGCATTCACACAATCGTATACATTTTGCGGATAAGAATAGGACATGTTCTTTTATATTTTTTTTTTGGCTGTGGAACATGGTGTGCTGTCCGCATATTTTGCAGCCACGCAATATAGCAACAAAAATATGCTTGTGTGGATTCAGCCTTAACTTTATTGCTGCCGTTTCCCATTCTGGGCTGTGGTCACATGATCGTGTCCCTGCAGCTTTTTCTTATTTCCTGTGATGTCCATGGGCGGAGCAATGATAGGGGAGTGTCTATGTAACTAGCTGGTGGGAGGAGCTATAAACTAGCTACATGATAGGGGAGTGTCTATGTAAGTAGCTGGTGGGAGGAGCTATAAACTAGCTAGGCGATAGGGGAGTGCCTATGTAAGTAGCTGGTGGGAGGAGCTATAAACTAGCTGGGTTGTTAGGGGCGGTGCTTGAGGTGTGGCAGAGGAAGGAGAAATGCATCATGGGTTTGGTTGGATACAGA
Organism: Bufotes viridis; assembly: GCA_033119425.1. NCBI lineage: Eukaryota > Metazoa > Chordata > Amphibia > Anura > Bufonidae > Bufotes > Bufotes viridis. Next base: position 70,973,900 of record CM065592.1, read on the forward strand.
GACAGGAAGTGCTACATACAGGATGGAAACAATGCAGAGGGGTTAATTTACATGGCGAAAACGGGTCTGGAGAGTCCAAACAAAAAAAGCATAGAATAGATGTAGATGACGTAAGAACTACATGAGCATAAACCACAGGAATCCTGGAAAACCACCTTTAATTATTTACAACTAAACGCATTTTACATTTTTCATATTTCCATTTAGGTTCAGCTAAAGAGCACGAGCGGAAAGGCTGCACGTTATGCGGAAGCGAGAAATACTGCGAGCCTCACGACTACGATTACTGCTGCCCGTGTGACTGGCACATGGCCGAGAAAGAAAAGAAAAACTGTTCTCTGGAATACACCTTTAAGATGTACGTAATTTATCACTGGAGATGAGAAAACGGAGTGGCCGATCCGCCCGTACCCGGTGACATGTGACACAGTGGTCGAGTTACCTCCCCTGTCGGCTTCAGCTCCTCAGACCTGTGAATCAGGGCACTGATCCTCTGAAATGTTACGATCACCGTTGGACTGTGATCCTCATCATCTCTTTATTTTCCTACAGGAAAGCCAAGAAGCGCGAGGGATTCCCGTACCCGGAGGTAAGGAGGCTTAATTTTTCATGTACAATTTTGAAATTGAGATGATGTGGCCTGTGTGATGTGTTCTTGGTCCTTCCAGGTTATTCAGGAATTTCTCATCAATAAGGATAAATTGGTCAAAGTGATCAAATGGATGAGGCCCAGTCTGTTATGCTTCCAGGTAAGTCATTCCAGGTAGGTTCTTTTCTGTCAGCAGATTTGTACATAAGAAGACATCTGTGTTGGTCCCATGTTCATATGTGTCCGCACCGCTGAGAAAAATCATGTTTTAATTTATGCAAATGAGCATCGGGGGCGTGGCCATTACACCTAGAGGCTCTGCTCTCTCTGCACCTGCCACGCCCTCTGCACTTTGATTGATAGGGCCAGGTGTGATGATTTTTACTCTGCCTGGCCCCGTCAATTAAAGTGCAGAGAGAGCAGAGCCTCTAGGTGTAATGGCAACGGCACCGCACGCTCTCTGATCTGTGCAGCGGTCAGGAGGGAGAAGATAAGCTGTGATATCACCTATTGTGAATAGTGGATCCTTTGTTATCTGTATAGAAGTGTTTGAGAAGGCATCAGGGCTCCTGTGAACGCCGCTGCCTTCTCCGCGCTGCTCCGTACATTGTATAGCGGCTGTGCTTGGAATCGCGCTCAGCCCCATTCTCTTCTATGGGGCTCTAGCTGTGCCTATGCCATGTGACCGATGAACCTCTCATCACTGGCGTTACTGCAAGCGCCTCTACCTTCTCAAACAGCTGATCAGTGGGGGTCCCGGGTCAACTCCCTGGTATACTGTAGATTTGCCGTGGACTTCAGCCTGTGTACCACAAGGGGTAAAATTGGTGATAGGCACGCTGTGGATTTGTGCCCTGGTCAATTTTACACTTAAAGGGGTATTCCCATCTTGGACAATAAGGCATATCGCTAGCATATGCCCCCATTGTCTGATAGGTGCGGGTCCCACCGCTGGGACCCGCGCCTATATCGAGAACGGAGCTGGGAGAGCTGTGGCTGGAGGATCCCAGTTTTTCCGGGGTCCGTCCACCACCCAGCGCTTCTCCTCGACTCTCCCATAGAAGTGAATAGGAGTGTACTGCGCATGCGCAGCCCATGCTCCCATTCATTTCTATGAGGACGACGGAAATAGCCGAGCCAACACTCAGCTATTTTCGGTGGCCCCATAAAAATGAATGGAAGGAGGCTGAGCATGCGCAGTGCGCCCTCGTTCACTTTCGGGGCTCCGTTCTCTATATAGGTGCGGATCCCAGCGGTGGATATGAGCGATATGACCCCATTGTTCAAGATGGAACAACCCCTTTAAGATTGATTCCGCAGCGGGGGAGATTTGCGGTAAAACCCTGCATGTCTCTGCGATTCCACTGACGAAAATCCACAGCCTGTCTGCCATGTGAGACCCCTAAAAGGAGTATTCCAGTTTCACAAAATAAAGAACATTGTATAATCGGAAGCTCTGCAGTTTTCTCATCATTGACCTCTGCTTGCTGTCAGGATCCTAAGAACACCCCTATAAGATATAATGCGTACGACCAGTTGGTCATTGCGGATGTAATAATCACCGATACAATGACTCTAAACCCATGAAATGAAGAGAGGATGGGCTGTGCCATAACGAGAAATGTCTGCTGTCGTCCCCTAGAATTTTGCTCTGGAGTGGATGGAGTGGCCCAAACACTATTCATGTGAGAAGGTCCTGAGCCTGCTGACGTACTACGACATGCATGAGCGGAAGGCTGGCCGAGTACATGGTGCCCAGCTCCAGGCTGTCCGGTAACAGATTGCGCCAATTTACTGCCGTTATTTATTCCGTTTACCCGTTATGTTGTTCCCTGCAGTAATCTTGTGAGAAATCTTAATATTATGTGCTTGGGGGGTCATTTACTATACTGAAATACACCTAAATTAGTTGCGCCGCTATCTGCCACTTTGCCCCGCTCACGCCAGGTCTAAAATTGTGGGAAGGGGACGGGTCGGCAGGTCCGTCTTATTTATCATTTTCTACGCCAGCGTAAAAAATGGTCTAAATGTAAGACAGCTCGGAAGCTGTGTTACATATAGAACTGGCCCTGGATGTGGCGACGTTATGGAGCGATCTGAGCCTCTTCATAACATTGGCGCATCCACCGCCAGCACAGGGCCTTATTAAGAGCAGCGTCTAAAACGCCGGTCTTCATAAATGTGCCCCCTAGAGCGGATTATTACAGCTGTAATGATATTCCTGTTGGTTGCTATCGGAATCTGTCAACAGCTTGTCGACAGACCCTTCCCTAACAGCTCTGCACTGCTTGCTGCTTTAAAGGGGTACTCCGCTCTGATAACAGCATGGCATATTGCTAAGATATCTACCCTCTGGTACCCCCAGCGATCCTAATAGAAATGGGGCACCGCTACTAAAGCGTCCCCTGCCCACCTAGCTGTGCAGGAAACAGTTAAGGGGACGCGGCGCAAAACCTCTGCTTCCCCTCACCATTCTACTAGCGATATGCCAATTTTATTATCAGATGATAAATACCCCTTTAAAGGGAATGCCCATAATATTTTTTTTCTGAAGGCGGAGAATTCTTTTTAAAATAAGAAAATAGTTGCTCACCCGTCTAATTCAGTGCAGCCGCTCCGTTGGGCCCTACCAGTCGCTGTTTTCTGATCACATGTGAACTTCCCACATGACTACTGCATCCAATCACTGGCCTTGTTGGGGATGCCTTTGAGACCGCAGAGGCCAATGATTGGCTGCAGTGGCGATGAAGGTAATCAGCACATGATCAACTGCAGGGAGATAAATGGAGACCAGCAGGGAGCGGCAAATTGTGCAGACATTGATCCAGCAGGGAATGCAAGGGAGGAATGTAGTGTTGGTTGAGATGCGAGGGTGTAAAGCAGGCATCCTTAAACTGCGGCCCTCCACAACTCCCACAATGCCCTGCTGTAGGCTGTTTGGGCATGCTGGGAGTTGTAGTTTTGCAACAGCCTCAAGGGCCGCAGTTTGAGGATGCCTGCTGTACAGCAATGTATATGCCATTTTATTGTCCGCCTCATCTGTTCGCTTTGAATTTGTCTGATCAGCCATTTGAGGAAAATTCCCCCTTGAGAACTTTAGGGCTCATATATTTTTTCTTAATCATTTATTTTATTTCCTTTTTCAGAATTGTTAAGACCCGCGTCAGAAATGGGATTCCCTGCTTCGAAATTGAATGGGTAAAGCCAGGTCGGTATAGAAAAAATAAAATAAAATTCCTGCACCTGACTGCAGCCCGCCCACTGGAATGAGGTTATGTTCAACCCACAGAACTCGACCCCTGGGCTCCGTTCACACCTTCATTAGGAGCCGTATCAAATAGTGTCAAGAATGGCAGACAAATTAGCGCAGCATCCTGCCAAACACCATGACGAAAACCCAGCATACCTCATTATAGTGAGTGGTGTCCACCGAGCAGCGGATCCACCGCATCTCCTATCACAGAACAGACCAATGAAAATAGCAACCCAGATGTGAATGAAGCCTAACTTCCCCATAGATTTCAATCTTCAGCTGACCGAGCATGCATGTTGTACAAGGCCAGATCAGAGGTTGCCAGACATGTGTGGCGCTGCTCATCTCCAAAGAAAACAGTTAAAGCCCAACCTATCCGACCCCTATTTGGACAAAGGGGTGACTGGGAAAGTCACGCTGTATTTAAACGTTTTAAATTGTCAGCAAAGACTGAAGGAAACTGGAAAAATTTCTTTTTTAAAGTGTTTTTCTGGGAGGGATGTTTTAAAAAGGGCCAGAAGGGATTAAAATTCAAAAGAAGCATTACTCACCCCTCTGCTGCCATCCCGCCTGACTGAACCCTCCCAAGCCTAAGATTCGCTGAGAAAGCATTCCCAGCCATTTCCTATTTGTCAAGCCATGAATAGGAAATGGAGCACAATAGGAACCAGAGCTGCAGCAGTGGATCGGTGAAGGGGAGCAATGCTTCTTTTTTTTATTTTAAACTCCTTCTGGCTCTTTTTACACACATTAAAGTGTACCTGAGTTTTCAAAAAAGTTTTCTGGGCTTCTTTGTACAGTAATGACTGTGATGGAACAGTTTTATGTTTGGGCTTCCCTAATATTTATTTCAGCCATATTATTTTGTTTTGGCTGCACAGCTAGATGCATTTCACTCAGAAGCAGTGGGCGTCTCCCTTTTGTGCTATCTGCATACACTACACCGTTAGGACGTCCTTTCCCCTACTTCCCACTGTGTTTGTTTTTGGCTCACTGGACAGATAAGAAGGGATAAATCACACTTGCAGACCTACAGGCAGCTCCTGTAATGTTCAGAAGCTGTGTAGAAGCAGTTCTTTTATCAGGCTCAGGATCGCAGCTGCCACACTCCCACTTCCTCTCATTCATTTTCTGTGTCTCTGTTCCCACGGAGGGATCTTGCCTGACAGCAGGCAGTAGACTGCAGCTTAGGTGGAAGTGAGACCCCTAGTGGCCATGACTTTACGGCTTTTTTTCTGGTGGATGCAGGCAGATTTTTTAAATGAAGGGATTTAGAAATTTGCTAGTTACCCCATTCTCTATTAAATAAAATGAAATCGTGTCAAAGTCCAGTGACCCTTTAAGGACCCATAAGGACAGTCTACTCTTCAGCTAGTGTTTGTTAGTAAATGAAGCCTCGTCCCATGGGCTGCTCTGGGTAACTCCTCCACCGCTCCTCTGTGTTCTTTTCATAAATGGGGTCCCTCAAGTTTCTCAGCGTTTAACATGTATAAAAGTCGTCTGCGGTGTCACTCCACTCGCCCGATGCCGCTAAGGAATTGAGAGAGATTTGTCACACACGGTTGACTCTGACGGGAAAGTGCTAAGTGGAGATAAGGGGATTATACGGAAAGGGGTACAAATTAGGCTACTCAAGTGGATGGCTAGGTCTGCCTACGGGTTTAGTGCCGCATGATTAACCACTGAGTTGCTGCCACGTTAATTTTGACATTTGTTTAACCCTTTGTTGCCACTTTTTCAATGTAAATGTCACAGAAATAGATTTTCGCTGTACAGGCGCATGCTTTTTTACCACACATTAAAATGATGTGACCCCCTCCTAAAAAGGGGAGTTATACCCATTGCTTACAGGTGGATACAGAGAAGCGAACAACCATATACTCTCCGTAGGTTCACATTAGCAAAGAAAGGGGCCAGGTCTGCAGAGTTGATTGATTTGTGTGCTGTCCTAAGCTGGCCATACACCTTCAGATGTACGCTCGTTGGTCTGGCAGCTATTGTTAAGGAACAGGCGCTGGCTTCGGCTGAGTGTGCTTGAGATTCCAATAGGTAGAGGGGTGAACGCTGCTGTCAGACACCTCTTTACCGTGCTCGAGCCCTGGAGAAGACACCTGGTTTTGGTAAATGCCGGGAGAACTTTGTCCACACATTTAGAACTAACTTTAATAATACACTTAAAGGGGTTATCCCATGATTAACATACACAATGAAAATCGGACATCATATAGTACATGGCAATCTCTAACAAAGCTAGAACCAGCCCTGTACCTCCCATGGATCCAGAGGTCTCCTCGTTCATTGCTCCAGCTGCTCTGCTAGATTTATTTCAAGCTGTCCTTTTTCCGCAGCTCTCTCCCTATCACAGGTGTTTTTTCTACTTCAGCTCTCTTCCTGTCATAGCCTAGGGGGTGTCCTTTCTGCTGCAGCTCTCTCCCTATCACAGCTAAGGTGGGTGTTCTTCTCTGCTGCAGTACTCTTCTTAATACAGCTCAGCGAGCATGTCCTTTCTGCTGCAGCTCTCCATATTACAGCTAAGGGGAGTGTCCTTTCTACTACAGCTCTCTCCCTGTAAACCTCACAGCTTCTAACAGTAGATATGGCCGAGGGAAGTTGAAGGATGGAACCAGGAATGAGCGGTGACCCACCTCAGTAGGGAAATAAAGAAAAGAACGAACAGCAGGTGGCGCTATACAGATAGATTTATTGACTAGCTCAGTGGCTATACTACACTTTTAATGCAGTTACTAAATTATTCAGATCTAGATTCTGCTTTTCAAAAATGTAAAATAGTTTTCATGCAACATCACCTTTAGGGAAGATTAATGGACGTTGGCTAGGCTAGGGTATAAATTCTGAGGAATCTCCCTATTCTTCACCCTTAAACCCTGCAAGAAGTTATGGATTTTCTCAGGTCAGTCTCTAGGTTCTGGTCCCCAAAATAGTCACAGATTGGTGGATCATGAATGTGGGCAGGGGTTGTCACCAGCTGTCCGGATCAGGGAAGGGCCTGGGTCAGGAGTTGGACTAACAAGTACTGAGCCACAAGTCCGAGGAGCGAGACACTAACATTATCCAGAAACAAGGCCACCAGATGTGGGAGACATATGTGATAGATATCGGGTAGAGAGCCTTTTTTTTTTTTTTTTTTATAGTTCTACATGACTCGATTTAATATATTTGCTCATTTTCTCCATTTTGAGACAGCCGGCTACGTTTTCCCTGATGATCACCCTACTGATGGCCCACTACTGACCATTGAAGAAGAATCTCTCTTCACCGGGGCCTATCCTCATGTTGTAGAACTCTTCCAAAAAGACAAACTAGAGGCAGAGATACTGAAGCAGAGATGTAAGTATTCACCCAAGCCTCCTATCTTTGTAGACTATGAGCCTTACATATGACCACAGATGATGCCATTGCAGCAGAAGAGAAAAGCATTATTTTCCTCACAGCAGTGACGTGTACGCTTTATGGTTGGGGATTTCCGTTAAAGGCACTGCAGGCTTGATGGTTACAAAAGCATACCTGATGGCACGGTATGCCATCCTTTTCCTATTAATATTAATTACACTGTCTTAGCACAAAGATGGCTCCTCATCCGCTATCAACATGCCTCCGCTAACTGACGCATCGTTTACCAGGGCATTGGCAGTTGAAATTTCCCTGGCCCCGCCTCCTCCCTCCTGATTCGCCAGCTTACTTCTAGAGAGGCGGAGCAGCATAGCGCAGATCATTTGTCCTGCGCCCCACCTCCACCAGTATAATGTGATAGAAGACAGAAACAAATTTAGTACCCCAGACCTGGGGGTACAACAATAGTATATAGTTCTTTTATTTACTGTTATGTATTTTTTTTATGCCTGTACATACCAATAAAGTATGGATGGCAAAGGGTTAACAAGGAACAGAGTCAACCCCCCTGTTCCTCCCCTATTGGTAGGAGTGGGCTCGTCCTGCTTCCTGACAGAAGGGAGAGGAAGCACACTGCAGAGCTCCTGCTCCTGTTGCAGATTCTCCAGAGAGAACTACTCAAACATGCCTCAAGTGGAATCTTGAGACACTAGACAGCAGAGTGAACAGCTACCTCCAGCTACCTCCAGTAATCCCTCACCTTGCAGCTACTACTGCAAGGTGAGGGATTACGGCTAAGACACCCATCACCTAGAACATTACTAGGTTGGTACCATCTAAGTCAGGGATGGCCAACCGGCGGCTCTCCAGCTGTTGTAAAACTACAGTTCTCACCATGCCCTGCTGTAGGCAGTCTGGGCATGCTTAGAGTTGTAGTTTTGCTACAGCTGAAGAGCCGGAGGCTGGCCATCCCTGATCGGAGTGCTAAATAGCCGTCATCCAGCCTGCTTCCATAATCCTTAGTGGTGCCAGGGAAGTTTTACTCTTCTGCTACTGAATGTATTTGCAAAAAGACTTATTTGGGTTTAATCCCGGACTCATTCTTTACACTACATTTCCTCTGCACCGATCCCCAGGGAGCAACAGCCTGAGGGAGTACATTGTGACGCAGCACCTCATCAGGGCCACTACTACTCCTCTCCTCTGCACCAGCTCCTCCTGGGCTGGCTGCTCAAATGGGTACACGAGGTGCACAACAGTATAACAAAACCATTCCAATTAAGGGGAGCACTAGTATTTAAAGAGGCCACTCCATCCCCTTACACCCTGAATGTAACCATTTGGAATTATGTTACCAAAGGTAATGGAAGCTAGCTACGAGGCAGTTTCCATTTATGTTAATGATAAATTGCAGTATTATACCGCTTAGCACTGTATGGTGCAGAATGTCTTCAGCTTGGATGCATATTTTTTAGGAAACACTTCTATATAGAACTGACCTTAATCATTAAAAAGACATTTTCAGGGTTAAACAAGTTTCTTTTCTAATCTACAAAGTATTTATGAATGTGGATATGAGAGGTAGATATAGATAGGTACATCTATACTGTAAGTAGCTATGAAGAAGAGCGGTCACCCCTCCTGATATGTCTAGTTTAGTCATTACTTGTATTCCCATATATTAACATTCCTGGATATTTATTTATTATTTTTTTTTTTTTAGAACTTTGAATTGTGCTGTTCCTCTGTTGTTCTTCCTGTAAACATATAGACAACTGAACGTTACCATTCATCAGTAATTCGCACTCCTACACAGTTTTATGATGTCATAACTGGTTGGAGAGGGCCAGAGTGTGTAGGGACACACCCTACCGGGAATGGTAACGCCCAGTTTATTCTTACATTTCCAGGAGGAATAACAAAGGCGCTTTCACAGTGCTGATGATGCTCCAAATTTGTAGCACAACCAGAAGTGGTGACAGGTCCTCTTTAAACAGACTAGCTCCCTTTCTACGAGTGTATTTCTCTATCCAGCTGTTGTATTGCGGTCTCAGCAGTCTTCCGATGAGATGGCGTCGCTCTTGTTTGTCTTTTGAAACGCCGGCTGATAAAATATCGCTGCAGTTGGCAGGAAATTGCTGAGCTGTGATAGGCCTTTGGTATAAAATATTGGTCCCTCGACAAGTCGAAACTGCACCCATTAAACGTCTATTACTTGCTATTGCTTTCCAGCTCGGATTCTATAAAGCTTTGTCCAATAAGACGCCCAGCACAGTGCGGCGGAGGTAATGGGCTGACAATAACCGGCGCTTTCTCTGTCTGATGTCCATCAACTCTTATGCTGCAATTTGCTGCAATACGATTATATTTAGGCCATTGTCGTACTCTGTATTTGCTTACACCAGCAAAATATTCTAATTAACCCAACATAATAGAAAATCTGATTTTATCATGCTTCTAGAAAGCTCTTGATGATGTATTGAAGAAGTTTTTAAAGTTGCATTTTCTTGTTTGGCAGGTAAGAAGAGTAAACCTAAACCCAAGGTGCCTTCAAATGTGGATGACGTTGCTTCACTCCTGTCTGAAATGAGTTTGACCCCAACTATAGAGACAAATGCATCACCGCTGATCGTAGGAGCAAGTGTAGAACCTGAAATCACTAATTGTCTTGAAGGGCTCCAGCAGTCAAATAACCTACATGGCACTGAAGAACCTTCACCATCTATGATCACCTTGGCATCAAGAGTCCTAGACATTCGCACAACACCTGTTCATATTGAAGATGACTTTGATGTACTTGATGAACAATGTTCTTCTCCAGCACCAAGTCATAAACCAGAGGCTTCAGTGGCATCTCCTAATGTTTCATCCATGGTTTCAGAGCTACATCTGAGTAGCATTGATTGGGAAGCCACCTCATTTAGCATGTCGCCACAAGCCGAGTCTCGGACAGGTGGTGTTCACATAGATGGTGTCCAAGTTGGCCAGAACCCTGGAGAACCCGCAAAGGCGGCCTGCAATGTCAACCACCCAACCCAAGTAATTGTCGGACCCAATAAGAACGTTAAAGATGAACCACCAGTCTTAACCTTATCCGACTCTCCTTGTATTTCACATCTGGAGAAGCTGCCTTTAAGGGAGAGGTTACTTTTAAAGAACGCCACTCTGTATGCCTCCTCAGAACCTCCAGATGCCCTTGAGAAGCGCCTACCTTTAAAACCGATACCCCGAAGCCTCAATATAAGGGACGTCACAAAGTCTGGCTCCAACCAGATTGTCAGTTCTAAGGAAAACATTCAAACACATAAACCGTCCAAGCCAACAAAAGAACAAAGCGCTCAAAGCATTGAAAAGCAGGTCAATGTAGCCAAAAAAACTGACCCTAACTGTTGGGCACCTGACCGTCCCACCACAAAAACATTCACTTTTGTGAAGAAGATTCCTCTTGTTCCCGTGAGACTTGCTCCTGTGAACAATTCCAGCAAAATAACCTCTGAATCATCTGCAAAGGGTACCCAAAAGAAAAGTGTCTGCCTAAAGGCAGCATCTTCTAGTGACGACGAGGACGAACAAGAAGCGGGTGGTAGACCTAAACATGTCTTCAATAAAGACCGTACAAAATCGGAGATGCCAGTGTCCAAAATGGCACCTGTCAGGCCAGCAACTAGCATGCAACCGAATACTTTCAGTATTCCCAGTATAGACAATGTATTTTCAAGTCCTGAAGGTAAAGTCTTATCTGCCAAGTCCCCGGAGGAGCTGAGTGATGATGACTCTATAATATCTGTGGACAGTCCTCTGCCACTGTCCGAAAGACTGAAACTCAGACTATTACACCACAGTTAACGTTTTATGCTCTTCACTTCTCTTCTGCTCCTTGTCTATGTTTGTCCGGTGATTTTTTTAAAAGAAATATCTAAGTTAAAATCTGCAAAAAAAAAAGTTGCCTAAACTCGACAGGCATTTTAACTGTTATTTTATTATAATGTTTCTTCTGCTCATATATTTGTGACTTGTTAAAATGCTTCTAACAGGACATGGAAACAGTCAGCAGTTTATCTTAGTTCTGCTGTCACGTCCTCTCCCACTTTGCACTGCTCTTTGGTAACAAGAAGCCAGTGGTATACAGATTTTGCTTTAGACATAACTGGAGAAGAAAATTTCCTGTTATGCAGGATTGGTACAAGTCAGCATTTTATATTATACAATTATATTTAAAGGGGTTGGCGCATCTCACACATTGGTGGCATATCGCTGGGATATGCCACCAATGTCCCATAAGTGCAGGTCCCATCTCTGGGACCCACACATATCTCTAGAACTGGGCCCCAAGGCAAAGGAGAGAGCACCGCGTATGCGCTTCATGGTTTTCATTCACTTCCATGGGTGTTCCGAAAAGAGCCGACCGAGCGCGCTAAGCTATTTCCATAACGCCACGCATGCACGGCCACCTCTCCATTCAGTTCTATGGCAGTTCTGGAAAAAGCCAATGCTCAGCTATTTTTGGAACACCCATAGAAGTGAATGATGAGCTCTACGCACAAGCAAGGCCACCTCTTCATTCACTTCTATGGGAGTGTTTGGCACTCCTATAGAAGTGAATGGAGGGTAACCGAACTTAAGCAGTGCACCCTTATTCACTTTGGGGGCCCCTTTCTAGAGATAGGTGTGGGTTCCAGAGGTTATCTGTAGAAAATGAGCCCCCAAAGTGAATGAGGGCACACTGCTCAAGTGCGGTCACCCTCCTTTCACTTCTATGGGAGTGACCTTGCTTGTGCGCAACGCTCACCATTCACTTCCATGGGTGTTCCAAAAATAGCCGAACGTTGCCTATTTTCCGAACTCCCATAGAAGTGTATGGCGAGGTGGCCGTGCATGCGCAGTGTGTTCACCAATCACTTCTACGGGAGTTCTAGAAATAGCCGAGAGCGCTTGCTCAGCTCTTTTCGGAACTCCCATAAAGGTGAACGGAGGGTGACCGCTCTTGAGCGGTGGGCCCTCGTTCACTTTGCGGGTCCCTTTCTTGAGATAACCTCTGAGACCCTCACCTATCTGATATTGGTGGCATATCCTAGCAATATGCCACCAATGTATCAGATGGACCAACTCCTTTTACTCTGGAATGTCATCTTTCCTGTGTTTGTCATATTTCTTAAAGAATACCTCCACTTCCCACTACATTTCCTAGTAAAACTTTAAGGGATTATCCAGGAGGTAAAAATATATATTCCCCCCCATCAACAGCGCCACTCTTGTCTGTAGGTTATGTCTGGTATTGCAGCTCAACTTCATTCAAGTAAAAATGGATGACCTATAATACCAGTGGCAACCCCTGTACAAGAGTGGTGATTTTTCTATTCTTTTTTTTTTTGTCTGGTGCAAATTTTTCAGATATTTTCAACTGATATTATATTGATTTTTATTTGTTTTCCTTCTTTTTATACATTTATATTTATAGCTTCTTTCAAAAATTCTGCTGGTTGCCCTTATAAACTGACAGCGGTGTACGTGTGCTCCGTCATCAGACATAGCTGTGGTCCTCTAAGCTCCTATATTTCTGCTTTCTGCAGATTTTTATATTTTACTTTGACTGTGAAAAGACGAAAGCGTCACATTTCTCAAAACCAGTGCAATGTAAATAAAACTCTTCCTTTAATATGTTATGCAGGGTTAAAACTGTAAAAAGTAGAGTTTTAAATATTTTAAAGGAACACCTTCGACTGGTCAATCAGTGATCTCTGGTGGACCTGTCATTTTAAATAATTAAAATTAATTAAAATCGGGTCTGTCGATTCTATCATGTCATAAAATGCAAACAATTTGTCGTCCAGCATTACTCTTACCGTTGCAACAGCCCCACGCTTGTCCAGTGGCTGTATCTGGTATTACAACTCAACCCTATTCACTTGAATGTGCATGATTTGTGTGTGAAAACTGATGGTCCAGAGGTGGCACGACACCTGTCCTCTGGCTGTTTGGAACTGCGACTTGGCTCCATTTACCTCAATGTATTGGAGTTGCAATACCGGACACAACAGGTGGTCAGGTGGGGCGCTGTTTCTGCAAGTTTCCATGTTCTTCTAATCCCAAGATTGCTCCCCATATATTGTGTTGTATGATGCTTTCTTGCCAATCGTGTGCAAAAAATATTTTAATAAGGAAACATCTTGCAAGTTGTAAGTCGTGCGAATGGCAGAGCAATTTATACTGAAGGTGTTGCGTGCACGCAGCGATACAGTTGTATTTGGAGTCTTTGCGCGTGGTCACTTGACTGTGTCCCCCTGTAGAGCTGGATCTGTTCTTCTCCAGGTCCAGTTCTCTTACAGAGCCATTTGGTACCTCTACGGAATACACCATGCAAAGGAACATGCCGAAATGTGTGACTGGAGGTCCAATATGGGCTTAGGTTGGGGGCCATATTATAAATTCATATTAAACCCATGTGCGTGACTCTTCTAGCTCAGGGGTACAAGGGCCAGTCCACTATATGGAAAGCTCTTTACAGGTGCCTATAGGGTGAGCCAAGGCAGGATCAGAAGGGTAGCTGCTGTATGACAAATTAATGGCAATGCATTGATCAGGTTTAAAGGGTTTTCTGGGATTTTATTATTGATGGCCCATTCTCAGGATAAGCTATCAATATCTGATTGTCAGCGGTCTGACACCCCACCCCATCAGCTGTCCCATTGTAGTTCCTGAACGAGATGGCTCCATCCATGGTGTAGTGGACGCAGATGGTCGCTGCAGCGCTGCTTCCATTCACTTCAATGGGAGCATAGCTGCAGTAACCAACTCCGTCTACTACACCATGGATGGCGCTGTGTCGCTCCAGAACGGGGTTAGACACCTTGCCAAACTGATGCTCCGGAGTACCTTTGGTGTTGGAGCTCTGGAGGTGTCTGACTCCCGCCAATCAGATGATGATGGTCTATTCTGAGGCCAAACCATTAAAGGAGTTATGCCATAATTCATGTAAAAATGTAAATCAGACATCATATAGTACAGGACAATCTATTTCTAACAAAGCTAGACCCAGCCCTGTACCTCACATGGGTCCAGAGATCCCCCAATTCATTGCTCCAATTGCTTTGCTAGATTATCTTCAGCCTGGCAGCTCATAGGGTGTGTCCTTTCTGCTGTAGCTCTCTCCCTGTAATGTCCACAGCTTCTAACAGAAGATATGACTGGTGGCCGTTGAAGATTTAAACTGAGCATGTGCGACCAGCTCAGTGAGAAGGACAAAAAGTATTAAAAAAAAAAGAACAAACAGCAGGTGGCGCTATACAGATACATTTTATTGAATCGCTCACTGGCTAGAATACATTTCAGTATTCAGATCCAGGTGCTGGTTTGAAAACTGTAGAATTTGCTTTGTGACAACCCCTTTAATAGTAAAATCCTGGAATGATCTCTTTAATAAACTAGTACACACAAAAAATAAAAAAAACTTGAAGAAAAGTATGGGAATCTGTAAAGTGATGCCATTGCGGGACATCCCCAGTCTTCTAGCCTGCAGTGCCTGCTGAGATCATGCCCAGTGCCATGTTCTGCAGGGTATTGCGCCAGCCCTGTGGATGCAGGTATACTTTCGGCCTGGTGAGGAGCAGATCTCCTGCAGTGTTTTTTCTGGTCGTTTTGTCACTGAGCTGTGAGACGATAAGTGGATGCACAGGTTGTGAGGAGGCTTCGCTTCCTGCACAGGAGAGTGTAAAACAGGCCATCACTTTTATGGGTTTTGACACTAGCACTTGGGCTTGAACGGAGTCTATGAGCCCTGGGAGCCTTTTATCTGGGGATGTGGTGCAGAAGGGAACAGCACCTTCACAGACATGAAAAGGCAGGATCCAGCCGGACACTTCCACCTTCCTTTCTTAAATTTTTATACGCGTTTTGTTTTTTTGTTTTGATAATCTGCATCCTGATATGTCTTCCCTGTCTCGGGTGTGAATCCGCTACCTACAGCGTCACTGTATTACTATACCTGGTTATGTCGCCATTTAGATTCTCAAAAAATGTGAGCACCTGCCCCGCCGTAAGAGAATTTGCTGCCCAGAGTTATCCCCTCGTTCTTCAATAATGTATTACAGATGTAGCAGAGTTGAATTTGTCGCCATAGATCAGTCCCAAATAAGTGAAGGTAGTGGTGGACCGACATGTGCACCACCGCTCCATTCAGCTAGGGGACCCCTCAATTCAGTAATTCTCACCTGTCCTGCATACTACACACCATGTGAACAGCGCACTAGTCTCTCCCCAGCACATACAGCAATTGAAAATCACTCATACGTGTTTAGGTACGTGTTTAGGTTCTGTTCACACCTTGTTCTTGTGTATGTGTATTCTATGCCCCAGGAGACACTCCCAGCGCAAGCGCAGAATGAGCACAGCAATGGGGTGTCCATATACATTTCCTTTTTTCTGCTCCGTCCTTAGGCTACTTTCACACTAGAGTTTTTGCCTGATCCGGCAGGGTTCAGCAAAAACGCTTCAGTTACTGATGATACAACCGTCTGCATCCGTTATGAACGGATCCGGTTGAATTATCTGTAAGGCCCCTTTCACACCTGCGTTCTTCTTTTCCGGCATAGAGATCCGTCGTCGGGTCTCTATGCCGGAAAAATCCTGATCAGGATCATCCCCATGCATTCTGAATGGAGAGAAATCCGTTCAGGATGCATCAGGATGACTTCAGTTCAGGACCGGAACGTTTTTTGGACGCAGCAAATACCGCAGCATGCTGCGCTTTTTGTTCCGTCCAAAAATCCGGAACACTTGCCGCAAGGCCGGATCCGGAATTAATGCCCATTGAAAGGCATTAATCCGGATCCGACCTTAAGCTAAACGTCGTTTCGGCGCATTGCCGGATCCGACATTTAGCTTTTTCTGACTGGTTACCATGGCAGCCAGGACGCTAAAGTCCTGGTTACCATGGTAAAATGTAGCGGGGAGCGGCATACTTACATTCCGTGCGGCTCCAGGATGACGTCAGGGCGCCCCAGTGCATGGATCACGTGATCCATGCGCATGGGGCGCTCTGACGTCATTCAGGAGCGCCCCGGGAGCCGCACGGAATGTAAGTATACCACTCCCCCGCTCCCCGCTCCTACTATGGCAACCAGGACGCTAGTAGCGTCCTGGCTGCCATAGTAACCTGAAAGCAATTCGAAGACTGATCAGGATCCTGATCAGTCTTCTAATGCTTCAGGTGACTTGCGTTCTGACGGATCCGGCAGGACGGAAGTGCCTGCCGGATCCTCAGAACGCAAGTGTGAAAGGACCCTAACATGGCCAAGACGGATCCGTCATGAACTCCATTAAAAGTCAATGGGGGGCGGATCCGTTTTCGGAGCATCCTGCGGTTTGCTCTCCGGTATGAGGATGGAACGGAATGCATTTATGAGCATTCCGTTCTGTTCAGTTACGTTTTGTCCCCATTGACAATGAATTGGGACAAACCGGAAGCGTTTTTTTTTCCAGTATTGAGACCCCATGACGGATCTCTATACCAGAAAATATTAACGCTAGTGTGAAAGTAGCCTTACATAGTTGTTAAGGTTGGAAAAAAAGACAAGAGTCCATCAAGTCCAACCTGTAATCCTGCTTTATCGATCCACTGGAACAAATCCCCGGATTATTGTCTATCTTTCTTTTAAAAAGGAGTTGGGCCAAATGGAAAGGGTGTGTAGAACATGATTTCTATACATTGTCATCAGCCTCAATGTTATTTTTTGAAGCCATCTACTATATTTGCTGTGACCTGCTCCTGTGGCTATTCCAGACTGTAAAGAATTCTTTTCACCTCTTATGACTGAATTTTTTTTCTCCAGGCTTAGGTAGTGGCCCCTTGGTTTTTGAGGGGGTTTAACAGACAATAGCTTCCCTTGATATTTTTCGTATGGTCCGTTTATAAATTTGTACAGGTTAATCATGCCCCCCCCCCCCCCTCTTAGACGTCCTTTTTCAAGGCTAAACAAATTCAGTTCATTTAATCTTTGGTCATAGCTCAGCTCTTCCAGGCCCTTTATGAGTTTAGTTGCTCTCCTTTGCACTTTTTCTAACTCCAGGGCATCCTTTTTACGGACTGGTACCACGAACTGAACCGTGTATTTCAGGTGAGGCTGCAACAATGCTTTGTATAGTGGCAATGTTATATCCATGTCTCGCGACTCCATACCTGTTTTGTTACAAGACAAAATTCGGTTGGCCCTAGAGGCAGCTGACTGGCATTACATGCTGTCAGTATGATCTAAGACACCTTAGTGACTCTCCCAGTGTTACTCCCCTAGGACATATGCTGCATGCAGATTATTAGCCCCCAAGTGCATAACTTTACATTTATTTATATTGAATCTCATTTGCCAAGTGGAGGCCCAAACAGTAAGTTTGTCCAAGTCAGCTTGTAACAACATCGTCCATAAACTGTACCGTATTACAAAGTTTGGTGTCATCTGCAAAAATAGAAACAGCACTATTAATCCCATCGTCTATGCCATTAATGAATACGTTAAATAATAGCGGACCCAGCACCGAACCTTGGGGTACACCACTTTTAACCGGGGACCATTCAGAGTAGGAATCATTGACCACAACTCTTTGGGTACGTTTGTGTAGCTAATTTTCAATCCAATTACAAATTATATTTTCTAAACCAATAGACCTCAATTTACCCATTAGTCTTGAGACAACTTGAAAAAGAAAAATCCAGCTTCACATCATAGCAGGAAAAATTTTATTCATGCAGTTAAAATCTTCAGATACAGCAAAGTTTCATCAACGCGTTTCAGACCGTATAACATTTCAGGTCCTTCCTCATGACCTCAATTTACCCATTAGTCGCCCGTGTGGGACAGTATCAAACACCTTTGCAAAGTCCAAAAACACAATATCGACAGGCTTCCTTCTGTCCAGGCTTCTACTCACCTCCTCATAAAAACATTACTATACAGTATATTGTGTATTATACTTTTTTTTTTTTTTTTTTTTCTTTTTTAGCCAACATTTTGGGGCGCATATACGTTTGTATTTGATTTTATATTAATTTTTATTATGGAGGAAATGCAGAAGAAAAAGCTGGTGAAGTATTACAAGGAATTTTTACTTAAAGGGGTTTTCCAAGATTTTGATACTGATGACCTATCCTCTGGATAGGTCATCAGTATGTGATCGGTGGGGGTCCGAGACCTGGGACCACCGCCTCCTCTAGGCTTACCAAGCACAGTGCCATACATTGTATAGCGGCTGCGCTTGGTATCGCCCCCGCCCCCATTCACTTGAATGTGACTGAGCTGCTCCTAGGCCATGTGACCCATGAAAGTAGACGTCACTGGCCTAGGTAGAGGGCAGAGTGTTTACCAGAGCACAGCGGCCTCTTCAAGCCCCACCGATCACACCGGCCATCAATATCAAAATCGCGGAAAACACCTTTAATTTTAAATTGCACAGTGTAATGCTTCATTCTCCCTGCAGGGGCACTGCAGGAAGAGTAAGCACTTGCTGTTGAGTTCCCCTGCGTGCTTCAGCTGATTGTTGGGGGTCCAAGTAGGAGGACCCCCTGCAATCAGCTTACCAGGAAACCTGTATAACAAAAGGGATTGTCCAAGGTGGGCCCATGCCTGGTAAGATTTTTTGCAGACATTGTCATTTAGTGAGACATTTGCCGGCTCCCTGCCACAACGTCCTCAGTAGGTTCAATACCAGTACATGCGGTACTTGGCGATTTGAGTCCTATATGGAATTAGATTTACATGTTGTTAGAGCATTTAATCACAGGATAAACAACGTCCCTAAAAATACGGATGATGTCTGTGCATTCTGTTTTGCAAAATACAAAACAGCTGGCCCCTAATAGGACATGTTCTATTTTTTTGCAGAACAGACATACGGAAAATGAATGCACACGGAGTAACTTTCGTTTTTTTTTTTTGCGGCCCCATTAAATGAGTGGTTCCGCATATGGTCCGCAAAAAAAAACTGAACGTACACGGAAAGAAAATACGTTTGTGTGCATGAGCCCTTATTGTTTTATGGACTGGTAACCTAGTAAACGGCTGTTGGTGGCCTCCACGGACACAGCACAATGGAGATTTATAAACAGTAGTGCAAGGAAAAGTGGAGCAGTTGCCCATATGAACCAATGGGGTCCCTGGATTCATTTTCCAAAGGGCCTTTGAACAATTAGAGCTGTTTTCTGATTGGTTGCCTATAAAAAACACTATATATAAGGCAGTGGGGGGCCAAAATAGTGGAAAAGAAATCCATGTTCAGCACCCATTGTTTTACATGAGGAAATTATGGCTCTGTAACTTGCAATAGGCCCAGGTCGGCATGATGCTGGTGAATAGAGTTTTCATAGATCAAATCCCCTGATGTTTTTTATTTTTATTGCAGCACCATGTAAATTGATAGTTGTCCAGTTCAGAAAACAGAGTAAATATTAGAGGTCCTCTGTTCAGGAGCCTCATATCTTGGCCAGAGTAGAGAGTAGATACCAAGAGCGTTCCTCTCTCTAGGGGACCTTGTCCTGACCAGCTCATTGATTTAAATAGGCACTGCGCAATTCGTAATTTCCCCTTGTGGTGGAGCTGCTTGGATACTGAACACTTACTGCCAGGTTTCCCCACAGATTAGAGCTGATTGCTGCAGGAGGAGGCTACTTTGTGATCGCCTAAGATGGCCATTCAATTTAGATCTATGTTGGCCATCGATTTTTGTGGGTTCAGACTATCATCGGGTATGGTACCTTCTGACTCTTCCCAGATGGTTGATGTTGGGGGAGATACTGTAAGGTTGGTTTTCAACCCCTGATTTATTTATTCTTCTGATGTGTTGACCATCGATTTTTGTGGGTTCGGACGACCATCTAACGGGTATGGTACCTTCTGACTCTTCCCACATGGTTGATGTTGGGCGAGATACTGTAAGGTTGATTTTCAACTCCTGATTTATTTATTCTTGTGGTGTGTTGGCCATCGATTTTTGTGGGTTCGGGCAACCATCTAATGGGCGTATGTTACCTTCTGACTCTTCCCACATGGTTGATGATGGGCGAGATACTGTAAGGTTGGTTTTCAACCACTGATTCATTTGTTCTTGGGGGATGTCACTAAGTAGCCAGCTCATCCTTCTCTGTGCTCCCATGGACTCCACTTGTGAACGTAGAAAATAGTCCAGCATCTCAGGATCCATAAATCGGGGCTTAATTCCATACATAAGAGGTTGCAAAAATATCCAAACAATACCTACGCGTTTTGGACATCTTCCATGTCTTTACTCATGGCAATAGCTTTCTCTCCTCTCCCCATTCAGTACATTTGCATGGGGATGATCCTTAGAGATAGCCGCCAGCCGATCGAGCATGCGAACAGCAGTGATCTTGCGTATGGCCAGCTTTTTTTGTCAGCAGTTGGCCCATTGCAATGTACAGAGCAAAACTTTTTTCCACACATCTTTATGCCATTTTATTTACGTGTATGATTGCTAGGCATTTGAAAATATTTTATAATGTTACCTAGCAACATACTCCTTTGACAAGAGGTGACTACTCTGGTTCTCCATGGTTCTTTGGAGATCCAGTGACGTCACTATCCAAAAGAATGACTGATACACGTAAGTAGCAGATAGGCGGATGGCCACTGGTCCCCAGTGCTGGGGATTTATATTATATTATAATGTATTATATTATATTAGGATTTATTAATTTTAAAACTGAACTTTTGGTGGACTGGCAAGAAAATCTGTGATGGCATTTTTTCCCCACCACTTCTACTCTTTATTCATACATGAATGCATGTCTTCGTATAATACCAGTTTAGATGCTTTTTCTATATTCGGTATATTCCATGCATCGTTGCCGGAGGCTCCTGAATTTCTGTTGATGCCGGTGAAATTTGATTGCATCTATAATCCTACTTCTGCTCCAGGTCTGTATGTAATGGGATGAATTTCATATATCATGTGCATCACTGGCTCCAACATCTCAGTAATTTCATCATGGATAAAAATATCATTCAGTGAGTTAGTGTGACCCCTGGGTATAATATTTTATGGATTTACAATGCAGCAAATTAACATGGGTCACTCCTTAGAATACAAAGATAGAATTAGAATTGGTAAAATCATTTTAAAAGGATCCTCCAGGACTATAACATCGATGGCCTATCCTTAAGATACATATGTTGTGACTATGTGTCGTATGGGGTATACTAGGGGTGTCGGACAGTAGGTGTTTGATGACCTGTAGGTCATCCCTGACGGTGATTGGGTTTATTGGCTGCTTTGTAAATGTTAACATCAATGGTTAATCAGTGAGAGGTTGACCTTCGATTAGCCCAATGAAGAGGAGGGGTAGAGGTTGCCTGGTGGTTCCCCTGCAGTGGACTCCAGAACCCTATATAGGGGTTAAAGCAGAAAGACCAGGGAATATTGGTTAGCATCAGGGGCGTAGCTAACGGCTCATGGGCCCTGGTGCAAGAGTTCAGCTTGGGCCCCCTTCCCTCAGTGCTTTGTGTATCTTCTTATGCGGCACAAGGGTCTTTGGGCCCCCTCAGGCTCCTGGGCCCGGTAGCGACTGCTACCTCTGCACCCCCTATAGCTACGCCCATGGTTAGCATCAGTTTCCTTAGACGTCATCCAGACAGGTGTATTGTCCCTATGTTTAAAGGGGTTATCTGGGAATTTGATATTGATGGCCTGTCCTCAGTATAGGTCATCAATACCAGATCATTTTGAGTCTGACTCCTGGAACCCCCTCCCATCAGCTGTTTGAAGCGGCTGTGACGTTCATCATAGCTCCGGTGAGCACTGGCGTCTTCTCAAAGCTTACCAAGTCCAGTGCCATGCTTGGTACTGCAGCTTGAATGGGAGTGATCTGCTTCTAGGCCATGTGACCAATGTACAGTGACATCACTGGCTTAGGAAGAGGCCTAAGTGTTCACCTCTACAACCAGCTGATCGGTGAGGGTGCGGAGACTCAGACCCATTGGTCAGCGAGAGAGAGCGTGCAGGGAGAAAGCAGGCCTGAGCTTGTTTGAAGTGGACGAGGCACCACGAGTCCGGCGGCTGGGCCATTGAGCAGGGGCAGAGGGTCAGTGGCAAGTTCGGACTGTTGGCACAAAACACGGGAGAGCCAGGTGAGTGCTCCGACAGCCGTGCCTGGCAGGGATGACCTGCCCGTTTAACATTCTGATGCTTCATTTCCAGCTATGTGGATATTATTGTCATATGCATATGTAGTCTCTCTACTAATATTATTTTTGGTATCTTTGTGCACCCTTGTAGTTGGTCTTTTAGACCATTTCCTGTATACACTGCTTTAATTGGGGTGCAGGTCTAATAAAATACATCATTGTAAGTGTTGCATTTGATGGACCATAGTCCATTGTTACGAGATTTAATCAATTTTGGTGGTATCCAATGAAGATATATCTACTGTCTGTGGCCATCTTGTCATCTATAAGTATTTGTAATGAGAGGTGCCATCTCCAGTAATAAAGACTCGGAAACCAGTACTTAAAGGGAATTTCAAGGTATTTTTCTAGGGATAGTTTAAGCTCCTGCCATCCAAAACTTTGTTTACCTGAGGTGATCTTGGGTGATGTTATGGAGCTCTTGGAGGATCTTTCTTCATGAACCATCTGCATAAAACCTGCTAGAGAATACGTGATCCCAATATACAGATTTTCATATAGTGAATGGGATAGGCAGTCACGTGTAAGATTGTGTGCTACAGATAAGAAGGCAAGAGAAGAATTTAAAGACCTCAGAAAGAACTTGAAGACTTCAGAAAGTAAAGTAAAACTTTTGGATGGAAGGCCATCACCATTCTCACAAAGTTCCGTAAAATGACTACCTCTTTTTGACTGGTCCTCTCAATGTTGATACAGTTGCTGCCTTTATGATACTTGTCCTTATAAAAACATTCTGACCAAATGGGAAATTTTTAGTAGACATAAACATAGACTTCACTGCTATCTATATCCAGATATTGTCTTGTTTCCCATCTTCCAGAATCTGATAATCCTCTTATCTCCAATTCCTTTCCTGGGCCCTGGTGTAAACCACAGTGCTAATTCCATAAGAAGGCACCAGCATTTACATAATGAATAGCCCTGTGTTATAAATCACTGATTATGGTTGTGTTAGCCACATACTTTTTACATTCCCATTTCGATATGCAGAGATCAAAGGGCAGCAAATGTAAACTGTAAGCCTCTATTAACATGTGTGAGGGACTACTGTCCATTTGTGGCATGTACTTGGAGTCAGGAGGACATTTACCATGTAGATCAACAAAGGTACCAGTATGGGGTGGTGAGGTTGAACGGGAGGCATGCATCTACATAATTCATGACCCTTCCATTTCAACAGTTTTGGGAAACCATCAGTGTCTTTTAAGAGAACCCCATAGTTCCACGTATTTGTCTTGAGGTTTCATGCAATGGCATTAGTTATTGGTTGTAGATAATCGTGGCAAATTATGCCAGTCTGAAACTAAAGCCTCGGGTAAATAAATACAGCTCATACATAAGCACACACATTTTAGAGACCGTAAAAAATGCCAGAGTCTTCTCATTCCCCTAGAATACCATTATATGTTAGGAAATGCGGATAGACGGATCAGTCTTGCACTTTTTTTCACAGTTTTCCCGGTCTGCACATGCGCAGAACGGAAGGACAGATCCATCCTTCAGTTGTTTCGCAATGCCGGATCGGGCACTAATACAAGTCAATGTAAATTAATGCCGGATCCGGCATTCTGGCGACTGATCAGGCATTTTGGGCGGACATAATACCAAAGCATGCTGCGGTATTATGTCCGGCCAAAACGCCTGACAGTAACTGAACTGAAGGCATACTGATGCAAACTGAACGGATTTCTATCCATTCAGATTGCATGGGGATATGTCTGATCAGTTCTTTTACGGCATAGAGCCCTTTTGATGGAACTCTATGCCGGAAAAGAATAACGCAAGTGTGAAAGTACCCTAACATCCTCATAAAGGGAGTCCCACCATGTGACTTTGCCTACCTGTGGGCCCAGGGGACTGCAAATCAAGCTCTTCAGTATACAACATAGAGCATCCACATTCAAGGGATTTATGCACTTGGCCTTGTAAACAATGGACATTAGAAGCCAATTATTAGGTTGCGTGGTTGATTAGAAGATGGAGGTTCTGTTGGTAACCATAGATGATGGCCCTCATCCATTAAAACCAGTGGAGGCACAGTGTTGAGGTGTTGCCCATATCTATTTGCCTTCAGGTTTTATGTTTTTTGTGATTTTTTTTTATTCCGTTAAGAAGTTCTAGAAACATTGCCAATAATTAGTAGAAGGATCATGAACTCCTGCCTAGAAAGGAGGAGGACACAGAAGGTCAACAAGGGGCTCTGCATATCTACTGGCGTCTGCATTCTTTTCATATATGATTTTATCTTCCCATATGGCCTCTTATATATTTATATTCTGGAGGGGTATACCTATGGGACTGCAAAGGCTGCAGACCCCCTACAGATCTGATATTGATGACCTATCCAGAGGATAGGCCATCGATATCTAAATCCTTATGGAGAAGATACAGTGGCTCAACCAACCTAGAAACCAATGGCACGGTGCACAACCCCACGGCACACCCATCGTTTAAGTAATCAAAGAGAAAAAGAGAAATGTTTGGGTGGCACTCAAATATCTGGCAATTGTATGACTACACAATATAGATTGAAATATGTATTTATTAATTATCTGCATTTAAACACATTAATATTCCCCAAACAATAGTTGATCAACTATAAATGAGAAACCAACAAAATAACAGTTATAAAATATACCAATAAAAATGAAATGATAAAATGAAAATAAAAAGTAACAGTCCAATACTCCAGCAGCCTGTGTGGTATACGTTATATACCTATCCACATACAGTTCTTATGAAAAGAGTTTTGTCTCCTTGGAAAAACCAGTGCGATATAGTCAGTTTAAAGGTTCCAAGGCAGGGCCCTTTTTATAGCCCAAATGCCCATATCAGAAACATAAAACATGGGAACCAGAATCCAGTCACACAATTGTATCTTAATACACTATACATTAACTTTTCCCAACTAATCTCCCATATTCCACATGGTGAGATTGACCCCAAGTCGATCACATCATATCCCGCTGACATCATATCGCCGTTAACCGTTAATATGGGAGATTAGTTGGGAAAAGTTAATGTATATTGTATTGAGATACTATTGTGTGACTGGATTCTGGTCCCCATGTTTTATGTTTCTGATATGGGCATTTGGGCTATAAAAAGGGCCCTGCCTTGGACATGCGCAGTTGTCGCCCCTGAGGAAGCCAGAGAGCGAAACCCGGGTTCAGCAAGCATTGGATTTTATATTGTGATACGCTTTTTGTCAACCTCTGTTTGTAAGTAGAATAAAACCTTTTACCGTAACAACTAAAAGGGTGTTTCACCATTGTCGATAATTGGATCCTATTAAAAAACAGCGCGGTTTCATCTTTTACTACATATTCAGTTTAAAACCAGTGCGATAATAATTACGCTCACGTTAGCAGTGATCACTATAATCACAAGATAATATTTAGTCAATCCTCTGGTAGATGTAACAGAGCGACTGTTCCTACAAAGGACTCCTAAAGTGCAATATAGTCAATTGAAATCAGCTTAATATCAGTTGTAGACCTTTTAAAGGAACTCGCTATGGTCGCGAGGTATGTAGCCAATGATTATTATAGCAAAGCAGCAACAAGCAGTATAGTCATAAGGTGCTACGTTACCAATCCAGAAGATGGCTACGTGCCGGTTGGCTTGTTAGTACACCTTCTCCTGTGCTCTGAAGGCGCTGAGCATTGGCGCAAAAGTTGATATCGCTGGGTTGTGTCGCGGTCCTCAATTTACACGGTACCTGTATAGATGTGCGCGCTGACTCAGTAAGTGGTGTCCCACATGGTCAAGCAATAATGCGCAGGTAGCGGAGTGCGAGCGGCTCAGGTAACAGGATACAAGAAGTTCTTGAAATCACTGAATTGTCGCAATATTATAATGTCCCTGGAGACCGCAATCAATGTCTATTCACTGCATACAGACTAGCGCCAAACGCGTTACGGAACTACGTGTTCCTTCGTCAGAGGCCACTGAGAAAGGAACACGTAGTTCCGAAACGCGCGTTTAAAAGGTCTACAACGGATATTAAGCTGATTTCAATTGACTATATCGCACTTTATGAGTCCATTGTAGGAACAGTTGCTCTGTTACCTCTACCAGAGGATTGGCAACATATTATCTTGTGATTATAGCGATCACTGCTTACATGAGCGTAACTAATATCGCATTGGTTTTAAACTGATTATATCGCACTGGTTTTGCCAAGGAGACATAAGAACTGTATGTGGATAGGTATATAACTTATACCTCACAAGCTGCTGGATTATTGGACTGTTACTTTTTATTTTTTATTTTCATTTTATTATTTATTTTTTATTGGAATATTTTTTAAATTTTATTTTGTTGGTTTCTCATTCATAGTTGATCAACTATTGTTTGGGGAATATTAAGGTGTTTATATGTACATAATTAAATACATATTTCAATCTATATTATGTACTATTATTATTATTATTGCCAGATAGTTGAGTGCCAACATTTTTCTTAATATCTGAATCCTGGAAACCCCCTTAAAGTCCCATAATACAATTTGAAAGACAGAACCGGCACTACACACCACATTGTTCTGCAACGGGCGGCTAAAGACAGACCAAGCTTCCCCTTCCCAAAATAAGTACTTTTAGGGGAGACCATGGTCCAGAAGAAAAAACAATAATCTCAATACTCCTTTTTTTTTTCTTTCTATAATATTCCTAATTGATTTTCATTTTAAACGTTTACCATTTTTATTATTTTATTACCATTTAATACAGTTTTATAAGCTTTTAGTTATCTCTTGGCCCTGTATGTGATGATATATGTACATCTCTACTGTTGTTTTAGATATTCTGGATGTTTTTGTAGGTATTTTATTCATTTAGCAGCCTGTTATTGCAAAAAGTCTTTTAACGTTCATAAATCCAAAACTAGAGGCCGTTATGAATGCCTAAAATGCAGTTATAATCACAATTAAATACATGAATAAGAGTTTTATTATAAAGAGTCTCATAAAAACAACCCGTGTAGATTGTGAGTCTATGCAGAGAGTCCTGAGGTAGTAATAAAATTTCATGGCCCATATTCTACATTTTAGTGTTTTTGGTTTATCTCTCATTGAGCTTGCATTTCATCTTTTTTTGCGTTTGAATCCTTAAGATCTATCCGGCTAACCTCTCTCTCCCAGCCAGTCTTGTTTGGTGAAAGACCATTTAGCTGAGGGCTGATAATTCTCCATGAGCGTAAAGTCACACTTCAGGAGTTCATTTTCCATGTTGACACTTTGTTGTCTCCTTTGAACTGTCCTATTTAGACACCCACCTCGGATTTGGCAGGTCTATATAAAAGGGCTTTCCCACCTAGGGAGAACGTAATCACAACAGATCACAGGAAGAAGCTGGCTGTCCTCTGCCACTGTCAAGAACATAGACACCAGATCTCCAGCTTCTGTGCCCACCATGGAGACTATCCACCAACCGATTATAAAGATGGAGGAGCATTATACCCTATGTTCGGATTCTGACCCTGATTCTGCTTATTTATCCACATCTTGGGACTGGAAACAAAATGCTGAGAACTATTCTCTAAGTCAAACTCCGTCTCCACAGAGCTTGTCTCCTACAGCCTCCTTTGAGTCTCCATTCTCTGGTTGTTCACGTCCACCAAGCCTGGAAGAGATACCATATGGGGAAGACATGGTGGCGTACAGGTTGTTGCAATATCCTACTGACTGCCAGCACAATATGGAAGAGGGCAACGTTGGTCACAGCAACAAATGTGGGCAACATAATCCCAGAGCTTTCATGAATACCCAACGCAGGAGAAAGGCAAGTGAGAGGGAGAAGATGAGGATGAGAGCCATAGCTGAGGCCCTCCATAACCTCAGGAGGAACTTACCACCAGTCTACAGTCAAGGTAGACAACCTCTTACTAAGATCCAGACATTAAAATGCACCATTTCCTACATTGAGGAACTCACCAACCTTCTTAACAACACGAAGGGAACTTAACTGCATCGAGACCTGCTTGACCCACCAGTGATGGACACTTCTGGATGGTTGTAATACCAAGCGATAAATGACCAGTGTGAGTGGACATTTGCTTTCTGGTTACTTGGGACTTGGGACAGTCATTGACCAAAATGAGGACAATGTGTGGACAATGCCCCTGTGTTTCTTATGCCAGATTTTACCACTGTGAATGTTATCGATGCAGGTCAATGCCTGGTTCATTGGACTGGAACATTTGGATCTTTTCCTGTAATTTTTTCTTGCCATCCGTTGTCTTTATTCCAAAGTCTGTGAGGAGGGAACTCGGACCAGACAATAATGTCCCCCTCACCATACGTATATACTGTTAAATATTTCAGAAGGTGCTGTATGCGTTATTATTTGTATATAAGGAATGAGTTTGAACAGCACAAAATTGCACAATTTACTAAATGTATTTATATCTAATTGTGAATCATGAAGTTTCTTAGTTAATAAAACTTGTAGAGTGAGCACTATGTCCATATTGCTTTCTACGTTCGGAATTACATACGCATATGATTGCTAATTATCTTAATTATTGATATCTGATACTAACTGTAGTTAGGCCTTATTCAGATGGCATATTGTACCTGTGTCCAAATTCCCATTGTATGGCCCTCAGCCATTATTGAATTGAACTTTCAGCACCATGAACCTATAGTGCATTGATGGTGGTTCTCTAGATCTATGGTGGAATCTTGCATCCATATGGACAGTTAAAGGGATTATCCTCTTTTTATTATTGATGACCTGGATACGTCATCAATATCAGACCAGTGGGGGGTCCCACACCCGGCACCTGATGAGCCTTTTGAAAAGAAGCCGTCCCATAGAAGTGAATCTTCTCTTCAAACAGCTGATTTGTGGGGGTCTCCCCCCCCCCTCGTCGATCTCATATTGATGACCTATCCTGAGGACAACCCTTCTAAACATGGGTATACAAAGCCATCTGAATGAGGCCTTAAGGTCATATTACCCTTGCAGATTAAGCAGGCGATTGTCGGAGGAAAGCATACCTTCCTGTCAATTGCATGCTCGCTAGAGGAGGAGACTGCTGCTATTACATGCAGCGATCTTCTCCTCAATATGGGGATGAGTGATTGCTAATGCCATCGCTCGTCTCCATACTGAATCATTGTTTGCCAGCAGCAGAGCGCTGATTACACTGCACGATCTGCTGCCGGCAAGCGATTATTTTTAAACGTTGAAAGACTCCGATTAATCGGTTGCGGTATTACCCTGCCAGATCATCGCTAACGAGCATTCGTATCATCTTAGCAATTATCTGCCAGTGTAACGGGGCCTTTACACAGGATTAATGCAGGTAAACAAGGGCCCATGGAGAAGGGAAAAAAGAGGGACCATTGTCGGACTCGGATTTCTTGTTTCCAACAGAGGATATGGTTAGAAATGAGCGAATTTCATATTTTGAAATTCGTTCACACTTCGTTTGGTGGTAAAAGCAGAAGGCATCCCGTTATTCATTCCGTCATAATAAAAGTCTATGGGCTGCAAAACGGATCCGTCCGGTTTCCGTTATGCAGGGGAGTCCTCCTCTGCATAATGTAAATGGGACGGATCGTTATGCATTCAATCATAGAATTGCGTTATGGTCCGTGGTAACGGAATCCATAATGCAATTCTGCTTTTACCAGCAAACGAAGCGTGAACGAATTTCATAACATGAAATTCGCTCATCTCTAGATATGATTTAGGGTGTCTCTACTGAACATGCACATCTTTGTTGCCATCATAGAACATTCCCCCCCTCTCGCACACTTGCATTAATTTAAAAAGAAATATTCTTACCTCCTCCATTTGCTCGCGCTGCAGGGAATGCTCCCTGCTGACTGGATGTGCAGGACAGGACCTGCGACACGTCATCAAGCTGTAGCGCAGGTCCTGTCCGGAGCTTCCAGTCAGCGGTGCAAGCAAATGGAGGAGGTGAGTGTTTTTTTCTTTTCTTTTTTTCCTCAGAAGCAGAGAAGGGGGCACTAATGGGGGGGGGGGTATTATTCTAGTTGGGGCACTAAAGTGGGGCATTATACTAATTGGAGGCACAAATGAGGGGCATTATTCTCACTGGGGGAATTATTCTAACTGGGGGCACTAATGGGGGGCATTATTCTCACTGGAGGCATTAATCTTACTGGGGCCACTAATGGGGGCATTATTCTTACTGGGGGCACTAATGGGGGTATTATTTTAACTGGGACACTAATGGGGGGCATTATTCTAACTGGGGGCACTAATGGGGGGCATTATTCTCACTGCAGGCATTATTCTTACTGGGGCCACTAATGGGGGCCTTATTCTTACTGGGGGCACTAATGGTGGGCATTATTCCTACTGGGGGCACTAATGGGGGTATTATTTTAACTGGGGGGACTAATGGGGGGAATTATTCTAACTGGAGGCACTAATGGGGGCATTTTTCTAACTTGGGGGCACTTATGGGGTTATAATTTTTACTGGGGGGCACTAATGGGCCATTACTCTTACTGGGGGGCATTGATTCCGGGGTGCACTAATGGGGGCATTACTATTACTGGGGGGCATTAACAGGGGCGTTCATATTATATGGGGCGCTAATGGGGGCATTACTATTATTGGGGGCACTAATGTGCCCGTGCATTGCGGACCACAGCAGGGGCCCAGCCGCCACACAGTGCAAACCACAGTGTGACAGCGACTTAACACCCTGTGTTAAGCCACACCCACAACCACACCCCCTTTTGGGGTGTGGCTTAACTTGGCCACTATTTTTTGGTGGGAAAGGTGGCAACCCTATTCCAAAGTCAGCTCCAAACTGGGTTGCTTCTGATGGTCCATTATCAATATTGCTTGGGTTCATCAGAGATTACTCTGTACTCTGTTGGGCCATTCCAACCCTGAATTGGACGGAAAGGAGGCCATCAAGCATCAGCTATACTGCCCCGGCGTGGGGTTAGTGTTGGTAAGAGCCAGCACCACAAGGGGCCTTATATATGCTATGCAGCACCCTATTTATGATCGCTGTATCACTCCATATCAACTCCACAGTTTATTTTTCCTTCCGTAAAGTTTCCAGACTAAGTAGGCTGTGATGATGCATTAATAAATAAAATAACATAATTAATACATGACACTCCTCCGGGACAAACCCAATTACTAGTCTCTACTTCTGGTGACATTTTAGCAGCTGTACTACATTAAGATTCAGGTCTGAGGCTATGCCAGGGTGATATGAGCAATGCTAAACTAATCTGAGGGTCGTTTGACTTGTATCCAGTATAAATAAGCCGGAGCCCGACATTTGTCTCAGTCGGTGCAGTAAATCTAACACACTTTTATAAGCATGAGGCCTATTAGTCAGCAGGTTCCTGGATATAGAGGAACTAAAGATCCCAAGTCCTGATTTGCTTGCAATTTGTGACACACATCGGTTGTTATGGGCCACCTGGGACTGCATACAGGAAAAAATGCTTCAGGATGGGCAACTTTCCTTTGGGCAAAAGCGCCATTTCCAGCTTTTCTCTTGGGGAATTCTTAACGAGTAAATAAAGCTAATTTACTGAAAGAGAATAACAGAATAAATTAGTCTTAAAAGGCAGAAAATGCTCAAAACCCCATGTGCACATCCTGCACATGTGGTCCGTTGCTAACAGCAATCCCCAGCAAAAATGCATACAATGAAAGATGCCCCTTTAATTGCCCATACGGCCCCTGTAATTGCCCATACGGCACAGGTAGGTTAGCGTTAGGTCCCATGCCACTTTGAGATACCTTGACGGGGTGTGCGGACTCCGGTATGTTCTTGATATAAGAATATATTGGTGAAAGTCACATTTTACTATTAGTGTGAGGGTTTAGCCATATATTGTCCATTGCATTTACCATTGTAGTGCACCATTTGTTGTAAATCTCTAATTTACTAAAATCTCTTTAAAACATAAAAATAACTAAGTATAATTACATTTACTGTAACTGTATAATCTATAAGTATAATTAGAAGTGAAGGTATAACATTTTCTACCTAGGATGACCTCACCGATCTCTCCCAGACCCCTGAAGGGCAAACGAGCAATGGTAAACTGTCTACTGTTGGATTAACAGCTCAGGAGCATTAGTTAAGGCCGGCCATACATATTCAATAGTTGTTGGCCTAACAGTCGTTAGGCCGATAACTTTCTCTTCTAACTCCCCCTTATATGTTCATTCAATGGGGTGAGAGGAGAAAGCCACTGCCAGACACTATTCCCTTCTCCTGATCCTTCTCTACTCTGGCACCATCTGTCGTGGAAGAGTCAGGAGATCCCCAGTCTTGATGCTCACCAAAAGAGAAACAATATAAAATATTGTAATTTGATACCTGTTAATGGCTAACTAAAAAAAATGATGTTATAAGGCAAGCTTTCGAGACTCTGAAGTCCCTTATTTAGGTCAGGAAGGAGAACTATAATTATATGGAGCCTATATGTTCCATAGCACTGTACACAGATTGTAGGCACTTGTATCAGTTCTTCGATGGGTCTCACAATCTGATCTCCCAATCTCACACAAACACACTGGCGCCCATTTCATGGGGTGCCAATTAATTATTCATAGGCCTCATAAACATTAGAGGGGTTCTCTGGGATTCACATATAGGATAGGTCATCAATATGAGATAGGAAAGGGGGAGGGGCATTCCCTGCTATTTGAGTACTGTGGCCTCTTCGCAGCTTCCCAAGCACAGCGCAATACATTGCATAGTGGCTATGCTTGGTATTGCAGCTCAGACCCAGCTCAGTTTTGCACTTAGGCCATATGACTGATGAATGTGACGTCACATGGCCTAGGAAGAGGCCAAAGCACTCCCTGAGTACCGCAGCCTCTTTATACAGCTGTTCTCTAGACCACTGGTGGTCTCATATGGAAGACTTATCCTGAGGATAGGTCATCAATATGTAAATCCTGGAGAACTCCTTTAAGCCTGGCGAAGCCCACTGGAAGGACTGGCCAAATATTGTGTATCAGATCTTGGGCTGACGCTTGTTTATCCAATGTTGGTGAACAAAAGAATCCTTTTGATGACAAGGGAGGTAACGCTCCAACAGAGGAGGTGAATGGCAGCAGCTTCTCCCTCAGAACACTTGCACCCTTGGCCAAACTAAGCAGTCATGTGTATGCAATGGTCAGGAGGAATAGCTGTTGGCCAAACAAGTGTTCAACCGACAGCTGCTGAAGGTGTGTGGCTACCTTAAAGTCAGGGCCGGTGGAAGGATTTTTGCCAACACAAGCGAAGCTACATTTTGGCGCCCCTCCTCCACCCCCCATGATCACATTATGACCCCCTATTGTGTCACACTTCTACCGCCCCCCCCCATGGCACATCATCCCCTCCATGGCACAGACTACAGACTTTTGATTTGTCCCCCCTCCCATCATGTCACCCGTGACCCCCCCCTCCCCCCCATTAATGTTGTGTAATAATTATAAACATTATGCGCTCTGCGCTCATCACCTACCCTACGGCAGTCGACAGTCCGTCTGGGCTGGCTGTGTGAGTTACAGTAACCAACAGCTGCTCCAGTCCCTGCTGCTGCCCGCTGCGGAGCCATTCGCCAGTCACACACCCCCTGAGTGCCCCCATGACCGTGTTACCGTGCTGCCGCTCTGTGAGTGAGGATCAGGGCCGCATGGCACATGCAGCCTGGGGTGGGTGGCCGGTGGCGCAACTTGCCGCAAGTGATTTAAAAAAAAGCTCATTCCCCCCTTCTCTGCGCCCTAAGGCAGCCGCTTGGTCTGCCTTATTATAGAACTGGCCCTGCTTAAAGTGGTTGTTTGGGCTACAAATATCGATAGGTCATCAACATCAAATTGGTGCTGGTCCGACACCTAACACCTCCACCAAAGGTGCTATACAATGTACAGAGTGGGAGCTAGTTTCTGGTGGCAACATACTGCAGTACAGCTCCCATTCACTTGAACAGTAGCTGGTGAAAGCAACTGTTCGAGTTGGACCCCCACCAATCTGATACTGATGACCTGTACTGAAGGTAGGTAATTAATATCTGTAGCCCACATAATAACTTTAAGAATAATATCTGGAAGTCTTGAATCCCCACAGTTCAAGCGAGCTGACCTTGCAGGTCTCAGCTCAGGAATGTTCTTATAACCTACTGTGATGAATCCATAAAATAATAACCCATTTGATAGTCAGCGTGCTGGCACCTCACATTATGTACCATAGGACATATCATTAATTTAGTTTTACCAGTAAAAGACCAGCTGCACTAAATCCTGAGATGGAAATGTAATACCCAATATGTACATTATGTACATTATAGACTTTATTTTAAACTAGCTGAAGGACCCGGCTTGGCACGGGTATATTTCATCTTTTTCATTTAATGTTCGTGTGTGTCGTTAAAAGATATCGACAGTATCCACTATAACAGTGACATCTACAGTACCCGCCCCCTTAATAGTGACCTCCACAGCCCCCCACCCCTTAACACTGAGCCCCCCCAAAATGAGTAGAGGACAATTTTGTCTATTTAGGAATTTTAGACATTTATCAACTACCCTGACTCTGGGCCTCATCTATAAGGCGGTGCCTCAAATGGCATGGCATTGAGTCTTGTGGCTACCGCTGGGTCAGAAGCTGTTAAAAATAAAGAAAAATAAAAGGAACCATTCCTGACCTGCACCGATCCCCCAACATTGTCACGGTCCCTGCTCTCCACTTCCTGTCCCAGCTCAACAAGCAGGACATGCCAGGAAAGGTCCATTCAGCCAATCACTAGTCTTAGCAGTGACCCACCTCAGCCAGTGATTGGCCAACATCTCTTAGCTTGGATTGATCTCCAGCCCAGACTGAAGGGCCCCTAATCTACAATGTTCCGTTGATAATACAGTTGTTTCCACATGTAGCACAGGGGGCCATTTATATATATGTACCAGGCCCTGGATGCAACTGAATCCTTTGCACCCTTTTGTACAGTAGCTACACACCTGATATGAACAGTTACCCTAGAAGGGCAAGCATTCACATTGAAATCATGAAACAAATACGGCAGTGCAGCACAACATACAGCTGCCACCTTTTGTCCTCCTTCTCTCTAATTAAGATAAGGAGGGGGGTGAGGAGGTGAGATGCAGGTAACATCAGTGAGCCAGCCCTACCAACAGTATTACAATGTATTGGCTCCGATGAGCCGAAGTTATTGCTTTGCGAAGTCTAATGAGACTTCGCGCAATAACTTCATAAATTAATTTGTACTGTAAAAAAACATTTACCGAATTCTGGGTTCGGTTCCAAGGTTTATGAAATTATTGCGCAAAGTCTTGTGAGACTTCGCAAAACAATAACTTTAGTTCATCAGAGCTAATACTTTCTAATACTGTACAAAGCTCCTGCTCCGTACAGTATTAGAGCTACGTTTTATGCTAATCGACTTCGGATGTTTTATCCAAAGTCGAGTCACTCATCCCTAGCAATAATGCTCCCTATAGTGCACCCTAAAATAGCAAGTAATAATAATGCACCTATAGTGCCCCCAGTAATAATAACGTCCCCTATAGTCCTCCACAGAAATCCTTGTAACTGCTCTTAGCTCCAGTAATTAATGGATGTTTTTAGTTTCGGATTCCTTGGACCCACCAGAGAAAATTATTCATAGAGCTCATCTAACACGTTTTGAATCAAAGAAATAGACCCTACTGACAAGTTGACAAGTGATTGATTCCAAGTTGTGGAGGATCCTCTGGTACTGTGATGGGCCAGCCTGACTGGATATTTTAAATGAAGGATTCTCCTCTATCTTAAATTAGGTTTTCTACTCCATAAAATGCCCTTTATTTCGCTGATTCTGTTAAAAGGGCAAATAAGTCAATGGATCCAGATGTCCTACACAAGGCTAAGACAAACATAGTGCAGTCCCCGAACTAAAACTAGCAGCATCGGACATAAATAGTTTTCTGAGCAGGCCTTAGGCCGGATCCTCAAACTTATGGTCAGGAACTGAACTTGACTGCATCCTGTTATATACGGAACGCACTGTCAAGGACTCTATGCATATTTATAAAGGACATCGCCTGTGGTAACTTCGTTCTTGTAAATACACTGCTGCAAATTTCCTATGCATATAAATGAGGAGAAAATGAAGCCTCTGTAATATCTACATTGTATAGCGGAGTAAGAAGGCGAAGATGTTTTATCATCTCAAGATCTCTCACAAAAACAAAACAACTTTAAAGTAATACAAAAGAACAGGGGTCCTCAGGTGGTGGACAGCGGCCCGAAAGCAGGCCTCAGTTGTCAGCTGTCCGAACCACATGTCCCAATCTCAACGGTATCTGTGCCCTCAGGACTAGGCTTGAGCGAGCTTGGATCATAGATCCATACAGCATTAAAATGTATGGGCTCCGTGTAGCAAAACTTGTGCGAGACTTCGGTGAATGATTTCGGTATTCCTATCTGCTTATTTAAAAACATTTTAAAATAAGAATCTGAAGTGGGCTTTGGTACTGTCTGGTACCTCGGTACCAAAGACAACTTCGCATCCAGTTACCAGGCCCGAAACGTGTCATCACTTGCTGTATTTTTAAAGTGCTTCAAATGAACTCCGATTTTATTACGTGGTGTCGTGGTGCTGGAAAATCTCTTGGACCATTTCTAGATCAGTGCCCCTACACCTTCTGTGACACACGACCCTAATCCAGGTGAGCTGGGACAGCAGCTGGTCATTAGACTTTCTGTATCGTAAAGGGGTTCTCCAGGATTCTGATACTGATGGCCTATCCTCAGGATAAGTCATCAATGTCAGATCGGCAAGAGCTTGACTCCTGGCACCACCGGAGATCAGCTGGATGAAGAGGCTGCGGTGCTCCGTGAGCGCCTAGGCCTCTTGCTAGGTAACGTGATGCCATCTTCATTGGTCACATGGTCTAGGAGAAGCTCAGTCCCATTCATGTGAATAGGCCTTGGCTGTAATACCAAGCACAGCCACTATACAATGGACAGCGCTGTGCTTGGTTTTGCTGTTGCAGTCGTGGGGCGCACGATAAGGGGTCCTTTAAAGTACATGTTTTTCGTGACGCCAGTTGCAGTGAAGCAACAAAGCCACAGGTCCCCTTTTAGTGATACTGTGGTACATGGTAACCAGGTGTAGGAATGCCAGAGTGGTGTAGGGTAGCCTAAAATGTCCCTTAAGGTGTTGTGCACGTGTCAAGGTGCTCCTACCTGGATACACTGGAACCCCCAGGAGTTGCTCTCCGAAAGCAAAAAGATAGAGAGAATAATTGAGGGATTTGAAAAAATATCTGAGTCCAGACCTTGTGGTGAACTTGAGAACAGCTTTACTTGAATATAAACGTTTCTCCAACGATTTACAGGTTTGTCTTGGTTCCCAGCAGGCTTTGGCATTAACTGTGGCAGGCAAACTCCTCTCTGCTACGTCTGTTGCTCTCTGAATCTGCTGTGCTGACAGGCTGGCTATAGAACTCAGCTTCTTCCTTAAACTGTACTTCACTTTGTAATCTGGTCTGTCTCTAGCATTCTCCAGGGAAAACTTTACTCCTGGTTTCTGAGGCTTAAGGCTTTGGCCTTCATATCCAGCGGAGCTGAAGGTGCTTTGGCTGTAGCTCTGCCATTTGTGCTGCCATCTGCTGGTGAACCAGGCATATTACATTTGAACATAAATAGTTACATAACAAGATTATGAATACAAATCGTGCAGGACCTGGGAATAAATACATAGGATGACACTAGGTTAACCATAGAAGATAGTGGCGGGGTGTAAAGGTGGTAATGTCACTCTGGGGCGTTACACTGTGAGGAGACCAGAGCTCTGGTGAGTGCCACTGTTTCTTCCAACAGCTGATCAGCGGGGGTGAGTCGTACCCCGGCTAATCTCATATTGATGACCTATCCCAAGGATAGTCCATGAATATGGGATCCCCGGAGAACCCCATTTAAGCATTGATCCACACTGATTCATTGTAACAAACTGTAGCTTGAAGATGCTTTGGAACTGAAGCACCATGTATATTAAAAAAATATTAAAAATATTTAAAAAAAAAAGTCTGCAACCAGCCAGACCTTTCTCCTGTTGGGTGTTCCAGTATGAGATGCTCTTTGCAGCCGCTGTCCACTCCAGCAGAACATCAGACCCCCCCCCCCCCCCCCTCCATTAAGTCCCTTATAGACTATGTAAAAATGGGGTTTATAAAGCAGATGAACTTTTGTATTGGGTAAACTGAAAAACTGATGCATACTGCCCAATAGGGTGTATGGATTAGGGGTGTCTTGAGTGGGTGGACAACCCCTTTAAGGAGGACATGTGACCTCTTCTGACATGCCTGTTTTTGTATCTCTCAAGTAGCATCTATTCTCTAGACTCTATGTTGTGTTGTTCCTCTATTGTTCCTAATTGAACTTTAGGAATGGAAAGCTGGCAGTCTGTACTGAAGGTCCATCTGTGTTACCAGTTGGGGGGTGTCCCTCCACAGTCTGACATGACTAGATTGACGGACTTACCTTCCTT
Source organism: Bufotes viridis (assembly GCA_033119425.1). Classification (NCBI taxonomy): domain Eukaryota; kingdom Metazoa; phylum Chordata; class Amphibia; order Anura; family Bufonidae; genus Bufotes; species Bufotes viridis. The sequence continues at coordinate 71,012,776 of CM065592.1, forward strand.
AAAGGGGTTGGCCCATCTGGGACATTGGTGGCATATCACTAGGCCATATGCCACCAATGTCAGTTATGTGCAGATGCACATCTGGGTTCCCCAAAGTGAGGAGAGAGAAGCTATGTGTGGCCACCCTCTGTTCAACGCTATGGGAGTTCCAAAAATGTCCGAGTGCTGGCTCGGCTATTTCTGACAGTCCCATAGCGGTGAATAGAGAGGTGACCTCGCTGGCCATTTTCATGTCTCCCTTAGCTATGAATAGAGACCACACTGCGCATGCGTGGTGTGCTCTTCTTTACTTCGGGGTCCTCGTTCTTTAGATTTAAGGTGGGACCTGCACCTATCTGACATTGATGGCATAATTTAGCAATATGCCATTAATGTCTGAGATGAGCCACCCCCTTTAAGTGACTTGTCTTACAAAGACAACCCCTTAACGGCTCACCTATTGTGGCATTTTTTTTTTGTCTTCGCATCCCAAGAGCCCGCACATTTTTTTCCAGTTGATGTATGTACGAGGGTTTGTTTTTCACAGGATGAGTTGTATTTTTCAAAGGCACCATTTTAGGGAACATACAGTACCTTTTCCAAATTTTTTCACGTTACACCCACAAACTTAAAAGTATTTTATTTGGATTTTATGTGACAAACCAACACAAAGTAAGGCCTCTTGCACAAAAACATAGATTTTTTTTCCATTTCCATTCCGTTTTTGCAGTTTCCGTTTGCGGTCTGTATGCGGAACCATTCATTTCAATGGTTCCGCAAAAAAACGTAATGTACTCTGTATGCATTCCGTTTCTGTATTTCGGTATATCCATTCTGCTAAAAGATAGAACTTGTCCTATTATTGTCTGCAAATAACGTTCTGTCGCTCCATTCAAGTCAATGGGTCTGCAAAAAATACGGAATGCATATGGAACACATTCGTATGTCATTCGTTTTTTGCGGATTCATGTCCACCTTGCCCATGTGTTTACTGTTTACAAACATTACTGTACATTACATTACAGTAATGATTCCAAGTTTTAAGTTTCCGTTTGCGATCCGCAAAAAACGGATCGCATACGGAAACCATACGGATATTTTTTACGGAAATACGGAACAGAAACACAACTGAAACAAAAAACGGAACCACGGATCTGTGAAAAATGGACCGCAAAATACATACGGTCGTTTGCAAGTGGCCTAACAAGTATGTGTGAAGTGAAAAGAAAATGATACACGGTTTTCAAAATTTTTAGCAAATAAAAATCTGGAAAGTGTGGCGCGCATTTGTATTCAGCCCCCCTGAGCCAATACTTTGTAGGACCACCTTTCACTGCAATCACAGCTGCAAGTCTTTTGGGGTATTACTTCCAGCTTTGCTCAAGCTCAGTCAGATTGGATGGAGAGCATCTGTAACCAGTAATTTTCAAGTTCTGCCACAGATTCTTAAAGGGATTTAGGTCTGGACCTTGATTGGGCCATTCTAACACCCTGGACTTCTTTTGGCTTTCTTACAAAAATGGCTTTCTTCTTGCCACTCTTCTATAAAGACCAGGTTTGTGAATAGTTGTCCTGTGGGCAGATTCTCTCATCTGAGCTGTGGATCTCTGCAGCTCCTCCAGAGTGACCATGGGTTGCTCTTGGTTGCTTCTCTGATTCATACTCTCCTTCCCTAGGCTGTCAGTTTAGATGGACGGCCATGTCTTAGTAGGTTTGCAGTTGTGCCATACGCCTTCCATTTTTGGATGATGGATTGAACAGTGCTTCAAGAGATGTTCAGAGCTTTGGATATTTTATTTTTTATGACCTAACCCTGCTTTACACTTCTCCACAACTTTATCCCTGACCTGTCTGGTGTGTTCCTTGTTTTTCTTTATGCTGTTTGATCACTAATGTTCCCTAACAAACCTCTGAGTCCTTCACAGAACAGCAGTATTAATACTGAGAATAAATTACACACAGGCGGACTCTATTTACTAATTATGTGACTTCTGAAGGCAGTTGGTCACACAGGATTTTATTTAGTGGTATCAGAGTACAGGGGGCTGAATACAAAAGAATGCCACATTGTCCAGATTATTATTATTTTTTTTAACAATATCATTTTCTTTTCACTTCACAAATACTTGCTGCTTTGTGTTGGGCTATCACATAAAATTCCAATAAAATACATTTAAGTTTGTGTGTGTAACGTGAAAAAAGGGGGAAATTTCAAGGAGTATGATACTTTTTGAAGGCACTGTGTTTATTATTTTAGCTTCTTATTTTCTTTTTAATTTTTACAGCGTTTCACACGGGGTATACATGACCTTATTCTGCTGGTCAGTATGATTATGGCAATACAAAATTTATACATTTTTTATGTTCTACTACTTTTGCACAATAAAAACAATAAACAAAGCAAAAAAAATCCTTGTCATAAGAGCCATAACTTTTTTTCTTTTTCTGACCGTGGAGCAGTGTGGGGGCTTATTTTTTGCAGGACAAGCTGATACGTTTATGACTACCTTTTTTGGAGTACATGTGACTTTTAGGCTAGGTCTACATGGCAACATGTGACGCGTGACTTCTTGTCACAGAAATGTCACGCAAAATTTTTTGTAGTGATACTCAATGGTGTCACACTGCGACATACAACATGCTGCGACTGCGACACGACAGTCGCAAAAAATCTATCATTACAAAAAATGCTGCATAGCATTGGTGCAACACATGTAGTGTAATTATACCCTTATTGTTATCCAACACATAGCCCTAGCCTTATTCCATTTTTTGGAGGTTAGGTGAGCAAAAAGCAGCAATTTTTGAATTAGTTTTTTAACTACATTTTTTTTTTTAAGGAGCTCACCATGCAGTTTAAATAGCATGATAACTTTTGTCCTAATACATGCAACGATATTATGTTTATTATTTTTTCACTTGGGGAAAAAATAATTTTTTTGTGCATTTTTTCCTGCTTTTTAACATTTTTTGAAGATTTCATTTTATTTTTTTTCCTTTTTTGTGCATTTTTTCCTGTTTTTTTTAAATAATATTTTAAACATTTTATGTATTTATTTTTTCTGTGCATTTTTCCTCCTTCTTTTTGTCATATTTTGAAACATTTTATTTAATTTATTTTATACATTTTTTATTTAATTTCTTTTTCCTTTTCCCCCCTACAATACACTGTTATACTTCTGTAATGCAGTGTAATATGCCTGTCAGGGTCCTATAGGCCTACTATGTACAAGTTAGGCCAAGTTCACACTTCATTTATTTGGTCAGTTATTTCCATCAGTGAAAACCAGTAGCAGAGGCTACATAGAGATCAGGTGTAATGGAAAGATTTCCCCCTGTTCTGTGCTTCTGACCGGCATCTAGTTAGGCCTTTTTCAACCGGCCGTATGTATTTTGCGGTCTGTTTTTCACGGATCCGTTGTTCCGTTTTTTGTTTCCGTTGTGTTTCCTTTCCGTGTTTCTGCAAAAAATCTCCGTATGGTTTCCATATGCGATCCGTTTTTTGCAGATCGCAAACTGAAACATAACATTTGTAATCATTACTGTAATGTACAGTAATGTTTGTAAACAGTAAACACATGGGCAAAGTGGGTATGGATCCCCAAAAAACGGATGACATACGGATGTGTTCTGTATGCATTCCGTATTTTTTGCGGACCCATTGACTTGAATGGAGTGATGGAATGTTATTTGTGGACAATAATAGGACAAGTTCTATCTTTTAGCGGAACGGATATATGGAAATACAGAAACGGAATGCATACAGAGTACATTCCGTTTTTTTTTGCGGAACCATTGAAATGAATGGTTCCACATATGGACCGCAAACGGAAACTGCAAAAATGGAATGGAAAAAAAAAAAAATTTGTGTGCAAGAGGCTTCACTGATGGAAATAACTGACCAAATAAGTGTGAACCCAGTCTAAGGGCTCATGCACACGAACATATTTATTTTTCGTTTACGATTCACTTTTTTATTTTTATATGCGGAACCATTCATTTCAATGGGTCAGCAATAAAAAACTGAAATGACACACGTTACCGTATGTCTGCATGTCCGTTCCTCAAAAAAATAAAACATGTCCTATTCGTGTCCATTTTGTTAGGCCGATTGCACGCGACCGTATGGCTTTTTCAGTATTTTGTGGTCTGCAAAAACCGGATCCGCGAAAATACAGATGGCGTCCGTGTGCATTCCGTTTTAAAAAGAACGGAACAGCTGGCCCCTGATAGAACAGTAGTATCCTTATCCTTATTATCTTATGCTGAAAATAATAGGACATGTTCTATCTTTGAACGGAACGAAAATACGGAAATGGGATGCATACGGAGAACATTCCGTTTTTTTGTGGACCCATTGAAATGAATGGTTCCGTATACGGAAAACAAAAAACGGCCCGTAAACGGAAAAAAAAACGGTTGTGTGCAAGAGGCCTTACAATGGATCCACAAAAAAGAAACGGATGCAATAAGGATGTCACACTGACATGTGTTTTGCAGACCGCAAAATACATACAGTCGTGTGCATGAGGCCATTTTTTATACAGACTCATGGAAGTGAATGGTTCTGCATATGGACATGTAAAAAAAACGGAACGGAAACAGAAAAAAAATATGTTTGTGTGCATGAACCCCTAAGACTTGGAGGCCATTGCTAGGCTCCCTGCTATCATCTGCAACTCTCAATCTCATTACTTTGGTGATGGAGTGATGGACTTTTGACCGCATCATCTATGGAGTTAAACTGGCAGGAGTGGAGTTTTCTCCGATCGTGGCAATTGCAGCATGAGCAGAGCTGTGTACGGTACGACCACACGGCGAGGTCGTCTTTACGACAGCAGTGTTTAGTTGGTCTGCATTGTTAATGACCAGACTGGCTAAACAGTGAGTCCTAATCGCTGCGGCTCATGCGACCACGTCGCAATCGTGACACGACTGCGCCATGTGGTTGCACTCTAATACAGCAACTCTCACAGGTAACCTGACAGCAGCCACCATGACGAAAATGAAAATCACGGATGGGAAGTAACACCAGAGACCAGACCACAACATACATTTTTGGCATAGGTTGGGAAGGGGCAGCCAGGTGCACCCCTCCAGGCTTCTGCTAGGCTTACAGTGCCACCACGCCATATGGCACTCTCCACCGTACTGTACTGTCGGCATCCTTTATTAGATCTACAAGAAATATGCCCCTGGTTCCACCGCGACACAACTGCCACCAATCCTGTAAGAATCTAATTAAGCAGCACTCAGTATATTGCAGGCCGCCCCGCTCACTGATCGATCCCATGAATACTGTATGATGCAGACAGCCGGCGCAGGATGTAGAACGCAGACCGTAAATTCGCTGGCCTTCGTTAATCCGAAAGCTCTTAATTCATGAATTATTAAGAGAGGTAATTATCTGGTGTGTTGTATAAGTGTCTGCAGATTCTGCCTTCACTTATTGACACGTACATTCTGGTGTCGTGATTGATGTCTGCAGAACTCTTATCTGCAGAGGAAGCGGGAATGTGAGCCTGCGGGACAAGCCGTGCCTCGGGTAATCCACCATCATACCGGTCTTGCTACAGGCAGGCCACTTAGAGGGGGAAAGTGGACAATTGCCCAGGGCTCTGTCCTGCATCACCAGAAACTTTACCATTAACCCCTTTACTATTTAGGCACTGTATGGCGATATTATTGAGACACTATATGGACACTGAAAGGCGTTATTATGTGCATGTGGCATGGAGGTATCCCACTGTTATACTGCTCTTGCTACAGGCAGAACGCTTAGGCTACGTTCACACGACGACAATTGTCGCGCGACAAAAGTCGCGCGACAAATAGGGCACAACTTCACTGCAACATTTGTCGCGCGACATTTTGTCGCACACAATGTCGCGCGACAATTTTTATAATGGGAGTCTATGGTGTCGCATTGCGACATGCGACATGCTGCGACTGCGACACGACAGTTGCAGAAAAACCCATCTGGGATGGATTTTTTCCAACTGTCGTATCACAGTCGCAGCATGTCGCATGTCGCAATGCGACACCATAGACTCCCATTATAAGAATTGTCGCGCGACAATAGTGCGACAAAATGTCGCGCGACAAATGTCGTCGTGTGAACGTAGCCTTAGAGGAAGAAAATGGACAATTGCCCAGGGCTCAGTCCTAGACCACCAGGAATTTTACCATTAACCCTTTTACTATTTAAGCACTGTATAGCGGTATTATAAAGGCATTATTATGTGTGCATTTTATGGCTGTATTTTTTGGCATTGAAAGAGCAACAGTCCAAAAATGGCGAGCTGAGGCCCTTACTTGATGCCCAGGGCCCCACATTCTATAAAGCTGGCCCTGGCTACGGGAAGTACATTACTAAAGATGGCAGTTTCTATTAGTTTAGGCTAGGGTTATACAGTGACTTTTGGTCATTACTGAGTAAAATCATAGTTTTACTTAGGCCTATTGCACACGAACGTGTGCGCCCTGTGCCCGTAATACACGGGCACCATTCCATGGCCATTCCGCATCACGGATGCGGACCCATTCATTTCAAATACGGAGATGCGGAACGGTATGACGGAACGGAACACTATGGAAACATTATGAAGTGCTTCTGAGGGGTTCAATTCCGTACTTCCGTCCCGCAAAAAGATAGAACATGTCCTATCTTTTTGCGGAATGGGCAGATCGCAGGCCCATTCAAGTGAATGGGTCTGCGATCTGCTGCGGCTGCCCCACGGTTGGTGCCCGTGCATGGCAGGTCGCAATTTGCGGCCCGCAGCACGAGCACGGGGCTCACACGTTCGTGGGAAAGAGCCCTTAGTGTTGAGCGCGAATATTTGAATAACGAATATTTTTATGAATATGGACACTTCGCTAATTCGCGAATATTTAGAATATAGTGCTATATATTCGTAAAAACGAATATTCGTTGTTTTTATTTTTCCTTTTTCAGAACCCAAGAAAAAGATACCATTAACGAAGATAGAAAATATAGCGCTATGTTCAATATCTTTGTTAATTCTAGCAAGTCAACAACCAATAGGAAAGTCATAGCCCGTTCAAAGTGTCATTCGCAGTACGCGAATATTACATTATTACTGCGAAAAAAAAACTTTGAACGGGGTATAACTTTCCTATTGGGTTGGCTTGCTAGAATTAACGAAGATAGAGAATATATCGCTATATTCGTATTCGTTATCTTCGCTAATTCTAGCAAGCCAAGTAAACTTGCCTATACACAGCTCTAAGTTGGATGCTCAATGCGAGAATATTAAGTAATATTAGTCGCATTGCGCATCTAACTTAGAGAGGGGCATATGCAACTTAATTTACTATTGTTTGGCTGGGTAGAATTAACGAATATGACTAATACGCATATAGCGCTATATTCTCTATATTCGTCAATTCTAGCAAGCCAACCAATAGTAAAGTTGCCTTTATACCCCATTCAAAGTTTAATTCGCAATACGCAAATAATGAAATTGCATATTATTCATGATAAATAGAATAATGACAAATATTCGATTTAGACTAATATATGACGATTATTCAATCGAATATTCGCGAAATATCGCGAAATCGAATATGGCACCTCCTGCTCATCACTAGTTTTACTGAGACTTTTTCAAGCCACAGAATTGCAAAAAATCCAAACCCAGGGGGATTGAATGTTTTTTATATAAATAAATTAGATTTCCTTTAATCTGGAGTCTGTAATCTGGAGTTTGATAGTCCAGGCCATTTTCAGCTGCTAAATAAGGTGAAATTTCATAAGCAGAAGAGACTGCGAGCAAAAAAAACAGGAAGAAGCATGGGTCCTATGTGTGAGAGGTATGCGTGGCATGTGTCTAGTATGGCGTCTGTATGGCATGTGACCATCCTGGGGGTTTCATCATTGTAGCATGTGTCTTGCAGTACATATCAGAGGCATGTGTATGACATGTGTACAGTATGCATGTGGCTTTTCTGTGGCAAGTGACCATCCTGTGAGTGGCCCTGATGGTGAAGCATGTGTCCAGAGGGGCACCTAGCCTTTCTGCTGCCGAAGGCAAAAGTTCAAATCGCAACCCTCTCCTTTGTGCCAAATGCCAAATTCTCAATCTAACCCCTCCCTCTCATAAAAACCCACAATGCTATCGGAAAGTCTTCAGACCCTTCCACTTTTTTCTCACTTTGTTCTGTTGTGGCCTTGTGCTAAAATCTAAAAAATTCAAGTTTTCCCCATCAATCTACTTTTAATCCTCCATAATGAGATAGTGAAAGCAGAATTTTAATTTTTTTTTGGCAAATTTATTATAAATTAATAACTAGAATGTTGCATGGACATAAGTATTCCGACTAGAGATGAGCGAATTTCATGTTATGAAATTCGTTTGCGCTTCGTTTGGTGGTAAAAGCAGAATTGCATTATGGATTCCGATGTGGTTACACATGCTCTGCGGCTGTGAGGCCGGTACTGCCAAATTCTCTGAAACGCCTTTGGAGACGGTTTATGGCAGAGAAATGAACATTCATTGCACGGGCAACAGCTCTGGTAGACATTCCTGCAGTCAGCATGCCAATTGCACGCTCCCTCAAACGAGGCGACATCTCTGGCATTGTGCTGTGTGATCAAACTGCACATTTCAGAGTGGCCTTTCATTGTGGACAGTCTAAGGCACACCTGTGCAATATTCATGCTGTCTAATCAGCACCTTGATATGCCACACCTATGAGGTGGGATGGATTATCTCAGCAAAGGAGAAGTGCTCACTAACACAGATTTAGACAGATTTGTGAACAATATTTGAGAGTAATGGGTCTTGTGTGTGTAGAAAATATTTCAGATCTTTGAGTTCAATTCATGCAAAATGGGAGCAAAACTGAAAGTGTTGCATTTATATTTTTGTTCAGTGTATAATGCCCTCTGTAATCCCAGTACATGTAATGCAATCCGCCGCCATGCCCCCTGTAGTGCTCCAGCCTGTATGACCATACTACCCACTGTTTTATAATGCTTCCTGTAGTGGTAGTATATATAATGCTATCCCCTCCTGTAGTCTCCCCATAGTATAATCCTCCTCTGTAGTGGTAATATATATAATGCTCTCCCCCATGTAGTCCCCCTGTAGTCTAATGCTCCTCTGTTATGATAGTATATATAATGTTCTCCTCCTGTAGTATAATGACCCCTGTAATGGTAAGATATATAATGCTTTCCCTTGTAGTACCCTGTAGTATAATGCCCCCTGTAGTGGAAATATATATATTACTCTACCCCTTCCACTGTAGTGCCCCTAATAGTGCCAAAATATATATATTTAACAAAACAAAATACTCACCTGCTCATCTGCCGCCATCCATGATGCAGGCAGCAAGCTTCTTTGAGCCTGTAGTCTGAGCTCCCGTGTCCCGGCGTGGGTGGTCGTAAATCCATCACCACAGCCTCCCCCTTCACCTGTAGTGCCCCTAATAGTGCCAACATATAACTGGATATATTTAACAAAACAAAATACTCACCTGCTCACCTACCACCACCCATGATGTAGGCCACAAGCTTCTTCCAGCCTGTGGCATGAGCTGGCATGTGTCCATCCTGTGAGTGGGATGTGTGTGGCATGTGTCCATCCTGTGAGTGGGATGTGTGTGGCATGTGTCCATCCTGTGAGTGGGATGTGTGTGGCATGTGTCCATTCTGTGAGTGGGATGTGTGTGGCATCTGTCCATCCTGTGAGTGGGATGTGTGTGGCATGTGTCCATCCTGTGAGTGGGATGTGTGTGGCATGTGTCCATCCTGTGAGTGGGATGTGTGTGGCATGTGTCCATCCTGTGAGTGGGATGTGTGTGGCATGTGTCCATCCTGTGAGTGGCATGAGCTGGCATGTGTCCATCCTGTGAGTGGGATGTGTGTGGCATATGTCCATCCTGTGAGTGGGATGTGTGTGGCATGTGTCCATCCTGTGAGTGGGATGTGTGTGGCATGTGTCCATCTTGTGAGTGGGATGTGTGTGGCATGTGTCCATCCTGTGAGTGGGATATGTGTGGCATGTGTCCATCCTGTGAGTGGGATGTGTGGCATGTGTCCATCTTGTGAGTGGGATGTGGTGGCATGTGTCCATCCTGTGAGTGGCATGAGCTGTGTGTCCATCCTGTGAGTGGGATGTGTGTGGCATATGTCCATCCTGTGAGTGGGATGTGTGTGGCATGTGTCCATCCTGTGAGTGGGATGTGTGTGGCATGTGTCCATCTTGTGAGTGGGATGTGTGTGGCATGTGTCCATCCTGTGAGTGGGATATGTGTGGTATGTGTCCATCCTGTGAGTGGGATGTGTGTGGCATGTGTCCATCTTGTGAGTGGGATGTGTGTGGCATGTGTCCATCCTGTGAGTGGGATATGTGTGGTATGTGTCCATCCTGTGAGTGGGATGTGTGTGGCATGTGTCCATCCTGTGAGTGGGATGTGTGTGGCATGTGTCCATTCTGTGAGTGGTGCCTGTGTGGCAAGTGTCCAATGTGTGAATTGTGCATGTCTAGCATGTCTATGATGGAGCCCACATGGACTTCTTGCACAGGGGCCCTCTGCTGGCATTGCCCTGACCTGAGGAATTTTCTACCATTAGGCTACATGCACACGACAGTTGCTTTTTGCTGTCCGCAAATCGCGGATCCGTCTTCCTTTTTTTTTCACATCCACATCCTTTCCGTGTGCCCGCAAATTTTGTAGGTTGTGTTTCCGTGTGTCTTCCGTTTTTTTTTGCCGATCCGCAAAAAAAAATGGAAGGCTAAAACCAGTTTCTTAAAGTACCTGTACAAGTTCCCTGGTTTCCAAGCAACCATCCGCAAAAAAAAACGGATGCGGATGACAAACGGATGGCTTCCGTTGGTCATCCGCATTTTTTGCGGACCCATTGACTTCTATGGGTCCGCAAACCGTTTTTTGCGGACAAGAATAGGACATGCCATATTTTTTTTGCGGACGTAAAAATGCGGACAGCGAACGCGAACAGGCAACGGAAGAGGCATCCGAATTTTTAACGGATCCATAGAAATGAATGGGAAACCATCCGATCCGCAAAAAAAACGGAACGGAGGCCGCAAAAAAACACTGCCGTGTGCATGTAGGCTTAATGTGTTGATTACGCTGCACCTTAGTGCTGCATACACACCCTGCCCGGGCCTGAGCCATCCTCTGCTTGCTTGCATGTAGTAGATCTTATCTGTCACCAGTTTATACATTTCATCGTCTCTATATAGCTTATTGCAGCACAATAAATGGAAATGGTTTTTGGATGATGTAAAACGCTCCATAATGAGATTCAACAACCTCATCAGCACTGTTTGTTCCTGATTAATTTTAGAGGCCACTGGTCGTCTGCCACGTCATAGTCATCAGCATCAGCGAGAAGCGCCTGCTCCAGTAGATAAATGGTGGAATGAATGTTACCACTCACATCATCATCTGCTCCTTCAGTGGACACCGTCCAAGCAGTGATACGTGCATTCACCAGCTGCAGGGTTATTGTGCTCGCATTACCATTCAAGCTGCAAATTTACGGAGCTTCAGACATTTAAAGGGAATATGTCACCGAATTTTTTTTGTATCGGTTAAAACCATTTAGCAACACATATCCTTTACTTCCAATCTGTTTTTATTTTAGGATTGCATATTTTTTTCTTCTTTTTCCTAAACATGATTACGGGGGCGGCCATTTTGCCTTAGATCTGGCCTTAGACACAATGGACAGGAGGGGACCTCATTGACTTCTATGGGAGAGTTTTCTGAGCATGCTCTGTGACCTGTGCAGAGGTCAGGAGGGAGCAGGAAAGCTTTGACAATCGCTTATTGTGAATGGTGAATCCTGTCTTAGGGTACTTTCACACTTGCGTTAGTGTGATCCGGCCTTCAGTTGTTTCGCAATGCCGGATCCGGCACTAATACAAGTCAATGTAAATTAATGCCGGATCCGGCATTCCGGCGACTGATCAGGCATTTTAGAGGGACATAATACCGCAGCATGCTGCGGTATTATGTCCGGCCAAAACGCCTGACAGTGACTGAACGGAAGGCATACTGATGCAAACTGAACGGATTTCTATCCATTCAGATTGCATGGGGATATGTCTGATCAGTTCTTTTCCGGCATAGAGCCCTTTTGACGGAACTCTAAAAGAATAACGCAGGTGTGAAAGTACCCTTATCTATACACAGAGGTGATATCTGCCATTCTAATCCTGCCTGTAATGATAACTGCAGTAAAGTGATCTGTCCAGACCAAAAAGCGGCGCCTATTATAAGGGCTTAGTGGCCAGTGCGAAAACTGCAGGATTTTATATTTTTGGTTTAAATATAGGCATTAACAATGAAAATGAAAAATAACATTATCAATTTTTTTTTTTTAACCGCTACAGGACCGCCGCACGCAGGATTGCGTCCTGGCGGCGGCCCTGTAGCTCTGATCGGACGCATCGGCGCGTCATCTCGCGAGACGCGAGATGACGCGAGGACGCGCCCGCACATGCGCAATGCGCGCCATCGGCGCGCTCGCATGTAGTTATACTACAGCCTGCCAGCGCCGATCGTGCGCTGGCAGGCTGTATATGGCAGAAAAAATCGCAGATCAGACGTTGTTCTGTGAACAGCGTCTGATCTGCTTGCTGCCCGCTTCTCTGGTGGTCCCTTTGCTTGGGACCACCAGAGAAAAAATATCAAAGTGCACCAATCACCACACAACCCCCCCACCGCCCACCACCCCACCCACCCACCACCCCCTGTCACTGATTAACCCCTGATCTCCCATGTCACCCCCTGATCACCCCCTGTCACCCCCTGTCACTGATCACCCCTGTAAGGCTCATTCAGATGTCCGCATGTGTTTTGCGGATCCACGGATCCGCAAATCCGCGGATCCGCAAAACACGGACACCAGCAATGTGCTTTCCGCATTTTGCGGATCCGCACATTGCCAGAACTATATAGAAAATGCCTTTTCTTGTCCGCAATTGCGGACAAGAATAGGACATGTTCTATACTTTTGCGGATCTTCAACTACGGATCCGCAATTACGGATCCGAGCGGGACAAAGTCTGTCCCCATAGAATTGAATGTATCCACATTTCTGTTCCGCAAAATTTTGCGGAACAGAATTGCGGACGCTTGAATGAGGCCTTAGGGTCCCTTAGCGATCGCAGCTTTATAGCTTTTCCTCTTTTTTTTGCACATTATTTAGAGATTTTTTCATCCACATTGATCAATGTGAATGGAAAAATCTAGACGTTCATTTTTTTCTTTCAGCGCAGAGGCTGAACGGAAAAAATTCTCATTACCCGTATGGTCAATATAAGGAGAATAGCAGAAACTCCTAATTCTGGCCATACGTGTAATGATTGCGGAGACCCCTAAAATGCCAGGGCAGTACAAACACCTCACAAGTGACCCCATTTTAGAAAGAAGACACCCCAAGGTATTCCGTGAGGGGTATGGTGAGTTCATGTAAAATTTTATTTTTGTCACAAGTTAGTGGAATGTGAGACTGTAAAAAAAAAAAAAAAAAAATACCATTTCCGCTAACTTGTGCCAAATTTTTTTTCTGTGAACTCGCCATGCCCCTCACGGAATACCTTGGGGTGTCTTCTTTCCACAATGGGGTCACATGTGGGGTATTTATACTGCCCTGGCATTTTAGGGGTCCTAAAGCGTGAAAATCCAAATGCGTAAAAATGTCCTGTGAAATCCTAAAGGTACTCATTGGTTTTAGGGCCCTTTAGCATCTTGGCTGCAAAAGTGTCACTCATGGTATCGCCGTACTCAGGAGAAGTAGGGCAATGTGTTTTGGGGTGTATTTTATATATACCCATGCTGTGTGTGAGAAATATCGCTGTAAACGACAACTTTTTAAATTTTTTTATTCAAAGTTGTCAATTTACAGAGATATTTCTCTCACCCAGCATGGGTATATGTAAAAATACACCCCAAAACACATTGCCCTACTTCTCCTGAGTACGGCGATACCACATGAGTGACACTTTTGCAGCCAAGATGCGCAAGGGCCCTAAACCAATGAGTACCTTTAGGAGGGCATTTTTACGCATTTTCTTCTCACGCTTTAGGGCCCCTAAAATGCCAGGGCAGTATAAATACCCCACATGTGACCCCATTTTGGAAAGAAGACACCTCAAGGTATTCGCTGAGGGGCATAATGAGTCCATGAAAAATTAAACTTTTTGTCAAAAGTTAGCGGAAAGGGAGACTTTGTGAGAAAAACAATAAAAATCAATTTCCACTAACTTGTGCCAAAAAAATCTTCTATGAACTCGCCATGCCCCTCACGGATTACCTAGGGTGTCTTCTTTCCAAAATGGGGTCACATGTGGGTATTTATACTGCCCTGGCATTTTAGGGGCCCTAAAGCGTGAGAAGAAAAATGCGTAAAAATGCCCTCCTAAAGGTACTCATTGGAATTAGGCCCCTTTGCGCATCTTGGCTGCAAAAAGTGTCACTCATGTGGTATCGCCGTACTCAGGAGAAGTAGGGCAATGTGTTTTAGGGTGTATTTTTACATATACCCATACTGGGTGAGAGAAATATCTCTGTAAATTGACAACTTTGAATAAAAAATTTAAAAAGTTGTCGTTTACAGCGATATTTCTCACACGCAGCATGGGTATATGTAAAAATACACCACAAAACACATTGCCCTACTTCTCCTGAGTACGGCGATACCACATGTGTGACACTTTTTGCAGCCTGGGTGCGCAAAGGGCCCTAAAACCAATGAGTACCTTTAGGATTTCACAGGGCATTTTTATGCATTTGGATTCTCACACTTTAGGGGCCCCTAAAATGCCAGGTGAGTATAAATACCCCACATGTGACCCCATTTTGGAAAGAAGACACCCGTAGGTATTCTGTGAGGGGCATGGTGAGTCCACAGAATTTTTATTTTTTGGCATAAGTCAGCGGAAATTGTTTTTTTTGTTTTTTTAATTTTGTTTTTTACAAAGTCTCATATTCCACTAACTTGTGACAAAAATAAAATTTTACATGAACTCACCATACCCCTCACAGAATACCTTGGGGTGTCTTCTTTCCAAAATGGGGTCACATGTGGGGTATTTATACTGCCCTGGCATTTTAGGGGCCCCTAAAGCGTGAGAAGAAGTCTGGAATCCAAATGCGTAAAAATGCCCTGTGAAATCCTAAAGGTACTCATTGGAATTAGGGCCTTTGCGCACTCAGGCTGCAAAAGTGTCACACATGTGGTATCGCTGTACTCAGGAGAAGTAGGGCAATGTGTTTTGGGGTGTATTTTTATATATACCCCTGCTGGTGTGAGAAATATCTCTGTAAACGACAACTTTTAAATTTTTTTATACAAAGTTGACAATTTACAGAGATATTTATCTCACTCCAACATGGGTGTATGTAAAAATACACCCCAAAACACATTGCCCTACTTCTCCTGAGTACGGCGATACCACATGAGTGACACTTTTTGCAGCCTGGGTGCAAAGGGCCCAAATTCCAACGAGTACCTTTAGGTTTTACATGGCGGCTCACAATTTAGCCCCGCCCAAAATGCCAGAACAGTAAACACACCCCACAAATGACCCCATTTCGAAAGTAGACACCCCAAGGTATTCACTGAGGGGCATAGTGAGTCCGTCTGAGATTTTTTTTTTTTTGCCAGAAGTTATCAGAAATTGAAACTTTTTTTTTTTTTTTTTCTCAGAAAGTGTCATTTTCCGCTAACTTGTGAAAAAAATGAAATGATACATGAACTCACCAAGCCCCTCCGCGAATACTTTGGGGTGTCTTCTTTCTAAAATGGTGTCATTTGGGGGAATTTATACTTTCCTGACATTCTAGTACCTGAAGAAACATGACAGGCGCTCAGAAAGTCAGAGCTGCTTCAAAATGCAGAAATTCACTTTTTTGCACCATAGTTTGTAAACGCTATAACTTTTACCCAAACCAATAAATATACACTTATTGGATTTTTTTTTATCAAAGACATGTAGAACAATAAATTTAGAGAAAAATTTATATAGAAATGCAGTTTTTTTTGAAAAATTTTACAACAGAAAGTGAAAAATGTCATTTTTTTGCAAAAATTTCGGTAATTTTTGATTAATAGCAAAAAAAGTAAAAATGTCAGCAGCAATGAAATACCACCAAATGAAAGCTCTATTAGTGAGAAGAAAAGGAGGTAAAATTCATTTGGGTGGTAAGTTGCATGACGGAGCAATAAACGGTGAAAGTAGTGTAGTGCGGAATTGTAAAAAGTGGCCTGGTCATTAAGGGTGTTTAAGCTAGGGGGGCTGAAGTGGTTAAATGATAGTTAATTTTCTGATGACACATTCCTTTTAAAGGGAACTGTAATATAAGATATGTAGTAGGGTTGAATTTGTCATTAACTGTTTCTTTTCTGCATTGTGATGGCTCACAGAGTAGCTGAAGAAAAAGAGGAGTACTACAACCACCATCATTGTTGATGTCCGTATGCTGCTATTAAGAGAATATTGCACTGTGACATACTGTATAATTGTACCTTGTTGCTAATTGTACTACTACTCCTATTATCAACTTAGTAAAGAGATACTTAATTCATTACAACTATTGGGCCTGATCATTGTCTCCACTATCCACTGGTCCTGCCTTGTCCATCCTCCACTCATTCCTCCTGGGACACTGCAGTTTCCGCTGCAGCTCTCTCCCTGTTACAGCTCAAGAGGGTGTGTCCTTTCTGCAGTAGCTCTGTGCCTGAAACTGTCACAGCTTCTAACAGTAGATGTAGCTGGCGGCAGTTGCCAGATGGTGCTGAGCATGTGCGAACCTCAGTAGGTGGACATTACTGTACAGATTAAACACCAGGGGTACTATTATAGCAAAGTAAAGAAAATATCTCACAAATTGAGCATTTTTTGTAGTAGAAAGAAAATGACAAAAGTAACTACCTTTTCATGCTGAATTATATATTAAAATACCATTTAATGATATGTCCGCATGGGGTGGATATGTAGTGGCTGGGTCTGAGATGGCCCCAACGCTTGAGGTGTCACCACATGTTGATGCTCTCTGGAAGGGATAGGCATGTGCACCCCAATGTGAAATAAGTCCAGAGAGTCAGGCTATGCAGTAAACCAGTGTGCTTCTTTACTGAAATCAGGTACAAAACAATACAGGCGAGGCATAGAACTGTCTTCTGCAGTTTCCTCCCTCTCAGAAGACTGGTGCTCTGGCCAAGGCTGGTGATCCAGGGTCTGTGGTAGAGTATCCCTGTCTCAGAGTCTCCTTTTGGTCACTCAGTAGTCTGGCAGAGTCTCCTCTTCTAAGCACTGGTCTCTAATTTCAGAACACTAGGGGCACTGACTGCTCTCCTTATATACAGTTTCTGGCTAAACTTCAACCTTCTAGTGGGAAGAGTGAAGTGAAGAAACTCAGCACAAACAAATACAATGTTACAACTCCCGTCTCTCATAGACTTGCATTAGACCTTTAATGACGTAACAACACAGCTAAACCAGACATTCAAAAGATCAGTCTGTCTGGTTTTGGTGGTAAACAAGTCTGTCTTTTCCCTCCAAAACAGACTCTTCTTTAAACCTTATGATAGCTGTGGAAAATTACCAGCTTCTCATTATTAGCTAGAAAGTCCCAAAAGTCTCTCAGTGTTCATTAACCCCTTTTCACAGTGCCATGAAACACAGTGCAAATAATCAGGATATATAACACAACATACATATGAAATGCAGTTACACAGTATTAAACAGTGAAAGTTAACCCCTTAAAGTGAAATAAAGTACGGAGTTGATGAGTTTGCATAGGGGAAACAGGCAAATATCCACAGATATCCAGAGTTCAAACTATCCCTGCTCCATGCTCTGTCTTTTTTGCCATCTTTTTTGTGGGCAGAAAATCCACAGCGTATTACTTTTTCCATATACTCATCCACACACTGCTTAAAAAAATCAGTGCAGAATCCATGTGTAAATTGACCTGTGGCGCAGATTCTAAATCCAATTTTCAAATCAGATTCCAGCCTGTGCAATGCTTGGAGGGAAATCCGCTGCAAATCTACAGCAAAATCCTCAAGCAAAACATTTTCGGATTTAATTCTTCTGCGATTTACGCTCCCTGAAACAAAAATTCTATCAAATCCAGGTTGAAATCAATAATATAACAAGCTGCAGCTCCCAAGAGCCCAAATATCAGCCAGTCATACCGTGCCGTAAACGTTGCCTGATGTAAACCGCCATGTTCAAGGTCACACCAGAGCGGTATGAAATCTCCTACTACGACTCCCTTACTATAAAATGCACGCTCTGCGATATTAACGGAGAAATTTCTTTTGACTCCGGTCACAAATCTATACATTTATGATACTGATGGGCAAAAATAAAAATTCATGGCCCGTGGCCTGTGTGGTCTCTGATTTAACTCTAACAACCTGTCCCTCAGTTCTACTTCCAGACAAAATATGAGCAGGAAGGTAATTTATTCCACCCATAGCGTTGGAGTGCTTCTTCCAGGGAAATGATTGCCTCCTCTGCACTTACAGCCCGTACAA
Source organism: Bufotes viridis (assembly GCA_033119425.1). Classification (NCBI taxonomy): domain Eukaryota; kingdom Metazoa; phylum Chordata; class Amphibia; order Anura; family Bufonidae; genus Bufotes; species Bufotes viridis. The sequence continues at coordinate 71,031,302 of CM065592.1, forward strand.
ACCTACATAAAACTGATGGACGGCTGCTGTAATGAGTCCTCTAAGCACAATAGGTTTCTGGCTGCAGCAGAGTTCAGCTCTTGGAGTTTATTATCCTTAATTAGATTTTTTTGAGGTTACTGATCCGATTCCTAAAATATAAGGCTACAGAAATAATGCAGGGCAATCTAGAAGAGCACAACGTTGCATCATCCAACCATAGAGATTAGACACCAACCACAAATGTCCCCTGTGCATGCCTCTTTGTCAAAGTAACACATGGCGCACACCCCCTATTCACAGCAGCAGACATACACTGGACACTCATCCTACACAAAACACCCCTTGTACACACATCGGACATGCCTGACACACAGTTCATGTAATTTATAGGGTGAAGACAAGGAGTAGGTAGTGTAGGAAGATGCCTAGGGTGCCATTGAGGTGGGGACACTCGGACATGCCCCTCAATTGCCTAAAATAAAAAATGATTTAATACTGGTCCCTTTCTCCTGCACAATTCTGTGTGCCACTGATGGGCTCTTCCTTACACTGCTTGCTTACAAACTGTTGGTATATGGGACGTGACCGCTGCAGCCAATCACTGCTCTCCACTCTCCAGGACAACTCCTTTAAGATGAAATGCTCTGCCTTTCAATTTCTTTACACAACTAGTTGGGCACTGTGACCAAGCTGCTGGTAATGATGTAGGTTCTGGGGTCAGCCCATTGGCACCCACTACTTCCTCCCAACCCCCCCATACACATCCAACCCTTACTTGGCTGAGACTGCATGTGTTCTCAATAAGGAGAGTGCAAAAAGACACCTTTGGCAGTGGTTTCTCTCCCTTGAGAACCAAGAGATTGGGAATGTTGAAATTCAACATACATTACCCTTCTTTCCCCTTACATCTGTAGAGTTGGTGGGCTTTCCCTGCCAAAATCGGTGGGTTCAACCAACTACGTATTACATACCGCATCACCTTTAGCACTATCACCCTTTACAATTCACTGGTGAAGATGGCCTCCCAGAGAAGGAATGTAAGACAAGGATTCATTTTTTTGTTTTTTTTAGGAGCCACTTGGCAGGAAGAGGAGCTATTTTCTCCCCTTACTCATAGCAGTTTATTGGAGTGGGGAGCTGAGGAATTTATTTTGCCGGTTGAGGCCGCTTCCTAAAATTGTCTTGTGTTTTTCTCACTTGAGGTGTTAGGAGAGGAAGCCAGAGTGAGAGAAACACTTCCTGATCAACTTCAAAGAGCTGAGGAGCTCCTGATGAGACGGATCAGGGAAGGCAGCACCTGACTGACTGTAGGGTTCTAACTTGGGACACAGTCATGGATGTGAGATGTGGGTGTAATCTATGGTTGTGTATGGAAATATAGGGTTTATGCAACAGTATAGGAACCAGGGATCGGCATAGACAGCATGGGGCTCATCATGATGCTTCATGACTATTTAGTCAATCCTTCATATAATGATTGAGAATCTAAGAGAATATTTGAAGCAAAGGAACCATGGTGTTGGTTTTTTGATAGTGTTATGCCAATGACCCTCCTTCCCTGCCTGTAGAGCCCAACACCAATGGTTTTCCACCCCTGCATGGAGCCATCAAGCTTCCAGTTTATTAAAAATGCTGGACCACTGGTAGATGTTAAGTGCATTGTCAACATACTGGTGAGAAACCGTGGATCTGAAGAAAGCAGAAGGTACATGAGCCCATATTTATAGCAACTATTTCGTTTCATCAGCTCTTGCTGCTTGGTGGCTTTTTATGTCAGCTCCATCAGGTCAGAGAAGTGCTCTGTGACTACAGCTTAGCTACAGGGCCTACATGAAGTGTGAGGTAGTCTGAGACACACCTCCTGTCTTATCATTGGTTCGGGCTGCTGCTCCCCACTTTTGCCTCAGGCAGCACGAAGACTATGTGCTCTCCTGTCCCTTGCCACAAAGCACTGAGGGAATGGGGGCCCAAGCTGAACTTTTGCACCAGAGCCCATGAGCTACGCCCCTGCTCGTATTCCTATCACTAAGATGATTGACTTGTCATTAGGGCTCACGCACAGGCCTGTGGGTGGTATGATCTGTAATCAATGCCCCTAGAATTATTTGGGCTCATTATACTTCTGTGGGATAGGCCATCAATGTTTGATCACTGGGTGGGAAGAGGGAGTGGGGGCTGACTTCTTGGACCCCCACCAATGAGCAAACAGAAGGGTCCGCAGTGCTTCACTTGAATGGGACAAGCTGCAGTACCATTTACATCCACACATATGGACAATAGATTTATCAAAACCAGTGTCAAGGAAAACTGAGTTCCTAGGCCATAGCAACCAATCAGATTCCAACTTTCATTTTAAAAAGGAGCTCTGAAAAATGAAAGGTGGAATCTGATTGGTTGCTATGGGCAACAAAGTCAGTTTTACTTTACACCCGTTTTGATAAATCCTCTAGTCTATATAGTATATAGTATATAGTCCAGTCTATGTAAATAATGAAGGGACCCAAGAGCGCTGTGGCCCCTTCTTTGTGTTAATTTGACCCTAACTGATCAAACATGGACGTCATAGTCCCGGGGAAGCATGTTATTTATTTAGTGGCTGGGGCATCCAAGCTCCTTCTAGGAACATCTTCTGAAGGCAGCATGGAAAAGGAAACTGGATCAAAGTTTTTACATGTGATTTTTAGTAAATCGATCTTCCATCGCAAAATACTCCAACACTGTCTCCTCTTATTATTATTATTTATTATTAAAGCGCCATTTATTCTTATCTCCAGTACTGTAGTGGAGGAATCATGATTTCTTTTTCTCCACCCAGCCAATAAAGGGTTAACATCAACCTCACAACATTTATTAAATTATAAAAAATTCATGACAAAAAGGAGACAAGACGGAAGTAGCCGGTTTATGGAGGAGCAGATATTGCAGCCTTCGCTACGGTCCCGATGATGCTAAATTATTGATGTGACTACTTAGCAAACACCTTTCTGATAATTCAGTGTCTTCATTATTACCCAGGACAGCGCCGGCCAGAAAAAGTGCCAAAATCACAGATTTCACAGATGAACTGGATTCAAGTATAGACCGTATACTTACCGTACGTCTACTCGATAATAATAATAATATGTGGTACTGAAACCAATGTAATCTCTGAAGAACTTGCGTATATTCGGTGTATATTCAGCTATTTTTACATTGTTTTACATCCATTTTAAATATTGCGCATCTTATCATAACATTTTTTACACTAATTTTCTTCAAATTAGGAGCAGCGACTTGACTTGCTACCTCCAGGGGTGCATGTGGACACCTCTGTCTCTGTAGGAGTCCATTTACATTGGCAGATTTTTTGCTTGTTAACAAGTGTTAAATGGCGATGCAACGTGTCGACAGGTGAGCGTTAAATTCCGTCATTAAATAAAGATTATTATTATTATTATTATGAATGATCGTTAATACGATCATTCATCCCCATATGGTTTTCATCTGGGCCCTTATCAAAAATATTGCAATCTCAAATTGTAAGATATTTTATGCTCCGCCCATTCATTAAATAAACACCCACAAAGCAACCAGAAATCCCATTTATATTCAAATTAGCATTAACCCCTATAGTGTCCGCTTTCCTGGATAGTCCTTCGAGATTTGGGACTGTTTGCAACAAATTTTATACTTTCATTTGAAAGATGATAACATTAGTATTAATTTATATCTAAGAGGTTAAACGACTGGGCGTGCTGAAGGACCTTCTGCCAAGGGGCATAACTATATGATCTAGGACAGGGTTTCTCAACTCCGGTCCTCGGGACCCACCTACCGAATGAATACCTGTGGTAAGTCCTGATGCATGGACACTTATTATATCACCTGCTCAATACTAAGGAAATCCTTAAAACATGAGTTGAGAAACCCTGATGTAGGATGAGTAAGAGTTAGGGTACTGCTGTACCCCAGAGGGTTACTGCAAATAGTTAATTTGGATTAATAAAATTAGGTTAATGTCTATTGTTCAGTTTCATGCACTTCTTCTTGTAATTTAAAAACATACTTACCAACGTTTAGGTTGATAAACATTGGAACATTGAAAACCCCACCCATGGGAACGCCCAACTCTCACCGTAAAAACACCCATTTATCAGCCAGATTATCGTTGGCCACACTCATTTTCAACCTGAGACAGCCTGAATTTGCCGCAACTGTCTCTGAAAACCAGTCCCTGCAATTTTAGGATAGTTGTCAACTATGCAATAGATGAAATGGAAACAGCGTTCAGTTATTGTGCCCTGCTCAGTGGGAGGAGGTGGGTGCTTCTTCTCTGCGTCAGGAGCTTAGGATAAATCCACATATTTTATACAATGCAGATCTTTCCAGGTGCACGGGGGCGTAGCTATAGAGAAAGCAGGGGAAGTGGCTGCTTTGGGGCCTGAGCTCAGAAGGGGCCCGCCCAGGAGGAAGACTAAAAGATATTATTGTCTGGGCCCCCTTAACAGTATTATAAAATGATACTATATACAGAGACACTGTAGGAAACAGACGGAGCAGCTGCCGGGTCTGGTCTGAGAGAGTGAGGGTGACTAGCCACAAGAGTGAGGGTTGCACGGGAAGCGGAGGTTGCGAAGAAAGTGCTAAGAGAGGGCCCTGTTTAAAAAATTTGCTGTGGGGCCCGGTCATTTCTAGTTACACCACTGCATGTGTGGTTAATCATTAGGGGATTTGCCCCATTGAATGTGGCACTGGGTAACCCGTGGTCGCCTCCATGGTATGACAATATACAAATCCATGGCAGAAATCCTTGCTTTTAGCCACAGATTCAGTGGCAAATACATGTTGGATTTTTTCGGTGGGAATTGTGAACATGCCCGTACAGTGGCGCCAAAGTGGATGAAAATCTCCTCCACGGACCCATAGAGTTCAGTGGGAGTGTTTGTTCTACATCACAGACTGAAGTAGTGCATGTCTCATGGAAAATGGACTTGCTCTATATTATTGTGGAGCCGCCAGCCGGAAGATCGGCGGCGCGCTTCGCAAATGCTGTGCTCTCCGCATCCAAAATGAATAAGTCCGCACCCGTTCCGCAGATTTGCGGAACAGGTGCGAACGAACATTGCGGACATGTGAATAGGGTCTTACTGTGGAATTGCCACAGATTTTGATCACACGTGGCCGTACTCTTAAAGGGGTTGTCCCATCTGGAATTTTATGTAATCCAGCAGTGGTGGCCGTGCTTACACGCTATAGGGAAAGGCTGGAAGTGCGCATAGGCCAACATCTTTCCCTATAGTGTGCAAGCACGGCCACCGCTGCTGGATTACACGGTGGTAATAACGGATACGTGCTGTGTATAATGTGACTGGACTGGAGAATCCCAATACATTAGTAGTGCCTTGTATTAGCATATATTTACCAAATCGTAACCTCCTCAGATTGCACATAATCTACAGTATATTTAAAAGGGTTGACCTACCATAATGACCTAATCACCGATCTACAGGATAGGTAATAAACATCAGATTGCTTGGGTCTGACTGCTGGAACACCCACTGATCATGAAAAAAGGGGTCCTGAAACATTCAATTACATTACCGCCAATCTATGTACACAAGGGTCTTAAGATCACGTTCCCTTAATCATGGGGATCCCAGTAGTCAGACCCCCACCAATCAGACACTTATCACCTGTCGTGTCATAGCTGTTGGACCTTTTCACATTCCCTATCCTTAACCTCTTTCTTTGGGTAAAAAAAACATATGAGCTAAAATAAAAATTAAAAATCTGGCCCAAAATATGTGTCAAACTAAAATAGAAATGCTCGCCTGTTAAAGGACCTGTGTCCACTTTTCTAGTTATCCTCTATCCACCGGATCGGGGATAACTAAGTGATCCATGGGGTTCTGAACACCGGAGCCCCCTCTGATCCCCCTTCTTGACTGAGTGGCAGGTCGAGCATATGCCCTGCCTCTCCATCCATTCTCTATGGGGTCACCGGAGATGACGGAGTACAGCGCTGGCTAATTCCAGTGGTCCCAAAGAGAATAAATAGAGCAGCAGGGCGTATGTGTGGCCTGCCACACCATCAAAAAGAGGGAACAGGACCCGTTCCTGGGATCAGTGGGGGTCGCAGAATTGGACCCCACTATTCATATAGTTATGCCCTATGGTGTGGAGAGGATAACTTGAAAACCTGGACAACCCCTTTAAATCCTCCACCAGTATCTCTTTACATGGCAGCAGTGATGCCTGTAAATACGGAATATCATCACTGCCGCCATGTAAACCATACGTGTCAATACTGGAGAATGTGACGCACTGTGCAGAATTTTTCAGTCATAAATCCAACCCCCTTTGCAGGTCATAACCTTTAACAAAACCCAAGCAAAGGTGCTAGAGGAGCAACGTGAGCAAAGGGCACAAATGGAGCATCATAACTGAAACAGAGGCATTAGGGTCATCCTGAGGCAGGGTAATAGTGGTGAGCCTGGAGCAGAGGTATTAGGGGGGCAACTGCAAAAGATGCAATATTAGGGGTGCATTTAGAGTGGGGGCATTGGGGGGCATCTGGAGCTATGGCACTAATGGGGTGCACCTAAAGCAGAGGCATTGGGGGGAACTAGGGCAGAGTCCCCCCAATGCCACTCTGAACTCTGCAGAGAGCAGCACACATACACAGATCTGGGTCTGCTATAAACAAATTCCCTATTTCCCCCTTGCAGTCTCCTACAGCTCAATACTGTCACACATCTGAGAAATCAGCCCAGCACCGCAGAGGAGTCCTTCTCTCCAGCAGCCAGTTTTCTGACAGCAGGGAGGGCAGGAGGATGGCCAGACATGTTCTCTCCTCCTTCACTGCCAGCAGCCAGGAAGTTTAGAAGATACTGCTTGGCCTCCTGTACAATTTACACCAGTAGGAGGCTGCCACCTAGTGGCTACAATAATTTTCTCTATCTCCGGGCGCAGGAGATTGAGGGCCCACCGAGGAATCCCCCACCTACTTGGTGGGCCAGTCAAATACTACATTTGCCCCATTTTTAGGGTGGTTAACCCCATAGTCACATTGGGGGTCATTTATCAAACTGACATAAAGTAGAACTGGCTTAGTTGCCCATGGCCACTAATCAGATTCCTCCTATGGGCAACTAAGCCAGTTCTACTTTACACCAGTTTGATAAATGACCCTATAGTTTACAAGGCTGAAAAAAGAAATATAAAAGACATCTGTCCATCTAGTTCAGCCTTGTTATCCTGCAAATTGATCCAGAGGAAGGCAAAAAACCCTGTAGAAGCCAATTTTCCTCACTTTAGGGGAAAAAATTATAAATTCCAATCAGGCAATCAGAATAACTCCCTGGATCAACGACCCCTCTCTAGTAGCTATAGCCTGTAATATTATTACACTCCAGAAATACATCCAGTCCCCTCTTGAATTCCTTTATTGTGCTCACCATCACCACCTCCTCAGGCAGAGAGTTCCATAGTCTCACTGCTCTGACCGTAAAGAATCCTCTTCTATGTTTGTGTACAAACCTCCTTTCCTTCAGACGCAGAGGATGTCCCCTCGTCACAGTCACAGTCCTGGGGATAAATAGATGATGGGAGAGATCTCTGTACTGACCCCTGATATATTTATACATAGTTATTAGATCTCCCCTCAGTCGTCTTTTTTCTAAAGTGAATAACCCTAATTTTGATAATCTTTCTGGGTACTGTAGTTGCCACCATTCCAGTTATTACTTTAGTTGCCCTCCTCTGAACCCTTTCCAGCTCTGTCTGGTATGCCCATATTGTGTTCCCTCATGGTAGTTATGGCCACATTGTGCACCCTCATTGCAGTTTTGCCCACATTATGTCACTTCACAGTAGGTATACCCACCTTTGTGCCGCTTCCCAATAGTCATGTCTACCTTGTGGCCTCTTCACAGCAGTAATTCCACCTTTGTGCCCCTTTACAGTAGTTATGTCCTCCTTGTGGCCCCTTCACAGTAGTTATGCCCACCTTGTGGCCCCTTCACAGTAGAAATGCCTACCTTTGTGCCACTTTACAGTAGTTATGTCCTCCTTGTGCCCCCTCACAGTAGTTATGCCCACATTGTGCCCCCTCACAGTAGTTATGCCCACGTTGTGCCTCCTTTACTGCAGAAATGCCCACATTGTGGCCTTTCACTGCAGTTTTGTCCACATTATGTCCCCTCACAGTAGTTATGCCGACCTTGTAACCGCTTCACAGTAGTAATGCCCACCTTTGTGCCCCTTCACAGTAGTTATGCCCACATTGTGGCTGCTTCACAGTAGGTATGCCCACCTTTGTGCCCATTCACAGTAGTTATGTCTACCTTGTGGCCTCTTCACAGTAGTAATGCCTACCTTTGTGCCCCTTCACAGTAGTTATGTTCTCCTTGTGGTCCCTTCATAGCAGTTATGTCCTCCTTGTGGCCCCTTCACCATAGTTATACCCACCTTGTGGCCCCTTCACAGTAGTAATGACTACCTTTGTGCCCCTTAACAGTAGTTATGTCCTCCTTGTGGTCCCTTCAAAGCAGTTATGTCCTCCTTGTGGCCCCTTCAAAGCAGTTATGTCCTCCTTGTAGCTCTTTTACAGTAGTTATGCCCACATTGTGCCCCATCACAGTACTAATGCCCACATTGTGCCCCCTCACAGTAGTTATGCCCACATTGTGCCCCCTCACAGTAGTTATGCCTACGTTGTGCCTCCTTTACTGCAGAAATGCTTACATTGTGGCCTCTCACTGCAGTTTTGTCCACATTATGTCCCCTCACAGTAGTTATGCCCACCTTGTAGCTGCTATACAGTAGTTATGCCCACATTTGTGCCCATTCACAATAGTTATGCCCACATTGTGGCCGCTTCACAGTAGGTATGCCCACCTTTGTGCCCCTTCACAGTAGTTGTGTCTACCTTAGGCCTCTTCAGTGGTAGTAATGCCTACCTTTGTGCCCCTCTTCACAGTAGTTATGTCCTCATTGTGGTCCCTTCACAGCAGTTATGTCCTCCTTGTGGCCCCTTCACAGTAGTTATACCCACCTTGTGGCCCCTTCACAGTAGTAATGACTACCTTTGTGCCCCTTAACAGTAGTTATGTCCTCCTTGTGGCCCCTTCACTGTAGTTATGTCCTCCTTGTAACCCCTTTGGCCCCTGGGGCTCTCTCTAGCTCCATAAAAAAAAGACATTTTGTACATTTTTCCCCAAAAATGGCTTCAGACCAGACAGATACTATAAAAAATAAAGTCACGTATTGAATTGACAGATTACTCCTTTAGCATAAAAGTCAGTGGTTTAAGATGCAGCAAAACTCTTATCAGGCAAACACCTTGTTCATTTGTTTCATTGTTCAATGGAACATTGTTTTAAATTTTGTGCAAATGTCACAGGACCGTTAATGTCTTAAATAAATCCCCCTGAATGGGCCATATTGCTTCATATTGCACCAAATTTTTGATACAATTTACAACATCTAAGTGAAGTCACATTAGTAAATGTGAGACAATATTTACTGAAACCAGATTATTACTTTTTTTTTTTATATAATTTTTATTAAATTTCCCACATTTCCCACATAATAAACAGGATTAATGCATAGTGGACAAAGACGAATAACATCATTTGCATACAATACTAAGCTTTGGACATTCTAGAACTGAGATACAATCAAGAGCATATAAATGGTGACCTAAATCACCATGATATTCCAATTTTTCAATAGCTGATACCAGAACCCATAGTGACTTCCCCTCCTCTCCCATAGATTAATACTTTTGATGGAATTTCAGGTTTTAGCATCTGTCAGTAAGGATCGCTTGCCGTATAAAGAAATTTTGCAGACCTCTAGTTGGTGCACGATGGGTTTACAGTCTACCAATGTAAACAAGAATGTTTTCGTTCCCTGGCAGCAAGCCGAGATCCTGAACATGGTGAAATTTTGAAATATAGTATACCAGAAAGCTGCTGACATAGTGTTGGTGCATGGTCATGATGGGTTTACAGTCTCCCGCTGTAAACAATTTTTAGTTTTATTGTGAGAGAGCTGCAGTACTCTTTTGGTTTCTCAGTGCTGCACATCCTGGAAAATGTAGCAGAAGGCACCTGGTGCCACAAAGCCTATTATCCATGTGTTAATTTTGGCACTGGAGGGTGAGCTCCATAGCGGTAGCATGTCCTGCCTCCATGCCACATGCTCTATTTTGATATATTTGCCACAATTTGCACCATTTTCACTGGATCATACTTTCATGCTGAGACGCTGTAGATAAGTCTTCCCTCCTGGGAAGTGTTATCTACTCCAGATCTACAGCACTTTTGTAAATGTTCCTCCAGGTTCCTCCTCTGTTGGTGTGTAGTTTGCATGTCATTGATGTATATCTTGTCTTTTTGCAGTTCACTGTTGGTGGTACAAGGTAGGTGAGACCTAATTGATCAAAATGAGAAAAATCTGACACCTTTTGAGCGTCACTGCTCTGTGGTGGACATCCTTTGATCTCCTGGAATCTCCTGTGATGCTTCTTCACCCTTCATAGTTGTGGACATGGTGGATTGCAATCTCTCTCCTAATCTACCTGGTAGAAGCAGTAGTAATGCGAAGAATGAAATTAAACCTATGTAGGTCAATAACAATTAGTCATTGGGAAAAAACAGACCCAATTCAGGCAAAGTGGAAAACCAGCAAAATGCATCAGGACTGGCCACTGAAGGCCCCCATACACACTCGTCTATTATCAGCAGGACCCAGACGGACTGGTGGACAATGTCATGTGTGAGGAGCTCCTGACCCTCAACCAGTAGCTAATGTCAGGGGAGAGAAGGTCTAGGCGAAGTCAATATTTTCACCAAATCCTTTTTGTTCTCCTGGTATATAAGTCACCAGCAACAGGGCCGGCGCTACCATATAGGCAAGAGGGGCAATTGCCGTACAGCACGGGACACAGGCCGGAAGAGGCCTGCATCGCATCGCTGCCATGGAGGTAAGTATAGGTGTTTATTTATTATTTTTTTTTTAATATAACAGACTGTAACTGGCACATGGATGGGGGTGGGGGGTTAAAGAGGCACTTGTAACTGGCACATTGGATGGGGGGGGTTAAAGAGGCACTTGTAACTGGAACATGGGGTGGAGTGGGGGGGGCTTAAAGAGGCACTTGTAACTGGCACATGGGGTGGGGGGGGGGTTAAAGAGGCACTTGTAACTGGCACATTGGGTGAGGGGGTTAGAGAGGCACTTGTTACTGGCACATGGGGGCAGAGAGGCACTTGTTACTGGAACATAGGGTGGGGGTTAAAGAGGCACTTGTAACTGGCTCATGGGGTGGGGGGGTTAAAGAGGCACTTGTTACTGGCACATGGGGGGCAGAGAGGCACTTGTTACTGGCACATTATTATGGGGAACTATGGAGCCTTCTACTAAGGCCACAAATAAGGGGTATTTTATGTGGGGGGCTCTGTGTGGTACTAGTATTATCAGGGGTATTATCTGTTTCTGCATTGTAGTTTCGGGGTAGTAGGATGATTTGTACAGAAGATGGGAGGATGATGGAAAAGTAGTAAACTAAGATTTTTTTTTTGTCAAACTGCACAGATGGAAATTGGCGACAAAATGGTGGTCTGGTCTGAAGGTCTGAAAGGAGAAGACGAGGTCATAGAACATCTACATCAAAGGAGACGTCACTGGATGTAAGAGGTAGGGGGCGCTGTATTTCTGTATGCTGCCATGGAGGGGGGCGGGGGAGAAATAATGTGATGTGATGACGTGACATGGAGGGGGAGAAATGTCCCATTGGGGGGGGGGGAGTATTGTGATGCGAAGGGGGTGATGACATGACATGGAAGGGGGGGGGGCCCTTATTGTTTTTCGCCCCAGGGCCCCCACGTCAACTAGAACCGGCCCTGACCAGCAGAGATGTCTGGCAGCAGCTTTCTCCTCTCTGTCCACTGAAATCACATTTATCCCGAGCGTTTACGTGAATAGGGTAATGGGGAGATATACGAGCAGTCAGGCAGCGGCTATTGAAGGTGTATGGACACTTTACTTTTTAATATGGACAATTTTAAGGACCTGTGTATTCAAACTTAGCAGTAGGGGGGGATCAGACCTGAATCCAGTGGCACGATAAAGGCAAATTCCTCCGTGTATACTGTGCACCACCCATGTTTCTGCTGTTTTTTTTTATGTGAATGCCATGTACCTACTTGTGGTTTAGCTCCATTGCATGGAACTAAATACTGGGAGGATGCGGCCACTTTTTCCACCGCACCAAGAAAGGACATGTTGTTTCTTGGCATGGTTGCATCTATAAGTTTTGACCATATGTAGGGCAGCATAGCTTCCCACTGAAACCATGGAAGGCAGATTCAATGTGGCTTATGGTGAATTTCTGGCATTTCTACACCAAAATCCTTTGTTAAAAATCTCTGTGTGTACAGGGCCTTTCCAGGAAATCCACTGTTGAGGCTTGTTTCATATCTGAGTAGGCCGGAACAGCCTTCTACAAGTCTCTATCTGGCAGTCTGATGGACAAGTACGGGTTTGGTGAAAATTAGGAGACCATTACCTGCCTGACTCCATTGTGCCAACTGTAGTGTTTGGTGGAGGAGGGATAAGGCTATCTCTGGGAACCTAAAGTGGCCTTGGAAAAAAACAAAAGGCGGCCCCAATGTTGTCGGTGGGTCAAAATTGACAGAAAGTGGGTCAACATAAGTAGATGGAGCCGATACAAGCTTGCAGGGCCAGTAATACCACAATGCATCACAGAATACCATCCCACGCAACCAAATACCACAGTGCAGCACAAAAACCTAGTCAGATGCTATCATTCTATGGTGGCCATCAATAGCTGCCATGTTCTGAGGTCCTCCTCCTCCAATCGTATCTTATTTAAATCAGATCATTTCTTATTAACATTTTTGTGCAGAATATAAAGAATGCTTGTACAATATCCACGTATCAGACAATAAAATGATTAAAAAAACATCACATAGTCAGTCATGTTATTAAGCAGATGAGTAGAATATAAAGCAATCGTTACAGTAATGAAGGTCAATGATAATAATCATCATGGTGTCACATAACCAATTGCACAAGCCGAATTGTCCAACTTTTGCATTTGTGGGTGACTGTGACTCTTTTCTAGGCCTAGTCTGCAATGATTGTGATGTCGGTTCTCGGCAACCACTTACTTTTAACTTTTAAATGACAGAGCGCTGAAATCAACTCACCTGTCTCTACTTTATACTGCCATTAGGGTACTTTCACACTTGCGTTGGTGCGGATCCGTCTGTTTATTTGCACAGACGGATCCGCTCCTATAATGCAAACGTTTGTATCCGTTCAGAACGGATCCGTTTGCATTAGTTTTAAAGAAAAATGATCCGTTTTGAATTACATTGAAAGTCAATGGGGACCGGATCCGTTTTCAAATGCACCATATTGTGTCATTGAAAACGGATCCGTCCCCATTGACTTACATTGTAATTAAAAATGAATCCATTAGGCTCCGCCTCTTCAGACGGACACCAAAATGCTGCAAGCTGTGTTTTGGTGTCCGTCTCCAAAACGGAATAGAGGCGGAACGGAGCCTAACTGATGCATTCTGAGCGGATCCTTATCCATTCAGAATGCATTGGGGCTGAACTGATCTGTTTTGGACCGTTTGTGAGAGCCCTGAAACGGATCTCACAAACGGAATCCCAAACGCTAGTGTGAAAGTAGCCTAAGTATGGTTAGCACAAAGTTGATGACAGGTTCCCTTTAAAGCACTAGCATTTTTTTTTTAATGAGTCTCGATCATGGCTGTTCTGGCTTCTCTTCCATCCAGTGGTTGTGTCTGGTACTGCATTCAATAGAGATGAGCTGCAGTACCATACACCAACTGTGGACAGCTATGGCGCCGTTTTATTAAGAAATAAGCCAGGTTTTCCTGCCCGACCCTTACAGCATACCCTTCCGGAAGAAGCCTTTTAGGCGACACAGCGTTGGGCAGGAGACGGATGCAGGGTCTACACACAGCACCTGGTATTTACTTGTCTTTATATGTAACTGTACTATGTTACACTGCTATTTTATAGGGGCTGTTATATGCTATCCTATGAACATTCGCTTTGCTTTGTGATTATAGCTCTCTTTAGCAGTACTTTTTATAGTGGTACAGCCAGGATTTTTGCTGGGTTGACCCTGCTGCCACCTCCTGGGTTTACTAGTACCCTCTTAGGCCTCATGCACACGACCGTTGTTTGATTCCGTGTCCGTTGTGCCATTTGTCGTGATTTTCTGCGGACTCATTGGTTTTCAATTGGTCGGTGGAAAACTCGGCAAATGCATCGTTTGTCCTCCGCGTCCGTAGTCCGTGATTCCAGTCCGTCAAAAAAATATAACCTGTCCTATTCTTGTCTGTGAAAAACGGTTGACAGACCCATTCAAGTCAATGGGACCGGGAAAAAATGCGGATGGCCATCCGTGTGTCATCCGCGTTCCGCGTCCGTTTTTTTGCGGATCCCTTGGCAGGCACTTGGCAAAAATTGTCAGCCTGTCTTTTGGTAAAATCTTTTGGGTCATGTCCGCTAAAAAAAAACGGAAGACACACGGAAACACAACGGAAGAAAAAACTGACACGGATCACGGACCAACGGAACCCCGTTTTGCGGACCGCAAAAAATACTGTTGTGTGAATGAGGCCTTAAATTTTTACCTGCTGCTTGTTATAGCAATATTATCTTGATATTGGTAATTTATATGGTAATATTCCTTAATAAAGTATTTTTGCATTATACGTATCATGGAGGTGTTGACTGAATTTTTGGTTTACAATAATGTGCAGGTCACAGTATATCCTAACTGTACCCATTTACTGCCACCTAATAGACCCAAACTCATATCCTTTCAAGTTTTGCAGCCAGGGTCTAAAAATAACATCCTTGATACCTGATAAAATGCCCCAACTTCAAGGGCGCGGAGGTGTTAGCAAAACACTGTAAAGGCTTTTCATTGATTCGGAGGGAGACAGTTGCCGGATTTTGCATATCTCTGAGCCAAAGGTAAAAAAAAGACAAGATCCAAACAGCAGGAAATGGAGCCAGATGTGGGGCGAGCACCCGTTACCTGGCTGTATAGTCTGCTAGGCTTATCTTGGTGCCCATATGGTCTGCACCAGGGATTAGGACATGGAGATGGAAGAAGCTAAAATTCAATGTCAGGTTGTAACAATGCAAATGTAGCAGAGCTAAACGTGGGAGATGACAATTGTCGTGATGTCACGATGGACAAATATTGTTATACCTCACATCTTAAAAAAAAGACCTGTCAACCAACGGTTAATTCATTTTTTTTGTCTGATATTTGCACCAGACTTCACTGTCAATCAGCATTTATAATGTCCTTATAGGTTTATTACTTTTTTTCCCCCAGCTAATTTGTAGTTGTAGAAAGAAAGAAAAAAAACACTCCTCAAACTCTTTGGAAACCAACATTTAAAGGGGAGTTTGAGAAATTGGATAAACCCTTTAATTTCCTGCAAAAAAAATAAAATAAAAAATATATATATATTTCAATTACATTTTATACTATAATGATATATTAGAAATTGCATTGCATACAATTCATAAGAATACTCAAACTGTACAGGTGGAAGAATAACAACATTGTAGACTGCAACATACATTAATTGACAAAGAAATACCGCACCAAGGAGGATTTCTTGGAATGGAATGATACTTTCTATGTGTGACGGTAATGATGATATACGCAAGTACAATATTAGGGCTCATACAAACATTTTTTTCCGTGTCCGTTCCATTTTCTTTGCGGCCCATATGCGGAACCATTCTTATCAATGCTGCAGCAAAAAAAAAAAAAAGAATTGACTCTGTGTGCTTTCCATGTCCGTATGTCCACATGGCCTTTTATTGTCCGCAATATGGATAAGGGTAGGACTGCTCTATAAGGCTGGGAACACACCTAAGCGTTTCTGAATCGCGCGTATGACGCGCGTTTTAGCAACTAAGAAACACGCATCATACGCGCGATTCAGTGATTCACCACTATTTTAGCATGGCCCATAGGCGCGTTAAAACGCCCCAAAGAAGCTCATGCTGAAGCGACAGCTTTGGGCGTTATTCAGCGCGTTCAAACGCGCTGTAAAACGCCAAAATGTGAACCATTCCCATAGGGAAGCATGGCTTTTCACATGTTGTGCGTTTTACAGCGCGTTTGAACGCGCTGTAAAACGCTTAGGTGTGTACCTAGGGTTAGGGGACGGCCCTTCTGTTCCACAAAATGCGGAATGTACACGGTCGGTATCTGTGTTTTGCTGATCCACAATTTGCGGACTGCAAAACACCCCACGGTCTTGCACGTGAGCCCTTAGAGTGAAAGGATATGCTTATTGGGGAAAAGTGCACAACTGAAAAAGGAGGCTGTAGTACGCTGGTGGGCCGTCTGTAGCCTGAATACAAGATGAGATATGTTTGGGCATGGAGGAACACAGGTTCTGTATGGTATCCTGCAGCACCTTTGCCCACGGATGTTACAGTTGGGCTGTAGGTCCTGCACTCTCGTAGGTTGCGTCCCAGCTGGTCACATAAATGTGCAATTGGCGATAAATTTGGAGACCGGGCAGGCCAAGGAAGTTTCACAATGTGGCAGAGATATTACTGAGAAAACCTTGCTATTTGTGGGTAAGCATTTTCCTGCTTATAAAAAAAAAAAAACACATTTGGAAGCTCTGCATAAGAGGCAACACGTGGCCGCAGGATGTCCTACACATATCGCTGAGCTGTTAGTGTCCCTCGTATCAGTACTAGGATGACAACTGTCATCGCTTCCCGATCATCACACCAGCAGTTGGGACATTATGTCACTCCACAAGCAGGATTGAAGCACTCAGCACGAGGCCTCCATACTTGAACCTCATCGTTGTCAGACCCCGAACAGAAACTGGATTCGTAGCTGAAGACATGTTTTTTTTTGTTCATAAATACTGCAAATGAAGAGGACAGTGGCTGATTGTCAATGGCAGGACATGTAATGGGCACTGTGACACCAAATACCTGGAAATGGTCTGGGCAGAGACAGGGATGTATAATGAAGGTGGCACCTGTGTCTGGATGGTGGACAACAAAACTATAGGACTTGTGCTCGTCAGTGGACCAAATGATCCTCTCTACTTGTGGTCTCTCTGGAGCCTGTTCACTGTCTGCGCGTGGCTGTAACTGCTGCTTCCAATGTCTAACCCTAGGTTCACACCTGAGCGTTTTACAGCGCGTTCAAACGCACTGTAAAACGCTCAACACATGAAAACCAATGCATCCCTATGGGAGTGGTTCACACTTGAGCGTTTTACAGCACGTAAAAACGCGCTGTAAAACGCCCGACGCATAAGCTCGTTCAGGAGCGTTTTTTTGGGCGTTTCTCGCGCTTTTCCTCCCATAGACTTCAATGGGAACGCACGTTAAGGTGTAGATATGCCTTTTTCTATTGGTCTCCAGTTTCCAATTTTCAAAAACGCGCTAAAATACACGCGACAAAAACACACGTTTCAAAAACGCTCAGGTCTGAACCTAGTGTAACAGCTAGGTCAGAACGGCCTAGACTGCTGTCAACACAACCATCCTGCTTCTCAACCATTCTATTTCCCCTCTCAGACTCTGTCAACTGGACAAAATTTCTTCAAGCCCTTCATATCAGCATGTCTAGCAGTCAAAAAAACTCTCAAAGAGGTACACTACCCAGCAGTAGCCTCTGAGACTGTTTTTATAGGGCAGCGGGAAACACTTTTAAACCCTCTTATAGAAAGACTCAGGAGCACATTTATTAAGACCAACATTTTAGACACCAGACTTAATAAGCCTTATACCTGGCGGTGGCACCACCAGAGTTATGGAGAAGCACAGGGCACTTATAAATGGAAGGCAGCTTCCTTGCCATCTTACATTTAGACATTACTTTTTTTTTTTTTAACCACAGATGTACAGTGTATGACGGACCCTCCGCATTTGTGTTTTTGCAGTAGCCGATCCTTATGTGGCTTTAGCCCAATTGGATTGGACCAACCTATGGCTACCAGGCCCTGATTCCCATGACAAGTTGCTTTGGCACAGAGTTTAACTAACCTGCAGGGTTGTTTTTTTATATATTAGGAAGTGATGCATTTAAGCAGAAAATGGTCTCCCTTTTCTATGCCTAGGACAAAATCTGCATGTAAACCATGTTGGTTTTGCCACTTTAATGGAAGAGCAATGTTGTAAACAGATCTTATGGATGCCCAATACCTACTACCGTTTAAAAAAAAAAAGTTAGACAGTGTTTTATTGTCATTTATTCAAGTTATACAGTTAATTTGAAACCACTAGAAAAAAAGAAACCTGCAACTGCACAGAACTAGGCTGGGGTACACAGCAACACGTCATCTGATTAGTTTCTTTTCAGATAACATCTCTTCTCAAGGCAAAATAGCTATACTTCAGTGTGGGGATGGAATAAAAAATCTAGAGAAGTATTTCTAGACAAGAAAGGCTGCGACATTAATGAAGTAAAGCAAAACCAGCTTAATAAATAAAAATAAAAAAGTCTCACGATTAGTGGCAGGGGGTCTCCATGCATTATGTCCAATTAGTTGTAACGAACCTGTTGAGTGAAGCTCCTTTCACTTACCTCCTCGCCACCATCGCTGCTGTGGGCTCTTCTGACCAGATGTGGCCACTTTTCCTGTTCAGTTGCATTATCATCAATACAGCAGAACAGGAAGAAGTGGCCACATCTGGTCAGGACCAAGGCAAAAGAGCACACAGTGGAGATGAAAAAACCCTGAGTATTTATTGCACCATCTGCTTCGATCTTGTGCACTAGGGAGGAACCACCAGGACATTCTGACTTTCTTACAATGGTTGTGCCTTACTACACAAGCTCTACCCTACTCTGCCATGGAGGTGCTCGTCTCCTATATGCACTCACGTTTTATTAATTACAAGTTCTATTGTGTCTACTCATGTAAACCTTGCCCAAATGGAAGGCCATAGCTTTGGCATTTCAAGAAACACTTGTCCATAAAGCAGGTGACTGGGAAAGGAATGTCTATGTTGTAAAGGACTTCATAAGGCACCATGAAATTACCATCATTAATAGCTGTAGGCAAAGCAAGCAGAAGCCATGGGCTACCCTACAGGGATTAGGCGCCCTCTAGTGGCCAGCAATAGGTCATGATTTATCATCCCAGGCAGAGTGGTTGTTGGTACCCCAAGCCATCAACCAAAATGCATGGCATTCCCATGATAAAGGATGGTCATGAAGCAGGAACTCAGCAATCCGAAAACTAATTTTAAGCAATGGATGGGTGTTAGGAGAAGCTTTTTGCATGAGGGGAAAATCTGTTGCATTGCAGTATGAAATAATAATTTCATGCGGCATTAATGAAAGGGAAGTTATTGTATATTTGATGGGGATGCAATGCACTTGAAATAGATAAGAATGTGCATGTATAGCCAACATGGGCTTATGCATGGAGTCCAGGCACTGCATGGCACCTCTACAAGGTACTGAAACCTTATCTAGATGTGCACTTCCAGGCTAATACAGTATATCAATTTCTTATTGACTTCATACAGATGCAGCTTTGATTTCATACAAAATGGATAGCAAGGTTAACAGACTCAAGCTGCCAACGTTCCCTGCCAAGTATTGCAGGCTGGAGATGGATGGAGCCAGATGCCCAAGACCAGGGCTGGCCAACCTGCAGCCCTTCAGCTGTTGCAAAACTACAACTCCCACAATGCCCTGCTGAGGCTAATAGCTGTAGGCTGTCTGGGCATGCTGGGAGTTGTAGTTTTGCAACAGCTGGAGAGCCACAGGTTGGCCAGCCCTGCCCAAGACCTTCTGATACATAGTAAGGCATCTCCCATCATTTAAAAAAAAAAAAAAAGTTAGCTGCCAAATTGAGACATTTCTTCAAAAATCTTAAACACAGTAATGATATCTACTTGTCCTCAAACCCCAGAGCAGAGGCATAGCTCAGCCTTATTCAGCCAGGGCACTTCTACATTTTGGATAGTGCAACTAGCCGCCCGTAAGCAGTTTCACTCACCTCCCACAATGCTAATGGCTATGGCCTGCACCTGATCATCCTCATGTTCACAACCATATCCATTTTGGAGTCCCAAAAAAAAAAAAAAACCCATCTCTGAACCCAACAAGCTCCCTGCAATGTATTGGTCGCCTAGTTATGGCAGTGGGATTGCAGTATATATCTGCAAATATTGTCGAATTTGTTCCACTGGTGTCTGGGAGGCAATTGTTGTGGAGCAAAGTTTTTGGGGCCAGACATGCCCCTTCTACCACACCTCAAGGGTTTAGATGCCAGGGTTGGGTCAGATGATGCAACCCTGGTAACTAGAGGCTGATTTCCAGAAGACCTGACAACTTTCAGAAGTCTGGGACATGTCTCCCTTTTTTTGGAGAGCCTTCCAGTAGCCTACGAGTTTAAAATCTACAGCATAACAGCGGCCCATCACATCTGAAGCGATTCTTCAGGTACAGCCATATTGGACAAGTCTGAGGAATCACATTACATTGTTTTGTAGACAAATATGGACAGACTTTGTACAAATTTTAGATGGGGGAATATTTCCTAGCCAAAGCTCGATTAAACACCCAGTCACCCAGCAAACTATCACACTGGAATTTTCAGTCATGAAACTACTCAGTCTGGCTTAAGTGATGAAAGGTCAGGCCTAGTGTTAAGCGAACTTCTGGTTTCAAGTTTGGCATACATGTTTGGGTTATCTAAGATTTCAGTTATGGATTCCGCTACCACAGACCATCTTAGATAACCAAAACCTTGTATGCAGAACTTAAAACCACAAGTTCGCTCAACACTAGTCAGGACATTCTGGGAGTTGTAGGTTGTCAAGAGCTGGAGTTCAGAGTCTAGGATTAGTCACCATAGTCACTATCCCAATCTTTACAAAAAGCCCAAGCAGAAGGAACACACCAAGCATTTTATCCTCTTTTATTAACAAAAACTGTGCCTTCTTAAAAATGTACAACTTGTCACTCTGGAGGATTTTCAACTGAAAAACAAGAAATGAAATAGTTAATGCAAGAAAACACTTCCGTAATACACATCAGCTCTTATGAACAGACCTCATCTGTGACCAGAAGTGACCACCACATCTTCAAAGTGCTTTATATTTACAGCATTGATACCTTAGGGCAGGCACCCTCAAACTGTGGCCCTCCAGATGTTGTAAAACTACAATTCCCACTATGCCCTGCTGTAGCCTGATAGCTGTAGTTTGTCTGGGCATGCTGGGAGTTGTAGTTTTACAACACCTGGAGGGCCGCAGTTTGAGGATGCCTGCCTTAGGGTATGGCAACCCATTCTGTGACCACTACCAACCAAGACACCAAGTCAGATACTCTACTTGTTGTCTCCGGCCATTTTAGTCATATTTCCCAGAAGTTCTAAGAGCCTGAGGCAGTCACCACATGACAGGTGCAGAGCCATAACTGAGAAACCACTGGTTAACACCTAAGGTTGTGGACAGAGGCCTTGAAAAGGGTCTAGCTGCTAACACTTAGGGCGCCTTCACGTGCTGCAGAATTTTCTGTGACTGAAAATCAGTTCCATTCACCTGAATGGGGTTTGCAGAAAGCCATCTGCTTGCTGCCCCATTCAAAATGGAACCAATTTTAAGTTGCAGAAATGTCTGCAGTGTGTGAAGGCTCCCTTTGCAATTAGCTGGTTGATCTCACAGGAAAGGTTTAATTTCACTACAGCGCCATCTTCAGGGTTAAAGCAGCATTACACCGTTCCCATTGAAGTTAGTGGGTACTCTAGAGCAGTGTTTCCCAACCAGTGTGCCTCCAGCTGTTGCAAAACTACAACTCCCAGCATGCCCGCACAGCAAAAGGCTGTCCGGGCATCCTGGGAGTTGTAGTTTTGCAACAGCTGGAGGCACACTGGTTGGGAAACACTGCTCTAGAGCATGGCATAAACATGCTACGCCCTCCAGATTCTTGGCAGCCACTACTGTTCTGGCTACATTTCAGACTAGAGATGAGCAAATTTCACATCGCTATTCGCTTACTGGTAAAAGGTGTACTGCATTATGGATTCTGTTACCACGGACCATAATGCAATTCTATGACGGAATACATAATGGACTGTCTTTAGAGGCATTCAGTCATAATAGAAGTCTATGGGCTGCATAACAGATCCGTCCCGTTTCGTTAGTCTATGGTAGAGGACTCCCCTGCATATTATAACGGAATGCCTCTAAAGGCATTCCGTTATAAACTTGGGTTATAGTCCGTGGTAATGGAATCCATAACGCAATTCACCTTTTACCAGTAAATGAAGTGTGAACGAATTTCATAACTGAAATTTGCTCTTCTCCATTCCAGACTTTAAAAAAGGGCATCTGTCAGCAGTTTTGTACTTTTAACAAGTCAGCCAGTGTCATGTGCGCTTAGCAGCGGAAGGCATCCGAGTTGGTCCATGTTCATATGTGCCCGCATTGCTGAGAAAAATTTAAATACATGCAAATGAGTCTAGGAGCAACAGGGGTGTTGCCATTACTCCTTCTCTACAGCCGCCGCACCCTCTGCACTTTGGCAGAGCCAGGCAGTGAAATAATCGCCACATCTGGCACTATCAAAGGGCACAGCAGTTGCAGAGCCTCTAGATTTAATGGTAACGCCCCCTTATTCCTAGAGGCTCATTTGCATATAAAAACTCAGCAATGCGGTCAAACATGGGACCAACACAGATTGCTACAGCTAGGTGCACATGTAACCGGTCAGCCAGTTTCGTAGGTACAGATCTACTGACAGATGCCCTTTCAAGGAGTCTCACGTTTTTTTTTTTACCTTTGCCACAAAATGGTGTTCACCTAAAAATCACTTGCTCCCTTAGCTCTCCAGTCAATCTGATCTCTGCTAGACCTCAAGGCCTCAAATGCGGTTTATCATCCAAGTTACTACTGCAACCAGTCACTTACCCAGTGGTTACATGAACAGGTACATATCATTAGGACATGCCCCCATTGCCTAAAAGGTGCACCTCTTGTAAAGTGAGCCAGCAAAGTGAAGGAGGGTGCACCGCGCATGCACGGCCACCCTCCGTTAATTTCTATTGAGCCACCGAAAATAGCCGAGTCCATAGAAAAAAGACTCAGTTTATGAGATAGGTGCAGGTCCCACCTATCCTAGCGATATGCACCTATTGTCCGAGATGGGAACACCCCTTTAAAGTATGTTCATAGACTTACATTGCTTTGCGTTTGCCCTCGTTTTTGATGCCAGCATGAAAACTGATCCAGAAGAAATCAGTCTGTGCTCGTCACCACCTGCATCCACACTCCGCCCTAGTTAAAAAAAAAAAAAAACATACAAAACTGAACTTTACTTTGTGTACATGGTCACAAGCACAAAATACAACATCTGATTGAAGAATTGACCGGTTTTATGCTGGGGATTTGCCCGAAACACTATGCTTACCTAGCAGAACAGTTCCAGCTCTTCTGGTCTGCAGCAGAGACCTCACATCAACATGGGACCATTGCAGCCAGTCACTGTCCTCAATGGTGTACTGAAGAGGACAAGGACTGACAACCTGAGTGGCGGTGCTGGATCTGCTGGGCAAGTACTGCTTTAGGGTAATCCAGGGTGGTGTCCAGCTTCTTGATAAAACTAAACAACCACTTTAATGGGTGCTTGTTAAAAGGCTACCTTAGTAATAAGCGGAGCATAAGATGTCCTTCTGGTGGGACACCCAGTCAGCTGTTCTAAATTGAAACCTGACAAGTGTTCGATGCCCCTGCCCCGCCACCCTGGGATAAATCAAGCATTACAGTGCCCATTCACATCAATGGGTTGTCTGGCCCTGGAGGACCTTTCCGATATTAGACGTGTGATAACTGCTCTCCACTCTGGTCCAGAGGAGGATCATTAACAGAACCTCCTGACACCCCTGCCAATCAGATGTTTGAGGTGGCCATAACACTCATGGGAGGCTCAATGCCTCCTTGCAGCTTACCAAGCACAGCACTGTATATTGTATAGTCCTCCCTTTGTACCCATCTGTTAGTAGATTGATGCTCCTCATATTTGTATTTTTGTACTTGTGTAGCCCATTTTGATGTACAGTGCCATGGACCTAATGGCGCTTTCAAATAGTGGCTGTGCTTGGTAATCCAGCAGTGCAGCAGGTGCACCTAGGCCACGTGACATCACATTGCCTTTGAGCAGGGATGCCCAACCTGTGGCCCTCCAGCTGTTGCAAAACTACAATTCCCAGCATGCCTGCACAGTCTACAGCTATTAGGGCATGCTGGGAGTTGTAGTTCGGCAACAGCTGGAGGGCTGCAGGTTGAGCATCCCAGTCTTGGAGGATTAAGTGCTCCCATAGCCTCGTAGTACAGCTGATTGGCAGGAGTCCTGGGAATCAGTGGCCCGCCAATCTTATGTTATTGATGATCCATCACTGGCATTCATTAATATGTAAATCCTGGACAACCTCTTTAATGCAACATCCTTGGCTTTCTTAAGATGGCTGGGCCATTGTACAAAACCAGCACTTTTACCATGTGTCACCCCCATCGCCTCAGATTGTAAGATCTTGAGAGCAGGGCCCTCATGCATCCTTTTATAAGTTTATTATTTGTTGCTATGTAATGCATCATTTGGCTTGTACATAAAGCCTCTGGTTATATAGCGCCAACATTCTGCAGCGCTTCGTGAAGACCAAGTATTATGGCCATTTGAAGTATCTATATGCTGTATCTTTAGAAATGCCTCATTGCTGAACTGAAGATTTTAGTGCAATAATCCCAAAGACTCACCCATCCTCTGCCGGGCAGGTATACAGGGTCCTATCTGCATGCAGGCTGGATCGGAGGCCAGGTTGGAAGGGTCACAGATAATGACATCGCAGTGAAAGTAAATCTGTTAGATGCAATAGAGTAAGAACGTAAGACCACTGAAGCCTCGAACTTGTTGAGATGGAGCTCCAATGCCCCTGTGTGAGATTTGTAACAAGTACGGTGTCCATATTAGGACATCGTCAGACGTCATCCCAAACTCCGTCAAGCATCAGGCAAAAATCCATCAGGTCTCCTCCCTCACATCAAACTTTGTGCGTCCGCATCCCAAACTGCCTCATGCTTCAGACAAAACGCTATGTTCCATCCCACGTCAGCCAAAACTGCTGTGCTCCATCACACAACACTCCATCCTCCCTCACACCTCAGGACAAACTCCTTCTTCCCTCAGTTGTCAAGACAAACGATGTCCTCTGTCAGACCTCAGTCCTCAGGACAAACTCCCTCATCCCTCAGCTGTCAAGCCAAAGCGTGTCCTCCCTCAGCCCTCAGGAAAATCTCCCTCCTACCTCAGATGTCACACCACACGCTGTCAGCCGCTCCTCCTTCATCCATAACTCCCTCAGGCAAAACTCCGTCAGTCGTCCTCTCAAAGAATGTAGCCCCGCCCCTGTGCTCGCTCCCGTTCTTTCCCGCCCCACCTGTTGAGCTGACGCTGACACTGTCCAATCAGCAGCAGGGTCTCTGAGCTGTACTAATGCTGATTGGACAGTGTCAGCTCAACAGGTGGGGCGGGGAAAGAACGGGAGCGAGCACAGGGGGCGGGGCTACATTCTTTGAGAGGACGACTGACGGAGTTTTGCCTGAGGGAGTTATGGATGAAGGAGGAGCGGCTGACAGCGTGTGGTGTGACATCTGAGGTAGGAGGGAGATTTTCCTGAGGGCTGAGGGAGGACACGCTTTGGCTTGAAAGCTGAGGGATGAGGGAGTTTGTCCTGAGGACTGAGGTCTGACAGAGGACATCGTTTGTCTTGACAACTGAGGGAAGAAGGAGTTTGTCCTGAGGTGTGAGGCAGGATGGAGTGTTGTGTGATGGAGCACAGCAGTTTTGGCTGACGTGGGATGGAACATAGCGTTTTGTCTGAAGCATGAGGCAGTTTGGGATGCGGACGCACAAAGTTTGATGTGAGGGAGGAGACCTGATGGATTTTTGCCTGATGGTTGACGGAGTTTGGGATGACGTCTGACGATGTCCTAATATGGACACCGTAAACAAGCACCCACCCATGTGCCCTTTAAAAATACTGTTTTATGCAGCAGACGAGACTTTGGGTCCCTTCAAGTACTAGGCCTGGGTGTAAATGTGCTTTCCATGGCCAGCATTATAATTAGTCAGTGCATGCATTTCGTGTCTGGAAATTGCTACATTAAGCTGTGAGTTTTAAGTTCAGTCAACAGTGCAATTAATACAACGTAACAAGGACTTATCACTCTTCGCATCTTTTAGTGTATTTTGCATTCCGCATCGGAGCCCAGAAAGCTCAGAGCTTGAGGATATGCTCAAGGACAGAGCTAGAGAGGGTTCAGAGGAGGACAACTGAAGTAATAACTGGAACAATATATACTGGAGAGTGAATCTGGATCGCACATCCTCAACAATATGCTTTTGATATTACGACTGTCTCAGCATAATTACGTGGCGAATCCGCCAAATTTGTAATACATAGTATGCTGTGCATAAGAGGCATTAGTTCACAGTTTGATCTAATGCCTCTTATGCACAGCATACAATGTATTACAAATTTGGCGGATACGCCACGTAATTATGCTGAGACAGTCGTAATATCAAAAGCATATTGTTGAGGATGTGCGATCCAGATTCACTCTCCATTATGTATTGTAATAACTGGAACAGGTGATGTTACACATGCTGTCCACGCTTGGGACCTTACATGGTGCCTATGAAATATCTTTCGTCCCTCCTGCATGGGTGTGAGCCTGCCTACAAGAGATTATGGGCAAGCCCTATACCATTTTTTCATTTGCCCAAGTCAAATCTCCAAAACTTTGAATTTCAAAACAAAGCCAATTAGTTTAGAATTGGCTCTACTCACCTCTCCTGTGTAGACTGCATCCCCCTGTGTAAAGGTAAAAGTTTTGACTACGAATCTTTTCAGATGTGATGGAAACTGCACCCTGACATCACTTGTCACCGGATGGAAGATGGTCTGGTAGGGTTCGTTATATTCACAACTGAAATGGAGGTAAAGACCATTAATAGGTCAGTGAGGCCTTGTCATCTGAACCAAGGGATGGCTTGGTCTTCACCCTCTTAGAGGAGTGCTACAAACTGGTGCTGTCCATGGTAGGTCAAGCTGCCAAGAGGCAGGGTTCCACCCAAGTTAAAGAGCTGTTTCTCTAAGAAACTACAACTCCTAGAATGTCAGGGCTATGTCTTTTAGAGCATAACCAGTTTTAGTTCAGCAAAAACTGGAACCATAGGTTGGAGACAACTGCTTGAGCGTCATCCAATGGAATATTAGACAGCATTTTATAATATTTGACATTAGCAAGACTTTTCTGGGAGAACATTGCCGCCAAGTCTCCATACATAGCTGGTGCAGTCCTCTAAGCCAACACCAAAATTAAGTAAATCTATTTTTGCAATCCAACCCTTCCCACGATACAATTACATTTATGGTTTATATTGTGTACAACATTTACATGAATACATTTCTCAGTTTCCATGAAACTTTACATGCCATACACCAGGAGTGGATCATGGTGCCAAACCACTGCCTGAGAAGAAAGGTCTAGGGCAGGGATTAGCAACCTTTAAGCACACTTGGGGTCCATTTACACGTCCGTGTGCGTTTTGCGGATCCGCAAAACACAGACATCGGCGATGTGCGTTCCACACATCGCTGGCACTACATAGAACGTGTCCTATTATTGTCTGCAATTGCAGACAAGAAAAGGCATTTTCTATTTTATTCGGGAACACGATTGCGGACCCGGAAGTGTGGATCCGCAATGGTGGACCTGGGCGGGACATAGTCTGTCCCCATTGAAACTAATGGGTCCACAATTCCGTTCCACAAAACGCGGAACAGAATTGCGGATGTGTGAATGGACCCTTACTCTACTGTTCTTATAACTCCCATAGAAGTGAAGAGGATCCTGGGAGTTGTAGTTTGAGAACAGCTGGAATGATAAATGTTACCGATCCCTGGTCTAGGATTAAGCTGGCCTTAAAACAGATGCAAATCTGCCAAATTAAGAAGAATCAGACTAACCATTAATGTTTTCAGGGCGATCAAGATTGGACAGTTCAACTTCAGCTTACGCCATTCTGTGGTTTTTGCAGGCATAAGCCACCAGAGAAGTTAGGAAGCTTTCTTCCAAGGAGACTACAAGCTTGCATGTGAATGGGTAAGAAGTGTCTTCTAACCAACATACTCTAGTAATGACATCTTTATTACCTGCTGTCG
This sequence comes from Bufotes viridis, assembly GCA_033119425.1. Taxonomy (NCBI): domain Eukaryota; kingdom Metazoa; phylum Chordata; class Amphibia; order Anura; family Bufonidae; genus Bufotes; species Bufotes viridis. The sequence continues at coordinate 71,059,584 of CM065592.1, forward strand.
ATTATAGGCCATGCAGGTAGACTCCCCATGTCAGGCGTTGTAGTAGCCCAGCAATGGTCCAAGAAAAGTTCTAGCTGTGGGTCAGAACTGTACAAGAGCTCAACTTCAAAATACAAGGTGTCCCGTAAATACTTCACAACTGGGTACTCAGGATCTTCATAGAAGAGACTGTATCCATCATCTACAGGAAGAAGTGGACATTTCCAGAGTTTACAAGACCCAAGTACACCCTTCATTATATACAGTGCTGGAACAAGAGAGACCAATTCTGTCAGAGCTGGAGAGCACTTACCTTTACTAAGTCTCATAACCAGGTCTAGAGGAGCAAGTCCAGTCTGTGCATTTGGTGGAGGGTTTTCTGTGGGGCTGTAGATCGCAACCAAGGTGCCATTTGTGGCGTACGTACAAGTCACATTCATACTAGACAAAAAAAAAAAAGTATATATAAATCAATCCAAAATGGCAGCTTTCCAATATTTGACAGTGTACAGTACAGACACTCAAATTGGAACATTTAGAATGCTTACATGTATATGACCCTTCCAGATACGGTACTGACATAGAATATCTGATTCTCGTAGATCATCAAGTTACCTGTAAACTAAAAAAGTTAAAATAATAAAATGTATATATTATACACACCCACACCTAATAAAGCTGGAACCAGCCTGATACCTCACATGAATCCAGAGATCTTCCCATTCACTGCTCCGATTGCTCTGCTGGATTATCTTCAGCCTTGCAGCTGAACCAAAAAACAAACAGCAGGTGGCGCTACACATACATTTTATTGAATAGCTCAGTGGCCTTACTGGATTTTAATTACATGCACTTACAAATGTATTCCAATTCAGGTGTTGGTTTGAAGAATGTAGAATATGTTTTGTGACAACCCCTTTAAGGCTGACAACTATAACATTTTCCTGTATTAAAAAGTGCCATCATAAAAGTTAAGGGGTTGTGCCACGAAATATATTCTACATTTTCGAAACCAACACCTGGACCTAGCCACTGTATAGTCGAGGTATTTAATAAAATGTATCTGTATAGCACCACCTGCTGTTTGTTTTTTCCTTATTTCTCAGTCCAGCTTACAGACATTAGTTTAAAAATTCCAACTGTTGCCGAGACAAGTGGAACGAGAAAATGCAAAACAGATACGGCTTTGTGCACGAGGCCTTAGACAGTCATGTCGTACATGAGGTCTGATTTTTATTTGACGTCAATCATGGCACATAACCCCTTTAAATTAGGGGAAATTCACTAATAAACCATTGCTTCATTCTATATAGAGAGAAGACAGCTATAATTCAATATGTAACGTGAGCAGTTAAGTGCACCGGGGGTGGGCCCAAGTCACTGCCAAGTCACTGCTCCCATGCTCCTCCTGCTCGACCAGGACCAGGCATGATAACTGCAGGAACTTGAGCCACTAATCAAGGAGAGAGAGGAGCTGATCGAGGAAGCAGGAACAGCAAGGGTCCACAGCATGGGGGGGGGGGGGCGACGCCCTCTCTACATAGTTGCCTTTTTCTAAAATACAGCCAAAAGAGGCCGGCACTTTTTCCCATTATATAAATGGTAAAAAATATAAACCTGAAGGAGTCGGCCCTCTACATAGCAATGAGGGGGGAGTTGCAGAAAGCGATGAGGATAAAGCCAAGCTATTAAATATTTTCTTCACCACTGTTTTCACTGAGGAAAATAAACTGTCAGATGAAATGCAAAATGTAAAAGTAAATTCCCCTTTAAAAGTGCCCTGTCTGACCCAGGAAGAAGTACAGCAGCGACTTAAAAAGATTAAAATAGACAAATCGCCAGGACCGGATGGCATACACCCCCGTATCCTAAGGGAATTAAGTGATGTCCTAGCCAGACCCTTATTTTGATATTCACGGACTCCATACTGACAGGGAATGTTCCACCAGACTGGCGTATAGCAAATGTGGTGCCAATATTCAAAAAGGGTCCAAAAACAGAGCCTGGAAATTATAGGCCGGTAAGTTTAACATCTGTTGTGGGTAAACTGTTTGAAGGTTTTGTAAGAGATGCCATCTTGGAGTATCTCAATGAAAATAAGCAAATTACACCATATCAGCATGGCTTCATGAGGGATCGGTCATGTCAAACTAATTTAATCAGTTTCTATGAGGAGGTAAGTTCTAGACTTGACAGCGGCGAATCAATGGATGTCGTATATCTGGACTTCTCCAAAGCATTTGACGCTGTACCACATAAAAGGTTAGTATATAAAATGAGAACACTTGGACTGGGAGAAAATATCTGTATGTGGGTAAGTAACTGGCTCAGTAATAGAAAACAGAGGGTGGTTATTAACGGTACACACTCAGATTGGGTCACGGTCACTAGTGGGGTACCTCAGGGTTCAGTATTGGGCCCTATTCTCTTCAATATATTTATTAATGATCTTGTAGAAGGCCTGCACAGTAATATATCAATTTTTGCAGATGACACTAAACTGTGTAAAGTAATTAACACTGAAGAGGACTGTTTTCTGCTACAGAGGGATCTGGATAGATTGGGGGCTTGGGCAGAGAAATGGCAGATGAGGTTTAACACTGACAAATGTAAAGTTATGCACATGGGAAGGAATAATGCAAGTCACCCGTACATACTAAATGGTAAAACACTCAGTAACACTGACATTGAAAAGGATCTAGGAATTTTAATAAATAACAAACTAAGCTGTAAAAACCAGTGTCAGGCAGCTGCTGCTAAGGCCAATAAGATAATGGGTTGCATCAAAAGGGGCATAGATGCCCGTGATGAAAATATAGTCTTACCACTTTATAAATCACTAGTCAGACCACACATGGAGTACTGTGTACAGTTCTGGGCTCCCGTGAACAAGGCAGACATAGCAGAGCTAGAGAGGGTTCAGAGGAGGGCAACTAAAGTAATACCCTTTCGGGGTACTGTAGTTGCCCCATTCCAGTTATCAAAATTAGGGTTATTCACTCTAGAAAAAAGACGACTGAGGGGAGATCTAATAACTATGTATAAATATATCAGGGGTCAGTACAAAGATCTCTCCCATCATCTATTTATCCCCAGGACTGTGACTAGGGGACATCCTCTGCGTCTGGAGGAAAGAAGGTTCGTACACAAACATAGAAAAGGGTTCTTCACGGTAAGAGCAGTAAGACTATGGAACTCTCTGCCTGAGGAGGTGGTGATGGTGAGTACAATAAAGGAATTCAAGAGGGGCCTGGATGTATTTCTGGAGCGTAATAATATTTCAGGCTATAACTACTAAAGATGGGTCGTTGATCCAGGGAGTTATTCTGACTGCCTGATTGGAGTCGGGAAGGAATTTTTTCCCCTTAAGTGGGGAAAATTGGCTCTACCTCACAGGGGTTTTTTGCCTTCCTCTGGATCAACTTGCAGGAAACAGGTCGAACTGGATGGACAAATGTCTTTTTTCGGCCTTATATACTATGTTACTATGTTACTATGCAAGCACGACCCCTTTGCTGGATAGAAGGGCGATTATAACTATGGAAACGAGCAGCAGAACTATCTGTCAGAATGGTCTCCTAGGCCAGGGATGGGCAAACTGCGGCTCTCAAGCTGTTTTAAAACTACAATTCCCACCATGCCCTGCTGTAGGCCGATAGCTGTAAGCAGTCTTTGCATGCTGGGAGTTGTAGTTTTGCAACAGCTGGAGAGCTGTAGTTTGCTCATCCCTGTCCTAGTCGATCACATTAGGATACAGATAAAACTTTACCCTTCGTGTAGTTTTGCAACCATTTACAGTGAACGTAAATTGGGCGGTAGTGTCATCAGAAGTAACAGGGAAACAGTTGGTGTCTCTCAACGTGAGCCTAGACATGTCCATGTCCGGGATGTTACTTATTTTCGTTACCAGTACTTTTACCGTTCCATTTGGAAGACAAACTGGAAGAGAAGAGAAACGAGTGAGCTTCATTTGTAGGACCTTCATTGTTCATCCGTTCCAGTAATGCCAATACTGTGCACGTACCAGCTGTGTTTGAGGGAACGTCACAAGAAACAGTTATTGTGTACAGGTTATTTCCATTTCGATCTGTTATACTCATAGGAATAGTTATTGCAAGGCCTTGGTTGGTCACCTGAGAAAGAACATGATTGAGAACGGTTACCCCAAATACTGTTCTTGTAGGGAACGTACATTAAAAAGTTACAAGTTCACAACATACGATATGTACAAACTGCTATCAGTTAAGACTGTCCTGAATTTGCAGGGACGGTCTTTAATTTACAGAGAATGCTGGGAAATTCAGGCTGTCCTGGGCTGTAAATGGGTTGAGCTCATGCAAGTCCTGGCTGGTCAGGCCAACCCCAGGGCCTCAAGGGAAACCTGACAAGGAACCTGCCTGCAATAAAGTAATCTTCTCTTACCAGGCAGACCTAGGTGTAATGGCAACGCCACCGTTGCATGTAGAGGCTCATATGCCTATATTAAGACAATCTTAATGACTAGACACGTAGGAACATGCAACCAACACAGATGTCTTCAGCTGCCAAGCACACATGCAACAGGTCAGCGAGTCATAGGGACAAAGCTGCTGATAGATGCCCTTTGAAATTTAACCTTCATTTTAGTTTATTTTTCTCTTAGTGTAAGGACAGGGATATTAAATATTTTTGTAATATACTGTACATTAGTAAAAGTGGTTTCCCTTTACTAGAAAGACAGTGTAAGAAGTCGACTTTGTAAAGCTCTAACTGGGCAATCAGCGTTGTACTGAGCACTGAAGACTCCTGTATGGAACAAGTTAAATAGACAGAGATGGGAAGAGTCAGGGAATGTTAAGAGGCAGACTGGAAGACATTGCATGTTACACATTAGTGTCTTCAGTTCTCAGCAGAACACTGAAGATAGTTCTCAAGGGGAGGGGGGCTGAGCTCTTCATACAAGTTTGTTCTTTAATGTTATATATGGCATTGTATTGCACCAGTAGTATGTATTGATGGCAAACCCAGGGTTGATCACCCTGGCTCAGCCCTGTAGGAGGTTAGAGGTGGTTGGCCTAACCCCCAACCTTTAGGAGGGTCTCAACTGGAGTTTAAGATGGGAAGGAAGCAATGTCCATGCATTCCTTCTTGGGTGTCATTTTCCAGAGTAACAGATCTCTGCAAGATATAAAGACAAAGGCAGGCGATATGAGACTATAGCCACTAAGGCTCCATTCACACGTTCCATTCCCCATTAATTTCTATGGGGGACACACCATGTCCTGCCCGGATCCGGAATTGCTGATCCACACTTCCGGGTCCGCACTTCCGTTCCACAAAAATTGAACATGTCCTATTCTTGTCCGCAATTGCAGACAAGAAAAGGCCTTTTCTATGAGAGTGCCAGCGATGTGCAGTCCTCAAAATGTGGAACGCACATTTCTGGTGTCTGTGTTTCGCGGATCCACAAAACACACAGATGTGTGAATGGACCCCAAGACCTTAACAGCATGCCCACAGCAGTAAGACACCCTTCACGCTGACACATCCTGGCCAGACATGCCACCAAAAGACCTGTATCCCTCAGACACTACAGCCAGAATACTATTGCCCACTATAGAAAGAAGAAGTATTTCTCAGCAAAATCCATCATTCCTATTCCTGCCTAAAACTCACTGTCTTCGAGAAATCGCACTGTGTACAGTTGGGACTGCCCGCTATAATTGTGTGTACTGCAACTCCCATTTTGCACTACAGTAAAGATTATTTTCTCTAGCTTGGTTTCCCCGATTCCTACACCATACACCAGTTATTGCACTGTACACACGCTGCCTTGCACCCATCCAAACACCTATCAAGGGCACCCCAGCTACCATCATGCAGGAGCCCTAAAATCATGGGTTGCCCTGAGGGAAGCAAGGGTGGGCCACCTCCCCTTTTCACTGCATGGCCCTAGGGAGCATCAATGTAAAGACAGCCACCGTAATTGACACCCAGAATCACTAACACTCCCATCTTCTGCTCCTCAGTTGCTGCACGATGCCCAGTTACAGCTTTAACGACCTCGAGCAAAAAAACAACTTTCCCTAATAATGCGTCTGATACAAAAAAAATAAAAATTATAATATATATATATAATATATAGACAGGGATGTTAAACAGATGAAGGAATGAAGGAGCAATGTATGGACATGGAGAAGAATGTTAGTGGTTTTCTTGGAGTCTGATATTAATTGTCCATCCCCCGAACGCCAATATCCAATTTGATGGACTCCTGGCACTGTCGTGGTGCTCCGATGAGTGCCTCTATAGTCTTTTAGGCCAGCGACACTTGCTCTGCTCAGTACTATTCAAGGGCAGCAATCTTCCCACTAGAGATTAAGTGGCATCACATAGGATGCACAAAAGAGGTTTTCCAGGTTCCGCATATTGATAACCTATGTCCAGGATAGTTCAAACATCTGATCAGAGCCCAACACCCTAAACCCCCACCAACCAGCTCTAACTTCATGAAACAGGAAGCACACGTCTGGGCAAAGTGTAGCGGTTGTGCCAGGTCACTGGAGCTCTGTTCACATCAATGGGAGCCAAGTTGCAGTAGCCCGGCACTTCAACCCTTAGTGGCATGATGCCGTTCCTCCTCCATTCAATAGCTAGTTTTGTGCCGGAGGCTGCAAGGAACAGCTTTATGGGGGTGCAGACTGTTATAGCATCACTGATCAGATATTAATGGCCTATCCTGAGGATAGGCCATTATTAGAATCCTGGAAAACCCAGTTAGGTCTGTCTCTTACCTCATGCTTGTTATTTATTGGCTTCTTCCCGTCAGGTCTTACAAGCAGGAGGCACATGCATCCATATTCCTTACTGGTGTCAGAAAATTGCACTTCAAATCAGCCGCTATGGAATGTATTTTTAGTTCTACGCTGCATTTAATAAAAGACTTTACGTTTAAATTTAAGGTATTCAATATTGAATTTCCACTGCACTTATGGTCACAGCCATTCCCACCCTCTGCTCTGTTGGGGCTTACTGTATCTGCCCCACCACTCCCCTGCCATCCGTGGTTAAGTGCAAGCATAGAGGCAATACAGAACTCACTGAGGACCAATTAACATGACTCTTTGGAAAGCACTTAGACGTCATCTGTACGGATTACAACAAGTGACCATCTACTGTGAGGTAGCATTAAGGGGGATTACTGATGGCAGTGAGGGACTAATGAAGCACCATTACTGAGGCAGCCACATAGTGTATTGGGCACGATTTGTGCCACTGGTGTTCCCTCCCTTAGATTTTTTTGCCCCTCAGACCTAGGTATGTGGGCCTTTACCAAAAGTACTTGAATACCCATGTATGTTGTAGATTAATCCTCTCTATATGCAGAGAACATCTCTTGTGCAGGTTAAACTGGTAAATTGTAGCCACTTACCTCATTCATTATATAATTTGAGGCTGCAGGTACTTGGACTGTGGAAAAAGTCTGGTTGATGGGCAATAGCAGCTTATTACCCGATGTTGCCTGGGTATTCTTGATGTATATACGCCAGCTTGGATCAAGGTTTCCCAGTGTAGCAGTCAAAACACCACCTTGTTGCCCACAAGGACCAACAAAAGGCTGGGCTGAAAGAATAAAAATCCAAAATACAATCATCCACTACTGAAGACCACAAGCAATTTCACATCTGACTATTAGTAGCATGGGTTGAATGAGTGCCTTCTGGTGGAGTTGGCACCCAGAATATAATAGAGTGCATCACAATTCAGACGAGTGCCAATGTTCAGTGTAGAAGGGGCAGGACGAGTTATTGGCCAGCAGTTTAAATGTCCCAGAAAATTGGTATTACACTGAGGTCTACTAGGACTTTTTTTTTTTAAGGGAAACTGACATCTGTTGCAGTATTGTAACTAGAAAATGCACCGAAATTCACTTTTAATCTTCCCGTTGTATTAAAAAGTCTGTTCAAGTCAGAGACCAAATACTTATACTCCTCAGGGTCAAGGTTTGCCTGCCTGCCGCATTTTGATGTTCAGGCAGGGAACGTCATCCCCAGGTCACAGGCTCCATCAATTAAGCTGCAGGAGGTTGGAAAACCTGACTGGCCTACAATTGCCGGGAAGGAATGTTTCCCTCCCGACAATCACCTGCCGCTAGCAGAGGAAACCGCTGCTATTACTTGCAGCAATCTCCTCCGCAGCATGGGGAGGAGCGATCACTATGCCATTGCTCACCCCTATGCTGTATAGAGTTTTGTTGGTGGCAGATTAGACACCATGATCTGCTACCTCCAAGTTATTTTTTTAACCTGTCAAAAGATTTGGGTCGCCCGATGTTTGCTCGTCCATCAGGTAATAAGCTGCAGTATCATACTGCCAGTTGATCGCCATCAAGCATTCATACAAATAGGGGCACTAAGTGGGGGTATGGACACTATGGGAGCATTATTACTTCTGGGGCACAGTGGGGACCCTGTAGGAGCACTATTACTACCAAGCGTGCTCTGGCAGAAAATTACTAGTGGGACTTTTGGGAGCACTATTACTGTGGGGCACCATGGCATAGCATCAGCTTAGCCCAGTTATTTTTAGGGGCCATTATGTTTACAACACTTGTTGGGGACATTTGAGGGGGGCAGGGGTGCATTATTTAGGACACTGCGTGCCAATAATTGATGGGCCCGGTTTTTAATTTTTGCTTCAGGCAGCAGGAAGGCTAGGTGCACCCCTGGCTTTGTACAAAAAACACATTTTTAATAAAGATAAATTGAGAGAAATGCATATATATCCATTTTTCATCAAAGTGAGTACAATGCAATAAACAAAAAAAAAAAAAAAAAAAATTGCCCCCAAAAAGGTGTACATATGAATATTACACTGACCGGTAATCTGGTTTCCTGGAAGTCTCCATGACAGCACATATTTCCCACCGTTTTATATTCTTTTTGGTTCTACCCTTTATCCTGGTCTCCGTTAAAATACACAGGCAATGATGGGAAAGGGGGGGGGGGTTAACCTCTTTTCCTGTCCTACCAGAGGAAATTAGAGATTAAAAACCCCACCCCCTTACCATCATTGCCCGTGTATTTTAACTGAGGCCAGGATAAAGGGTAGAGCCAAAATTATAGGATTTAAAAGGGCGGGAAATATGTGCCATCATGGAGACTTCCAGGAAACCGGATTACCAGTGAGTAATACTCATTTCCCCAGTCTTCATGACAGCACTTAGAGCTAACAAAGTAGAACAATTTGGAGGGACTGCAGCACCCAGGACCTTGCGTCCAAAGGCCACATCCTTACTGGCAAATATACTAAACATTTTAGACTGGATGCAAGTATGGGCCCTCTTCCAAGTGGCCACCCTGCAAATCTGCTCCAGGGAGGCAGAGGCCCTTTCGGCCCAGGAGGTGGATACTGCTCTCACTGAATGGGCTCAGAGAAGGAGGAGGCTCTGTATGCTTCCGTAATGGCACTCCTTATCCAACAGGATATGGAGCTCTTAGCCGCTTTCCTACTTCATCCTCCATTCTCTGGTAGCATCTATATAACGAAGAACTGCCCTTCTTACATCTATGAATTTCACTTCCCGCTCATTCCTGGGATTGGCACAGAACGAGGGAATGACAATATCTTAGGACCTGTGAAAGGTGGATACTACCTTAGGGAGGAAATTTGAGTCCAGTTTAAATATTAGCTTATCCTCTAGGACCCTGAGGAAGGGCTCCTGGATGGATAGGGCCTAAAGCTCAAACTCTCCTAGCAAAGGATATTGCTACCAGGAAAACCATCTTAAGAGCAAGCCACTTGATAGACTGAATCTATAGGCTCAAACAGGTAATCTGACAAGCCTAAAACTGTATTCAGGTTCCACAGAGCTACCAACTTCTTAATTCTAGGCTTTAGCCTATCTGCAGCTTTCAAAAATCTAGAAACCCAGGGGACATCATAAAGACTAGTGTTGTAGAGGGCACCTAGGGCAGACACCTGTACCTTTAGAGAGTTTGGTGAGACCCATATCCAACTCATCCTGAAGGAAATCCAGAATCAGAGGGATATTGGGAGTGGACTGGTTAAACCTGTCCCCTCCAAGAGGCAAACTTTTTCCACACCTTAAGATATGCCCTAGAGGTATTGGACTCTGCTCAGCATTATGGTACCCACCACTCCGATAAACCCAGACCTTGGAGGATGGACTGCTCAGTAACCAGGCTGATAGTTTGAAAAGCCTGGGGTCCAGATGGTTTATTGGGCCCTGCGTTAGGAGATTCTCCATTGGGGAAAACAGGATTGGATCCTACCAGGTGAGGGATCTCAGAAGACTGAACCAGCCCCTTCTGGGCCAAAAGGGGACACCAGGATTAGGGTACACTTCTCGGTCTGGAATCAGAATTGGCAGAAAGGCATAGACGAGACCAGATGTCCAATCCTGAGTGGAGGAGTCTGCTGCCACGCAGGGACACTTTGGGTTGAGGGAGAAGTAGTGAGGAACTTTGTTGTTTCTCTTTGAGGCGAACAGATCGAGACCCGGACTGCCCCACTGAACCCGAATCCGCCAAAAGGCTGTCAACTGAGAAAATCTGCCCTTAGATTGAGGGAGCCCTTTAGGTGGACTGTTGCAAGAGATTAGATTCTTCTCTGCCCACAAGAATATCAGTCTTGAGAGATTCTGAAGATGACCACGCCTTGTTCCTCCCTGATGACGGATGAAAGCCACTGCTGTGGAGTTGTCTGAGTGGACCAGTACATGACGGTTTGACTGGGTCAGTGTTGTTTTTAAGCCTTCCCATATTGCCTGAAGCTCCTTGTAATTGGATGACATCCTCCTCTGAGGTTCTGGCTGCAAGGGTGGCCCAGCCCTAGGAGCTGGCATCTGTTGTCAAGGAGAAAACCTCTTCCCGATTCCAAAAGACCCCCTGTTTAGATCGTCTGAGCCACCACTGTAGAGATTTTTTTTTCTTCCCTGGTTAGATATATCTTCTGGTCCAAGGTTAGCTGTGACCCATTCCATTTCCTGAGGACCAGATCCTGCAGGGGCGTCTCATGTGGTATTGAGACCAGGCAACCGCAGGGATGCAGGACAAGAGACGTCCCAATATTTTCATGCCTTTTCTAAACGAGCAAACCGGACTCCTCAGGAATTGCTGGATTCTCATCTTCAGCTCCTGGACCTTTGTGGAAGGGGGGGGGGGGGGAACGATTTCTGGATGGCGGAATCCAGAAGGATGCCCCCAAAAAACCCTCAGATTAGGAGAAGGCCAACCTCCTTCCAGCCAATTGACTATCCAGCCAAGATCCTGAAGATGACAAAGGACCAACTGATTATGTGACCGAAGCAGATTTGCACTTTCTGCTATGACTACAGATAGTCCAGATATGGAACTATTAGTATTCCCTTCTGGCTTAAGGAAGCCTACCTCCACCATGACTTTAAAGATACGATGGGAAGAAGATATTCCAAAAGGAAGGCAGTTGAACTGATGGACCCTTCCTTCCAGCTGTACCACAAATCTTAGATACTCTCTGGATTGAGGATGGATCAAGATGTGGAAGTAAGCATCCTTGAGGTTTATCGTGGCCATCATAGCCCCCTTCTTGATCAGTTTCACTGCAGACCTCACGCTTTCCATTTTGAATCTGCGATAGGTGATATGTTTGTTCAATGGCTTCAGATTTATTATAGTTCTGAACTTGACGCTTGGTTTTGAACTAAAAATAAAGGGGAATTGTGACCCCTTCCTACTTCCCAGCTGGGAACACATTCTATTGCCCCAAAGCATAATAACTTTTATGCCGTCAGACAGAAAAGACATTTGAGATAGGGGAGCTGGGTTAAGGTGATTTTTTGTGGTAAGAGATTCTAGTTCTATCGCATAACCTGCTCTTATGTTATGAAAAAACTGCCTCCTGTTTTTAGATCGGTCTTCAGAAAAAACTTTTTTTGCAGTCAGTGGCATTTTCTAAGACTCTATCCAACTTGGGACCGAAGACATACTAGCCATGGAACGGCAGAGAAATCAACTTGTTCTTGGACGTCATATCCCCCAACCAGGCCTTCAGCCAAAGGACTCATCTAATTATATTAGACAGGACAGCCATACAGGCAGATAGTCTTATGGACTGCTGAGGCATCTGCCAAGCAGCTAGTGGCCATCTTTAGTAGGGGGAAGGCTGTCCAAGATCTCTTCCCTCGGAGTTCAACTAAATGTAACTGCTTAAGCCATACCCCATGTTTTAATAGGGCTACTGTGGCTCCATGTCTTAAGGCTCTCCGCCTTCCCGTCCATAGGGTCCTTCAACCGTGTGGCATCCTCGAAAGGAAGGAGTTAGTTTTGCGACCTTGGCCACAGGAACATAGACTCTAGGAATGGACTCCCAGTCTGTGCAATCTGCTTTGTCAAAGGGATACCACCTCTTAATGTCTCGGGGAATGAAGGAACCCTTTTCAGGTTTATCCCATTCTGCTTTAATCAGCTTCTGTACGTTATCTGGCACCAGAAACAGATCTCTGCCTTTCTCCCAGATCCCCAAATACCTCCTGAACTGGTCTTCCTGGGAATTTCCATCCTGATCGTGGCCCTTTTAGCTCTGATTAATTCTTTGACGTCTTCAGGTTTAAACAGAAACCTCCTGTATTAGTCATCTTCATCGGACTCTTGGGTCATATCCAAGATCTCAGGATTTACTGAATCGGAATCACTTCCCCACACTAATAAGATCTCTAGAAATTCATGGTCTAGAGGGGGGGGGGCCCAGGGACTGGAGAAGCTTCCCTTTTTGTGTGAGGCCAGGGCTTATTGAACCTCCAACCATGCCGTAACAAGCGATGGCATGTTGTCATGACATAAAGCCACGCCCCCTCTGTCTGACATCATCCCCTAGAGGTAATTGCATCCTAGCAACGCTCCAGCCGCCCTACCACTCCGCATATATGCTCCCTGGACCGCCGCAGGAGGGAACTTTGCCAGGCCACCAACGCCAGCAGGGGCCCGGGCACAGACCTTAACAGGAGGGAGAGCCTAACCGCCTCAACCAACTTCCGGTCTGTATAGAAGATGCGCAAAGAAACGATACTGCCAGGAACCCTGTAGAGCTCGCAGCACCTCTCTGGGGAGCTCCCCATATCCCCCCCACACACACTTTCTATTCATTGCCAGCACCTGCCCTCACTACAAAATGCACAGAACCCAAATCACCTTATTCTTACCTGAAAATTGACTTTTCTGCCTAGCAATTCAATCTACCTAAACTGACCCTACAACACCATGATTGCTGGTTTGTGTATGCAATTCCTTTTTGCCAGACACATGCTCCAAGATTGCAAGCTCAGAATGGCATCTCTGGCTTTTGATCTAACAGACCTGCCAAAATCCTGCCCCCTGGGTCACCACACAGCTTGTCATGTCTGTGCCAGTCAGGGCAAGCTCCCTACCAGGTTCATGTGAACCTCCATATTCATCCTTCCTGTCACTTTCCCCCACAAAATTTCACAGTAAAATGGCGCTGGGGCCATTTTTGTACAATTCGTCTAATGCAGGGATGCCCAACCTGCGGCCCTGCAGCTGTTGCAAAACTAAAACTCCCAGCATGCCCAGACTGCCTACAGCAGGGCATGGTGGGAGTTGTAGTTTTACAACAGCCGAGGGCTGCAGGTTAAGCATCCCTGGTCTGAAGGGAATCACCAAAACTTCAGATTTGTTTGGCAACAGAATTTGTGAAGGTGCCAAATCAGATTTGTGATTTCCTCCCCTTTAAATTAATCCAAACACCCAGGTTAAGCCAAAAAAAAAAAAAAAAAAAAAAAAACACACATAACAAAAACAGTATAGTGGTATATGTGGAACACAGAAGAGAAGCCTCCTTTAGCTTCTCTATGGGCTCGCTTTGTCATGTTATTTGATTTCCACCATGAACTGGATGCCACTGAACAGCCAGTCCCATCACCAAGTGCCTAGAGAATCTACTCACTTTCAAAATATTCAATGATCCCAGTAATATTGAAGATCTCATCGTATGGGATGATTTTGAAGACAAATGTCACATTCAAAACAAACCGAATGCCATTTGGGACAACCTGAAACATGGGAATAATTCATATTACGACATTTCCTATAATCATTGGATACCCAAAAGTGGGGCAATTTCCAAAATTATAGTATAGGCCCTCCACTAGGCAGAACATAAAGTCAAGACTTGCAGCTTCTTGTACCCATGTAAAATTATTAACACTACATCAGTTTTGGTTTAACAGTGTTGGTCTTTTGCGACTCATCCCAAGGATAGGTCAGCAATATGCAAGTCCTGGAAAATTCCTTTAGGCTAAATGCACATGATCAGGATAGTGTGTGGATTTGCATGCAGAAAATCCGCACCGAATGTCATGTTTATTGTACTATGAGAGTTTGTAATTCTCATGCACACGATGCAGATTTTAAGATCTGCAGCATGTCTAGTTTTTTTACGGACCAGATTTTCTCCATTCACGTCAACAGGGACAGTAAAATCCACACCAATGATATGGATTGACTGCACAGATTTCCCTGCAAACACCTGAGCATTTACCTTTAGGGCTCATTCAAACAGCCATATGCTGTCCGCAAAAATACAGGATTTTTTTTGCGGACAGTTCAGCATGTCCGCAAAAAAGGGATTGCATTCCTTCTTTTGCTGACCCATACACTTCAATGGGGCCATGTCCTGATTTTCACTGACAAGTATAGGACATGTTTCATTTGTTTTGTGGAACCGTGGAATGGAAGAAAAGGGCGCCATAGTGAGTGGGTCAGCAACTAATCTGCAAAAAACGGATCCGCATTTTTTTGCGAACAGCATACAGCCTTCTGAATGAGCCCTTAATCTACAAGGTTGCGCAATGTTTGCTCCCATTTTTTCTGAGATTCAAGTAAACCAATGGAACACTTCATATTTTGTTGCATGGATGACTACAGGCTTCCCTGCAAGGGGCCATTATATTCTGGTCAGAATTTGATCAGAGCAAGGTCAAAACTGCCCACTTAAATGGACCAAGCACGTTTGAGAAGTTAAATCCACATGGGGAAGGGGGACACATGTGCCTGGCAACATCTTATCCAGCACTGCTCAAAATGGTCACTACATGACTAGCAGGAAATACACTTGGGTTACGTTCACATCTGTGGTGGAGGTTATGGCAGGTGCCTCCGTCAGATTCTGGCAACTGAAAAAAAAAAAAAAGTAATTTTGTTACATAAAATGCCAGAACCAGATGGACCTCACTATAGTGACCAGGATTCACCAGTGTACAGCAAGTGCTGGATTCCGCGATTTTGGCATTCTGCTCCGACGCCTGAACCTTTATCGCAGATGTGAACTTAGCCTTAACAGGTCTTGACTCTCCAATATATGCCTGTATTATGGTAGCATGAGGGCCACCCTAAAAGTAGCTTTCAGAAAGCCATTACATTTAGGAGTCACACGATACCTCCTTAGATACGTGTTGGTCACTGAAGGGAACTTTAAGAATGAAGGTCACAGTTCCATCTGGATTGGTTCTATTCTCAATAGTATATCCACGGGTAACACCTTCAGACACTGTCAACATGGTGCCACCGACTGACACATTTACCAAGCGGACGTCTGGGAGAAACGTTCCAACCGTGCAGTTAAATATTTGCGTTGATGGTATGGTTTCTATAGGGAAGGAAGACAGAACAGTTAATCTTTAAATTGTGTGTCCAAATTATAAATTTTAATATACTCCAGCATGAAAGCTAGTTGCTTTGGTCATCTATGATACAAAGATGGTCCAGTTGTGTCTACTTCATTATAATGGTGTTCCCTGGTGTCTAATCTGTATAGCAATGTGCATGTCCTCCTGAAAGATCAGCCATGCCCACTGTTAGAAGATGTGACTGTTACAGGGAGAAAGCTGCAGCAGAAAAGGACATGCCCACGAAACTGATAGGGGGAGTGACAGTAGAACGGACACCCTCTTATCTGCAAGCCTGAAATGGAGCAATGAATGAGGAGATCTCTGGATCCATATGAAGTAAAAGGCTAGTTCTTGCTTGGTTAGAGATTTTTATGTAGTATACGGTGCCCCATATTAATTGTCCCACATCATAGCATAACCCCTTTTACAGGTTGGCCTGTTTAAGGGGGGGGGGGGGGCCCTCGAGTCATACAGTCTTGATTGCTCTGGGAAAACACTGGCTGTGGGTTGGCCACATCTAATAGACCACCCTCTGATGTCCTAACCTAAACCTGACTGCATTGGTGTTTTACGTTAGTTCCTATTTGACAGGGTCTATTGTTCTGTACTCACATTGTGAGTAAAGTAGTCCCATGATCAGATAGTTCCAATCATAACAATGATGTAGTCAGGTCAGGGGAGCCGGGTTGAAAGATGTGGCTATACAGGCCATGTCTCCAGGTCCAACCACAGTGTCACGAGTCAGCTCTAAAGCAACTTATCCCCATCCATAGGATAGACAAGTCTGATCGGCAGGGGTCTGAACACTGGGCCCCTGGTGATCATGAGAACAAGGACCTGTCCTTACTGAAAGGAGCAGCAGATACAAGTGTCTACCTCTCTATTCAAACACAGGAGTGGACCCCAGTCACCCATGGATAGAGGAGGTTGTATTTTTTTTTCCCCATTAAAAAGTGTAAACATTGGCCTCTCTAATAACTTACCATTGGTTATAACAGGAGTTCTCTGTTCAAAGGGTGTTGTGATATCCTTAATGATTGTGTATTTCGTGACGCCCCAACTATCATCCACCCATACGTTTTCAAGAAATGGGCGGATACTGTAGGTTATCCCATAATTGAAGTTCATAACATGGCTCTGAAAGTTAAAAGTATAGAAGCTCATGAGTAATCTGACATGAATTTTATTGGATCAGCATGTACTTCATAGAGTGGTTTTGCAGTGACCCACTGGTTCGCCGCTTAAGAATTAATGATCTAATATGTTGTAGTAGGGTTCACTGCCAAGTGTTAATAGATGCAAACTAAGCACACAAAAAAAAAAAAAAAAAAAAAAGTCTGATGAATAGGCCAGCGTAAAGCTGTGTAGTGACTGTTGCAGAATTTATTCAGAAAACCATCCCTGTGATTCAAAGCTGCCATAAATGTAACTGCCAAGGAATATCCTCTGAGGGAGAGAAGTATTGCATTTCTACAGATGGTTGAGGACCATTCTGAAAAGGTCAGTGTGTCAGGCAGACTAAGGTAATGCACGTTCGCAGCTTTTGACTTTACTGCCCATGGTTTGGGTTATATTCCTTCTGGAGCCCACCACACTTCTGAGACGGACTGGCCATCCGATTCAGGACTACACTCTGCAGTTGGGCACTGCAGGTATATTGACAAAAGACTTGAATGCCTGTGGTCAATCAGGAGGATTCCATTGTATATATGGAGAGAGACTTTAAGGATTATCATACAACCTATGGGCTCATTCACATGAACATGGGTTCTGTTTCCGTATTGTGGACTGCATATGCAAATCCGCAATAAATGGACACCGCTCAGTATGCATTCCGCATCACGGATGTAGACCCATCCACTTCAGTGGGTCCGCAGGTCAGGAGATGTGGAGCAGTGCAGAACCCTGTGGAAGCACTACAGAGTGCTTCTTTGGGGTTCAGTTCTTCTGTACCACAAAAAGATAGAACATGTCCTATCTTTTGCAGAACGGAGGGATGGGGACCCAGTCAAGTTGAATGGTCTTGATCCATCCTGGAGGCCTTACGAATGTTCTGTGTATTGGGGACTGCAAATTGCAGCCCCGATGCACGGAACCATACGTTCATGTGAAGGAGCCCTAACCTATATACATAGCCTTTTGAGAAAATGCCTGCCTTTAATTGACTTGAGAACCGTCACCCATCATCAAGTAAACAGTTTGCTATAGTCAAGCCAGCCTGGTCATTACCTTCACCATCTGCCAGCTGTCCACCTGCCCTCCTGCCTTGCACCCTGCTACCCATTCACCAATAGAGGCTCCTCAGCTACCACAAATCAGGGGCTGTAAAGCCTACAGTATATCCCAGGGGAAACAAGGGTTGCATCCCTGCATGGTATGCTAGAGCAGGGATAGCCACCTTGAGCGCCATCACCCTCAGCCACGACTCCCATCCTCTCCATCACCATGCCTCCTCTGCAGGGTGGTGTGCTGCAGTTTCACATCGTGGTGCAATATGTCACCTCACCCAGGATCAGAACTCTTACCTTATAATATCCCCCTACAGCTCCATAAGGTATTCTTGTTATAGTGACAGTGTTGCTGTCTATAATCTGGTAGTTTCTAGAAAGGATTTCCGCATTTGTCAGATTCAGAAGGTCAATGCCAAACTGGATACGACTGCTCTGGATATATTTTGCACCGGTGAGAAGTGAAGAAACGTTCTTCGGGACAGTCCACACGATCCAGTCACCCACAAACTTCAGATCATCTGGAAAGGAGGAGAAAATGTAGATTTAGTTTAAGAGCATTACATTGAAGTGAAGGAACTGTCAGACTGGAGAACCTTTGCACTTTGATATGGCACATACTGTAGGTGCCCGATTTTCCCTATCCTAGTATAGGCTAGAACCCATACCTCTTAGGCTGACATGAAGGTCATAGTCAGCATGCCCTTTAAAACATTCCTCATTTGGAAAAAAAAACACACACACACACACACACACACACTAATGTCAAGTTACACTATTAGGCCACCCGCAGAGGCAGCTCTTCCATTCAGCCACTGCCTAAGGTCTCGCTCTGACTCCCATCTGACACTGCCGGCCCAGGAGCAACTGCTACCTTTGCACCCCCTATAGCTACGTCCCTGGTGAGCACTGCAAATCTGTAAAAAAAAAAAAAAAAAAGCAAATATATGGACTTTTTGGTGCAGAAAGACAAACAGCAGGGAGCAGATACCCTTTTAGTCCAGAGCAGTATTCACCATTATGCAGACTGTAGGTACATACGACTTCCAATTTATAGTTCAGGGGGCTACTTTACAGCAATATTTCTAGAGATGCCACAACTCCCCTTAGTGGCAAGAGATTGTACTTTTTTTAAAGTTGCACTTGATTTGGAGTGCAACGAATTATCATTTGCTGACTTTCATAAGTGGTGTCAAGTTACAAAAGTTTAGCTCAAAGATGAAGTTCCCCAAAAATTTTAGGCATTTTTTGCATAAAAAAAATATTGCCCCTTAGCCTTAGTTTTTCTGTAACGTCTGGAGTGACGACGACACTAAAAAAAAAAATCACTGTGGGCAGACCGTGAGCGAGCAGGGAATGCTGGAAGATTTTAGCTTGCACCATATGAACTAGAATCTGATCAATACACAGCAAATATAGTATACAATTTATATCAGACTTTAACCAGAAGCCCATCTTTAGAGGTTATGGGGGGGGGGGGGGGTTGTCCCATGAAAAGGATAATTACTCTTACCGGTAATTGGATTTTCCTTTAGCCTCCACAACAGCACTACCTGGAGGGTACCCCACCTCTTCCAGGACAGGAAGATGGAGATCAGGGTATAAAACCCCCCTCCCCTTTACCTTCACCAGTTAATAGTCTAGGACTCAAAAATAGATGCACTGTTTAACCCCTTCAGTACCGAGCCACTTTTCCAAAAATCGGCCTGGGATTTAAGGTGAAATCTGACATTTCACTATGTGGCAATAACTTCGGAATGCTCTTGCTTATCTAAGCCATTCTGAGATTGTCATGAAGTACAATGCATCATGAGAACACTCATAAATGTGAGTCTATTTCATCTTTATGAAAAATGAAAATTCCCCAAAAATTGTGAATTTCATAATTTCTAAAGTTTCAGGTTCTCGGCTTTTAAAACAGAAAGGGATACCACAAAATATTTATTACTTAACATTCCCCATATGTCTATTTTATGTTGGCATGTCACTTTTTTTTTTTAGGATGTTAGAAGGCTTAAAAGTTTAGAATTTAACAAAATTTCCAAAACCATTTTTTTTGAGCACCAATTTAGTTATAAAGTGATTGAGGTGCTTAGGTAACGGAAACCACCTATATATGATCCCATTTTAGAAGCTACACCCCTCACATTCAAAACTGATGTTACAAACTTTGTTAACCCTTGAGGTGTAATGTCAAAAATTCACTCTTGGTACATTAATGTTAATCAATTTTCTTACAACACAGCAAG
The DNA here is from genome assembly GCA_033119425.1 of Bufotes viridis. Classification (NCBI taxonomy): domain Eukaryota; kingdom Metazoa; phylum Chordata; class Amphibia; order Anura; family Bufonidae; genus Bufotes; species Bufotes viridis. Next base: position 71,079,704 of record CM065592.1, read on the forward strand.
GGTTAACAGCAACATAAACCTTAATATATTGCTCTAATTCTGCATATGTGGCGGTAAACTGCTCTATGGGCATGTGGCAGTGGTCAGAAGAAAAGGAGCGCCATATGGATTTTGGCAGCATTTTCCTCAATTCAAATTTTTTTTTATATAAAAAATTATATTATATATTGCAGAAAAAGCGAACAGCACTCCAATAAAAGTGGAAAAAAGGAACTCCTTTATTCACCTGAACAGTGACAGCTGTTCGCTCTTCAAAATAGAGCCTCTCTCAAGCAAAGAAAGGCTCTATTTTGAAGGAGCCGAAACGTCGCACTGTTCAGGTGAATAAAGGAGTTCCTTTTTTCCACTTTTATTGGAGTGCTGTTCGCTTTTTCTGCATTATTTTGGGGTAAGATACCTATACCTTGGAACGTGCACCCAGCAATACATTTTCTCTTTTTGACCAGTGCCGCCATTTTTATATATATATCACACTTTTTATGATGAGGAAAATGTTGATTCATGCTTCAATTTCTTTTTGTTTTTTGACTGAAGTTGTGTTTTTTGTTGAAACTTTTTAAAATGTCTGGCATCTATTTCTGAGTCCTAGGTTATTAACTGGGGAAGGTAAGAAGGAGGGGGCCTTATTGGCCGATTCCACAGTTGTTTCCGGTCCCTGGGTAGGCGGGATAACCTCATAGGTAGGGTTTAAAAAAATAAATAAATGTACAAGGGCTAGACCAGGTTGCTGCCCGGCAGATATCTTCCTGAAAGGCCGAGGCCCCTTCAGCCCAAGATGTTGCCACCGCTCTGGCGGAATGCGCCTTCAGAATAGGAGGGGGAGGAACCCCTTTAACTTCATAGGCTAGGACAATACAGGCCTTGATCCACCTAGCAATGGAAGTCCTGCTGGCAGCCATTCCACGATGAAGCCCCAGATATTGAATCAGAAGTTGGTTTGATTTTCTGAAGTCTTTTGTCGCCTCTAGGTAACGATTGTGGAATAATTTTTCCTTCTCTAATCAGATAGTCCTTTGTCAAGGCCAGCCTGTAGGAAGTCCAGGATCAAGGGCACATCTGGAATCATGGAGGCAGGGGCGTAACTATGGGGGAAGCAGCTGCCATGGGGCCCTGATCCCCGAAGGGGCCCATCCAAGAGGAGAAGTACTAAAACATTGTCAGGGCCCCTCAACATTATTACATAATGAAATGATATACAGTGGCAGTATAGACAGTGTAGAAAACGGATGGAACAGCTATTGGGCCTGGTCTGAGAGAGCGATCTTTACTAGCCACAGGAAAGGGGGCGGCATGAAAGGAAGGGGTTGTGAAAAAATTACTGGGGGAGGGGGCCCCATTCAAAAATTTGCTGTGGGGCCCAGTAATTTCTAGTTACGCCACTGCATGGAGGGATCCCATCTGCCATCCACAAATTGCAGGAAGGATTTCTAAGACCTTAGGTAAATTTTTGATGTTATGTTATTGGTTTTCTACTCTGCAATAAAGTAGCTACTACTGCGTCAGAGAGGCCTTTGTTTTTTAAGCCGTTTTTTAAGCCGTTAAGTGGAGCTGTGGAATTCTGGGGTGAACCACCGTACCCCAAGTTGAGATTTGGAATGGCTGGGAGAATCCAAAAGTCCTGTCCTACTAGTCTTTAACGGGAACCAAGCCCTCAAGTACCATGAGGATTATCTGAACTTTGTTCCATGACTCTTCAACCCTTTGGGAATGAGTGGAAACGGAGGGAATGCATAAAGGAGACTGAGGCCAGGGTGTGAAAGAGCGTCCACTGTCAGACTACAAACAAAAGATTAAACAGACACGTGGATTTGATCCTGGATCACGGGGAACCCTCTGGAGAGCTGACCGTCCCTCTGGAGCCCTTCTCACCTTTTTACTTTTGGTAACGTATATCTTGCTTATTGCTTGCGGTATTGATAAGTTACTCAGCCCGGTATATAGTCAAAGATCCCCATTTGTGGATCTGTAATTGATAAGGCTCCTGATCAAGTTTGATCATTCCCTTAGCAAAGATGCATATTGCTAATTGAGCATCAGACATTGGTACCTAGTCCTTGGGAACTTTGTTATTCCCTAGCCCGATACCGTGCTGGTAGATTTATAGTGCCGCCATATACCTCAATTGGTTAAAAGGTGATAGAAAGGGGTACTTTAATTTGGATTGTTGCATATCATTGCATTGATTGGTGATATTCAGTATTGTTTGAAGGTAGTGGTATTACATTGCATTGTCCATCATTGTACAGGTTGTATCATCGATTTTGTATTTAGCACTTATGTATAATAAACTCACATATTTTTGCATAGATTATGGTTCCTAGTTTTCTTTCTAGTTTCACAAAATAATTAATGTTCTCGTTAACGAGCTGAGAGGTTATTATGTCGCCCTCTCCTCAATAGGATCATAACTCATTTTTTTCCTTTGATCCTTTTTGTTTTTTTGTATATAAAGCATTTTTGCGCTTTATATCCGCAACAGGCATTAACCTTAGGAGCTTTGTCCCAGGTTGCTAAATACTCTTCTGTAAAGGGATACTTACACTTAAACATTCTGGAAGCAGCTCGTCTTCTTTCAGGGTCTTTTCATTCGTTTTGAATCAGGGTTTTTATATTATGGAAGGAAACTTTCCTTGTCCGCAAGGCCCGCAAACATTTGGCCTTGGACTGATAAGGGTATTCTTGGCTCTTAAAAATTAATAGTAGCTTTTATAGTTTTTAAGAGGGACTGTTTCCTCAAGAGAACAGAGTGGATGCCCTGAAGTGTCTTCAGAGACCCTGGAATCTGAACTAGAAGAGACTTCTCCCTTCGTCCACATCTAATACCCAATTACAGGGGCACTTGAAGTGGAAGGTCTGGAAGCAGACAATTTTGCTTCTACTGCTGCCCCAACTTCTTTAATTATTGCCCTCTAGCTCTCAACAGAAGTTGTTTCTTCAGATACCACCCAAGTTTTTTTTTTTTTTTTTTTTTTTTTTAAGAAGCTGAAAGGGCCCTTTTACATATAGAACATTTCCTCTTCAGGAACGGTTCTCCTTTAACACTCTCTCCCCTAGGAAACAAACCAGAGGAAAGGAAGCAGAGTGTGTATTTTAGTAGGAGACTGTCACCTAAAGAGGGATGTTTGGATAAAACGGAGGACAGTGTACTACCCATATAATTTCTCAAGGAGGAGGCTTACCAGGCTGGAGGGCCTGGAGACATCTGTGGATTTTCAGGTGCCATCGCTTTCTCCTTGCAGAGACATCCTGCTACCGGAACTTACAAAGCACTCACTGCTAGTGGAGGAACACGAGGAAGCCGGCACTCCCTTCACTTCCTGGTTGGAGGCGTTCAGGCCCAAGTGGGCAATAATTAAAGTTGGGGCTGCAGTACAAACAAAATTGTCCGCTTCCAGACCTTCCACTTCAAGTGCCCCTGTAATTAGGTATTGGATGTGGACTAAGGGAGAAGTCTCTTCTAGTTCAGATTCCAGCGTCTGGCGACATTTCAGGGCATCCGCCCTGTTCTCTTAAGGAAACAGAGTCCCTCTTAAAAACTATAAGAGCTATAATTTGGAAGAGCCAAGGGAACTCTTATCAGTCAAAGGCCAAATAATTGCTACTTCTGGAGGCATGGATGGGTCCCAAGGAGGTATTAACGAACAAAAGAAAAGCCTTCCAGGATCTCAGGTATATCTTGGAAATTACTGGTTTTCTACACTGCATTAAAGTATTTACTACTTTACCCGAAAGTCCTCTTTTCCTCACGATGGCATGCTCAACCTCCAAGCCGTCAGAGGAAGCTAAAGGATTCTGGGATGAAAAACTAGCCTCTGGTACAGCAGATCTGGAAGGAGGAGAAGGGTCCAGTAGCTCTCCCCTGCAAGAATCTTAACAGGAAATAAGACCCTCTTGGGCCAGTGGTCAGTATCAGAACGTTCTGTTCTACAGTGAACTTTTTTTGGGGTGGGGGGGGGGGGGAAATAGGGAGAGAAAGTTTTTAGGAGACCTGTTGGCCACCTGCATGCCAAACACATCCACCTGTAGTGTATGGTCTGTCCACTTTCTTGTTTCTCTTTTGCACTCATCTGTGAATACTGATTCAGGCACCATTCTCCCCGTTTCGGCCTCTGCTCAGGAGATGACAGATTTTCATTTTATATGAACAGCTGTCAGACTTTAGGTACATCTTGGCCCAGGCAAATATTTTGCTTGCTACTGCAGAGGGAAGGACTTCATGTCTTCCCCCCCCCCCCCCCTTGTTTATTATACCACAGTGGTGGAGTTGTCTGAAAGGATCTTCACATGATTTTGGACCAACGTTTAAGCAAAAAAAACAAAAAAAAACAAACAAAAAAAAAAAAAAAAAAAAAACACACTTCAGGGCCGGGAGCTCCCGCAGGTATGAAGAGAACTGGGCAGTGTTCTCCTGCTATATTAGCATACTTTGCCATCACTGTGCATTTGGGTATCGGAAAGCATGTTTTTACATATTTGGCATTTTTTGTGACCGCTCGCAAGAAGAATTCAAGCTCTCCCTGCTCTAGAAAAGAGCAGGAGAATTGTAATTAATAAAAGGATCTGAAATTTTTTTAAGAGCCGTCACCAAGAAGATAGGGAAGCCCACCCCACCCTGTGCACCATGTTAGGGTAAATCCACTAACATTACATGTCCTTGGAAAGGAGGCTTACCAGGTGAGAGGGCCTGGAGGAGTTTGTGGTCTTTCTGGCCAGTTCCAAATCTTCTGGAACAGACATGCTGGCAGTAACTGCCGAGCGCAGTGGGCTAGCGTGCGTCTCCATTTTCAAATAAAGTGCCACTAGTTGAGCATTTTTGGGAACATCGTGACGTCACATGCAGGGCGACTCCTGCGCTGCTTTTCACTACACGCAGCACCTGGAAGTATGGACTGGAGTGCTCCCTGGCCCTGGGAACACCCCCACACGAACAGATTCTCAGATCAGTAGCATGGGAGAACTGAAGCCCAGGGCAGCCAGCACACACTGGACATGCCAGAGGGGAAGGATGAGTTCTACCATGCTACTGTCCAGGGGACACAAATCATCCAACGCTTTTCTGAGCCTAAACACGTTTGAGCTTAAACAGGCTCCTGACGAAGGAGCCCGTTTAGGCTCAGAAAAGTGTTGATTTGTGTCCTCTGGATGCATCCTTACAGAAGTGCGGTGACGTCACGTGCCGAAGTTCCAGTACCTCACTTTGATAGTTCCCCTGCACGAGCGTTTTGCTGCCGGCCGGAGCATCACTCATGCTAGGAGGTTGAAAAGAAGATACACCTGACATCTGGCTCCTACCCAAAAGAGAAGGACTGATTTAGATATCCCTTCAGGAGAAGGCAACTGTGAATATTGAATAAAACAGAGTGTGCACTATTGGACATTACTTAGTTTATACCACTGATTGACAAACTGCACTTACGATCAGCACAGGTCTCTATTCTGGAACTTTTATTCCAGATCCCCTCAGAAGTCTATACAACCAGTGTTACCAGACTGCTGGTTTTGAGACCTTGCTGCGGTCATTATTAAGTTGCGGTACAGTTATAGGCGAGCACACATTTGAAGTTTGACCCAAATTACATAGCATTTAGGAGGAGCTTACCTCACTCATGACCAGAGCAAATGGGAACACGGCTGGAAACTTACCTACTGGGCAAGCAACCGCATTGTCAACCAAGAAGATGAACCAGCGCTGTTTGTAGAATAGTGTGGCTCTTACAGTAGAGAAGGTCACGTTTCCAAACTGGAATAGAAAGTGTTGAAAATTGGAATCTCCTAAAAGGAGGACCAGCAAGGCTGGAACTGGGGTTATGACATGGGGAGGAAATACTTGCACCACAAAGCTTTCTAAGACTTACCTTTTGAGGCAGAGCTTGAGCAGCATCATAGGGAGCCCTCAACATGATCCTGGATTCAGTCGTTTTAATCCCATAGCCAATGTTCTGGGCAGCATCAGTCATCATGGTTGTTTTTTGGGTTGTAGACAAATGAAACACTACTTGCCATACAGACATTAAGCCGCTCACTGCCTGGAAGTTAAATGGGGGTCATCAACAGAAATAGTGGGTGGTAAACCAATTAAATAATAACAACTATTGTGTTGAACACTGGTCACAGTTCAGAAGTGTGATCTACAATTAAAAGGGGTCCCAAATAAATATTCCTCCCCTGCCTCAAACCCCCCCCCCCCCCCTCCAAAAAAAACCACACCTTGGAAAGTTCAGTATATGATGGTCTTGTAATATATTCTTGATACACAAGGTGGTCAGTGAGATTATAGGGTACTTCTCGCTATATATCTTATCTACAGGGGCTACTGGGAACCAAAGACCACAAAATAATCCATTTTCCCCCATAACATGTATACAGTGCATGTCAAATGTATATGGAAGGGAATAAAATGTGCTCCCAGGTGGGGATGCTGTACTTACCTGTGTGAATGCAGTTGACCAGTCCTCTGGCTCATCTCTGAAAACTCCTTCAGAGATCACTGGAATCTTCCTTCTGACTGAAACCTGTAAGAACATGTCAAATAGAAACTTATTTCTGGACCGAAACAAACATGGGATTTAGGATGGAGCTATATAGATGAGATTATGCCAAGACATTGCCATAATATGACCAATTCTCTACGAGATAGAAACTCATGGATGATCTTTAATTATGGCACATCGAAGAGCAACATTTTAGCCATTCAAGTTTTCACCCGGATTTAATAAATGGAGATTCATCAGATTTTGGGAACCAACAGGCAGACCAGTGAAGAGGCTCCAACCATACACATAGTTACCAAGAACCCTCCAGACTTCATATTCTTCTGAATAGTGCCAACAAAAAAGTAGTGTCTTACCTCCATGTAGTTTTTTTCACAAATAATTTCCCGTGGGCTCCATACATATGGACAGCTGACCACCTTCAAGTAGCTCATGGCACCTCCCATGTCAGGCCTGGATGAGATCTCAATCTTCAGTGATGCCGTATAGTAAGTGTCATTCTGTACGAGAAGTTATCATTAACCTGGTTCCACAAGTCAACCTGTGGCTGATAATGACTTGTACCTTACCTCAATCTGAGTATAACAGCTGTAGAGAGAGGTCCTGAAGAGGATGTTTCCCCAGCCATCGTAGGCTATGGTATACCCACACTGGGTAGCCAGAGCATCAGTGATCACATAGGCTGCTCCATCCTGGTCTGGAAAAGATTGTACAGTTTAAGTTCCCCGTGAAACAAAATAAGAGTGCTCACATAGCAGATCAGAGTCATCCAAACTGGAAAAATTATGAGCACCTATAATGAGGTGCTATCCTATCCAATAGACAACACAAAAATCTTTGGAGGGTGTTGGGTTACAGGGGGTTTGCCCAAGTGACTTGCAGGACATTTTCATTGGATGGTGGAAGTTCTTGACCATGACTACATGGGCGATTATGACATACAATGGCTTATGTGATAGAGGCTGTATAATGTAATTAGGCATGTTAAGGGTTGTAGGCTTTGGCAATAGAGGAAAAAGCAAACTATGGTATGACTAACTTTTCTTGTCAACCACAACCATGTTTAACAGACCCATACATTGAGATTCTTCACACAGTCCAACATAATTGAGCATTACATGACAGATGGAGGAGTACCGTCATACAAGTGTCAACATTTTTGCCCATAATGTTATGTTTTGCTGAGGTAACTCCAAACGGCATGCTTACTGCTCCGCCTTCACCCATGAACAATGACCTGAATCAGCTGCATTCATTGCATCAGTTCACTGCAACTTTACCGTATTAAACCCCGATACAGCTTAAGGAGGTCTTCTAGAATGACAAAGTGGTGTGCAGTTATCCCTCAGAAACATCAGTATTCTACATTAATGGTGCGATATTGCAGCTAATATCCATGCAGTTGGGGCTGAGCAGCAATACTGGACAACCCGGCTCTGTTCATGATGCCACAGTAAAACTGAACCAAAATTTTTACAAGTGACAGCAGCAGTCCAAAGGAATAGATTGAAGTAGATGCAATCTTGTGGACTGTAGCAGTCACTTAACAGTGTGAGAAAGTCTGTTCAGCCCTATCCCAAGTCTCCTGCTTCTATCTACTTCAATACCATATTAGCCAACTTTCATGGTTGCAACTCTCGGACCTCCCACAGTTCAGTCATCTACCCGATTATACAGTGTTAATTATAATGGCATCCATTTACTTCATCCTTCGAGAACTCACCAATTGCTGAAAATCTTACGTATTGCTTGAGAACATATTGTGCAGGCAAATTGAGCTGTATCAGGGACCTCTGGCAGCTGGCGACAATGAAACCTAAAGCAAAACATTTGTTTAGTGGTGAGGAAGTCAGTCTGTTGGCTAAAGGTCTATTCACAGGGTGTCGAGAAGCATTTCTTGCTGCACACCCAAGAACGACAGTAAATGGCAGTTTTAAGGAGCTTCACCTGAGCAAGAGGAAGAATTGTGAAGTTTGCTGTATATCAGCATGTAGTTTTTGCTAATGGGTTCACGGCTGTGCAGCAAGAACTGCACCCAAGCTGCATTGTGTGAATAGACCTAGTGGAGGTGGTTACCTGGGCCTGTGCTTTGTTGTGTGGAGACTTCAGTGGCCAAAAACAACGCAACCGACATTAACCTGAAATGCACCAAAACAGAACCAATTATATTCACTTTGAACAGCTCCTGGACAAGGTTGTAAGTCCTCCCCTTACAACTTCTTGTATCAGTTATGAACGTGCAATTCAGGATGCCCTCAAGGCATACTGGGAGTTACACAATGGCTGGGGAGCCACAGGTTGAAGACCACTAATGTATAGACAAATCCCACACAACCAATGACTCACTCAATTTTAGTTTCAAAGGTTACAGGGGTACTTTATTTGCCCAAACTTGCACAAAATCTGTGCAAATACCACTGCTAGCCACATAATGGAACTCCAATCATGTTATTCTGTGGCACAACCAAAAGGGAACCCATCAAGCCAGCTTTTACCCTCCAAACCAACTGAAATACCTTTATACCATCATGTAGTTCCTCATGGCCTTGTCTTTTTTCTGACTTCAAGATTTTTAATGTGATCAGGATGCCCGTATCCATTATATGCCAATAAGCCATTTAAAAGTCAAGGAGGCCGGCAACTAATTCCTCGAGGTCAAGCCAACATCTCCTCAACTCTCCAACCGATGCCCAGGACTGGGAACACCCCCCTGCGATATCTTGCACCCTTGTGTAGCCCTGTAGGCACATAAGCAGTAAAGCTGGATGTACCAATTATGGCTCAAGTTCTTTACGGTGAATGCGGCAAACTAAGTAATGCTCAAGACTACGGGTGCACAGTGAGGAATTGAAGCTGGGATGAGTACACCCAGCTTAGCTGCCGACAATGTGCATGAGATATCAAGAGGCCTGTAAGGACCCAAGAAGGGCCAAGGGATGATGTGCCTAGTGTTAAATATGTCAAAGGTGAAGGGACAGGGTTTTGTTGGGGTCAGCTTGACTTCATGGAAGCACTTACCAGCCACCTTGACTTGAATGACTCATTAGTATATGCCAGATTCAGGGCATCATTTTAGTGCATTCAGGGGGAAAAAAACAAAAAACACAAGATAACACCATAAAGGTACTCTGGTTTGGACGTAAAAAAATAAGCTAAAAGCTATCCGTTAAAGCTCCTGAGTTCCAGTGTAAAAACCTGTATCCAAGCTGTGGTAGATATGAAGTACCCCAGAGTAATCCATGTTTCCCCATTAGGAATTAGGAATGGGACTACCCACCCCATGGTAGGAGTGGGCTGGGGGCAGTCATAGCTAGACTAGCCAGGGTGTGGAAGAACATGCTTGAGATCAGTACTTATTCCAACTGTTCTGTTAGACCACTACTCCAGAGAGACTGCAAGAATAGCAAAGATATAGATACCTGAAAAGCTACAGTGTTAGTCAGCAGAGTGACCAACAAGCCACAGCTATACAGACCCTGCAGCAGGTGAGGGACTAGGGCTCAGACACCCATTACCTAGATTACATCTCAAAAGCATGTATTAAACAGAGCCAGCTTTCAGTTGTTAACCAGAGGTTCAGGAAAGACATCAGCAAGATGGCATAACAGAGGTGCCTTTATCAGCTACTTTACCAGCCACCATACCTCAGCACCTTGGAAGAGAAATTTCACTGTATACAGCTACTGCTGGATTTACAACTCCTATTTTGCACCAAGACAGACTTAAGCTTTATTCACCTGTCAGTGTGTTGTCAGCGATTTCCATCAGTGATTGTGGGCCAAAACCAGGATTGGAGCCTGGCAAAGTATAAGGGAAAGATCTTCACCTGGTTTTGGCTTAAAATCACTGACCAAAACACTGACGTGTGAATGAGGCATTACTTCTGTCCTAATTCCTTAAACAACCATTTCACTGAGCCGGTCCCCAGGAAGCAGTGGCCTGAGGGAGTACACCATGACATCTCATCAGGGCCACTACCCCTTCCCATCCTCTGCAATGGCTCCTCAGGAGCTCGCTGCAGAAGGGCCATTGGACTTTGTCTATGGAGTAGAGACAGGCCCAGAAAAATCAAGAAAACTAGGAGGCCCTACTGCTCTGCCAAGCATTTACATGTCCCACATAGTTTGGACCATTCCCATTATGCCCCACGTGTTCAGGATGGTCAGCAGGCCATAAAAGACAGGGCCCAGCCCAATTTTGCAGATCTGACACGCATCACCATGGGGTAATAACTAAAGTATTTAATGAGACTACTCATTGAGATTTCATGACATACTTTAGGTTAGTGGTAAATTTGGATCGAAAGGTTTTACCTTTATTTAAAAGAAATCAAAGACCTACAGAAAATTTGGAAAAATTAGACATTCTAAATTTGAATTTATCTGCTTTTAAGATTGATAGCGATACCAACAGTATTTAACATTTCCAATATATCTACCTTATGTAGAAATCACTGTCATTTATTTTGGCCATAGAAAGCCTAGAATTTTAGAAGCAATTTTCCTCAATAAGCATTCCAAAACTGACTTTAAGAGCCAATTCACTTCTGAAGTGACCGAGGGGATTATATAATAGAAACCACCCATAAATGACCCCATTTTAAAAATTACACCCCTCAAAAACTAAATTTACAAGCTTTGTTTAGGTGTTCCACAGCAATTAAAACAAAATGGAGGCGACATTTAAAAATGTTATTCTTTCAGATTTTCCATTTTAAACCATTTTTCCTGTAACAGCAAAACAAAATTCAATATTATCCTGAATCTACAGAACCTTACTAGTTCTGTGCGTCACAGTACTCCTACCTGAATACCATTGCCCCCAAGGGTTAAGCCCCATAGCATTCAAAGGAGCTGTAGTTGGAGGAATAAGGGTCCAGACAATGATGTTGAACAGTTTGTTTAATAAACTTGCATCCAGATAATATTTGATCTCTGGCTCCAGCAGGTTTTGGGGTTGCCTGGCCGGTAAGCTAGGACACTGCCTTTCTCTGTTGTACTAATCTCTGGACTTTTTAGCAGTTCAGGTGCCTTTGAGTGGATCACCCCCAGCCGTTGACCACTTGTAAAACCCAGTTCATAAACTGCAAGAAGTTAGGGCACTCCCCTCACTCCACCATGTCTCCTCCCCTGCCAACTCTAGCTTCCTGCAACCTCTCCCTTGGTAGGAAGCAGAACTAGCCCACTTCTCCCCAAGGGAGAATATATATTATCGGTTAGCCTATTAGACAGTAGCAGCTGTAGGAGTGGTAGTGCCTGCTCTGGGGTACCACACATGCAGGCTTGGTAGTACAGCCCCAGCTCATTTACTTGAATAGAATTGAGCTGCACATACACCAGAACATGACATCAGTGACTTAGGAAGAGGTCTCTAACGAGTTGATCAGCAGGGATGCTGGGAGTTAGACCCCCACCGATCAGATATTAATGACCTATTCCGATAATAGTCCATTATATTCTTCTGGAAAACAGCCATACATGTACCGCAGAAGTTAGCACTTTAACCCTTTAATGACCAGGAAATTTTTAATTTTCTCATTTTCATTTTTTATTGTATGACTTCTTGATCACTTTGCTTTGTGGGAGGTGAAGCAACCAAAAAACAGCAGGAGCACCATAGAAAATATGCAGCACCCTCCTGTCACAGGAGGGCAGTGAGTGCCGCGTACATGCTCCAGCTCCCCGCCAAGGGGTGAGCCGGAGCACCTCTGGAAGCGTGACCACATTTGACCACGGCATCTGAAGGGTTACAAGTCCATGACCGCCATTAACAGTGTCAGATATTAGTACTGGGTGTCTGCCGTTTAGAACTGTGCAGAAGGTGCCATAGCTGCCATGTTTCTGCTGTTAGAGACCTGGGGTGAATGTATGCGATCAGCCAAAACATGCATTAAACCCCTTAGATGCTGTGGTCAAATGTGACCACAGCATCTGAGCAGTTCAGACACAGGAACCGCACCCTCCCACGCCCATAACAGTGTTTCCCGGCTGAGATCGGGGAAGCTGTAGTACTCCAGTGGTGGCTCGGAGCCTCAAGCAGATACCCATCACTAGAATATTCCAATACAGGCCAGTAGGTGGCAGCACTGTATTGAAACAATGAATGGTGTGTTCTCTGATTGATATATGACCACCACAGAACACAACTGGCAATCTAATGATTGCTACACAGTCACCTAAGGTGACAAAGTAAAAAAATAAATAAATTAGGGATCAGATTTTTTTCAGCATAAAAAAAAAAAAACTATACAAGTGTGATATTGTAATCATACTGACCTGGAGAATGAAGGTAACAGGTCATTTTTACTGCATAAGGAGAAGCGTAAAATGCCCTACATAGAACTGTGGTAAAATTGAAAGTCCCCCCCCCAAAAAAAAATTGCACCCTATTTGGAATTTTCCAGCTCCCCAATACATTATATGAATTAAACGGTGACATTGGAATGTACAACTTGTCCCACAAAAAAAAGAAAAAATAAATAAATTTTAATATACAGCTATAGAGACTGAAAATTTGCAGGGTCCTGCAACTCTAAGGCCTCTTTCACACAAGCGTGACGGATTAGCTCCGGATGCGTTCAGCGAAACTCACACCATTTTGCAAGGCAGTTCAGTTTTGTCTGCAATTGCGGTCAGTTTTTTCCCTGCACGGGTGCAATGCATTTTTTCCACACACATGTGATAAAAATAAAGTGAACATTTACAAACATCTCCTAGCAACTATCAGTGAAAAACACATCGCATCCACACTTGCTTCCGGATGCAATGCATTTTTCACTGAAGCCATAGTCCCTTCTATGGGGCCAGGGCTGCGTGAAAAACACAGAATGTAGAACAAGCTGCGTTTTTCATGCAACGCAGAACTGACACGTGAAAAAAATATATAAAATGCTTATGTACTCAGACCCATTAAAATGAATGGGTCAGGATTCAGTGCAGGTGCTATGCAGCCACATCACGCAGAAAACTCACTCATGTAACAGGGGCCTAAGAGTTAAACACGCTCAAAAGAAGATGGTCCTGCAACCTTTGGTAACTGTTTCCAACTGTTGTGAAACTACATCTCCCAGCATGCTCAGGTGTTCTCAGAAGTCCCATAGAAGAGAATGGAGCATGCTGGGAGTTATAGTTTCACAGCAGCTGGTTCTAGAGGAGACTACAGGGTGGTGCAGAGGCACTATATAGCAGCACAGTGCCTACAGCTATATGTATGGCCTCCACATGCCACTTCACAGGCTCCACACAAGGCACCAGCTCCTTACCTCAAGAGGAACATCATTTTCTCAGCTAGGGACATGTCCACCAGAACCAGACAATCTCCACACAGAACTTTACCCTAAATTACAGCCAGCCCATCCACACCTCATACTGCTCCCCCTGTAACCAGCTCCTGTGTATGAGCACACTACAAATCTCCTATATGAAAGCACTTACCTAATTGACCTAATTACCAACGGCTGCTATAGATTATCCTAATTAATGGTGGTGTCCGGCCTTATGTTACCAATACAGCTCAGCCAGTGTCAGAAGGGCAGAGGAGCCATGGTGGCGCTCACATTTTTTGTCATGATAGTCAATGGCGTTGCTCTGTGACATGCTGTGACTGTAAAGTGTTGGTCGCATGTCGGAGTGTGACACCATTGACTATCATGACACAAAAAATGTCTCAGTGTCCTTGTACTCATTTTGTCACGCAGCAGCACCCTAAGGCCTCGTGCACACAGCCGTTGTCCGGCCATGCCCGTATTGCGGCCTGCGAACAGTGGGTCCACAATCTGCAGGCACCAGCCGTGTGCTCACCGCATCCCGGACCCATTCACTTGAATGGTTCCACAATCCGGAAGGTGCGGTGCGGAGCAGAGGCTATGAAGTGCGTCCGTGGGGTTTCTCTCCATGCCTCATGTTCTTTTTTTTTTGCGGTGCGGACGGATCACGGACCCATTAAAGTTGAATAGGTCTGGATCCATCTGTGGAATCCACACAGATGTTGTCCGTGCATTGGGGACCGCAAATTGCAGTCCCCAATGCACAGAACGGCTGAGCAACAGCCGTGTGCATGAGGCCTAAGGCCCCTTGCAGACGAGCGTGTCCGGATTTTGTGTGGATGCGTTCAGTGAAAACTGCGCGATTTCGCAAACAAAGTCATTCAGTTTTGTTTGCGATCACGTTCAATTGTTCAGTTTTTATCATGCGGGTGCAATGCGATTTACTGCGTTTTGCACGCGCTTGATAAAAATCAGAATGTTTACAAACAACATCTCTTGTGGATGCGATGCAATTTTTACGCAACCCCATTTACTTCTATGGGGCCAGTGTTACATGAAAATCGCAGAATAGAGAACATGCTGCGATTTTCACGTAACGCAAAAGTGTGTTTGCATCACGCATTGCACCCGTGCGGAATTCTCGCTCGTGTGAAGGGGCTTTAGGCTACTTTCACTCTAGCTTTCCGTTTGTGAGATCCGTTCAGGGCTCTCAAAAGCGGTCCATAAGGATCAGTTTTGCACTAATGCATTCTGAATGGAAAAGGATCCGCTCACCAAAACGTTGCCTGCGTTTTCTCTGACACAATCTGGCACAATAGAAAAAACGGATCCGCCCCCTATTGACTTTCAATGGTGTTCAAGATGGATCGTCATGGCTATAGAAGACATAATACAACCGGATCTGTTCGTGACATATGTATGCGGTTGTATTATTGTAACGGAAGCATTTTTTGCAGATCCATGACGGATCCGCAAAAAACGCTAGTGTGAAAGTAGCCTTAGCAACCATCAGTGAAAAACGTATGCGTTTTTCAGTGAAGCCCCATTCCCTTCTATTGGGCCAGGGCTGCATGAAAAACACAGAATATAGAACATGCTGCGTTTTTTCAAGCAACGCAGAACTGATGCGTGAAAAAAAACCGCTCATATACACAGACCCATTAAAATGAATGGGTCAGGATTAAGTGCGGGTGCTATGCGTTCACGTCACGCATTGCACCCACGTGGAAAACTCGCTCATGTGAAAGGGGCCTAAGGGTGCCGGCTCATGGGCGAATTTTCTGCACTGGAATATTAGTTGCAGATCTGGGCGCAAATCTGCAAAAAAATCCACAGCAGTATCCGCACATGTTATATGCAGATTTGTCACGTGTTTGCCTCAAATCTCGTCCCGCGTGCTCCAAAGGGCGAATCCGCGGTGAGAACCCACTTCACAAATTGACGTGCTGCGGATTTAAAATCCACGCCACAGGTCGATCTGCGCTGCACGATTTTTCCATGGAGTGTGAAGATCTCATGCGCATTTCTACATGCAATTCTACCTAAAAAACCTGCGGCGTATGTGTCGGAGGGCTTAGTCAGGCTTTACGTTTATGTCACGTTTTTTGGAATGAATATGGTGTATTCACATGGGTGATTTTTGTGGCAGGTTCTGACACACTGGGGGAGACTTATCAAAACTGGTGTAAAGGAAAACCAGCTTAGTTGCCCAGAGCAACCAATCAGATTACACCTTTCATTTTCTGAAGGAGCTGTGAAAAATGAAAGGTGGAATCTGATTGGTTGCTGTTGAGAACTAAGGCAGTTCTCCTTTACACCAGTTCTGATAAATCCCCCCCATTGTTTTGACAGTGGGCACGTAGGCATATGCCGAAGTCTCCACCATGGTGACATTGAGCATATTGGGAGTTGTAGTTCTGTCACTGTTACCCCCCCCCTTTTTTTTCCCTCCTTTTTCTCTTTGTGTCATTTATCTTTTTCTGCTCGTCTGAGGTGATTCTAGTGAGCACTGTGATTGGTCATCGGTTGCTTACCTGTTGCTGGGTACCTGCTTTCTGCCCAGCAGTGATTGGTCAGCCAAGGTCCAGTGGCGGGAAACTTGTTTATTTATACAGGTGGTCAACGGGTCCAGAGCTCGTCTGTCTGATCCCTGAAAGAAGACGTCGTCCTGCCCGCCCTCCCTTTACAGAAGTCGCGGTCCAGAATTAGAGGGGGGTTAGTCACCCAGCTTTGCTGGGGGGGACAGTTGTAGAAGTACTGGTTTTTAACGGTTATTTATTAACTTATTCTTCATGAATTATTTATGAGTTTATATTTGGTATGTAAATTAACCCTTAATAAAGGACTGCTGCCATATTTTCACCATAATAAGGTCGAGTGTCATTATTTAATTGTTAAAATTAAAGTTATTTGGTTATAAATGCTATGGTTTATAGGGCACCATGATATTGGTCACTGTGGCAAGGTTGCGCCATTTGGTTAAAAATGCTGCTGTTTGTCATGATTCTGGTGAAAAATTGCAACAAAGAGTGACACGAAAACCACTGTGGTCCATCTGGTAATGATAATTTATCTGCACATCTAAAGAGTGGCCACCATGTGGCAGCACTGGTACAGATGCATTGACTGTGATCTGTTATTTCCTGGTTTAATTCAGGCTAAATACATCCACAGGAATTAACATTTTTTATTTTCCCTCACTGTATTAGTGATCTCGGATGCTGTGAGTCCCAACCTCATTGCGCATCTACGTGATAGCATGATGCGTTGAGCTTTGGTCAGACGAGCAGTGGTCGGTCTGGGAACCGTCAACCGTCATACGGGGACCGTATTTCCTGGACTGCACGCGCTCATCTGCGCTCAAAAATCACAAATGTGTGAAGGAAGAAAAACGTAAGGTGACATCATGCATTATATAGCGACAGAACATATGACATCCCCGCCTAATGACATTCCTCAACTTGCTTATATATTTTGTATTTTATTTTCTCATCTTCAGTATCTCTGCTTGCTGTGCATCCGTCAAAACATTCTTGTTGGAGTCCAGGTAAGCTGACAGAAGGATGTCCACCATCGTAACAAACCGTCAGCTGTGAGAAGTAGTAGGTCTGTACAGGTTTAAAGGAGTATTCTGGTTAGGCCTCATGCACACGACCGTTGTTTGACTCCGTGTCCGTTGCTCCGTTTTTCGTGATTTTCTGCGGACCCATTGGTTTTCAATGGGTCCGTGGAAACCTCGGCAAATGCACCGCTTGTCCTCCGCGTCCGTGGTCCGTGATTCCAGTCCGTCAAAAAATATAACCTGTCCTATTCTTGTCCGTGAAACGGTTCACGGACCCATTCAAGTCAATGGGTCCGTGAAAAATGCGGATGGCCATCCGTGTGTCATCCGCTGCCCGTGTCCGTTTTTTGCGGATCCCTTGGCAGGCACTTGGGAAAAATTGTCAGCCTGTCTTTTTGTAAAATCTTTTGGGTCATGTCCGCTAAAAAAAACGGAAGACACACGGAAACACAACGGAAGCAAAAACGGACACGGATCACGGAACAACGGAACCATGTTTTGCAGACCGCAAAAAAAACTGACGTGTGCATGTAGCCTTACAATAAGGATAGGGGATAACTATTAGATCGGTTGGGGTCCTACCGCAGGGACCCCTACCGAACACAAGAACGGGAGCCTCGCACCCTGTGGAGCTCCTCTAAAATGGACAGAGCGGCCGGTTGGAAATGTGTGTCACCGCTCTATTCATTTCTATGGGAATGCTGTACTCACCTATCTCCCGAACTTCCATAGAAATGAATAGAGCCGCCGCACACATGTCCGACCATCCGTTCATTTCAGGGAGTACGGGGCCTCTATTCTTGTGATCCCAGAGGTAGGACCACCACCGATCTAATAGTTATCCCAGTCCTATAAATAGGGCTAACTTAATGTAACCGGAATACCGTTTTAACCCATGGGCACAAACAAGAATGATCCCGTTTACTGACAGTTAACAGTGATCTTGAAAATAGGGAGGATCAGACGCACATTGTGACAAATTTTTAAAGCAAAACGCACCAGAAAGCTGGTGAAAGTGACATGCATCATGTTTAAGAAACAACGTGCGCCATTTTTTATGCTGTTCTCATTGCGTTTGCTTAAAAAAATGGCGGAATGGACAAATATTCTCCAGTGATTTGCCTGATTTTATGAGACCAACGACCGACCAGATTTCAACAGTCATTTTGGAAGCGGACCGTAAAAATGAAAAGACTTATGTGATTGTATCGGAATATATACCGCGTATATACCGCTATACTGTAACTTGACTGTAAAGAGCTACGAGGATATTATAGATGTATGCACATTGGATAATGTGGTGGCGGTTATTGTTGTTGCAGGAAAAAAAAAAAAACTGTCAAGTGTGAAAGCACCCAACTGTATCTGTTACTGTCCGCCACCTAGTGGCAGAACCTTCTACTGCGCTGCGTTTCCAGCAGCACTGAGCCCTATGATTCTATGGTCACACAGAGAGGAAACGGCCAACATACATGACAAGATTTCATGGTTTAATGGTCCAAACTTTTTTGTTCTGTTGGACTACCAAAATAATTTTTGCAACTTTTTTTTTCAACTCTGCTTTTTATTAATATTTGGGGAAAACTGTGCAATTTAAAAAAAAATCACTTTTTTCAAGCTGTAACTTCTTATTTTTTAAATATGGAAACTGACACCAAAATAAATGAGTTCTCTATTATGAGTCGGTCGTTTTGATATATAATATATATATAATTTTGCATGCAAGGGGCGACTATGGTGACGCTTTATTTTTTTCTTTTAGTTGTATTTTGTTTTTTTTATTATTTTAATTTTTTTATTTTTATTTATTTTTGGTATATAATATATTGACATTGACACTTTCGCCCCTGCATTTTCATGGCAGAAAATCCATAGTGCTATTCCCTGTGTGAACGTACCCTTAAAGAGGTTGTCCAATACTGACATGCTTTTTAAGTACCACACATCTAGAACTATGAAGAGAAGTACACTTACCCGCTCCCCGACACTTGGCTCGGGCATGTAAACTTCCAGCACGGATGGGGTCACGTGCTCTGCTGCAGTCAATAATTGGCCTCAGTGGTAATGCTGGTTCATAAGCCGCTTGGGGACACATCCCTGCAGAGACCAGTCATTGGCTGCAGTGGCACGTGTAATCCTGTCTGCGGAGGAAGTTTACATCCAGGAACGCAGTGGAGACAGTGCTGGACACACAGAGCCAGAACTAATTGGTGGGGGTGGAGTGTTATTTAAAAAGCATGTTAGGGTTGGACAAGACCTTTGAGGGGTTTTTAGGCACATAAAACTTAAAGGGGTTATCCCATGAATAATGTAAAAATTGAAGATCAGACCTCATATAGTAGATGACAGTCTCTTTCTAACAAAGACCCAGCTAGAACCAGCCCTGTACCTCACATGGATCCGGAGATCTCCTCATTCATTGCTCTTCTAGATTTATATTAATCTGACAGCTCAGGGGAGTGTCTTTTCTGCAGCAGCTCAGGGGGCGTGTCCATGCTCTCCCTATCACAGCTCAGGAGGCAGCTGAAGGATGAAACTGAGCATGTCCGGCCTTCTCAGTGAGCAGGACAAAGAAATAAGAAAACACAAACAGCAGGTGGCGCTATACAGATATATTTTATTGAATAACTCTCTGGCTATGCAAAATTTTTAATTAAATGCAATTACAAAAGTATTCAGATCCAGGCGCTGGTTTGAAAACTGTAGAATGTTTTTCGTGGGACAATCCCTTTTAATGTATAATGGACAGTCATGTAGCTAATATGTTGTGTTTCAGTTCCTTATCGTATGCAAGATCTCTGTTTGCTGTCAGTGAACAGTAACATTCTAAAAACCGAAGACATAACATTTTACAGTTGTAGGGGAAAGAAGAAGGTGCCTATTTGACCTGAGCACCCCTTCTGTAGACAAAGAATGAGTTCCCATGCTTAGCCCTGCTTGTAAATACCCTGGCCAAGGAAGAGGACATTGCTGGGGCCCCCTCCCCAGCATCTAGTACCCGCCTCTTCAGGCTCTAGCTACACCCCTTGTCTCTGCTACATATCTCCTTGAATAAGGACACAGTTTTTGACCTGGTCCAGACATGTCGGCAGTACAGCTGAGGGCCTATTCACACTTAGTCAGAGGATTTCAAGATATGAATGGGACCCTGTGCCAAGAGTTTTCGTGGCGCATACACCAAAAGGGCGCCATGTCAGGACATCCTAAGATCTACAATATCTGTGCAGCAGTGTCACTGAGGAGCTCGATGCTATCAATTAAGGCAGAAGTTCTTCAGAAGAGTCAGCAAGGGTCTCGCCATCGCATCAGTCTCGTCTTATTTTTGGAGGCAGTCCTGAAGAGCGATCTCCTCCAAGTACATTCTTGAAATGTCTCCTTCCCATATTAGAATCTGTGACGGCTCTGGTACAGAATGGTAAGATTATATTACTGAGGCATAGTCCAGATTTCATGGCAGGGAGTGGAATCGTTCTATTCATAGGGCCGTCCTCACTCACTGTCTATTAATGGGGGTTTTCTGGGACTTTCATATTGATGACCTGTCCGTAGAATAGAGGGTTCCGGTTGGTGAATTCTGACTCCCGCCAAACCCACTGGAGACCGATGTGCTCCCTTCATTGACCAGCAGACACAGCTCTGTATATAGGGTTGAGTCTGTGCCTGATCTTACAGCTTAGTCCCATTAACCTGATTGGGACTGAGCTGCAGTACCAGACACGGCCACTCTAAAATGTATGGCGCTGTGCCTGGAGGACAATGAAGAGGTTGCAGAGGTAGTTCCCGCATATGATCCTGATTGCTATGTCACCAATGTCTGAAAGGACACAACTAGGGATGAGCGAATCGACTTCGGATGAAACATCCAAAGTCGATTAGCATAAAACTTTGTTTCAATACTGTACAGAGCAAAGTAATAACTTCGGCTCATCGGAGCCAATACATTCTAATACTGTACGGAGCGCTCACACCGTACAGTATTGAAAGGCAGTTTTATGCTACTATACTTCGGATGTTTCGCTCATCCCTAAACACAACCCTGGACTTTGACTTTGTTCTGGCATGATGTCCCAGTAGAAGAAACTGTACTGTGCTCACTGAGGACATCTAGTGGTAGCTCCATGCATGGACAGCAGGACAGGTCTCTGAGATAGAAGTGCTGTGTCACACTCAGGCTGTTTATAACAGGTGGTGGAGAAGAGGACCAGGCTCTGCTGATATAGGAAGGACCAGCTGCCAGGAGTAATCGTTAACTACCAAGTGGGGGTGAGTGATGCTTGCAAATTGGCACACCACCATAACAATCTAGTGAGAAATTGGAGCACTGACACCTACTTACCCCACAAAGTGGCAGATACAAGGTTACAGGACTGCAGTTTTATATGCGATTGTCCGAGTGAACTTTCTGAGTGGGAAGCCAGTGGAGTGGCTGTGTATTTGTTTTCCCCAGGAGCTAGGTAGAGTAGGCTAGCCAATGCCACAACTTGCTCTGCAGGCTTGGTAGAATTTGAGTTTTGGACAACTAGCACAACTGCAATGCTGCTGCGGTATTCTGTGAGGTGCCTCTGTAACCCCCCAACCCTCACCTTGGAGATAACACTGAGGTTTTGCTGCCATCTACTGACCAATTGTATTATTACTGTTGGATAATGTGGCTGCAACAGGACTTTGCTCTTCTGACATCATGTTAGAAGCAGGCAGGAGATAGAAGAGTGAGCTGGGAACCTGCTGCTGGAAATAAAGCCAGCACTATTCCTGTGTGTAGCTAGCTAGCAAGTGGAAGTGATTGGTTCTAGTCATAACCTCAACCTAGATAGCTCAGGGCATGGATAGAGCTACAGCAGCTGAGCATCCCAGAAGAGTTCAGATTGGAGCTGAGGAGTAGAAAGAAACCACCTAGTCCATGCATCCTGATAGCAGCTTAGACCTTTATTATAGAAACATTGTATGAGAAACTCTGTGGAAGGGATCCCATAACTGGTGCAGATTGTGCTGTGCTGCACCACATGGAGAAGAAGCCATAATGATAACTGCAGATAAAATCATCTTCATTGCTATTACTCTGAGATGACCAGAACTAGAGTGCCATCACCCTAGGCAGCTAGGTGGAGTGCAAGAGAGTGAGTTGTTGGCTCTTAAAGGGACTGTGTTATGTTTGCCTATTGCCCCTTAAAGAGACAGTGTAACTAATTACCCAGTTGCCTCTAAGCATGTGCCCTCATTGAGAGACTGTAACCACTGAGCCTGTTGCCTGTCAATAGACTGTTGTAACCACTAAGCTTGATCAGTAAAAACAAAAAACACCCTGTTATAGTAGCAACTGTGTCCATCTGATTCTTTCCACTATCCTAAAGTGAGGAGCCACACACACCGCTCATTGCTTTCTGTATGGTCTGATTTCAGGAACTCTGCTGGAACTATTGTTTATTGTGGGTCAGGGTACTAGTGCACAGAGTTTGTATAGTAAAAAAAAGTATGCAATGCATAAAGTGCATCTCCTGATTCCTTTTTAAAGGGGTTGTCCCACCAAAAATACGCCACATTTTTTAAACCAGCACCTGGATCTAAATACTTTTGTAATTGCTTGTAATAAAAAATTTAGCATAGCCACTGAGCTATTCATTAAAATCTGTCTGTATAGCGCCACCTGCTGTTTATTTTCCTTATTTCTCCATCCACCTCACTGGGGTTGTCACACGCACTCAGTTTAAATCTTCAACTGTCATGATCAGCCATATGTTCTTTTAGAAGCTGTGGCAGTTACAGGGAACGAGCTACAGCAGAAAGGACATTCCCTCTGAGCTGTGATACGAACAAAACTGCAGCAGAAAGGACATACCCCTTGAGCTTCCAGCTTGATGCAAATCTAGCAGAACAATAAATGTGGAGATCTCTGGATCCATGTGAGGTACAGGACTGGCTGTAGCTTTGTTAGAAAGAGGTTGTCATGTCCTATATGATGTCTGATTTTCATTTTTGACATTAGTCATGGGATAACCCCTTTAAAGTGTCACCTATCTTGTTTTAGTAACTCCTTGTATTCTCCATCAAATAGCAATTGTGGTTCATCTTTTCTCTGCATCTTTCTGTTCCTCTGTTATTCAACCTGGGAATGCATAAATTAATCGCTGACTGGATATTACCACTCTCTTTTTGTCAACAGGGCGTGTCCCTACGTAGTCTGACATCGTCCAGTTACTGGTTACAGTTTTAGATTCTGTAAGGATACACACTATTGACAAGGGGAATAGTATAGGCCCATTGCCTATTTATTTCTACATTTCCATGAGGAATAGCAGAGGAATAACACAAAGCATGTTGTCCATGCAGAACGTCAGGAACCAAAGGTGTTGAGGCACATCCTGAAGAGATGTTGTCCTACCCCCACCTTTGTGATAAAAACTCTTCTACTATACCTGGTCTTATGGGGGAAATTCTCTTTCACTGAAATGGTTCCCTTAGTGCATTCTTAATGATGGGAGTCATTTACAAACATTTTTGGTGTAATAATGGTCGCAAGACCCCTTATTGCCTGTGTGACAATAGTTTTTCGCACAGGCGTTTTTACGCCAAGATTTCTACGAAGAAGTGGTGAGGGCGTGACAGAGGGACGGGGCTTCGACAAAGGCCTAATTCACACGTCCGCAATCTATGTCCGCACCCGTTCCACAAATTTGCAGAACGGGTGCGGACCCATTCATTTTGAATGGGGTACGTGATGGATGCGGAGAGCACACACTGTGCTCTCCGCATCCGCATTTGCGGAGCGCGCCGCCGATCTTCCGGACGGCTGCTCCGCAAAAATATAGAGCATGTCCTATTCTTGCCCGCAATTGCGGACAAGTATAGGCATCTCTATAGGGCTGGTGGCAAGGTGTTTTGCGGATCCGCAAAACACTACGGACGTGTGAATAAGGCCAAACTTACCATCTTTTACACCTGGAAACAGGCACAAAAGAGGAGTAAAAACTACTCCAGCCAGGGGCAGTCAGAGAGTAGGTGCCGGAGGTGCGCCAAATTTATAAAAAGGGGCACGCCTCTTCATAAATCAGGCGAATCCTCCGTCAATGCAGGGGGGAAACAAAGACCAGCGTAAAAAGCTAGTCTTTGTAAATGACCCCCTATCAGCGGTGCACCTAGCCTTTCTGCTGCCTGAGGCGAAAACTAAAACGGCACCCCCATCCCAATTACTTAACCTAACCACTTTGCCACAATGAAAGCGCTCATTGCCCATTGCCCTTCGGCTGCCCTTCTCTTGCCCCTACCTGGTGCTGCCTCACCTGACCTCATTGGTGGTGCACCTCTGCCCCCATAATTGTGTGAGCATAGTCTAGCTGGGAGTAGTGCAGAGTTCTGCTACTACATATGTATACAGAACACTTACTAGCATGCACAAACTTAACATATTTATACGTATGTAGCAGAGCTGACAATGTCAGCTTAGGTGAGTTGGGTTTGGCGTGAACTCCTATGATCTCACAATATGTCATCTCTGTTTTTCCGTAGGACTGTAAGCAAACCTACTGACTCATGTCAACTGTTTATTACGATGCAGGAGAAAGATGGTTAAACAACAAATCCAGCTCTGCTACAGAGAAGAGAGTGCACTACAACCCATCTGGAGAGGGAGTCCCCAGCTGGCATATGGTCCTGAGACTGCTGTGCTGTGTATTCCCCAGCCAGGAGGGGAGGGGAGATCAGGAGGTCCAATGATGGTTCTGCCTCTCCTGCCAGCATCCCCTCCCCATGCAGCCTGTGTGTGCTCGGGAGGGACCAGCTGCAGCAGCACAGCCCGGACTGGGAGCACTGACACCGACCCATGCACACAGCTCTCCCTCCAGGTACGTCACCCTGCAGGTCACCCCATGACTGGGCGCTCCAGCCAGGACTGGCAACTTTTCACTGCATGAGGAAAGTGCCAGCTCCTGCCCTGTGTGTCTTATGCTGGCACCTACCCCCAGGTCTAGGCACTTACCTACTTGTTAGCTGTATGCATGCAGCATGGATTGTACAACCGGTATACGTCTGTGTCCGCGTCATACTGAGGGCAAAGCGTAAGATGGGTACGTTACAGACGCAGCAAAGCTGAGTTTGTCACTTGGTGCAGCTCATAGAGTTATCTCTGTGCAATTATTTGACTTCACATAGAACTGCAGGTACTGCATTATCTTGATTTATCATAGGGCACAGAAAACTCTGCTCAATGACTAATTCAGCTCTGCTACATGCAGTGTAGGTATAATATCTGTAACACGTATGTAATAGAGCTATCTGCTAGGATGGGAAACGCTGAGCTTTATCAGAAAAGATTCAGTATTTTCCCTGAATGAAAATGAATATGTGATGCATGGCGTTAAGTATGTAATATTTCATCTATCTATTATCTATCTATCTATCTATCTATTATCTATCTATCTATCTATCTATCTATCTATCTATCTATCTATCTATCTATCTATCTATCTATCTATCTATCTATCTATCTATCTATCTCATATCTATCTCTATCCATTATCTATCTACCTCCTATCTATCTATCCATCCACTATCTATCTATCTATCTATCTATCTATCCATCTATCTCATATCTATCTATCTATCTATCTATCTATCTATCTATCTATCTCATATCTATTATCTATCTATCTATCTATCTATCTATCTATCTATCTATCTCATATCTATCTATCTATCTATCTATCTATCTATCTCATATCTATCTATTAACTATCTATCTATCTCCTATCTGTCTATCTATCTATCTATCTATCTCCTATCTATCTCCTATCTATCTATCTATCTATCTATCTATCTATCTATCTCCTATCTATCTATCTATCTATCTATCTATCTATCTATCTATCTATCTCATATCTATCTATCTATCTATCTATCTATCTATCTATCTATCTATCTATCTATCTATCTCATATCTATCTATCTATCTATCTATCTATCTATCTCATATCTATCTATCTATCTATCTATCTATCTATCTATCTATCTATCTATCTATCTATCTATCTATCTATTTTTCTAGTTTTTTGTGTCAAAATGTTACTCCAAGTCTACAGTAAAGTAGAAAACTCTTGGTGTTCTTCCCTCTGGATTTGGCATTTTTCCGGGAGTTCTCTATAGAACTTGTAAAAACACAAGAAAAACTTGTGCAAAATAAAACAGCCAGTAACAAAACTGAATATCGTGCACTTGAAGGCCCCTTGTATTGTACATCTAAAGTTAAACTGCAGTGAAAACCTGAACATTCGGTTCTCCAGCATCCCACGTCCTCCGGGGTTCAGGAAGCTGAGATATGAGATGCTGTTTGCTGGCGTCTATTTTCCGTCCTGTGGTCGCTGGTGACATTCAGGCCTCGTGCCCACGGCCGTAGTTCATTCATTTATTTTTATGGGGCTCCAAAAATTGTGGACGGCACACGGAGGTAGTCTGTGTGGCGTCCACATCCGTGAGGCCGCAACCCAACTTATAAAACATGTCCTATTTTTGAAAAATCGTCAGTTCTAGTAGAAAATTGCGTCAGGCACGTGGCCAGTGTCCTTATTTTGCAGATCTGCAGTTTGTAGACTGGTTACAGTCGTGTGAATGAGGCCTTAGGCTACTTTCACACTTGCGGCAGAGTGATCCGTCGCCGGAACTGCCTGCCGGATCTGTCTATCTGCATGCAAACGGAAAGCATTCGAAGACGGATACGGCTACAGATCCGTCTTACAAATGCACTGCAAAAACGGATCCGTCTCTCAGCTTGTCATGCGGAGAGACGGATCTGTTATATACTTTTTTCACATTTTTACCGGTCTGCGCATGCGCAGACCAGAAGGACGGATCTGGCATTGCGGTATTTTGGCACCAATACATTCCAATGGGAAAAAATGCCAGATCCGGCATTCCGGCAATTTTCCGGAATTTTGGCCGGAGCTAAAACCGCAGCATGCTGCGGTATTATCTCCGTCCTGAAATGTCAAAAAGACTGAACTGAAGACATCCTGATGCATCCTGAACGGATTTCTATCAATTCAGAATGCATGGGGATAAAACTTATCCGTTCTTTTTCGGTATTGAGCCCCTAGGACGGAACTCTATGCCGGAAAAGAATAACGCAAGTGTTAAAGTACCCTTACAATTATATTTTTGTGTTGCGGACCCTGACAAATAGAAACCCATATCCCAGCTTCTTGGACCTGTATATGAAGACGTTAGTGTATGTGTCTATAACAGTGTGTAGTGATATGTGTGTCTGTTTCTACAGGTTATCGTATGTGTAGTTACTATAGATGTACACTGCTGTCACCTCATTTAAAGGAATTGCCATACAGATGTAGCAGGGCTAAATTTGTTAGGTTAAGGCATACAAATGTAGCAGTGTCAAATCTGGTAGGTGGCAGGATCTGCAAGGTTAAGGCAGTGATGGGCAAAGTGCGGCTCTCCAGCTGTTGCAAAACTATAACTCCCACCATGCCCTGCTGTAGGCTTATGGCTGTAGACAGTCTTTGCATGCTGGGAGTTGTAGTTCTGCAACAGCTGGAGAGCCACACTTTGCCCATCACTGGGTTAAGGCATACAGATGTAGCAGTGCAGGATATTGAAGGTTAAGGTATACAGATGTAGCAGCGCAGGATCTGCAAGGTTAAGGTATACAGATGTAGCAGTGCAGGATCTGCTAGGTTAAGGCATACAGATGTAGCAGTGCAGGATGTTCAAGGTTAAGGTATTCAGATGTAGTAAAGCAGGATGTTCAAGGTTAAGGCATACAGATGTAGCAGTGCAGGATCTGCTAGGTTAAGGCATACAGATGTAGCAGTGCAGGTTCTGCAAGGTTAAGCCATACAGATGTAGCAGAGCAGGATCTGCAAGGTTAAGGCATACAGATGTAGCAGTGCAGGATCTGCTAGGTTAAGGCATACAGATGTAGCAGTGCAGAATCAGCTAGGTTAAGGCATACAGATGTAGCAGTGCAGAATCTGCTAGGTTAAGGCATACAGATGTAGCAGTGCAGGATGTTCAAGGTTAAGGTGTACAGATGTAGCAGAGCAGGTCAGGATCTGCCAGGTTCAGGCATACAGATGTAGCAGTGCAGAATCTGCAAGGTTAAGGCATACAGATGTAGTAGAGCAGGATCTGCAAGGTTAAGGCATACAGATGTAGTAGAGCAGGATCTGCCAGGTTAAGGCATACAGATGTAGCAGTGTCAAATCTGCTAGGTTAAGGCATACAGATGTAACAGTGTAGGATCTGCCAGGTTAAGGCATACAGATGTAGCAATGCAGTATCTGCAAGGTTAAGGCATACAGATGTAGCAGTGCAGGTTCTGCAAGGTTAAGGCATACAGATGTAGTAGAGCAGGATCTGCAAGGTTAAGGCATACAGATGTAGTAGAGCAGGATCTGCCAGGTTAAGGCATACAGATGTAGCAGTGTCAAATCTGCTAGGTTGAGGTGTACAGATGTAGCAGTGCTAAATTTGTTAGGTTAGGGCTACATTCACATAACTGTGTCTGTGTTGCAGACCGCACATTGCAAATCCACAAAATACGGATGCCGGCCCTGTGTGTCCTGCACTTTTCGTGGCCTACATTGTAAAAACGCCTATTCTTATTCGCAAAACAGACGAGAATAGGTCATGTTCTATCATTTAATTTTTTTTTACAATTCTCCATTTTTGGAGGCCTCATAGAAAAGAATGGTTCTGTGTGTGATCCATAAGAAATGCGGATGTGACGTGCTAAAAATACCGTCCTGTGAATGTAGCCTATGGCGTATAGATTTAGCAGAGCTGAATTAGATGTAGTAGTGCCGGATTTGTTAGGTAAAGGCCCCATTCACACGTCCGCAAAAGGGTTCGCATCTGTTCCGCAATTCTGCGGAACGGGTGCGGACTCATTCATTCTCTATGGGGCCGGACGTGAAGCGGAGAGCACACTATGCGCTCTCCGCTTCCGCATTTGCGGAGCGCGGCCGCGAACTTCACAGCTTCGGCCTCGAACTTCCAGTCCACGGCTCCGCAAAAGATAGAACATGTCCTATTGCGGACAAGAATAGGCATTTCTATAGGGGGTGCCGGCCGGGTGTATTGCGGATCCGCAACACACCACGGACGTGTGAATGGGGCCTAAGGCATACAGATGTAGGAGGGGCCGAATTTGTGATTTCATTCTGAATAGTTTGTGCACAAGATGGTGCAGTAGCTTTTACATGCAGTCCCATGCAAATTCACAGATGGCACAGAGAACAACAGGCTTTGCCAAATGATTAGCTCAGCTTTACTAAGCCGATCATAGAATTGCATTATGTTGATTTCATTCAGTTTTATCAATTTCCATTTGTCTATTTTGCCGTTTTGGTCCTGACCACACATCTATTAGACATAGCTAACAAGCAGAGCTGGATTTGTCATTAAACGCTTCAGGGCCAGAGTGTTTGCACATTGGAATCACACTCGGAGCTCAGATGATACACTTGGTTTACCCGCATAAACCGTCAAATAGAATAGTGATATGATCTGGAGTTGTGCCAAATGACAAACTCAGCAGAACTACATTTGTAAAACCTCTCCATGATAAAAGTGTATATTATGGCAACACCAGGAATTGTGGCTAATCACATGCAAATACTCACCTCTGTGCTTTTATTTAGCTTAATGCAGTCAGATATGAAAATCTTGCAGTGGAGGCCATGGCCCAGTGCCCGTCCAGGCTGCGGTGGTGTAGTGGGGGGCTGAGGGCCCACTGTGCGGGGCCTAGGAGCATTGGACTGACCTTTACTATACAATAATATATAGTAACAGAGAGAAATCAGCTGCCATAATAACAGCGCAGTGTATACGGAGAGGATTGTGCAGTGTATACGGAGAGGATTGTGCAGTGTATATGGAGAGGATTGTGCAGTGTATACGGAGAGGATTGTGCAGTGTATACGGAGAGGATTGTGCAGTGTATACGGAGAGGATTGTGCAGTGTATACGGAGAGGATTGTGCAGTGTATACGGAGAGGATTGTGCAGTGTATGAGATTGCAGGTATGGAGAGATTGTGCAGTGTATACGGAGAGGATTGTGCAGTGTATACGGAGAGGATTGTGCAGTGTATACGGAGAGGATTGTGCAGTGTATACGGAGAGGATTGTGCAGTGTATACGGAGAGGATTGTGCAGTGTATACGGAGAGGATTGTGCAGGAAGGCTCCTCACTCTCCACATCTGCATTGCTGCATGGACTTTGTACAAAGCTCACAGAGCGGCGTCCTCATAACCCAGTAATAGCAGACAGTCGTAAGGGTAATGATTTCAGGCATTCCTTTGTGGTGGGAAATATCTCTTATCTATAACCTTCTATCTATCTATCTATCTATCTATCTATCTATCTATCTATCTATCTATCTATCTCCTATCTATAACTATCTATCTATCTATCTATCTATCTATCTATCTATCTATCTATCTATCTATCTATCTCCTATCTATATCTATCTATCTATCTATCTATCTATCTATCTATCTATCTATCTATCTATCTATCTATAACCTTCTATCTATCTATCTATCTATCTATCTCATATCTATCTATCTATCTATCTATCTATCTATCTATCTATCTATCTCTCTCATATCTATCTATCTATCTATCTATCTATCTCATATATATCTATCTATCTATCTATCTATCTATCTATCTCATATCTATTATCTATCTATCTATCTATCTCATCTATCTATCTATCTATCTATCTATCTATCTATCTCTAATATATCATGCAGATCTATCCATATCATATCTATCTGCATATGTCTGTCTGTAAGGCCCTTTTCACACTAGCGTTTTCAGGATCCGGCATAGAGTTCCGTCCTCGGGGCTCTATGCCGTATAAATACTGATCAGGATTTATCCTAATGCATTCTGAATGGAGAGAAATCTGTTCAGGATGCATCAGGATGTCTTCAGTTCAGTCACTGAATGTTTTTTGGACTGAGAAAATACCGCAGCATGCTGCGGTATTCTTTCCGTCCTGGGATGCGGAGCATGACCCCCAATGCTAGTCAATGGGACGGATCCGTTTTCTGTGGCACAATCTGCCACAATAGAAAACGGATCCGTCCTCCATTGACCTTCAAAGGAGTTCAAAACGGATTCGTTTTGGCAATGTTAAAAAATAGTTAAAGTTCATACAAGCGGATCCGTTCATGTGGTTGTATTATCTTTAACTGAAGCGTTTTTTTCTGGCATAGAGCTCTGACAAGGAACTCTATGCTGGAAAACAAAAACGCAAGTGTGAAAGGGGCCTAAGGAGTCGTGGTGTGTGAATTTGGGTAATTTGGTACCCGGCCATAAAGGGGGGCTCCCATTGGTACATGGCTATGGTCCTTCCTTACTTATCATATGTCTCTTATGTAAAGTACTCAGATGATATCTAATGTCTGTTACCACATTGTATGGGAAGTAATGGGAATCTGCCAAGCACCACTGAATTACGGAGAAATAATTGATATTCACGCCTTGTGGCGATGGTGCCTATGTTACAGTAAGGCTGCATTCACACGGCAGAAGCATTGCGCTCTGCGGTTCTATTCACAAGACCTTTTAATGGTCCGTAAATAACTGACGTCAAATAATAGGATATGTCCTATTTTTTTCGTTTTCATGGACCAACATCCCCCATACCATTGAAGGGGGTCATTATCAATGGCCGTTTTCAGAAAAGCATCAGGAATAAACGGCTGGTAAAATGAACCATTTTGCCATTTTTCCCGGCAGTTTTTTTTCGGACGATATAAGAATTGTGCTGGTCCCCAGTCCTCACAGACCGGATTTCTTTTTAATACTCCATATAGCAGATTTCCCTCTTGAAATGGTCTCTGTGTTCTTCTACTCCTGAGTGTTTTCTTGGTCTCTGGGCTATAAGCGGAGCCTGCACGTCGTGTGCTGCTCTCTCATTCCCCTAAGGAACTGTAGGAAGTAGCAGAGTAGATTATGTACTGATTGTTATTCAATGATGGTTCCTGGGAACTTGTTATGTTGTATACCGCTATGTCAGAGTTCACACTCGACCAATATAGTGCAGTTGTTATCACGTGTGCACAGCAGCGAGAAGCAGTTCCAGTAGGTCAATCTTACCCGGCAGGAAGCTGATCTTCAGCTGTTGCAAAAGTATAACTCCCAGCATGCTCTGAATTGCAATTTTGCAAAAGCGGAGAGCCACAGGTTGGAGGCCACCGCTTTTCAGAAGGACGACAGGGCCACACTTCTCTCTATGGGCCCCACAGAAGTCACTGCTTATGTTCTTTGATCCCAGGGTGTGTTCCAGCAGATGTACAGATGGTAATGAAATTTGACTTTTCCTAATGTGTGTGAAGATTCTCATTCATCCATGTCCCGTTATATCAGAGCAAATGGAATTGATGTATGTATATTTTTCCTTGAAGACGTTTCGCTAGTCATCTGACTGGCTTTCTCAGTTAGAGTGGCTTGTACAAGAAACCTCCGGCATTAAATACAGGTGACTCGTGCTTCCGTCATGGTGGTGTTGATTGCGGTTGCATGACTGAAGCCATTGGGAGTGATTAAACTGCCTCAGGAGAGATGTTAGAACAGCCTTGTAAGTGGCAGACAATAGAAGCCACAGCAACATACAGCACAGAAGACCCAACACCTGCGGTAAAGACTCAGCTGTGTGCCTACATATTAAAGGGCATCTGTCAGCAGATTTGCACCTATGACACTGGCTGACCTGTTACATGTGTGCTTGGCAGCTGAAGACACCTCTGCTGATCCCATGTTCATATGTGCCCGCATTGCTGAGAAAAATGAGGTTTTAATATATGCAAATGAGCCTCTAGGAGCAACGGGGGCGTTACCATTACACCTAGAGGCTCTGCTCTGTCTGCAGCTGCTAGCACCCTCTGCACTTTGAAAGACAGGACTAGGACAGATGACGTTTTCACTTGCTACCCCTATCTTTCAAAGTATAGAGAATGCAGCAGTTGCAGAGAGAGCAGAGCCTCTAGGTGTAATGGCAACGCCTCCGTTGCTCCAAGAGGCTCTTTTGCATATATTAGAACATATTCTTTCTCAGTAATGCGGGCACATATGAACATGGGACCAACAGATGCCTTCAGCTGCCAAGCGCACACGCAACTGTTCAGCCAGTGTCATAGGGACAAATCTGCTGACAAAGGCCTTGAAGGGCAAAGGACACTCGTTTGATGACAGCGAGATTTGCATCTTAGACACAGAGGAGGACTGGTTCAAAAGAGGTGTGAAATTGGAAAACCAAGGTTGAATACAGATGAGACGGGTGTGACATCTATTGTCTGCCACTTACAATGCTGTTCTAACACCTCTCTCAAGGCAGTATAATCACACCTAACAGTGAGTCATGCAAACGCAATCAACACGTCCATGGCTGAGACAGGAGTCAGCAGTTTGTAATGTGAGAGAATTCTTGTACAAGCCATTCAAACTGAGAAAGTCAGTCGGGTACCTGGCGAAACGTCTTCAAGAAAAGATACAAGTCCAGTTGCTCTGACTTATTACTGCTCATAGTCACTGTAATGTCATTTTCCAAGTATAATACATGAAGCATGAATAATAATCTGTATACCTGACTAATCATAGTCGATGCCATCCTCGTGTATTCTTCATTTTGTAGCTGCACCTATTCTTCATCCTGCAGTCCAATCAGTGGTCTCGGCTCTGTGACTTCCTATGACATTGATTGTAACATGTTGGGTCTTGAGATACAAAGCTCAGATTGTGACCCTAATGCTGAGGTAGGACTTGACCCTGATGCAAACCTTGCAAAACGGCCCCTCCTTCCATTTATAATACTTGTGTCTTGTCATTTGGCAGAGGGCGCCAGGGTCCGGGTGTGACTTCCACCTCTGCATCTCCTATAGCTTTGCCTCATCAGTGGTAATAAGGACTGGTGTAAATGTAAACTACAGAAATAAATGTAACTACCTACCTGTAATATACTTACTAGTGCTGGAACTACCATATTGGGGCATTTAAGCCCCACCCAGAGCCCCCAAACTCATCGGGAATGCACCTAAAATTAGATTTTTTGGAAAAATATTGAATAAACCACCCCTTTGCAGTCTTGCAGTTATTGGTACTGTTGGCAAGTATGCTATAAGGCTACCATCTTTACTGGAAGGTGTAATTTACCAAAATTATTCTCCGCTTTGGGTAACGTCTACTTGTATTAGAAGGGTTGCTTGACAATAAGGTGATCATAGAGTTTCTTTCTGCAGGGACTTGAACCTGGCAGTAAGTGTTTAATTTCACTTCAGCGCCACCACTGGCGAAATTAAGTATTACACAGTGTCCATTCATGTCAATGTGTTTATTGTGCAGTGCAGGACAGGACCTCCGGAGATAGGGGGAAACTCTTTATACCTATTTCAGAGCATGACATCTATCACTTATCTGTTTGATGGGTTGAGGTCTCATCGATGCAGCCCCCATGATCGCTAAAACAGGGGGCCACAACGCTCTCCCTAGGCTGTTTGTGGACCTCCCATAGAATGATATGAAATAGCTGTTAAACATGTCCAATGCCCTGGTAGTGCTGATGTGTGTGTTGGGGGGGTACTGGTGTCCTTCATTCTCGCTATCTGTGCAGGTTCAAAACACAGATTGGGACATTAATGATGAAGACCTGAAGGTTTAGACAACTCATGCTTTCTTGAATCAATAATTAACAGCAATGGATCCAGCGGTCTAGAAATGACTGCAGGAGAACACTTGTCCTGGATGAGAGCCTCGGACAGAGTGATGGCTGTGTAAAAACAAAGATCAGATTGTGCAGGACGCTGGATTCTCTTGATTGGACAATAAAAAAAGTTCTGGAACAGGGTTTTTGATTTATGTTCTGACAAAGATGGCTGAACGTGCAAGCCTGAAAGGAAGCCTGGTCTTCTCCATGACTAGACTGAAGCTCTTTTAAAGCAAATCTGCCCCACAGTATCTGAGAGTAAGTTATGATAGAGGGAAAGAAGCTGAGCTCTGTGATC
This sequence comes from Bufotes viridis, assembly GCA_033119425.1. Classification (NCBI taxonomy): domain Eukaryota; kingdom Metazoa; phylum Chordata; class Amphibia; order Anura; family Bufonidae; genus Bufotes; species Bufotes viridis. The sequence goes on from CM065592.1 coordinate 71,115,037, forward strand.
CATAGGTTTTTATGGTTTAGAGGAGGATTTCTGAGTAGGGTCTCATGCATGTAACCGTATCCGTTTTGCGGTTCGCAAATTGCAGATCTGCAAAATACAAATGTGTTCCATGTGCCGTCCACATTTTTTTGCAGACCCATTGACTTCAAAGGGGTCCCTGGTCCACATTTTGCAGACATATTCTATCTTTTTGCAAAACAGAAAGCACATGGGTGATCCGTATGGTTTCCGCATCTGTATGTCCATTCCGCAAAAAGATAGAACATGTCCTATACTTGATTGCGAAATATGGACCACGGACACATTGAAGTCAACACGGACAGTATCCATATTTTGCAGATCCGCACTTTGTGGACCACAAAATACATACGGTTGTGTGCATGAGGACTAAAACAGAGAGAACATTCTTACAGGACTCCTAGGTGTGAGAGCCTCGACTACCCCACTTGCACAGGATGAGTGACTGCCTTCTCCGATACAGTGAGAGCTGTCAGTAGTCTGGTATGGGTGGGGTAATCAGGACTCTCTCCTAGGAGTCCTGTCCAGATTTCCTCTCAAAATTTACTCAAAAATCCTCCTCTATTTCATAACAACCGATAGATCACAGAGCTCAGCTTCGCTCCCTCTGATATCCTGCTCTTAGCCTTTAAAGGGGTTGTCCAGTTTTAGCAAGAAACCGTGCAACACAAGGAATCCTTCTGCAAATAATAACTGCACGCACCTTACTTACTTGACAGGTCCTACACCATCGCAGTGGTGATATCATGTCAAAAACATGTGTCACTGGCTTCTTTGGTACACCACTGCAGCCAGTGATTGGCTGCAGTGGTCACATGTTGTCAACATGATGTCACTGCTGCAGCCAGGTAAACGGACCATGTCAGGAGAACTGGAGGGGTGGTGCAGAAACTGTCAGGTAAGTAGCACTCAGTTCTTTTTTTTTCTGAAGAATCCCTTGTGTTGTCCGTTTTCTTCCTGAATCCAATGCCTATTCTGCCACTGATATACATAAGCAAAGTCTCTGAGTGCAAGTGGCAATCTATTTTTACAAGTAATGGAAGACTGTGAACTCGCTATATACAATCCCCTAGCGACACCAGTTGCATGTAGAATTCAAGTGAGGGAGAAGCAGTGGATATGCCTTAATTTATGAAATGTACCTTGAGAAATGAGGATAGGGGTCAAAGGAAAATCCTCTCTCCAGCTCTGTGATGCATGTCTTACAAACAGGAAAAGACTGCAGGTCACAGTATAAGGATATGAGCTCACAGAGTAGTAGGTGTTACAAGATGAATGACATAATGAATTACAACCATGTATAACTTCATAAACCATGATGTTATTAGATGGCCGCAAAGTAGACTAAGTGGGTAACAGACATAACAATAATATTAGTCTTTATTTATATAGAGCCAACATATTCTGCAGCGCTTTACAATCAGGGGGTTCATGGACAAACAGAGTCGTAAATTACCTAGCAGCAAACAGTCAACAATTAAAACCAGCAAGGGCCATGCTCGCAAGAGCTTGCAATCTATGAGAAGATAGCAGTGACACAAAAGGTAAAAAGTGCTTGCTGGCCAGCCACCAGCCGATATCTGTAAGGCTGGGGACACACCTAGGTGTTTCTGAATCGCGCGTATGACACGCGTTTTACGCGCGTTTTTGGATGCGCGTTTTTGTAACTAAGAAACGCGCGTCATACGCGCGATTCAGTGATTCTCCCCTATGGCAACATTGTCCATAGGCGCGTTAAAACGCCCAAAAGAAGCTCATGTACTTGTTTGGGCGTTGGGCGTTTTACAGCGCGTTCAAAAGCGCTGTAAAACGCCCAAATGGGAACCATGCCCATTGGGATGCATGGCTTTTCACACGTTTGAGCGTTTTTCAGCGCGTTTGAACGCGCTGAAAAATGCTCAGGTGTGTTCCCAGGGTAATGCATTTGAGTGCATGGCGGTATGGTAGATAGTATTGGGTGATGGATCCGCTACAGAAGAATGGTGATGAAGAGGGGTGAATGGAGAAGAGTCATATTAGGAGATGTGATAGGCCACCATAAAAATATGTGTTTTTGGGGAGCGTCTAAAACGTAATACAGTTACAACGTATTATGAATGAGAGCCATAGCTAGGCCAATTACAACCTCTTAAAAGTAACATTACAGTAGAGATTTTATATAGCCCTAATGTGCAGATTTCTATGCAGAAAACCCACAGCCTAAGGGCTCATGCACACGACCGCTGTTGTTTGGCAGTCCGTTTTTCACGGATTCGTTGTTCCGCATCTGAGTTTTTTTTTATCTGATTCAAGTCCTTCTCCTTCCCGGTATTCCACAAAACATATCCATATTTGATCTGTGTTTTGCGGATCGGAAACGAAACAGTAACTTATTAATCATCAAGCACATGAGCAATATGGGCTGGGCATAGCATTTCTACAGTATGGATCCGCAAAATACGGATGAAATACGTATAACATACGGATGTGTTCCATGTGCATTCCATATTTTTTGCAGACCCATTGACTTGAACGGAGCCAAGGACAATAATAGGACATGCACTACTTTTTTGCGGAACGGCCATGCGGACAAACAGAAACGAAATACCCATGGAGTACCTTCCATTGTTTTTGCAGACCCACTGAAATGAATAGTTCCGCATATGGTCTGCAAAAAAAACGGAACCGAAGTGGAAAGAAAATACGTTTGTGTGCATGAGCCCTAATACAGTACCAGTAAAGTGAATGAGATTTTGACCTGTGGTGTGGCTTTTAAAATCTGCAGCACGTCAATTGTTTGTGCAGATCCTTGGCTAATGTATTGTACTTTCCCATTAGTCTGCAATGGGGTTGTTAAAATACACAAAAACCCAAACCAAAAACCGTGATAAATATTGCAGTTTTATGTGTTTTTTTTTTGTTTTGTTTTTTTAATTGAGCTTTTTATGTTGTTTTTATGCGGACTTTCTGTATATAAATTTGCAGGTACCCTAAAGATTTTTTTCTAGGTTCAGCATATTGATCCCTAGAATAGGTCATCATTATCACATTGGCAGGGGTCTGAGACCCTGCACTCTCGTCAATCAGCAGTTTCCAGTGGCTGCCACGCTCACCAGATCTCTGGTGAGCGCAGCAGCTCCCGGCAGCTTTCTAATTGACTTGAATGAGGCTGAGCTGCAAATAGGCCAGGTGACTGATCTACGATGACGTCACACTGCCCAGGAAAACGCCGCAGCGTTTTCGGAATGTCGGCCTCTTCTAACATCTGATCCGGGACCTCCGCTGATCTGATATTGATGACCTAATATAAATTCCCAGATAACCCTTTTAAAGGGGTTTACCATGATCTTGGACTTGTATCTGCAGTCATACATAAGTAGTACAGCAGATGAGGAGTCCACTATTTTTTATTTTCGTACAGTCCCCAGCTTCCCTACATTCAGCTCTCAAAGCTGCGCTGGAAAACAAGTCTTGCTTGCTGTGGCATGCACAGAAGTCCTGACAATGTATTTCAGTGCAGCTCCAAGTGCTGACAGTGAGGGAACAGGGGGCATTAGGATAATTAAAAAAAAAATGATCTAGACTCCTTATCTGCAGCACTACTCATGTAGTACTGCAGATGATACTGCAGATGTCGCGGTGACGGATTCTCTTTAAGGATGAGCCATCAATATGCTAATCTCAGGAAAGTGTTTCAAGTGGGGAAGTGATGCCATACATACAAATGAATATAGTGATCTCTGGGGGATAACTACAGTGCCTTGAAAAAGTATTCATACCCCTTGAAGTTTTCCACATTTTCATGTTACACCTACAAACATAAATGTATTTTATTAGGGTCTTATATGATAGACCAACACAAAGTAGCAAGTATGAGTGAAGTGAAAAAATGATACATGGTTTTCAAAATGTTTAACACCAAAAAATCTGAAAGATGTGGTGTGCATTTGTACTCAGCCACCGTTACTCTGATCCCCCCTTAATAAAATCCAGTGTGACCAATTGCCTTCAGAAGTCACCTACTTAGTAAATAGAGTCCACCTGTGTGTAATTTATTCTCAGTATAACTATAACTCCTCTGTAACGGCCTCAGAGGTTTGTTAGAGAATATTAGTGATCAAACAGCAACATGAAAATCAAGGAACACACCAGACAGGTCAGGGATACATTTGTGGAAAAGTGTAAAGCAGGGTTAGGTTATAAAAAAAATATCCAAAGCTCTGAACATCTCACGGAGCACTGTTCAATCCGTCACCCAGAAATAGAAGGCGTACGGCACAACTGCAAACCTACCAAGACATGGCCGTTTACCAGGGGCGTAGCTAACGGCTTATGGGCCCTGGTGCAAGAGTTCAGCTTGGGCCCCCCTTCCCTCAGTGCTTTGTGTGTCTTCTTATGCGGCACAAGGGTCTTTGGGCCCCCTCAGGCTCCTGGGCCCGGGAGCGACTGCTACCTCTGCACCCCCTATAGCTACGCCCATGCTTCAATGCAAGAACGCAAGAAGTATACACACAAGAAGTATACAAGAAGTATACACACCGTATATAGCCGGTGTATGGGTCAGTCCAGCATTATTGCACACCATGTGGTGTCTGAAGAATTTTTTCACTGCACATTTATCAAATTTACCGTATTTTTCGCCATATAAGACGCACTTTTTTCCCCCCAAAAGTGGGGGGAAAATGGCAGTGCGTCTTATATGGCGAATACTACCATTTTCCTATAGCTGAAGCCGATACATCGCACAGCCTGCGATGTATCAGCATGGAAGGAGGAGGGGGCGGAGCCTGGCAACACGCGGCGGGCGGCCCGCCGCTCACAGCATGACTGCTTGTATAACATTTAAAATCTTTAATTATGTCCCCTTATTTCCTAAAAGCCTAGGACAGTAGCGCTCTGCTAACCTGCTATAACGATCCTCTAGCAGGCAGAGCGGTGCGGCGGCAGGCTGGTGTGTAACGTCCTCACTGACGTCATCTGCCTGCTCCTTTCACTTTATGAATGAAGCAGGAGGAGCAGGCAGATGAATGTTTTTTTTCTTATTTTTTTTCTTATTTTTCTCCTCAAAAACCCAGGTGCGTCTTATAGGCCGGTGCGTCTTATAGGGCGAAAAATACGGTATTTCGCCCTGATATTAATTGCTAATATATTTACAAATTAAAATCAGGGCAAAATTTGATAGATGTGCAGTTAAAAAATTCATCAGACAGCACATGGTGTGCAATAATGCTGGACTGACCCATACACCGGCTATATACGGACGGACCGGTAATATTGTATATAGCTGGTGTATGGGTCAGTCCAGCATTATTGCACACAAGGCTCACAGTCACTGCCTGCCCCAGGGCCAGTGCCCCTGCCTGGCGCAGGCGCACACACTGCCTGCCTGCGGCCTGCCCCTGGCATACACACAGTGTCATTAAGTGCCCAGCCAGTCAGCAACAGACAGTCCCACTCCCATCATGCTGGGGGCCTGGGGCGCTGCCTGCAGCCTGCCACAGTGGCACCCACACTTGCTTGCAGTGCTCCTCCTGGCTCACAGTCACAGCAGTCACTGCCTGGCCTGCCCCAGGGGCCAGTGCCCCTGCCTGGTGCAGGCCCACACACTGCCTGCCTGCGGCCTGCCCCCTGGGCCTGGCACACACACACAGTGAGTAGTGCCCACTTGCCCACCACTGCCCAGCCAGTCAGCCACAGTCCACAGAGTCTAGTCCCAGACCGAGTCCCACTCCATGATCCCATTCCCCATCCTATCACGCTGGGGGCTAGGCGCTGCGCTGCCTGCGCCTGCCCCGGCCAGCCTAACACTCACTCACCTCGCGGCTGCGCCGCGCGCCGCGCGCCACCGCACTGCCGCCTGCTTCTGAGTTCTGAGAGTCTGGGAGCCGGAGATGCGCCGAAACCACGCCTCCTCAGACCTCACTCTGTCACTCACTCTCTGCTTCCGCCCCCTCTGGCACGTGAGCCGCCCACAGCCTGCGCTGCGCCCTATTAGAGTTAGTACTCTGTAGTGGCCTGGATTTTGATGGAGGAGGCGGTGGGGGGCCCCTGTGCCCCCCTGACTCAGGGGCCCGGTCGCAATTGCGACCGCTGCGACCCCTGTAGCTACGCCACTGCCGTTTACCTAAACTGACATCCTAGGCAAGGAGAGGACTAGAGAAGCAGCCAAGAGGCCCACAGTCACTCTGGAGGAGCTGTAGAGAATCTGTCCACAGGACAACTATTAGTTGTGTACTCCACAAATCTGACCTTTATGCAAGAGTGGTAAGAAGAAAGCCATTTTTGAAAGCAAGCCATAAGAAGTCTCGTTTGTACAGTAGTTTGCCACAAGCCATGTAGGGGACACAGCAAACGTGGAAGAAGGTGCTCTTGTCAGATGAGACCAAAGTTGAACTTTTTGGCTTAAATGCAAAACACTATGTGTGGCAGAAAACTAACACTGCACATCACCCTGAACACACCATCCCCACCGTGAGACATAGTGGTGGCAGCATCATGTTGCAGGGATTCTTTTCTCCAGCATGGAAAGGGAAGCTGGTCTGGGAAGATGGGGAGAGGGATGGAGCTAAATACAGTGCAATCCTGGAGGAAAACCTGGTAGAGGCTGCAACAGACTTGAGACTGGGGTGGAGGTTCACCTTCCAGCAGAACAATTACTCTAAACATACAGCCAGAGCTACAATGGAATGGTTTAGATCAAAGCATATTCATGTGTTAGAATGACCCAGTCACAGTCCAGACCTAAATACCATTGAGAATCTGAATTGCTGTTCACAGGCGCTCTCCATCCAATCTGACTGAGATTAAGCTATTTTGCAAAGAGGAATTGTCAAAAATGTCAGCCTCTAGATGTGCAAAGAGACATACCCCTAAGACTTGCAGTTGTAATTGCAGCGAAAGGTGGTCCTAAAAAGTATTGACTCAGGGGGGGCTGAATACAAATGCACGCCACACTTTCCGAATTATTATTTATTCAAAATTTTGAAAACCGTGTATGATTTTCTTTTCACTTCACACATACTGTACTTGCTTCTTTGTGTTGGTCTATCACATAAAATCCCAATAAAATACATTTAAAGGGTTATCCGAGACTAGCAAATGTCCCCCCATATGCTGGGCCCCTCACACTGAATATACTTACCTTGACCCCCGCTCCCTGTGCCGCCCCTGGTCCCGCAAACCGCCACTGCAGCTTCTTCCCGTGCGCCAATGAAAACATCTGGTGTCGGGAGGGGGGGATGCGGTCGCAGCAAATGGCAGGTGGTGACGGGGATGAACCTCCCTAGCATCGCGTGTGACACTAGGAAGGCTCGTCCCCGTCACCCCCTGCCATTTTTTGGCAGCACTGTGTGGGCGGAACTTATGCAGATCCCCGGGCTGCAGGGTCCTCCCACACAGGCCGACAGCGTGATCTGTGCCTGCAGGCTGAATGGTGGAGTGGGGAGAAGTCTTACTGCTTCACCATTCAGAGCATCGCCGGCCTGAAGGAGGGGAGGAGCGTGGGGAGCGGTTGTGAGGGACAGGACATCAGCTCCCTGCACTCCAACAATGAGCGCTTCCATCTGTATTGATGGAAGCGCTCATTGCTTCTGGACTCTAGCACCCCCTGAGAGCCGGCACCCGGGCAGACCGCAATCCCCCCCCCCCCTTAGCACGCCACTGGAGCCAGGGAAGTAGATTCAGTGTGAGGGGCCCAGCATATGGGGGGGCATTTGTTAGTCTCATATAACCCCTTTAAGTTTTTGAGTGTAATGTGAACAATGTGGAAAAGTTCCTACCGCTGTACCCAGCTAGCTCTGGCTCTCGTATAGAAATTAATGGAGCAGAGGCGTGCATTTCCGATCAGCTGCTCCGTCTATTTCAGGGGTCACATCACCAGAATGGCGGGAAAATGTCTACCCTTTTATCCCCTTGTTCCAAATCAGGTGGGCAACGCAGCCCCTCTTCACAACAACATCCACACGCTGGCCTCCGAAGCCAATTACACTGTCTTCCCCTGTCAATGATGGTGGCTGGCGCCGACACGCCCCATATAGAGGAGGCCAGTCCCCTACCCTTGGCGACTGAGCCCCAAATGGGGAATTTATTGGCTTCCATTAAAATCCAGACATCAAAAGGTAGAAAAAATTGCTGTGACGCGTTTCGGGCTATGTCATTTCTAGCCATTCATCAAGACATACAAAAATACTTAAAACCAAAGTTTATATACACTTTTGTGACACTCCCACCTGATTGAGTAATCATCCCCACCAGAGACACACACCAGCCGGTAAGTGAAACTTCGGGAGGGGAGGAGACTTCAACCCGGCGAAGTAGAGGCATGACACACAACAAAGGATTTTATTTATATTGTAAGGTTAAATCATGCTTTTTATTTATTCTATTTGGTATACATGTTCCTAAATTAAACATCCAGTAGGTTTACCTACTGAAAAGTTTCTGTCTGCGATCTCCACCCCTAATAGGCATCGACACTCTCTCGATACCTTGCACAGAAAACGCAGAGACATCCCCTTTGTGAATGGACGCAAAATGAAAAGTCGCCGCCGAAACATTGCGCGTTAGAAAATGCGGGTAGTCACTCAAATGTGTATTCTAACTTTGAGTTGATTCGTAGTGCATCCCACATATTGTAGCTCGGATGTTTGACAGGTAATAATGTAGACAACATACTCAGTGTTACAATTCATATACTGTCGTATTTCGTGCGTACTACCATTAAACGAGGGGACAACAATTTTACTCACTGACATATATTGACAACAAATGCACCTTTTATTCCCACATTTATAACTCCCCTTCGTTCTAAGCCAAATAGGTGGACAGGGGAAATTATCAAGAAATAAACTGGGGCTGACCTTCTGCCCAATAGTCGGCGCTTTTTTCGCTAAAAATCGAACACCTACATCGGTGACATCTCTCCAGTCCCTGTCATAACCAATGATTGGGAAGTGTTTGCGTATAACGTTACCAATCAGAGGGTGTTATTTGCTATAGTTGGTGACAAACGCCACCGGTTCACTTAAAGCCGTGGCTTCCGATCATTATATTTTCTTTTTTTTATTATTTTTAATCTATTTTCATTTAAGTTCCTATCATCCATAATTAGGGGAAAAAGAAGGGAATCCCTATCTTTGTGTCTCGCAAATTCTTCAGCTTTCTGGATGATCCCCAATGAGTATCCCCTAGTCCGCAATCTAGCTGTAATATCAGAAGCTTCTTTAGAGAAAAGGTCAGGAATAGGACAATTCCGTTGCGCTCTTAACATGTAATAATAAATAAATAAAAAGCATGATTTAACCTTACAATAAAATAAAATTCTTTGTTGCGTGTCATGCCTCTACTTCGCCAGGTTGAAGTCTCCTCCCCTCCCGAAGTTTCACTTACCGGCTGGTGGGTGTCTCCGGTGGGGATGATTACTCAATCAGGTGGGAGTGTCACAAAAGTGTATATAAACTTTGGTTTTAATTATTTTTGTATGTCTTGATGAAGGGCTAGAAATGACATAGCCCGAAACGCGTCACAGCAATTTTTTCTACCTTTTGATGTCTGGATTTAAAGTCGACTGCTTATGGAGCTGGATTTTACTTGTTAGTTTGGATTTTGTATCTGACCACGTCCAGGTCTGTTTGTTCCGTGACTCCGTTGAAAGGTGCAGATGAGAGCTGCAGTGATTTCTAAATACCTACAGTAATTGAACTTCAATAAGGTATTCAGGATGAGGCGCAGGCTACCGCAAGCTCCGTTCTGGATTCGCCACAACAGCAGTCGCCCAAGTTGCACATTGCAGTAAAACAGACGTAACGTTCCCCTCTCCCACCTGCCTTACACATGTACAGTCACATACTGTACTATAGCGGTTATGCTTTACGTGAACTTTGGAAGACGCAGAATTACACTGATGAAGCTTTCGCTGTCATTAATAGCATTAAGCACTGAATAGAAACCATTTCTTTGCTTTCGCTGGGTCCGTAGTGCGACAGATGTCACTGAAGGCCGTTCAGCCGTCCTATACATCAGCAGCACTTGTGTCTCCGGCAATCGCTTTTGTCCTCCGCTGTCTGCAAATATTTGTTTTCTGGGGCTGATGTACGGCGTGCTGAGAGTGCAACTCGTGTATTGATCCGAACTCTATGTACAAAGCAATAAAGCTCAAAATATCTAGACAAGTCTTTGGATAACGTGCGTTGCAGTCCAGTCTCAAAAAGCTTCCCGCAGCTGTTATGTAACCCTTTCTTATATACATCCACCTGTATATTACATGCTGGTGTGAAAAGTCTTCATGCACATGACCGTATGTATTTTGTGGTCCACAAAAACGCATCATACGCATGCAAAAAGCACATGGATCGTCCGCATCCGTATTTCCTTTGCGTCAGGGCTCATGCACATGAACTTGTGCTGGCCGGGCCCGTGCTGCGGACCGCAAATAGCGGTGCACAGTGCACAGGCACCAACTGTAGGACCACCGTATGCGGACGCAGGACCCATTCACTTGAATGGGGTCTGCGATCTGCATCCGACGGTCTACACCGCCAAAAAGCAGTGCATGTGCAACGAGTGCCTCCCTAGAGCCCTCTGTATAACGCGTCCCAGGTGTAGGATGGCCGAGTGGTGTAATGGTGCGGCCCAAATGTCTCTTATTGTGTGTCACGGTGCTCCTACCTGGATACCGCTGGACCCCAGGCTTTGACTCCCATGCAATAATTAGGGGGAATAATTGAGGGATAAAAGAATAACTTGAGTCCAGACCTTGTATCTAGTTGAACAGCAGCTTTACTTGAATAAACGTTCATCAGAAACAGTCTTAAAGCTTTGTCTTGGTTCCAGCAGGCTTTAGCATTAACATGGCAGGCGAACTCCACTCTGCTATACCTGTTTCTCTCTGACTCTGCTGTACTGACAGGCTGGCTGTATAACTCTGCTTCTTTTGTACGCTGCAGTTCACTTTGTAGTCTGACTCTAGGTTATGCCAGGGAACTTTCCTCCTGGCTCCTGAGGCTTAAAGCTTTGGCCTCCATGGCCGGCAGAGCTTAAGGTGCTCTGGCCGGCGTGGGCACGTCTAGCAGAGCACACCTGTCCCCTAGCTGGGGGTAAACTACACTGATTAGAACTTCTGCTCCACCGTTCCTACAGGAAACAGGACTTGTCTACCTCTCTCCAGAGGGGGGTTAGAATGGAATGGTAAGTTCCATTTGAAGTAATTACAGCTCTGCCTTGTTTGCAGCCACCTGCTGGTGAACCAGGCACATTACATGTTATAAACAGTTACAACATTATTATAGATGCACATTGTGGTGAACCTGGAACAGAATACATAGATGAAATTGTGTTAGCCCAGGGGTGGTCAACCTTTTCTGGTTGGGGCCACATTGTCAGCCTGAACCAATTTCAAGAGCCGAAAATAAAACTTAGAGGGGTATTACAAACTGAAATATTATTTTTATGGCATATTGAACATACAGTATCTATTATAAATGTCTAGTTACACTTCTAGGACTCCCATCTAATGGGAGAATACATGAAAGATACATGTGAGCAACCACAAGTCAAAGACAAACATGTCTGTTACCAGATGGTTGGGGCCGCACAGAATGGTATTGAGGGCCGCAGGTTGTACACCCCTGTGTTAGACCAATAAAGACAGTAGCAGGGTGCATGAGTGGTAACACCACTGGGGTGTTACACATGGGCTACTTTTTGGGGTGCGGAGGCACGGACAGAAACCCCATGCCACCATTCCGCACCGCACCTGCCAGTGAATCTCTGATGCGGTGCACAAAAACGGCGGGTGCCTGTATATTGCGGATCCGCTGTTTGGGGGCTGCAATACAGGCACGGTCGGGCAATGGCTGTGTGAATACGCCCTTAAAGACAGAACATGTCCCATTCTTGGCCACAAAATGGGTCCACAAAACCCCAAAAATGGAAGCAACACGGACGTCATCGGTATTTCGCAGATCTGGACTGCAAAACACATACGGTTGTGTGCACGAGGCCTGAAGCTGACAGCTATTCCTCCCAGCTCCCCCATACACACACATGACCAATTGTGCAGGTGCTCTCGATAGGGAAGTGAGGGCCAATGATTGGGAACTGGAAAGACTTGTTTTGCGGGTGATCACTTCTTTCATGCAGCACAAAAATAAAGTCATCTGTTGGCGGCAGGTTGTCCTTTGTGAACAGCGACGTGTTGCCAACCATATGGAAAGTGAATGGGAGAATGAATGATTGTAAAGATCAGCTGTTCCCCATTCAGTTTGCATTGGGTCAAGTAAAAACGAGGGGTGATCTGCTTGTATATAGTCCACTAGCACTAAAAGTGCCCTGTGTAAAGCCTCATTCACACATCAGTGTTTTCCACGGACAGCACACGTTCCCATTCATTGTAATGTGTGTATTCAGACATCTGTGTTTTAGCACGGTCCGTGGGTCGGTGTTTTTAGCACGGATGCATGCTCTATTTTGTCTGTGTTCACGGATCCATCACGTCCATTATAGTCTATGGGTCAGCGAAAACCATGGATACAAGGATGCCATCCGTGTTGCATCTGTGTTTTACGGATCATTAGGAAGAGATGCTTTAAAAATTATTTTTCAGCTGTTCAGTGTCAGTGAAACAGGAATGCAACACGGACAGCAAAAAACGGACACACAGACCCAACAAGGATCCTTCACAGACAGCTTCGCAGATGCATCACTGACCACCTGCTCACGGATTTGAGTACGGACACGGACCTGTGAATGAGGCTTAAGAGGACACTAAATCACTGCCAGACATGGCTGAGCTCCTCTGAATACAAAAGGATAAGGTGCTGATTGCTGAATTACAGGAAAGAGTTTTCTGTGGGTGATCTCCTAAGTATAACCTCTACATTATATCACACCGTATGGTCCTATATAACTACAGTCTTACATGGTATGACCCTATGTATGATCTCTACATTATATTACACTGTACGATCACTATGTATGATCTCCACATTATGTTACACTGTACGATCCTATGTATGATCTCCACATTATATTACACTGTACGACCCTATGTATGATCTCCACATTATGTTACACTGTACGACCCTATGTATGATCTCCACATTATATTACACTGTACGATCCTATGTATGATCTCTACATTATATTACACTGTACGACACTATGTATGATCTCCACATTATATTACACTGTACGACCCTATGTATGATCTCCACATTATATTACACTGTACGACCCTATGTATGATCTCCACATTATATTACACTGTACGACATTATGTATGATCTCCACATTATATTACACTGTACGACCCTATGTATGATCTCCACATTATATTACACTGTACGATCCTATGTATGATCTCCACATTATATTACACTATACAACCCTATGTATGATCTCTACATTATATTACACTGTACGACCCTATGTATGATCTCCACATTATATTACACTGTACGATCCTATGTATGATCTCCAATTTATATTACACTGTAAGACCCTATGTATGATCTCCACATTATATTACACTGTACGATCCTATGTATGATCTCTACATTATATTACACTGTACGACCCTATGTATGATCTCCACATTATATTACACTGTACGACCCTATGTATGATCTTCACATCATATTACACTGTACGACCCCATGTATGATCTCCACATTATATTACACTGTAAGACCCTATGTATGATCTCCACATTATATTACACTGCACGAACCTATGTATGATCTCAACATTATATTACACTGGACGACCCTATGTATGATCTCCACATTATATTACACTTTACGACCCTATGTATGATCTCTACATTACATTACACTGTACGATCCTATGTATGATCTCCACATTATATTACACTGTACGATCCTATGTATACTCTCCACATTATATTACACTGTACGATCCTATGTATGATCTCTACATTATATTACACTGTACGACCCTATGTATGATCTCAACATTATATTACACTGGATGATCCTATGTATGATCTCTACATTATATTACACTGTACGATCCTATGTATGATCTCTACATTATATTACACTGTACGACCCTATGTATGATCTCTACATTATATTACACTGTACGACCCTATGTATGATCTCTACATTATATTACACTATACGACCCTATGTATGATCTCTACATTATATTACACTGTACGATCCTATGTATGATCTCCACATTATATTACACTGTACGACCCTATGTATGATCTCTACATTATATTACACTGTACGATCCTATTTATGATCTCTACATTATATTACACTGGATGATCCTATGTATGATCCCTACATTATATTACACTGTACGACCCTATGTATGATCTCTACATTATATTAAACTGTACGACCCTATGTATGATCTCCACATTATATTACACTGTACAATCCTATGTATGATCTCTACATTATATTACACAGTACGACCCTATGTATGATCTCTACATTATATTACACTGTACGATCCTATGTATGATCTCTACATTATATTACACTGTACGACCCTATGTATGATCTCTACATTATATTACACTGTACGACCCTATGTATGATCTCTACATTATATTACACTGTACGACCCTATGTATGATCTCTACATTATATTACACTGTACGATCCTATGTATGATCTCCACATTATATTACACTGTACGACCCTATGTATGATCTCCACATTATATTACACTGTACGATCCTATGTATGATCTCTACATTATATTACACTGTACGATCCTATGTATGATCTCTACATTATATTACACTGTACGACCCTATGTATGATCTCTACATTACATTACACTGTACGACCCTATGTATGATCTCTACATTATATTACACTGTACGACCCTATGTATGATCTCCACATTATATTACACTGTACGATCCTATGTATGATCTCCACATTATGTTACACTGTACGACCCTATGTATGATCTCCACATTATATTACACTGTACGACACTATGTATGATCTCCACATTATATTACACTGTACGATCCTATGTATGATCTCCACATTATATTACACTGTACGACCCTATGTATGATCTCCACATTATATTACACTGTACGATCCTATGTATGATCTCCACATTATATTACACTGTACGATCCTATGTATGATCTCTACATTATATTACACTGTACGATCCTATGTATGATCTCTACATTATATTACACTGTACGACCCTATGTATGATCTCCACATTATATTACACTGTACGATCCTATGTATGATCTCCACATTATATTACACTGTACGATCCTATGTATGATCTCTACATTATATTACACTGTACGATCCTATGTATGATCTCTACATTATATTACACTGTACGACCCTATGTATGATCTCCACATTATATTACACTGTACGATCCTATGTATGATCTCTACATTATATTACACTGTACGATCCTATGTATGATCTCTACATTATATTACACTGTACGATCCTATGTATGATCTCCACATTATATTACACTGTACGATCCTATGTATGATCTCTACATTATATTACACTGTACGACCCTATGTATGATCTCCACATTATATTACACTGTACGATCCTATGTATGATCTCTACATTATATTACACTGTACGATCCTATGTATGATCTCCACATTATATTACACTGTACGATCCTATGTATGATCTCTA
Organism: Bufotes viridis; assembly: GCA_033119425.1. Classification (NCBI taxonomy): domain Eukaryota; kingdom Metazoa; phylum Chordata; class Amphibia; order Anura; family Bufonidae; genus Bufotes; species Bufotes viridis. The sequence goes on from CM065592.1 coordinate 71,130,714, forward strand.
CATTATATTACACTGTACGATCCTATGTATGATCTCCACATTATATTACACTGTACGATCCTATGTATGATCTCTACATTATATTACACTGTACGACCCTATGTATGATCTCCACATTATATTACACTGTACGATCCTATGTATGATCTCCACATTATATTACACTGTACGATCCTATGTATGATCTCTACATTATATTACACTGTACGATCCTATGTATGATCTCCACATTATATTACACTGTACGACCCTATGTATGATCTCTACATTATATTACACTGTACGACCCTATGTATGATCTCAACATTATATTACACTGTACGATCCTATGTATGATCTCCACATTATATTACACTGTACGATCCTATGTATGATCTCTACATTATATTACACTGTACGATCCTATGTATGATCTCTACATTATATTACACTGTACGACCCTATGTATGATCTCCACATTATATTACACTGTACGATCCTATGTATGATCTCCACATTATATTACACTGTACGATCCTATGTATGATCTCTACATTATATTACACTGTACGACCCTATGTATGATCTCTACATTATATTACACTGTACGACCCTATGTATGATCTCCACATTATATTACACTGTACGACCCTATGTATGATCTCTACATTATATTACACTGTACGATCCTATGTATGATCTCTACATTATATTACACTGTACGATCCTATGTATGATCTCTACATTATATTACACTGTACGATCCTATGTATGATCTCTACATTATATTACACTGTACGATCCTATGTATGATCTCTACATTATATTACACTGTACGATCCTATGTATGATCTCTACATTATATTACACTGTACGATCCTATGTATGATCTCTACATTATATTACACTGTACGATCCTATGTATGATCTCTACATTATATTACACTGTACGATCCTATGTATGATCTCCACATTATATTACACTGTACGATCCTATGTATGATCTCTACATTATATTACACTGTACGATCCTATGTATGATCTCCACATTATATTACACTGTACGATCCTATGTATGATCTCTACATTATATTACACTGTACGATCCTATGTATGATCTCCACATTATATTACACTGTACGACCCTATGTATGATCTCTACATTATATTACACTGTACGACCCTATGTATGATCTCCACATTATATTACACTGTACGATCCTATGTATGATCTCTACATTATATTACACTGTACGACCCTATGTATGATCTCTACATTATATTACACTGTACGATCCTATGTATGATCTCTACATTATATTACACTGTACGACCCTATGTATGATCTCAACATTATATTACACTGTACGATCCTATGTATGATCTCCACATTATATTACACTGTACGATCCTATGTATGATCTCTACATTATATTACACTGTACGATCCTATGTATGATCTCCACATTATATTACACTGTATGATCCTATGTATGATCTCTACATTATATTACACTGTACGATCCTATGTATGATCTCTACATTATATTACACTGTACGATCCTATTTATGATCTCTATATTATATTACACTGTACGATCCTATGTATGATCTCTACATTATATTACACTGTACGACCCTATGTATGATCTCTACATTATATTACACTATACGATCCTATGTATGATCTACACATTATATTACACTGTACGATCCTATTTATGATCTCTACATTATATTACACTGTACGATCCTATGTATGATCTCTACATTATATTACACTGTACGACCCTATGTATGATCTCCACATTATATTACACTGTACGACCCTATGTATGATCTCCACATTATATTGCACTGCACGAACCTATGTATGATCTCAACATTATATTACACTGGATGATCCTATGTGTGATCTCTACATTATATTACACTGTACGATCCTATGTATGATCTCTACATTATATTACACTGTACGATCCTATGTATGATCTCTACATTATATTACACTGTACGATCCTATGTATGATCTCTACATTATATTACACTGTACGATCCTATGTATGATCTCTACATTATATTACACTGTACGATCCTATGTATGATCTCAACATTATATTACACTGTACGATCCTATGTATGATCTCCACATTATATTACACTGTACGACCCCATGTATGATCTCCACATTATATTACACTGTACGATCCTATGTATACTCTCCACATTATATTACACTGTACGATCCTATGTATGATCTCTACATTATATTACACTGTACGACCCTATGTATGATCTCTACATTATATTACACTGTACGATCCTATGTATGATCTCTACATTATATTACACTATACGATCCTATGTATGATCTCTACATTATATTACACTGTACGACCCTATATATACTCTCCACATTATATTGCACTGTACGACCTTATGTATGATCTCCACATTATATTACACTGTACGACCCTATGTATGATCTCACATTATATTACACTGTACGACCACTATGTATGATCTCCAACATTAAATCACACTGTACGACACAATGTATGATCTCTACATTATATTACACTGTACGACCCTATGTATGATCTCAACATTATATTACACTGTGCGATCCTATGTATACTCTCCACATTATATTACACAGTACGACTCTATGTATGATCTCAACATTATATTACACTGGATGATCCTATGTATGATCTCTACATTATATTACACTGTACGATCCTATGTATGATCTCTACATTATATTACACTGTACGATCCTATGTATGATCTCTACATTATATTACACTGTATGATCCTATGTATGATCTCCACATTATATTACACTGTACGATCATATGCATAATCTCTACATTATATTACACTGTACGACCCTATGTATGATCTCAACATTATATTACACTGGACGACCCCATGTATGATCTCCACTTTATATTACACTGTACGATCCTATGTATGATTGTATGATCTCTACATTATATTATACTGTACGATCCTATGTATGATCTCTACAGTATATTACACTGTACGATCCTATGCATAATCTCTACATTATATTACGCTGTACGATCCTTTGCATAATCTCTACATTATATTACACTGTACGACCCTATGTATGATCTCTACATTATATTTCACAGTACGAACCTATGTATGACCTCCACATTATATTACACTGTACGACCCTATGTATGATCTCTACATTATATTACACTGTACGACCCTATGTATGATCTCAACATTAAATTACACTGTACGATCCTATGTATGATCTCTACATTATATTACACTGTACGACACTATGTATGATCTCTACATTATATTACACTGTACGACACTATGTATGATCTCCACATTATATTACACTGTACGATCATATGTATGATCTTCACATCATATTACACTGTACGACCCCATGTATGATCTCCACATTATATTACACTGTACGACCCTATGTATGACCTCCACATTATATTACACTGTACGACCCTATGTATGATCTCTACATTATATTACACTGTACGACCCTATGTATACTCTCCACATTATATTACACAGTACGATCCTATGTATGATCTCTACATTATATTACACGTACGACACTATGTATGATCTCTACATTATATTACACTGTACGACACTATGTATGATCTCTACATTATATTACACTGTACGACACTATGTATGATCTCCACATTATATTACACTGTACGATCATATGTATGATCTTCACATCATATTACACTGTACGACCCCATGTATGATCTCCACATTATATTACACTGTACGACCCTATGTATGATCTCCACATTATATTACACTGTACGACCCTATGTATGATCTCCACATTATATTATACTGTACGACCCTATGTATGATCTCAACATTATATTAAACTGTACGATCCTATGTATACTCTCCACATTATATTACACAGTACGATCCTATGTATGATCTCAACATTATATTACACTGGATGATCCTATGTATGATCTCTACATTATATTACACTGTACGATCCTATGTATGATCTCTACATTATATTACACTGGATGATCCTATGTATGATCTCCACATTATATTACACTGTACGATCCTATGTATGATCTCCACATTATATTACACTGTACGACCCTATGTATGATCTCTACATTATATTACACTGTACGATCCTATATATGATCTCTACATTATATTACACTGTACGATCCTATGTATGATCTCTACATTATATTACACTGTACGACCCTATGTATAATCTCAACATTATATTACACTGGACGACCGTATGTATGATCTCAACATTATATTACACTGTACGATCCTATGTATGATCTTCACATCATATTACACTGTACGACCCTATGTATGATCTCCACATTATATTGCACTGTACAACCCTATGTATGATCTCAACATTATATTACACTGGATGATCCTATGTATGATCTCTACATTATATTACACTGTACGATCCTATGTATGATCTCCACATTATATTACACTGTACGACCCTATGTATGATCTCTACATTATTTTACACTGTACGATCCTATGTATGATCTCTACATTATATTACACTGTACGACCCTATGTATGATCTCTACATTATTTTACACTGGATGATCCTATGTATGATCTCTACATTATATTACACTGTACGACCCTATGTATGATCTCCACATTATATTACACTGTACGACCCCATGTATGATCTCCACTTTATATTACACTGTACGATCCTATGTATGATCTCTACATTATATTACACTGTACGACCCTATGTATGATCTCAACATTATATTACACTGGATGATCCTATGTATGATCTCCACATTATATTACACTGTACGATCATATGCATAATCTCTACATTATATTACACTGTACGACCCTATGTATGATCTCAACATTATATTACACTGGACGACCCCATGTATGATCTCCACTTTATATTACACTGTACGACCCTATGTATGATCTCAACATTATATTACACTGGATGATCCTATGTATGATTGTATGATCTCTACATTATATTATACTGTACGATCCTATGTATGATCTCTACAGTATATTACACTGTACGATCCAATGCATAATCTCTACATTATATTACGCTGTACGATCCTTTGCATAATCTCTACATTATATTACACTGTACGACCCTATGTATGATCTCTACATTATATTTCACTGTACGAACCTATGTATGACCTCCACATTATATTACACTGTACGACCCTATGTATGATCTCTACATTATATTACACTGTACGACCCTATGTATGATCTCAACATTAAATTACACTGTACGATCCTATGTATACTCTCCACATTATATTACACAGTACGATCCTATGTATGATCTCTACATTATATTACACTGTACGACACTATGTATGATCTCCACATTATATCACACTGTACGACACTATGTATGATCTCTACATTATATTACACTGTACGACACTATGTATGATCTCCACATTATATTACACTGTACGATCATATGTATGATCTTCACATCATATTACACTGTACGACCCTATGTACTGATCTCCACATTATATTACACTGTACGATCCTATGTATGATCTCTACATTATATTACACTGTACGACCCTATGTATGATCTCAACATTATATTACACTGTACGATCCTATGTATGCTCTCACATTATATTACACTGTACGACCCTATGTATGATCTCAACATTATATTACACTGTATGATCCTATGTATGATCTCTACATTATATTACACTGTACGATCCTATGTATGATCTCTACATTATATTACACTGTATGATCCTATGTATGATCTCCACATTATATTACACTGTACGATCCTATGTATGATCTCCACATTATATTACACTGTACGATCCTATGTATGATCTCTACATTATATTACACTGTACGATCCTATGTATGATCTCTACATTATATTACACTGTACGACCCTATGTATGATCTCAACATTATATTACACTGTACGACCCTATGTATGATCTCTACATTATATTACACTGTACGATCCTATGTATGATCTCCACATTATATTACACTGTACGACCCTATGTATGATCTCTACATTATATTACACTGTACGACCCTATGTATGATCTCCACATTATATTACACTGTATGATCCTATGTATGATCTCTACATTATATTACACTGTACGATCCTATGTATGATCTCCACATTATATTACACTGTACGACCCTATGTATGATCTCTACATTATATTACACTGTACGATCCTATGTATGATCTCTACATTATATTACACTGTACGATCCTATGTATGATCTCTACATTATATTACACTGTACGATCCTATGTATGATCTCACATTATATTACACTGTACGATCCTATGTATGATCTCTACATTATATTACACTGTACGATCCTATGTATGATCTCTACATTATATTACACTGTACGATCCTATGTATGATCTCTACATTATATTACACTGTACGATCCTATGTATGATCTCCACATTATATTACACTGTACGATCCTATGTATGATCTCTACATTATATTACACTGTACGATCCTATGTATGATCTCTACATTATATTACACTGTACGATCCTATGTATGATCTCTACATTATATTACACTGTACGATCCTATGTATGATCTCTACATTATATTACACTGTACGATCCTATGTATGATCTCTACATTATATTACACTGTACGATCCTATGTATGATCTCTACATTATATTACACTGTACGATCCTATGTATGATCTCCACATTATATTACACTGTACGATCCTATGTATGATCTCTACATTATATTACACTGTACGACCCTATGTATGATCTCTACATTATATTACACTGTACGATCCTATGTATGATCTCCACATTATATTACACTGTACGATCCTATGTATGATCTCTACATTATATTACACTGTACGACCCTATGTATGATCTCTACATTATATTACACTGTACGATCCTATGTATGATCTCCACATTATATTACACTGTACGATCCTATGTATGATCTCTACATTATATTACACTGTACGATCCTATGTATGATCTCTACATTATATTACACTGTACGATCCTATGTATGATCTCTACATTATATTACACTGTACGATCCTATGTATGATCTCCACATTATATTACACTGTACGACCCTATGTATGATCTCTACATTATATTACACTGTACGACCCTATGTATGATCTCTACATTATATTACACTGTACGATCCTATGTATGATCTCACATTATATTACACTGTACGATCCTATGTATGATCTCTACATTATATTACACTGTACGATCCTATGTATGATCTCTACATTATATTACACTGTACGATCCTATGTATGATCTCTACATTATATTACACTGTACGACCCTATGTATGATCTCTACATTATATTACACTGTACGATCCTATGTATGATCTCCACATTATATTACACTGTACGATCCTATGTATGATCTCCACATTATATTACACTGTACGATCCTATGTATGATCTCTACATTATATTACACTGTCATCCATCATATGTATGATCTCCACATTATATTACACTGTACGATCCTATGTATGATCTCCACATTATATTACACTGTACGACCCTATGTATGATCTCTACATTATATTACACTGTACGATCCTATGTATGATCTCCACATTATATTACACTGTACGATCCTATGTATGATCTCTACATTATATTACACTGTACGACCCTATGTATGATCTCTACATTATATTACACTGTACGATCCTATGTATGATCTCCACATTATATTACACTGTACGATCCTATGTATGATCTCTACATTATATTACACTGTACGATCCTATGTATGATCTCTACATTATATTACACTGTACGATCCTATGTATGATCTCTACATTATATTACACTGTACGATCCTATGTATGATCTCTACATTATATTACACTGTACGATCCTATGTATGATCTCTACATTATATTACACTGTACGATCCTATGTATGATCTCTACATTATATTACACTGTACGACCCTATGTATGATCTCCACATTATATTACACTGTACGATCCTATGTATGATCTCTACATTATATTACACTGTACGACCCTATGTATGATCTCCACATTATATTACACTGTACGATCCTATGTATGATGTCTACATTATATTACACTGTACGATCCTATGTATGATCTCCACATTATATTACACTGTACGACCCTATGTATGATCTCTACATTATATTACACTGTACGACCCTATGTATGATCTCCACATTATATTACACTGTACGATCCTATGTATGATCTCCACATTATATTACACTGTACGATCCTATGTATGATCTCTACATTATATTACACTGTACGATCCTATGTATGATCTCTACATTATATTACACTGTACGATCCTATGTATGATCTCCACATTATATTACACTGTACGATCCTATGTATGATCTCTACATTATATTACACTGTACGATCCTATGTATGATCTCCACATTATATTGCGCTGTACGACCCTACGTATGATCTCTACATTATATTACACTGTACGACCATATGTATGATCTCCACATTATATTACACTGGACGACCCTATGTATGATCTCAACATTATATTACACTGGACGACCCTATGTATGATCTCCACATTATATTACACTATACGATCCTATGTATGATCTACACATTATATTACACTGTACGATCCTATGTATGATCTCCTACATTATATTACACTGTACGACCCCATGGATGATCTCCACATTATATTACACTGTACGATCCTATGTATACTCTCCACATTATATTACACTGTACGACCCTATGTATGATCTCTACATTATATTACACAGTACGATCCTATGTATGATCTCAACATTATATTACACTGGATGATCCTGTGTGTGATCTCTACATTATATTACACTGTACGATCCTATGTATGATCTCTACATTATATTACACTGTACGACCCTAGGTATGATCTCCACATTATATTACACTGTACGATCCTATGTATGATCTCTACATTATATTACACTGTATGACCCTATGTATGATCTCCACATTATATTACACTGTACGATCCTATGTTTACTCTCCACATTATATTACACTGTACGACCCTATGTATGATCTCAACATTATATTACACTGTACGACCCTATGTATGATCTCAACATTATATTACACTGTACGATCCTATGTATACTCTCCACATTATATTACACAGTACGATCCTATGTATGATCTCCACATTATATTGCACTGTACGACCCTATGTATGATCTCAACATTTTATTACACTGGATGATCCTATGTATGATCTCTACATTATATTACACTGTACGATCCTATGTATGATCTCTACATTATATTACACTGGATGATCCTATGTATGATCTCCACATTATATTACACTGTAAGATCCTATGCATAATCTCTACACTATATTACACTGTACGACCCTAGGTATGATCTCCACATTATAGTAATTTGTACGATCCTATGTATATTCTCCACATTATATTACACTGTACGACCCTATATATGATCTCAACATTATATTACACTGGATGATCCTATGTATGATCTCTACATTATTTTACACTGTACGATCCTATGTATGATCTCTACATTATATTACACTGTACGACCCTATGTATGATCTCAACATTATATTACACTGGACGACCGTATGTATGATCTCAACATTATATTACACTGTACGATCCTATGTATACTCTCCACATTATATTACACAGTACGATCCTATGTATGATCTCCACATTATATTGCACTGTACGACCCTATGTATGATCTCAACATTATATTACACTGGATGATCCTATGTATGATCTCTACATTATATCACACTGTACGATCATATGTATGATCTCCACATTATATTACACTGTACGACCCTAGGTACGATCTCCACATTATATTACACTGTACGATCCTATGCATAATCTCTACATTATATTACACTGTACGACCCTAGGTATGATCTCCACATTATAGTAATTTGTACGATCCTATGTATACTCTCCACATTATATTATACTGTACGACCCTATGTATGATCTCAACATTATATTACACTGGATAGTCCTATGTATGATCTCTACATTATATTACACTGTACGATCCTATGTATGATCTCTACATTATATTACACTGTACGACCCAAGGTATGATCTCCACATTATAGTAATTTGTACGATCCTATGTATACTCTCCACATTGTACTACACAGTACAACCCTATGTATGATCTCCACATTATATTACACTGTATATCCCTATGTATGATCTCCACATTATATTACACTGTATATCCCTATGTATGATCTCCACATTATATTACACTGTATGACCCTATGTATGATTGTAATAACCCAGAGTGCCATTACCACCTCCTTTTGTACCCCCACTATCTTGATTGTATGATCCTGTGTCATCTCATGCATATATTACCATTTCCTGCAATGTGTGTATTCATATTTCCTCATAAACCACTGTTTATATGTAATGTGCCTGGTCCACCAGCAGATGGCAGCAAATCTGTGCAGAGATAGTTTCTCTAGAGAGGAACCTTCTAGTTCCTTTCCAGCCCACTTTAGAAAGGGAGTTTAGTTAGTCAGTAGGTCAGTCTAGTCTACACCTTCCTAAGGGAAGGTTGTGTGCCGGCCAGCAGAGCACTGCCTGCTCTGCTGGGACCACAGGCCACTGCCTGTGAAGTCCTTTATAGTTGCTTGTCCCCGCCTGGGGTTGCATTGTCTCCCAAGCTAACTGAGCTTGATGCCAGGAAGAAGTTCCTAGCTAAAGATTAAAGTAAGAGACAGACTACAGACAGCTACATTTCAGCAGAAGAGGAAGAGTTTCCTATTTAGCCAGCCAGCATAGCAGAGCTGAGAGAGCTACCGCATAGCAGGGCTGAGATTGTTGCAGAAGTGTTTGCCTGCCAGTTAAGCCAATACCTGCTGATGACCAAGATAAAGTCTGGAAATTATTTGGATTACCGTTTATGCCAAGTAAAGCTGTGTTCAACGTTACTACAAAGTCTGAACTCCATTTATTCTACTTATTCCTCACCCAAGTTCAACAACCCCCTTTTTGCACTTGCTTTGGACTACACCACGTCTGGGATTCAAGGATATCCAGGTAGGAGTACCAGTGACACGGGTCTATAACATCTACGGAGACACTGTAGGCCACTCTACACCACTCAGGAGATCAAGGAGACTGGCTGAGCGTGGAGGAATCTAACAGTCTCCTTGATTTCTCTTGATTCAATGTTGTTTGGGTTAATGACCACTTCGCTTGTCTCAGCTGTTGCTCAGTGGTCATCACTTCTACCCTTTATAGTCTGGTCCCACCCTTTTGACAGGCACGGTAGATTGCTTCATTTGGTTTTGGAAAGAGCTGGAGTGTGGTTCTCCCTGAGTTCCTGCTCATCCTTCTACAACAGAAGCTACGTGTCTTGTTTGTTTGTATTTTGTCTTTTCCGCTTTGTTGTTGTCACTAGGCCTCAGGGAGATGCTTGTTCCTTCATCTTCACCTTCATCTTCATCGGAAGGAACGGGTTTTCTCAGCCCTGCCAATATCTTTAGGGCTCCTCAGGGTCTCCAGGGCTTCCAGGTTCCTGTGTATGGGCATTTCTACCTTTAAGGGGTGCCCATATGGTTAGGAGTCAGGACAAGGAGTAGGGTTCTCTAGGTGGTGACCCTTTCCCTTCCTTTGCATTGAGGCCTAGTGGCTTTTCCCTTCCCCGCTGGTTGTCGGTGTGGTGTTTGTTTACTACTTACCTCATCCGTGACACTGGGTTTCACCAATACCATCTACAGAGGCGACTCCAAGTCCTCGTTGCTTAATTGCAACTGGTGTCATGACTTCTTGCTTTAACAGAGGGACATATAATTGTTAAAACCTCTTAAGGGGCAAGGGATCCCCAGATGCTGGCGATAGGCCACTGCAATCAATTGGCGTTACGAACAGGATCAGAACAACAAAACTGTGTGCCACTGAGAATAGGAGTCAAACAACAAAACTGTTTGCCTACACCAACTTTATTAACCTATTGGATTTACAAATTGCCGTTGAAAATGACTTTAATGACTTTATTGCGGAACGACCTGCACAAAACGCTGCGTGCCGGCGCCCGAAGAGTTAATTCGCCATTTTTGTTTGCTATGGCGGAGCATCTTCTTTATGCCCAGAGGCGCGAAACTGAAGAAACGCCCCCTCTGGAAGCGCGCAAACCTAGCCCTGCCCACAGGGAATGACTTTGCATTATGGAAGAAGTAAGTGACAACTTCAGCCCTTACGACCCCTTCTTTAGCACCAGTGCTGGCCTGTGAAAAAGAGGGCAACATGGCGCATCTTGAGTGGCCCCATTGGCGAATTAGACTGCAGGGGCAACAACCAGCCTCTGAAGGGGAGCCACAAGAAAGCCCCATGTCAGCTGGTGTGGTGGAGGTGGCAGGAACTTCCACTCCACCGATCCCAGAAGAGATACTTGCCAAATGGAACCACCTCACAGAAGAATAAGTGGTGCCTAACCCAGCAGGAGCACCTGAAGAAGGTCCAATGGATCAGGACCTACTTCTGCAGGAGTCCGGTCGCGGTCAAGCCCCAAATCACCCATGGGAGCAAGAAAGATTCTGGACCGTCAGGAAGAGAAAGCCTCATCAGGACAAGGGTCCTGCTCGTCAGTAGAGCTGGACATTCTTGAAATCTTCACCTTAAAAAAACATTGGCTTTGGGAGCCACAGCGTGGACTGCTCCTGAATGATGAGGGCCTGTTGGCATATGGTGTTTAAATATGTTTTTATATTTACAGATTGCCATTGTTTTTAACCCTCACCCGGATGGTCATGTGAGTTAGGACTCCCCCTATTGTCCTCATTTACCTCCAAATTGCACATGGACCGTGCCAATTTCCTTTCTTTTTTCCCCCTTTTCAGGTTCTTTTGAGCCAGTTGCTAATTGTTCTCATGACCTGTGTTGCTATTTTATTACTCATGTGGATTACAAATGACTTTCTACCTATTTGGATTACAATTACTTGTTTCCCATGGATTTCAATTATTTACTATGGATTACAAAGGACTTTCCCATGGATTACAATTATTTACCATGGATTACAAAGGACTTTAGGTGCACTTAAAGTTGCCGTTCGGTGCACTTTCACAGAAGAAAGAGACTCTACTGTAATGTTCTTGATTTAATTGCATTAAATATGTGCCTTATTGATTTGCACTAACGTTTTATATTTTCAGCAACATTCAAGAATATTGCCCATTGTGTATTTCTCTTACAGGTACAACAATGTGATTGGATATGCACTATTGTATGGATTATGTTTGTACTTTATTTGAAATCACCAGATAGTAAGCATTTTATGCATTGCTTAGTATTATGGACTGCCTCTGAGTACGTCTGGTATGTTCCAAGCAGGCCTAACTCTTTTGTGCTCATTATTGATCACCTCTGAGTACATGTAAAACTTATGGTTCTAGACCAAGTGGTTATGTGCAAGCAGATCTAATACTGTTAAGGGTGACCTGCTGCTAATGTGTGTTTTGAGGAATAGTCCTCATGGAAAGAAGGGAGAATACCGGCTCTTCCTCCTAGTTGCACCTTGTGTTTAGCCAAGGTTGAGTATGTCCTAAGGCCTTGCATGCCGCCTTAGGGAAAATGCTGTAGCTACCTGTTTCATTTATCAAGGTGACAAAGCGTAAAGCATAATTAGGCCTTGTTGTTAGAAGGGAATACAGGATAAAGCCACGCTTCTGTTTGCGGGCGTTTCATTGCATAGTGGTGGGAATACAGAGCAAAGACACTCCCACACTCTCTTTGGTATTCATGGCCAGAGTACACAGAGTAAAGTCAGGAATGAGCGCTGCACATGGTTTGGTTCTCTGGTTATACCCGAGAGGGAAACTGTTTTCAGACAGCCATACTGGCAGAGAGACCTTGTGGTAGCTGTTGCCGTTGCTTAATCAGATGGTAACATATGTCAGGCCTTATATGTCTGTAATGCAGCACTTTATATTGATGTGGTACCCTGAGAGCATATGTTGGTATTTATATATTGTGTATACCCTTAGCATAAGCTGAGGGCGGCTTGCCTCTTAAGTGCCGGGGAATGTAATGACCCAGAGTGCCATTACCACCTCCTTTTGTACCCACACTATCTTGATTGTATGATCCTGTGTCATCTCATGAATATATTACCATTTCCTGCAATGCGTGTATACATATTTCCTTATAAACCACTGTTTATATGTAATGTGCCTGGTCCACCAGCAGGTGGCAGCAAATCTGTGCAGAGATAGTTTCTCTGGAGAGGAACCTTCTAGTTTCTTCCCAGCCATCTTTAAAGAGGGAGGAGTTTAGTTAGTCAGTAGGTCAGTCTAGTCTACCCCTTCCGAAGGGAAGGCTGTGTGCCAGCCAGCAGAGCGCTGCCTGCTCTGCTGGGCCCATAGACCCTGCCTGTGAACTCCTTTATGGTTGCTTGTCCCCGCCTGGGCTTGCATTGTCTCCCAAGCTAACTGAGCTTGATGCCAGGATTAAGGATTAGTAAAAGACAGACTACAGACAGCTAAACTCCAGCAGAAGAGGAAGAGTTTCCTATTTAGCCAGCCAGCATAGCAGAGCTGAGAGAGCTACCGCATAGGAGGGCTGAGATTGTTGCAGAAGTGTTTGCCTGCCAGTTAAGCCAATACCTGCTGATGACCAAGATAACGTCTGGAAATTGTTTGGATTACCGTTTATGCCAAGTAAAGCTGTGTTCAACGTTACTACAAAGTCTGAACTCCATTTATTCTACTTATTCCTCACCCAAGTTCAACAACCCCCTTTTTGCACTTGCTTCAGACTACACCACGTCTGGGATCCAAGGATATCCAGGTAGGAGTACTGTGACACGGGTCTATAACATCTACGGAGACACTGTAGGCCACTCTACACGTCTCTGGCATTCCTACCCTGGTTTCCACCAATACCATCTACAAAGGGGTCTTGTTGCTTAACTGCAACTGGCGTCACGACTGCTTGCTTTAACAGAGGGACATATAATCGTTAAAACCTCTTAAGGGGCAAGGGATCCTCAGACGGTGGCAATAGGCTGCTGCATAATCTCCACATTATAGTAATCTGTATGACCCTATGTATGATCTCTACATTATAATACACTGTACAACCCTATGTATGACCTCTACATTATATTACACTGGACGACCGTATGTATGATCTCCACATTATAGTAATCTGTACGACCCTATGTTTGATCTCTACATGATATTACACTGTATGACCCTATGTATGATCTCTACATGATATCACACTGTACGACCCTATGTATGATCTCTACATGATATCACACTGTACGACCCTATGTATGATCTCTACATGATATCACACTGTACGACTCTATGTATGATCTCTACGTTGCATTATGTTGTATGTTTTTAGGTCTGATCTGTCTGTTGTATTAAGTTGTATGATCCTATATATGATCTTTATGTTGTATTACGTGTGGTCCTCGCTCCTATGTATGATCTTTATGTTGTATTGTGTTGTATGTTCCTAGGCATTACTCTACGTTGTATTACGTTGTATGGTTCTATGTATTAGCTTTACATCATATTACACTGTATGGTTCTATGTATAATCTCTACTTTGTATTGTGTTGTATGGTTCTATGTAATATTTTTACATTTTATTACGTTGTATAGTTCTGTGTAGGATCTCTACGTTGTTTGGTTTTATGTATGATCTCTACATTGTATTATGTTGTATGCTCCATGTAATCCACTATGCAGGTTCTGCTTCTTTGTTTGCACAGCAGAACCTCCTCCATCTTTAATATCGTTATTAGTAATGGGGGCCGTCCTTCTTTAGAAGACCTAATGTTCACAAATCAGTAGAAGTGCGTCATGGTGAGCAATGGGGCCGTCGCCTCACAGTGGCTTGCTTTGCTTTTTCAATCACAAAAATACTAAAGTTGCTCTAAAGGCTTCCTGTAAATACTAAAGTTGCTCTAAAGGCTTCCTGTATATAGATAACTGCCTCTGATAATGTAAAGCCTAATTTCCCCCTGCCAGACATTAGCCCTAACCTTCTCCTTAACGTATTGTATTCAGGAAGCTGTGATCTGGTGCGCTGTATGTATGAATCAGAGGTGTAACTTAAAGTCCCTGCACCTCAATATAATCTCCTGTAACAGGGTCCCCAGCAATAACATGTACTGCTTATCTGGGGAAGAAGGAACTTATGGGCCCCCTCAGTCTACAGGGCCAACGTGTGAAGGCAACCTCTGCACCCCTACCAGTGTTCACGGTGGGGTAATGCTTTAGCTGATCCTGTCCAACAGCCTCATGGATCTCAGCTATCTGGAGCTTTAACGCCAGCTTCTGGCTGACACCAAGGAGCAATCAATCACATTGCTTACTTTAGCCTTCATTTACCTCTGATTAGATCCCACCACTTTCGATCTGGCCTGCAGAAGTCATATCCATGCCGCCTCTGGTAAAGTACAATTGAATCTTGAGTGTGCCCAGCAGCGAAGCAACATCACACGGAGTGCTGCCCCTTGTTATAATAAACTTCTATTAAACCTTCCCTAAAACAGCACTTTGCACAAGGTTATTCTTCACCGCCACCAGGGAGTCCTCCTAAGATTACTGGAAAAGAAGGAAAGGCAGACATTTTTGTTATTTTCATAGGAGTGTACAGGTATCAGTTCCACCTGGTGCCTTATAGGAGCACAGAAGCCCCTCAGCCACATAAGAAGACAGTATTATCATAGATAGCTGGGGTAATTGTAGCACGATGGTACAAGAAACCCCTTTAATAGAGAGTGGGTCGAATCCATGCTTGTAGCTTAAAGATGTGGTCCCACTAAAAATTTACTACATTTTTTAAACCAGAAATACTATCAGTATCTGAATACTTTTGTAATTGCTTGTAATTAAAAATTTTGTTTAACCACTAAGTTATTCACTGAAATCTATCTGTATAGCGCCACCTGCTGTTTGCTGTTTTTCTTATTTCTCTGTCCACTTCTCTGAGGCGGGCACACATGTTCAGTTCCATCCTTGAATTGCCACCAATAGCAGTAGACAGGGTATTCTCCCTCAGCTGTGATAGGGAGAGAGCTGCAGCAGAAAGGACAAGCCCCTTTAGCTGCCAGCTTGAAATAAATCTAGCAGTACAATTGCAGAAATGAATGTGGAGATCTCTGGATCCATGTGAGGTACAGGGCTGGTTCTAGCTTTGTTAGAAAGAGATTGTTATATACTATGGTGTCTGATTTAATTTTTTTTACATGAGTCATGTGAAAACCCATTTAAGCAAGGACTACTTCAATCATGGCTCCCGGCTATGGAGAACACAAGTGGCCATAGAAATGAATAAAATTTATATTAGATACAAGAGATCAATAACTCGGCCTCTTAGGAGTTTTTTTAATTTTGCACCCTAACCAGGACACTTACCTTTTAAATTTAATGAATGTATCGCCTATATAGATATATATTTTTTTAACTAATTAAAACCAGATAGTGACACATATCCCTTATTTCTGTTTTTATTTTCTGATTGTAGATGGTTTATTCTGTTTTCTGTACATGATTATGTTAACCCCTTCTACCTCTGAGGTTTTTTTGACTTTGCGTTTTCGTTTTGTGCTCCCCACCTTCCCAGATCCATAACTTTTTTACTTTTCTGTTCACATAGCCGTATGAGGGCTTGTTTTTTGAGCCACTATTTAATATGGTATAGAATGTAGTGGGAAGTGGGCAAAAAATTCCAAAGGTGGTGCAATTGAAAAAAAAAACACAGAATTTTGTCACAGTTTTACATGTTTTTTATGTTTTTTTACTACGGCGTTCATTATGCGGTAAAACTGACTTGTGATCTTCATTCTCCAGGTCACTATGAATCCAGAAATACCACATATGCATAGTTTTTCTTGTGTTTTGATACTGATTTTTTTTTTTTAAACCTTACAATTTTTTAAATGATTTATGACCCCTTACAATCTGTTTTAAATAAACATTTAGAACCATAGGTGCACTACTGTGGTGGATGCAATCAACAAAATTTGACTAAAACACTAATGTTAAAATGAGACTTTAGCTAATATATCCTTATATGAAGGACATACCGGAGCCCGAGCACCACGATACCTCCATTCAGTTGGCCTTAAGGACACTGCTCTCTCTTGGGCCTTCCTATCTCTCTGGCTGTTTCTTTAGTGTATCATTCGCTGGCTCTTCTTCTTCTCCTCTTCCTCTTGATGTTGGTGTTCCTCAGGGCTCAGTACTAGGTCCTCTACTCTTCTCCCTCTACACAGCCCCCATCAGACAGACTATCAGTAGATTTGGCTTTCGATACCATCTTTATGCTGACGACACCATACTGTACACTTTATCCCCTGACATCACCCCTGCGTTACCCCAAAACACCAGTAATTGTCTGGCAGCTGTCTCTAACATCATGTCCTCGCTGTATCTAAAATTTAACCTCTCAAAAACTGAACTTCTTGTCTTTCCCCATCTACTAACCTACCTAAACTTGATGTTTCAATCTCGGTCTGCAACACTATCATAACTCTTGTGCAAAATGCCCGCTGTCTTGGGGCCACATTTGACTCTGATCTTTCCTTTCTTCCCCATATTCAATCACTTACACGCTCTTGTCATCTGCACCTCAAGAATATCGCCAGAATCCGCCCTTTTCTTACTGTGGAAACGGCAAAAACTCTTGTTGTTGCCTTGATTCATTCTCATCTTGACTACTGCAACGTATTACTAATCGGTCTCCCTCTCACTAAACTTTCCCCCCTTCAGTCTGTCCTAAATGCTGCAGCCAGGCTCATCTTTCCATCCAACCGCTACACTGATGCCACTAGTCTGTGGAACAGACCTGGCGTTCTTATCCGGAGCTCTACGATTCTACAAACGATCCCGGCCGGGGGGGACCCATCCCAGGTGTCTTGAGTTTATTCTGGTGGTGACGCCCCAGTGAAGTGAGTGAATTTCCCCAAGTATTTTTAATCTTGGTATATATTTGTTTTTATTTATTTGCCTCGGCACTCCTTTTTTGGATTTTTATTATACCACAAACTTGGTTGTCTTTAAGCAATATAGTTGTGATCCTGAATTTGGGTGTTCACCTGTCTCTTAGAAAGTACAAGTACTATCAGCTTCACCATTTATAGATCACTAACTAACCTCTTTAAACATACTTTCTACTTATACACCTATTTATATATCCACCCTACTTGGGTCACCTACAGTGGCTATATCGGGTGCTTTTCTTCCGTAATTTGAACCCTTGGGAACTGGTGCCCACTCTACTTTTTTAAATTTTTGTCTCTACCTTCGCTACTAGTCTGTGCCAGTCACTTCACTGGTTGCCCATCCACCACAGAATACAGATCAAACTTCTCACCCACAAAGCTCTCCACAGTGCTGCACCTCCATACATCTCCTCCCTCATTTCCGTCTACCATCCTACTCGTGCTCTCCATTCTGTTAGTGACCTAAGATTAATATCCTTCATAATTCGTACCTCTCTTACTCCTGTCTTCAAGACTTTTCTCGAGCTGCACCTGCTCTCTGGAAAACCCTGCCCTGGAATATTAGATCAATTCACAACTTCTCCACCTTCAAACATGTCTTAAAAACACATCTTTTCAGGCAGGCTTATCAAGCGCTTAGCTCACAGCCTGGGAGAAAAAAAACCACCCAGGCTGTGAGCTTTGCGCTGCGATTGGCCAGCGCTACAGCCTGGGATACGCCCACTATAACCAAGTGATACTAGGCTCCTCCTAGTATAACCAAGTCACAGAAGATACCGGAGCCTATACCAGGCGAACGGAGCGGCGCCCAGGGATAATAGTAAGTACAGGGAGATCCCTGGGCACCGCTCTACATGTCAGCATACTTAGTTCACATTTTTTGCCTTGATGATGGCCCTCTTTAAATCTAATGCTATGGGAGCTTCGAAAATAGCCAACAAGTGCTCCTGGCTGTTTTCGGAAGTCTAATAGCAGTGAATGGAGAGTGCACTGTGCAAGTAATGCCACGCCCATGTTGCTCCTAGAGGCTCATTTGCATATAATAAAACATAATTCTTCTCATTAATGTGGACACATATGAACATGGGATCAACACAGATGCCTTCAGCTGCCAAGAGCACATGTAACAGGTCAGCCATTGTCATAGGGACAAATCTGCCCTTTAGGCCTTATGCACACGACAGTATGTATTTTGCGGTCCGCAAAAAACAGATCCGAAAAAAATACGGGTGATGTCCGTGTGCATACCGTATTTTGCAGAAGAGAACAGCTGACCCCTAATAGAACAGTACTATCCTTGTCCGTAATGCGGATAATAATAGGACATTTTCTATTTTTTTGAGGAACGGAAATACAGGGAAATGGAATGCACACAGAGTAACTTACGTTTTTTTTGCGGACCCATTAAAATGAATATATTTAATAGATATGTAGCATATTTTATATTTTCTCTGTATTTTACTATATTTCATATACGTGCCAGTGCTGCACACTCTGGTCCCTGCCTATCCTATGTGTTTTTCGAGGGTTTTCGGAACACACGGAGTGAAAATAGCTCGAGTCATTTGTGTAACCGCAAGTCAACACTTGAATGCTGATGAAAAGCGAAGGGATATTTACGCGAGGGCAGCTACTATACAAAGCCGTGAAAAATGACAGCCATGTTACACCCTGCAATAACATATTTCATACCCATTTCTGTGTCCATCACATGTCGAAACCCAAGTATCTCATGAGCATCACATTCCCATCACATATGTCCATATAAAATGCAGTTAAATAGCAGATAAGAGGAATTATGGTATTAAATTATACAAAAGCACAGCATTTAAGCCACAGAATTGGCGCACCATTTCCTGCTGCCTGTAAATCTTTGTCTATTACCATTTTTTTTTTTACAATCCATTAGTGAAATAGCATTCTGTGCAGACGATTGGTGTAATCACACAAGTCCTCAGAGAAAACAAGCCTGGAACATGCTAATATTTCACCATGGAACAATATGGTTTGTTTTTGGATTTTTTTAACCCATTAACTCCTTCAAAACCAAGACAGTTTTCACTTCATGGACAGGCCGTTGCGGATGCGATGATATCTAATATTTTTTCTATTTTTTACAATTTAAAATGACTTGATTATGGGAAATGGGCACTTTGTTTTTTTGCTTGAAACTTTTTTATACTTGTAAAACACTTTTTTTGGGGGGGGAGAGTGTCAAGTTTTGGGGGTCTGATCCCCTCTATAATGCATTACACTATATAGTGTATTGTAATGCATTGATACTGTCAGTATTACACTGACAGTCGCCTATGAGGCCCAGCCCCCAGGCAGTAGCTGGCAGGTCCCAAGGCCTGTGTAAGACGCTGGGCTGCCATAGCCGCCATTCGGGACCCCACCATCGCAGTTCGGGGACTCGATGGAATAAGAGAGGGAGCTTGATCTCGCTGTAAACCCCTTAGATGTAACAGAGTTTTCTCAGATGCCAACAGATACAGCAGGGGCCAGGCTGTCAGTAACAGTCGGGCCCCCATCGCTGATCGGGCGAGTACAGCTCCTGCACCCGTCCGATCAGCACACCGTAAATGTGCGGCACTGGCAGTCTGTGGGTTAAAGGGGGTTTTTCAGGATTTCTACAGCTTTTAACAGATATGCTCTCCTGGCCTTTTTTCACCATGCATACCAATCCCTCTGGTTTGTTTCCAGCCCATATGTAGCACTTCCTATTCCTATATCCAACCAAATCCATGATGCACTTCTCCTTTCTCTACCACAGCTCCAGTACAACCCCCAACAGGATAGGGCATAGGCTATCAATATTTGATTGGTGGGGTCAGACTCCTGGCTCCTCTGCTGATCAGCTGTTTTAAGAGGTTGAAGAGCTCCGTGGAGGAATGTGGCCTCTTCCTAGGACAGTGATTTAATTGGAGTACAATAAATATCACACCAAATGAAGAGTCGGACAAAATGTGTTGGCACCGGTCTTTAGGAGGAGAGACAATACAGTATCTCTTATATGCATAGCTTCCAGTTATTTATAGGAGACTCTTTTGGACACCAGCAGAAGAGCCTTCATCTAGACCCCATACTAGTTTTTGTAGAGTATATTTAAAGGGCATCTTTCACCATTGAAACCCCCCTTTTGGCTTCTCCCCCAAAAAAACTATTGTGAAGGTGGTAAAGATCAAAGACACATTCATAATATATAATTTTTTATCCTTCTACTCTTGTGGGGTCCTCTCCATTGTATCACAGATCTTAGGAGTCCTCTCCATTGTATCACAGAGTTTAGGAGTCCTCTCCATTGTATCACAGAGCTTAGTCCTCTCCATGGTATCACAGAGTTTAGGAGTCATCTCCGTTGTATCACAGAGTTTAGGAGTCCTCTCCGTTGTATCACGGAGCTTTGGAGTCCTCTCATTTGTATCATGTAGCTTTGGAATCCTCTCCTGTATCACGAGAGTTTTGGAGTCCTCACATTTGTATCATGTAGCTTTGGAGTCCTCTCCATTGTATCACGGAGCTTTGGAGTCCTCTCATTTGTATCATGGAGCTTTGGACTCCTCTCTGTTGTATCACGGAGCTTTGGAGTCCTCTCATTTGTATCATGGAGCTTTGGAGTCCTCTCTGTTGTATCATGTAGCTTTGGACTCCTCTCTGTTGTTTAATGGAGCTTTGGAGTCCTCTCATTTGTATCATGGAGCTTTAAAGTGCTCTCTGTTCTATCACTGAGCTTTGGAGTCCTCACCATTGTATCACAGAGCTTTGAAGTGCTCTCTGTTGTATTATGGAGCTTTGGAGCCCTTTCCATTGTATCATGGAGCTTTGAAGTGCTCTCTGTTGTATCATGGAGCTTTGGAGTCCTCTCTGTTGTATCATGGAGCTTTGGAATCCTCTCCTGTATCACGAGAGCTTTGGAGTCCTCACATTTGTATCATGTAGCTTTGGGGTCCTCTCCATTGTATCACAGAGCTTTGGAAACCTCTCTGTTGTATCAAGCAGCTTTGGATTCCTCTCTGTTGTATCACAGAGCTTTGGAGTCCTCTCATTTGTATCATGGAGCTTTGGACTCCTCTCTGTTGTATCACGGAGCTTTGGAGTCCTCTCATTTGTATCATGGAGCTTTGGAGTCCTCTCTGTTGTATCATGGAGCTTTGGACTCCTCTCTGTTGTATCATGGAGCTTTGGAGTCCTCTCATTTGTATCATGGAGCTTTAAAGTGCTCTCTGTTCTATTACTGAGCTTTGGAGTCCTCACCATTGTATCACAGAGCTTTGAAGTGCTCTCTGTTGTATTATGGAGCTTTGGAGCCCTTTCCATTGTATCATGGAGCTTTGGCGTCCTCTCTGTTGTATCATGAAGCTTTGAAGTGCTTTCTGTTGTATCATGGAGCTTTGGAGTCCTCTCCGTTGTATCACAGAGCTTTGGAGTTCTCTCCATTGTATCACATGGCTTTGGAGTCCTTGGCATGCATGACACTTTGTGGGCTTACTGTAGGGGAATGCAAGTGAGTAGAAAGTTAAATACATATTCTGAATCTGTGTCTTTTGAGCTAACCAATCATCACAGTAGTTTAGGGATGAGTCCTGTGGTGACAGATTCCCTTTAAGGTAGCGGGAACAAGGACTTTCATTGTTTGTGTTCCTTAGGTTTATTCTATTGTGCTATCATGGATGATGAATCTCATGGAAATGAGGTGAAGCACGATTGATTACTGCAGGGAGTCACTGAAGAAGAGGCAACTGGACAACCAGGGAAACAGTGCACAGCCTGAGAGTCTGGGAAAATGCACAAAAAAGTTTCAGATTTTTCTTAAGAATTAATTATTATAATAAGATTCTATAAAAGGAAAGTTCAAATGGATTCATACAATTATTTTATAATGCTGGAAACTTAGGCTTTAGCGTTTGACCATCTTCTGGCCTAAACACAGTGTGTACATGCTGCATGAGCCAACAAAATGCTAAATAAAAAAAAAACGACTATTACGTCTCTGGCAGAGATACAGACACTTAGTGCTAGTAATAGATAGCATCTGTTCTCTCAGGTCATGTGAAAATGGTATGGGGTCGTATAGATATTATCAACTTATTAGGACTTTTTTTTTCCGCCTTCTGAGCTCAAGAACTTTTAAAGGGGTTGTTCCACCAGTAACACTGCATGACAACTGGTTACTTTAGTAAGTTATTTTCTGTTAAAAAATGCTTCAGTTGTGAGACAGTCTTTTTATTCCAATATAGTGGTGCCATCTGGTGTTAACCTAATAAGGTGGTCGCACAAATTCCATTCTTCAACTGCCACCAGCCATATCTACTGTTAGAAACTGTGATCGTTGCAAGGAGAGTGCTGCAGCAGAAAGGACATTCCCTCTGAGCTAGCTGGGATAGGGAGAGGGCTGCAGCAGAAAAAACACGCCCCCTGAGCTATGATAGGGAAAGAGCTGCAGCAGAAAGGGCATAACCCCTGAACTGTGATACGGAGAACTGTAGTAGAAAGGATATTCCCTGGAGCTGTGATAGAGAGAGAGCTGCAGAAGAAAAGACCCCTGAGCAGGGGCGTAGCTATAGGGGGCGCAGAGGTAGCAGTCGCTACCGGACCCAGGAGCCTGAAAGGGCCCAAAGAACCTTGTGCCACATAAGAATACACCGGTATTATAGAAAGTGCATGCTGGTCAAGTTACACCTCTGGCTGCAGGGAAGGGGTTAAGTCAAGAATTTGGCATGGGGGGAAGGGTTTACATTTTTATCTCAGGCAGTACGAAGGCTATGTACTTCCCTGCTCCTTGCCACAAGGCACTGAGCTGAACTCAGCCCAAGCTGAACTCCTGCACTAACCCTGCCCCTGAGCTATGAGAGACGAAGAGAAAGCTGCATCAGAAAGGACACCGCCCTGAGCTATGATAGGGAGAGAGCTGTAGCAGAAAGAACACACCCCCTAGGCTGCCAGCCTGAAATGAATCTAGCAGAACAATTGCATCAATGAATGGGGAGATCTCTGGATCCATGTAAGGTACAGGGCTGGTTCTAGCTCTGTTAGAAATGAGATTGTCGTGACCTATATGATGTCTGATTTTCATTTTTTAGATCAATCATGGCTTTAAAGGGGTTGTCTTACTTCAGCAAATAGCATTTATTATATAGAGGAAGTTAATACAAGCCACTTTCTAATGTATTATTATTATCCATATTTCTTCCTTTGCTGGCTGGATTCATTTTTCCATCACATTATACACTGCTCGTTTCCATGGTTTTGACCACCCTGTAATCCATCAGTGGTGGTCGTTCAGGCAAAAATTAATCCAGTCAGCAAAGGAAGCAAAATGGACAATCACAATACATTAGTAAGTGCCTTGTAGTAACTACCTCTACATAATAAATGCTATTTCATAAAGTTACAGCCCCTTTAACCCCTTAAGGACACAGCCTTATTTCGCCTTAAGGACCAGGCCAAGTACATATTGTACTTCATGACACTGGTAAAATGGAGTCAAAAAAGTCCAAAAATTTGTAAAAATTAGCAATTTTCCAAGTTTCAATTTCTTTATTTCTATAATACATAGTAATACCTACAAAAATAGTTATTACTTTACATTCCCCATATGTCTACTTCATGTCTGGATCATTTTGGGAATGATATTTTATTTTTGGGAATGTTACAAGGCTTAGAAGTTTAGAAGCAAATCTTGAAATTTTTCAGAAATTTTCAAAAACCCAATGTTTAGGGACCAGTTCAGGTCTGAAGTCACTTTGTGAGGTTTATATAATGGAAACCACCTAAAAATGACCCCATTCTAGAAACGACACCCCTCAAGCTATTCAAAACTGATTTTACGAACTTTGTTAACCCTTTAGGTGTTGCACAAGAGTTTTTGGCTAATGGGGATGAAATTTGAGAATTTCACTTTTTTGCCAAATTTTCCATTTTAACCCATTATTTCAACTAACAAAGCAAGGGTGAACAGCCAAACAAGACTGTATATTTATTGCCCTGACCTGCTGTTTACAGAAACACCCCATATGTGGTCGTACACTACTGTACGGCCACACGGCGGGGCATAGAGGGAAAGGAGCGCCCTGTGGTTTTTGGAGGGGCTGATTTTTATGGACCGGTTTATTTACACCATGTTCTGTTTCAACCCCCCTGATGCACCACTACAGTAGAAACTCCCT
Source organism: Bufotes viridis (assembly GCA_033119425.1). Classification (NCBI taxonomy): domain Eukaryota; kingdom Metazoa; phylum Chordata; class Amphibia; order Anura; family Bufonidae; genus Bufotes; species Bufotes viridis. The sequence goes on from CM065592.1 coordinate 71,157,006, forward strand.
AAAAGTGACCCCATTTTGGAAACTACGGGATAAGGTGGCGGTTTTGTTTTGTCTATTTTTAGGGTTTTTGTGAGGTAAGGTTACCAAAAATTGAAATTTCATCTCCATTTGCCATTAACTGTTGAGGAACACCTAAAGGGTTAATAAAGTTTGTAAAATCAGTTTTGAATACCTTGAGGGGTTTAGTTTCTTAAATGGGGTCACTTTTAGGGAGTTTCTACTCTAGGGGTACATCAGGGGGGCTTCAAAAGGGACATGGTGTCAATAAAAAAGGCCATCAAAATCCGTCTTCCAGAAACCATGTTGTGAATGGGTGTGTAGGGTGTGTAGAAGATCTACACACCAGGATCGGTACCAATTGGCGCACAATGACGACCTTGAAGCAGATGTATTCAATGACGGTTTTTATTGACTACGTGTTTCGGGGTGCAAGTCCCCCTTTTTCAAGTCTGGAATGCCGTGCTGCTAGGTGTATCATAGACCACAGGGATAACTGCTGAGTAGTAACGCTGCAGTTATTAACGCTCCTTATGGATGGATGGCGTGCGCTCCCCTGAGGCTGCAGAACGCTGACAGTGCGGCTCACCTTTCCTTTTGCACCCTGCCTTTTAGTGATACACCAGTTTACGACCGCAAATGTGGCGTTTCTGTAAAATGCAGTATCAGGGTAATAAATATTACGTTTTGTTTGGTTGTTAACCCTTGCTTTGTTACCGGAAAAAACTGATTGAAATGGAAAAGTGCCAAAAAAGCTCTTTTGGCACCGTTTTTTTTTTTGACCGTGTTAATCTGGGGGGTGAGTTCATGGGGTATTTTTATAGAGGAGATTCTTACGGACGCTGTGAAAGTCTAAGAGTCATTTTTTTTTTAGTTTTTTAGCCGATTATCTTATGTAGGGGCTCATTTTTTGCAGGATGAGAGGACGGTTTTATCGGCACTATTTTGGTGGCTATATGACTTTTTGATCGCTTGCTATTAAACTTTTTGTTATGTAAGGTGACAAAAAAAGTTCTTTTCTTGCACTCTTTTTTTTTTTTCCTGACCGTGTTAATCTGGGGGGTAAGGTCATGGGGTATTTTTATAGAGGAGATTCTTATGGACGCGGCGATACCTAATAAGTCTACTTTTTTACAATTATTTAGCTTTTAGACTATATTATCCTTTTTAAAAGTCTAAGGCCTATTTCACACAGGCGCACGTTTGACACCCGGATAAGAGGCGGGTGCACTGCGGGAAAATGCGCGATTTTTCCACGTGAGTGCAAAGCGTTTTAATGCGTTTTGCACGCGCGTGCGAAAAATTGGCATGTTTGGTACCCAGACCCGAAGCCGGACTTCATCACTGAAGTCCAGTTTCAGGTTGAGTATTCTGTATATTTTATTATTTTCCCTTATAACATAGTTATAAAGGAAAATAATAGCATTCTCAATAGAGAATGCAAAGTAAAAAGGGCTATAGAGGGTTAAAAATAATAAAAAAATTAAACTCACCTATTCCATTTGATCGCAAAGCTGCTGGTTACCGATCTCCTGTTCTGTCTTCAGCCGGGAAGGGGGTGAAGGACCTTCAGTGACGTCACTGGGTCACATGGTCCAATCACCTTCCCCATTGAGAATGCTATTATTTTCCTTTATTGACCTGGTCTTCCCCTCGGGAAAGTCTATCCCTACCATCCCCCTTAGAGGAGGCAGGACACGTGGCACAGTGGGTTCACACCCGCTGGTTCGTGACATATGACCTCTTAGTAATTTAGAGATAATGGTTTTTAGATGACCACAAAGTGAAAGTACCAGTCACACAGTTGGAAAAACTATTAACCCTTTGTGACAGAATGGCTCAATATTTTTAATAAAGGCCAATTAAAAATATGATTTTTACCCCAAAATTACTAAAATGCAACCATAAACAAAAATTGCCTTCAAAGGTGTACATAGCCTTTAAGCTGATATCAAGTTTATTTGTGTCCACTGCAGTGTTCCACCCAACGTCTTATAATGTTTCTATATTTGTAACAACATTAAAATTAATCAGTGCTGTTTACTGCTTCCCGCAAGGAAGGATCAGGTTTATGGCTATACACTGCACACATTCAGGATCTCGTTCTGCTATGTGGTGACAACCGTCTCTGATAAAGGTCATGTCTTGTGTGCTCATTTTAAGTTAATAAGTGACTACAGTACAGTTCTGTAATTAATGATGTAAAATGTAATTAGAGAAAATGGATGTAAATTTTGCTAACCTGAATTAATTAATGTAAATGAATAGAAATTAAATTGCATTAAAACTAAGAAAATGAACTAAATATGTGTGATACTTTTTGGATATTTGTAACTACAAGTGCCCGAGACTGAGTTGACACTGGGGTCTTGGTTTCTAGAGCTCCACGCCATGTACATAGGAATGTAGGGGGTCATTTACAAACAGATATACACCACTTTTTGGTGTATATCTGTCGCAGATTGCAGCGCAAATAACAATCAGAGACTTTTTCCCCTTTTCCACTGCTCACGCCAGGTCTAAAAAAAGGGGACATAGGTGGGGAAAAGGGTGGGCCGGCATTTACCATTTTTTACGCCTGTTTTAGGTGTAGTAAATTGTCTAAATCTACACGAGCATTTGAGCTGACGTAGATTTAGACAAGTGTAAAGTCCACCTAAGTTATGTAAAGGCCAGCGCCTCTGCATAACTAAGGCAGATAAACCACCAGTGCAGGAGGGACGAAGATCGCTGTCTAAATCACCGGTCTTCATAAATGTTCTCCATAGTGTGCCAAGTGCCAATGCTTGTAAGTTGGGTACTGTGTCCTCTTCCACCAAAATTAAAGATTGAGGATCAAGATTTAAGATTGTATCAAACACCCAGTCGTGTCTTTTTGCACTGCTATCAGTTACACACAGCTGTACAGCAAATACCAGATATTAATCCAAAGATCCAAAGATGGAGAGGAACTGACAAGTGAGAGCTGGCTGATATGACTTTATGTGAAGTCAGTGGAGGTCTACAGCATGGGAAGGAGGACTGGATGATGGAGGAGACTGTGAGAATCCGCAGTGGTTCTCCTGCTGTTACATTTTCTCCTATTAGTTTGTTTGGGGCAGTGGCTATGCAGCTGTCTTGCAGCTGATCTATTAGTGTAGGTCAACTGATCACTCAGCTGTAGCTCAGTTTTGTTTGCAGAGAAGTTCCTGATTTATCCTCTTTAGTTCCTGATTAGCCTCTCATTAAATATTTCTAGCTTCTGCAGAAGTTTGCTGGTTATAGCGTAAGCTCTGTGCATTTATATCCTAGTATATTTCTAGTTTCTTGTTCCTTGCGTAATTTGCTTCTTGTCAAGTGTAGTCCAGTCCTTGCTTCTGAATTTGTAGTTTGTGTTTTTTTCTCCCTGTTTGAATCTGTCTTGCCTTAAGGCTAGTTCTGCTCAGTTTGCATTTTATGTCTTTGGATCTTTCCTCCAGTTGTGTTAGGCCTCTTTCACATGAGCGTGTCCGGATTAGGTCCGGATGCATTCCGGATGTAATTCAGTGAAAACTGTGCAATTTCACAGGCAAAGCCATTCAGTTTTGCCTGCGATTGCGTTCAGTTGTTCAGTTTTTATCGTGTGGGTGCAATGCGTTTTGATGTGTTTTTCACGCGCATGATAAAAAACTAAAGTTTTGCAAACAACATCTCCTAGCAACCATCAGTGAAAAACGCATCGCACCCGCACTTGCTTGCGGATTCATTGAGTTTTTCACTGAAGCCCCATTCACTTCTATGGGGCTAGGGCTGCATGAAAAACGCAGAATATAGAACATGCTGCGATTTTCACGCAACGCACAAGTGATGCGTGAAAAAAAACACTCATGTACACAGGCCCATTGAAATAAATGGGTCAGGATTCAGTGCGGGTGCTATGCGTTCACGTCTCGCATTGCACCCGCGCAGAAAACCGCTCGTGTGAAAGGGACCTTATTGTCAGACGTCAGTACTACAGCTTTTAAACAGAGTCATGGAGACTAGTGTTAGGACAAGTGTTCAGGGATAGATCTAGGGAAAGATTAAGAGAGTGAGTTAGGGTCAGTTGTTTTCTGTTTGTTTATCTCCATTTATTATCATCTATTTGCTCCATTAATGGATTGTGATCACTAGGCTTGAGCGAATAGAGCTGCGGATCATAGATCCGAAGTTGATTCGTTCAAAAATTTCGGTGTTAATGCTGTTTTTATATAGTATTAAAATATACTTGCTCCGTGGAGCCAAACTTCGTCTTGCCCTAAGTCATGTGAGACTTAGTTAATTACTACAGTATTCCTATCTGCGTATTTAAAAACATTTTAAAATAGGAATCCGAAGTCGGCTTTGGTACTGGCTGGTACCTCGGTACCAAAGTCAACTCTCGATTCCTATTTTAAAATGTTTTAAAATGTGCATATAGGAATACAGTGGTAATTCACCGAAGTCTCGTCTGACAAAGTTTGGCTCCACGGAGCCAATACATTTTCATGCTGTATGATCCGAAGCTCGATTCGCTGATGCCTACTCATCACACAAAATACGTATGGCAGCGCACCATTACACATGCAAACAATAGAACTAGTGTTTAGGGATTATTCTGGATTACAGTGGTACGATACCTACTTAACATGAAAAATGGAAGTGCTTTGTGCACATTTTTGATCAAATGTGTGTCAGGCCCATTTACCGGCGTCAAAGTGGCTTTTACAGATGGGTACTTAACACTAACAGAACTGCCTCTCTTGGACCTAACCTAAGCCTACAATGTTCAGGGCGGTGTAGGAATCAACTATATTCATACTCTGCTCAGAAGCCCTGGGCAGATGGGCTCAATCTAAAGGAGGGAGTTACCCTCCAAACATTGTAGGCTTAGGTTAGACCCAGGAGAGGTGATTCCAGTAGATGGGCCTGACACGTTTGATTAAAAATGTGCACAAAGAGCATCAATTTTTCATGTATAGTTGGTATAGTAACACTTTAATCCAGAACAATCCCTAGTTCTATTGTTTGCATGTGTAATGGTGTGCTGCCATAGGTTTTTTGTTTGCCGTCTGCATGTTAGCTTCATAGATGTGCACATGTGACTTTGGATGTGCTAGGCTAAATGTTCTTGTAGCCTAGTGATCACAATCACCTTTTTGGCCGTAGTCCATTTGCCATCACCATACGGTTCCTGTTACTTGTTGATGAGTTTTTATTTCCTTGCTTTTACCTGCTAGTGTCAAAAGGGTTGTCCAGCCTTTTTCAGGTGATGGCCCACTCTTGGGATTGGCCACCATTAGCTAATCGGCAGGGGTCTGGTGCCCCACACCAGCATCGATCAGCTGTTGTGTAGCTTCATTGCCAGAAGTTGGCACCAGAAGTACACTGCACTTGACACATCGTAGTGGACAGCGCTCATGAATGCAGTGACGAGTACTGTTCACTACAATGTTGACAGTGCTGTCTAGTTCTGGTGATGGAGCTACACAGAACAGCGAATTGGAGGGGAGGCGAAGTGTCAGATGCCCACGGATCAGCTGGTAATGGCCTATCCTAAGGCTGGACAACCCCTTTAATATGTGCTTTATATTATTGTTCACATGAATATATGGCAGTTACACCATTTGGCCATGTTGTAAGTCCTGGGGGTATCTGAGTACTCAGAGATACTGTTAGAATCTGGCAAAAGTGACTGCTTTAGGTGAAGAGTCCAGTTCTAACATCTTGTGTCGAGCTGTGATTTCCATAGTAATACAACAATTTGACATAACATTAAAACCAGACACCCTGGTCTCTCTTGAGACCCAGGTAGGAAATGACTGCTTAGCCAATGGTGGGACAACAGACAGTGATTGGCAGAGCAGTCATTTCCTACGTGCCAAGAGGGACCAGGAAGGAGAAACTGACGAGGGACCTGGGAAGTGTCAGAACAGGGGATAGTTGAGGTGAGTATTGCTTCTGTATAATATCATATAGATCCCCTCGTACTAGTATATGAACTCTCACCTTTCAAAGAGTAAACTGAACAAGACCTCTGATGGTCCTGTGGTATCTGGAACAAAGATGTTAGCAGCAGATGCTTTACGTCTTCAAAGTTGTAAGGTGCAGCCTCCATGGATCATGATTTGGAATGGGATCTGATGAATTTAGAGACATATTCTATTTTGCCGCAGAGACATATTCTCTGCGGCAAAATAGATCACATATTGGAATGGACCCTCTGCATCTATTGTATCTATGTTTTGTGTGTACATTTTTATTATAGTTTTTTTTTGTTCGCCAGTTCTAGGATTCTGTTGTGGGTATTGGAATGTGCTGTTTGAATAGAATCCGGTTGTAAGAAAATGAAATTCCTACTGGGAACACATAACCCTGAGTACACACAAGTAGTTGGGCCCATATTATTACCAGTTGCAAAAGGTAATCATGGTGGAGTACTTTTAATCGCACTTACACTACAATATTTTAGGTTTACTTCTGAATGGACATCAGTTTTCTCCCTTATATAGTGAGAGACTGCTATGGAGCCTTATTAGCGATTCATTCACGTGATTGTTAATACTCAGAATGGTCTAAAAAATAAAAGAAGCAATACTCACATCACCGATCCACTGTCGCCCCTGTTCGGACACTACCCAGGTTCTCCTTGAGACACAGGCTGGAAATGGCTGCTCAGCCAATCATTGGCCCAGGCAGGACACTGCAGCAGACAGTGATCGGCAGAGCAGTCATTTCCTATGTGTCAAGAGAGACCCGGAAGAGACACTGGCAGAGGACCTGGGAAGTGTCAGAATATCGGTGAGGTGAGTATTGCTTCTTTTATTTTATTATCTTTTGTAAGAACTTTTTATCTGTTGGACAACCATTATGAGGTTCGATTGAGCCTTAAAGGGTCACTGAGCTTTCCAAAAACTTTTGATATATAATAACGACATCTTACGTTTTGATAGGTGGGGGTCTGAGTGCTGAGACCTCCAAAAAGAGAGGAGCGTTTACAGGGTATACTCTAATGCTTCACTGCAGTAGATGAGATAAAAACAAAAAGTATATGATCTCGATTCTGTCTCCAAAGCGCTCTATGCCTGTGCTCCTCTCTCTCCTAGCTCTAGGGATTGCTGGGGGTCTCAAGCACTCAGACTCCCACTGATCAAAACCTTTGATATGTCGCTATGACATATCAAAAATGTTTGGAAAAGTCAGTGACCCTTTAATGCACTTTAATGCCCAATTATTATTTTGTTTTTGCCTCTCTACTTGGCCTCTCTTTTTTTTTTTAGCAGCCATAATCTTTTCATTTTTTTCATTGACGTTGCTGTAGGAGGCCTTTCTTTATGTGGGGAAAAACTATGACTCTTTTATTATGTAAAATACTGTGTATTTAGCATAATATTTTGCTGCACCATTAGTGAAAAAAAGCCATTTTAGGTACAGTATTTCTTGTTTGTTTTATACCATTCATGGTTTACACTGATTAACTGGTTAAATTGATTCTTCAGATAACAGTGTAACGGTTGTGTAGTTGCCTAATAAGTCCATTTTGTCTTTATGTCATGCATATGCACTAGAAAATGCATTTCATACTAGAAAATGTTCTTTTCGTTATTTTTATTGTTTTATAAAAAAAAATAACTTTTTTTTTAACAACAACTTTTTAAATCCCATTTAAGGTATTTCTAGTCATCCTATTAATATCAGAAGTTCAGGTTCAGAGAGGTGTGGGACTCCTGGGTGGTATTATTCCACAGCACCGTAAAAATGCTGCATTCTAGAATAAATCTCTTTGATGGCCGCTGTAAAAAGGTGTAATAGCAGTCATTAAAGATGAGCTTTTTCCAGTATGAACATAATGGCCAAATGAGAAAAATGATGTAAAAAACTCATACATTTTATAATACTATAAAACGCTTGTATAGCTGGAGGAAACTCTTTGGCTGTTCATTTCTTCTGCAGTGGCCACTACAGGACAAACATGGTATTACAAGGTGGCTATTTGTTGCACAGAGTCCACAGAGCTGGAGCTGTTGTTAGCAGTTGGTCATAGTCTTGAACACTGCAACATCCATAGGTCCCAACATGTCTTATGGAGCACAGTGGACACATTTTTTTTTACTATAGTGAGATGACGCTAGATTTATTATTCATCATCTTTATAAGCAATCTTCTTGTTTTACACCTTCTAGTATCGAGGCATGACTTATAACTATGCATGTCTATACACAGGCCAGCTTCTCTCTATATTCCGAGGGTATCAATGAAATTTATGATGAGTTTTTAAATCACTTGTTCGCAGTAATAAACCTTCCCTGGACGGCATTCACCGTTGTGTATTTACTACCTGTATATACAGGCCTGGGAGTAAATTTTTGTGTGTGCCAGAGGCCCTGTGAAAACAAGCCGGTAACATTTATCTGTCAGCTGTTTTTCTTTTTTATTTAGATAGATAGGGTTGTCTTGGGATCATAGCCAGGGAAGAATCTCAGTGTACTTGCATTACACATCAGAAAAAAAAGAGAAATATAGAAAAATGTTAGATTTCTTTAGCTATAGAACTTAAATAGATTTTGACTGTTTTATTTCGCCAGTACCATACCATTAAAAAATATAAAATATTTCCTTTTTCTAGCTCCAAGAAATAAAAGTTCTCAATGGGAGAGTAAAGCAATTTCTGCTGCACAGGAAAAGCTTCATCTGCAAGGTAATAGTCCTTACAATAGTAGGTAGAGGACTGGGATGACTAACAGAATGACAGCGCTATTGTTTTTTTCATATACCTAGATAAAAAAGCAAACAGAGGAGCATTGCGTTGTACAATATGAGAAGCCCTGACCAGTCACACATAGAGGAGGTGTGATGCTCTAAGTCACCACCCCTCACTCCTCCCTGGTCTGACTGATGGCCTGACAAAGAGTGTTATGGTTATACAAATATTTAGGCACATTATTTGAGATGGACTTTTCTGCGAACGCTCATTCCCGACAATCTGCCCGTCTAAAGATGCAGCTGAACGCTTGTCAATTAGGTGAAACTGTCGTTAGTGCCAGCAAGTAAATGATCATTTCTGGGCAGCAGATTGTGCTTTCTAAACAGCGATCTGCTGCCGAGAAAAAAGGCAGCTGTATGAGGACGAGCAATGGCAATAGCGATCTTTCGATCTCATACTGTGGAGGTGATCGCTGCATGTAAATGCAGCTCTTCACCTCCACTGAACAAGCAGCCAGTTGTCAGGAAGGAACTCTTCCACCTTTACGTGAGACTCTCTACCATGCTAAAGCCAGGAGAGTTACTAGAGACTTCAGAGTGACTTCAAAAAGCTATATTCAGAAAAACATATAGCTATATATATATATATATATATATATATATATACAGTATATATATATATTTATAATAAAAAGTAACATATATTGTAGCTTGGTTATAGGTGTTAAAAAAATTAGAGGTCTCCTTTAAACATATTTGTGTAAGTAGATAAATTGGACATATGCATCACTACCGTGCACCAGTAGAATATATCTCTATAGTGTTTGTAGCTCTGTAGGTAAAATTCTGGCTACCTCCAACCACCACTAGGTGGACTCCTAAGACTCACCGCATACTGATTATACATTGAAGCTTCCCCTAGATTGGTGGTTGCAGGCAGAGTTTCAGCTTTTCTATGCAGGAAACGTGGAGCTCTGTTTTAGAAAAACAAGCCTTCAGCCACTAAAAGGATATATTGAGAAATTATTTGGCAGAGAACATTGGACCTAAAAATGACATAGCGTTGAAAGATGGACATTCACTGTAAATCTTTTTTCCTTTATACACAATAAGTGACCTTCAGTACTTAGTGAGGTCCAGAAATAGAATAAAATACTGCAAAGGTTTTTATAGGTACCACATTTGCATAGTTATATCAAGTGCTTTATATCGCCCCTCAGTGTTCTCTTCTCTGGCATGAATATGTACATCAGGCATCCTCAAACTGCGGCCCTCCAGCTGTTGTAAAACTACAACTCCCACAATGCCCTGCTGTAGGCTGATATCTGTAGGCTGTTCGGGCATGCTGGGAGTTGTAGTTTTGCAACAGCTGGAGGGCCGCAGTTTGAGGATGCCTGATGTACATTATGAAAAACTTTTTTGTATCTGATCAGGCGTACATAGAAATCATGGGGCCCCATAGTGACTCAGTTTTGGACCCCCCTGCCAAAATAAGTACATCTATCTATCTATCTATCTATCTATCTATCTATCTATCTGAGAGATCAAATGGTTCTCATTGTCCTATTAGGGTACGGCCACATGGTCAAGTTTTTGCATGAAGTTTTGGAAGTCAAAACCAGGGGTGACCTCAAAAAAGAGGAGTCGTGTCTGTCGTTTATACTTTTTCTTTTTTTAAGATTCATTCCTGATTTTGGCTTCCAAAACTGCATGCAGAAACCTGACTGTGTGGCTTTACCCTTACTATTAGTGTCCCCATAGACATTAAGTTCTGAGAGGAGTCCAGTCCCTCATTGCCCAATTCTGAACTTGAAATATATGTCTAAGGAGGGGTCGTATATATGGGACACACAGTCAAAGACCACCAGCACAACCACCAACCCCGGTCCCCCTCCCCTCTACATTGCAGTACAGTGTGTGACTATTTACACTCAATGTCCTGACTACTTCATCTGCTCTGCCTGGCTGGAGTTGGAGGAACCTTTTCTCTACGTCTCCAGCCTCCTGGCTCTCTAGGTCGCCATTCAGGTTGTCACTCGAGTGGCGTGTGCATGGAAGTCACACTGGCAATCTCGCACTGCCTGCCCCGGTAGGAATCAATCATGCTACCTTGAAGCTAAAGGAAGTGCCCTCACTACTGCATTAGATCCAGACAGAGTAGTGGGAAAAGCCAGAGCCCAGGACAGAGGTCAGCTCACCAATAAGCAGTGCAAGCAGCACATCATTCCTCTGCTTCTTGGCTACTTCTATATGGAAAACGGACAGAAGCCAATGCCTTTAGGATGCCTCAAAAGGAGGACTGAGGAGGTCCAGCATGGGATGCAGGATTTACTTCTACTCTATCTTTCTAGTGTTAAAGTGTACAACACCATTCAGCCTGGCCACGACTCCCCAACCTGAGGGGCCCTATAGTAATGCCTTGGTCTGCCTCCATTGACAGTAGATTTTAGCTCCAACTTCTTAGAGTAGTTACCAGAGGCATAACTTGAAGCTTCTGGATCTTCTTGTAAAAAATGTAAACCCCCATACCGTACCAAGTGAGCTTGCACCCTTTTAGACAACTCATAAATTAACTTACAAAGTAATGATCTGCATCTTCTGCTTGCTTTGACACTTCGTAGTGACCACCACCACTAAGGCGAAGCCTATCGCACACAGATTTAAACAGCTTCCACTGAGTTCCATTTTTCTGTAAATGCAGTTAGCTCCCCCTAGTGGTTGCTGTGTGTGCCCATAGTTACCAATATTCTAAAGGTCCTAGAGCTTGCTTTTAGGAGGAAAATGCATTTTACTTCAATGGGTTTAAGCATTCATCATTGACCCACATTACAGGACATGGGTAATCCTGTATAAGAAGACACTGCCCAGTCTTTCTGTCTTGTCTGGTGTGTTGTACATGGTGTTATTCTGACAATCAGTCCCTTGTGACGTGTCTATGTTGAGTACTGTAGACCAGTCTTGACTTAATGCCAGTTGTCTGAAACCCCATGAGATCCTTCTGTAGACTTCATCTTAACCCAGCATCGAGTTCATGCTTTTGAGTATTCTCAGGAGATCCCTGCTTTTCACTTAGAGGCAGCTGGTGCATGTCTGACATTGCTAATCTTTGAAAACAATAGCTAAACAATTTTGTTGAATTGTGTAACAAGAAGACAACTCTCCTCATTGTACCACACTAATATTCTGCTTCCAAAGATATTCTTGCCTTAAAGGTACTCTCTAAGCAAAACTGATATACTGTATTATGCCTGGTCCTCAGCCCGTAGTATGAAGCATGGCTCATGGACTTAGAGAATACCTGTGTCTTCCGCCCTCCCTCCCCCCTCAGGCCTCCTAAATGCTCCAGACCAGCAAATTGCCAAAACTTCTGCTTTTATAGTGGTGGTCTCACTTGCTGATGATCAATTAATGAAGAGCATTTCATTAGCAACACCTGGCTGCTAGTTACCCTTTATAATTCCCATTATAGCAGTGAGATTATATAACGGGCAGCGAGGATGGACCCACTGTGCCAACTAACTGGTCTAGCTTTGTGCTATCACTAAGTGCATTATTGTGGCAGTACTCTGTTTTTCATCCTTTAATCTACACACAGAAATCTGGTCTTTGCTGCAGCGGAGCCACCAGACCACTACCTCTTGAGATAGACCCAGTGTAGTTGGCAGCTAACCTACTGGGGTCAGAGACACTGGTATGAAGCACCCAGGCATAAGGCAATATTCATAGTCAGAAACAAGTCGAAGTCTGGGCAGGTAAAGTCCGTGCGTATCCATGAAACTGGTCCAAAATTAGGGCAGGCAGCAATGGTTCAATATGGCTATAGTCAGAACAGGAAGCAGATAATCAGAGTCAATGAACAGGCAGGGATACCACAGCAGACAAACAAATAAGCACACCTTCACTGGAACACTAGAAATCTAGGAAACTAAAGCTCAGGCACCATCCACCTAGGGACGGTGCATAAACAGACACAAGTAACCAGCCATTGGCTGAAAGCAGCTAGGGAACACGTGTGCTGAGCTGACCCTTTAGGAGCCAGGGAATACTCACACGTGAAACCTAAAGACAGGCCTGGAGGCTTTCACAAAGCAGCACAGGCTGCAATCTGCATCACAAGAGACACCCGTGGCCAGGACAGCTGCTGGTGAGCGGATCTTGGCTGCTGGCTGCCAAGAAGAGAGGTGAGTAACATGGTTCCTGTGCCTGCCTGAGTGAGTGGGACAGGTCACCATTGTAACTGTATCTCCCCTTACACTCTCTCTTCTTTAGTATGGATTTTTGCAGGAACTTCTTGAGAAGAACTGGAGCATCTATGCTCTGTCGGGCGAGCCCGGCTGCCATTAGTATCAGGGTATACTTAGTTTTTCACACACAGCATCAGCATTTTGGCCTAGTTTTTGTTAAATAAATACAGTGTGATACATTTGTGACGTATTATTCATTTAAGGTTGTGTTTGCCTAATTGTAAGATCTTCTAAGGACCACGTGTTTTTTTAAAATTATATCTTAATATGTAAGATTATAGAATTTAAAGAGGGTGTATTTAATTTTTCTCATTACTGTATATATAGATTTAGAGCCCAGATACCGGTACTATTTGATTGACTTTAAAGATGAACTTTCACTACAAAATGCAAAGCAATCTGTGAGCAGCATGTTATAGAGCAGAAGGAGCTGAGCATATATATATATATACATATAAACAGGGGCGTAGCTATAGGGGGGGCAGTCGCTACCGGTCCCTGGATCCAGAGGGGGCCTAAATACTCTTGTGCCACATAAGAAGACACTGGTTTTATAGAAAGTGCATGCTGGTCAAGTTATACCTCTGGCTCGAGGGAAGGGGTTAGGTCAAGAATTTGGTAGGGGGATAGGGGGTGCCATTTCAATTTTTGCCTCAGGCAGCACAAAGGCAATGTACTTCCCTGCCCCTGGCCACAAAGCAATGAGGAAAAGAGGGCCCAATCTGAACCCTTGCACTCTTGTTATCCTGAACAATACTCTAGACCACCAGGGATGCTGACATTACCCCCTCCACTAACTTCCACCACCAGGAAAGCAGGGACTCACTTCTATTGTAGAGAGCCATTTAAATGATGTTTGTCTTGTTGTCGCAGGTGAGCTCGCACAGCTTGATAAAGATGTGTGCTAAGCTCCTTACGCTTCAGAGTAGCGCTGCTACATTTTTCTGTTTGTGCGCTTACGCATTGCAGTGGCAGCAGATAAGAACCTAGCCCTTTCTTTCACAGCGTTATGAGGGGACGCCGGTGTTTTGCAGATGAGGTGTCCCGCATTGTAATTATGCCGGGCTCTAATGCACCAATTTTACCTTTAAGGCTGAAAAAAAAAAAAAAGTTAAAAAAAAAACTTTAAAGGTCATCATTTCCATCACCGCGCGAGAAGTTAGCGACCCTTTACACTTCAATACTGAGAACTGCCTAGGTAGAGCAATTATTGCAAATTGGTAAAGATTTGAGCTGTCAGCAGAGATTAGTTGTGATTTTAGCCAAGTATTGAACTTCCTTCATTGCTCTTGTGTCTTATCTGGGCAGAATGCTAATGACTACACACAATCCGAGTTGTAATTCTGCACTTGTAACTTAACTCCACGGCTGAGGTATCTGAACGACACCATCGACCCAGTCATACTATTGGAAACTGGTTCAAAAAATGATTTTAAACAACACCTGTCAGCAGGATCGAATCTATTAAATGAGGCGTACTGCCTGGTAGGGTTGACCCTGCTGATTACAATGACACCTGCCTTTTTAAAATGGGTTGCGTGCGTTGTTTCCCAGTGAAAAGACTTTTATTTATTTTTTATACAAAAAAAGGCTTCAGTGCACTGAGGGAGGGGCCTAGCATCTCAACTTTTTTTTCATGGGAACGCCACAACTCATTTTCACAAGGCAGTCATCATTGTAATCAGCAGGATCAACCCTACAGGACAGTATGCCTTGTTTAAGAGGGTTAATCCTGCTGATAGGTTCCCTTTAAATATATTAATCCAAAATAAAAATGTAGTTATTTATGGTGCTTTTGTCTTTATATTTGCATACTTCTGTCAGATCCCTTTTTATGTTATCGGTTGCTTGTGTGCCCAAAGCTTGCAGTTATTGCGCATTTACGTATTTTACAGGGACATAGTATGCGTCTAAATCACCTGCTTGATATAGACCCCTGTGTGGATCAAACTGTTGCTTTTTGGCATGGAGCAGGTAAATGAATTGCCTCTTTTTTCCTTATTTTTTAATTTTTGACTTGAATATTCAAAGTTGGGGCTTCTGGACTTACGAATGTTACATCCTTCAACTAGATTTTGCTTTTTATGTGTCAGGCTACTTTCACACTCGTGTTTTGGCTTTCAGTTTGTGAGATCCGTTCGGAGCTCTCAGAAGCAGAGTCCAAAACGAATCAGTTTTGCCCTAATGCATTCTGAATGGAAAACGATCCGATCAGAATGCGTCAGTTTGCCTCCGTTCAGTAACAATTTCGCTCTGGAGGCGGACACCAAAACACTGCCTGCAGCGTTTTTCTGTCCGCCATGTGGTGCGGAGCAAGACGGAGGACAGATACGTTTTCTCTGACACAATAGAAAACGAATCTGTCCCCCATTGACTTTCAATGGTGTTCAAGATAGATCCGTCATGGCTATAGAAGACATAATACAACCAGATCCGTCCATGACGGATGCATGCAGTTGTATTATTGTGACTAAAGCGTTTTTGCAGATCCATGACAGATCCCAAAAAACACTAATGTGAAAGTAGCCTTACGTGTAGCACGGTGGCTCATTGGTTAGACACTGGTGCCTTGGAGCGCCGAGGTTCTAGTCTCAAATCTGACCAAGGGCAACATCTGCATGGAGTTTGTAGGTCCTCCCTGTGTTTGCATGGGTTTCCTCCGGGTTCTCCGGTTTCCTCCTTACCCTCCAAAGACATACTGATAGGGACTTAGATTGTGAGCCCTATTGGGGACAGTGTGAAGGTAATGTCTGTAAAGCACTGCGGAATATAGTAGCGCTATATGAGTGAGCTCATTGATAGTAGTAGTCTTTATTTATATAGCACCAATATATTCTGCAACACTTTGCAATCAGAGGGTACATGTATAGACAATCAGGCATTACATAGTAACCAGCAAGTCAATGATTAGCCTCTTAGTGACCACCAATATGCCTTTTTACGGTGGTCACTGAGGGGCCTTAGGCTGGGCCTCCACCTTTTCACGCCCCGTGCAGCAAGAATGAGGGCTCGACTCTCAGATGAGAGCCACGGTCCTGCTCTAACAGCTTGAATAGGCAGGAGTGCCACTACGGGTTGTTTGACCCTATTACATGCTGCCGGAAATGGCGCCTGCCACATGTAAGCGTTGACAGAGGGTACGGATTCCCCAAATGCGATCTCTGGTGCCGATATGTGTATAAGCAGGTTTGGACCTGGTGTAGGCCCCAAGCCAGCCTTGAGTGTTGCCCAGTGGGCTGCACCTCTCTGGAACAGCCTGCTAGTCAATGTCAGTATAGCACTATAGGGATAGCTCATTGTATTTTAGAAGCAATCAAAAGATTGCCTGTTATTAAGTGGTTAAGAACAGTAAAAGAAAAAAAAATTATGAAATAAAAAAAATTCCAATAAAATAAAATGATTTTTTTCTATATTAATAAAACACTTTTCAATGAGAAAAATTGCAAAAATAAAATCTCCCCCACATGTTTGGTATCACCGCATCTGTAACAACCTGCACTACATAAATGTCACGTAAATTATCCCCTACAGTGAATGCTGTAAAAAAAAAAAAAAAAAAAACAACAAATAAAAATGCCAGAATTGCTCATTTATTCTTAGTCGCCACCAAAAAAAACTAATAACAGCAATCAAAATGGGTCATTTACCCCAAAAGGATACCAATGAAAACTACATGTCGTCCTGCAAAAATCAACCCTTCACACATTGAAAGAAAAATATAAAAGCTATGGGTCTTTGTTTGCGAGACGATGCAAAAAGAATTTCTTCTTTTTAAACAAGGGGGTTTTATTGCACAAAAGTAGTAAAACATAAAACAAAGTATATGTATTTGGTATCGGTGTAATCGTATTGACCCAGAAAATATAGATATCATATTATTTATGCTGAAAAATGAACGCCGCAAAATTTATAACATGATAACTCAGTGGCAATATTGCTATTTTTTCCCATCTCCCTACCGGAAAGAGTTAATAAAAGTTAATCAAAAAGTTATGTGTACCTGAAAATGGGCTCCTTAAAAACTACAACTTGTCCCGCAAAAAACAAGCCCTCATACAGCTAGAGATGGAAAAATAAAAAAGTTATAGCTTTTGGAAGGCGACGATGAAAAAATGAAGAAAAACGTAAGGTCAGTAAGGTCCAAAACAGGCTGGTCACTAAGGGGTTAAAACCAGAGGCGTGAGGTCTATCCTCCGAAAAGCTTACAATCTATGTTGGCACAATGGGTAAGAAGTGCTTCATTTGTACAATGGTCTGGTCATCTTAGCTAAATAGGTAGATACGGTACATATAAAGCGGCATGAGCCCGTCACCAGCTGGTATTTGTAGTGCTTCTGAGTGCACGGGGTGTGGAGGATACTGTTGGATAGTGTTGAGTGCGAATATTCGATTTAACTGAACTCATTACCTAGTATACCTACCTGCTTCTTGCTTGTGGGCCAATGTGAGAAGGTTGCAATATAGTGAATTAGAATATTCTTCATTAAAAAAAAAAAATTCTCCTATGCAAAAAATCGGCAATGCAATATTCGTGTAATGCGAATATTCTAACACCCGTATATATAGCACTATAGAATATCTTAGAATATTCGTAATTTTTTCCAACTTAATTTGAACAGTCATTGGCCCAAAAGCAACTTAAGCAGGGAGGAGTCATGACTTCAGATGGAAAAAAATAGCGAATATTCGAAAAAACTTAAATATAGCACTATATTCTATAGAGCTATATATTCGGGTGTTAGAATATTCGCATTTCGCGAATATTACATTGCTGATTTTTCGCACTCAATAGAATAATCTCGAATATGAATATTTGCGAATATATGACGAATATTCTAAAGAATATTCGCGAAATATCGTGAATTCGAATATTGCCCCTGCCCCTCATCACGACTGTTGGATGAGAGGATCTGAGGAATAATGTTGAAGGTGGGTGAATGAAAAAGAGTTAGATTAGAGATGTGATAAGCCACCCTAAAAATAGGTGTTTTAGGGCATGCTTCAAACTGTCAGGGGCAGTAATATTGTGAGGGGGCACTTACAGGGCATCACTAATATGAGGGGGCACTAAGTGAGCATCACTACTGTGTGGGGGGCATTAATAGGGCATAACTACTATGTGGGACACTAAGGAGGCACGCTACACTGTGGGGGCATGTGAAGGGAGAATAACTAAAGGGGAATAACTATGATGTCCGGCACAAAAGGGACTGGGTAGGATTGGGCGTGTTAGATAAGCATTGGGTGGAGTTAGAGGCATGGTTTAGCGTTTATCAAAAGTTAGGAGGCATGATGTTGGGAATTAACCTGATTGTCTGGGGTAGGGCATTCCAAAGAACAGGTGCAGCTCGAGAGAAGTCTTGGAGATGGGAGTGAGAGATCTGGATTACAGTGGATGTCAGTCATAAGTCATTGGCTGAACAGAGGGAATGGTTAGGATGGTAGACAGAGATGAGGAGGAGATGTAGGGGATTGCAGCACTGTGAAGAGCTTTGTGGATTATAGCGAAAAGTTGAAATTGAACCTACACTGCATGGGCAACCAGTGCAACGACTGGCACAGGGCGGAGTAGCAGTTGGACAGATAGATGAGCCTGGCTGCTGCATTCAGGATAGAATAGTGAGGGGAAGACTGATTAATAATGACCTACACTCAGGGTCGGCAACCTAGCGGACTAGGCGCATAGAGCGCCCTGGCAAGTGCGGGGCGCTGCTAGGAGCGCCGGCTCCTGCCCATGCTGCAGCCGCCCGAGTCTGAATTGAGCCTCAGGCGGTTACACTGTTCGGGCTGGCGTCCATGAGGACGCACCGCCCGGGCTCAGCATGAAAGTAGAGCATTTAAGTAGAAGCATGCAATGGTGATTTCCTCCTCTCAAACAATGTATTGAAACAAAAGCCAACAGTGGTGGGTATACCCCTACAAAAATGTCAGTGTCTCAATAACTTGTCATGTGACTTTGAGCATCAATTACAGGGCATTGTTCACAGGGCGACTGTAGGGCATTGTTTACAATGAAGCGGCCATCAGTGTGGGATGTGGCCAAAGGACGTCCGCTTCTATGCCTTTCTGTGATTTTCCAGTCTCTCTGTTTCAACCTGCTGATGACACTCTGTGACACTTTAAGCTGAGTGTCCACTTCCGTCTGAGAACATCCTGCTTGAAACCTCGCATGGCGAGGTACTGTTGATCAATTTTTAGGTCTCGTCTTGGTCTCATGATGTCATAATTTGAACAGCATGATGAGGAGGACTGTTAAAAGAGGACCTTTCATGGGTTTCGAACGCTGTAAAATAACTATCTGGACATGTAAAGCGGGGCCCAGGGATCTCATTGCACTTACTATTAACTCCTGGGCGCTGTTCTGTTTGCCCGCTGTGGCCCAGTTACCTTCTCCCGCGCTGTATGGTAATTGCTACTAACTTCGCAACAGGGAGGAGACATCAACTTCTCTCCCTGGGCGTTCCTTCTCCTGGCTGTAGAGCTGTCCAATCGCAGCGCAGAGCTCACAGCCTGGGAGTTTTTTTTAGCTCTACATGTCCAGACAGTTATCTTACAATGTTCGGACCCATGAAAGGTCCTCTTTAAATACCAATTCTAATTGAACCAGGAAATTTATTGGGTGATTCATGGATCAAACATCTGTTGTGAATTTTGCCGTTAAGCTCCTTGCTAGAGAACAGCAAGTTGTGCAAAAAGTACTGAAACATTGAACAGCTGGACATGTGCACTCAAAAGTTTAGAGAAGGTGACATTAAAGAGGACCTTTCACCTGAAAATGCATGTGAAAATGAAGACATACCCTTACTTGCCTGTCCCCCGTGGTGCTTAATCAGCTCTTCTTTTTTCAATATGTGCCCCCGTTTGTCCGTGGTGCCCCCCGCAATATCTCCTGCCGTGTATGCTAATGAGCCATTCGGCTCAACTGGGCGATCCTGCAAAAGTTCTCCCGGGCGTGTCTTTCTTCTCCCTGGCACGGAGCGCATCCAATCAGCGCGCTCCGCTCTTAGCCAGGGAGAGAAGCTCCAGTTCTCGCGAGAACAGGAGCAATTTCATTCATCCTGCTGCCGGTGCCATCTTGGATTCCTGCGGCGAGCAGCGTCGGAGGCGGAAGCAGGATGGATGAAATTGCTTCTGTTCTCGCGAGAACTGGAGCTTCTTCTCTCTGGCTAAGAGCGGAGCGCGCTAATTGGAGAAGACAGACACACCAAGGAGAACTTTTGCAGGCCCGCCCAGTTGAGCCGAATGGCTCATTAGCATACACGGCGGGAGATATTGGGGGGGCACCGCGGACAAACAGGGGCACATATTGAAAAAAGAAGAGCTGATTAAGCACCACGGGGGACAGGCAAGTAAGGGTATGTCTTCAGTTTCACATGCATTTTCAGGTGAAAGGTCCTCTTTAAGTTCACCTGTAAAGGTTATAGTGCATTTTAGGTTCATCCTGAAATTTCACCCACAAGCCAAATATCACTAACTTTTTGTGAGTAGTATACAGTAACCAAGACAAGAATGAATGAGGGAAACAGAAAGTGGTGGATTCTAGAGATGTTTTTAAGATGCAGGTGGCATGATCAGGCAAGCGATTAAATATAGGGGCTCAAGCGAGTATGCTGCCCAGGAGTTATAGTAGTGTCACACACTAAGAGGAAGATGGTAGACGGAGAAAACACAAGAAGTTCAGTTTTTGAAAGATTCAGTATCAGATAGAGAGAGGACATGATGTTAGAGACAGCAGACAGACAGTTACTGTAGTATAGCCGGGGTGATCTGACAGGATGAGGTCTATAGTTAGGCATAAGACTAAGTTCTGTACTTTTTCCACAGGTTGTTGTACTCACTGGCAATGGTGCCACAGATTTCCACAGCAGGCTGTAGTATAGCTGGCTTATCTGGATTCTGCCTTTTAGGTTTGTCCAGGGCCGGAAGCCTTTCACCCTGTGGACAATGTATGCTTTGAAGTCTATAAGTCACATATAAGACAGTTTATCTACACAGAGCTTGTACATGCACATTCTTTCAACTCTGGAATGCTTCTCAATGTTTTCTACCTCCGCTTTACTTCTATATATTTGTTTCTTTGGCTGTTTTTTATCGCAGGGCTCACTTCACAGTCGAGACATCCACTTTCTCACACTGCGCTCTCTCTCTGATCTAGCTCCTCCTCCTTATGGAGCGGGTAGCACAGCCCCACCTAGCTACTGTTTGTAACACCCATTAACTCCATTAGCACTATACATAAAGGGAAACACATTTTAACCCCTTGTTGCAGTGTACCATTACCGTAGGAGTGGGACACAGCATATAAAACTATATTAGAAAATATATTAGAAAAATAATTATATTAGAAAAATATTAGAAAATTGTATAACTTTGCATTATATCATAATAAATAATCTTTTTATTTTAGTCAAAACCAGAATTCTTTTGCACTTTTTTGGATATCAGATATAGTCATATAGAGGCAGTGATAAAAAATTAATTTGCAAAGGAAATTCAGATGAATGTGTCTGAGTCATATTTCCGTAAATGTATATTTTCTTTCCATCAGGTTAATTTTGTGACATGCGCCTCTTGCCTGCAGGCTAAATGCCATATGGTATTGCATTTGCTGTTTGGGGTTATGGGTATGTGACTGCGAATGACATATAATATGAAGGCAAAATATGACCTGAAGTCTCCACGTGTAATCATGGGAAGAAGAAGAGGAGGGGGACTAGAACAGGATAGTAATATCCCAGTACACAGAGAAACAGATGACGAGAGGCCAGGATAAAATCAGAAATATATTACCCATGGGTTAGGAGTAAATAATATGGGCCAAATGTGATTATTTCTAATTGTCAAAGGTAGGGATCTGTTTGAGACGGGGCTGGTGATCGATACAAACACCCCCAGGTCTGTCCAGTGGTGTACATTCAATGAAAGCAGACAGCGCAAGTACTACAAGGCTCATGATTGGAGTGAGACGTTACCTAGCGCTGATTTCCTTCTTCTGTTCCGAATATGAAAAAACTGCATGCAGACACCACTAGAGGGAGCTCAGTGCAAAGAGATGATTACAGTTTCCTTTGCAGACAATGGTAACTGTATACATTCATGTGCACTGAGCTCCCCCTAGTAGTAGCTGCAGACAGACATGTTTGTAATATGCAAGTGAAGCAGGAGATTTATGGGGACGTTCATGCATCAGCTTTTTCAGTAGAACTTAGCACTGAGGATCATAATACATCTCCATTCTGCCTTCCATTGAGGTGTATGGGAGGCAGAAAGAACACTGCCAGTGGGTTTTCGTTGAAATTCCGGCACGACTACCCACGACAAAATTCTGCTGAAAAACCCGCGCATGTGGACATCTATCAGTATATTTATGGCAGTTGACTGACATGAATACATTCAGGAATATGATATTCAGGATGACCATATTTTTGAAACAGCAGGTTGCGCTTTTTCTGACAACGAATTTGGATAAGGCCTTATGCACACGACTGTTGTTCTGGTCTGCATCGGAGCCAAATTTTTTGCGGCTCGGATGTGGACCCATTCACTATAATGGGGCGGCAAAAGATGCGGACGGCATTCCATGTGCTGTCCGCATCTGTTGCTCCATTCCGTGGCCCCGCGGAAAAAATAGAACACTGTGTGAATTCCTCTGGTTATATGCATGCACAATGGTTAAAGTTATCTAAGGAGACTATGAAAAAAAATATATAATGCTTAAACTATAGACAAAACCCCCCAAAATTTGAAAAACATATTTTGTATTGATTAACAATAAAATGGCTGCACAACATTTCACATACAAACAATAGAACTAAGAAATGGGGATCATTCTAAATTAAAGTGGTATCATACCTACTATAAATGAAAAAATAAAAGCTCTTTACGCATATTTTTGATCAAACGTGTGTCGGGCCCACCTACCAGGCATCAAGGTGGCTTCTGCAGATGGGTCCCTAACACTAATATACCGCCTATCTTGGACTTACCTAAGCCTACAATTTTCAGGGCAGTGTAGGAACCAGCTACATTAAGGCTAGGTCTACACGACAACATTTGTCACGTGACAATTTTTATAATGATAGTCTATGGTGTCGCACTGTGACATGCGACATGCTGCGACTGCGACACGACAGTCGCAAAAAAATCCATTCGAAATGGATTTTTCTGCGACTGTCGCGTCGCAGCATGTCGCATGTCGCAGTGCGACACCATAGACTATCATTGTAAAAATTGTTGCGCGACAAATGTTGCAGTGTAGTTGCACCCTATGTGTCGCGCGACACATGTCGTTGTGTAGACCTAGCCTTATACTCTGCTGAGAAGTCCCAGGTAGATATATTTATTGGTGTTAATTAATCCTCAATCTATACTACAAGAAAATTTAGACTAGCACATTCAAGGTCACAGGTGCATATCCATCAAGCAAAGATGGTTTGTTAGCGTTAGGTACCCATCTGCAGAAACCACCTTGACGCCTGGTAGATGGGCCCGACACACGTTTGATCAGAAATGTGCGCAAAGAACTTCTATTTTTCCATTTATAGTAGGTATAATACCACTTTAATTTAGTAAGACCCCCATTTCTCAGCTCTATTGTTTGTATGTGAAATGTTGTGCAGCCATTTTATTATTAACCATGTTTGCTTGATGGATATGTGATTATGTATATGAATGTGCTAGTCTAAGTTCTCTTGTTGTATTGATTAACAGCACACAAAAATGCAAATAATACTCACAATAATAAATAGAATATTTCTAAAATAATAATAATAATAATAATAATAATAATAAAGATATATAATATATATATTCATTGTATTCCCATACACATAAAAACCTATGCAAGTTATTTCCCATTCATTAAAAAAAAATCTCCTATACTGTACTGTATATCAGAGGATAACCTCTATGTATGGTGGTCATAAAATATAAAATGTTATGGCTGAAAGAATGCTGAGAATTCCTCCCTATCCTTTCGCTGAACTTCTATACAGCAAAATAAATTTTCCCTTGTACGGTGCAGTTATATGTAGTAAAGTATTATTTGGCTTGTATTAGTGGGAAAAAAAGGGCTTATTAGCCTTTGTGTGGTGAAGTGCGAAAATTACAGCCCTGTTTGGTGTGTACTAGTGGCACAAAAATACTAGACTCAACATACAATGTCTCAGACTCAGATCCAAGCAATCACGGCCACTTCTCTGGTAAATTAGCTGTATTACATGCTAGTTAGCAGCTATTCCTGACAGCTATTCTCTTATCTTGGATGGCATTTTGGGGCTTTGGAACCGATTACTCAACTTACAATGGTTTCAACATACAATGGTCGTCCTTGAACTGATTAATATTGTAACTTGAGGGACCAAGTCTTTTTTGGCGTGCATTAGTGGCACAAAAAAAGTATTTGCCGTTGTCCGGTGAAGTGAGAAAATTACAGCCCTTTTTGGCGTGTATTAGTGGCAAAAAATTATATATTATTAAATATATTTGCCGCTCAGCGGTGCGGATATATGTTCTAAAGCCCATTTTTGCATGTATTAGTGGCACAAAAAAAAGTGCTTGCCGTTGTGTGGTGATGTGAGAAAATGTGTTTAAAATTGATAATAAAAAAATGATAATAAAAAAAAAAAACAAAAAAAAAAAAAAAAAAACAATGATTTACCACTCTAAAAGGCGCTACCTGGGACAAATATTATATATGACATTTTGCATCAGAATTGGCTTATGATTTGGTAGCCAAAAGCAGGAGTGGATACAAAACACGAAGACATGCAAATATTCCATTCACATGTCATCTCTTTTTTGGATCCACTCCTGTTTTTTGGGGGATTTAGCAATGCTGATGGATACTGACCAAATGTTTTTTAGGGGTTATTGTTCTGATGGATCAGAGGAAGGGCAAAATAATCAGTGACGTCAACACAAACTTACTGCTGACACCCTCTGCACTCTGTCGGGGGCTCTACTTTTATAAGCGTTTAATAGAACAGGTTTTATAGACATCTATGTGGAATCTGCTGATGACAGTGTAAAAGGAGTGCGCTTCTTCTTGACACTAACATTGACCTGTAAGGCTGAGTTCACACTTGAGTTATTTGGTCAGTTTTGGCCCTGTAACTGCCCAAATAAGTGAAGTATGCAGTGATTCTAAGAACGACACCTGTCATCTGCATGTCACACAGTATTATTTTACTATCACAGCAGACTCCCTATGCGTGTTACTGCAAGGCACAGTGTTCTACACCACTATAGAGGCTCTCTGCAGCCAGGAAATAGCGGGCGAATCAAATTTTTGAGCAATTCACTCATCTCTAATCCTGATATCACTGTAGGTTATACTGTGTATAATTATACTCTGTATGTGAAAATCTCAGCTATGCTCCATTGACAATTTCAGCTCAATTTCTCTCAGTACCCTCATCCAGTAGTGCTGCCCGCTGACAGCTCCCTGCTTCACTATGGTATTCAACTAGTGCAGGGGCACCCGGAAAGCGGATGTATCCTTCCGGTGACCGGGTGCCTGGAAAAGGGGACCATCTTGTGCCCCTTCAAGAGTGAAGGATAGTGTACCCTGTGTGGTCGCACAGGTTGTACACCCCTAAGGCCATCCCTGCTTTGGAAGCCATGGCCCATTGCAGTACTGTGGGGCTTGGACTGCCGTTATTTTTTCTTATGTATTGGGCTGCAGCCAGTGTATTCTGTGGACAGATGCTGACTTATTAATAGTAATGTATTTGTGTTGTTTTTAGCGTTATACCGGATTCCAGACATGGAAAATTCTCATGACTGTGACATTTGGAAAGGGCTGGAATTGGAATTCTGTCCTTCCACCCCCAGATGGAAAGATAATAATCAGGAGTCAAGTTCACACATAAAAAAACAACAACCTCAAAGAACAAAAAAGAACCCCCCCTTAAAGGAAAAATGAAGTAAAAGGAATCTGATTTCATTGATTCTCACACCATGAAATGTGGCAGCCGTATGTTAAAAGGGTTCTCCAGGAATTATGAAATTACTTAAATATTACTTTACAATAAATATATTCCCAAATACCTTTCATTAGTTAGAATGGCTTGTTTTGTCTACGGAGCAATCACTAGGAGAAATAAAATTGCCGCCGTCCTACGAGTACACACAGAACCTGTCCTAATTAAACATGAGGACAAGTTACTTCACAACACTGAGGTAAAGAGCCAACTCATCCTCCTCTCTGCTCCGTGGGAATGGAAATGATGAGGAGACATGAAGTACAGAGAGGAGATTGGGGTAATGAGCAGCAGCACTTGTATGCAGTCTCCATTACCACAGCTCCATATCACCACAGTCTTTCCTGTCCATCCTCTCTGTACTTCATGTCTCCTCTGAACTAAATTCCCCAGAGATTCAGCTAAAGCTCTTATCAGCTGTATTCAGGATTATAATCCATGACAAGCAGAGCAGAGAGGAGGATGAGGCAGCTCTTTACCTCAGTGTTGTGTAGTAACTTGTCCTCCTGTGTGATTAGGACAGGTTCTGTGTGTACTAGTAGGACGGCAGCCATTTTGTTTCCCCTGATGATTGGTCCCCCGACAAAACGAGCCATAATATATAATGAAAGGTATTTGGAAATATATTTATTGCAAAGTAATATTTAAGTATTTTCATTTTCTTAATTCCTGGAGAACCCCTTTAATCACCACAGGGGTCAGTTGTAATGTACTCACAGTCATGTGACAGGTAAGCTCCACCCCAGATAGAAAATAGATTTAAAAATAAGAAGCTGGAAATCATGTATCGTGTGACATGTCACACCTCTCCTGACATGTCCATTTTGGTAACTACTTGCATTCCCCGTGTAATAATTTTGGAGCATCTGATTGGATAGTGTCAGACTGTGCAGGGACACACCCCAAATGGTAACATCCAGATAGACTTTATTGCAGACAGCTGGCGATTCATTCTTACAATTCTAGTAGGGATGGCACAACAAAGAGTCATAAATATAGATTCTCCAGAGTTACCACATGAGGAATACAAGTGGTTACTAAAAAAGATGTCAGGAGAGGTGGAAGTCTGATTTAACCAAAAATAAAGCGATTGTGTCATCTTAGACAACGGTGGCATATTGCCAGGATATGCCACCAATGTCAGATAGGTGCGGGTCCCTCCTTTCAGACCTGCTTCTATGTCCAGAACGCCCCCCAAAGGAGTTTGAAAATCCCATAGGAGTGAATAGAGAGCGTTCTGCACTTGCTGGCTCCCTCTCCATTTATCGCTATGGGACTGCTGGAAAATAGCCAAGCTGGCACTCGATTATTTTCAGAACTCCCATAGTGGTGAATGGAGGGTGGCTGTGCTTAAGTGGTGGAGATAGGTGCAGGTCCCAGAGGTGGGACCTGCACCTATCTGACATTGATGGCATATCCTAGCAATATGCCATCAATGTCTAAGATGAACATCCCCTTTAAGGCATGTAAGCCTAGACAAACCCAGGGGCGTAGCTATAGGGGGTGCAGAGGTAGCATTCGCTACTGGGCCCAGGAGCCTGAGGGGGCCCAAAGGCCCTTCTGCTGCATAAGAAGACACACAAAGCACTGAGGGAAGGGGGTCCAAGCTGAACTCTTGCACCAGGGCCCATGAGCCGTTAGCTACGCCCCTGGACAAACCATATAGCTGCTATAGGGCTCTCGTAGTTAACCACTTTCAGACCGGGCCATCTGTCCCCATCCTGACCAGGCCTAATTTAGCAAATCTGACATGTGTCACTTTATGTGGTAATAACTTTGGAACGCTTTTACTTATCCAAGCCATTGAGAGATTGTTATCTTGTGACACATTGTACTTCATGTTAATGGTAAATTTGAGTCAATATATTTTACCTTTATTTACAAAAAAATCCAAAAGTTAACAAAAATTGGAAAAAAATCACTGTTTTCTAAATTTGAATCTCTCTGCTTTCAAGACAGATAGCGATGCCTAATAAAATATTAATTAATTTACATTCTCCATATGTCTACTTTATGTTGACATCATTTTGGTAATGTAATTTTATTTTTAGGACATTAGAAGGTTTAGTATTTTAGAAGCAATTTTAGTAATTTTAGTCAGCTTTTTTAAGGACCAGTTCAGTTCTGAAGTCACTTTGTGGGGCTTTACATAATAGAACCAACCCATAAATGACCCCATTTTAGAAACTACACCCCTCAAACTACTCAAAACTACTGTTTTTAGAAATGTTGTTAACCCTCCTGGTATTCCACAGGAATTAAAACAAAATAGAGGTGAAATTTCAAAATTTCACCTTTTTTGCAGATTTTCCATTTCCAAGGGTTAACAACAAAAAAAGCCTCAATATTTATCACCTTGGTTCTGCAGTTTGCAGAAACATCCCATATGTGGTCGTATGCCGCTGTTTGGGCACAAAACTGGGCACAGAAGGCAAGGAGCGCCATATGGTTTTTGGAAGGCAAATTTTGTTGGAATGGTCTTTGGGCACCATCTTGCATTTGAAGAGACCCTGAGGTATCCCCACAGTGAAAACACCCAAAAGGTGAAAACATTTTGTAAACTACACCACCCAAGGAATTTTTAAGGGGTATAGCAAGCACTTAACTCAATAGGTGTTTCATAGAATTGATAATACTTGGGTGTGAAAATGAAAACATTTCATTTTTTTTTTACAAGAAAATTGTGCTTTAGGCCCAAACTTTCTTTTTCACAAAAGATAACAGTAGAATAACCTCCCACAATTTGCTAGCCATTTTCTCCTGAATACAGTAACACCCCAATTGTGGTCATAAACTGTTATTTTGGGGATACGCCAGGGCTCAGAAGGGAAGGAGCGGCATCTGGACTTTCTAACATGTGTATACAGCGATGTAGAAGGCAGGGACACACAGGACCGGTTCCTACCTTCTCTCTGCGGGGTCCTGCTGTCACTGACAGCGGGCCCCCCACTCAGCAGCTGCACGATTAGCGTGCAGCTGCCATCTCTGAAAGGACGTTCAGAAACATCCGATCAGAGATAAACCCGACCCCCCAGGACGTTTATAGTCATTGGGCGGTCGGGAAGTGGTTCAGAGGCTCAGCCCTGGTGTTGTCTCTGGGTGGGATTATAGGGGCGGCCTACACAAATGTTAGTTTCAGAAGACATCTCTAAAACTTACTAGTGCAACGTTCCACCCCCCAAGGCCGATCGTGTCCCTGGTTTTAGGAATGCCGAGTGGTGTAGTGCGGCGTTATTAGTTTTCTGTGTCACAGTGCTCCTACCTGGATACTGTCGCTCCCCAGGGTTAGGCTCCGCAGCAATAAAGGGGAGAGTGATAGTTGGTGCAGAATAAGCCGAGTCCAGACTTTATAAAGTTCAAAAGTTTTACTTGAATAAACTTACATCCAAACAATATTTGGTCTTTCTCTTGGCTCCAGCAGGTTTTGTGGTAAAGTGGCAGGTGAACTTGGATTCCTTGCTTTATCTTTCTCTGCTGTACAGAACATCCACATAAAATCCACAAAAAAACTTGCATAAATCTGCGTTTTGCACCTATTATATATAAACATATATTGACAAGGGAAAGCGTCACATAACGCTGCAGGTATGGGGCTGTGTACCCATGAGCTTGGAGTAGAAACCATAATTGGGACCACATGCAGCTTCATGTCATTTTGATCCCTCCATAGTTTATTACGGTAACGCTGTAATATTATTCCTGATCCGGAATAGAATCTGTTATCAGAAGACAGCCATCATTACAGCAGATTCATTACTTAGAGTGGCCGTCCTTCCACATCAGCACATTCAGCACTCACCCCATTATTAATAGTGCCGGTGACTGGATCAGATAACGTGTGTGAGCTGCTGTCCTCATTTACCACCACTGCCAATAGTAGTAGATAGATATTTTTTTACCAAATACTAAAATGGGGAAAGTAAAGACAGTTTTAGTTATAAATGTTTTGATAAATCTCCCCCTCTGTGTCTGATCAGTGATTTCCATCAGTGACTGTGACCTAAAATCTGAAGCATAGCCTTCACAGACATAACATTGCACCTGTTCAGTGGTTTTGACCTGGTTTGGGCTTAAAATCACTGATTAAACACTGGGGCAAATTTACTAAGCCCGTCTTTTTACGCCGTTCTTAGTTTCCCCCTTGACCTGCCCTATGAGTCTTCTGGATTGTCTGACCTGTACCTGTGCCGCCTGCCCTGACCCATTGCTTGTTTGACATTGCCTTATCTTTCGGTCGTGCTGCACTGTCACTCCAGGTTACGACTCGGCCTACTGACTACAACTGTACCTCTGGTACCTTGCACTGGTACCCCCTGGTCCATCTGGGCCAGCTGCCTCGTGTGCCAATTCACCTCAAAAGGTAGCGACCTGGTGTTTCCCTGGGAAAAGTCTATCCCCAGCATCAGGGGTACTGTGAAGAATGAGGGGTTCACTTAGACATCGCCCCTAGAGGAGGTTGGTCACATGGCACAGTGGGTTCAAACCCACTGGTTTGTGACACAGTGCAAGATGTGCAAGTTATGAGCAGCTCCAGCCTTGGCTGTAAGACATGCAGTACACCAGGGGTGCACAACGTTTTCTGGGTGGGGGCCACATTGTCACATTTTTTTTAAAGCGGTATTAACAACTGAAATACTGTATTTATGGCATATCGAACATACAGTATTTGCCATTAATGTGTAGTTACACTTCCAGGAATCCCATCTAATGGGAGAATACATGAAAAATATATGTGAGCTACCACAAGACATAGACATATCTGTTTGTTACCAGATGGTTGGGGGACGCACAGAATGGTATCAAGGGCCGTATATGGCCCCCGGGCCGCTGGTTGTGCACCCCTGCAGTACACTAACTGCTCTATCATATCCCTAATGAAAACAACTGACTTTCTACCTAATTCAGATCTTCCTTCACAATCCCTACACTGTCCCTTTTCCATTATACTTTCTGTAAGAATTTCTAATGGTATTCAGCACATCTCTGCTTGCTGTCATTCAATAGAAACATTACTGCTCATTGCAGTGCGGTTATCACGGCTGTGTCTTGAAATGAGTCCTGCACCGATGGGTGCATCGCATGACCAGGACAGATGAGTATTCACTGAAAGTACACAACAAAGAACTAATAACTGCCACAAAGAACTTGCACATGATGATAATTTTGTACAGAAAGTATATTCTATAAGAACCCAGGTTATATCATTTTAACCGCCTGCTGACCGCCTAACGCAGGGATGCGTCCAGGCGGCGGCAGGTCTGTTCCTCCTTGACGCGGCAGCGCGTCATCTCGCGAGAGGCGAGATTTGCTGTGAACGCGTGCACGCGCGTTCACAGCAGATCGCGTCTCAGCAGTTGTAATGCAGCCTGCCAGCGATGATCAATCGCTGGCAGGCTGTAGATGAAAAATAAATCACATCAAACAGGTATATCAGACGCTGTGATATACCTGCTACCTGGTCCTCTGGTGGTCCCATTTGCTGGGATCGACCACCAGAGGACCAGGTAGCTATGTAAAGTAGCACCAAGAACCACACTACCCCCCCTGTCACTTATTAACCCCTTGTTAACCCCTGATCACCCCATATAGACTCCCTGATCACCCCCCTGTCACTGATCACCCCCCGTAAGGCGCCATTCACATGTCCATATGTGTTTTGCAGGTCCGCGGATCCGCAAAATACGGACACCGGCAATGTGCTTTCCGCATTTTGCAGATCCGCACATTGCCAGAACTATATAGAAAATGCCTTTTCTTGTCCGCAATTGCGGACAAGAATAGGACATGTTCTATATTTTTGCGGAACGGAAGTGCAGACCCGGAAGTGAGGATCCGCAATTCCGGATCCGAGCGGGACAAAGTCTGTCCCCATAGAAATGAATGGGTCCGCAATTCTGTTCTGCAAACAGAATTGCGGACATGTGAATGGGGCATAAGGGTCCCTTATCACCGCCAGTTAGCTAGCTACTTGTTAGGCAGTTAGCGCCCAGCCCACCGCACCGCAATCACTGATTTTGGCAGAGATTTTTTCATCCACATTGATCGATGCGAATAAAGAAATCTGTGCCGTTCATTTTATTTTTATTTTTCAGCCCAGAGGCTGAACGGAAAAAAAAAATCTCATTACCCGTATGCTCAATATAAGGAGAATCGCAGAAACTCCTAATGCTGGCCATACGTGTAATGATTGCGGAGACCCTCAAATGCCAGGGCAGTACAAAAACCTCACATGTGACCCCATTTTAGAAAGAAGACACCCCAAGGTATTCCGTGAGGGGTATGGCGAGTTCATGTAAAATTTTATTTTTTGTCACAAGTTAGTGGAATATGACACTTTGTAAAAAAAAAAAAAAAATATCAATTTTTTTTCTGTGAACTCACCATGCCCCTCACGGAATACCTTGGGGTGTCTTCTTTCCAAAATGGGGTCCCTTGTGGGGTATTTATACTGCCCTGGCATTTTAGGAGCCCTAAAGCGTGAGAATCCAAATGCGTAAAAATGCCCTGTGAAATCCTAAAGGTACTCATGGGAATTTGGGCCCCTTTGCGCATCTCGGCTGCAAAAAAGTGTCACTCATGTGGTATCACCGTACTCAGGAGAAGTAGGGCAATGAGTTTTGGGGTGTATTTTTACATATACCCATGCTGGGTGTGAGAAATATCGCTGTAAACGACAACTTTTTAAAATTTTTTATACAAAGTTGTCAATATTTCTCTCACGCAGCATGGGTATATGTAAAAATACACCCCAAAACACATTGCCCTACTTCTCCTGAGTACGGCGATACCACATGAGTGACACTTTTTTGCAGCCAAGATGCGCAAAGGGCCCTAAAACCAATGAGTACCTTTAGGATTTCATAGGGCATTTTTACGCATTTGGATTCTCACGCTTTAGGGCCCCTAAAATGCCAGGTCAGTATAAATACCCCACAAATGATCCCATTTTGGAAAGAAGACACCCCAAGGTATTCCGTGAGGGACATGGCGAGTTCACAGAATTTTTATTTTTTGGCACAAGTTAGCGGAAATTGATATATATATATTTTTTTATTTTGTTTTTTACAAAGTCTCATATTCCACTAACTTGTGACAAAAAATAAAATTTTACATGAACTCACCATACCCCTCACGGAATACCTTGGGGTGTCTTCTTTCCAAAATGGGGTCACATGTGGGGTATTTATACTCTCCTGGCATTTTAGGGGCCCCTAAAGCGTGAGAAGAAGTCTGGAATCCAAATGCGTAAAAATGCCCTGTGAAATCCTAAAGGTACTCATTGGAATTTGGGCCCCTTTGCGCACCCAGGCTGCAAAAAAGTGGCACACATGTGGTATCACCATACTCAGGAGAAGTAGGGCAATGTATTTTGTGGTGTATTTTTACATATACCCATGCTGGGTGTGAGAAATATCTCTGTAAACTGACAACTTTGTATAATTTTTTTTTTTAAAGTTGTCATTTACAGAGATATTTCTCACACCCAGCATGGGTATATGTAAAAATACACCCCAAAACACATTGCCCTACTTCTCCTGAGTACATCGATACCACATGAGTGACACTTTTTTTGCAGCCTGGGTGCGCAAAGGGGCCCAAATTCCAATGAGTACCTTTAGGTTTTACAGGGATGCTCACAATTTAGCCCCGCCCAAAATGCCAGAACAGTAAACACACCCCACAAATGACCCCATTTCGAAAAGTAGACACCCCAAGGTATTCACTGAGGGGCATAGTGAGTCTGTGGGAGATTTTTATTTTTTTTGCCAAAAGTTAGCATTAATGGAAACTTTATTATTTTAATTTTTTTCCTCAGAAAGTTTCATTTTCCGCTAACTTGTGAAAAAAAATGAAATGATACATGAACTCACCATGCCCCTTCGCGAATACTTTGGGGTGCCTTCTCTGTTGGAACATATTTCCAAAACATATGAAAATACACAAGAATACATAATAAATATTAGCAGATAGTCCCAGGTCCGAGGTACTGCAAATGCATGCTTGGCTGAGCTTAACATGTTCTGAATGCCTCTGGCAGTAGCTTATCCAACATACTGATCCTTCTTTCGCCTGGCATCTGCAAACAGGGGAAAGTCCTAAGACCCCTATATACATTAGATGGTTGACTGGCCCGATCTAAACTGGTGGGTTTGGCAGACATTAATCTAATGTGTACAGGCACCTGTAGGGTTGGTTCTATCAGTTGTTTCATTCCATTATTTTGTTGTGCAAAAGATGGTTGGACATTGTCTTCAAACCAGACCACATTGATTTCTAAATGGGCTTTATCAAAACACACATCAATTGTCTGTTCAGGGTTTCCAATCATCCAGAAAAATTGTGAACTTTTGGCCATAGTCCACGGTGTCCTTAATTGAAGTCATAGCTTGGCTATCCTTCACCTTGGGAGAAAAGTTCAGTTTATAGCCCCTAGTTCTGAATGTAATGCCCTGACTAAGGGAAAGCTGCTTCTATCTTTCCTCCTGGGTCCCAGGCAGATTCCAGCATTGTGGTAATGTGTACAGTAAAGTGGTGGAAGGTGTGTATATCTCACCCAGATTCCTCAGCCGAGTGAGATAGATGAAATCCGGGAAGCTGCACTTCCTTCAGCAGAGATAGTTTACTGAAGCTGTTTTGTTTAATTTCATGGGCTGGATTTCCATTTGGACCGAGTGGTAGGATTGGCAGTGGGACCTCCCACTCCACACCCTTCCACTACAGGTATTCCCTATAGCCTGAGGGATCCCAGGTATAGGGTGCTGGGATCATTAGTGGGGAATAAAAGAGATCCCAGACCACCAGTCTGGTGGAAAGATGCCTGGAGAGCTGATGTAAAGCCTGATCTTCCCTGATGTGAACAGGACGGAGTAGGTAAGAGAGGAATCATCTGTTGTATTAGGTAGAGCCCAGATGGGCAGGTGTTTATTTTTGTTTTATGTTCTGGAACCTTACCTCACCCAGTGACGCTATAACTGGGATGATAACTTTTGCTGAGGTGACCAAATAAAGTTCCTTTTGCACTTTGAAACCTACTGTTTTTGTGGAAATCTGTCATTGCTGACCCCACTGGGAGTGAAAATCCCTACAACATTCTTCAGGCAGCTAACTCAACCTATGCTTTAAATATATAAATAGACACTGGATCATGAACCAGAACCGCCTAACGTTAACTTAGGTCAGAGATTCCTTATACAATTAAAGGGGTCATCTCATGGAGATCAGGTGCAAGCTTAGCTTCAGTAACCTCAAAGAGAAAGCTACAGCCGGTCATTTATTTCAGTGCCTGATCATATCGTCTTTAGTAGAATATAATTCTAAATAGTGTACAACCCCAATTCCAAAACCCAAATTTTATTCACAATAGATCATAGAACTCATATCAGGTGTTAGAAGACATTTTACCAAAATTTACTTATTTAGAACTTGACGGCAGCAACGCTTCTCAAAAAAGTTGGGACCAAGCCATGTCTACCAATATGTAGCATCTCCTCTTTTTTTAACAAGTTTTTAACAAGTTTGTAGACACCTGGGGAGTGAGGAGACCAATTGCTTGAATTTGGGGAGAGGAATGTTGTCCCATTCTTGTCTGTTGTAGGATCCAAGCTGCTCAACAGTCCTGGGTCTTCTTTGCCTGATTTTTCATTTCATGATGATTTCATGATGCGCCAAATGTTTTGTATAAGTGAAAGGTCTGGACTGCAGGTAGCCAGTTCAGCACCCGGACTCTTCTGTGAAGCCATGCTGTGGTAATTGCTGCAGTATGTGGTTTAGCACTGTCTTGCTGAAATATGCAAGGCCTTCCCTGAAAGAGACGTTGGCTGGATGGAAGCATATGCTCTTCTAAGACCTCTATATATACTGTTCAGCATTGATAGCACCTTTTAAGATGTGTAAGCTGCCCACACCATAGGCACTAGTTCCATACGTTCAGATATGCAGACTTTTGAACTGTGCGCTAACTAACAAGCTGGATGGTCCCTCTCCTCTGTGGTTTTCAAAAAGAATTTCAAATTTGAACAGAACAGTTTTTCATTTTGCCTCAGTCCATTTTAAGAGCTTTGGTCTAGAGCATTTTTGGATCGTGTTGATTTATGGCTTCTTCTTTGCGTGACACAGCTTTACCTTGCATTTCTGGATTACACAGTGAACTGTGTCCACAGACAATGATTTATGGAAGTGTTCCTGAGTCCGTGCAGAATCATGCCTGTTTTTAATGCAGTACAGCCTGAGGGCCCATAGATCACAAGCATCTAATATTGACCATCGGCCTTATCCTTGCACAAATAGATTTCTCCAGATCCTCTGAATCCTTTGATGATATTATGTACTGTAGATGTTGGATATTGCAAGTGTATGCAATTTTACATTGCGGAACATTTTTTCAGAAATTTTTCCATTTGGGATGCAGTTTTTCGCAGATTGGTGAACTTCTGCCTATATTTGCTTCTGAGAGACTCTGCCTCTCTAACATGTTCCTTTTATACCCAGCCATGTGATTTAGTAGCAAAGTTCTCCTCCAGCTGTTATTTATTAGTACCACATACTTTTCCAGCCTTTTGTTGCTCCTGTCCCAACTTTTTTAAAATATCAAGTTCTAAATGAGTTATTTTTTTCATAAACAGCTAACATTTCTAGCTTTCAACATCTGATATGTGGTTTTTGATGTATTGTGAATACAATATGGGTCCATGAGATTTGCAAAGCATTTGCATCACTTCCCAACTTTTTTGGAATTTAGTTTGTAGAATGAATTATTACCAGTCATTTTTAAAAGTGTATTCCCTTCTGGGAGACCGATGGCATATCGCTAGGATATGCCATCAATGTCTGGTGCAGGTTCCACCTCGGAAACCTCCTCCTATCTTCAGAACTGGGTCCCCTCAAAGTGAAAGGAGAGTAGTCGTGCATGTGCAGCCACACTCCGTTAACCGCTATGGGAGTTAGAAAAATAGGTGAGCGTTGGTTCAGTTATTTTCGGTAGTCCCATAGCGGTGAATGGAGAGGTGGCTTACTATCCATTCACTTGTATGGGACTTCTAGCAGTATGCCATCAGATGAAAATATTTCTTTAAGTACCCAGATCATTACCAAGTTGCACCTCACGCTTCATTGGTCTCTTTAATTCTTAGTAAATTCCTTGGTTCATAGAACAGATCACAGGTCCTCTCTAGAAGCAAATTATATTCTGCTTATAGTTAGAGAAATGGACCAGTTCCAGCAGTTTACAAAGTACAATGTGATACATCTGGAGGTGTCCGCAGTTGAGGAAGCTACGAGAGCCGGTGCATTAGGCACATGAAAGCAAAAAGGATTAGGATTTTCTGTGTCTGTGCTTTTAGTGCTGCGCTCAGAGAAAAAGCATTAATAAGTCAAATGGCTCTTATCGCTTCTTGTCCTTTTCTACTTGTTTTCACATTGCACTGAAAAGCCCATCGATCTTCATTCCGCTCTTAGCCATTCTCTAATTGGAACCGTTCTTTCCACATGTAATGTACAAATGATACATGCGAAAGAGAAGTTTATTACTACTGGCATGCTAATATCCCTGTCTTTATAATGCCGAGAAAAGCCTCATGTAATGTAATCCATCAGGAACGTATAGCAGTGCCATAACTATTATCTCAGAGCGCTTCGTTGGTCTGATAGTAGAGCTCGATTAACAGAGCCTATGTAGACCTCTCACTTGCAATTATAATTTTATCTACTGGATACCCCCTATACTGAGTCAAGTCCCTCATACACATTACATTATCATCAGCAGAAAATGCTGATTTCGCTCGGGCCAGCCAACTGTCTAATTTGTATAGGGGCCTCCTGTCATCATCATTTAGGGGAAACGAAGAATCTAGCAGGTTCAGTGTGAACACCTGATCCTTTTGTCCTGGAAGAGATAAGCCGCTGGTAATCGGAAGGAATGGTAGTGAATGGAACATCAATATAGTACATGAATAGCTTGGGTCTATGACCATTATTCAGAGCACTCTTCATTCTGGCTTATTGAAGTTGGGTGACAAGTGGGAGACTCCCCCCTCTATGATGTCTGCATGCCCTAATAAGACACAGGATGGGAGTTGTCTTCTTGAGACGACCCCTTTAAAGGGTCAATATAGCAGAAAAAATGTCCAGACTTCAACCTGTACTTCAATGCGGTAGTTGCGTCGCAGGTCTCAATGGGTGCAGTGGGCAGTATTCACACACAAACAAGTAAAAGGTCAGACGGACCGCGCTGCTGGAAATCCCAGAAGATCAGGAAAGTCACTCCAGGAATCAGATCGTCATATCATGGACACAGGCAACCTGGCTGGTTTCAACAATCACCTCCTTTGTATGTATCCACCTGATCAAGGCAAACACCAGACGCAGGACATAGTGAAGCACCGCCAAGGTTCAGACAAGTTAAAGTGCTTTATTATACTCACAAGGGGCTGTCTAGTTATATCAGCATATCATGAAATCAATAAAATTGAAGATCAGATCAGCCCGACCCGGGTTTCGCTTTATGCGCTTTTTCAAGGGCACATCCAAGGGACTCCAAGTGAAGTGAATCCATTAAACACACATGTGCACACCCCTTATATACCCCACCCCCATCTTAAGGAGTGTTCACATGATCAAACATTATGGGGATACAAAGGTAAAATGAACTTATTATAAAAACACATCTTGTATGTCAAATCTCATATAAACACACATCATATTTCTCAAATGGAGCATAATTATACAGTTTAAAAACAGCTCCGAACCACAAGGACAAAGGTGAAATTACCAAACAATCATTTGTCACATGTATCATTCTATCTTTTTCATTCATAAAAACTGTTATGTTCACCAAGACTCTCCTAGTTAGTGCCGATCATCAAAAACACGCCTATATTCCCAACCAATAGCAGGTTACTAACCCCATCATTCACAAAAATCTTAAAACTATTCTGAGGAGGATAATCACAGATACGGCTAGCTGGTCTTCCAAAATTACATCTTAAAAGGGAGGGGCTCTCGTCCCTTTTTCCTTTTCTGATCTATTCGGTACATCTAGATTGTACTTACAGGACTATCAACATACTTGTGCGCAGATATTCTTTCAGCCAAACATTCGCAGAGGCAGTCACCGTGGCTCCAACTCTCGGGCAATATAAATCATACAAGGTAAGTGCGGTTTACACAAGGCAAGACTTCCCGTCACATTCGACATTTAAACCCAAAGGTTGGAGTGTTTTGAGGTCAAACATCCATTGCACCTCTTTCCGATTAATGCGCGCAATCGGGTCTCCTCCCCGCCATGGATCCCTTACCAACTCTACTCCTACAAAATGAAGTCCCTTCGGATTTTTTTCATGATCTTTTTTATAGTGCGCCGACACACTATGGGTCTCCAGGCCTCTCTTAATGTTTCTGATATGTTCCTGTAATCTAGTCTTTAATTTTCTGGTGGTCCGACCTACGTACTGGAAGCCACAAGGGCACTCCAGTATGTAGATCACCCCCGTACTCTCACAGCTTAAATTGCCACGAATCTTAAAAGTATTTTCTCCATTTTTGGATGCTATCTCTGAAGTGGATGTTGTATCTCTTCCTATTTTTGCAAGCCGTGCAAAACCGCACCAACTGCACTTGCTACCAAGTTTCTTCTGTGTAGTAGTAGAGACCGCACTATGTACCAGTTTGGTCTGCAGAGTCGGAGCTTTTTTAAATATGACCAGAGGTTTGTCTGGAACCTCTTCCCCCAGTACAGGGTCACTTTTTAATATTCTCCAATTCTTCTTTATTATACTCTTTATAGCCCCCGCATTAGTATTATATTGCGTACAGAATAGGAATCTGAAATATTTTCCATCTATTTTCTTTTTATCCTCATTTTTGCCCCCGGCAATAATCTCCTGACTCCTTATTGAGTTCCTCAGCCTTATATCCCTTTTCTATGAACCTTTCTTTTATCCTCTCGCTTTGAGTTTCAAAATCCTGAATTTTACTACAATTGCGATAAATCCTTTTTATTCGCCCCTTTGGTATATTTCTAATCCAGAGTTGGTAATGGCAGCTTGTTGTCTCTATGTACGTATTCACATCAGTTGACTTAAAAAACATTTTTGTGCCCAGTTTTCTACCTTCAAGATACATGGTGACGTCCAGAAAATCGACTGACACATTGCTGTCAGTGCTAGTAAACCTCAAATTCCATTAGTTCACATTTAATTCCTTTAACCACTGCTCCAGGGGAGCAGTATGGACTGGAGCAGTCCACAGAAAATCTTCTACTAAATAAAAATTGATGAGGTGGCAAATCATATGACACACAGATGGCAGGTGGTGCTTTTAGAATCACTGCACACTTGACTTATGAGGGTGGGAACAGCATGAGAAGTCCATAGAGTGGCCCAATGACATAGTGGTGAGGTGGCAGCAGCATGAAGAGACCACAGATTGGCCAGTGACATAGTGGTGATGTCACAGCAGCATGAGGAGACCACAGAGTGGCCCAGAGACATAGTGTTGAGCTAGCAGCAGCATAAGGAGACCACAGAGTGGCCCAGTGACATGGTGGTGATGTGGCAGCAGCATGAGGAGATCACAGAGTGGTTATGTGGCAGCAGTGGGCTGTAAAGGACATGCACTGTCTTTGACCGTAGTTACAGCTCCACATGTTGGCGCTGCCATGCACTTGGGCAGTAACAGACAGGCTCAAGGACTGAGCCACCTTCTGTTCTACATATGTGTACTGGTACTGTCTTTTGGGCGAAGAAATGACGGCTTGTGACTCTTCACCTCGGTTTGGCACATCAATTCGCTTTGGTGATCGATTGCTGACAGAATGACTGACGAGGAGTAGGAGGAGGAGGAGCAGGAGCATCAGGACCAGCAGATGATGGGAAGGACAGACAGCTCCCTTCGGCTGAGGTGATGGAGCCTTGACTGCATGAAATTGGGTGCGTGCCACTGGGTGATGCAGCGGTTTGCACGGTTCTCCCAGGCCACTTTATGGTGACGATCCATGCGTTGACGCAGGGCCCTAGTGCCAACATTGGCACCTT
Source organism: Bufotes viridis (assembly GCA_033119425.1). Taxonomy (NCBI): domain Eukaryota; kingdom Metazoa; phylum Chordata; class Amphibia; order Anura; family Bufonidae; genus Bufotes; species Bufotes viridis. The sequence goes on from CM065592.1 coordinate 71,197,938, forward strand.
GGCCTTCTTCACCTTCTGCCCACAAATCCGGCAAATGGCCATGTTTACCTCTTTCTACGGCCTAACAAAAAATTGTCACACTGCCGACTATGGCATTTTCCCATCAACACTACACACTGACTGCCTGCTACCGCTGCCTCTGTGAACCCCTGCACCGCGACTTTCCGGGCTGGTAGGCTCCTACAAAGCTGGTGGTCTACCCTGGGCACGTTTGGCTAACAACCTCCCGCTACTGCCACCCTGCTGACTCACAGCCACACTGCCACCCTGTGGCTCAGCCGCTGCCTCACGCGCAAGCTGCCAGCTCTTCTCCTGATGATGAAGGCCCTTCTTCACCCGGCTCCCAAGTGTGATCGGCTATATCATCATCATCATCCACTACTGTCTGCATGTCACTGATGTCCCCCTCAACGGTCTCAGGGCCAGGAGCCTGACTGTTCGCAACACCAGCTCCCAGGTGACTCTCCTCATCACTACTGGCCCGCCTACCGGAGAAAGCGGAGGATGTCTGCTCCAGATCTTGGCTGGGCAGTAGCTGCTGACTGTCCTTTAGTAACTCGTCCCCGCTGAAAAGTGGAGCCGAGCCTACGGCATATAATACTTTTCACACTAAGGGAACTGAAAATGACAGAGGAAGGTTCAGGACAGGTGGGGGCACTGGGCCTGCTCCCGGGCCAGAAACATTTGGGCCACTGTCTGTCTGATATACGGTATGATAAAAGAATTAAATTTAAATTAAAATAATACCCCCCAAAAAAGGCTGTAGTACAATGTTACTACACCTCTGAACGGTAATTAAGACATATATATATATTTCTGATTAATTAATCCCCCCCCCAAAAAACAAAAAACAAAAAAAAAAACACAATTCACTGCAGAATGGCAGTTAAGACTTTTCCTATTTCTATACCTCAAACAAAAGAAATATAACAATCACAATTCATCGCACAACGGGTGATGGGACGTACGTATCTTTCCTATTAATACACCACGTAAATGGCTGTAGTACAATGTAACTTCACCGCTGAATGCCGATTATGACATATATTTTCTCTTTTTTTTCCTATTTCAACACCACAAAAAAAATATAACAATCACAATTCATGGCAGAACGGGTGATGGAAAGTACAGATATTTTCTTTTTCTACACTATGTAAATGGCAGTAGTACAATGTAACTTCCCTGCTGAATAGCAATTAAGACATATATTTTTTCTGATTAATACCCCCCCCCCCAAAAAAAAATTATCACAATTTACTGCAGAACGGCAATTAAGACATATTCTTTTTCCTATTTCTACACTGCAAAATAAGAAATATAACACTTACAACTCACTGCAGGACAGGTGATGGGACGTCTGTATATTTCCTTTTTCTACACCATGTAAATGTCTGTAGTACAATGTAACTTCACTGCTGAACCACAATTGTGAAATATATTTGTTTCTTTTTTTTTCTATTAATACACCCCCTAAAAAAAAAGCTAAACAATGTAAAATCAACGCAGAACGGCTAATATGACGTACGTATCTATCCTATTAATACACCCCGTAAATGGCTGTATCACAGAACTTGCACCCCAGTCACAAGCAAGGTTTGCTGGAATTACTGATGTATCATATAGGGCAAACAACCTAAGAGCAATCTGGATCCCCAATAAGTGCAGCAAGGTGTAATAGAATCACTCCTATTCCACCCTGTTCTCCTTTTATAGCGTAGATAATGCCTCCCTATCCTTTCCCTACACCTTGACTAATCTTTCCCTGAACTTGTAAATGTTTTTTTAGCACAATAAAGTCTTTCCTAGCACTGTCCCTAGCGCCTGCTGACGTGATGGCTGAGGCTATTTATAGGGCTGTGACATCACAGGGGCTGGCTCATTGCTGATTGGCTACATGCATGGAATTGTGGGTGATACTGCGTTCCCAGAGTTCTTTGCTTCATGTCCTAACACAAGCAGCAGCCATTTTAGGAAAAAAATGCGATTCGTTACCACGAAGCGTGAGGAAATTCGGATTCGGTGCAAATTGAATTTTTCCTGAAATTCAGATCGAATTCCACTTCGTCAACTTCTATTCGCTCATCTCTAACTATTACTTTTCCCAACTTGTTCAGGACCCGACAAGTGGGGCGGCCATAATGGACAGTTTTAACCAATAGACTTGGTAGAACAACAGATAAGCAGGTTGGGGGTCACCTGGGAAATAGTAAAAAAATAATAACTTTCCAATTGTCCTTCAAAACAGTGTTTCTTCAGGGAGGCACAAAAATACCAAACTTCAAAAAGCTAAATTTGACAAGCTAACTAACCAGGCCTAACTAACTGGGACAAAGTCCTCAAAAATAAAAATGCAGCCACAAAATAGGATATTTTTAAAAGCATTCTAAAATCTAATTGTGTGAGGTACATACCTTATGGGAAAAAATGGGTAAAGAACAAGAAGAAGTGGATAAATAGAAATGTAAAGGAAGCAATAAATGACAAAAAGAAAGCATTTAAATCACTAAAACAAGAGGGTAGCGAGGAAGCATTGGAAAACTATAAGGAAAGAAAATTGAATAGAATATTTGCAGATGACACTAAAGTGTGTAAAGTAATTAACACTGAAGAGGACAGTATACTGCTACAGAGGGATCTGGATAGATTGGAGCCTTGGGCCGAGAAGTGGCAGATGATGTTTAACACTGCCAAATGTAAGGTTATGCACATGGGAAGGAATAATACAACTCACCCGTACATACTAAATGGTAAAACACTGGGTAACACTGACATGGAAAAGGACTTAGGAATTTTGGTTGACAGCAAACTACGCTGTATTTACCGGTGTCAGGCAGCTGCTGCCAAGGACAATAAGATAATGGGTTGCATCAAAAGGGGCATAGATGCCCGTGATGAGAACATAGTCCTACCACTTTACAAATCATTAGTCAGACCACACATGGAGTACTGTGTACAGTTCTGGGCTCCTGTGAACAAGCAGAGTTGGGGAAGGTTCAGAGAAGGGCAACCTGCCGGGTGAATAGTGGAGCAGGGAGCTGACTGGACACAGAGACAGTTAAAAGCGGGACATACCTTAGCCCTCCCGAGACCGTGGGACAGCCTCGGGAAGACTGTTCCGCTGGATTTGGGACAATTGGGAGGTATGGGGGCAGTATTACACTTCCGGCACTAGAGCTACTACAGAACAGCTGATTGGCTGGGGCCTGGGTGTAGGAGCCACATCAATCAGATAGTGATGTCCTATCCAGATAGGCAATTACTTGTAAAATCCTGAAATACCCCTTTAAGGACTGAAATCAGAGTCATAGTGCAGTAGAGGCCTCATGTGGAAACCGTTTTAAAGCTCTGCACAAAAAAGAGCCATGATGCGGCTGTATGAATGGGGCCTAAGGGTGCTTTGTTTTCAGTGACCCACAGATATAGAAATATACTGCTTTAGTATATGTTATGCAGCATAATTCTGGCCTGTGGAATATTATGTAAATAGATGAGTTTGCTGGTTGTTCACTGTATAAATCCTATCCCCTAGGGAAGTCGAAATTCCTATTTCAGCAATGTCTGAACAAGTAATTACATTACAAATTCAGATTGCCTATGCTGTGATCAATTTATAATTATCAAATGACATGAAATCCAAAGGCAGAGATTTACACAGTGCTATTGAAAGCATTTACAGGTCTCTGTGGCGTGGCCCTGTGACTCTCTGCCCCCAGCTGTAACACTGAGCTAAAGAGTTAATACCCGAGATGAGAATAAATACACAATGATAACGAGGATGTGATAAAGACCCTGAGAAAAGTGTGATAGCAGAGAAAACACTTCAGCGGTTATAACCCTCCTGCAGTTATAACCCCCTGTATTATAATGCCCCCTGTAGTGCTCTGGACTATATTAATGCCCCCATAGTAGTGCTCCCTGTATTATAATGACCCTCTGTAGTGCTCCTACCTGCATTAATGTCCCAAATAGTGCCCCTGTATTATAAAGCCCCCCTTGTAGTGCTCCGGCCTGTATTAATGCCCCACTAATGGCCCTGTATTATAATACTACATCTGTGGTGCTCTGGCCGGTATTAATGCCCCCAGTAGTGCCCCATGTATTATAATGCCCCCTGTAGTGCTCCAGCCTGTATTAATGCCCCAGTAGTGCCCCATGTATTATAATGCCCCCCGTAGTGCTCCAGCCTGTATTAATTCACCCAGTAGGGCCCCATGTATTATAACGCCACCCTCCCTCTAGTTCCCTGGCCTGTATTCATGCACCCAGTAGCGCCTTTGTGTAATAATGTGCCCCCTGTAGTGCTCCAGCCTGTATTAATACCCCCAGTAGTACCTCATGTATTATAATACCACCTTCCCTGTAGTGCCCCGGCCTGTATTAATGCTCCCGGTAGCTCCTTTGTATAATAATGTCCCTCCTGTAGTGCTCCTGCCTGTATTATTACCCCCAGTAGTGCCTCATGTATTATAATGCCCCCACTTTAGTGCTCATTTAGTTCTATGCTGCCATTCTTATGAGCTGCAGGTCTCTTAGTTTTGCAAGCAACAGGTATCTCTCTGTTGTTTAATGTCACTTAGTTACTAACTGTGTTTAGTCAGTTGCTATGCAACTGGCCTACCTCTGAAGATAGGTTTAGTTATTATGAAGCTCTGCCTGGTTGATAAGGGTGGAGTTACTGATAATTGAGCCTTTATATATACAGGTCTAACTCTATTCTGGTTGTCAGGCATAGCATTTGCTAGCTGCATTCATTTTCAGATATTTTGTTCCTTGTTGTGTGTTCTTGGATGTGTAGTTTAATGATTGTATCGTTTTCTAGTCTAGTGTATTCTCTGTGTATCCTAGGATCTTTCTTGCTGTGTTTAAGACTTGTTTGACGCTGTGCTGTTGCGCTGTCTATTCTGATTTTCTGACTTGAATTCAGATAGGGTCCGTTCAGTTTTGCTCAGTTTCTGGTCACTATTATTCACCCATTATCTACCTGGATCATCTCCTCCTTCTGTAACCTCCAGCATTTGTTTGCAGTCATCAATTTGTGAGTTTGTTTCACGGTTCTGGTTTCCTCCAGTGTTGATACATGTAGAAAACTGCGAGGGGCACACTCAACAGTAGGGAGCACATAGGGACAATAATAATAAGGACCGGATAATAGATAGTATCTTTAATAGTATACGTAATATATTATAAAAGAGTAGAAAATACTTGTAAATACCGGCTGTCTGCAGTACAGCCGTTCCACTAGTGGTATATGATATTAAAAAATGTTATAAGAACGCACAAGGTGCATACTTCCCATAAAAGGCCTCACCAGTGATAATCTACACAAAGTGCCCAAAAGTCTGTATAACTGTAGTCCACCCTTGAGTGGCAGACTACTGTTGTAGTCAATCCAAGAGGAGCATAAACATATAGTTCAAATAGGATGCACAGCTTTCTTCTATTCACTTACAGTCCGGTGCACATGGGAAACTTTCTCTCCACAAACACACAATGCAGGACCCTTCGGTATTGCGCTGACATCAGCTACCGTAGTGACACACTTTCTTTCTGGACACACAATTCAAGCCAGCCTTACCTCATAATCCCAATGCTGCTGTATAGAGCGGCCACCGTGGAAACCTCCTTACACCAGCGGCGTCCCACATGGTGTTCAGGCCTAAGCGCGGCGTCCCACGTGACCCTGGAGGAAGCAGAGCGCTCTGGGGAAGTGGAGGTGGTCTGGGTCCTAGTGTCCGGACGTATCTGTTATCTCTCGGCGTCCGGATACACTGGTTGTTGGTAATAGAGAACAAAAGGCCTTTAATCTTATATTTGTTTTATGTTCATAACTAAGTGCACTATTGTCTAGCCCAAACGCGTTTTGGGGGTCAGCCCCCTTCTTCAGTGGTTAGGTCCTCTCTGGTTCTAGCTTTGTTAGAAAGAGACTGTCATGTGCTATATGATGTCTGATTTTCATGTTTTACATTAGTCATGGGATAACCCCCTTAAGTCCTCTCCATTATGTGCATTAGCACGGGAGTCCTCTCACTGCATTGTACTGCTGGCTCGTGGGAGCACATCGGAATACAAGTGAGTATGAAGATAAAAATTTCCAGTACATAACCGGACTCGGCACCACTTACACTATACACAGCTTAGTCTAGTTTGGGAAGGTGTTTCAGATCTGACAGATTCCCTTTGAGACCTTGAAATTAGAGAATTCTGTCATGTATGGATAATAAGTAGAAACCACATTTTTAAGCAGTTTCGGTTCCTTTACGCCAGCCAGGTATTAGCAGAATTGTCTCTTCTGTAGACGTTTCCAATCCAGTTTTGGCCTCGTCAGTCTGAGACACTCACGTATCCGCTGCAGAATACATTATTTCTTCCTCCTTTTCATTTATGTTTGCATTCTCCACTGTTTATAAAAATGTAAAAGACAAGAGAGAATCTAATCAGCAAGTAAAATAAAAGAATGCTTTGCATATAGAATGGTTTATGTAGAGTAAACATGCCAGACATCAATTTTATAGCTTTCATTCGGCAGTGAATGAGAAAATAATGGAGAGCGGGAAAGGAAGGGTAAGTGAGCGGAAAGAAAATGAAGTTTATATGTGGTTAGGGATCGCCTTAGGTGGCAAAGTTTGCATCATCTGCTCCTGCTTAAGGAGGCATTACCAGTGGCCTGGCAACCTAAAGCTTGAGACGACCAAGAAATTTAATGTTAACCCTTTTAGCCCCCTTTTTGCGTTTCCGTTTTTTACTCTCTGTCTTCCCGGATCCCTAACTTTATTGTTCTGTTCACATAGCCGTATGAAAGCTTGTTTTTTGCAGGAGCAGTTGTACGTTCTAATGGCACCATTTAATATAGCATGCAATGTAGTGGGAAGCTTGAAAAAATATCCAAATGGGGTAAAATTGGAAAAACAATGCAATTCTGACACAGTTTTATGGGTTTTATTTATATATATGGATAAGCAAACTTCTGTTTTATTACAATTCCGATATGGATTCCGTTACCACGGACCATAATGGAATTCTATGACGGAATGCATAGCGGAATGCCTTGAAGAGGACTCCTACATAACCGAAACCAGACGGATCCGTTATGCGGCCCATAGACTTCTACTATGATGGAATGCCTCTTAAAGGCGTTCCATTATGCATTCCATCATAGAATTCCGTTATGGCCCGTGGAAATGGAATTTATATCGGAATTGTAATAAACCCAAACCTCAAACTTGTAAAACACGAGTCCGCTCATCCTTATTTATCTGTCATTCCCTATGCAGTAAAACTGACCTGTTACCTTTACCTCTGGGTCAGTACGATTACAACGATACCACATTTATATAGCTGTACTTGAGTTTTAATACTGAAAAAAAACAAAAACAAAAAAAAACTGTTTTCCTTGTTTTTTCTTTTCTTCACCATATTCTGACCCCCCATAACTTTTTTCGATTTACGTCTACAGCGCTGTGCGAAGGCTCATATATTGGGGGCGATCTGTTGTTTTTATTGATACCATTTTGTAGTGTGTACGACTTTTTCATAACTTTGTGTAACATTTTTTGGGGAGGAGAAGAAATGAAAAAATGGTGAATGAACCATTTTTTTTTCTGTTACGTCATTCATCATATGGGATAAAAACGTGTATATTTTAATTATGGGGATAGGAAGGGGATTTTAATTTTTTCATTTTTTTTTATAGTTTTGAAAACTTTTTGTTTCCTCTTTTTATATCACCCTAGATGACTATAAAAATTAATTATTAGATTCTTCTCCAAAATTAGCGGGTTTGCTATGTTCTCATGGAGCCCTGCCACCTGTAGGTCTCCATAGGAACTACAAATGCAATAGCATTGGTTTCTTCAGGAAGACCCAGGCTATCACAGAATGAATCCCCTCCCCGATCACGGCACAGGGGAGCGGTTTAGGCCCCAGGAGTGCATTGCTCTCTGGGAAAGATGCCTCAGATTCAATGGTCACAATTGATCACAGCAACTAAGGAGTTAAATGTCTGCAATTGGCATTATCACCAATAACAGACATTAGCCCTGGCAGCTTTGGCGTCTGCAACACTAGTGAGCGGACCCCATCTTTACAGACCTGACCTTCTTTGTATATGTACCCCGGTGCTCTGTATTATTTATTGTGTAGGCATTGGGACATATTTACTAATACCACCTAAGCGCACTGTAATATTTCTCACAATAGCGGATGCTAGATAAATCTGCCTAGCTTGTCTAGCTTACCCCATAAGGACATAACCAGTTTTCATTTTTTTTGTTTTTTCTTCCCTTCCTTCCAAGAGCTATAATTTTTTTACTTTTCAATTCGCATAGCACCATTAATATACAGTATTGCAACATTGAATATTCCTTACAAAGCATAGGGAAGCTGAAAAAAAAATTACTAATGGGGTGGAAATGGAAAAAAACCCTCAATTCTACCATTGTTTAACGGGTATTGAATTTGCAGTGTTGACTGGGCAGTAAAAATGACGTTACCCTTATTTTGCGGATTACTACAATTATAAATTTATATAGTTTTTTCTCTTAAAGGGCAAATGGGGCATTGCTGTTACACATACAGATGTAGTAGAGTTAACACACATGCTTTATGAGACGTGTTATCTAAACTAAATATGTTGCTTTTCAATGGTATTTGTTTCAAGATAATGTGATGAGATAAAAAAATTTAGTTAAGTGTTTGCCTGTTAACCCTGCTACATCTGTAGAGCCTGTGCTTTCTCTGGAGCTGCTGCACCTTAATTGACAGGGCCAGGCAGTAAAAACATCATCATGTCTGGCTCCTACAGGCTCATTTGCATATATTAAAACATCATTGTTCTCAGCAATGCGGGCACATGTGAACATGGGACCAACACAGATGCCTTCAGCTGCCAAGCGCACATGTAACAGGTCAGCCAGTGTCATAGGGACACATCCTTTAGAGGCATTCTTTTATTCATTCCGTCATAATAGAAGTCTATGGCCTGCATAACGGATCTGTTCCGTTTACATTATGCTGGAGTCCTCTCCTGCATAAAGTAAACCAGACGGATCCGTAATGCAGGCCATCGACTTCTATTATGATGGATTGAATAACGTAATGCCTCTAAAGGCATTCCGCCATGAAATTGCATTATGGTCCGTGGTAACGGAATCCATAACTCAATTCAGTAAATACGACAACACAAACCAGCACACAAACTTCAAAATATGAAATTCGCTCATCCCTAGTTGCAGTCTATAATAAAATCACTGTGTTCCAATCACGGGGCTATTTACCTAGGCTTTGTATGTCACTGCGACTTAGGCAATGAACAGCTTATTATTTTTGCCATGTACTGTGGTAGCGACACTGTATAGCGGTGGTTATGATGAGGCTACTATATGGGAGAATTCTTTGGCCCATGTATAGAACTAAAATGTAGACATATTACTGTATGGTGCTTATAATGCACTGTATTTTATGGTGATTAGATAATTGTAGTGAAGTTCACCGTATGTGAGGAGGGTGCCAACAAAAGTTATTGTAAAGAGCACCATTCAGCATAAGGCTTGCCCTGCGGATAGATTTATCATCAAAAGTAACATTCTACAAGGAGCGGTGTGATGACGTGAATACGCACGTCGCGTTCTCCTCCCCCTCCTGCCCTCTACCTCCGGCCCTCCGGCTCCCCAGCTGATGTCCTGACTGCGAGAGTCTGCTGGGTCCTCTATCGCTGCCGCCCTGTGGAGAACGCCGGATCCCGCGTGCTATGCGTCTTCGCCTGCTCTCATCCTGCTGCCTGTCCCGACTGCCTCTGGCTGCCGCCCATTAAGTGTGGGCTTCTTCCTTCCCTCCTGATTGTCCTTGGCTGCCCCGCTCTTGAGAGAGCGACGGGCTTTTTGCTGCCGAGGTCTGCCGTCTGCTGCTGCTGTTCGCCGGGGGTGTGTCTCCGCCTCCTCGCTCTCCCTTGTGGTTGGCCTCTTGGCGTGGCTCGCCTGTTCTCCTGTGCATCACCGTTTCCTGCTCTGGTCCTGCTGGGACCCTTCGGTTCGTTTTCTCGCCCCTTCTGGACGTTGGACACGTGAGAAAAAAAAACTGTTTCTTTCTGGTTCTTCTATTTTGTTCGCCCATTTGTTTATTGCCCTGCAACCTGGGATTGGCATAAAGAATGTATTAAGAAAGTGTTGGCTTGTATTAAGAAGAAAGAATAAAGGAGGGAAAAAAAGGGAAACAAGAAAAGAGAAATAGAGAAGGGAAAAATCTAATCAAATTAAAGAAAAGAGATAAAGACAAAGATAAAAGGGAAAAAGGAGAAAAAAATATATATATATATAAAAAAAAAAAAAAAAAAGGGGGCTGAGCACTTAAGGATCTCTCAAAACTCAAAATTAGTAAATAGTAAAGTGTAAAAAATATTCAAAAAAAAAAAAAAAAACGTATATAGACATATACATCTTTAACGTTTAATGGCTCCAAAGCGGCGGTCGGTGGACTCCTCAGGAACAAAACTGGGGACTAGGACACCTGAGAGTAAAATTGATAAGTTTTTGAAATCCCCCTCCCTCAATGAAAAGGGGCTGGTTAAAGGGAAAATGAGTACTAACTACAAGAAAACTGTTAAAATCCCCAAGCTGAAGAACTATCTGAGGACGGGCTAGCGGATCAGGAAGGAGAGGAGGAAAGTCTCCTGGCGCGAACAGAAACTGAGCATGACCCCTCGGCCTTGGAAAAAATTCTGAGTGCTGTTGAAAATAATGGCATGTTAGTGCAGGGGATGTCCAGCCAACTCGGGTCAATGCAGAGTGATATATCTCTAATAAGAGAAGATCTGACTAAAATTCGGGATCGAGTACTTAACATGGAAAAGACGGTAGACTCCCTCCAATCCGATATCGATATGATCAAATCTAAGACTCGGTCTTTTTCCTCGGAAAATCATCTTCTACAAAACAAATTGGAAGACCTGGAAAATAGATCAAGGCGGTATAATATCCGCTTAGTTGGATTTCCAGAGGGAGTTGAGGGCGGCAGCTAGTTGAACAACTCAAGGATGTAGTTTTGGAAAAACTGGGTAGTGAACATTTCTCTCCTATGTTTCAAATAGAAAGAGCCCATCGGATTCCAGGGGGAAACCCACTCCAGGGAGGCCGCCGCGAACAATCCTAATGAAATTATTACTATCTATGGATAGGGATATGATATTGAGAAGGGCGAGGAATGTGCACCCATTGAACATCAGAGTACTAGACTGTTATTTTTCCCTGACTTTGCTCGACAGACCCAGGAGAAAAGAAGAAATTTCAATGAGATAAAGAAACGTTTGGCGCAAAAAGACATTAAATATTCCCTACTGTATCCAGCGAAACTGAGAGTGATCCATAATGGGACTACTAAATTTTTTGAGAATTCGCAACAAGCACTGGATTGGATGGAGCAAATGGGCATTTGATATATTTATATGTTCTCTAGGGATGGAGGGAGGAGGGAACTAGTGGGAGGGGGAGAATGACCGGAGGATAGAGGTTTGCTGACTAGATCGGGCGGACCAGAGGGAAGGGGAGGGAATGGGGAGGGTACTTAACCTGCAGGGAATGGGTATAGGAGAAACTTTTTTTTTTTCCCTTTTTTTTTTTTCTTCTCCTCTTCGTAGCTAATGTCTGTTAGAATTGTCTCTTGGAATGTCAGAGGACTTGGGGAGAGGGTTAAAAGACAAGCTATCATGGATGCAGTAAAGAGGTATCTTCCTGCAATTATCTGTATAGTTGAAACTCACCTTACTGAAGAGACCGTGTCTCGTTTGATGACGGGCTGGCATTCCCAGTCTTACCACTCTACTTTCAGTAGCGCCTCTAGGGGTGTATCGGTTTTGATTCACAACTCTATAGATTTTTTGTTAATCGAATCTCATATAGATGACCAAGGCAGGTTTATTTTTTTGTATGGGAAGCTACATGGATATAATTACACTCTTGCTTTTTTATATACCTCCGCCATTTTCCATGTGCCCACTTATCCAACTATTACGTTTCTTGGAAGGCAAGCCGGTATCTCGGCTTGTACTGATGGGAGACTTTAACGCTGTTATGGATCCTAAAAAGGACAGATTGACCTTAGATGCAGATCGGGAAGGAACATGTGTAATTCCCCATTGCCTCAATTCTGTTTAGAGATTGGATTGGTGGATATATGGGAACATGTTGGCGGAGGAAAGAGAGTATATTCCTGTGTCAGTAGAGGAGGAAGAGCAATGTCTAGGATAGATTTGGCATTTACTAATGAGAATAATCTGAATAATATTAAAAGAATACGATATGGTATAAGAACAGTTTCAGACCATTCACCGGTCCTAATTGAGGTTCGCATTGGGGAGAATAAAGACAATAGGGGATTTGGGTTCAAGTTGAATCCATACTGGCTTACTATAATGGATAATTGCCAGTCGATTAAAGCACATGTATCCTCCTTTTGGGAGGTGAATCTCCCCTCTGCCAACATCAACTCAGTTTGGGACGCTCTGAAAGCATACCTGAGGGGGTCCTCATCAGTGATATTACGGCTATGAAAAGATCATTTAAGAAAAGGGAAAAAATCTGACAGACACAGTGGCCTCCACAACGGAGCGGTTCATTGATCAACCTACGGAATGTAACAAGGAAGAGATGCAAAAGGCTAGTTGTTCCTTGAAAGAATATGTAACTGAGAAAGCAAACCATAGGCTACTTTTTAAGGGCCAGAAGTATTTTTCAGAATCGGGACGCCCTGGTAAGCTTTTAGCTAAAATAATATCACAACAGGACAAAAAAGAAAGCTATCACTCTAGTGCGTAACCTAGATGGAGCAATAATATCAGACCCAGAGGGTATAAGGGACTCTTTTTCCAATATTTTTCCCAGATATACAGAGCTTCATCTGGCCTGCCAGCTGACCTGGGGAGACAGTTCCTGGAGAGAATTTCTCTTCCAAGGCTAACAGAAGCCCAAAAAGAATCCCTGGAAGGAGAGGTGTCTCTTGCGGAGATTCAAGAGGCCTTGAAGTCCATCTCCGGGAACTCATCACCAGGGTCAGATGGTTTTCCATATGAAATTTATCGTAAGTACAGTGATGCTATTCTCCCTCATCTACTGGAAGTGTTTGTTCAAGCATCGCAGGAGGGGATTTGCCACAGTCTATGATGGAAGCTGTGATAGTTTTAATCCCAAAAAAGATAAAGACCCGGCGGATTTGAGCTCGTATAGACCAATCTCCCTATTAAATACGGATGCTAAGTTGTTAGCAAAGGTTTTAGCTAGGAGGCTTTCTCAAGTTATGTCAGCTTTGATCCACCCAGACCAAAATGGCTTCATGGCGAAAAGGGGTACTCATCACAATCTGCATAGGTTTTTGCCAATATTCAGTCCCCCGGAGGTGGCGCCCGCTCGGTCCTGTCTTTGGATGCTACCAAGGCATTCGACAGGGTCGAGTGGACGTTCCTCTGGGAGGTGATGAGAAGAATGGGTTTTGGCCCCAAATTTATAGGGATGGTTCAGCTGCTATATAAATGTCCGAAGGCCAGAATCAGGATCAATGACATGCTGACAGAGAGTTTTGTATTGGGAAGAGGTACTCGTCAGGGTTGTCCCCTTTCCCTCTTTTATTCAATATTTATATTGAGCCCCTTGCAGCTAGTATAAGGCAAGACTCGGGAGTGGTTGGCTTTGGTGTAATGGGGGAGCAGGATCGTATATCCCTTTATGCAGATGATATCTTGTTCTTTATTCATCAAACAGAAAAACACTCCCTCGAATAATGGAACTGGTCAGCCTATTCTCCTATTTTTCTGGCTTGGAGGTTAACTGGGGGAAGACTGTTCTTCTCCCTATAGATAAGTTGCAAGGATCTGTGGAATATCTCTCTAATCGGGTATCTATTTCTGATTCAATAAAATACCTGGGGATAACAGCTTCTGCCAAAATTCAGGACTATCTCCAACTTAATTTGATCCCTCTTCTTTCGAGGTTGAGATCCAAAATTAAGATATGGCAAAAAGTTCTGCCCGCAAGAGGGGACAGAATTTCATTAATAAAAATGGTAGTGCTGCCCCAGGTACTTTATGTTCTTCGTAACTCGCCCGTTTGGATTGAGGATAAGTATTTTAGGCTGATAGAACGGATGATTAATGACCTACTATGGGGAGGAAGCGGGTGAGGCTAAAGTCGCTTTATTTTTCCATGCCCTACAATAGGGGAGGTCTTAACCTCCCTATTTTAGGGGATATTTCATGGCCTCTCAACTTTGCTTCCTCAATGATTGGGAAAATAGCCAACTTTGTAGAAAATTGGTAAAAGACTCAGGTTTTTCAGATTTATTTACAGTATTGGAGTCCGATTATTTGCTTAACATACAGACTGGTTATAAACCCTTTCTTAGAATGGCCACAAAGGCATGGTTGGTGATAAAGAGCTGGTTCAAAGTTAAGGCAACACTTATCTGTACCCCATTATGGCATAATTCAAAGCTTCTGAAATTAGATGATCCAAATTGTTGGCAATACTGGAGAACGCGAAATATTCAATATCTGAACCAGGTGGTTAAAAATGGGCAGGTCCTGTCTCTTATGGAGCTAAAACAGAACTCCAAACTGGGTGAGGTGGCTTGGTATGCATATTTTCAATTGAGGTCAGCACTTCTTAATATTGTTGATAGGTATTCACTTGAGGTAGACACCCGGAATTTTTGCACAATTTGATTTGTAAGAAAGGTGGTACTAAGGTGAAATTATCACATTGTTATAGGCACTTGATGAAAGGTTTTTTCGGATTGTTTATCTCCAGGACAGAAATCCTGGTCTGTATTAATGTCAGAGGTGGGTTCTCCGGATTGGGAAAACATAGGTGAAAATTTTAGTCAGGTTTCACACAACTTTAATCACACTGTTGTACAATTTAATATAATACACAAAATATATGTGACACCCTTATGGCTCCATAAGAGGGGACTTAGAGCCGCATCTGACTGCCCTCGCTGTGGGGATCCCGGGGCAGATCATATGCATCTGTTCTGGGACTGCCCGATAGTGAGTAAATACTGGAGAGCGGTACAAATAACTTTGACTCGGAGACTCAATATAGATATTCCTCTATCTCCCAAGGTATGGGTTTTAGGGGATCTATCAGAGGTTAACTGCCAGCTTATGAAGGGCCGTCTGCTGACTAAAGTGCTGTTTTTGGCTAGGCTTCTTGTAGCCAGAGAATGGTTTTCCCCTTCTGCTCCAGATTGCAAGAACTGGTTATGCCTGGTGGATAAGGTGAAAATCTATGAGAGAATTATGTATAGACAAAGAGGGTCCTATATGAAATGGGCCAATGTTTGGAGAGACTGGGATGGTTGAGGAGAGTTTTTTTTCTTTTTTTTTTTTTTTTTCTCCTTTCCCTTTTCCCTGCAGGAATGGAGGGTGGGCTGAGGGGGGGGGGGTGGTTGGGAGGAATGGGGAAGTTATTAATTGCAAATTTGTTGAACTAATTTGTTTACTTCTTATATTGAAATAATAAAGAGATTAAAAAGAAAAAAAAAAAAAAAAAAAAAAAAAGTAACATTCTAACGCCTGAGTAATCCAGAGCTGCATTCAAAGTTCTGCTGGTTGGGAACAGTCAATAAACTTATTAGCAGACATACTTTTAGCTGCTTAGCTTTGATCTATAGTGCACTTAGTTTTAGTACAGAAAATTACTGAAGAATAGCTGTGCAAAAAATATGAAATATTATAGATTGCAAATCACCAGAATTGGTGTGCAGCAAGGAATGCTGGGAGATTTTAGAAGCAGTGCAGTACACTACAGGGTGTAATTCAGGATGAGTACTCGACACAACGAGTATAAAACTACTCAACGTTGTATCTAGATTCATTCCATGGGTGAATTTATTACGCCATATACTCCTGAACTCTGGCTATAAAAAGTTGCAAAATTGGACCGTTTGATAATTGCATGGGAAAGTGGTGGTGGTTAGCCTGCCAAGCTGATTTATCCTCTGTGGCATTTTACAATTTAGCAAAATTGTCACCATCTTACTCCAGTAAGGGGGTGGTGTAGAAAGTGGGGGAACGTCTCAAGACAGAAGGGTTAGATATAATGATGCATCACATTTAATAAATTTGCCACAATGCAAAGCAAATTTAAAAAATTACCCTCATGATAAATCTCACTCTTTATGTAAACTAAAATGGAGATGAAAGGGTAAAATACCATTTAAAGCAGAATTCCACTTAATCATGAATTTCACAATCTATAGCTATTCTGACTCTGATTGTTGTAATAGCGATGTATCCCTAGTGAGACCTCTATGCCTGGCCTGTATAAGCAGATATAATTATTGCGGACAATCCTTATCAGATAGCTTGAACTCACCAACACCCTGTTCATCCGTGTAAGTTGCTTTATTGTGTAAGTCAGACAACAGAGTACAGCAGAACAGATGGATTCCGGTATTGTGCAGTCAAAAGATGATGCTTTCATTAGCGTACATGAGAATACATATGTCCCTGTTACATGTGGCTGAAGCAGTATGGAGACACAGGAAGTGTACAGAGAAGAAGGGTGGAGCATAGAAAGGAAATGAGTCATAGATATCAAGAACAACAAAAACAACAGCATTACCAAAAACGGCCACTAAATGGGAGTATATAACCAAATATAGAAATACTGCATAGGAAATGGTTCAAAGAACAAACTATGAAACTGCGTAGCAGCACAATAGCCTACATCACTAAATAGTCCAGTGGTGCTCATGTTACCTGCACTTTAGCTGGAGGAAGGTTAAGAAAAATATTTATCTGTTAAGAACGTTATGGGGCTCTCAGCACGTTACATTCTCTACTTGGCATTCAAACCAAAGGCCCACCCATGCCCTTCCCATCCAAGATGTCTCTTGACATCTTCTTAATAGAAATATGAATAAAAAGAAGAGTGATGGACAGAAAAGACAAGGAAGATTTGGGAGAAAGCAGAGGTGTGAAAAGGATGAAAGTGAAAGAAAAGAGGGGGGGGGGGAAAGTTGGGATGGCAAAAAAGGAGTGAAGGGTTAAAGGGATTGTCTCACTTCAGAAAATGGCATTTATCATGTAGAGAAAGTTAAAACAAGCCACTTACTGATGTACTGTCCATATTGCCTCCTTTGCTGGCTGGATTCATTTTTCCATTATATTATACACTGCTCGTTTCCATGATTATGACCACCCTGGAATCCAGCAGCAGTGGTCATGCTTGCACACTGTAGGAAAAGGAGGTAGACTATGTGAGCTCACATTGTCCAGTCCACCAGAGAGGCCAGAGCTTTTTCCTATGATGTGCAAGCACTGCCACCGCTGATGGACTGCAGTGTGGTTGTAACCATGGAAACGAGCAGTGTATAATATGATGAAAAAATGAATCCAGCCAGCAAAGGAAGCAATAGGGACAATCACAATACATTAGTAAGTGCCTTGTATTAACTTTCTCTACCTAATAAATGCAATTTATTGAAGACAACCCCTTTAAGAGACCAGAATCAATTTGAATGAATGTATGTACAGTATATATGTAACTTTAGTTTAATAATGTGTGTGTGCATTTTATGGAAGACTCAGTGAATACATGGATTAGTCCCAAGGAGTGATGGAGTACAGTTGCTTCCCCAGAGACCAGAGAGTAGCAGGGCAGCTGCATACAAGCAAACTACCACTCAAACCAAGCAAATGTTTGGGACCCCAAAGATCAGGGGACCACTGCTGGCCAAAAGCAGTTAGAACAAATGGGCACATACATTCCCAGCTGTAGTGCAGTAGCAGAAGTGCCCAGGCTGCATTGCTAAGCGAGCCAATGGGGGCAGAACTTAAAGGTGTGATGGGGCAGAAAAAAGGAGGTAGAGCTTATGGGTGCAATGGCAGCCCCCAGACATAGCTTTGCTGTGGGCCCCAGAAATGTCAAATTTCCCCCTGGCTATATGAGGAATGCCATCTATGCGCATAGTGATTAGCGTTACTATTCTGCCATATCTGGGCCTCCAGCAGTACAATAAATTTGCCATCTGTCATTGAATCCCACTGTCCTCTAAAGATCTAAAGAGAATGAGATGACTCTGCTTATTCTTCACTAATCTACACAGAGTTGCTGAAAACTGGAAAATCCCATTTTTTTTTACTGTGTGCTTTAGTAGTCAGTGTGAAAACTGCAATTTTTCTAAAAAAAAATTTTTAAATAATGCGCCATTTTCAGACGATATGCTCCCTTTACAGCGGATGGGAATCTACTAGGTAAACGTAATTTATCATAAGATATTCAGAGGTGTCTGCTGTCACCGTTATATAGAAAGTAATGATAAGGGCATGAAACAGACAAAAAAAGAATCTGGTCACAAAATGGCTGCAGAAGATGGTAAGTATGGAGGGAAGGAGTGACATGTTCTAATTCTTTACGTTCATAAGTATTATCAATAGGTAGGTGAAAGCAAGGTTAACTGCCGCAAATCCACTGTGCTGCAGAATTGTGTAAAAGGTTAGAAAGCATAGAAACTGTTTAGGGAAAGGTCTACGCTTTGTGAAAATACCCTTTAAAAAATAATGAAAGCATTGAAGAGAGGCAGCGCTCTATAAAAGAGCTCTGGGAAAAGTATAAGTAAATGTCAATCAAGGAAAAATTGGAAATCAGTGAAGTATGGAGGATTTTTATAGTAATTACACAAGAAGGTATAGGTTATTTCATGGCATTAGATCCCACATCAATCAAGAAAAATAAACCTGTATTCATTTATACAATACTTAAAGTGATAGCATTCACTTTTGCGGTAAGCTCATGCTAGACCACAGCGGTGTATTATTATTATTATTATTATTATTATTTATTTTTAGAGCGCCATTCATTCCATAGCGCTGTACATATCATAAGCGGTGCACATACATAATAAGACAATAGCCTTAAGCATGAACGAGACAAGTTACAGACTGGTACAGAAGGACAGAGGGCCCTGCCCGTGAGGACTTACAATCTACATGGTATGGGGGATGGAGACAGTAGGCGAGGGTGAAGCTGGTCATGGCGGTATAGAAGCAGCAGTGTCACTAGTCGTAGGCTTGTCTGAAGAGGTGGGTTTTCAGGTTGCTTTTGAAGGATTCCACTGTAGGTGAGAGTCTGATATGTTGGGGTAGAGAGTTCCAGAGTATAGGGGATGCACGGGAGAAATCCTGGAGGCGAGTGTGGGAAGAGGTGATAAGAGGAGAGGAGAGAAGGAGGTCCTGTGAGGATCGAAGATTGCGTGTGGGGATGTATCGGGAAGTAGCTCAGAGATGTAGGGAGGGGACCGATTGTGGACGGCCTTGTATGTGTGGGTTAGTATTTTAAACTGAATTCGCTGGAGCAATGGGGAGCCAGTGCAGGGACTGGCAGAGGGGAGATGCAGAGGAGTAACGGGGAGAGATGGATTAGTCGGGCAGCAGAGTTGAGGATAGATTGTAGGGGTGCGAGAGAGCTAGATGGAAGGCCACAGAGGAGAATGTTGCAGTAGTCTAGGCGGGAGATGATGAGGGAATGTATAAGCATTTTTGCCGATTCAAAGTTGAGGAAAGGGCGGATGCAGGAGATGTTTTTGAGTTGGAAACGGCAGGTGGTGGAAAGGGCTTGGATGTGTGGTCGGAAGGAGAGGGCAGAATCCAAGGTCACTCCAAGGCAGCGGACTTGGTTGACCGGGGAGAGTGTGCAGTCATTGATTGTGATAGATAGGTCTGTTGGGGGAGTGAGCAAGATGGGGGAAAGATGATAAATTCTGTTTTATCCATATTAAGTTTTAGAAAGCGAGAGGAGAAGAAGGAGGATATGCGAGATAGGCATTGTGGGATTCTGGATAGTAAGGTTGTGATGTCTGGACCAGAGAGGTAGATTTGTGTGTCGTCAGCATAAAAGTGATACTGGAAACCATGGGACTCTATAAGCTGTCCCAGGCCGAAGGTGTAGATAGAGAAGAGCAGGGGTCCTAGGACGGAGCCTTGCGGGACACCAACAGAGAGGGAGTGAGGCGAGGAGGTGGCGTGAGAGTGGGAGACGCTAAATGTCCGGTCTGTGAGGTATGATGTGATCCAAGAGAGGGCCAGGTCAGTGATGCCAAGAGATGAGAGAGTTTGTAACAGAAGGGAGTGGTCGACAGTGTCAAAGGCAGAGGACAAGTCAAGTAGAAGGAGGACAGAGTAATGTTTTTTGGTTTTGGCAAGTAGTAGGTCATTGGTGACTTTGGTGAGGGCAGTCTCGGTTGAGTGGTGGGGTCGGAAGCCAGATTGTAGCCGGTCAAAGAGGGAGCAGGAGGAGAGGTGAGAGGACAGTTCAGAATGGACATGTTGCTCAAGTAGCTTTGAGGCATATGGAAGAAGTGATATGGGGCGATAACTGGACAAAGAAGATGGGTCAAGTGATGGCTTTTT
Source organism: Bufotes viridis (assembly GCA_033119425.1). Taxonomy (NCBI): domain Eukaryota; kingdom Metazoa; phylum Chordata; class Amphibia; order Anura; family Bufonidae; genus Bufotes; species Bufotes viridis. The sequence continues at coordinate 71,218,333 of CM065592.1, forward strand.
GAGGATGGGTGTAATGGTAGCTTGTTTAAAAGCAGAGGGGAAGAGACCAGAGGTTAGTGATAGGTTGAAGAGATGAGTTAGGGCTGGGATAAACACTGTGGTGAGGTTAGGAATGAGGTGGGATGGGATTGGGTCAAGTGCACAGGTGGTGAGATGGGATTTGGAGAGTAGAGTGGAGAGTTTTTCTTCTGTAATAGCGGAGAAGCTGGTTTTGGGTGAAGAGGACGGAGCAGCTGTGTGGAGGGTCTGTGGAGACTGTGTGTTGAAGCTTTCTCTGATGTTGTGTATGGGAGTGGTAGTGGCTCTGGTTGTCACACTCAGTCACGGTCTTCACTGTGTTTCTCCCTAGGGCTGTGCAGTGAAAGGAGGGGGCACCTTTTCTTCTCTTGGGGCTCCTGTCTGATGGTAGATAGGGTGCCCATGATGTTAGATGTTTGAAAAGGTTCAAGGCATGGCTTGTATAGTACAACAGCCGGTATATGGTGTAGGAGTCAGGAAACCAGGACAGAGGTAGAACAATAAGGCCCCTTTCACACGGGCGAGTTTTCCGCGCGGGTGCAATGCGTGAGGAGGACGCATTGCACCCGCACTGAATCCGGACCCATTCATTTCTATGGGGCTGTGCACATGAGCGGTGATTTTCACACATCACTTCTGCGTTGCGTGAAAATCGCAGCATGTTCTATATTCTGCGTTTTTCACGCAACGCAGGCCCCATAGAAGTGAATGGGGCTGCGGGAAAATCACAAGCATCCGCAACCAAGTGCGGATGCGTTGCGATTTTCCCGCATTGTTGTTTAGCAACGGGACCCAATCTCTATTATTTCCCCTTATAACATGGTTATAAGGGAAATAATAGCATTCTTAATAAAGAATGCATTGTTAAATGAAGAGGAAGGGTTAAAAATAATAAAGTTAACTTACCTTAGCCACTTGATCGCGTAGTCGCGATCTGTCCTCTCTTCCTGCAGCATCTATGATCTAAAGGACCTGTGATGACGTCACATCACATGGTCCAATCACATGGTCCATCTTACCATGGTGATGGACCATGTGATTGGACCATGTGATGTGACGTCATCACAGGTCCTTTAGATCATAGATGCTGCAGGAAAGAGAGGACAGATCGCGACTACGCGATCAAGTGGCTAAGGTAAGTTAACTTTATTATTTTTAACCCTTCTCTTCATTTAACAATGCATTCTTTATTAAGAATGCTATTATTTCCCCTTATAACCATGTTATAAGGGGAAATAATCAATTCTCCAGTAGACCCGAAACCGGACTTCAGTGATGAAGTCCGGCTTCGGGTTGGGTACCAAACATGGCGTTTTTTCTCACGCGCGTGCAAAACATGTTGCAAACGTTTGCACCCGCGCGGGAAAAAACGCACATAATCCCGCAACGCACCCGCCTCTTATCCGGGCGTCAAACATGACGCCCGTGTGAAAGAGGCCTAAATGTCTCTGTTTACTGTAGTGTAATGGGAGTTGTAGTACATCAAACTATAGCAGTCACAGTTCCAACTGTACTCAGTGCAATTCTCTCCCAGATTGTTATGGATTTAGGCAAGGGTGGATTTTATTGCCCTATTTCCTCTTTATCTTGCTAAAGACTCTTTCAGTAGAGTAAGTCCAGCATATGTCCAAGTGTGAAGGGTTTCTTAAAGGTGTCCCCCACTGCAGCAAAGTCTGAATGGCTGTAGTAGCAGATTATCTTGCTAACTCCTATGCTTGACCATTATTTAAACAGAGATCTGTTATCCTCTGGAACTTTCTGTGCCTAAAAAGAAGGAGCTTTCTTCCACGCTGAACTCCAGTCTAGACTGACTAAGTGAGCTGAGAGTGGATCCTGGATCCCTACCTGACCTCCTGTAAATGGCTGAACCAGGAGTATTAACCCTGGTAGTGCCTTCCATACACGGCTAGGCTTGGTGTGATATGTACATAACAATACATTACATAACATTAAAGGGCTTCTGTCACCCCCCTTAACCCATTTTTCACTAGCTGACATTAGCTATTTGCTAATGTCAGCTGAGTCGAAATATATATTTATTACCTTGTCCGAAGTTGTAATTTACGAGAAAAAGCCACTTTTATTATATGCAAATGATCTTCGCTACCAGCAAGTTGGGCGTTTACTTGCTGGTAGCCGCCACATCTCGATGAGTTATGCACGCCCCTTCCTCGTTTGATAGACAGGGCCAGCGCTCCTCCGCACTGGCCCGCCTGAAGATAAAATCCGCGCCTGCGCCGTACCGCTCAGTAGTCGGCGCAGGCGCTCTGAGTGAAGGACGCGAGCTTGCGCTCCGTCCTCAGTGCGCCTGCGCCGATTACGTCACCGCTACACCAGCTTCCCTTCCGGGTGTAGCGGTGACGTAATCGGCGCAGGCGCACTGAGGACGGAGCGGCAAAGCTCGCGTCCTCAGAGCGCCTGCGCCGACTACTGAGCGGTACAGCGCAGCGCTGATTTTATCTTCAGACGGGCCAGTGCAGGAGGAGAAAGCGCTGGCCCTGTCTATCAAACGAGGAAGGGGCGTGCATAACTCATCGAGATGCGGCGGCTACCAGCAAGTAAACGCCCAACTTGCTGGTAGCGAAGATCATTTGCATATAATAAAAGTGGCTTTTTCTCGTAAATTACAACTTCGGACAAGGTAATAAATATATATTTCGACTCAGCTGACATTAGCAAATAGCTAATGTCAGCTAGTGAAAAATGGGTTAAGGGGGGTGACAGAAGCCCTTTAAATAACAAACCATTTGTAGATACCCCCTGCTTCGGGGTTCTGTAATTTGATGTGATACTATTGTAAAGAAAACATAATATGGAAATGAGACTTCTGTAATGTGCTGTATGCAACTCCCGTGCCTTAGGGGTGGTATGTGAGTGTAATGATGATGATGTGCCGCGTGAGGGTAGTAGTACTCACAGTTCAGTTGTCCCCTGGGCCAGCCTGCAGTGGAGCGGAAGACAGCACTATATCCTCTGGGGGAATCTCTCTATTGGAGGGGACACCAGCCAGATGGAAGTTGAGGTGCCCTTGATGGTATAGGTGTTTAAGGTGCTTTGGTGGCTGGGGCCCTGTGTTCCTGACGCCAGCATCGTAAGGTGCAAATGTTGAGGGTAGTAGAAAGAATGAGGAGTCAGTTGTAATAGAAACAGTTGAACATTTACCTAAATCAAATGTCTCAGGACCGTTGGTACAGTTCATCAGTACAGTGCACTTATATGGCATAAAAAAGGATTTAGAGATTAGTTTAGCTGTAATCCTTACAACAGGTCTGGCAATTGTCAGTTGAGGAGTTTTCCTAATACTGTTACTTTACAGGCAAGACAAAAGTTCTCTTCTTAGATAGTTCTACTTTAAGTCCAATCTCTAACACTCAGGTACTGAATATAATGATTTCTTACTTTTATATTGAGCAATTCAATAAGGGCGTTCTCCTTCGTGGCAGGCAAACTCTCTGCTGCATTATTTTATACAGGATGTTCAGGTTCACTATATCCTTAGAAGGTATTTAGTGAAAAAGGATAATTCTGTGAACTAATCATCCAGTTGTGTCCAGGTACCTTTAAGTTCCTCCCGGCCACTGGTACTTGGGAAGTCCCTTGGCTAGGCTCACTAATCTTCACTAGATTTTCTCTGTAGTCGTACATTGACTTACTTGTCTGTGCTGGGCTGCTGTGACTTCTTGGTCTGTCCTCTCCAGGCTTGATCAGGGCCCAGAGGAAAGAAAGGCAGCTACATCTTGGACTGGGCCTGCTCTGCTCCTCCATACACTTACTTCTCCTCTCTGTTTCCTTTGTACACACTTCTGCTTCAACACTTTCTCTACACTCAACCAACTTTATTAGCAAACCCCAAGCTATATATAATATGTGGGGCCAGCACCACCTAGGGGCGACTAGATGAAATGACAATGCCAGCCTGAACTTAGGAATTACAATACATTAAATACATATATAGAAATTTAAGGGGACCACTTATATTTGGACTATATTGTAGAAGCCCGTAGTAAATGAGGATCTGTCACCTCTCCTGTTATGTCTGTTTTAGTGAATCCTTATATTTCCCATGAAATAAGAATGCTGGGGAAGGGGCTGTATCAAAATTCTAGTGTAGAAAAGTCACAAATTTTAAAACAAGTACTGTATTAGTTTTGAAAAGTGGATGGGAAACTTGGCATGGTTAGGTAGATTAATGAGTTTTTTTTCCAGATTTATCCCTGCGACCTTTCTAGAAAGTTGTGAACCCATTCCAGTGAGTAGTATTTCTAGACAGATGTGTAATGTGCACCACATTTTTCAAACACCACAGAGCTTATTTCTGGAGAAATTCGGGGGTAATTTATCAACAGTGTTATGCTAGTTTTACATTTTTACTTTTGCACAAAAATGTGATACTTTATATGGCTCTGTTTTGTGCTTGTCTTGTCACTTTTTAAAAGTGCAAGGTTTAGCAGGAGGGGGTGTGACAGGTTTCTGACGTAAAAAAGTCACAAATTTTGGCACAAGTCCCATTTTGCTTCAAGTTTGGGACTTTTTGCATTTTTGTGCAGCTTCTCTTGAACCATTGTTGTTTGTGGAAATCGGCTGTGGTTTGCCATGTTAATTAGTTTAACTCTAGATATGTCACTGCAAAAAAGACGCAAATTCACTGTAGTAAGAACCTTCTTTCCTTTAGATGTAGAGGATATCCTCTTGTCCTGGCTACAGGCATGGAGTTTGTATGTTCTCCCCGTGTTTGTGTCGGTTTCCTCCCACACTCCAAAGACATACTGATAGGGAACTTAGATTGTGAGCTCCACTGGAGACAACAATTTATAATAATGCCTGTAAAGCGCTGCGGAATATGTCACTGATATATAAGTAAATAAAATAATAAAATTGTGCACCATGTAAATAATTTGTACAGAGGTAAAACTTTGTTCTTGTCATGAGCATTTATGCCTCTTTTGGTGCATCCTATGCCTTTATTTTCCTTGGCAGCAGCTGTCTGGCATTGGTTGCTAAAGTTAAAGGGATTGTCTCATTAGAGACATTGGTGGTATATGCTAGGATAAGTGTTGAGCGCGATTTTTTTAGCGAATATCAGCACTTCGCAAATTCACAAATATTGCAAATATAGCGCTATATATTTGCTATTTTAAATATTGTTTTTTTTTTTTTGTTTTTTAAGTTGTTAATCCTTGTTGCTCTCTGGTTGTCTTCCCACTTCCCAAAAGCTGTTCTTACCTGTCCGGAGGATACTTGGCTCCCTGTCCACTCCAGTCAATGCCCGTTGCCGCTTCTGCCGACTTCCCGTGTGTATGGGAACGCCTCCATGCTAAAATGTACTGTTAAATGTGAGAATCACGATCTCACAAATTTGACTAAGTTGTAATCGCAATGTGATTAATATAACCTGAATTACTCGCATTGCGAAATCAACTTAGAGCTGGGTTCCTAATGGTTGTATTGCTAGAATATAACGAATATCACAAATTCACAAATATAGCACTATATTCTCAATCTTCATTGTATTCTAGCAAGCCAACCATTAGTAACCCAGCTCTAAGTTGAATTCGCAATGCGAGTATATATTCGCATTGCGAAATGAACTTAGAGCGAAGTTCCTAATGGTTGTTGCTAGAATATAACGAAGATTCAGAATATAGTGCTATATATTCGTGATATTCGTTAACTTCGTCAATTCTAGCAATACAAGTTACAACCATTAGGAACTCAGCTCTAAGTTTAATTCGCAATGCGAATATAAATTTGCATAACAGTCGCAATATATAGAATAATGACGAATTTTCGATTTTAACGAATATATGACGAATATTCAATCGAATATTTGTGAAATATCGCAAAATCGAATATGGCACCTCCCACTCATCACTAGCTAGGATAAGCCACCAATGTCAGATAGGTTCTAGTCCAACCTCTAGGACCCACACCTATCCTCAGAACGGGCCCCTGAAAGTAAAGGAAAGCATGCTTGTCTATTTTTGGACGTCCCGTAGAAATAGAGAGCGCAGTGCGCAAGTGCGGCAACCGTTCTATTCTCTTCTAGGGGATGCCAGAGATAGCCAATCCAGCACTAGACTATTTTCGGCAGTCCCATAGAAATAAATGGAGGGTGGGTGTGCGTGTGCAGCTGCTTTCTGCTCACTTCGGGGGTTCCATTCTAGAGGTAGGTTCAGGTCCCACACTCTCTGACATTGGTGGCATATCCTAGCAATATACCACCAATGGCTGGCTTTTTACAAAGAGGTGGCAGATTTTCTATACACTAAGGAATCTTTCACACGAGCGGATGCCGTGCGGATAATCTGCTGTGTGAAAGATTGCCAAGCCCCGCTCCAGACAGCAGAGACACGGAGTAGTAAAATGAGTGATAATGCTCTCTGCCTCTCTGTGATATTTTTATTACAAAATCACAGTGAGATAAAGTTGTCACCGTGATTTTATAGTAAAAAGATCACAGTGAGGCACGGATCATTATCAATTATGTCACTACTCCATGTCTCTTCTGTCCAGAGCGCGGCTTGTCTCTCTTTCACCCAGCGGATTACCTGCACAGGATCCGCTCGTGTTAAAGGGCCCTAAGCCCAATGCATGGCTACGCTCACCCAGTCCTAATAAAATCTGGTCCTACCTCATCCAGGGTGTCGCTGGTGTCGGCGTGATGTCCACTGGATCCAGAACAATGTCCCTGTGATGATAGAGAAAAAAAGAAAAATCCCATAATGAAGGGATGGTGACTGCCCCTGTGAAATCACCAGAAGGGTGCTACCACACAGTACTAATGCCCACATTGTGGTCCCTTCACAATAGTGTCCTCCTTGTGGCCTCTCACAGCAGTTATGCCCACCTTTGTTCCTGTCACAGTAGTTATGCCCAGATATGTGCCCCCTCACAGTAGTTATGCCCAGATATGTGCCCCCTCACAGTAGTTATGCCCAGATATGTGCCCCCTCACAGTAGTTATGCCCAGATATGTGCCCCCTCACAGTAGTTATGCCCAGATATGTGCCCCCTCACAATACTTATGCCCAGTTATGGCAGATTAGTTGCCCCCTCATTCTTGTTATGGCCCCCCTTTTGCCTCCAGTCTGCATGAAAAAAAAAAAAAAAAACAACAACAACACATACTTACCTTTTTCCCTGATGACTAGCTCCCACCATCACATCGCGCTGCTGGCTGTGCAGGAGGCCGATTCCCGGGCTTTCAGCGCTCCTCCCACAGCCAGCAGCGCCATGTGCGGCCAGCAGAGGGAGCGCTGGAGCTCAGAAGAAAAGTGACGCAGGGAGCGGAGAGGTCTCCCTGCTTCACTCTGGAGATAAACAGCCTGGCAGTGACAAGAACTGCCGGGCGGGTGAGTGCGCACCCTCCCCACCTGCCTCTGGGCGCATAATGTACATGTTTGAAGAGCGCTCTGACGGGCCCACCATTGTCACTGTACTTCATGCGGGGAGCCTTCCAATTACATGTGAGCGCAGCAGGCCCCCTCCCCCTGCCAGGCCCGGTCGCGGTCGCATCCTCTGCGGCCGCGATCGTTACGCCCTTGCTGTCCACCAATATTCACAAGTATTTTTCAGTGGCATTTATCTAGTTACAAAATTGTGATCTACAGTTTAAAAAAATACAAGATTAGTATATCTCAAAGATTTAAGTTAAAATGGATCCAATAAAAAATAAGATTATCAAAGCATGTTTGAATTATGAACAAAACTTACTCAGTATTGTATCATATGTGGCTGAAACCTGGGTCTAATGTCTGAACCAGATTGTGTAAGCATCTCCCCAATTACCAAGTTGTATTGTTAGTTTCCCTGCCCAAGAGAATTTTATGCTGAACCTATTTGTTTTTTTTATACAGCAAAATCATTTTTTATTTTTTTTTTCTCATAGGTGAAATGTAAACCTTTTAGCTTCCAAGCCTCAAGCGGTCAAGATGGTTTATGGTGAATTCTTTCATAGAACTAAAGGTGATGATGATTTGGTGAAGCTAAACGTTGGGGGCTTCAAGCAATGCGTGGCTCAGAGGACCCTCCAAAGATTTCCTCACACCAGACTTGGAAAACTACTCAACTGCCGTTCCGAAGAAGCCATACTGGAACTTTGCGATGACTACAATGTAGTAGACAAGGAATATTACTTTGATCGGAATCCTTCCCTATTTAGATATATTTTAAACTTTTACTACACTGGAAAACTTCATGTCATGGAGGAGTTGTGTGTGTTTTCTTTTTGCCAAGAGATAGAATATTGGGGGATTAATGAACTCTTCATAGATTCATGTTGTAGTAACAAATATCAGGAGAAAAAGGAAATTATCTCTGAAAAAAACTGGGATGATAAAAGTGATGTCATGAGTATAAGCTCCTCATCTGACCAGTCATCTGTTTTTGATAAAGAACTGGAGATGTTTGATTCTCAAAAATTTGGGGACGTTCGTAGGAAAATATGGATCCGACTTGAAAACCCTGCATTCTCTCTTACTGCCAAGCTATTTGCCATCTCCTCATTAAGCGTAGTCTTAACCTCCATTGTAGCTATGTGCATCCACAGCATGCCTGAGTTCCACAAGACTGATGACAATGATCGAGAACAAGAAGATCCTGTCCTCGAAGTGCTGGAGATAATATGCATTGTGTGGTTTACCACTGAACTTGTTGTACGACTTGCTGTAGCTCCTTCTCAAAAAATGTTTTGGAAGAACCCCATGAACATTATAGATTTTGCCTCCATTATACCATTTTATGCCACTTTGGTTGTAGACACCAAGGACGAGGAGAATGAAGGTATAGAGAACATGGGAAAAGTGGTTCAAATACTACGACTTATGAGGATTTTTCGGATTCTAAAGCTTGCAAGACATTCTGTTGGGTTGAGATCCTTAGGAGCTACTTTAAGACATAGTTACCATGAAGTTGGGCTTTTACTATTATTTTTGTCTGTTGGGATTTCAATATTTTCAGTTCTTGTTTATTATCTAGAAAAAGATGATGAATTGTCTACACTAGAGAACATTCCTACCTGCTGGTGGTGGGCTACAATCAGCATGACCACTGTGGGCTATGGTGACACTCACCCGGTTACTTTATATGGGAAGCTTGTCGGCAGTGTTTGCATTCTTTGTGGAATACTAGTGGTTGCTCTCCCTATAACAATCATTTTTAACAAATTTTCTAAATACTATCAAAAGCAGAAAGCAATCGATGTGGATGGATGTAACGAAGATGAGCCAAAAGATAAATTTAATGATCTCCCGTATTTCAACATTAGAGATATATATGCAAGAAGGATGAATTCCTTCATTTCAAGCCTTTCTTCTGTTGGCATTATTGCAAGCAATGACTCAACAGATGCTTCCAGTATCCAAGAAATGGAAGATTCTTACAATTAGGAGTCTTCTTTTCTGTGCTTGCCATGATTTGTCACTTATATTACCTCTTGCTACCTCCGTTTCCAGAACTTAGAAGCTTTATAAGTTCTTCTTTGGTTCTTCATAGCACTTAATTCTCAGGGTATGACTTGTAGCCATATTTTAGAACATATACTGCTACTAAATTATATTCAATATGGCTTTATTTTATGTTTAAGGAGTTTATAGTTTGCTTCTTTAATGTTTTATTTTTTTACATAAATCTTTATGAAACCAAAATCAAAGATATTTTATTGGACGCACATGAAAAAGATATTTATTTTACCATGTATTGGAGGCTAATAGTCAGTTGGATAGAGTGGTTCAGCTTCTTCTGTTTTAAGGGAAGCATGCGGACTAATGCTGCTGATGTAAATTAGAATTTCAAAAATAGCCACCTACCTGCAATTAGAAGAATCATTACATCAGAGTTTGTCTGGTCTTCTGACAATTAAGGAAATGCCACCAAGGAGAACTTTGTATAAGTACGGTAATTGTTTTCTATCCACAATTCTGACAGTTACTGTACGTAGAATCTGTGGGTTAATTGATATACAGCAGCATTTACAGAGTGTTCCTCTTTAAATGCCAATTTTTATTTTTGAGAACATTTTAAAGGGAGTCTGTTACCAGGAAAATCACTGTCACCATGGCTTGTAAGGTTAGCTCAGCTGAATTTAATGTAACTTTTCATTTAGCGATCTGTTGCTTCCTTCTGGCGAAAAAGTACCTTTAATACATATGCAAATAAGCAGTTTAGTGCACTGAGGGTGGGCCCAAGCCACTCTGTGCACCTTTGCTCCCCCTGTTCCCTTTGCCAGATCCTCCATCAATCAAGGAGGGATGGGCTTGCACAGGACGCCAGAGGGGCAAGGGTGCACATCGAAGCTTGGGCTTGGCCTTGGTGCACATAACTGCTCATTTGCATATGTTTAGAAAGTACTCCAGAATGAAGCAATGGATTGCTAAGTGAAAGGCATCATTACATTCATCTGAGTTAGCCCTACAACCTCACAGATCTACGAGCTGTAACACAACAACCATAGACTTCTAAAGAACCCTTCAGAGCCTCCATTTTACAGAATTTGGCTGAAAAGACAATAGATCAGACTTGAACATATTGCAAAAGTATTCACTCCTAGAGTCATTGCTCATTGGGAAGACATACCTTGTAATACTGTGCTTTCTAGTGCACTACTTGGCGATAAAGAGTTTACGTCTATGTAGTCCAGAATCGGAGATAATTCGGCCTACATACACAAGGCTCTGCCTCACTGTGAAGGTTCTTCATATTCCACTCTTCCTCTAGCTCCTGGATGGTGAAGGCTACAATTGATGTTTAAAGGGACACTGCCATCAACATTTTTTATTACCACATACTAACCATCTATATATGAATATTCTATGCATTTGTTAACAAAATAGGTGGATAATTTTCTGGATATCATTTTTGAAATCACTCAATATGTTCTACTTCCTGTCCTGACTCTTTGACTTTTTTGTTTTTACTGCAAATTATCTTACCTGATTTTCTGATAGTCATACCGTGTATTCCAACCAGAGAGAGAAGGGGGTAAGTGACTCATCTAGAGCATCACACATTACACTGACAAGTGCAATGCCCTTCTGTGGGCATCTTCATCTAGACCTATCAAGAGAACGATAGAGCTGTCATACTGTCATCCCAATTCTGCTAATCTAGTATTTTACTAACCGATACCATCTTTCTCTCATAACAGCAGTAACCTTACAATGGGATCCCTATCTAGATAGGCATTTTATCTCTCTGTGCTGACTGCTACAGCAGGACAATATTTTGCATTTCATTTTCAATGGCATTGTACTCAAGAAGCCAAAATTCTAAAAATAATTATTTTATTATACTACTGAGTTTAAAAACAAAAAACAAAACCCCTTTCTGATGGAAGTGTCCCTTTAAAAGTTCTTTATATAACACCGATTAGTGTGTTGGGGTCTACTCCCATTGTATGTGCTAAAGTCCACCTGGCCTGTCCTTCAGTGCTGCCTCTAGAACCTAATGGGACATCCTAAATCCTAAATTTAATGTTCACCTCCGATGCTCCTTTATTCAGGTTAGGATATAAATGGGCATATGGAGTTACCACAACACTGAGCCTACGGGGTACACATTAGCAGTGATGGAAGTTGAATCTGCTATGGTCTAATGCATAGTATTTAGCCTCTTCCCAAATATCAAACATCATTTGTAAGACTGGTCTTTTAATATAAGGCAAAGAGGTCTTTTGGGTACCCTCAGGCCCCAGGACCTTATCGCTGCATTGCCCAATTTTAGACCCCCACGCACAACTTCAGTAGATGATAATTCAAAAACACACCAAGGCAAATTTGACATTGCTGTAATTCAAGTGTATTTTTGCATTTATATTGAGTCAACCAATCCCGGCCTTAAAGGGATTCTCCAGGCTTTTTCTATTGATGACCTATCCTCAGGATAGGTCATCAATATCAGATCTGTGGGGGTCCAACACCCCTCGTGATCAGCTGTATGAGGAGATGGCGCACGCAATGTGCACTTGCCGTCTCCCTTCTCTCTTCCTGTCCGCTGCTGTATGTCTATGGGACAGCAGCAGCGAAAAGGAAGAGGGAAGGAAGACGGCAAGTGCACATTGCGTTCGCCGTCTCCTCAAACAGGTCGTGTGTCGGACCCCCGCCGATATGATATTGATGACCTAGGATAGGTCCTGAGGATAGGTCATGAATAGAAAAAGCCCTGACAACCCCTTTAACTGTGATCTTCTGAACTAACAGCATCGTAAAGACGTTATTATCCTGGTGGGGTTTTTTTTTTCAGTTCCTTTAAGATTTGCCGTATGATGTCCCCTGACTCCCCATAGCACGGCTCTGGATATTTCAGTGCATTTCATTGAGCAACATATTACGACTGATAACTTACATAGCATCCGTCGTTTGTTCTTACTTGGAGATTGTTAAAGCATATTGAGAAAATATTCACCAGTGATTTGCAGATCTCCTCTTGGCATGTAAAGTATGCATTATCGAACAATTGTGAATGCAGGAAAGCATGTATCATCTGATATAAAATTTAAGGAATCTAATAAACTTCCAGTTGCAGAGATACAGTCCTGTATTAAATTCTAATAGTTGATGAAAATGCACGCATGACATGTCTTTGAACCATACATGTAACCTGTCCTTGTTCCTCACGGTTTTGATTTTGCCATAACTTGGTGTTGGCTAGGGAGGTGCAAATTTCTCAAAATTTGAATCGAAGCCAAATTGGTCGTCCAACTAAATTTGACCCAAATCGAAAGTGCTCTGATTCATTCTGTCTCTCCACAGAATCACAAAAAAATCAGGTTTGTTAGAATCAGAATTTTTTTAAACGATTCGCTTATCCCTAGGGCTGGTGTCTCGAGAATATGCTTAGTTTTTGAGTAAAGAGATGGAAGGAGATTGTGGATCAACTGACAACAAAAGCATCCAAAAAGTTTCAAAAATAAGAAAAATAAGGCACAGAAAAAGTAACAGTGGAGGTAACATTAAACGTTCTAAAAATTTAATGGACTGCAAAATAACAATCTCTTACTTAAAGGGGTTGGCCCATCTCAGAAATTGTTGGAATATCACTAGGATATGCCATCAAGGTCAGACAGGTGGGATTCCCTCCTCTGGGATCCGCTCCTATCTCCAGAACAGGGACCCCGAAGGGAAGTACAGAACATGCCATGGGAGTGCATGGCTTTGGCCTATTTTCAGAAGTCCCATAGCGTTGAATAAAGGGTGGATGTTCTTGAGTGGTGTGTTTTCTCTCACTTTGGGGAGATATAAGTGGGTCCCAGACGTGGGACCTTCACCTATCTGCCATTGATGGCATATCTGAGTGATATGCTATCAATGTCTGAGATGGGAATACTCCATTTATCTTGGTTCTTTTTTATTACACTTTTTAGACCAGATTGGTGGACCACCACAATTTGTAATATATGATCAACCATGTACAAACGACATTGTAGCTCATACATCTTTATAACTTTTTGTGTTTTTTACTTAAGAATATATGATTTACTGGGTTAAAATTTGCAACTTCACTTACAAGCAGCATGTAGTTCTCCTGTCCCCAGGATCTGACTTGCCCACCACACTACTAGAGGATCTGAAGCCATAGTGGGCCCCAAAGGTCCGGAAGAAAAATTCCTTTAGGAGCTGCTTTTGGTTCTCATCTCTTGCTACTAGGATCTATTCAAAACCTATTAGACCTTATTGATGAAATAAAGGTTGGCCCAGAGAATAATATGATGTCCTTGCCATCATACATCCTGCTAATGTTCAGAAACCTACTTAGTGTAGTGTAATGCCTCATTCACACGTCAGTGTTCGATCAGTGATTTCCATCCGTGATTTTGGGCCAAAACCAGGTGCGGCTCTAAATACAGAACAGGTGCAGATCTTTCCCTTATACCTTATGTCTATGGAGGCTCCACTCCTGGTTTTGGGTCACAATCCCTGATGGAAATCACTGACCAAAACACTGACGTGTCAATGAGGCTTAAAACAGCAAAAACTAAACAAGAGGAAAGTGATGCAGCTGCAGTATATTGTCCTTAGATTGATGATGATGGTGGCATCTCCCACCAGAGGTGTAAATGTGATGGCAAGAAACGCAGCAGAGAGTACAAGTTGTCTGGTATCCTACATAACTGCGCAATGTGGGAGGCATCCAGCATTGTGCTGTTCCCTCAAGCCCTACTGGATGAGTTTTAAGTGACTAAGTGGTGAGGTAAGTGCTCAAGTAAGAGAAGGTGATAAGGTAAGTGCATTCTCCATTATGATGGCGTCCCTTGAATCAAATGTCAATAACTGTTTCAGTGGTTATAGAGTCATTGATGTGGACACTTCTTTGCTCCATCTACCTTGTACGAAGATTTCTTTATGCTTCTGTTTATAACGGAGCTACATGTATGATCGCCGTAAAGTCCACTTTCTGGTGGATCTATATGGTTCTAAAGGACTCCGTTGGCTTTCATGGTGTTCATCTGGGTTCTGGTATTTCCGATGGTAAGAACAGGGCTGCTGTCTGCAATGTTGTTTCCTTCAAAGATACTGGAAAGCATGGGGAAACCTTGAGGGAACATCTCCTCAATCAGAGTCTTTAGAATTTCCACCCAGAACTAAAAAAAGTGTCCATATATTATTAACCCCTTAAGAACACAGCCAGTTTTGTCCTTAATTAAAGGGGTTGTCCCGACATTAAATGTTCTTTTAATTTAATTCAGCATGAGATACCAATACCTTTTGCTATTTACTTTTCATTCCAATAATTCTATAGTTGGGAAAAGTTGTCTTTACTTCATTATAATGGCTTCCCCTGGTGTTCAATCTGTATAGAGAGCTGCTACAGAAAGTACACAACCTCTGAGAAGAGGTTCTGACAGAGACTCACCCTACACCTGAGAGCTTCTATTCCAGTCACGGTTGACCATGTCCTGAGGGTTCTATATTTTGCACATTCTTCACTATCATGTCCAACAGGTAGTTACCACCTCAGGACATATCAACCATACTTCCGAGCTCCACCTTGCTCTAGCTTGGGCATCCCAACAGTCATGTTTGAGCACAGGACCACTTGCCCCCAACACTGCCTCTCCACCCAAGCTGTCTATTCCCACAGCCTCAGTAGACTTCTCACAGCTGAACCCACAGACCATATATTAGACTTCAACTACCATCATTTAGGATGAGGCCCATGTAAAACTCTGATGGACACACATTCAACATGGTTCAGTACTTCTCAGTCAGCTCCCCAAACAGAGATGGTCACCTGTCAGCTCATTGCCCAATCTACGAGACATCCTCAAACCCTTGCTTAACAGGGCAGTTGTACCACCTTCTTCTCCAGCATTTGCTCCTTCTCTCGTGACTTCCATCACACCTTTCAACCTTCAGTTCACCACGTCCACAGAACTGCTTTGACCCTCTCCCACCATATTGCAGGGGGACCAACCTGCTCTATCGTGAACAGAAGGGACGGGCAATACAAGAGGTTAATGTGTACCACGTGTGGCATCAGTTCTATTCCCTTTACAGGATCCCTTCCGCCTCTTCCTACCAACATGTAATGGATGCATTGCAGTTCAACATCTGCACTGCTCTTATCGGAATATATTTAGTCAACCATCAGAAGGGCTGACAGGTTCTCTCTTAGGACACAGCCACTCATAGCAGGACGCTCTGCAGCGCATCTGGCCCAAATCTGCATTGCAAAGGGTGGAATCAGCAGCAGATATCCGCAATGACATGCTACTCACCACACCATAGGACTAGTTATGTGCGGATATTTCTCCGGATACACTACGCAGAGTGTGGAAGAGATTTTCTAAAATCTCATCCGCTTCTCTGCTACTAGAATGCTTTTTATTTTCAGCAATCCGGAGGGTTTACACTGTGTCTGGCTATACCTTAAAGGGGTTGGCGCATCTCACACTTTGATGGCATATCTTTAGAAGGAAACCCTCAAAGCGAAGGAGAGCATAAGGTGCATGTGCAGCTTGATCTCCATTCACTTCTATGGGACTTCCAAAAAGAGTCAAGCAAGTGCACTCGACTATTTCTGAAAGTCCTGTAGAAGGGACTGGAGAACACTGCGCAAGCATGGCCACTTCTCCATTCACCTCTATGGGAGTTCTGGAGATAGCTGAGCCAGTATTCGGCTATTTTCGGCACTCCCTTAGAAGTGAATAGAGGGTGGCCATGCTTGTGTGGTGTGCCCTTGTTCACTTTGGGTGCCCCATTCTAGAGATAGGTGCGGGTCCCACCTATCTGACATCCTAGCAATTTGACACTCGTGTGTGAGATGGGCCAACCCCTCTAAATCAGATATTAGGCTAGGGCTACACGGCGACATGCTGAAGGGATCGCCTTGGGACACACGGACTTCCATGACTAGGACACGACTTTCTAGACTGCAACCGGTCTGTAAATTGCCTGTTTTTTATTTTTTTACATCCACATGGCAGCTCTAAAACAGTCGCAGACAAGGCACACAAATTTTTTTAGTCAACTTTTTTTTCTAACCCTTTTTGCAAACTTTTACCTCCCTTATCCACAGATGTAGACTTGCCGTGACTCTGACTCCGCACCTCAGGGTTAAAGTTCATCTTTAGTCATGAATTACTGCCTCCGATTATTTCTCTGCACTTTGACCTCTTTCTACAAATCCAGTCCCCTACCTGGGCTGTCGTTTTCAAGCAATGAGACAATCAATGGTTGGATCTAGAGATTTATCACCGTCCGCAGACTGGAGGGCTTTTGTTTTTGGCATCCTTGGTGGGAGGCTGAATTAAGGAAATTAGATGGTGAACTGCGTTAGAAATAAGGAACAGTCGGAGGGAGTAGATCCTGTGTGCAGTGCTAAGGAATAGGCACCACATACGATCAGGGGTGGACTTGGCCACCATGCAGCCCACACCAAAGTGTGGGACCTTCAGACCAGCCAGGGCCTGACTCAGATACAGTTGACTACAATGGTAAAGTGGGGAGCCGTCAGCTCCCTGCTCCACCATTCACCTAGGTGACATCATCGTGTCCACTGAATCTTGCTGCCAAACAGACTGGAACAGACCTTCCCTGAGAGATCTACTCCATCTGTCATGGGAACCTGGGCTAGGTGAGTATTGGTTTTGAAAGCACTAAGAGGGAACCATATTGGGGCACATTTATCAAGTTCGCCTGTTTTCGGCCATAAAATTAGACAGTCGTATTTCAGTCTTTTTATATATCAGTATTTATTTAAAGTCGCACAGCCGTTAATGAATAGTGATGAGCGGCAGGTGCCATATTCGATTTTGACGAAATTCGCAAATATTCGATAGAATATTAGTTTCATATTCGTCGAAATCGAATATTCGTCATTATTCTAGTTATCACGATTAATATGCAATTTAAGTAACTTAAGGCTACTTTCCTATTGGTTTGATATCTAGAATTAGCGAAGATGACAAATATGAGAAAATATGATAAAGAAGTATTTTCCATCTTCGTTTTAGCAACCTATTCGTCAACTTCGCTAATTCTAGCAATCAAATAGAAAGTTCACTATAGAGACAGCTGTGTTTAATTCGCTATGCGATTATATATATATATATATATATTTTTTTTTTTTTTAATAAATAGAATAATTATAATAATTATCCAGTATTATAATTATTCTATTTATTTTTAAAAAAGCAAAGTAATATAATCGCATAGCGAATTTAACATAGCTGTCTCTATAGTTAACCTTCCTATTTGATTGCTAGAATTAGCAAAGTTGACGAATAGGTAGCTAAAACGAAGATGAAGAATACTTCGTTATCTTCGTTTTGAGGAATATGACGAATACATTCGTCATATTCGCTAATTCTACCAAGCCAACCATAGTAAAGCAGGTCTAAGTTGAAATCGCAAATCGATTAATTCAAGTTATATTAATCGCATTGCGATTTCAACTTAGAGCTGGGTTTATAATGGGTCAGCTTGCTAGAATTAACGAAGTTAACGAATATGGAATATAGCAGTGCTAAGTTAAAATCGCAATGTGATTAATATAGCTTGAAGTAATCGCATTGCGATTTCAACTTAGCACTGCTATATTCCATATTCGTTAATTCTAGCCTAAGTAAGATAGCAGTGCTAAGTTGTAATCGCAATGCGATTAATATAACTTGAATTAATCGCATTGCGATTCTAACAGACATAGTTTGCTATGGTTGCTAAAACGAAGATGGAGAATACTTCGTTATCTTCGTTTTGAGGAATATGACGAATACATTCGTCATATTCGCTAATTCTACCAAGCCAACCATAGTAAACCAGGTCTAAGTAGAAATCGCAATGTGATTAATTCAAGTTATATTAATCGCATTGCGATTTCAACGTAATTCTCAAATCCGACAGTACATTTTAGTATGGAGTTGTGCCCATGGTGATGGGGACGCTCCATGAGCACGGAAGTCAGCAGAAGAGGCAATGGGCACTGACTGGAGCAGCCAGGAAGCCAGGAATCCTCAGGACAGGTAAGAACTACTTTTGGGAAGTGGGAAAGAAAAAAATATAACAAAAAACAAAACAAAAAAAACACTAATATTCGAAATAGCAAATTTATAGCGCTATATTTGAAATATTCGCGAATTAGCGAAGTGCCGATATTCGCTAAAAAAATTCGCTATTCGAATATTCGCGCTCAACACTATTGATGAATTAGACTTGGCGTATTTTTAGTAGTCTGACCTGGTGGTTCTTTCTCAGTTAGACAGGTTGATATTCACTTAAGGCAGTGCTTCTCAATTATTTTCTGTCATGCCCCCCCTAGGAAGAAGAAAACATTTTGCGTCCCCCGCGCGACTGTAAATAGTATCATTTGTCTATAAAATTGTTATAATTACACCAATCTCCCCACAGGCGAGGGCCATTAACACCCCCCCCCCCCCCGAAATCATGTGCAGGCTCCATTAACCCCCCTCCCCAATCATGTGCAGGGTCCAGGCTTCCCCCCTCCCCCCAAATAATGTGCAGGCTCTCTCCCCCCCCAAAATCATGTGCAGGCTCCATTAACCCCTCCCCCAATCATGTGCAGGCTCCATTAACCCCCTCCCCCAATCATGTGCAGGCTACATTAACCCCCTCCCCAAATCATGTGCAGGCTCCATTAACCCCCTCCCCCAATCATGTGCAGGCTCCATTAACCCCCTCCCCCAATCATGTGCAGGCTACATTAACCCCCTCCCCAAATCATGTGCAGGCTACATTAACCCCCTCCCCCAATCATGTGCAGGCTCCATTAACCCCCTCCCCCAATCATGTGCAGGCTACATTAACCCCCTCCCCAAATCATGTGCAGGCTCCATTAACCCCCTCCCCAAATCATGTGCAGGCTCCATTAACCCCTCCCCCAATCATGTGCAGGCTCCATTAACCCCCTCCCCCAATCATGTGCAGGCTCCATTAACCCTCCTCCCCAAATCATGTGCAGGCTCCATTAACCCCCTCCCCCAATCATGTGCAGGCTCCATTAACCCCCTCCCCAATCATGTGCAGGCTCCATTAACCCCCTCCCCAATCATGTGCAGGCTACATTAACCCCCTCCCCAAATCATGTGCTGGCTCCATTAACCCCCTCCCCCAATCATGTGCAGGCTCCATTAACCCCTTCCCCAAATCATGTGCCGGCTACATTAACCCCCAATACTTACCTCCCTGGAAGCGCTGGATGTAGGCCTCTTCTGGCCTGTGTCCCGCTCTGCACTCTGCTCAGGCAGCGCGATGACGTCATCGCGCCGCCTGAACCGCTCTGATACACACAAGGCCCGCAGCCTATCAGAGGAGCAGGGGAGGGAGACGCCTCTCCCTCTACTGCCGCACAGCACAGCGATCTCTATCGTTGTCCAGAGGACGGCGATACAGATCACTATGGAGATGAACGCTTCCACAGTAGAAGCGTTCATCTCCTGTGACCTGGAGCCCCCCTTTACGGAGCCTGCGGGGAGATTTATAAGACTGGTGTAAAGTAAAACTCTCTTAGTTTCCCCTAGCAACCAATCAGATTTCACCTTTCGTTTTGGACAGCTATTTGGAAAATACAGATGAAGAAACGTACGCCAGCCCTGGTGTGAGGTAGAAATCGGACTTTTTTTTTGACAAATTTAGGCACAAAAAAAGGTGCACATACATGAATAGTTTAGAAAAAAAGTTGCAAAAGTTAAACTTCTGAATTTGTCTAAAAAAATCTAAATAGGCAAAGGAGGTGCAAAAGACTAAAAACCAGCGCAAACACTTTATAAATGGGCCCCATTGTGTTTGGGGAACATAAAGTCTAAAGAACATAAAGAACTAATCTTGTGTTGGGTGTAGATTTGAGCGGACATCTGGAAGTTCAGGCTCGACGGGTTCGGCCGAACTTCACAAAAAAGTTCGGGCTCCGAACTTAACCCGAACCCCATTGAAGTCAATGGGGACCCGAACTTTTGGGCACTAAAATGGCTGTAAAAAAGTCCTGGAAAGGGCTAGAGGGTGCAAAAGGCATCAAAATGTGGGTAAGTGTCCTGCAAACAAATGTGGATAGGTAAATTACTTAAAATAAAATAAAATTAATAAAAATGAAAAATCTAAATCTTGATCTAGGAGGAGGAAATGGATGTGGAGTAGGAGGTTGAGGAGTGATCAGGTGGGAATGCCATCAGCAGCGCGTCTACCAGCGTGCGTTTGTAGTCACGCATCTTTCGATCATTAACAGACGTTTTTACCAAATTTGGTTCCCTGTCAGCAATGCACAGCAGGGGTTTTTTACTGGCAAAATGGGGTTCATGTCACCCACCAATGGAACAGACGATTTTTAAAAATGTAGGCCCCTGGCATCCAGGCAGAGCAGGGGTTTATTCACGGCAAAACGGGGTTCATGTCACCCACCAATGGAACAGACGATTTTTAAAAGTGTAGGTCCCTGGCACCCAGGCAGAGGAGGGGTTTTATTCATGGCAAAACATGGTGCAAGTCACCCACCAATGGAACAGGCGATTTTTAGAAATGTAGGCCCCTGGCACCCAGGCAGAGGAGGGGTTAATTCACGACAAAACGGGGTTCATGTCGCCCACCAATGGAACAGACGATTTTTAAAAATTTAGGCCCCTGGCATCCAGGCAGAACAGGGGTTTATTCACGGCAAAACGGGGTTCATGTCACCCACCAATGGAACAGACGATTTTTAAAAGTGTAGGTCCCTGGCACCCAGGCAGAGGAGGGGTTTTATTCATGGCAAAACATGGTGCAAGTCACCCACCAATGGAACAGGCGATTTTTAGAAATGTAGGCCCCTGGCACCCAGGCAGAGGAGGGGTTAATTCACGACAAAACGGGGTTCATGTCGCCCACCAATGGAACAGATGATTTTTAAAAATTTAGGCCCCTGGCACTTAGGCAGAGGAGGGGTTAATTCACGGCAAAAACGGTAATATTGCACCCAACAATTTAAAAGTAGATTTTCCAATTTTTTGGTCCCTGTCACTTATGCAGAGCAGGGGTTTGTACCCGGCAAAAATGGTAATATTTCACCCAACAATTTAAAAGAAGATTTTCCACATTTTCGGTCACTGTCACCTATGCAGATTAGGGGTTTGTACCTGGCAAAAATGGTATTTTGCACCCAACAATTTAAAAGAAGATATTTCAAATTTGCGGTCCTTGTCACCTATGCAGAGCAGGGTTACTTGACAGCAAAAAAATTGAATATGTCAACTCCTGAACTCCCAGACGAATTAACTATAATATTGTCTCATCAAAAAGCATAAGAGACTGCTGCATCGCTTGGGGCTCAGATTGCTTGGCTGATTTGCAAGGGGGTGAGGTGACAGACTGATGGGCATGGGCTGCAGGTGCCAACTCTGAGCTTTCAGCAGTGGGAGACAATGTTAAGGTACTGGAGGCACTGTCAGCCACCCAATCTACTAGCGCCTGTACTTGTTCTGGCCTCACCATCCGTAGAGTGGTATTCGGGCCTACCAAATAACGCTGCAGGTTCTGTCGCCTATTCACACCTGAGGAAGGTGTTTCACTTGGACCTGTAGCTGGCGCAGAATGTCCACGTCCTCTCCCAGCAACAGGAGCTCCACCAACACCACCATGACCATGCCTAGGTCCCTTATTTGATGTTCTTCCCATAATTTGCGTTCACCCACCAAACTAACAGATGGTTTATCTCCGGTGTCAATTTAACTGCCAATAGTCAACAAATAAGTTCACTTACAGTATGGCAGTGCCCGTGTGATAAACCAAATACATTTCTTTAGGTCACACAACAGTGTAAAGGAGCAATTCAATACAATTACTTCACTATCACCAAAAATTAGATTTTTCAAACCAACAAAAAAGCAAAAGCAGAAGTTAACGGTTTAATTTGACTGTCAGAAAGGCAGCATACACCGCTAATGTGCTATCTAAAAAAACGTGATGTTCAGTACGAACCCGAACTTTACAGTTCGGGTTCTGTCAACCCTAGTTGGGAGGACCTAAGGGGACATTATACTGTGTTGGGGCGCATAGGGGGAATATAATATTGTGTGGGTGACATAAGGGGGAGATTAAGGGGTGCACCACTAATGAGGCCAGGTGAGGCAATCACCTCAGGCAGTACCAGGTTAGGGCTGAAGGGCCATGAGCTGAAGGGAAGGGGTTAAGTTAAGAAATTGGCATTGGGGAGGGGGTTGTACTGTTTCAGTTTTTGCCTCAGGCAGCGGGAAAGCTAAGAACACCCCTAGGCAGATTATATTGTGTGGGGGACATAAGGGGGTCACCATATTAGCTGTGTAACTGGGCAAAGCTTAGAGGTATGGCAGGGACCCCCAGACAAAACTCTGCTTAGGGCCCTGGAAATGCCAAGTCCACCCCTGCAGATAATGTATTGATTAGTAGAATTCAATGGACAATGAAGGAGATTTATCAAGACTGGTGTAAAGAAAAACTGGCTTGGTTATGCAGTGTCCCACTATGTGCTATAGGTGGGAACTTTAAATTGCTGCTAAATGTCATATTTAATGTATTTAATATATTGTGTTTTCCTAATATCAAGCTGGCATTGTCATTAGACCCATTCAATGTAGTGTGGGAGTTGAGAGTCAGAGAGTAGTAGGAGAGGCGAAGGAAGTGTATGGAGGAGGACAGGCTCTGATCATGCCTGGAGATGACAGACCAAGGAGTCGTAGCAGCCCAGCACAAGACAGTAAGTCTGTGTATAGATATAAAGCAAGTCTAGTGAAGATTAGAACTGAGTCTAGCCAAGGGAATTTAGAAGCACCAGTGACCATGAGAAACTTAAAGGTACCTGGACACAACTGGATAATTATTGTGCAGAATTGTCCTCTTTTTACTTAATGCCTTCTGGGACATAGTGAACCTGAATATTTCACGAGTGCATCCTGCATAAAATAATGTAGCAGAGACTTTGCCTGCCACGAGGGAGAAAACGCCTTTATTGGATTGCTCAACATAAAGTAAGGAAATCATTATATTCAGTACCTGAGTGCTAAAAAGTGGACTTAATGCAAATTTAACAATTCTTTGACTGTAAAGTAACAGCATTAGAGAACTTCTCTACTGAAAATTGCCAGACCTGTATTAAGGAGTTACAGCCAAAGTAATATCTGGATTATGATCATTGATACACAAATGAACTGTAACAACTGTCCTGAGACTATTGATTTAGTAAAAGTTTAATTGTTGTTTCCCACAACTGTCTCCTCATCCTTTCTACTACTCTCAACATTTGCACCTTACAGTTCAAGTGTTACGAACACAGGGGCATAGCCACCAAAGCACCCTAAGCATTCCCCTTTACCATCAAGGGCAACTCAACCAACATCTGGCTGGTGTTCCCTGCAATAGAGAGTGCCCCGGAGGATTTAGAGCTGTCTTCCCATCAACTGCACTGCCGGCCCAGGGAGACTCTGCTAACCGTGAGTAAATGAACTACTACCCCCATTGGCCCACCATCGCCTCACGTGTTGCCCCTGCAGTCTGGCACACTGCAGTTACCCATAGCTACCAATCAGATTCCACCTTTTATTTTCCAAAGAAACTGTCAAAAATGAAAGGTAGAATCTGATTGGTTGCTATGTTTTTTGATAAATCTCCCCCATAATAATTCCAGCTTCCGCAGTGGTCTACATGCTTTTGGCCACAAAGTCCATGTAACTAATGTACAACAGCAATATTAATCCCACTTGAGTTAATTCTCTAGATATAAATATCTTTTCATCACTTATTGACAAATTCCGTATTATAAATATGAAATAATAATTCAAAAAATCAGACAGACATTTTTGTTAAATAACTTTACTAGCATAAAAACTCCCTTTTTCTTGCGGTTTGTATCGTGAGTTATTTTAGGCTTTTGATGATTTTATGCCTATTCAGCTGCTAGATCTATATTCTCTTTTATTTTCTTGATTGCCTCTTTGTTTGCTTTTGTTCTGTGGAGACTTGGCTCAGTCTGATGCTGCTCTTGAATGCCAAGAACTTGTGCTGAAACATTCTTCTTTAATCCTGGAGCACAAAGTACGCACTTTTTTTCCTTTTCTTTTTTTTCCCTACCTAATATAATATAAAGAATAATAGTAACTAGGGGGAAATGGCTTTGTACGTTTCAGTTCAAACCTCGCAAAGTCTCATCACTGCCTCAAACAAAAACCGAGGGCTATAAACCACATATTTGTGCAGTCAGTTCTTGCCACAATCATTGGTGGCCCTACTGCAGTGTCCCACTAATTCTATATGTGGGCACTTTAAACTTTTGCTGCTAACTGTCATATTTAATGTATTTTATTTCCTAATATCAGGCTGGCATTGTCATTACCTCTATTCACCCCTAGGTGATGCTGGCACCACATACTATATATAGCTGTGGTTTGCTGATTCAGAGAGTTGGAGAGGAAGTAGTAAGTGAGAGGAGAGAGGAGAAGGAAGTGTATGGAGGAGAAAAGCAGGCTCAGTCCAAAATGTAGCTGCATTTCTTTCCTCCGGGCCCTGATCAAGCCTGGAGAAGAAAAACAAAGTATTTAAAGAAGCACAGCACAGACAAGTAAGTTTATGTCTGAATATAAAGCAAGTCTAGTGAAGATTAGAGCTGAGTCTAGCCAAGGGACTTCACAAGCACCAGTGACCAGGAGGAACTTAAAGGTACCTGGACACAACAGGATGGTTAGTGCGCAGAATTATCCCTTTTCACTAAATGCCTTCTGGGACATAGTGAACCTGAATATTTCAGAAAAGCATCCTACATAAATTATGTAGCAGAGAGTTTGCCTGCCACAAGGGAGAACGCCCTTATTGGATTGCTTAACATAAAGTAAGGAAACCATTATATTCAGTACCTGAGTACTAGAGATTGGATTTAGTGCTAAACTCTTTAAGCAAAAAGTGTCATTCTGCCTGTTAAAACTAAAGTCCTGAGAGAATTCCTCAACTGACAATTGCCAGACCTGTTATAAGGAATTCCAGTTAAACCAACATCTGGATTATTGCTTTTGCTATATTGATGAACTGTAACAACTGCCTGAGACGATTGATTCAGTAAATGTTCAACTGTTTTCTACTACAACTGACTCCTCATCCTTTCTACTACTCTCAACATTTGCACCTTACGGTGCTAGCATCACGAACACAGGAGCACAGCCACCAAAGCACCCTAAGCATACCCATTACCATCAAGGGCACCTCAACCACCATCTGGCTGGTGTTCCCTGCAGTAGAGAGTTCCCCGGAGGATTTAGTGCTGTCTTCCCATCCACTGCACTGCCTCTTTTGGTTTGTGCTTCGGCTTCACCGTGTTGCGATTGGAGGAGCCGGAGCGTGCCTTCGGCAGCCTGGGTCTCTATCAATTAAACCCAGGCTGCTGCATAGTATTTCCTATGGAGCCATAGCCTGTAATAGGCTCCATAGGAAATATGCGATTTTCTCATATATTCCAATGCTATTGCATTGAAATGTATGAGAATAGCAATCAGACCATTGATTGTTATAGTTCCCTATGGAAAGTGTATAAAAGTGTAAAAAAAAATTATAATAATTAAAAAATTTTTTAATTAAAAAACCCATAAAAGTTCAAATCACCACCCTTTTGCCAAAATGAAAAAAATAAATAAAAAAAAATACACATCATGGGTGTCGCAATGTGTGAAAACGCCCATACTATAAAAATATTAAAAAATATTCCCCATACGGTAAACAGAAAAACAGAAAAAAGCGCCCAAATGGCCGATTCACCATTTTGGATGCTTCAACTCCTCAAAAAAAATTAAATAAAAAGGTGATCAAAAGATTATACACATCCCCAGAATGGTATCAATAAAAAGATCAGATTACGATGCAAAAAATCAGCTCCGGAAAACATATTATAAAAAAGTTATTAGGGTCAAAATACGGCGACAAAAAAAGTAAAACAGTTCCCCACTTTTGAATTTTTTTTACTATCAAAATGCCTAGAAAACCTATACATATAAAACATCGCTGGATTCGTACTGACCTGTAGAATAAACCTAACTGGTCAGTTTTATCACACATTGAACGTCAAAATTTAAAAACCTGCAAAACTGTGATGGAATTGCTTTTTTTAAAAATTTTCCCCATTTTGAATTTCTTTCCTGCCTCCCACTACATAATATGCAATATTAAATGGTGGCGTTGAAAAATACAACTTGTCCTGCAAAAAACAAGCCCTCATATGGTCATGTGAACCGATAAATAAAAAAGTTATAGCTCTGGGAAGGCAGGGAGTGCAAAACGAAAAAGCAAAAAACAAAACAAAAAAAACTCCGGTCCTTAAGGGGTTAATACTCACACCGTGACTTCACATATAATTCCCCTGTCGGTCTGGCTCACTGCACATGTTGTTTGATAAATTTGTGTTATCCTTAAGCGCTCATGCCCACGAGCGTAAGCACTCAATGTCTGTGCTGTGGACCTCAAATAGCGGTCTGCGATGCACGGGCATTGGCCGTGTGCACACCGTTTGCGGATATGGACCCATTGACTTGAATGGGTCCTCAATCTGCAACATACGGCCAATGATAGAACATGTTCTATCTTTTGCGGTGTGGAGGCATGGACCAGAAAGCCCATGGAAGGGCTTTGTAGTGCTTCTTTGGGTCTCTGATCCATGCCGCCACGCTGCAAAAGATAGGTGAAGTCCCATATTCGGTCGTATGCCGGAGGATTGCAGACCCATTTCGGTCAATGGGTCCACATCTCCATCACGGAGTGCACATGGTCAGCGCACGTACATAGTGAAACGGCTGTTTACGGTTCACAACCTGGGCAATAAGCACTTACACTCATGTGCATGAGCCCTTAACCTAACACTTTTGTCTAGAGGCTCCTCCAGTTTTCCTACTCCATCCTCCTACTGGAGCAAGACTGTGAATTTTTAAAAAAGTCTCAGTTATAAATCTGAAGTGAATCAAATTAACATAACCACACCTACTTTCCCATTCATAATTCAAAATAAGAGTGGAGTAAAAATTCAAAAAGTTGCAAAATATTTGCACAATTCAGCTCAAAAAGTCACAAAAGCCCCATTTTGCAACTTTTTGACAGAATTATGGAGTGGTCATGATAAATCAGGGCCTATATTCAGCAGCTCACTACTCTATGAGCAGACACATGCAAACACTGGAAACATGGATACATCTGAATGGCATTACTCCTATACTTACTATTTAAAAATTTTAAGCAATTTGCTCATATTTTTAATCTAAATTGTGTCAGGCCCAACTACCATCTGTCACCTGTCTCTGTCTACTTTACATATACACAGTCGAGTCCCAATATTATGATCACTTCCTACTTTTGACATCGGCAGCGTTTAGCTCATGAAGGAAGTCCCATTTGCTGAGCTGGCTCGGTGGGTACATAAGGTGTGCTGAGCTGGCTCGGTGGGTACATAAGGTGTGCTGAGCTGGCTCTGTGGGTACATAAGGTATGCTGAGCTGGCTCGGTGGGTACATAAGGTGTGCTGAGCTGGCTCGGTGAGTACATAAGGTGTGCTGAGCTGGCTCGGTGGCTACATAAGGTGTGCTGAGCTGGTTCGATGGGTACATAAGGTGTGCTGAGCTGGCTTGGTGGGTATATAAGGTGTGTGATAGATTTTCGCTTATTGCTGTCATAGGTAAAAGGGACGACTTATTAGAATTTACAATAAGGGATGATTATTGGCCTTTGGGCCACAGGTGAACCTAAACCTGCGCAGTGTGATCTGTTCTTTGCTGCTGTGGTGAAAGTGTCTGGTGAGTGGACAAATGGCAGCATTGTAAATAAGTGACGTGGAAAATGCGGAGTACCACGTGCCATTGATGTGAGAGGTGAACGTCGGCTATGAAGGTGCACGAGGGCGGAGGACACAATACAGTGGAGCAGCTCACCACCAAAATGAACCAGGGGCCACCAGACGTGTCTACCACAACAGTTCAGAGAACCCTACTGTGTATGGGGCTCCGGAGCAGACGGACGGTCACTACTCCTCTTATAATGAATCAGCAGAACAGGCTTAAATTTTCGCTGCAGTATTGGAATTGGACCTCCACTGATTTTCAAAGAGTTGCCTTCTCCAAAGAGTCTTCTGCTTCATCGAACGGATGGAGGTTGGCGTGTCAGGTGAGAAACATCAGAGAACAAACACCCTGCAACCATTGCTGGAAAAACACAAGCTGGTGGTGGCATTGTTATCGTCTGGGGACTGTTTCGTGGCATTCTCTGGGGCTACTCATTCGGAGAGGTGAAGCCTAATAAGCATATACTGCAGGTAGGCCTGGGGCCTTTATTAGGCTGCAATGCTGACATGGGCACCTCGCAATGTCATTTGCAGGGGTGTTGATGCCTGGGAGCTCCCTTCCTCTAAACTGCTTAGATGCCGCAGTCACTATTGGCTGTAGCATCTAAAGGGTTGAAAAGGCCGGATTGGTGATTCTGCTATTCTGGGCCAGTAGAGCAGGAGCCTGGCTCTGGTGTGAGAGCTGCTCTTCCCCTCTGTGCTGCACAGGAGACCAGTGTAGCGCCAAACCTAGGGCCCATCCTAAGGCTTGTTAGTGACTGCTGTAAAAAAGGCTTCACTAATGGGTTAATAATGTGGAATCTCTTGTTATAAATATACAGATGTTGCCAGCGTTATTTTGACGCCAGATGCACCAGGATGGTCCCTTTCATGTGGTCTGTTATATTATTATATGTTTTTGTTGCCTTAAGTCAGTCAAAATAACGGTGGCGGCATCTATGTCTATGTACATGGGTGGCAAACTGATTAAAGGGGTTGTCCCATCACAAGAACTTATCCCCTATCCCATGTCCGTTGCTCCATTCCAATGATAGAACACGATCCCCTGTTCTCATCAGCAGGGGCTCTACAGGGGACCCCAGCCAATAACACATATCCCCTATCCCAAGTTCTTTAAGTGACAGGAGGTGATAAATATTTTTAAACAGAATACAAGGAGTATTAAAAATGGAGCACCGGAAGGTTATGTCCTTCCTTTTAATGGCTTTGTGGAATGAAATAAATTTTGAAGCACTGGTTTTTGCTGATGGCACAAAATTATGCAGGATACTCAAAACTCAGCTTGATCTTAAAATACTATAGAGAGACCTTGACAAGTGGGAAATCTGGGCAAGGACGTGGCAGATGAATCTGAATGCTGATAAATGTAAAGTAACGCACCTAGGCCATAATAGTATGGCTGCTTATACATTAAGTGAAGTTCAACTGGGGATAACTGAGAGCATCGCTCAATGTCAGTCAGCAGCTGCAAAAGCAAATAAAAAAAACTCAGGGTGCATAAAAACAGAGAAACATCTGTGGTGCAAATTCAATATTACCCATCAACCTCTTGCAGGACCTCATTCTTATACTTAAAGGACAATCCTACTAATGAGCATGAACACATACAAAGCCAATAAACACTGATATAAACTAGGTGACAGGCAGGTGAAGTGAATAAGTGATTATCTGGTAATAATGGCACCTGTTGAGGGTGTTATATATAAGGCAGCAAGTAAACAGTGGTATTGATGGTAAGAAGCAGACACATGTGAGGATCTGAGCGACTGTGACAAGAGCCGAATTGTGATGGCTAGACGACTGGGTGAGAACATCTGGATGACGGCCTGTATTCTTGGAGTTCCTGGTATCCAGTGGTTAGGTACACGTACCACCAAAAGTGGCACCCAAAGCTCATTCATCTGCAGAAAAGCTGTCTGGTGCCATACTATAGAAGAGAGAGGGAGAGTGAAAATGAGAGGAAGAGGGAAACAGAGAAGAGAAAGGAAGATGTAGAGAGAGATAGAGAGGAAGAGGGAAAGAGAAAAGGATAGAGAGGTAGAAAGAAAGGGAGAGGAAGAGGGCGAGAGAGAAAGAGAGGGAGAGAGATAGAGAGGAAGATGGAAAGAGAGAGGGGGAGAGAGATAGAGAGAAAGAGGGAGAGAGAGAGGGAGAGGAAGAGAGAGAGGGAGAGATAAAGAAGAACAGCGAGAGAGATAGAGAGGAAGAGGGGAAGAGATAGAAAGGACGAGGGAGAGAGAAAGAGAAAGGAAGAGAAAAAGAGAAAAAAAGAGGGACAGAGAAAGAGAGAGATAAATAGGGGCAGAGAAAGAGGGAGAGGGGGAGAGAAAGGGAGAAAGACAGAGAGGGAGAGAGAAACACAGAGGGGGGCAGAGAAAGAGTCAAGGAGAGAGCAAGGGAGACTTTTCCTGGCAATCAAAGCACATTCAATTGAGTAAAAATTCTATTTATTCTGAAATCCCTGAAAAAGGTGCACCACAAGGATAAGCAACTAACAATGCTGGCTGATCCCTCAAGCTGATGTTAAAAGCTGAGACTTTCACCAACATATTCCAGTCAGGAACATATCGGAGCCCTTCAACACCACCGTCAAGGTGTCTCAGTGTGGCAATGGGTTCCGACCACTAGACTACCTATGGTGTGTGAACAAGGTCTGATAGGTGCTCGGATCCAACTCACAGCCCGGCTCCCAAATACTTTCATCCCATCTTGTGTATAATGTTTGTGTGGTGCATGTGGTCCGCGCCGACATCCTCCATTGTATGCATTTTTTCTGGGGATCACCGTTAGCAGCGGACCACATGTGGAGGAACTGCTCCCCCGGTTAGAAACACGCTACAGTGTTTGGGGTTTGAGCAGTTCCACCCATTTAGGCCATGTTTATTTCTGTGATTAAAGGTTGAGAAATTCAAATTTAGAAAATTGTGAATTTTTCAAAATTTTTGCTTTATATGTATTGAATGCGCCATTGCGTTTTGTTGGTAACATTCTGCTGCACTTGGTAGCTTGTGTCACATGGTCTGTCATAGGTGGAGCACGCAGCCTTATTCTGCGTGCTCCACCTATAGGTAGTCTAGTGGTAGGAACCCATGGCCACACTGAGATACCTTGACGGTGGTGCATGAGCGGCTCTGATATGTTCCTGACTGGAATATGTTGGCGAAAGTCTCAGCTTTTAACATCAGCTTGAGGGATTACCCAGCATTGTTAGTTGCTTATTATTGTGGTGCATCTTTTTCAGTGATTTATGTATTTTTATATTTCCGTCCACGCGTTAATCTATCTTGTGTAGGATGTTTTTGTGGTTCATGTGGTCCGCGGCAGTGGACCACATGTGGAGGAGCTGCTTCCCCGGTTAGAAACACGCAACAGTGTTTGGGAATTTTGAGCAGTTCCACCCATTTAGGCCACTTTATTTCAGTGATTTGTTTCTATTTATTCTGATCCGAATCTAATCACATGGTTGTGATGTTGAGAAATTTGCTTATCTCTAGTAAAGTGACATCAGAGGTAAAAGATGTAAGAACTGTACTGCACAGTGTTGGAGAGAACTGACCCATCACAGGAGAAAACCGCAGGGGTATCACTACCTCCTAGAGCAGCTTCATGAGCCACACAAAACACGAAATGTCACCTTAGTGTGACTGCTCGAGTGGCCAGTGGGAAAACGGCAACATTTCTGTTATCAGACGAAAAATGTAAAAAATAAGAAAAATGATAGTACATAGTAGTGTATGTGGTGACGGTTTTCTACCATAGGATTATTAAGTATATGGTTTGTAAAACCATCTTTGGTCTACTTCACTCATTCCTATCCAGGGGTAGGCAACCTGCGGCACTCCAGCTGTTGTGAAACTACAACTCCCAGCATCCATACTTGCGCTGCTCTTCTCAGAACTCTCATAGAAATAAATGGAGCATGCTGGGAATTGTAGTGATATGATATGCATTTAACAGTTGTGTTTTTCCTGCTCTGATGAACATCCCACATAAAAAGTGGATGGATGATTAGGACAGCTGTATAAAGTAGGTAATGTAGTAATAATAAGTTTTCTGTAGTGTTTTGGGTGAATGTAACCATCTTACTCAGGGAACTAAGGGTATGGTAGAACCACAGGTGGTGGGAGGAGGGTGGCTGAGAGGTGGCCACTATGCAGCCGAAAACTGCATGGCCGTGCAAATCACATCTGATTTCTATTAGATTCTTTAAAATTGTCAGTCGCTTGCTTATTATGAAGGGCCACATGTTCTTTTCGTCCATGTCTCAATACACGTTTGATTCTACTCTAAGGCCCCTTTCACACAAGCGAGTTTTCTGCGCATAGCACCCGCACTGAATCCTGACCCATTCATTTCAATTAGTCTGTGTACATGAGCGTTTTTTTTCACGCATCACTTCTACGCAGTGGCGTGCTCAAGGGGGAGGAGGACGGGGACAGGTGGGAGGGGGGGGGGGGGTGATGCGGTCCACCCCAGGTGCCAGCTGTCAGGAGGGTGCCAGAGAAGTAAGTAATGACCGCTTCCATCAATACAGATGGAGGCGCTCATTGCTGGAGCGCTGACGCCCACGGCCCACATACTGCGTCTTTTATGTGCCAAGTAACTTTGGGGGACACAGGAGGACATGTGGTGGCAAAAATGATGGGAGGGATTACTATGTGGGGGGTAAATTACTAAATGGGGGCAATATGGGGGAAACTACTGTGTGGGGCAAATTACTATATGGGGTAATGTGGGAGCAATTACTGTGTGTGGGACAGTGTGGGGGAAACTACTGTGTTGGAGCAGTGTGGGGTACTCTACTGTGTGGGCACAGTGTGGGGGAAACTACTGTGTGTGGGTAATTACTGTGGGGGGCAGTGTGGGGGACACTACTGTGTGGGGGAAACTACTGTGTGAGGGCAGTGTGGGGTACAGTACACTACTGTGTGGGACACTACTGTGTGGGGGCAGTGTGGAGGACACTACTGTGTGGGGGCAGTGTGCGGTACAGTACACTACTGTGTGTGGGACACTACTGTGTGGGGGGCAGTGTGGGGACACTACTGTGTGGAGGCAGTGTGGGGAGACTACTGTGTGGGGGACAGTGTGGGGACACTACTGTGTGGGGGCTCAGTGTGGGGACACTACTGTGTGGGGGGCAGGGTGAGGGACACTACTGTGTGGGAGGCAGTGTGGGGGACACTACTGTGTGGGAGGCGGTGTGGGGGACACTACTGTGTGGGAGGCGGTGTGGGGGACACTACTGTGTGGGGGGCAATGTCTGGGGACACTACTGTGTGGGGGAAGTGTGGGGGACACTACTGTGTGAGGGGAAGTGTGGGGGACACTACTGTGTGGGGGCAGTGTGAGGGACACTACTGTGTGGGGGGCAGTGTGAGGGACACTACTGTGTGGGGGGCAGTGTGAGGGACACTACTGTGTGGGGGGCAGTGTGGGGAAACTACTGTGTGGGGGGCAGTGTGGGGGACACTACTGTGTGGGGGCAATGTGGAGGACACTACTGTGTGGGGGCAGTGTGGGGACACTACTGTATGGGGGCAGTGTGGGGGAAACTACTGTGTGGGGGGCACTACTGTGTGGGATGCAGTGTGGGGGACACTGCTGTGTGGGGGACACTACTGTGTGGGGGGCAGTGTGGGGGATACTACTGTGTGGGAGACACTATTGTGTGGGGGGCCAGTGTCTGGGGACACTACTGTGTGCTGGGAAATGTGGGAGACACTACTGTGTGGGGGAAATTTGGGGGACACTGCTGTGTGGGGGAAGTGTGGGGGACACTACTGTATGGGGGCATTGTAGGGGAAACTACTGTGTGCTGCAAATTACTATATGGGGGCAGCGTAGGGGGGCATTGCTATTGGGGAAGCACTGTAGGGGCAATTCTATTATTTTTGGGGACACTATACAGGGATTATTGCGTGGAGCACAATATAGGGTGTTATTGTTATTACTGGGGGCACTCTAGGGGACATTATAGCTGCTGTGGACACTATAGGGACATTTGGGGTAATTTGTCAAACCGGTGTAAAGTAGAACTGGCTTAGTTGCCCATAGCAACCAATCAGATCTCACCTTTCATTTTTGACAGCTCTTTTGGAAATCCAGTTCTACTTTACACCAGAAAATGACCCCAATTATGTTTACTAGGGTCACTATTTTTTCAGCAGTATAGTACCTGGGACATTGGGGAGCACAATTGGCACAGTATTGGGATTAGCAGCAGGATGACAATGTGGGGACACCAGGATGGGGAGGTTGATGGAAAAACTGAGAAATCTAATGTGTGTGTGTTACAGACTCTTCCCTGATGGTTGCTAAGGCCCCTTTCACATGGGTGTTGCAGAATGGGGCCGGATAGGATGCGGATGCGTTGCGGGAAAATGCGCGATTTTTCAGTGCGAGTGCAAAGCGTTTTAATGGGTTTTAATGCGTTTTACACGCACATGGGAAAAATCGGCATGTTTGGTGCCCAGACCCGAACCCGGACTTCTTCACTGAAGTTCGGGTGTGGGTTGAGTATTCTGTAGATTTTATTATTTTCCCTTATAACATGGTTATAAGCAGGGGCGGACTGACAACTCATGGGGCCCCCGGGCAATAGGAGATTATGGGGCCCCTGTGTCTCCGCCCACCCTCAAGCCACACCCACATATTGCACTGTCCACCCTCAAGCCACACCCACATATCGCACCACTCACATCACCTATCAATATGTAAATCACAGAGAAGCCTTTTACCTTATGTTATCTGTAGTGTTACATAGGACTGCAAAAATACTCAGGAGCCAAATTAAATTTTTAGCCGCCAAATTTAAAATACATAAATTAGGCTACTTTCACACTAGAGTTTTTGCTGGATCCGGCAGGGTTCAGCAAAAATACTTCCGTTACTGATAATACAACATTATGAATGGATAGTGTTATCTGTAACATAGCCAAGACGTATCCATCATTAATTCCATTCCAAAAGTCAATGAGGGACTGAACCATTTTGTATTGTGTCAGATCCGTCTTGCTCCGCCTCCCAGGACAGAAACCAAAATACAACATGTTGCGGTTTGCTCTCCGGTCTGGAAACGCAACTAAACGGAACGGAATGCATTTTGGAGGATTCTATTCTGTTCAGTTCAGTTTTGTCCCCATTGACAATGAATGGGGAAAAAACAGAAGCGTTTTTTTTCCAGTATTGAGCCCCTATGACGGATCTCAATACCGGAAAACTTTAAGGCTAGTGTGATAGTAGCCTTATAATAAAAAAACACTTGGAGGAGAAGATAAGACGCAGGTCACAGTAGTGAGCCAGCTCTACATATAGGAGAATACAGCACCACATACCTCTTACATCCATGGACATCTCCTGCCATGTAGATCTTCTCTTTCCTCTTCTACTCAGTTTGACCCAGGCCGCCATGACTAATTCTTTCTGCTGCATCTCGTCTCTACAGAGTTTGTTATTAAGACACGTTAGATTTCTCATAATTGGGGTCATTTATCAAACTGGTGTATAGTGCAACCGGCTTATCAACCAATCAGATTCAACCTTTCATTCTCAAAAGTAGCGGTCTAAAATCAAAAGTGGAATCTGGTTGCAACTAAGTCAGTTGTACTTTACACCAGTTTTATAAATGACCCCCAATGTCCCTATGGTGTCTGTATCAATTATATTGTCCTCTAGACTAGAGTGCCCCCAGTAATAATAACTTCCTATATTGTGCTACAGGTAATAATACCTGTATAGTGTCCCTGAAAAATAATGTCCCCTAATACGTCCTTGTAATAGAAATGCCCCTATAGTTCCTACCCAATAGCAACATCCCCCACACTGCCCCCACAGTATTAATTGTCCCCCACACTGCCCCCCACAGTATTAATTGTCCCCCACATTGCCCCCCCAGTATTAATTTTCTCCCAGACTGCCCCCACAGTATTAATCTCCCCCCCCCCCCATCCCACACACACTGTCCCCATGTAGTAGTTCTTCCAGCATGGGCACACTGATGGGGGTCTACCTTCCATGCATGCAAAATACCATGCGATGATCCATTCTTGTTTCTTCCTCGGCGGCTGTGCAGCTTCATCAGCAGCCTGTGGAGGCATCGCACGTCGACGTCAGTACATGACGACGGCGCGCCTCCTCGCCGCACAGGATGCCATGGCCCGGGCCCCTCCTCCCACATGTTGCTCCGGCCACCGGGCCCCTCCTCCCACGTGTTGCTCCGGCCGCCGGGCCCCTCCTCCCATGTAACCAGCTCCGGCCCCATAGTCTGCCTGAGGCGCCCTCAGAGTAGACATCGGATGGGTGAAATAATTCATGTATGGGCGGCGGCCGCCGCCGGGCCCCCTTTCTGGCCGGGCCCTTGGACCACGTCCGAAGTGCCCGACTGCTCAGGCTAACCGCTGGTTATAAGGGAAAATAATAGCATTCTCAATACAGAATGCTTAGTAAAATGTGGATTGAGGGGTTAAAAATAAAAAAAATGTACTCGCCTTATCCACTTGATCGCGTAGTTGCGATCTCTTCTTTCTTCTTTAATCATGAGCTGCCGGCTAAAGGACCATGTGATTAGACCATGTGATATGACGTCACCACAGGTCCTTTAGCCGGCAACTGGTGATGGACCATGTGATTGGACCATGTGATGTGACGTCACCACAGGTCCTTTAGCCAGCAGCTCATGATTAAAGAAAAAAGAAGAGATCGGCAACTACGCGATCAAGTGGATAAGGTGAGTTAATTTTTTTTCATTTTAACCCCTCAATCCACATTTTACTAAGCATTCTGTATTGAGAATGCTATTATTTCCCCTTATAACCATGTTATAACCATGTTATAAGGGAAAATAATAAAGATCGGGTCCCCATCCCGATCGTCTCCTAGCATGCGTAAAAATCGCACCGCATCCGCGCTTGCTTGCGGATGTTTGCGATTTTCATTGTATGGGCCCTGTGTTGCGTGAAAAATGCTGAATATAGAAAAGCGAAAGCGAAACCCGGGTCGGGCTGTGAGGAGAGATTTTGTATCGCCTTTATATGATCTGAATCTAGTAAGTGCAATAAAATATTTATATGTGGATATCTGAGGCTATGCTTCACTATGTTCGGTGATTTTTGATACACACGGCAGGGGAAGCGCTGCAAGGGATACTTTTTGGAAACAGCCGAGAAGCCGGATTAGTGTTTGTCCAACTACTGGCGACTTGAATATACTTGCTTTTTGTGAGTATTTTATCGTCTGCAGCTGTCTAACCCTGTTTGCGGTGCTTCACTATGGTGTGAATTTTGTATCACACAGGGGCATCGGTGTGGCGTTTGTTACTATCCTGAACAGAAGAAGCCGATTATAAATCTAGTATCCGGAGTTTGCCCTGAAAGCAGCGCGGTTCTTATTTATATAAGATTGGACTAGTGTGAATTGACTCACTTCACGGAAGAACCTGCAGCGCGTCTCTTGAAACAAACCCAAGTCAACCTATTATCTTTGGGCTGAATATAGACCATGCTGCGATTTTCACGCAATGCACAAGTGATGCTGGAAAATCACCGCTCATCTGCACAGCCCCATTGAAGCGAATGGGTCTGGATTCAGTGCTGAAAACTCGATAAGGGGAAGGGGCCTAAGAGATTTATCACATGCGCGAAAAACGCATCCAAACGCACGGTGCGAGTTTCACTGATCGCACCCTGAACGCATTCGGAGCCAATCTGTCACGCTTGTGTGAAAGGGGCCTAAGGGTATGTTCACACAGTGGATTCTGACAGTGTCAAAGTGCACCATGTACAGTACTATGTGTCAGAAACAGCCAAGGTAAGGGTACTCATCCACTTGCACACCTAGCTAAGCATATTTCTGGTGGAGTCTGGATAACAGCCACAGAGACAATTATCCTGCATCGCTGTGATAATTATTATTAGTTTATTGTCTCATTTTGTTAACAATCCAAGGTTGAACATATCACCATTGTCTTTCAGGGAGGCAACGGTGCATGGTCTACCACAAGCTTCAGAAAGGCCAGAATAACAAATGAATGCAGCAGAAAATGACCTTAATTGGCCTGATAAATGGAGGGTGCGGGTAATTAGCACATATATACCGGAGGGCGATTATCTCAATTACTATACATTAGTGGAGACTCATTTCTTGGAATCATGATTAATGGAAATCGTAATGTAAAGAGCCTTTTAAAAATCCCAAGGAAGACATTATACCCCATCACAAGCACCGCACTGGCGGAAGACACTTATGATTATAATTCTAAAGGTAATCGCTACTAAGCGTCACGTGTTAGGGCTTTTTCACACAGCTCTAAGGGTACTTTCACACTAGAGGCATAGCTATGCGGCAGGCTGTTCCGGCGGGTGAACAGCATGCCGGATTCGCCATGCCGCAAGTACCCGTGCTGCAGCTCCGTCCCCATTGACTATAATGTGCACTGCAGAGATGGGCGGAATAAAAAGACGGACCTGCAGTACTTTTAGTTTTTAGTCCCGCGATCTCCGGCCGTGCACTGCCGTGCTGCGCTGTAGCTCCGCCCCCCGCCCCATTATAGTCAATGGGGACGGAGCGGAAGCACGGCAGCACATGGGTACTTGCGGAATGGCGGATCCAGCAGGCTGTTAACACGCCGGAACAGCCTGCCGGATAGCTATGCCGCTAGTGTGAAAGTACCCTTAGGGCTGTGTGAACAAGCCCTAACACGTGACGCTTAGTAGCGATTACCTTCAGAATTATAATCATAAGTGTCTTCCGCCAGTGCAGTGCTTGTGATGGGGTACAATGTCTTCCTTGGGATTTTTAAAAGGCTCTTTACATTACGATCTCCATTAATCATGATTCCAAGAAATGAGTCTCCACTAATGTATAGTAATTGAGATAATCGCCCTCCGGTATATACGTGCTAATTACCCGCACCCTCCATTTATCAGGCCAATTAAGGTCATTTTCTGCTGCATTCATTTGTTATTCTGGCCTTTCTGAAGCTTGTGGTAGACCATGCACCGTTGCCTCCCTGCAAGACAATGGTGATATGTTCAACCTTGGATTGTTAACATAATTAGACAATAAACTAATAATAATTATCACAGCGATGCAGGATAATTGTCTCTGTGGCTGTTATCCAGACTCCACCAGGAAGCCACTGCATCTGTCACTCAGAGCTGAGGGGAAGGGCTGTAAAGTAGCTGAAAGCAGAGTGCACTTCAAAGTGAAGTTCCATCTCCTGTGCCCATGGGCGTAGGAAGCCCCAAAAATCTGGGGAGGACAGCACTTATGGGGCCCCTGTGTCCCTGCCCACCCTCAAGCCACACCCACATATCTATCCGCCCCCTCCCCCCAAGTGCCAAAATCTCTCCCCCCCCCCCCCCTTATGGGCCAGTGGGTCCGGTTTAAAAAAAAAAAACACACACACGCACGCACACAAAACAAGACACTTATACTTACCTCCATCCGTCACAGCGTTGCGATGCAGGCCTCTTCCGGCCTGTGTCCCGCGCTGTACGGCTCACAGACGGCGCAATGACGTCATCACGGCAGCCT
The DNA here is from genome assembly GCA_033119425.1 of Bufotes viridis. NCBI lineage: Eukaryota > Metazoa > Chordata > Amphibia > Anura > Bufonidae > Bufotes > Bufotes viridis. Next base: position 71,258,140 of record CM065592.1, read on the forward strand.
ATCAGAGGAGCAGGGAAGGGAGACGCCTCTCCCTCTCCTGCTCCGAAGCACAGCCATCTGTATCGCTGTTCTGAGGACGGCGAAACAGATGACTATGGAGATGAACGCTTCCACAATGGAAGCGTTCATCTCCCTGTGCCCCGCCACCGCCACACACATTGCCCTGCTGCCGCCTGGGGGGGATTTTAGCATAACTGTCCCCCCCGCATTATTTCCTGGGGGGGATCCGACCCCCCCGTCCCCTCCGCTTCCTACGCCCGTGCCTGTGCCCTTGCAGGAGCAGAATTCAGCAGAATAAAACTTCCTATTCTCACTACTCCTGATGAGAAAAGCTACTAAAAACAAATGTATGTACTACTCTCCCCAGCCTCTACCTAGTGCTGTCAGCAGTTTAGCATCCTCTTCTGTGGCTGTTCTGTTCGTGGCATCGTCATATGACGTCATCCAGTGGAGAACTTGCCTCACCCACCCATCCATTCAGTAGTGCGTGCCTCCAGCTTCCATTTTAGTGTGCAGACTCTGTATCCTCCACCCCTGCTTACTCCTGTCCCATCACGGGTTACTGAGCAAATGCAGGAGGAAGTATTCTGCGCATGCCCATCTCCTGCTCTGCATAGGGATATATGCAGTCTCTGGTCCTAGTTTTCACTGTGCTGACTCCCTATGAAGCATTCAGTTCAGACAGCGCATGCGCCAAACAATTCATAGGAAGTGTCAATCAATGGATTCAGCCCTGCCTCCTGGTGCTCAAACTTCTCATTTGCATATGAATAAAAACACAGATATGTCTGTAGCTTTTTAGCATACAGACAAAAGAAAGGTATTGTTTTAATCAGTATGATGAGCCCTACCAGCCAGTATGCCAGATTTAAAATGGTTGATCCTGGTGACAGTGTTGCTTTAAGTATCTGCTCCTATAAATATGAACAGAAAAGAGAATAATCATCAGAAACCAATGAGCAATACTACTGACCCACAAATGCATCATGATAACCCAGAACACGGTAACCCGCAGCCATAGATGTGTGCTCTGTACTGTACAGCCAACATAGATGAGATACTGAACAAGACACATGTAAATACATTGCCCTATAATTGCCTTAGCCAAATTAAGTTAATAAAATTAATTAAGCGTGGACATCCGTTCTTTGCTGAAGCTAAATTAGATAATTTGCTAAAATTAATGATTGAATCTTTTCCAAGATTACCCAACTGCAGCAATAAATTAACGTCAACAGTAACCATAAGGCAAATGTTAACACAGCAGATATGTGCAGAAGTTAGAATGAAACTCAATGGAAATATAGGTGCAGTGACCCTCTGGTTCACTATTAATGGTTTAATGCTATAGTGCTATGGTTTACTGCTAAAAGGCTTCATCTTAGAGTTCATTGCCAAATCTATTCCGAAAGGCTATGTGGGGGTAGGAAATAGTTAACTGGCATTCTTTAGATTTAGTTAACAGGTAATGGACTGGTCCCATTTCCGCCTGGTTAGTTGAGAGTCTGCTGCTGTACAAGCTAGAGTGAACACCTATTTGCATATACTGCTGCCAATTATGTCAAGACAAAAGCTTTTTCCTGGAAAGAAAACCATTCTTTACAGTGGAAATTGCCAGAAAAGCAACTTTACTAACCATTTCCTCTTGAGAGAAGGAAGCATTGAATGTTACAGAAGGTTGAGGACCGTAAAGGCTGTGATGGACTAAGACAGTAAAGGTAACAAACACATACAGCTTTAGTCTTTACTGCATGTGGTTAGTGTTAATTGCTTCTGGTGCCCCCACACTATTAAGACTGACTGGCCATCTGATCTAGGATTGTACCCTGCAGTTGAGCTTTGCAGAGACTTATTGGGAGTTTGCATAACTTTGGTCTATTTGGGAAGGTTATTAGTTCCTATAGAGAGAGAAAGACTCTAGGAGGACCATCATTACAGCCACCTTTTTTACACAGTCTTTGGAAAAAAAATTACTCTGTAAAATACCTGAGAACTGTGCCTACTGCTGGTATTTGAATTACAACCCCCATAATCAGTAAGTAAAGTGAGGACTTTATTATAACCAAGTGGGCCTAGTTATTGCCTTCATTATCCACTGGTCTTGCCCTCCTGTTCTTCTGCCTTGTATCCTGCTATGCTATCCATTAACTTGATATCAGGGGCACCCCATCCACCACCAGATGGGACACCCCAAAATTCAGGGTGTGCCCTGAGGGGAGGAAGGGTTGTGCCTCTCCATTCACATGCCGTCCCTGGGGAGCACTGAAGCAGGGGATTAGCCACCGTAAGAACTACAGCCACCTTCATTGCTACGGCCCCCACTCCTGTCCTCCTCTCCAGCACCACACGCCCTCCACTTGAGGGAAGGTGAACTGTATATGTATGTATGTCCAGATACATACTGGGGTTCTGGAGCCTAACAGAGGAAATGATTCTTGTGGCCCAACCCCTAGATTATCAATAAAGTTTAAAGTGTACCTAGCCTTACAACAAACTTTGCATTAGTAAGTAGTACAGTGGGTATACATGAGGAATAACAGTATTTCTGGATTCTATATGATCTGGCATTTTTAGCAGTTTTTTTTCCTGTGCATGCTGACTGCCTACAACTGCACAAAAAAAGTACAGAATAATCTACTTCCTAACCTTAACTAACTATCAGAAGCAGTCCCGGGTTCATGGAGAACGTTAAAGAGTAGTGTTGATCTCGAATTTGCGAATTTTAATCGCGAATATCAGCACTTCAAGAATTCGCGAATATTTAGAATATCGCAAAATATATTCACAATTGCGAATATTTGTTTCATGCGATATTTTTATATGCAAATTTTCGCAAGCAAGAAAATAATGTCATTATCTTCTTGTTTGCGAAAATTAGCATAAAAATGTGCATACATTAGCATAAAAATTAGCATAAGCTGGTATTTAAAAGGTCTTTAGATGCCTGTTTATGCGAATATTTATGCAAATTTTTATGCTAATGTATGCTAATTTTTATGCGAATTTTTGCAAAACAAGCAAATAATGTCTGGAGATTACAAATTTGCGAATTTTCAAAAATATCGCGAATTCGAATATTGCCCCTGCCGCTCATCACTATTAAAGAGAAGTATTGACCTGTATGGCTGTGAATAAAGCACTTGTGCTGAGATATAAACTTCCTATTTATCTATGCAGTCTTTATTTGCATGTTTCCTGCTCACTCTTCCCCTATACCCTCTCCATAGACTTTTATTGCCATGTATAATATGATCCTTCTGTGGAACTGATCTGTCCTGGATGGGTTTAAGACATTTTTCAAAGTGAAAAAGAAATTGGTAAAAGCGAAGGGGGTGGTGGGTAAACAGTACTACTGATTTATGCAAAGTTGTGTGAAAAGTTAGTGACCATTTAAAAAGTTTTGAATCACAGAAAGACCCTAGTGGCGAGTCACTAGGTCCAAATGCAGCAAAATTGTTTTTTTTCCTGGATCTTTGGGGCCCATCATTGTATCAGAGCCTGGGTCCACCCATTCTCTGGTACTCTAGTAGGCCAGTCAAACCCTGTATGTCCATATCAGAAAACTGATATTCCTATGCATGATGTCTCAATTGCACAACTGTATTACAACCCAGTGCACAATAATAGGGCACCTATAGAACGAGGTGGATGTCCAAAAGTACATCCGTATTCTTGTAGTCATACTGCAATTGCATCATGTTCCATCAGCTGCCTTATTACATAGTTATTCAGGTCTAGATACATTGATGCTAGGGTATCTCTGCTATATGGGGGACTCTCCTTTGTACACGGCCGTAAAGCCTCCTGCATGTAAGGGGGCTCAGGACTTATAGAAAGGATCTTTTTGGCCCTGAGTGGTATGAGTCCCTCCCAACTCCGGGATAGAGGAACGGAATAGTCAAACACAGCTGTAACTCATGGTAGTTTAACGCTGGGTTCAGACCTGAGCGTTTCTGAGACGCACGTTTTCCGTTCGTTTTTGTCACGCATTTTACGCACGTTTTTACGCACGTTTTTCGCGTGTTTGTGTGATTGACTGCAGTGTTGTCCAATGACCAAATATCCCTGTCTATATGAAGTTTGGCCTTTCCAGCATGTTGCGAATTCATAAACGCGCGTTCGAACGCGCGTTTTCAGTGTCAAAAACGCGCAAAATACAAGCATTGCGCGTTCCCATTAAAGTCTATAGGCCAAAACGCGCGACAAACGCCCCAAAAAAAGCTCAAGTACTTGTTTATGCGTCGGGCATTTTTCAGCGCGTTCGAACGCGCTGTAAAACGCGAAAATGTGAACCAGTCCCATAGGGAAGCATTGGTTTGCATCGGTTATGCGTTTTACAGCGCGTTCGAACGCGCTGTAAAACGCGCAAGTGTGAACTGAGGGTAGGCGTATTGCCACGTGGTGACTGCACTGCTGAATTTCAGAAATTCAGCAGGGAATTTCTCTGAAATCCCAGCTATTCTGCAAAAAAAAAAAAAACTGAAATGGACTAGTTTTTCGGCAGAATTGCTGCAGAAATCGCAATGGGTCTTCCACTGCTTTTAAGCTTTCCATTGCACAAGGTGAAGGCAATTGGTTAAAACCTGCAGCATAAATTGATGAGCTGCATAAGAAGTCAACTTAAACTGCGGGTGTGAGGGAGAAATCTGAAATTTCATCCACGCAATTCCGCAGTGGAAAATCCATAGCATTTATGGAATATGGGTGGTACTCTAGACCTGGGGGTACTAAAAATGGTTTATATTGTTATGTATTTCACTGTGTGTTTCCTAGCCATTACTATCAGCAAGGAAGGAATGGCAAAGGTTGTCAGGAACAAAGTTAACCTCCGTGTTCCTCCCCTCCTTATAGAAGTGGGCTGGACCTGCTACCTGCCAATAGGGTTGTTGCTGAGAAGCTACAGAGAGAACCTACAGGGCTCTTGCTCGTGGTACAGATTCTTCAGGCAGAAGTACCCAAATTGTCCTCAAGTAAAGCCTTGAGATTCCAGATAGCAGAGTGAAATGCTACATCTGCATTTCCAGACACTACTGTAAGGTGAGGGACTACATTCAAACCACCCATCACCAAATAACCACTAGACCAGTATCACCTAAGTGCAGAATCGCCACCTATCACAACATGTCTCCATATCCTTGCTGGTGCCAGAGAAGAATTATACTTAAAGCCTCTCTCTACTGTATGTACACGTATTTCAATTCTACGTTGCATTTAGTAAGAAAGACTTTAACTATGGCCTCCTTCAGTATTATATTTCCACTGCACCAATCCCCATGGAGCAAAGTCCTGAGGGAATACACCATGACACTTCATCAGGGCCACTATCACTGCTATCCTCTACGCGGGCTCCTCAGGGGTTGGCTGCATATGTAGCTATACCTTTACTGTAATATGGCAACTGGCTGAGTGGTTATGGGCAAATAAAACACAGCCCCTTTAACAAGCAACAATTTACAGTCTCTCTGCTTTATGTTGCATCTGGGTATGAACGAATCGACTTCGGATGGTATATCCAAAGTCGGTTTGCTAAAAACTTTGTTCTAATACTGTACGGAAATCCCGCTCCGTACAGTATTAGAATGTATTGGCTTCGATGAGACAAAGTTATTACTTCGCAAAGTCGCTCAACACTTTGTGTAATAACTTTGGGAATTAATTATTACTGTTGAAAACCTTGGTACCGAACTCGGGTTCGTTTCCTAGTGGTACCTTCAATTCGCTCATCCCTAGTTGCATCCAACCCCTTGGGTTTCAATACTCTAAGGGCTCATTCAGACGGCCGTATGCTGTCCGCAAAAATGTGGATCCATTTTTTTGCTGACAGTTCAGCATATCCGCAAAAAAACGGATTGCATTCGTTTTTTTTTTTACAGACCCATAGACTTCAATAGGGCCATGTCCTGAGTTTCACTGACAAGTATAGGACGTGTTTCATTTTTTTTGCTGAGCCGTGCAATGGAAGAAAAGGGCCCCATAGAAGTGAATGAAATGGATCTGCATTTTTGCGGACAGCATACGGCCGCCTGAATGAGCCCTAACTGTGGTCTCCCCAGAGCGCCAGCAGTAAGGAGGACCTGTGCACACAGGGTGTTCCATATACTTTAGTGCAATACAATTTAAAGTTCCATCACTGGCATTCATCAGCAGTACCAGGCCCACATCAACACGATATTCAACATGTCAGTAAGCATATCAAACATGGATGCGGGTTGCATGGCACACTTAAAGGGGCTGTCTCAGTTTAAATATAGTTTTATAAAAGGGAAGATATTAAAACATTAAAAGTTATACTTACCATTCCAAGCCCCCTCTGTTACAGTGCCACCGCTCCGATCCTGCCCTTCAGGCTTTACTTTATAACTGCAGCAACAACGTACTCAAATACGTACTCGTATACTACTGAGGCTAGTGATTGGCTGCAGCAGTACCTCCTCGCTGCAGACAAAAACATGACTGTATGACTGCAGCGAGGGAAGAATTGGATTAGCGGCACTGATATGGAAGGGTTTTGGGTGGGTGAACATAAATTCTCAGACCCCTCCTTTGTCACTCATATTTCTCAGCCCCCCTCCCTTGTCACTTTCATTTCTCAGCCTCCCTGCCTTGTCAGTGTCATTTCTCAGACCCCTCCTTTGTCACTCATATTTCTCAGCCCCCCTCCCTTGTCACTCTCATTTCTCAGACCCCTTCCCTCCCTTGTCAGTGTCATTTCTCAGACCCTCCCTTGTCACTGTCATTTCTCAGCCCCCCTCCCTTGTCACTTTCATTTTTCAGGCCCGCTCCCTCCCTTGTCACTCTTTCTCAGCCCCCCTCCGTTGTGACTCCTCCCCCCTTCTTGTCACTCTTTTTCTCAGCGCCCCTCCCTCATCACCTTGTCACACAGCTTATAAATTACTTACCCCCTCCCCTAGTGTAGCGTGGCCGAGCTCTGTGAGGTCCGCGGTACAGGAGCATTTGTTTCCTGTACCCGGCCGACTGATAGAAAGCGCACAGTAAGTGAGCACTTCCTGTCAGTCCGGCCGGGTACAGGATACAGGAAACAAAAGTTCCTGTACCGCGGACCAGACAGAGCTCGGCCGCACAACACTATCAGGCCCTCTCTTCGTCCGCCGCAGCCCCCTCGCATCTCTGCTGGGAGGGGTTGGCAGCACCCTGCCCAGCCGTGAGAAACACCCGGCGGGCCGGATCAGTTTCCTCGGCGGGCCGCATGTGGCCCGCGGGCCGTAGTTTGAGGACCCCTGATCTACAAGGACACCCAAATCTTTCTCTATAAGTGACTCCCCCAGTGTTACATCCCCTAGGACATATGAAGCACTGGGATTATTACTACCAAGATGCAGAACTTTACATTTATCCACCTTGAACCTCATTTGCCAAATTGAGGCCCAATCACTCAGAGTGTTGAAGTCAGAGTGTAGTTTATGGACATCTTCCATAGACTGCACAGTCTTAGTGTCATCTGCAAAAATAGAAACACTACTACTCCCATCCTGTATATCATTAACAAATAAGTTATACAATAGTGGACCCAGCACGATCCTGATCACAGTGACTAGAATTATATGTAGTCATGTGAAAAGCAGAAATGTATCAAAAATGGTGCAAGAAAAAGTGGAGCAGTTGCCCTTAGCATCCAAATTCCCTTTTAGGCAGCTCCTTTAAATCCCATTTCAGTGAGCTGTATCAAGTGCAAAATCAGCTCTGCTACATCAGTTTGTAATGCCCCGGAGTGGCATTACCACCTCTTTTTGACCCCCACTATCTGTAATGATTGTTCCTGGGCCATCATATATATAATTATTACCATTTCCTGCAATGTGTGTATGTATTTCCTTGGAAATGTATTGTTCAAGTGTTATGCGCCTGGTTCACCAGCAGATGGCGGCAATCTGTGCAGAACTAGTTTCTCTGGAGAGGAACCTTCTAGTTCCACTCCCGCCCTCCCTAGAGAGGGAGGAGTTTAGTTTTAATCAATATTGGTCAGTCTAGTCTACCCTCGCTGCCTGCTCTGCTGGGCCTGCAGGCTCTGCTTGCAAAAGTTCTTTATGGTTGCTTGTCCCCTCCTGGGCTTGCATTGCCTCCCAAGCCAAGAAAGCTTGATGCTAGGAAGAAGTTCCTAGGATTAAAAATAAAGTAAAAGGAAGACTACAGACAGCTAAATTCTAGCAGAAGAGGAAAAGTTCCTATTAAGCCAGCCAGCATAGCAGAGCTTAAGGAGCTACAGCATAGCAGAGCTGAGATTGTTGCAGAAGTGTTTGCCTGCCATAGTAAAGCCAAAACCTGCTGATGACCAACATATAGTTTGGAAACTGTTTGAATTACAGTTTATGCCAAGTAAAGCTGTGTTCAATGTTACTACAAAGTCTGGACACCATTTATTCTACTCATTCATCACCCATGTTCTACAATCCGTTTTTGCATTTGCTTCGGGCTACACCACGTCTGGAATCCAAGGATATTTAGGTAGGAGCACCGTGACACGTGTCCATAACAGCTACAGAGACATTGTAGGCCACTCTACACCCCTCTGGCAATCATACCCCTGGGTACCAACACTACCATCTATAAAGGGGACTCCAAGTCCTCATTGCTTAAATGCAACTGGCGTCACGACCACTTGCTTTAACAGAGGGACATATAATCGTGAATACTTCTTAAGGGGCAAGGGATCCCCAGGCAATTTGCAATAGGCCACTGCAAGTTATACATACACATGGTATAAACACAAGCTCTACTTTATAAATTTGGTCAAACTTTTAATTAAAACAAACTTTCTTTGCTAAAAAAAAAAGGAACATTTATTTTCTTCCATTTAGCCTCCAGCTTTCTTTCCACCGTCCGTACGCTCCGGCCAGCTGCTGCAAGGTGACAGAAGAGTTTTTGTCATTTTTATAAGTTTCACGGTTTTATGATTCTCTCCCAAGGCCAGGTTATAAAGTTGTTTTTACGGCCTACAAAGTGGTAATAAATTGTCTGCAGTATCTGTACTTGTCTCCGAAAACAATCCCTCTTCACAGCGCCCGGTCCCTCTAATTCACTAATACTGCATGTCGCCCTGTGTATATATAACAGCTCTGTAAAATGTGAGGGATAACATCTGCCACACAATATGGGGAAATATAACCTGCGCTTTTAGGAAAATACTTGGAAAAATACCAACATTTTAAGGCAGCAATGTACTAAATGTAACCGATAAGCTAAAATCGAAGAGGAAGGAAGATGGGGAACATGGATGCTACAGTCTGTAAGTCAGGCCTCAACGTATTTTCTTTCCATGTACGTTCCGTTTTTTGGCGGACCGTATGCGGAACCATTCATTTCATTGGGTCCACAAAAAAAAACGTAAGTTACTCTGTGTGCATTCCGTTTCCGTATTTCTATTCCGCAAAAAAGTAGAACATTTCCTATTATTGTACGCATCACGGACAAGGATAGGACAGTTCTATTAGGGCCCAGCTGTTCCATTCCGCAAGATACGGAATGCACACGGACGTCATCTGTATTTTTTGCGGATCCGTTTTCTGTGGACCGCAAAATACATACGGTCGTGTGCATGAGCCCTCAATCTGTGTCTCCAGTTTGTACTACACTTAAAAGGATTATTCAGGAATTGATAATGAGGGGTCATCATTATCATATCAGCAGTGGTCCAAGTACCAGCACCCCCGCTGATCAGCTGTTTCAGGGAGCCGCCATGCTCACCAGAGTACTGGTAGAGTGACAGGCTCCCAGCAGCCTTCCAAGCACAGCGCCATACATTGTATAGTGGCAGTACTTGGTATTGCAGCTCAGCCCTATTGACTTAAATGGGCTGAACTGAAACTAGGCCATGTGACCGATGTACGGTGATGTCACACGGCCTAGGAAGAGACATCAATGCTCACGGAGTGCCGGCCTCTTCTATCAGCTGATCGACGGGGGTCATCAATATAATTTCCCAGATAACGCCTTTAAAGGGGTATATCAGGCAGAATCCTTTGTCATCTATTCACTGGATAGATGATAATCGGTAGGACTGTTTCTGCCAATGCCATAAACTTTAAATAGAGCCAGAGGCAGATTGGCCATAGACCTTACAGGGAAATTTTCCGGTGGGCCGATGCCCATGGGGCCTCCTGGGCCCTCCTCGCGGCCGGCCAGTGGAAGTATTTGGGGATGTATTTTGTGCTGCTGGCAGTATTTTGTGATGGACTGTGGTATTTGGCTCTGTTGGGATGGTATATCGTGCCACAATATGGTACTCCTGGCCCTGCCTTCCATCAATTTGGACCCAACAACAAAATGGGGCAACTTTTAGTATTTTTTCCAGGTACCCAGTCCGCCCCTGAATGTAGCTGCAGGTCACCTCTCCATTCAAACTTCTTCAAGCCACGGTTTTGCAGCTGGGGTGGGATACAGGTGCAGGGTTGCCAACAATCCAGAAATTTCTGGACAGTCCATAAAAATAGGGAATTTTTTTTCCTATGTCAGTGAAAAAGATACATGTGTCCTCTATTTCTTTTTAGGCTTATGTTACTTAAAGGGAACCTGTCACTGGGATTTTGGGTATAGAGCTGAGGACATGGGTTGCTAGATGGCCGCTAGCACACCATATCCAGTCCCCATAGCTCTGTGTGCTTTTATTGTGTAAAAAAACTGATTTGATGCATATGCAAATTAACCTGAGATGAGTCCTGTCCCTGAGATGAGTCATGGACAGGACTCATCTCAGGTTCATTTGCATATGTATCAAATCTGTTTTTTTACACAATAAAAGCACACAGAGCTATGGGGACTGGATATTGCGGATGTGCTAGCGGCCATCTAGCAACCCATGTCCTCAGCTCTGTACCCAAAATCCCAGTGACAGGTTCCCTTTAAGCAATTTACTTTGGTAGGAAGAAATTATTATTATTTCCCAGTTCCCAGTGCATACTGATAATGAGATTTTATTGGTTTATTGGGCTATAGACATATATTATTTATAATTAGAGATGAGCGAAGTTTTGAAAAATTTGATTCGGCAGCTTCGCTGAGGTTTGACAAGAAATGTGATTTGTTATGAATTAATTAGTCACACATGGCTATGTTAAAGTCCCATTCAGCCTATCAATTAATGGGACTTTTTAACAGAGGTGCACCCACCTAACAGCCATTAAAAAGGCTAATACGCTAATGCAATATGACCTTTTTTGGTTTAAAAACAAAAAAACTCCTTTATCTCATCCACTTGCTCGCTTTCTTTTAAGACAACTCCAGATGCCATTTTAGGAAAAATGATGTGTTACCAGGAAGCGCAAAGAAATTAGTCTCTGTTTAGAATCAATTTTTTCATAAAATTCGGACCGAATTCAACTTTGGATGTTTGAGGCTACCACCTCAACTTAGTGGAAAAAATAGGGGAAAATTGATCTATGAAGCACAAGGAGATATGTATAAATACACATACCAGAGATGAACATATCCATTCTATCAGTTCCAAAAAATATTTTGCAACTCATTTCAGGCAAATGAAGAGAGAGATCTGCACGTGAAAAATATGTACAATTCAGCTTTCTTTCTAAAAGAATTAATGGGAATCAGTGTATAATGTAAGTGAAGCACAGTAGAGTTATGTAAATGTTATCTTCATTTTCACTTGCATTATAACGCTGTGCTCTGACAAACCAGCAGTAAGATGCATTGAGAGGACTTTAAAAATGACAGAAGCGGACTCTGCATCACATACACAGCTTGCTTTAGTTTGGGAGTGTTTTGGAGCTGACAGATTCCCTTTAAAAAGTTGCATGTTTCACAACTACAGCATAGCCTACCAGTAATTGCTCATACTTTTTTAGGCCTCTTTCACATGGCCGTAGGTGTCACGTGCCCGTGCTGCAATGCACGGGCACAGACCGTGGGGCAGCCACAGCGGATCGCTGACCCATTCACTTGCCCTGCCCATTCCGCAAAAAGATAGGACATGTTCTATCTTTTTGCGAGACGGAAGTACGGAACAGAACCCCACGGAAGCACTCCGTAGTGCTTCCGTAGTGTTCCGTTCCGTCATTCTGTTCTGCATCTCCGGATTTGGAATAGCCACGGAACATTCCGTGATGCGGAATGGCCACGGAACGGTGCCCGTGTATTGCGGATCCGCAAATGCGGTTCGCAATTCGGGCACGTGACACCTACGGCTGTGTGAAAGAGGCCTTAAACAGACTTACATAGCATAACTAGGAGAATAGCTAAGCCAGCCTCCCATCTGCAAATATCTCTTTCAGAACATAGCTCTTTATGAAAGCAAAGCAGACAGCATCAGCTTTTTGAGTTGAGAGACCTTGGGTGGACCTCTGGGTGGGTACTATGTCTATTATCGAGACTGGTTAAAATATGTGATGACTATTGAAGGCTAGGAAGTTCTCCTCTTGGTTTCTGGGAAAATATTTGCAAATTAGCATGTCCAACATCAGCGAGAATCAGAAAGAATTACCTCTCTTATATTTTTTTTGTCAGAAAACCTAATGTGATGGTGGCAGCTTTAAACTGTCCAATTAGTGCTTTGTAATAATAAGATTTTTACCCTGGTGGTAGCCTCAAACTGTTCAATAAGCACTTTGTCATAATAAGATTTTTTATCTATTGCCGTGCTTGCGTCTCCATGTAATGCTTTTCTGGAAAAGAAACATGCATGCTAATCTCCTTTCCAAAAGGAAAGGAAAACTGTCTCATATCAGGGATCCTTTTCGTTTCTGGGTAACTACCCTTTAACAGAACTAAGCAGAGAAAATTTGTCTGCCTGAGAGGCCTTGGTTGGTGTGAAGATCTGAGGATGTGGGTTGTATTAATCACCTAGACCAGGGGTAGGCAACCTTTGGCTCCCAGCTGTTGTGAAACTACAACTCCCAGCATGCATAGTTGCTCTGCTCTTCTAAGAACTTACATAGAAATGAATAGAGCATGCTGGGAATTGTAGTTTCAAAACAGCTGGGAGCCGAAGGTTGCTGATGCCTGACCTAGACAGTTACACAGCAAATGCAGATAGATAGCCGGGACAAGCTGCACTCCTGGACACTTGGGCAGACATGCTCCAAAATCCAGTCCACGATATTCCAAGTTGGGACCTGTAGTTCCACTGACCCATACCAGACTATACCCAATGTCTCCCAACATTTTAAGTTGGCCCACAGCTTTAGTATCCCCTGCAGGTATGTTTTGCAGTCACAGCTAATGCTTATCCTGACCCTGGACACCACGACCGAAGCGCATGGATCTCCAACCAGCAACAACCACCTCATCAACTAGTCAGTGTCCTAAGTACCCCAATGCCGCCCCTAAGTTTGAGAATGTCCCCTGGGAACACCTCCCCCAATGTTAACTGTGCATTGGTGAATGTATTTCCTTGCCCCTCCCCTGAGACTAGATGTGAGACCCCATTTGGGGACGGCACCACTGGATCTACCCGTCACCATCCACATAATGGGAGTGGCTTGTAGAACAATGGCTTAATCAAGGGCCCCGAAACACTAACGAGGCTAATGATTGCTTTACTCTAATTAGTAATCTCATGCCTGGCTGTATGTGGACATCAGGTCCGGCCGGCACGTCTCACCTCATGGCTCCAGGGTCTGGATGAGCATGGCATGTGTATGCATGGACTGTGCCTCCCGATCCACTAAAAAGGTGTATTCTGCACCTTAAAATACCAGAAAAGGAATATATCTGATAAAACACAACAATAAAACTTGTGCTGACAAAAGTTTGCATCGCTTACAGCTCTGGACTCCACTCTAAGTTAATTGGTCCAGTAACCTTTAGTCCAGAGCCAGCTCTTCATAGCTGGGAACTATTTCTCCTTATGGAGGATGCCAAGTAAACAGGAGGAGTATTGTAAGACAGCCAACGCTCCACAGAGAGCTCTCTCTCACTTCCAGTACAATTTAAAACTTATGGGTGGGGTTTGTGTTTTTCCCGCCCATTTTGGGTCCAGGAGAGTGAGATTTTGGCGAATTCGGGACAGTTGACAACTATGTCATTGGTTAGCGTGCAAACAGAACTTCCCTCCTCTATACAGGGGATAAAGGTGTGCTGTGCACCACAAGACTCTGCTGTCATCCAATCAGTGATCAGAAAGTCTCGTGAATGCGCACAGACAGAGCAGTAACATCAGAAAATCATGGGCAGTGTAGTCGGAATGTTTAGGCCCCCCACAGCGTCTAGCTCGGGGGACACATGGGGGCAATGACACCTCATTTTAGGGCTTTTATATAGGATGTATTCCCCCCCCCCCCTTTTTTTTTTCTGTGTGGTGGCTGTTTTCCCGCCTTTATTTTTCAGATCTTACCTGAGGTAATTCCAGTTTGGTCCGGTCAGCTGAAGAGGTGCAGTGGTCAAGGTGTTTCCTGATTGGTCTCCACCTGTTGCTGGGGGAGATTTCCAGGCTTCAGATTTTTTTGTGCTTCCCTCAGCGGGAAGCTTCTTGCCTTTATATTTTCAGGTTCGCCGCTGATTCTGGGACAGTTCAAAGAAGACGTCGTCTGCGCCCGCCCTCCCTCCCATAAAGCTTATTTACCCCTGTCGCTGTGCTTTGTTAGTGGGGCTGTATCGTTCAGCTAATGCTGAACGGATCTTGGTTCTTTGGTTGTCATTGGTTTAATTTATTAATGGTATAATGGTCTAATTTATTTAATTTATTCTGTGGTCTATTTAATACTGTTTTTATGGTTACCCATAATAAAGCACTGCGGCCATTTTATTCCATAAAGTCGTTGTTGTGTATTTACTTTAGTTATTAAGGTAGAATTATAGTAGTTATTTATTGGTGTCATTTGCCTCTATGCTTGTTTCCAGCTCATGTAATGGAAGGGAAAATGCCATAACAGTAAGAGCGGATTACAGGTCGAAACGGGAGAACAGTAGTAGGATAGAGGGGTAACGCTGGACCCCTGAAATCTGTTTCTGTATGGGTTAAGACTTTCACACATGCAACACTGCAGTTTAAAAAAAATAGCTTACACAACTGGAACACCCCTTTAAGTAGAGGTAAACAATTTTTTAAAGTACCGTATATACTCGAGTATAAGCCGAGTTTTTCGGCACAAAATTTGTGCCGAAAAACCCGAACTCGGCTTATACTCGAGTCCTATCGATAAATTCGATTCGGTGCGCGCGCACGGGTTTACCCGCAATGCGTGCGCATCGCTGCGGCGTCCGTGAGTGCACACTAGGGCTGCACAAAGTACAGTAATCATACTGGTAATTACTGTAAATGTACTGCAGCGAGCGGGCCGGCCGGCACGTGACTGACGTCACTTAGTCACGCTCCTGCTTCATGAATGGCCCGCTCGCTGCAGTGTATTCATAGTAAGTACCGAGAGATATTGTTTCAGCAGTAAAACACTTTACACACACACAGACAGTTAGGTGCCCAGTTTAGGACACATGAGGGGACACAGAGCCATGAGGGGAACCAGCGTAAGATGCTATGTGTGTGTCATTCATGTGCGTCTTATGCTGGCCCCCCTCATGGCCCTATGTGTCATAGGCTCATAGCACATAGCACACATCCCCCTGCATTTTCCACCTCGGCTTATACTCGAGTCATTAAGTTTCCCAGGTTTTTAGGGTAAAATTAGGGGGGTCGGCTTATGCTCGAGTATATACGGTATTTCTACCAAAAAAAACAAAAAAACAATGATATCCTTTGTTTGGCTTCTTTTTCCGCCTCCGTATTACGCAAAGACTCTGGACAATATACTATCAGTATTGTCATCAGTATTACTTAGGTAATTCATCGGGATTTACATGAATATTACTATTTTCCGCACTTTTGATCTACTCCCATAGACTATCAACCAAGTCCAGATATAGGTCGGCGCTCCACGCACTTCTTCACGGAGACCCCAGTTCAATGTCCAAGAGGAGGTGCTCTACATCACAGCTTCAAAAATCCATATTCCAGGAAAAACGTGGCACTTACCATTAAAATGATATCCTTCCTTCCAGAAACATTTAGAAATACAGAAAGCACGTAAGCCGTAATGGCAAGTGATGGCTTCCACGAAGAAACATGTAACAACGCAAAACATCCGTCAACTGCCATTACATCTCTCGTCCTTGCTGTATTTTAAATGTTTCTGGAAGAAAGGATATCATTTCCAGGGTGCATTCATATGTCCTTATGTATTTTTCAAAATGCGGATTCACAAAAAAAGTGTTGCATCCATTTTTTTCTGACCGACTGTAACAATGCCTATTCTTGTCCACAAAACGGACATACAGATGCGGAGAGCAAACGGTGTGCTGTCCGCATTTTTTGTGGCTCCATTAAAATAATTGGGTCCCCACCCAATCCGCAAAAAAACATGCAGATCGATGTGGACGAAAGATACGGTCGTGTCAATGAGACCTAATCGTGAGTGCCAAGTGTTTTTATGGACTCCCATAGACTATAATGGGCGTATTTGGAAGCACATACGCACAAAACACCCTGATGGAAAATACGGACGGAAAATATACGTCCATGTGAGTAGCCCTATTCATTTATATTAGCTGTTGATCAAAGTATTCAAAAATTCTATTAGACTGCCTTGCCGAATTTTACAAAAAAATTCGCTCCGTGACAAATTACTTCATCACGAAGGGCATTTCTTTGTAAGTAGTGGGTGCAATGACAGGGAGTGGCGATTGCGCCGATCCCCGTCATTTTACAGCTCAGATGCCGCGTTCATAGCTGATTGCGGCATCTGACAATATTACAGTGTAAAATAAAATCATACTTACCCTCATCTCTGATCGCGAGGAGGCCATCTTGAATCCAGCGTGAAATCTCACGTGGCCCGTGATGACGTCATCATGCCGGCCGGCGTGGTGACATCATACGTCATCGCGCACGGGATTTCGTGCGAGATCTTCAATCAAGATGTCGGCGGCCGACTCTTCATGCTCAAACGCATGAGGTAAACATGATTTTTTTTATTTTTAATCCGCCATTCAGGGAAAATTGATTCGCTACCACAAAGCACGAGGAAATTCAGCTCCACGGTGAATCGAGTTTTCCCTGAAATTTGGATCGAATTCCACTTTGCTCAACACTAATAACCAATATAGCAATCCTATATTTTCTCCCATTGCTGAGATAGAATATGGGAATATTATCTATTGTATATTGAACACGTCATGACCTGTGCTCTCCTGTAGTATGCCCAGCGAGGGAATGATTAATTGGTTAGCATAACCCCTCGTAAATGGAGCAAGACCTGTTAATAGAAAATGGTTCCTACTTTTATTTCTGATGAATCACGCTCTATCAGGGTCATTTGTTAACGTCACTTAAATTTCACACTGTGCAATTCTTAAAGGGGCGGTATACATCCAGCTGTCAAAAACCTCTATTGCAGGGTTTCTCAACTCCGTAACTCGGGACCCAGCTACCAGTCATGTTTTCAGGATTTCCTTCGTATTGAACAGGTGATATAATTGGTGTCCATGCATCAGGACTTACCACAGGTATTCATTCTGTGGGATATTCTCACATCACTGAAGTCCGGTTTCGGGTAGAGTATTCTGTAGATTTTATTATTTTCCCTTATAACATGGTTATAAGGGAAAATAATAGCATTCTCACTACAGAATGCTTAGTAAAATGTGGATGGAGGGGTTAAAAATAAAAAACTTAACTCACCTTATCCACTTGATCTTGTAGTTGAGATCTCTTCTTTATTCATTAGCTGCCGTCTAAAGGACCTGTGATGAGGTCACTTAGCTCATCACATGGTCCAATCACATGGTCCATCACCATGGTAAGATGGACCATGTGATTAGACCATGTGATGTGACATCATCACAGGTCCTTTAGATGGCTGCGAATGCTTGAAGAAGAGAGGAGAGATCGGCAACTACACGATCAAGTGGCTAAAGTGAGTTAAGTTTTTTATTTTTAACTCCTTAATCCACATTTTACAAAGCATTCTGTAGTGAGAATGCTATTATTTTCCCTTATAACCATGTTAAAAGGGAAAATAATAAAGATCGGGTCCCGTCTCCTAGCAACCATGCGGGAAAATCGCACTGCATCCGCACTTGATTGCGGATGCTTGCGATTTTCCCGCAGCCCCATTCATTTCCATGGGGCCTGCGTTGCGTGAAAAACGCAAAACATAGAGCATGCTGTGATTTTTACGCATGCAGAAGTGATGAATGAAAATCACCGCTCATGTGCACAGTCCTATAGAAATGAATGGGTCAGTGCGGGTGCAATGCGTTCACCTCACTCATTGCACCCTCGCGGAAATCACGCCCGTGTGAAAGGGGCCTTACAGTCTGTGTGGTCATGAACACAATCCTGTAGTCCTGAGCAGGCCTAGGGTCCATTCACACGTCCGTAGAATGGGTCCGGATCCGTTCTGCAACATGGAACGGATTCGGACCCATTCATTTTTAATGGGGCCGGAATAGTGTGCTGTCCGCATCTGCATTTCCGGTGCATGGCCCCGATCTTCCGATCCACGGCTCCTGAAAAAAATAGAACATGTCCTATTCTTGTCTGCAACAGTGGACAAGAATAGGCATTCCTATAGTGGTGCCGGCCCGATGTATTGCGGATCCTCAATTCACTACGGACATGTGAATGGACCCTGATATATAGTTTTATGGGAAAAGATTCAGTAAAGCCTGCATTTTATTTTCCAAGGCTTAGGAGTCATGTGGGCGGTCCTATCAGTGATTGACAGCTATCTCTATCTATTCAGTAATACTGTGAAGGCTGTCGATCGCTGATAGGACGATCCACATGACTCTAAAGCCCAGAAAGAGCAGAGATTTCAATTAATAAAATACAAGCTATGCTGAATCTTTTCCCATAAGACTATATTTCAAGCTGCTCAGCTCCTCCCGATATGTCACATGCTGCCCGCAGATTGCACTGCATTTTCATGGTGACAGGTCCCCTTTAAGAAAGTGAAAGAATATCACTAGAATATGCTATCAATGTCCGGTCATGGGATACTGATCCTATAGTCCAGGGATGCTCAACCTGAGGCTCTCCAGCTGTTACAAAACTACAACTCCCAGCATGCC
Organism: Bufotes viridis; assembly: GCA_033119425.1. Lineage (NCBI taxonomy): Eukaryota > Metazoa > Chordata > Amphibia > Anura > Bufonidae > Bufotes > Bufotes viridis. Next base: position 71,277,175 of record CM065592.1, read on the forward strand.
CAGACAGCCTACAGCTATCAGCCTAAAGCAGGGCATGATGGGAGTTGTAGTTTTACAACAGCTGGAGAGCCGCAGGTTGGCCATCCCTGCTATAGTCGATGACTGACCATGTGGTCTCTGAAGAAAGCCATGCAGAGCTGACAAAATCCAAAGGGCCATGATGTCTTCCTACTGATTCTATTGATCAGTGAGGGTCAGGCCTATTGCACCCAACCGTATGGCTTTTTCAGTATTTTGCGGTCCGCAAAAAACGGATTCACAAAAAAGTACGGATGACGTCCGTGTGCTTTCCGTTTTTTGCGTAACGGAACAGCTGGCCCCTGATAGAACAATACTATCCGTGTCCCTTATGCGGACAATAATAGGATGTGTTCTATCTTTGAACTCAATGGAAATACGAAAAACGTATTTTTTGCAGTTCCATTGAAATTAATGGTTCCGTATACAGACCGTATGCGGAACGCAAAAAATGAAACGGTAACGGAAAAAAAAACTGTCATGTGCATGAGGCCTCCCAGCAATGAGACATTGGTAACATGTCCTAGCCAATAGCCATCAGTATCTTAAAGGGGTTGCCCCTCGACAAATATTCTAAAGTTTTTAAACCAGCACCTGGATCTGAATACTTGTAATTGCATGTAATTAAATTTAGTACCGCGAATGAGTCATTCAATAAAATGTATCTGTGTAGCGCCACCTGCTCCGTTATTTCTGTTCTCTGTCATGCGCACCGAAAAGACTGCACGTGCTCAGTTTCATCCTTCAACTGTCTTCTAAGCTGTGACAAGGAGAAAGGACCCACTTCCTGAGCAGCAGCAGAAAGGAAACACCCGTTTAGCTGCCAGCTTGATATAAATCTAGCAGATGAATTGGAGCGATGAATGTGGGATCCACATGAGGTAAAGGTTGTATATGATTTTTTTTCTGATTTTCACATTAAAGAGGACCTTTCATGGGTCCAGACATTATGAAATAAGTAGGGGGTTATGTAAGGCATAGTGCAGGGATGTAATATCGCTTACTAGCTTATCAGTCTGGCGCTCCATTCGCCCGCTGCACCCCCCCTTTTACTTTTCCTGCCTGGTAGGGAAATGAGTAGCATCGGTGCAGGGAGGAGGAGACGGCCCTGTTTCTTAATGGAAAAAAAAAAACTCGCCTTCTTCTTGGCGTTAATGTGGGGCGCAGCGGGCAAAAGGAGCACCGGACAGATAAGCTAGTAAGCGATCTTATATCCCTGCACTATGCCCTACATAATGTCTGGACTCATAAAAGGTCCTCTTTATTCAAGGGATAACCCATTTGAGAAACAGAAGAGAATGTGTCATCAGTCACTGCCTATGATTAAAATACTCTTGTCCCACAGTCCACTACGATAAATGGGCTGACACTTCCTGTTCTGGTAGAGATCACTTCTCAACAGTCAACTAATTATCATCACAGGCAAGATAACAGTGATAGATACCACCTACATACAGATAACACAGGATCCACCATTCAAAATACAGTAGGTGATGGTCACAGCTCACCTTCTTTCCCTCCAAGCACTAGGAGCTCTGCACAGGGCACAGAGCATGCCCACCAGGGGCGTAGCTATAGTCCACAATTGCGGACACAAATAGGCATTTTCTATGAGAGTGGCTGGCATGTCCGCAGACTGTAAAACACATACGGCCATTTGAATAAGCCCTTACGGACAAGGATAGGACTGTTCTATTAGCGCCCAGCTGTTCCGTTCCGCAAAATACGTAATGCACACGGATATCATTACTCACTATGCCACACGCCCCCCATAACAGTGTGTCATTAATAGATCCCCCATAACAGTGTGTCATCCACAGATCCCCCATAACAGTGTGTCATCCACAGAGCCCCATAACAGTGTGTCATCCACAGATCCCCCATAACAGTGTGTCATTCATAGATCCCCCATAACAGTGTGTCATCCACAGATCCCACATAACAGTTTGTCATTCACAGATCCCCCATAACAGTGCCATCCACAGATCCCCCATAACAGTGTCATCCACAGATCACCATTACAATGCCATCCACAGATCCCTATAACAGTGCAATCCACAGATCCCTATAACAGTGCCATCCACAGATCCCCCATAACAGTGCCATCCACAGATCCCCATAACAGTGTCATCCACAGATCCCCCATAACAGTGTCACCCACAGATCCCCCATAACAGTGTTCTATCCACAGATCCACCATAACAGTGCCATCCACAGATCACCATAACAGTGCCATCCACAGATCCCCCATAACAGAGCCAACCACAGATCACCATAACAGTGCCAACCACAGATCCCTATAACAGTGCCATCCACAGATCCCCCATAACAGTGCCATCCACAGATCCCCCATAACAGTGTCATCCACAGATCCCCCATAACAGTGCCATCCACAGATCCCCCATAACAGTGCCATCCACAGACCCCCCATAACAGTGCCATCCACAGATCCCCCATAACAGTGCCATCCACAGATCCCCCATAACAGTGCCATCCACAGATCCCCCATAACAGTGCCATCCACAGATCCCCCATAACAGTGCCATCCACAGATGCCCATAACAGTGCCATTCACAGATCCCCCAAATCAGTGTCATCCACATATCCCCCATAACATTGTGTCATCCACAGATCCCCCATAACATTGTGTCATCCACAGATCCCCCATAACAGTGTCATCCACATATTCCCCATAAGTGCCATCCACAGATCCCACATAACAGTGCCATCCACAGATCCCCCATAACAGTGTCATTCACAGATCCCCCATAACAGTGCCATCCACAGATCCCCCATAACAGTGTCATCCACAGATGCCCATAACAGTGCCATCCACAGATCCCCCATAACAGTGACATCCACAGATGCCCATAACAGTGTCATCCACAGATCCCCCATAACAGTGTCATCCACAGATCCCCCATAACAGTGCCATTCACAGATCCCCATAACATTGTGTCATCCACAGATCCCCCATAACAGTGTGTCATCCACAGATCCCCCATAACAGTGCCATTCACAGACCACCATTAGTTCAAAACCCACTAAAAGCACACCTTTTGGTTCAAATTTTTTTCTTATTTTCCTCCTCAAGGTGCGTCTTATGGGCCGGCGCGTCTTATAGCGAGAATAATACGCTATTTCTGTGTGAACTGTAATTCCTTATAACAGGCTGTTTTATTTGAGCATGTCATTACAACCATTCACCCCTAGGTGGTGCTGGCACCAAATATATATATCTTAGGGTGTGTAAAGTCAGAGGGAGAAGGAAAGAAGTTAGTTGAGGAGTAAGGAGAGAGGTAGTGATGTGTGAGGAGCAGGAGAAGCAAAGTCCAATATGTAGCTTCTATCTTAGCCCCTTGGCCCTGACCAAGCTGGTGGCGTGTGGAGACTATCCTTACAGCTACCTAGCACAGACCAGAGTAAACTGTGGATATAGAGAAAGTCTAGTTGAGGTAGGAGTAGCATTAGTTTATGGACTCCACAGCACCAGTGACCATAATAAGCCTAAAAGAACCTGGACATAGCCTGACAACTAGACGCAAAGTTGTCCATTACCGCATACCGCATTGTGGACCACTGCTTCTGAAAGCAACCAGTGCAAACAATGGAGCAGAGCATTCATGCCTGCCGTTAGGGAGACGGCCCTGTGGGTTGCCAAACACAAGTAAGAGTCATTATTATATCCAGTTTCTGGCAGCTAGAGTGTGGACATAGTGAGGACAGTTAGAAAGGAACTCATACCAGCCAAAGGAAAATCTCAATGCACCTATTGTCAAGCCTGTTACTAGGATTGCAGCTAAGCCAACCGTGTATGCATCATATGGGTTGTCACCCTTGCCGTGTAAATGTACTGCACTAACTACCTCAAAGCAATTGTTCCGTTGTTTACAACCATTGACTTCTCATCCTTTCTACCACGTTCCTTTGTACCTAACAGTGCTGGCGTCACGAACACCAGGGACCCTGCCTCCACGGCACCTGAAACCATTCCACCAAGGGCACCTCAACCACCATCTGGCAGGAGTCCCTGGACAACAGAGTGTGCCCCGAAGGAACTGGTGCTGTCCTTCAATTCACTGCACACCGGCCCAGGGAGCTCTACAGAACAGTGAGTAAACAACTACTACCCCCATTGGCCCACCAACACTCACATATTGCTCCTGCGGCCTGGTCACTGCATATTCACAAAGCTTGGCACCCACAGGCTTATAAAAAAAGCCATTATGGGGACTTATTTAGAAAGCCTTTTTCTGACATGTAGCAAACATGTCGTTAAAAGTCGGGATACAATATCTTCAGAGTTGCGCTGGACATGATTCACCCTACTAATGATTCTGTTACGATTCGCACTGTGGGTGGTGGTGGGGGGTGAGACTAATGGGTGGTCAGTATGGTGTGCCAGTACATTGTCCAATAGGATACTCTTCTGAGAAAATCCCTATGGTCGTGAAGAGGTTAACTGAAACTGCAAATGTAGTATAGCCTCTGAGGCATCCATAGTCATAAAACCCCAGCCACTTATCTGGTGACATCACTGCGGTTGTTTGTGAATATACATGCCGCATAATTTCCCCCATTTTGCAGTGGTTAATGGAGCGTGCAGTAGATACGCAGGGAGGACACTGCTGTAAACTGATAAAAAGGTCACACAAAATGAACGACATTCACCTCTCGCTGCCTTCCTGATTTAATATTACTACCAGATGTCGCATTGTACATAAACGGCTATACTGTGTAATAACTTCCCTTGGTCCTGCAGCTTTATAGTGGATCATGGGGGTGGGGTGGCAGAAATCACACTTTTTCTCATTACTGTACCACTAATACATTTTAAGAATTGGGAAATAAATAATTATAGTCCAGTGTCCTCTGAAACAAAGGTATAAAAATACATGACTATAATATCATAAAATTGTGGTGGATGATCAGCGCTCTGGGCTCGTTTGGTGCAGGAGTAGGATCCGAATCCATTACACCACAAGAGGGAGCTTGGCATTAAAATATGATCCAATACGTGTATTTATGAGTATGGCGTAAAGAAAACACTTTATGTGATGTGGCATGCTACAATCTTAAGAAGGTCTAACATGACTGAGATGTCTAATGTGGATTGTACCAATACATACACCTGTTTAGTCATCTAAGAGCAGCCCAGATCCACCTCCCCATTCTCTCTGGCTAAAAATCTATTCTTGTAACTTAATTGTAAAATTCCTTCATAAAATGCTTGTATGAAGTAGTAGACTTAGCAGATTCCTGCGTGTAGCTAGCTAAGAGTGGAGGTGAGTGGCACTAGTCTAGCAGGCATACTGACACTGTCAATGGGGGTGCTTTCTGCCTGGCACTGTATGTGGGGGACTTCTCCAGAGCACTCTCTCTTGGCACTGTTTATGGGTGCATTCTCTGTTTCCAGTTGTTTGCGAGGGCACTCACTAGCTCACACTACCTATAGGGACACTCAGTGGGCTGCACTGTATTTTTTTTATAGGGACTCTGTCTGGAAATATTTATTGAGACACCTGGTAATGCTCATGAGTCAGTCTGAAACCATTTATGAGTGCAGGCTCTATCTTAGCATGTTAGAAAACTCTCTCACTTGTACTGTTCACCGGACACTCTTTATCTTCCACCATTTATGGGTATGTACTGTCTGGCACTATATGCATGTATGGCAGTGTAGAGTATCTGGCACTATTTATGGGGACACTCTCTAACTTACACTTCTAATGGGAACACTTTCTGTCTGACTGACACTATTTGTGAAGACTGCACTACTTTAGGAGACACTACTGCCTAGTACTATTATGGGAGCACTGTCTGTCTTACTCTATTTATGAGGATACTTTGTCTTGCACTATTCATGGGCACACTCTCTGACTTGCACTATGTACAGGGGACTGTCTCTGACCTGTACTATCTATGTGGACCTCTCTAGCTTGGGACTTTATTTGTCTGGTACCATTTATGGGAGTGCACTGCCCCAGAGGGCGGCAAAAGGTTAATTAGTAGCTAAAAGAGTTAATTTACCTTTACTAAGCCAGATGCTGTGATGTGATTTCAAAGCACTTAATTTTTTTGTGCCATATGTATACCCAATAGCAATGCATGGGAAATATATGGTGAATACTGGCCAATTAGGTCAGGTTACCAGGGTGATGGACTTAGCTCACCCCCTGGTCTTGACTAGTCTGAGCAGAGAAACAGAGAAGACCTACATATGCAAGCTCTTAAGAGTTATGCCAAGGTCCAGAGAACCTTTATCTCTAAGGCAACTGCCAGAGAAGATACTTTATCATCAGAGTACTGTTGAAGAAAAGATAACAGGCATCTTAGAAGACTGAAAGATAGTGTCAGTAAGGTAATTTGCTTGTTTATGGCAAGAGACTTTGCTGCTGTGGAAGGGATTATTGCCTATGTCACCAATCACACTGGCCATTCGTGCCTAAGTTTTGCACCTCTCAGTCCGGGAATTCCAGAAAGAGTTAACAAGAACAGAGTAACGTGCCTGTGGTTCTTTGGAGAGACTGCAAAGTGTCTCTAGAGAGACGGTCAGGGAGCAATACCATAGACAGCTACTTGGAGGAGACTATACTGTGATATATCTCGGGACTGTACCAATCGCTGCTATTTGTACTGCATTTCTCATCATCTACAGTAAAGAGACTGCTGTGTTGTAACCACACTGGTCCCGGTCATAGCCTCCACCATCGGTAACTATCATCGAGGGAACCTTTACAGCCACCATAAAGGAGCCCCGATACCAGGGTGTGCCCTGAGGGAAAAAAGGGTGCGCCCTCCATTCCTTGTGCATGGCTCAAGGACTGCCACCGTGAGTATTATAACCTCCATCATAGCCACTACCACCCCTTCTATCCCCCGCTCCTTTGGAGCACTCTCTGGCTGTTCCATGCTTCTGAAAATATCTCAACTTTTCTTCTGGTGGGATTAATAAAATATACATAATATACAGATTAATATACATATTAGTAAAGAGGTAACCTGAATATTAGAGTTCCAGAAAAGTCTAAATTACGTTATATTGAAGCTTCACAGAGAATCCACGGAGCCTTGATGTTAATCTCACGACTATCAGCTTGACACTAATTTAAAATTACATTAGACAAACTAATGAAATGAGTATCAGCAGAGAAGCAGCTCCGGCCTCCTCTGTGGGGCAGAGACATGTCAGGGCTACAAATCAGTCCGGCGTAATATAATGTGATTACCTATTAATTCTGTGTACAGGATCAATCAGCTTTCAGGGAATGTGCGGTAAATCAGTGAGCAGGTGCTCCCAGTACAGAAACTGTGAGATCACTGCCATAGCGCCGAAGCAGTGAGATTATGGATTCACCGCATGAAGTCTGCAGACGACACTATGGACAATTTGATCCAAAACTGCAGAAAACGCTCCATGTCCTCAGAAACAGCACCGGGCGCACTTTCCAGTCCGCAGTTAGTGCAGTGGATGGTGAGAAAAGGGGAGAGAAGGGAATACATAAAAATGAGCAAATTAACTCCTGCCCTCTGTCATATACAAATTATAATGTCATACAGTCAGAACGGATGTTCTCTCTTCTGCCGCCTGGTGGAAGCAGGAGGTACTGCCGATATTTAGCCCCATGCATTTCCTAAGAAACGATTTCCTCACGAAACATTGAAAATGTACAATAAATAAAATATCGTTCTTTAAGGGAGTTGTCTCATTTCAGACATTGGGGGCATATCGCTAGGATATGCCCCCATTGTCTGATAGGTGGGGGTCACACCGAGAACAGAGCAGGGGAAAGGTGGTGGAGGGCGCACAGCGCATGCACAGCCGCCCTCTATTCATTTTCTATGGGGCTGCCGAAAATAGACAAGCGCTGGCCCGGCTATCTCTGTCAGTGGCTGGTTATGCGCGGTGCACTTCCATTCACCCTCTGGGGAGAGTGCTTGGTGGTGGCTGGACCAGAGTCCTCCAGACACCATTGCGGGGCACCATTCCCAATATAGGTGCGGTTCTCAGCAGTGGGACCAGCACCTATAAGACAATGGGGGCATATCCTAGTCATATGCCCCCATTATCTGAGATGAGACAAATTGTAGAGGGCGCCAGGCAACAGGCAGTATAATGAGGGTGATGGAAGTCTATGGCTCCCATCCCCTCTGTCCTGCCTCATAAGCTTCAGGCCAGGCCTGAAGACTATGAAGCAGCAGAATGGCGCAGGAGATTACATTACATCACAGTGACCTCCTGCTCCGGGTCTCGCAAGATGACGTGATGACGCAGCGCAGGAGGGCACGGTGAGGAGGCCCCTCTGTATACAATATTATGGCCCCCCTGTATAATTATTATATATAATGGCCCCTCTGTATAACTATAATATATTATGGCCCCTCTGTATAATATATAATGGCCCCCTGTATCATTATTATATGTAATGACCCCTCTGTAATATTAGGATATATAATGGCCCCTCTGTATAATTATTATATATAATGGCCCCTCTGTATAACTATAATATATTATGGCCCCTCTGTATAATATATAATGGCCCCCTGTATCATTATTATATGTAATGACCCCTCTGTATTAGGATATATAATGGCCCCTCTGTATAATTATATATAATAACCCGCCTGTATTATTATAATATAAAAAGGTATTATTAGGAATGGATAAATAATGGCCTATTATATATCCTAATATTACAGAGGGGCCATTATATAGAATAATAGTAATAACTAATAATAATAAAACTCTGCAGAGACATGCGGCTGAAAGAAGGTATCATGACGGTCCTATCTGCGAATGGAGATGTCATCACAGGAGACGTCACTGGATGTAAGAGGTATGTGGTGCTGTATTCTCCTGTATATTATGTAGGGATGTATGTCATGTCCAAGTACATATTTGTTTTTACAGTAGGGTTGGGGGGTGGATATAGAATTTGGCCCACCCTGCAGCATCCCCCAGCATTCAGGTCACACTGTGCGTGTTCTGAATTCTGGGGCCTCCCACCCATCTATTATCTGTACTCAGACAGTTATCACTGTGTTATCTATGGTGTTACATAGGACTGCAGGTAAGATCCACTACATTATCTGTACTCAGAGAGTTATCACTGTGTTATCTCTGGTGTTACATAGGACTGCAGGTAATATCTACTGCATTATCTGTACTCAGAGAGTTATCACTGTGTTATCTGTGGTGTTACATAGGACTGCAGGTAAGATCCACTACATTATCTGTACTCAGAGAGTTATCACTGTGTTATCTATGGTGTTACATAGGACTGCAGGTAATATCTACTGCATTATCTGTACTCAGAGAGTTATCACTGTGTTATCTGTGGTGTTACATAGGACTGCAGGTGACATCTACTACATTATCTGTACTCAGTGAGCTATCACTGTGTTATCTGTGGTGTTACATAGGACTGCAGGTGACATCTACTACATTATCTGTACTCAGACAGTTATCACTGTGTTATCTATGGTGTTACATAGGACTGCAGGTAAGATCCACTACATTATCTGTACTCAGTTATCACTGTGTTATCTGTGGTGTTACATAGGGCTGCAGGTGACATCTACTACATTATCTGTACTCAGAGAGTTATCACTGTGTTATCTGTGGTGTTACATAGGACTGCAGGTGACATCTACTACATTATCTGTACTCAGAGAGGTATCACTGTGTTAATAGTGGTGTTACATAGGACTGCAGGTAAGATCCACTACATTATCTGTACTCAGAGAGTTATCACTGCGTTATCTCTGGTGTTACATAGGACTGCAGGTAATATCTACTGCATTATCTGTACTCAGAGAGTTATCACTGTGTTAATAGTGGTGTTACATAGGACTGCAGGTGACATCTACTACATTATCTGTACTCAGACAGTTATCACTGTGTTATCTATGGTGTTATATAGGATTGCAGGTGACATCTACTACATTATCTGTACTCAGAGAGTTATCACTGTGTTATCTGTGGTGTTAAATAGGACTGCAGGTAATATCTACTGCATTATCTGTACTTAGAGAGTTATCACTGTGTTATCTGTGGTGTTACATAGGACTGCAGGTGACATCTACTACATTATCTGTACTCAGAGAGTTATCACTGTGTTATCTGTGGTGTTACATAGGACTGCAGGTAATATCTACTGCATTATCTGTACTCAGAGAGTTATCACTGTGTAAGGCCTCATGCACACGACCGTTGTTTGATTCCGTGTCCGTTGCTCCGTTTTTCGTGATTTTCTGCGGACCCATTGGTTTTCAATGGGTCCGTGGAAACCTCGGCAAATGCATCGTTTGTCCTCCGCATCCGTGGTCCGTGATTCCAGTCCGTAAAAAAAATATAACCTGTCCTATTCTTGTCCGTGAAAAACGGTTCACGAACCCATTCAAGTCAATGGGTCCGTGAAAAAAGCGGATGGCCATCCGTGTGTCATCCGCGTTCCGTGTCCGTTTTTTTTTGCGGATCCCTTGGCAGGCACTTGGGAAACATTGTCAGCCTGTCTTTTGGTAAAATCTTTTGGGTCATGTCTGCTAAAAAAAACAGAAGACACACGGAAACACAACGGAAGGCAAAAACGGACACGGATCACTGAACAACGGAACCCTTTTTTGCGGACAGCATAAAAAAACGGTCGTGTGCATGAGGCCTTATCTGTGGTGTTACATAGGACTGCAGGTAATATCTACTGCATTATCTGTACTCAGAGAGTTATCACTGTGTTATCTGTGGTGTTACATAGGACTGCAGGTAATATCTACTGCATTATCTGTACTCAGAGAGTTATCACTGTGTTATCTGTGGTGTTACATAGGACTGCAGGTAAGATCCACTACATTATCTGTACTCAGAGAGTTATCACTGTGTTATCTGTGGTGTTGTTACATAGGACTGTAGGTGACATCTACTACATTATCTGTACTCAGAGAGTTATCACTGTGTTATCTGTGGTGTTACATAGGACTGCAGGTGACATCTACTACATTATCTGTACTCAGAGAGTTATCACTGTGTTATCTGTGGTGTTACATAGGACTGCAGGTAAGATCCACTACATTATCTGTACTCAGAGAGTTATCACTGTGTTATCTGTGGTGTTGTTACATAGGACTGCTACATTAACTGTAAAAAGAGGCGTGTCCACAGTTTGGGGGAGGGGCACAATAGATGGCCTTCTCCGGGTGCTGGCAACCCACTCTACGCCACTGGTCCACCCCCTTCCTTGACTTTCAAGCCTTGAAGGGGTGGTTCATGATTAGGAAAACATGGCCAAATACAGTGCCATCGCGAGACTTCACTCAATAACTTCATAAATTAATTTGTACTGTAAAAAAAACATTTCCCAAACTCGGGTTTGTATGTTCTATATGTGTTTCCTCCGGGTTCTCCGGTTTCCTCCCACTCTCCAAAGACATACTGATGGAAAACTTAGATTGTGAGCCCCATTGGGGACACCTTGATGCTAATATCTGTAAAGCGCTACTAGCTTTGGAAGCTTTTGTCCCCTAGCTAGTATTACCTCTTGTGGGTCATTATAGCATTTAAAATAAAAAAAAATTACGTGAAATATACCTTAGCTGTATACTCACAAAATTTTGGATATTTAAAAAAAGTACCTTCCTCATCTTCATCTGAGCACATTCATATTTCCTGGAATACTTTATAATCCCTTATCACTGCACTGTAATGAATTATGACTGAGAGAAGATAATGCCTTGTTTTAGTTATCCTGGAATTGGCAAGGAAGGTGACTGCGTTTCAGTTCTTTGTAAGAGTGCCCCCTAGTGCTGAGCGCCACCATTGCACAAAATGACCAAAAGAAAAAACAAACCCAGAAACATGCAAAAATTGGTGCACACCAAGCATATAGCAAAAACACTAAGTGTATGTCCACACAGCTCGGTTTCTTGGTGCAGTTTTGGAAACCAAAATCAGGAGTGAATTAAAAAAAGATGAGACATTATATCTGTCCATTACACTTGCTTTTATTTTATGATATACCCCTGGTTTTGGCTTCCCAAACTGCATCAGCAAACCTTTGTGGACGTACCCTAATAAGTCAAGCCTTGTTGGACAAACCATGATAAAAGCAATTGAAACCACAAGGAACACACCAGGAGGTCTCTATAAAAGCAAGCAGAGGAAGAAAATCAACCATTGAAGCATCGCCCTATATACAGTGGATATAAAAAGTCTACACACCCCTGTTAAAATGTCAGGTTTCGGTGTTGTAAAAAAATGAGACAAAGATAAATAATTTCAGAACTTTTTCCACCTTTAATGTGACCTATAAACTGTACCACTCAATTGAAAAGCAAACTGAAATCTTTTAGGTGGAGGGAAGAAAACATTGTGCACACCCTCTTATAACTGGGGAGTGGGGATGTAGCTGTGTTCAGAATTAAACAATCACATTCAAAATCATGTTAAATAGGAGTCAGCATACACCTGACATCATTTACAGTGCCTCTGATTAACCCCAAATAAAGTTCAGCTGCTCTAGTTGGTCTTTCTTGAAATTTTCTTAGTCGCATCCCACAGCAAAAGCCATGGTCCACAGAGAGCTTCCAAAGCATCAGAGGAATCACTTTGTTAAAAGGTATCAGTCAGGAGAAGGGTACAAAAGAATTTCCAAGGCATTAGATATACCAGGCATGGCCAAAGTCCGGCCCGCGGGCCAATTGTGGCCCGCGACCCGGACTGATGCGGCCCCCCAGCTAAGTTAGGCAAATAGTAATCATACGGCCCCTGGAGTGAGTTCCTGAGCACAGCTCAGGACTCCTTTGATCTCTCACCGCGGGGCTTGACGTCATCAGCCGGCTAACGAAGAAGTAAAGGCCAAATCTCGCGATGTCCGAGATCTCGTGAGATTTGGGCTCAGGGAGAAGGAAAGCCCAAATCTCATGAGATCTCAGACGTCACGAGATTAGGGATTTCCTTTTCCCTGAGCTCAAATCTCATCAGATCTCGGACCTTGTGAGATTTGGCCTTTCCTTCTTCATTAGTCGGCTGATGACGTCAAGTCCCGTAAGTGAGAGATCCCAGGTCCTGAGCAGTGCTCGGGGACTCACTGAGGGGGGGCATAAGATCCATATTTGGCCATTCCTTCTCCCTGTGCCTCCACACACACAGCCACAAGGGCGACCATAAGGGCTATTGAGCCTATTGAAGAAAAAAAACCATACTGACAGGCAGGCAGGGCTGTGAACTCATTGTATAATAAAGCAGACAAGGGAGCAGAATAGGAATGTGTGGTAGCAAACTGTCATACCCTTCATTACCCCTCACTGTACGTCACTGTGCTGTAATTTGATTATCTGATTGTGCTCCTAGTTCTCTCTACATAACTTCTCCCCTTCTGGCCAATTTTTATAATGGTAACTACAAATAAGAGACGAAAAGTTGCTAGTGAGGGACGCCGCTTCCAGAAAAGGTGGAAAGTGGAATATTTTTTCACTGAAATACCGAATCACTGTGTTTGTCTGATATGCCAAGAGACTGTGGCTGCTTATAAGGAATTTAATGTCAAGAGACACTACCAGTCGAGACATAGCACATACGACAAGCTAACAGGGCGCAACCGCAGCGAAAAGTTGAAGCAACTTAAAGCTGTTTTAATGTCACAATAGCGATTTTTTACAATTGCAAAATGGTCGGCCCTCGCACATGTTCACTTCATCAAATCTGGCCCTCCTCGAAAAAAGTTTGGACACCCCTGAGATATACCATGGAACGCAGTGAAGACAGTCATCATCAAGTGGAGAAAATATGGCCCAACACTGACATTACCAAGATCTGGACGTCCCTCCAAAATTGATGAAAAGACGAGAAGGAAACTGGTCTGGGAGGCGACCAAGAGGCCTACAGCAACGTTAAAGGAGCTGCAGGAATATCTGGCAAGTACTGGCTGTGTGGTACATGTGACAACAATCTCCCCTATTCTTCATATGTCTGGGCTATGGGGTAGAGGGGCAAGACGAAAGCCTTTTCTTATGAAGAAAAACATCCAAACCAGGCTACATTTTGCAAAAACACATCTGAAGTCTCCCAAAAGCATATGGGAAAAGGTGTTATGGTCTGATGAAACCAAGGTGGAACTTTTTGTCCATAATTCCAAAAGATATGTTTTGCGCGAAAACAACACTGCACATCACCAAAAGAACACCATACCCACAGTGAAGCATGGTGGGGGCAGCATCAGGCTGCGGGGCTGTTTTTCTTCAGCTGGAACTGGGGCCTTAGTTAAGATAGAGGGATTTATGAACAGTTCCAAATACCATTAATATTGGCACAGAACCTTCCGACTTCTGCTAGAAAGCTGAACAGGAAGAGGAACTTCATCTTTCAGCATGACAACGACCCAAAGCATACATCCAAATCAACAAAGGAATGGCTTCACCAGAAGAAGAATAAAGTTTTGGAATGGCCCAGCCAGAGCCCAGACCTGAATCCGATTGAAAATCTGTCGGGTGATCTGAAGAGGGCTGTGCACAGGAGATGCCCTCGCAATCTGACAGATTTGGAGTGTTTTTGCAAAAAAGAGTGGGCAAATCTTGCCAAGTCAAAATGTGCCATGCTGATAGACTCATACCCAAAAAGACTGAGTGCTGTAATAAAATCAAAAGGTGCTTCAACAAAGTATTAGTTTAAAGGTGTGCACACTTATGCAACCATATTATTTTATTTTTATATTTTTTCTTACCTCTAATTAAAAGATTTCAGTTTGTTTTTCAGTTGAGTGGTGCAGTTTATAGGTCACATTAAAGGTGGAAAAAGTTCTGAAATGATTTAGCTTTGTCTCGTTTTTTAGAGCACAGAAACCTGACATTTTAACAGGGGTGTGTAGACGTTTTATATCCACTGTAGAACTGATACACATAGTGAGTCACAAATCACACCATGCAAGAAAAAACATACCTAAATCTGAAAACTATATTAATCCCTAACCAAAATCTGCCAAACATGTACGGAGCATGTGGGGTCTTTAAAGATAACGACAATCACAGATATTACACCCCTCAGATGCAGTGGTCAGTTGTGACCACGACATCTGAAAGGGCTTTCCCCAAATGAGCTGTGCTTCTGGGGCCTTAACAGCTTCCTTGCACTGAGATCGGGGAAGCCATTCGTACTCTGTTTTAGTTCCTTTGAAGGATACGAAGCTACCACAGTGATAGTTCCTATGGAGCTGTATTAAATGTCCCATAAGCTGCAATGGTAATTGATTGCAGTCTAAGGGACAAGCAATCTAATGATCACATTTTTAAGTCCCCTAAGGGATCTTAATAAAAGTGTAAAAAAAATATTAAAAAACAATTTAAAAAACACACAAAAAATATACAAATTCAATTCAACCCTCTTTCGCCATAATAAAAATAAACAATAAAAAACAGAAAGATCATTTGCATCACCATATCCCAAAATGCCCGCCTTGTACTATTAAAATATATAAGTATTTATCTCAGGTGGTGAACGCTGTAGCGGAAAAAAAATAAAAATAGCCGGTTTGCTATTTTTTCGCCATTTCACCTCCCCCGGAATTTTTTTTATAAAAAGTGATTGAAAAGTCATACATACTTCAAAGGTATCAATAAAAACTACTGATCGCCCTGCAAAAAATGACCCCCCATACAGCTCCGTAGACATAAATATAAAAAAGTTATGGGAGTCAGAATATGGCAATTTAAAGAAAAAAAAATTTTCAATTTTTCTTTCAGTACAAAAATATAAGAAAAACAAAATAAATGTATCATCTTATTTTTTAATGTGTTTTATGCAGTATAAACAGCAGCTCTAGAAGTTAGCCATAGGTCTATGGCAGGGGTACTCAAGTACTTTTTGTAAAGGTCCACATACCTGAGTCTGCTGTAGGATGAAGGTCCGAGCTGCAAAACAAACAAACAAACAAAAAAAAATATATATATATATAAGGAGGGACAATACTATTGGCACGTAGCACTGCATTATTATTATTTTTTTTTACAATAATCCACACCTCCAAGCCCACCTAATCTCCTTTCTGCTGACCAAACAGTAAGAATGTCCTTTTAGTACCCCCTAACAATAATGATGCCCCTTTAATGGCCCTCAGAAAGTATGATATCCCTTTAGTGCTCCACAGAGTATGATACCCCCAAGTGCGCCCTCACAGCAGTGTGATCCCTTGGTGCCCCCACACATTATGATGCTCCTTAGTGCCCCTGACACATTGTGATGCCTCCTTAGTTCCTCGCCACAGAGTATGAATACCCTAAGTGCACCCTCACAGTAGGATGATCCCTTAGCTGCCCCTCACACAGAACGAGCCCCACTTAAAAGCCCCCAGAACAAAGTGATGTTCTCTACATGCCCCCCTCACACAAAATGATGTACTCTTAAATGCTCCTTTCACACAGTGATGCCCCTTACATGTCCCCCACACAGTATGATGTACCCTTAAGTAGACTTCACACAGTATGATGCCCCGTAAAGTGGCCCCCACACAGTGCTGCCCCCTTAAATTCTCCCCACATAGTATGATGCCCCTTTAAGTAGCCCTACACACAGTGATGCCCCCCTCATAGATTATGTCCCTTTAGATGGCCCCAACATTGATTCCCGCCTAATAATTATGCCCAGCTCCCCACCCAGTTATGCCCCCTAGATGACCCCCCACACACAGTTATGTCCCTTTTAGTGGAACCCCACAGAGTTATAAACCTTTAGATGCCTTCCCACAAAGTTATGCCCCCACAGTGCTGCTCTCTCCAGTGCCTCCACACATAGTGATGCCCCTTTAGGTGGCCCCCCAAAAGCAGTGATGCCCCCCTCCTAAATTATGACCCCTTAGATAGCCCTCAACCAAGTTATGCCCCTTTTAGTGCCCCATCCTCAGGACACAGGATAGAGTTGAAAGTGGGACATGCGGGCAGTGGCGTGCCTAGATTGTTTGGCACCCGGGGCGGGACCTTTCTCTGGCACCCCCCTCTCCTTCTCCAATACTTTAAAAAAATAGTACCCCCTCACAGTAGTACAACCTTCACAGTAGTTTTTGCACAGATTTACTCTTCCCTTAACAGTAGTTATGCCCACATTGTGCCCTCTTAAAGTACTTATCCCTTCATTGTGCCCCCCTCAAAGTAGTTATACCCTCTCTGTGCCCCTTTCACAGTAGTAATGCCCACTCTGTGCCCCTTTACAGTTGTAATGCCCTCTTTGTTCTCCCTTCACAGTAATACTACCCATTGTGCCCCCTTCACAGTAATAATCCCAATTGTGCCCCCTTCATAGTAATAATCCCCATTGTGCCCCCTTCACAGTAATAATGCCCCTTAATAGTAGTAATGCCCACTGTGCCCCATTCATTGTAATAATCCCCATTGTGCCTCCTTCACAGTAATAATGTCCCTTAATAGTAATAATGCCCATTGTACCCCTTCACAGTAATAATGCCCATTGTGCCGCTTCACAGTAATAATGCCCTCTGTGCCCCCTTCATAGTAAAAATCCCCATTGTGTCCCCTTAATAGCAGTAATGCCCTCTGTGCCCTCCTGATCAGTCATCAAATGCTTTCAGTCGCACCTGCGTTCTGACGGATCCGGCGGAGTGAAAGAACGCAAGTGTGAAAGAGGCCTTATACAGTTATTGCTTTATTTTTTCCCTATTTTTGGGTGCATTTCTATGTGAATTGGATAGGGATGTTTCCTCTGATATTATGGTGTACTGTAGTGTAGTTATTTAATCTATTGGCCTTTTTTCAGACCTCTACCTTGTATTTTGCTGTGAGGGGGAGGTCTTATGTATATATATATATATATATATATATATATTTTGTACGTGTGCAGCGGTTTGGGCATGTACTTTTTTCTGGTCTTGCAATTTTACATTTGGATGGCACCCGTAGCATGTGTATTGTTAGTTTTGACTGTCCACCCCTTTATATATCATAATAAAGAGTCCACTTTATTCTTTGAACTCAATTATCCAAATAGTATAATGTTTGATTTGTAGTTTGGTCTAATATACAGTGGGTGCTAAACTGGCCGCACAGTTTGCTGCCCTTAAAAGGGTTTTCCAGGAGTTAGAGCAGGCATCCTCAAACCGTGGCCCTCCAACTGTTGTAAAACTACAACTCCCACAATGCCCTGCTGTAGGCTGATACCTGTAGGTTGTTTGGGCATGCTGGGAGTTGCTTGCGCATGAAAGCTTTTGGACATTTATGTGGTTGGGAGAACTTTTAAGGTTAGATGATGACGCTTGTCAGAAGAAGTATGTGTTGGAAGAGTTAATGGTTTGTAGTGTTGGAGAATGTCAAATGGAATGAGAGAAGAAGTTGCAGAGTAGAGGGGAAGCACAAGAGAAGTCTTGTAAAAGGATATCCCATAAATGCCTGATATGTGTTTGGTTTAACTTCTGAACCGCCTTGGAGAACAACCTCCATTCTGCCAAGTGATACAGCCACCACATCCAGGCAAACACTGAAGTAACTCAGGTCTATGTAAATTCTGGGAGCGGGCTCATCAGGTCTATGTAAATTCTGGGAGCGGGCTAATTTTTTCACTTGGAACATGGATGCCAAACATTTGAATACAACTGTATACACAATTGGGAAAATAAGTATTTGATACACTGGCAATTTAACAAGTTTTCCCACCCACAAAGAATGGAGAGGTCTGTAATTTTTATTGTAGATACACTTCAACTGTGAGAGACAGAATGTAAAAAAAATTCAGAAAATCACAGTATGATTTTTACATAATTAATTTGCATTTCATAAAAACAGAACTTTGTATTTGAGAGGTCATTACAGAGGTCAGACATTGCCTGCAGTTCTTAAGCAAGTTTGCACACACTGCAGCAGGGACTTTGGCCCACTCCTTCATACAGATCTTCTCCAGATCTTTCAGGTTTTGGGGCTGTCGCTGGGCTACATTGAGTTTCAGCTCTGGGTCCACTCCAGGACCTTGACATGCTTCTTACAGAGCCACTCCTTAGTTGCCCTGACTGTTTGTTTCGGGTAATTGTCATGCTGGAAAACCCAGCCACGACCCATCTTCAATCCTTTTACTGAGGGAAGGAGGTTGTCGGCTAAAATCTAGCGATACATGGCCCCATCCATCCTCCTTCAATACTGTGCAGTCGTCCTGTCCCCTTTGCAGAAAAGCACCCCCAAAGTATGATATTTCCACCTCCATGCTTCACAGTTGGGACTGTGTTCTTGGGTTTGTACTCATTCTTCTTTCTCCTCCAAAATTTGCGAGTGGAGTTGATACCAAAAAGTTATATTTTGGTCTCCTCTTTCCACATGACCTTCTCCCATGCCTCTTCTGGATCATCTAGATCAGGGCTGGCCAACCTGCGGCTCTCCAGCTGTTGTAAAACTACAACTCTCACCATGCCCTGCTGTAGGCTGATAGCTGTAGGCAGACTGGGCATGCTGGGAGATGTAGTTTTGCAACAGCTGGAGAGCCGCAGGTTGGCCAGCCCTGATCTAGATGGTCATTGGTGAACTTCAAACGGGTCTGGTCCTGGAGTGAGCAAAGGGACCTTACGTGACCTGCAGGATTTTAATCCATGACGGTGTAGTGTGCTTATAAAGGTGATCTTTGACACTATGGTCCCAGCTCTCTTTAGGTCATTGACCAGGTCCTCCCATTTAGTTTGAGGCTTATTCCTGACCTTTCTCAGAATCACCCTTACCCCACGAGGCGAGATCTTGCATGGAGCCCCAGACCGAGGTAGATTGCCAGTCATCTTGTGTTTCTTCCATTTTCTAATACAGGCATCCTCAAACTGCGGCCCTCCAGCTGTTGCAAAACTACAACTCCCAGCATGCCCAAACAACCTACAGGTATCAGCCTACAGCAGGGCATTGTGGGAGTTGCAGTTTTACAACAGCTGGAGGGCCACAGTTTGAGGATGCCTGTTCTAATAATTGCACCAACAGTTGTTGAAGTCTCATCAAGCTGCTTGACTATTGTCCTGTAGCCCATCCCAGCCTTGTTTAGGTCTACAATTGTGTCACTGGGGTCCTTAGACAGCTCTTTGGTCTTGGCCACGGTGGAGAGGTTGGAGTGTGATTGATTGAGTGTGTGGACAGGTGTCTTTTATACAGGTAACAAGTTCAAACAGGTGCAATTAATACAGGTAATGAGTGCAGAGTAGGGGGGCTGCTTAAAGAAAACTCACAGGTCTGTGAGAGACAGAATTCTTGCGGGTTGGTAGGTGACCAAATACTTATTTCATGCAATAAAATGCAAATTAATTATTTAAAAATCATACAATGTGATTTTCTGGATATTTTTTTTTTAGATTCTGTCTCACACAGTTGAAGTGTACCTTTGCTAAGAATTACAGACATCTGTATTCATTGTCAGTGGGGAAAGGTGCAAAATCGCCAGTGTATCAAATACTTATTTTCCCACTGTAGATGACCGTAGTAATAGTAATTTGCTATTACTACCAGTGTTTATATGGTGATATATGATATTCTGTATAGACTGTAGGAATTATCTACATCCGACTGTGTCCAAGTGTTCTTCTCCTGAAGAGAGAATCCAAATAACCTCTCACTAGTGACTATTATTAATGGAAATGTGCAAACTGTTACTTGTCTCATTTTTGGGAATTAGAGAAACAATTTCCAACAAGTAAAACTTGTCAGAAGTGGATTTTTTTTTAGAAATCCTTTCCTGGTAAATATCCACACATGTGCCCAAATGTGGAAATGTTTCTACCACAGGGGAAAGGAGTCTACAGATCATACTGTCAACACTCCCATCATCCTGCAAGGGTGACAAAGTGAGCCGTGGGATTTTAGGTTACAGGAACTATTTAAGGGGGGTTTCTGGTTTTAAATAAAGGAGGCTCATGATAAGTTTAAGCACTTTATGTTTCAAATCCCATTTATTTGCTGTCAGAAAACGAGAACACTCTTTTTAACATTCAGAGGTAGTAACTAGAGGTGCACCTAGCTTTTCTGCTGCCTGAGGCGAAAATTGAAACTGCCTTCCCTCCCTCCCCTAATCCCTTTACCAAATTCTCAACCTAACCCCTTCCTCTTTCCTCATCTTCTCCATTCATACCAGACCACCATGATGATTTTTCACCCATCTCTCGTCTCTGCAGTTTGACAAAAAGACATTTTAGTTTCCTGCTTTTCCATCATCCTCCCACCTTCTGGACAAATCAACCTACCACCTCCAATACTGTGTCTGCTGTGCTCCCCAATATTATACTGCAACAACAGATAAACCCTCTGATAATACTAGTACCAAGGGGATAGTGCCCATCAATAATTATTGTCATCCAGTGTCCTAAAATAACTGCGCCCAGCAAATAGTGTCCCTGACACCAATAGTGTAAACATAATGTCCCCCAAAAATTACTGAGCTAAGCTGATACTGTGCCAGAGTGCCCCCACAGTGCTCCCAAAAGTCCCCCCAATAGAAATAATTCTCTGCCCGAGCGCACTTAGTAGTAATAGCGCCCCTACAGTGCCTCCAACATGTCCCCACCCCACTGTGCCCCGAAGTAATAATGCTCCCATAGTGCCCATACTAGTAATCATGTTCCCCATAGTCCTCCAGTAGTAATAAAGACCATAATTATGCCTTCCAGTAGTAATAATTCTCCCTATAATGTGACGGTAGAAAAATGAGCACCAGTATATAAAAAAATGCCCCCTTATGTGCGCCAGTATACAAAATGCCCCCTTATGTGCGCCAGTACAAAAAATGCCCCCTTATGTGTGCCAGTACAAAAAATATCCCCTTAGTGCCCCCAGTTGAGCTAATGTCCCCATAGTGCCCCATAATGTTTGCAAGTATAAAATACCACCGTATAATGCCCCCAAAGTGCTTCTCTCCCCCTTTCCCATAGTGCCCACATAATGTGCCAGTATAAAATACCCCTATATATTTCTCCCAAGTCAATGTCCCCATAGTATTCCTCTTCCCCTTCCTCATAGTGCCCTCACATTACAGTGTTTATTATCTCTGTACTGTGACATCACTTGCAGCGTCCCACTCGTGTATGTGGGTACTTGCAAAGTTGTCATATATTTTATGTCATGCTGTATTGCATCTATATGTAAAGTCCCTGTTAACAGGCTGTTAGGTGCACTGCACACATTCCACCACTAGATGGGGATAGCACCACAGTTTTTATATATATACAGTTGTGTTCAAAAGTATTCAACCCCCAATGCTATAAAGGGTTTTAGGGAATTTAGTGTACATTTGTAATTGTGTTCAGAATGAAATCTTACAAGGACTTTTTAAAGAACCAAATGCAACTAAAATGACATTAATTGTTTTTGTAATACAGTATTAAATGTTTTTTTTGTGATTTCTTCATTGACACAATTATTCAACCCCTTAAAGACGACCACTCTTAAGAACAGAGGTTCATTCAAGTGTTTTCGATCAGGTATTGAAAACACCTGTGGATGTCAAGGAGCAGTAATCAAGCATAATAAGCCCCAATTAGGCAGATGTAAAATGACTGTGATACTCAGCTCCTTCTAGACATTTACTGGTGTGTTTACAGACATGGTGAAGTCAAGAGAATGGTCCAGGGAGACAAGAGAAGAGGTGATTTCTCTTCACAGGAAGGGCAATGGCTATAAGAAGATTGCAAAGATGCTAAACATACCAAGAGACACCATAGGAAGCATCATTCGCAAATTCAAGGCAAAGGGCACTGTTAAAACACTACCTGGTCGTGGCAGAAAGAAGATGCTTACTTCGACTGCTGTGCGCTACCTGAAGCGCAAAGTGGAGAAAAGTCCCCGTGTGACTGCTGAGGAACTGAAAAAAGATTTGTCAGATGCGGGTACTGAAGTTTCAGCTCAGACAATAAGGTGCACACTGCGTAATGAAGGCCTCCATGCCAGAACTCCCAGGCGCACCCCCTTGCTGTCTCCAAAGAATAAGAAGAGTCGACAAAAGTCATGTGGACAAAACCACTAAAGTTTTGGGATAGTGTTCTGTGGACTGATGAAACAAAATTAGAACTGTTTGGGCCCATGGATCAACGCTATGTTTGGAGGAGGAAGAACAAGGCCTATGAAGAAAAGAACACCTTGCCTACTGTGAAGCATGGCGGGGGGTCAATCATGCTTTGGGGCTGTTTTGCTTCTACAGGTACAGGGAAGCTTCAACGTGTGCAAGGTACCATGAATTCTCTTCAGTACCAGGAGATATTGGATGAAAATGTGATGCAGTCCGTCACAAACCTGAGGCTTGGGAGACGTTGGACCTTTCAACAGGACAATAATCCCAAGCATACCTCCAAGTCCACTACAGCATGGTTGCAGATTAAAGGCTGGAACATTTTGAAGTGGCCATCGCAGTCACCAGACTTAAATCCGATTGAGAACCTCTGGTGGGACTTAAAGAAAGCAGTTGCAGCGCGCAAGCCTAAGAATGTGACTGAGCTGGAGGCTTTTGCCCATGAAGAGTGGGTGAAGATACCCGTAGATCGCTGCAAGACACTTGTGTCAAGCTATGCTTCACGTTTAAAAGCTGTTATAACTGGAAAAGGATGTTGTACTAAGTACTAAGATTGAATGTCACTTGGGGGTTGAATAAAACTGATAATGATGTGAGCACAGAAAAGACATTTGTGGTTATTTCACTATAAATGTTATGTTATATTTGTCTGACTTACAAGTGCCTCTTTGATTTAATTGTAAACAAGATGACTGAAATGATCAAAATCAATGTCAAACTGGCCAAAACACTCAATTTCAGTGGAGGTTGAATAATTTTGAACACAACTGTATATATATATATATATATATATATATATATATATATCTCAGGTCAGGCCTAGTAGAGGAAGGACAGTTGAGGAGTAGTAGTGGAGTGAGGAGCAAGGGAAAGGGAGGACCCCTTTCTCTCAGCCCTCCTGGGCTCCACGGCACAGAGGAGCACTCTTTGATCTCAACATTAAGCCAAGGACAGGCAAGGTGAGACCTATCTCTGCCGGACACCCTTCCGGGGTGCCAAGTGAACTTCTAGTATTACACAGACAAAGGAGGACAATAGCCATTTTACTAGGCTCTAGGTACCTTTGGTGGAGGACTCTTAGCTTCCGGCAGCCCCACCGTTACTTCAAAGACAGAAAGGCCATCTGTTGCAACCCTTGTGTGCAGAAGATTAGGATCAGGACCACTGTTATGGAGCTGAGGGATACAAGCAAGGCAAAGAGTTTAGTACCAGTAAGAGCATGTCTTCTTACTCTATCTGGACTTAGGTCTGATTCACATAGCCACATATACAGCCTGTTACCTGGATTTACAGCATTTAACCTCCATATACATGGGAGACTGTTTATATCTGGATGAAAATTGCTGTCAAGACCCTGCATACAGTAAAGTTCCTAGCTGGATTTGAACCCTGTCTCATTCTGCCATTTACATACTGCAACCACTCTCATCATTTTGCACCAACAAGGTGCTGGCATCACGATACTACCTAATTCAGGGGCCCAGCCGCACAAGCACACAGAAATCCAATCACCATCAAGGGCACCTAATTTACCACCTGGCCAGTATCCCCTGTAATAGAGTGTGCCCCGGAGAATCTGGTGCTGTTCTCCCCTTCACTGCAGCCCGGCCCGGTCAAAACTGTGAGTAAAGAACTGTCATTATTCCTCAGGACACCGACACCCCACAAGTTATCCCCCTGTGGCCTGCATGTTGCACACTGTGGTTATTATCCCTGTACTGTGACATCACTGTGTTTATTATCCCTGTACTGTAACATCACTGTGTTTATTATCCCTGTACTGTGACATCACTGTGTTTATTATCTCTGTACTGTGACATCACTGTGTTTATTATCCTATACTGTGACATCACTGTGTTTATTATCCCTGTACTGTGACATCACTGTGTTTATTATCACTGTACTGTGACATCACTGTGTTTATTATCTCTGTACTGTGACATCACTGTGTTTATTATCCCTGTACTGTGACATCACTGTGTTTATTATCACTGTACTGTGACATCACTGTGTTTATTATCCATGTACTGTGACATAATTGTGTGTATTTTCTCTGTTCTGTGACATAATGGTGTGTATTTTCTCTGTTTTGTGACATCACTGTGTTTGTTATCTCTGTTCTGTGACATCACTGTGTTTGTTATCTCTGTACTGTGACATCACTGCTTTTATTATCCCTGTACAGTGACATCACTGTTTTATTATCCCTGTACTGTGACATCACTGTGTTTATTATCCCTGTACTGTCACATCACTGTGTTTATTATCCCTGTACTGTGACATCACTGTGTTTATTATCCCTGTACTGTGACATCACTGTGTTTATTATCACTGTACTATGACATCATGATCTTTATTATCCATGTACTGTG
The DNA here is from genome assembly GCA_033119425.1 of Bufotes viridis. Taxonomy (NCBI): domain Eukaryota; kingdom Metazoa; phylum Chordata; class Amphibia; order Anura; family Bufonidae; genus Bufotes; species Bufotes viridis. Next base: position 71,302,570 of record CM065592.1, read on the forward strand.
ACATCACTGTGTTTATTAGCCCTGTACTAGAAAAAGGAAGGGAGGGGGGGGGGGGGGAATCTGGTGTGATGCCTTGTAGGCCACTGCAATAATCCCTGTAGGTCAGTACACCTTACCGAATAGTACTGTGCGGACCGGGTACAACACTAGGGAAGAGCAAAGTTCCTCCATGCCGGCAAGAGAGACCAGGCTGCTGCGCTTGTTAGCCAGACACCAAAAGAAAAAGCCAGGAAGAGAAGTGAAGGAAGAAGAGCTCCCTCTGGCTCCATACAGTTCCTTGTATGTATTTAGGGTGTGTTTGGGCGTGTCTCTCCTCCCTTTGTGAGGCAGGCTGCTCTATCTTCCCCTGCGTTTGGCTGGTCTGCAGGAGGTATTTAAAGGCGCCTCCTTCTACAGGAAGGTGCCTGAGCAACTTAGGTTCCTAGCTAGTCTAGTTTCCTGCTTGAGCTAAGGTGTTCTGTTGGTTCTTCTCATTCTGTGTACCGGACTTTGGATTACGTATTATAGACTTTGCCTGATTGCCACCTGTCCTGACCCTGATCTACGTTTACATACTTTGTCTGACTGTCGCCAGCCCTGACTTCTGCCTTCGTACCCTGACTACACCTCCGTCTCATCAGCCTCTGGCCTTCCAGTATCCAGTCATTTATTGTGTCATCTGGAGGTCAGTACAGTGGGTTCACACTCCGGTCCCAATTCCCTCGCGTTCCAATTCCCTTCTGAGGTAGCACCTGGTACGCTCCTCCGGAAAGTCTCTCCTCACCATCAGAGGTATCGTGTGAAGAACGAGGGGTGTACTCAGACATTGTCCTCACAGGGCGTTGGTCACGTGGTGCAGGGGGTTGCCACCCGCTGGTCATAACAAATTCTGATTTCTGTCGGTGCCCTAAAATTTATTCCAACCCCAGACAAACCCTTAATTTAATTCAGACCCAAACTAAATTGAGACTCCAGACATTCAAGATTCAGACTATGGACCAACAATTACAGACCACTGGCCACAAAACTAATTCAGACTCCTAAATTAATTAAATACCCAGATAATTTCAGACAAAACACCAGACCTCGAAAGTGATTTCAGACCCAAGACCAGGCCCCATACTCTGCTCATCACTCACCCTACTGTAAGGTTTCCAGTTTGGTGGCTCCTGAGCACGATGCAACCAGAGATGGTATGAAGCAGCAGTGAGCATGCTCAGCCACTACATACAATTTTCTCCTTGTCACAGCCATGGTGGTGGGAGTGCAGAGGTTCTCTATTCTAGCAATTAGCTGACGTCTTAGTGATCAGACTACTAACCCAATTTCAATACAGTGGATACAATGGTTTGGGGACAAATGTTATTGACTGGAACACCTGTTATGACAGAGGGTGTGGAACCACTGTGTCAACCAACCAGTTTGACTTTGGTTTAAACCCATGGGTGTTATGACAGGCCCTGGTATTCACTCTTTAACCCTTATACAGGGATCTGGACTTCACTGCAGGGTAGCCACCAGGGTGCTACCTGCTGGAGTTGTCTCAGTGTGGTTGACAGCTGATCTGCAGTGGTCAAAGCCACTGGTGCAGGGTACCAAGGAATAAGGTAAAAATGTAGTCAGTAACAGAGCCGAGGTCAAGACAGGCAGAGTTTGTGCAAATACGTTAAACAGGTCCAAGGTCAGGGCAGGCAGCAATGGATCTAAATGATAAACAAGCACCGAGATAGCCTACACAGGCAGACAGCAGTTCTTTGCAGGGGACTTAGTAAGCTAAGACACTTATTACTCAGGCACCCACCCACTGGGGAAGGTGCCTTAAATATCCACAGATTGCCAGACATTGGCTGGTAAAGATTAGGGTATGCGCTAGTGCTAGCCCATTAGGAGCCTGAGTAAGCATGCGCTGTTGCCCTATGGGCACTGGAGATGGGTCCTGCCTGATAAGCAGGCTGCAGGCTGTGAAGGGAAACACAGCAGGCCAGGCCACTGGCACTGGCAGGATGGCAGCAGAACGCGGGTCGGGTCCACTGGGTAAGGAGAGCAAGACAGTGATGGCTAGCAGCTGCTGCTGTAACAATATCCCTTTAACTAAAATTTAAAGCAATATATGTCTATTCAAAGGAGCACCAATAATTATCCTGAAAAGGAAACAGTATCTGCTCTGAGAAGGCTGAAAAAAGTCCACTCATGAAGGGGTTAACTATCATCGGTATATAAGATGGTTGGACAGTGCTGGGGAATTTGTATGACCCGAGTAAATCTTGCAGAGGATATTTCCTGTGGCCCTGGAGGAGGATAGGGATGGCAAAATCTTGCACAACATGGATATAAATTCTTAGATATGTGGCTTCTGAATTTATAAAGCTTCTTAAGTCCGACGACAAATTGTTTTCTGCAGTGAACGATGTTCCTTATCACAGACCACCGTGAGGTGGAAATGATTTATGATAAGGGTATAGATTGTTTATGCGTCTAGTGAACAATGCGTGGAGGAGATGTTGTGTAGGTACAGGATCATCTGCATCCAAATAGAATTTCAATGAGAAGTCGTGTTTGTTCAGCTTGTGTGGTGACTGCGGCGCGGAGATTGTGGACAGCGTGATTTTTAAAGTAAATGTTTCTGATCAATTCTTCCCCTTGTAATTAGGAAGTAACTGACTTTAGCAGATATGTGATTTCATTTGGTTACAAAATGTTCATAGAAATACAAGGTCCCTCTCCTCTCCTCCCTTCTCCACCCAGCTCCTGGTATTGAACATATACAGATTACCTTCAAGGGGTTCTCCAGCTCCTATAATGACCCCTCCAATGCCCGGGCCCCTTGTATGGATTATACTTACCTGCTCTCCGGCACCTACGTAGCTCAGGAACCCTGCATGGCCCCCACTGCATCGCGGGTGATGTTAGGGAGATGTAGCGGCGGCCGTGCAGGGATCAGGAGCGACGCGGGTGCTGGAGAGCAGGTAAGAATAATGTATAAGAGGGGCCCAAACATTGGGGAGGGGTCATTATAGGGGTTGGATAACCCCTTTAAATTTTCAGTCTTCATTTTTTTTTTTTGACTAATTCAACATTGCGACTTGCTAGCAAAACACTTGACAGGCTGCAATTCATATTATAACCACTGGGTGGCTTCACATATAGCATGGAGTATCACAAAGTCATGTCGTGGCATACAAATCAGGGTGTGTCTAGCTAAGACGGATAGTATGGTAGGACACATCTGTATGCTGCAAGTTTGGCGCTAACTCCGCTGAGAGTGAGAGAAAGCCGCTGCCAGACACTCGAAGAACAAAATAATCAGTCCAAAATATTCATTTCACCCAATCCTTGTCTCTCCCGACATCATCTGTTGAGGGTAAGTCGGGAGCTCCCCACACACATCAGTATGTCAGCCGAACCTGCTGTTCTCGGTGGATTTGGCTGACAGAAGTATATTGTGTATGGCCAGCTTTAGTCTCATTCCTATGGTACTGATCTGCAATACCAAGCATAGCCACTACACTGCTACTGCAATAAAGACTGTATGATGTGCCATTCCTTTATTATTCCTGCTAGAACTTATGAATAAATTGCTAGCAGTCTGCAGAAAGGGTACAGGGGGGTGTTAAAGAGGTCACCAAAAGTGCAGAAGGTTATAGAGCAGGAGAAGCTGAGCGGATTGATATAGTTTTCTGACTCTATCCATTCAGTGCTGCCATTATCAGACTGTGCAGGGACCCTCCTGAACCCCCCCCCCAAGTGGTTGACCCGCTTCTGTACCCTTACTGCAGACTGCTAGCAGTTCCTACCATAACTGCCTATAATGACAGCATCAGTTGCCAGTAATAGTTATGCGGGCAGACATGGAAAATTCTCCATGCACAAATATCATAAATTCCTTATACCAAAATGATGTGCGGCAAGGATTCACACAAATATATGTAACACTATAGGGGGAGAATTATCAAAAGTGGTGTACTGTAAAAAAGAAAGACGGAATCTGATTGGTTGCTGTAGGCAAGTAAGAATGTTGTGGCGAGGGAGCGTTTCCCCTCACTGCTGCAGGAGCTTTGGGAAAGTAGCTCATAGAGCAGACCACTCCTGATATATAAAAGGACTTAGGGGCACATTTATTAAGACTGGCATTTTAGCTTCCTAGTTCTTTTTTATGTTTTCAATCTGCCAGGAGCCTGTTCAAATAATAATTTTAAAAATTACCTTACCATCCCAAGCCCTCTCCAATCCAGTGCTGCTACTCTATACTGGGACGTACTGTTTTAGTTGCAGTATAGCCAATCAATGGCCTTAGGCCGCATTCAAACCTCTGATCTGGTGCAAATGCTGGCTGGACAAGAAAAAAAATTGCATGCAACAGTTTTTGTCCGACCGAAACCCAACATTTATTCTGGCTGGGTCACCTCCGGACCTCATTGCAGTCAATGGGGATCCGACGGTAAAGAAGAGGAACCGGCAATACCTGATCCTGATGTTTTCTGCCGGATCTCCTAAAGGAGATGTGAACGCAGCCTTAGCGGTGTGGAGTGGTTTACAGTGCTTCACCCCTAAAGCCAAAACAACACGTCACAAATGCAGCCTGACTGAGAGGACAGCACAGGGGTGCTGAATCAGAAGATACCTTTTCTTCCAATCATTTTAACAGGCTTTCAGTACTTTGGAAAAAATAACAACTCCTTTAAGACTTTGGTTGTGTACGAGGGACACAATATAGCAGAAGTTTTCTAAATAACCAGAAATGAGCTTCTGGATGATCCAAACGTTATCTTGAGTGCACAAGGAACCATTTAAATGACCAACACAGCTCTGCTATGTCCGTATGCTTTGTAGTACAAACTAAGTGGTGGGAAGCAGTTGCCTCATCAAAAATGATCTGACTTTTAGGAGGCCGGCGGCGGATTTGAGTCACATTACAGCTTCTGTTAACTCTGCCTCAGACTTATGAGGTCATGCTGCTCAGTATTTATAACGTGCCAAAACCTCAATTAGCAGTGAGCATGAAGTATTAAAAAATGAAACACAAGGGATTACAGACTGAAAGGCTCAGCAATGGTGTAAGCAAGATTAGCAGAATTTCAAATGCGGCTCCTTTGATTTTCATAAAATGCTCATCAGTTGACTTAATGTACATCTTCAATCATTTGTGGTGTCACAGAGGGGATGGATCCCACTGCTCTGAAGGTTTTGGAGTAGCTGCCAGGTGACGTTTCCTTATCTGCTTATTCCATATTAGTTGTCTACGAGGAGTACAGTTCATCCTCCTTGGACTGGTCTTTAAATGTGTCATTAAAGGGGCTGCGCCAAGATAGAGACGTATCCATTCCATTCATTCTGTATAAGACTGCCGGAGATTGCCAAGTAGAGCTCAGACACTACTCCATTAAAAGGGTTGTCCCATGAAAAATATTCTACAGTTTTCAAACCAGCACCTGGATCTGAATACTTTTATAATCGCACGTACTGTATTTTTCACCCCATAAGACCCATTCCCCCCCCCCCCCCCGCCCCCAAGAGGAAATCTGAGGCACGGGGGTCTTATCTCAGGTATGGGGGTCTCATCTGAGGTCTGAATGGAGGGTCCTATTTATATTGGGGCTCTTATCTGAGGTTTGATTGGGGGTCATTCACATTGGGTCTGAACTGTGGTCTTAACTGAGGTCTTATTAACATTGCGGGGCCGGTCTGAGATCTAATTGAGAGTCTTATTAACATTGGGGGTCTGATTGGGGCTGTGAGCTGAGGTCTGATTAACATTGGGGGTCTTGTTGGTGGTCTGATTTGAGGTCTAATGAAAAATATATTTTTCTTATTGTCTTCCTCTAAAACCTAGGTGCGTCTTATGGGCAACAGTAATTAATAATTTTGTATAACCACTGAGTTATTCACTGAAATTTATCTGTATATTCTCTGTCCAGCTCACTGAATTTGACATATGTGTTTAGTCCCATCTTTCAACTGCCCCTAGCTGCAGCAGAAAGGACATGCCCTCTGAGAAAGTACACGACTAGTGTTGAGCGAACAGTTCGAGCATAGTTCGGGTTCGTACCGAATTTTGGGGTGTTCGGGACACGGACCCGAACCCAAACATTTTCAAAATAGTTCGGGTTCGGGTCCGTTGTTCGGCGATTTCTTTCCGCTATTCTGAAGGGCTGCACAGCAGCCAATCACCTAGCGTTTTACTTCTTGCCCTAAGAAGCCATCACAGCCATGCCTACTAATGGCATGGCTGTGATTGGCCAAGTGCAGCATGTGACCCAGCCTCTATTTAAGCTGGAGTCACGTAGCGCCGCACGTCACTCTGCTCTGATTAGTGTAGGGAGAGGACGCAGCTGTTGTGAGGGTGAGATTAGGCAGGGAAAAGTCAGCAAAAGCACCTAATGAAGTGATCGATCTACAGCTGTGAATGATTCAACTTCTGCTAGTTAATTGCTCACTTGTTTTTAGGCTGCACAGAGCGTTTTTTTGTCACTGATTGAAGTCGAAACGTCGCACTTTAAGGTGGAATAAAGAATATCTTCTACAGACGAAGGAGTGCCGCGATCTTTTTCCTTTTGGTATTGTATCGGGGACTTATGGTCAGGTCCTAACATCGAGCGTAGTAGTAAGGGTATACATGTCTCGTCAAACTAAAAGTGACAGGTACCACGCCCCCTTTTATACAGGCTCTCCCCGCCCCTTTTATATCGCTTGGAATAAAATGTATACTGTTTGATATTTGCTTTATATGGAATTAATATTAGATATATATAAACTTTATATTAGATAATACAAGGATATGACAGCTTATGCCTGGCCAGCGCTATTAGCTAGTGCTTTTCTTAATGTCCATCAGTGTACAAATTTAGACATCTGTTCAAAAGTAACACACAATAATGATTGTCTACTACAGCTGGTATCATTTAGCTAGTTCAAAAATGCTTTGGTCAGTTTAACAGTGGCACCGAGTATTGACATAGCTGGTTCATCTGATACGCTACAAGTTGTATACAACAAGTTCCTGACAGTTGCCCAGATTAATGATTGTCTACTACAGCTGGTATCATTTAGCTGGTTCAAAAATGATTTGTTCAGGTCTTTAACCACCTCAGCCCCCCTAGCTTAAACACCCTTAATGACCAGGCCACTTTTTACAATTCCGCACTACACTACTTTCACCGCTTATTGCTCGTCATGCAACTTACCACCCAAATGAATTTTACCTCCTTTTCTTCTCACTAATAGAGCTTTCATTTGGTGGTATTTCATTGCTGCTGACATTTTTACTTTTTGCTATTAATCAAAAATGACCGAAATTTTTGCAAAAATGACATTTTTCACTTTCTGTTGTAAATTTTTCAAAAAACTACATTTCTATATACATTTTTCTCTAAATTTATTGTTCTACATGTCTTTGATAAAAAAATCCAATAAGTGTATATTTATTGGTTTGGGTAAAAGTTATAGCGCTTACAAACTATGGTGCAAAAGTGAATTTCGGCATTTTGAAGCAGGTCTGACTTTCTGAGCACCTGTCATGTTTCTTCAGGTGCTAGAATGCCAGGATAGTATAAATACCCCAAATCACACCATTTTAGAAAGAAGACACCTCAAAGTATTCACGGAGGGCATGGTGAGTTCATGTATCATTTCATTTTTTTCACAAGTTATCAGAAATTGAAACTTTTTTTTTTTTTTCTCAGAAAGTGTCATTTTCCGCTAACTTGTGAAAAAAATGAAATGATACATGAACTCACCATGCCCCTCCGTGAATACTTTGGGGTGTCTTATTTCTAAAATGGTGTGATTTGGGGGTATTTATACTATCCTGGCATTCTAGCACCTGAAGAAACATGACAGGTGCTCAGAAAGTCAGACCTGCTTCAAAATGCCGAAATTCACTTTTTTGCACCATAGTTTGTAAACGCTATAACTTTTACCCAAACCAATAAATATACACTTATTGGATTTTTTTATCAAAGACATGTAGAACAATAAATTTAGAGAAAATGTATATAGAAATGTAGTTTTTTTGAAAAATTTTACAACAGAAAGTGAAAATGTCATTTTTTTGCAAAATTTCGGTCATTTTTGATTAATAGCAAAAAAAGTAAAAATGTCAGCAGCAATGAAATACCACCAAATGAAAGCTCTATTAGTGAGAAGAAAAGGAGGTAAAATTCATTTGGGTGGTAAGTTGCACGACGGAGCAATAAACGGTGAAAGTAGTGTAGTGCGGAATTGTAAAAAGTGGCCTGGTCATTAAGGGTGTTTAAGCTAGGGGGGCTGAAGTGGTTAAAGACCTGAACAAATCATTTTTGAACCAGCTAAATGATACCAGCTGTAGTAGACAATCATTAATCTGGGCAACTGTCAGGAACTTGTTGTATACAACTTGTAGCGTATCAGATGAACCAGCTATGTCAATACTCGGTGCCACTGTTAAACTGACCAAAGCATTTTTGAACTAGCTAAATGATACCAGCTGTAGTAGACAATCATTATTGTGTGTTACTTTTGAACAGATGTCTACAGGTCCTTCTCAAAAAATTAGCATATTGTGATAAAGTTCATTATTTTCTGTAATGTATTGATAAACATTAGACTTTCATATATTTTAGATTCATTACACACAACTGAAGTAGTCCAAGCCTTTTATTGTTTTAATATTGATGATTTTGGCATACAGCTCCTGAAAATCCAAAATTCCTATCTCAAAAAATTAGCATATTTCATCCGACCAATAAAAGAAAAGTGTTTTTAATACAAAAAAGTCAACCTTCAAATAATTATGTTCAGTTATGCACTCAATACTTGGTTGGGAATCCTTTTGCAGAAATGACTGCTTCAATGCGGCGTGGCATGGAGGCAATCAGCCTGTGGCACTGCTGAGGTGTTATGGAGGCCCAGGATGCTTCGATAGCGGCCTTAAGCTCATCCAGAGTGTTGGGTCTTGTGTCTCTCAACTTTCTCTTCCCAATATCCCACAGATTCTCTATGGGGTTCAGGTCCGGAGAGTTGGCAGGCCAATTGAGCACAGTAATACCATGGTCAGTAAACCATTTACCAGTGGTTTTGGCACTGTGAGCAGGTGCCAGGTCGTGCTGAAAAATGAAATCTTCATCTCCATAAAGCTTTTCAGCAGATGGAAGCATGAAGTGTTCCAAAATCTCCTGATAGCTAGCTGCATTGACCCTGCCCTTAATAAAACACAGTGGAACAACACCAGCAGCTGACATGGCATCCCAGACCATTACTGACTGTGGGTACTCGACACTGGACTTCAGGCATTTTGGCATTTCCCTCTCCCCAGTCTTCCTCCAGACTCTGGCACCTTGATTTCCGAATGACATGCAAAATTTGCTTTCATCCGAAAAAAGTACTTTGGACCACTGAGCAACAGTCCAGTGCTGCTTCTCTGTAGCCCAGGTCAGGCGCTTCTGCCGCTGTTTCTGGTTCAAAAGTGGCTTGACCTGGGCAATGCGGCACCTGTAGCTCATTTCCTGCACACGTCTGTACAAGGTGGCTCTGGATGTTTCTACTCCAGACTCAGTCCACTGCTTCCGCAGGTCCCCCAATGTCTGGAATTGGTCCTTCTCCACAATCTTCCTCAGGGTCCGGTCACCTCTTCTCGTTGTGCAGCGTTTTCTGCCACACCCATTCCTTCCCTCAGACTTACCACTGAGGTGCCTTGATACAGCACTCTGGGAACAGCCTATTCGTTCAGAAATTTCTTTCTGTGTCTTACCCTCTTGCTTGAGGGTGTCAATGATGGCCTTCTGGACAGCAGTCAGGTCGGCAGTCTTACCCATGATTGCGGTTTTAAGTAATGAACCAGGCTGGGAGTTTTTAAAAGCCTCAGGAATCTTTTGCAGGTGTTTAGAGTTAATTAGTTGATTCAGATGATTAGGTTAATAGCTCGTTTAGAGGACCTTTTCATAATATGCTAATTTTTTGAGATAGGAATTTTGGGTTTTCATGAGCTGTATGCCAAAATCATCAATATTAAAACAATAAAAGGCTTGGACTACTTCAGTTGTGTGTAATGAATCTAAAATATATGAAAGTCTAATGTTTATCAGTACATTACAGAAAATAATGACCTTTATCAAAATATGCTAATTTTTTGAGAAGGACCTGTAAATTTGTACACTGATGGACATTAAGAAAAGCACTAGCTAATAGCGCTGGCCAGGCATAAGCTGTCATATCCTTGTATTATCTAATATAAAGTTTATATATATCTAATATTAATTCCATATAAAGCAAATATCAAACAGTATACATTTTATTCCAAGCGATATAAAAGGGGCGGGGAGAGCCTGTATAAAAGGGGGCGTGGTACCTGTCACTTTTAGTTTGACGAGACATGTATACCCTTACTACTGTTCTGCGGTGAAATTCAATTGCCAAAATAGCAATACCATAAATCAGTGGTTTCAGCTGTGGCTGGCCAAGTTTCATAGTGTCCTGCAAAGGATAAATTTAGTTCTGGGGTGAAATTCAATTGCCAAAATAGCAATACCATAAATCAGTGGTTTCAGCTGTGGCTGGCCAAGTTTAATAGTGTCCGGAAAAGGATATATTTTGTTCTGGGGTGAAATTTAATTGCCAAAATAGCAATACCATAAATCAGTGGTTTAAGCTGTGACTGGACAAGTTTAATAGTGTCCGGCAAAGGATATATTTTGTTCTGGGGTGAAATTCAATTGCCAAAATAGCAATCCCCTAAATCTGGTGTCCCAGCAGTGGCTGGCAAAGTATAATAGTGTCCGGCAAAGGATATATTTTGTTCTGGGGTAAAATTAAATTGCCAAAATAGCAATACCCTGAATCTGGTGTTCCAGCAGTTGCAGGCCTAGTTTAAATCTGTCCGTAACAGGGTATATAATATTCTGGGGTGAAATTCAATAGCCAAAATAGCTATACTATAAATCAGTGGTTTCAGCTGTGGCTGGCCAAGTTTCATAGTGTCCTGCAAAGGATATATTTTTTTCTGGGGTGAAATTCACTTGCCAATATAGCAATACTCTGAATCTGGTGTTCCAGCTGTTGCAGGCCAAGTGTTAATCTGTCCATAAAAGGGTATATTACACTCAAGGTGTATATACAAGTGCTGAGAGGGTCATCCTCAATGACTTCACACGGTTCCGTGCATCTCCCATTGTATTTCTGTCCGTTAAAGGGTATATTACACAAAGTGTTAAAATACAATTGCTGAAGGCATAATCCTACATATTTTTTCACACGCTACTGTGCATCTCCAAGTGTAAATCTGTCCATAAAAGGATACCTAATAGATATTCCCCTAAATCAGTGGTTACTGCTGTGCCTGGATTAGTGTAATACAGAACATAATTAAATAGGCAGATAGTGTTAGGTGCCTGTAAAAATAGGCCTGAATTTGAAATCAATACATTGGGCCAAATATTTATTTTCTTATTGTGGTGCTTGGTGAGCGGTAACAATGAGGAAAACATCTAGTAAGGGACGCAGTCGTGGTGGTGTTAGTGGACCCTCTGGTGCTGGGAGAGGACGTGGCCGTTCTGCCGCAGACACACGTCCTAGTGAACCAACTACCTCAGGTTCCAGTACCCGCCAGAATTTACAGCGATATTTGGTGGGGCCCAATGCCGTTCTAAGGATGGGTGCTGGGGCCTAAATAACTGAAAGTGGCCTTCTCCAGTGGTGGGTGATATGTCGCATGATTCTCTGCTGTGGGACCTCTCTCCTCTGTCTGGGTGCTGGGGCCTAAATAACTGAAAGTGGCCTTCTCCAGTGGTGGGTGATATGTCGCATGATTCTCTGCTGTGGGACCTCTCTCCTCTGTCTGGGTGCTGGGGCCTAAAAAAACTGAAAGTGACCTTCTCCAGTGGTGGGTGATATGACGCATGATTCTCTGCAATGGGACCTCTCTCCAATTGATATTGGTTCATTTTTATTTATTTTATTTTAATTCATTTCCCTATCCACATTTGTTTTCAGGGCATTTACCTACATTTTGCTGCCTTTTGAAGCCCTCTAGGACTTTTCTGGACTATTTTACAGCCTTTTAAGTGCCCAAAAGTTCGGGTCCCCATTGACTTCAATGGGGTTCGGGATAAAGTTCGAGTCGAGTTCGGATCCCGAACCCGAACATTTTCGGGAAGTTCGGCCGAACTTCTCGAACCCAACCATCCAGGTGTTCGCTCAACTCTATACACGACTCCTAAACTGCCAGCTTGAAATTAATGTAGCAGAACCATTGGAGCAATGAATGAGGAGATCTCTGGATCCATGTGAGGTACAGGGCTGGTTCTAGCTTTGTTAGAAAGAGATTGTCATGTACTGTATGATGTGTGATTTTCATTTTGGTCCCTCATTCCAGCTTGTAAGTACAAAGTGAGCTCTGTTCTGACAGACACAGATTAGAGATTATCTCAGCTGTGATCGGAGATAAATATTTTGCCTTGTGCCCCTAAACCAGTGTTAGCAGTTACAGGTAGTTACTAATGATGAGCGAATCGATTTGAAAAAAATCTAATTTCTTCTGGAATTTCCAAAAACACAGGTTTCCAACGTATGTGAAGTTTTTGGAATTTGTACGGTTTGAATTAATCAAAATGGTGTCTACCATTTATATATCAGAATACAGATGATACAAGATGAAAAATGAGGATCATATGACCCTGTCTTGGCGTGCTTGCCCATTATGTCTTTCAGTCAGCCTCAGCCAATCATGAGGGACTATAGCTTTGATGTCAGCTATCCTCTGGATAGATCATCAGCATCTGATCGGCAGGGATACAACACCCGGGACCCCCGCTGATCAGCTGTTTGAGAAGGTAGCGGCACTCCAGGGGCGCCGCGGCCTTCTCACTGTTTACTGCCAGCCCAGTGACATCACGACTAGTATCAACTAGCCTGGGCGCGGCTAAGCTCTGTTCACTTCAATGGAGCTTAGCCCCTGCCCAGGCCAATTGATACTAGTTGTGAAATCACTATGCCGGCGGTAAACAGTGAGAAGGCCGCGGCGCCCCTGGAGTGCCGCTACCTTCTCAAACAGCTGATCAGCGGGGGTCCCGGGTGTTGTATCCCTGCCGATCAGATGCTGATGATCTATCCAGAGGATAGATCATCAGTTTAAACAAAGTGCAGAACCCCTTTAAAACATAGTATACAACCAGCTTAGTATTAAATTGCTTATTTTACAGTGAGGAGAATACAATAGTGCAACATGCCGCCCCCTGGGCCGATTGTGTCCCTGGTTTATAGGAATGCTGAGTGGTGTGGTGCGGCCCCTACCTGGATACCGTCACTCCCCAGGGTTAGGCTCCGAAGCAATAAAGGGGCGTGTAATGGTGGAGGTGGAGAAAGTCGAGTCCAGACTTTTATACAAGTTCAACAGCTTTACTTGAATCAACTTTCATCCGTACAAGAAGTAGTGTTTCTCTTGGTTCCAGCTAATTTTAGGTAAACTGGCAGGCAAACTTGAATATACTGATTTCTCTCCCTGCTGTGCTAAACTCAGCTTTAGTCTCATAGCTGGACTTTAGAACAGTTCTCATACCTTTGGAGTGAGGTCCCTTTGGTTGTTGACCCCCTCGCAATGCTCTATCTGTAAATCTATGAGGAGTCAGGGTGATTCTTATATCCTTCCAACTCTAGACTAGACTGAACTCAGACTGACAGGAACTTCCTGCAGCCTCTCCCTTCTCCCTTGGTAGGAAGCAGTAATAGCCCACTTCTGCCCAAAAAGGGGGAGAATGGAATGGTAAGTTCCATTCTATCTAAAGATCTCTCTGCCTTATACGCTCCCACCTGCAGGCGAACCAGGCAGAGTACATGAACATATCAGTTACATAGCAAGATTTTGAATGCACAATGTGGGAGGACCTGGAATAAATACACAGATGATAGAAGGTAGAATTGGCCCAGGCCACAGCTTTAAACTATATCGGCGTCCCGATGATGAAGATACAGTTGTGGACAGACAGGGAACCGCTCACAGGAATAGAAATTTCTGGCTGGCTGTCCTGATTATCCCGCCCCTGGAAGCAGCCAATACATGATGCACATCAGCAAAGGGATAAGCACAGCTTAAACAACCATGTTCAGTTCCCGGACTGTGTCTTTTCTCGGGCAAATACCCTGATCATAACCCAATGGACTTCTGGGTCAGCATTGGACTAGACCAGTAGCAGGATCTGCTAAATGATCTGACAATGAGACTTTCTTCTGAAAAGAACCTGTAAGACAAGAATACAGTAGAGGAAGTTTTGCCAGTTCTATGAAAAAGCCAGAAAACAGATCGGTGTCACAACCTACAATGCTCCTAGTTCCCCATGATATATGTACCGTTTAGCCACCACTACCTTAACGGGTATTTTTAACCCATTTTTCAGTTTTTACATATCATCTACGTTGCACATTGTATTATAGTTTAAAACTGCCCCCCCCCCTATTTTGCTGGTTGCTATTGGTCTATAAGCTTGTTGTCAGCCCCCCAACCCCAAAAGCATAACTGAGCTCCTACAATAGTAGAGTAAGTTCATCCTACCATTGTGTAGATTACCTTACTGTGCAGTGTGTGATGTAAAGGCCACATTTCTTATGCAAGGAACGATGGGTAACGAAGCCTGTGTAGTGTTGTGAATGCAGCTCCGAATTATAATGCAGGTTGACACTCAGTAAGTAATTCAATCTATTTGCAAAGTTACTTAAAGGGATTGTACTGGTTCTAGATATTGATGTATGGTGATGAGCGAAGTTATGGAAAATGCGATTTGGCTGCTTCGCCGAATTTCACAAAGAAATTTCTTTGTCACAAAGCACATTTCTTTGTATGTCGGGTGCAATGGCGGGTAATAGCGACTGCGCCTCCCCCCTTTACTTTAGTGTTTGTTAATTAAAAAATAAAATGAAATCATACTCACCTCATCCATTTAATTGCGAAGAGTCCGCTGCGGGCATCTTGTTTAAAGATCCAACATGACATCATCACGTCGGCCGAAGTGGTGACATCATTAGAGTTGAGCGAACTTCTGTTTTAAGTTCGGCGTCCAAAGTTCGGGTTGGGGTTATCCAAGCATCCTGTTATGGATTCCGCTACCACGGACCATACTGTCATTTGGAACACTGGGTGAAGGACCTGGGGTGACGTCACCGTCATGTGATCAGTGCAGGGGGAGTGGCTCAGTACTGGATTGGATAAGAGGTCAAAGACTACCACCTCTTATCTAATCCAGTACTGAGCCACTCCCCCTGCACTGATCACATGACGGTGACGTCACCCCAAGTCCTCCGTGTTGTCCAAGGTTCGGGTTCATTGAAGAATCCCCTTATGGATTCCAAATGCTGTTATGGTCCGTGGTAGCGGAATCCATAACGGGATGCTTGGATAACCCCAACCCGAACTTTGGAAGCCGAACTTAAAACAGAAGTTCGTTCAACTGTAGACATCATACGTCACTAGACACAAGATAAAAAAGAGGGCTTTCATGAGTTAATCAGTTAAAAAAAAAAAATACTCATTTTATCTATTTGATCCTGAAATTCAGATTCAAGTCCACTTCGGATACTTTGATTTGCTCAACGCTATTGATGACCTATCCTCAACATTGGATAGCTGAGGGGGTCTAACACTTCGCACTTGAATTGGAGCTACACCGCAGTACCCTGACGTAACTACTATGCAGTGGATGGTGCTGTGCTTGCGGCGCCATCCTCTGTCTCTTATCTAGTGCTGGACGCAGCTGAGAACAGCTGATCGGAAGGTGTGATCGGTGTCAGACACCCACCGATCTGAAATTGATGATTTTTCCTACGATTTAGAACGTAGATTAAACGGGCGCCTCCCCCTAGGTGCGTCCCAGGTGTAGGAAATGCCGAGTGGTATGTTACGGCCTAAAAGGTCTCTTTATGTGTGTCACGGTGCTCCTACCTGGATACCGCTGGGCCCAAGGCTTTGGCTTCAAAGCAATAAATAGGGGGAATAGCTGAGGAATAAAATAATAACTTGAGTCCAGACCTTGAGATGAAGTTCAATGGCAGCTTTACTTAAATAAACGTTACTCCAAAACGGCTTGCAGGCTTTGTCTTGGTTCCAGCAGGCTTTAGCATTAAAACTGGCAGGCAAACTCCACTCTGCTTTATCTGTTTCTCTCTGACTCTGCTGTACTGACAGGCTGGCTGTATAACTCAGCTTCTTCTGTACGCTGCACTTCACTTTGTAGTCTGACTCTAGGTTATGCCAGGGAACTTTCATCCTGGCTCCTGAGGCTTCAAGCTTTGGCCTCAGTGGCTTAGGGTGCTCTGGCTGGTGTGGGCACGTCCAGCAGAGACTTGCCCCTGCACACCCTACCCCTAGTTGGGGGTAAACTGCAACTAACTAGAACTGGTCTCCACCCTTCCTGCAGAAAGTAGGACTAGCCCACTCCCCTACAGAGGGAGGTTAGAATGGAATGGAGCGCTCCATTCTACCTACATACAGCTCTGCCATATTTGCTGCCACCTGCTGGTGAACCAAGCACATTACATGAACATAACAGTTGCAAACAATATTATAGATGCACATTATGGAGAGGACCTGGAACATAATGCATAGATGACTTTATGTTAGATCATTAAGGACAGTAGCAGGGTGTAGGAGTGGCAACCCTTTACGTTTTTTAGTAGGTCTATGGAGTAAAATGCTGCCGGTAAAGCAATTTTTCCCATCTGACACTGAAATGAATTTTGATCAATGTTTTATTGTGCTGGCAGGAGTTTTACTCTTGGGCCATTACCGGAATTTTTCTTCCAGATTGCTGATGTTCAGAGGCTTTAATGCAATGCTGTGTGCCATGGCGCGATCAATAAATACAATATCTTTGGGTCCAGTTCTCCACCGGTATATATTACCACAAATAAAATATTACATTAATAGATCTGCTGTCTGACAGATCAGTGCAGTCCCTGCTTGCTGATATATTGTGTTTATGTAGTAATCTGTCGCCCTGGATCCCTGATCAGTTACACTGACATAAAGCACAACTACTCATCGAAGGTCCATATTGAATAGAAGCACTGCCTAATCTCTTTCTACTAATCTTGAAGAAACCAAGATAAAAGGGAATTTAAAAAAAAATGAAATAAAAAAGGGAGTTTACAAAAGGTTGTACGCCAGTTTTCTGGCACTCTGAAATTGCACATTTTTGCAAAAGTTGCATTTCATGCAAAAATTTAAGGTGTTTTTTGCAGTTTCTTCATTCTCTCCACTTTAGAAAAAATGTCCGTGACTTGAAAGGAGGGGGTGTGGCCTTCCTATAGACTTACTAGCATTAATGGCAGAAACTGACCAAGTGTTAGATCAAACTTATGGCAGTTCATAGGTGGTGTAGATTTGTTTTCTGGCCCATGGACTACCACAGAATGGGCCAAAGTGATTAAGAAGCCTACACTGCTTACTAAATTTGCCACATTTTACTCCGTAAACTTCTAAGGCCCCTTGCAGACTAGCGTTTGTCACGCTGCGAGTCCGCAGCGCAGCTCCCGGCCTGAACTCCCAGCGCTGCCGGGGGTCACATAGCATTATATTGCTTTATGATGCTATGTAACCCTTACAGTTCTGGAATGTATTGGATAACACTGGCAGCATTATGTCAGTGCTATCCAGTACATTCCAGACCTCTAAGGGTTACATAGCGTCATAAATCAATATAATGCTATGTGACCCCCGGCAGCGCCGGGAGTTCAGGCCGGGTGCTGCGCTGCAGACTCTCAGTGTGACAACTGCTCGTCTGCAAGGGTCCTAAGGCCTCTTTCACATGACCGTGTCCCCCCCATAGCTGTGCTGTGGACCACAAATTGCGGTCCGCAATACGCAGGCACCGACCGTGGGCCAACCGCATGCGGTTTCGAGGACCCATTCACTTGAATGGGGTCCACGATCCGTCCGTTCCGCAAAAAGATAGAACAAGTTCTATCTTTTTGCCAAATGGAAACACGGGACAGAACCCCATAGAAGCCGTTCCATGGTTCCTTTCCGCACCGTATCTCCGGATTTGCGGACCCATTCGAGTGAATGGGTCTGCATCCATGATGTGGAATGCACACGGCCAGTGCCCCTTGTATTGCGGACCCGCCATGTGCAGGCCGCAATACAGCCACGGGGGACACACGGTCGTGTGAAAGAGGCCTAAGAGTTAACTGATTATTTACACCCCACCCCCAGCCCCAAATTCTGAGCCACTAATCCTGATTAGGGTTGAGCGAACCCGAACTGCAAACTTCGGGTTCGTAATGAACTTTGTGAGTTCAGGTACCCGTACCCGAACCCGAATCTAGACTTTTTCACTAAAGTTCGGGAATCGGTTCGGTGTTCGGTTCAGTGATTTTATTATTTTCAGTTATAACATGGTTATAATGGAAAATAATAGCATTCTTAAGATAGAATGCTAAATAAAATGGCCATTGAGGGGTTAAACATAATAAAAAAACTCACCTCATCCACTTGATCGCGCAGCCAGTATCTTCTTCTTTCTTCAGGACCTGCAAAAGGACCTGTGATGACATCACCGCACTCACTACGTGGTGAGCACGGTGACGTCATCACAGGTCCTGCTGAATGAAGATAGAGGATCTTAAACAAAGATATTAAACAAAGCACATACACCTGCGTCTTACCATCTTAGGCATCATTCACATTTGACTTCTGTGGAAAATCAGTCCATGTTTCAGCTGTGAAGATGTCCATGAAGGATCCGTATTTGGTCCATGTGTCCGTTTGCCCTCCCATGCAGGGGTGCACCTAGCCTTTCTGCTTCCTGAGGCAAAAACTGAAACGGCGCTCCCCCTTCCCAATGCAAATTTCTTAACCTAACCCCTTCCCTTCAGCCCTTGGCCCTTCTGCTGCCCCCCTCTCTTGCCCCTACCTGGTGTTGCCTGAGGTGATGGCCTCATTGGTGGTGCACCCTGATCCCATGTCATCCATATTCCACAGACACTGCTCAGCTGAAAATTCATTTCCAGAGCATCTTCTACCAATGGTCTGTGAAAAACCTCTGACAAATCTTGGATGCCATCTGTGTAGGGTCAGGGGTTTTTCATTTACCCATAGACTTCAAAGGGCGTTTGGTCCACGTCATGGACCAAAATAGTGTATGCTCCCTTGATGGTCATTGAAAAACCTCTGTTACGAGAACAAACACATGTGTGTGGATCTATTGACTAGAATGCACGTTTTGTGGACGTAGCGGAGCGGGCATATGAATGTGGAAAGCACGTGGATGATCTGTGTGCTTTTCTCATGCTTCCTGCAAAAAGACAGAACATGTTTTATACTTCTCCACAAAATGCGGACCATTCAAAGTCAATGGGTCTGCAAAAAATGCGGAAGCAACACAACTGATTTCCGTATTTTGCCCATCCACAATTTGCAGGCAGCAAAACGGAGACCTTAGGGTAAATTGTTAGGTTATTTTGCCACATTTAGTGCAAAAGTCCTAGATCACGAATTTGCGATAATCACAGCAAAAAATGTCAAGGAACTGTTTCCTGTATATACTATCTAATAGACAGCGGTTAGAAGAAAGCCGCCACATTCATGGGCTGTAAGAGGAAGATTTACTGCAGGAAGATGTGACATTTTTGCTGATATATGTGATCTGTTCAGTAAATACCAATGAATGCTGAGCTAATGTAATAATAAAAATGTCTTGTAGAGCATAAATCATGTGTGCTGCAGATTTACATCTCCGGCCTGTAGCAGGTTGGTTAGAAATAGCCTGACAATAAGGTATACATTTCATTAGACATTTTAAATACTGTTGAAAGTTTCTTATTTCCAAATCATGTTATGATGAAGAGCTACAATTAGCCTGAAGCCGTCAATTTAGTGGTTTTTAGACTTGTCTGTTTTTGTCCAATTGGAAATGAAGAAATACCGTAAAAGTCTTTTATACTAAGAGGTGGATATATGGTTCTCTAAGGCCCCTTTTACACGGGCGAGTATTCCGCGTGGGTGCAATGCGTGACGTGAACGCATTGCACCCGCATTGAATCCGGACCCATTCACTTCAATGGGGCTGTGCAGATGAGCGGTCATTTTCACGCATCACTTGTGCGTTGCGTGAAAATCGCAGCATGTTCTGTATTCTGCGGTTTTAACGCAACGAAGGCCCCATAGAAATTAATGGGGCTGCGTGAAAATCGCATAGCATCCGCAAGCAAGTGCAGATGCAATGCGATTTTCGCGCAAGGTTGCTAGGAGATGATGTTAGTAAATTGATTCAAGTCTATTTACTGTATTATTTTCCCTTATAACATGGTTATAAAGGAAAAAATTAGCATTCTTAATACAGAATGCTTACTAAAAAGTGACTTGAGGGGTTAAAAAATTAAAAAAATTAACTCACCTCATCCACTTGATCTCGCAGCCGCCATCGTCTTCTTTCTTCTTCTTTCAGGACCTGCAAAAGGACCTTTGATGATGTCATCGCTCTCACCACGTGGTGAGCTCGGTGACGTCAGCGCAGGTCCTGCTGAATGAAAAAAGAAGAATCCTTCTATCTTCATTCAGCAGGACCTGCGCTGACGTCACAACACACACCACGCGGTGAGCGCGATTACGTCATCAAAGGTCCTTTTTCAGGTCCTGAAAGAAGAAGAAAGAAGACGGTGCAAGCTGCGTGATCATGTGGATGAGGTGAGTTAATTTTTTTTATTTTTTAACCCCTCAAGTCACATTTTAGTAAGCATTCTGTATTAATAATGCTATTATTTTCCTTTATAACCGTGTTATAAGGGAAAAAGTTTAAAATCTACACAACACTGAACCCAAACCTGAACTTCAGTGAAGAAGTTTGCGTCTGGGTACCACAATTCAGTTTTTTTTATCACACGCGTGCAAAATGAGTTGCAGTTGCGTGTAAAAAAACTGAATAACGCAACGCAATCGCAGTTACAACTGACTGAAATTGCGTGTGCACTCACTCGGGTTTCCTGCAATGCACCCGGAACGCACCCGGAGCAAATCTGGGACGCCCGTGTGAAAGAGGCCTAACATATTTTGTGCCTGGAAGCCAGCTGTGTCTATGCCCTGAAGAATCCAATATGGGGGACGAGCTGATCTAACTTGTATTATTTGAGTTGTTTTTGTCTGTGTTTATGGCGGCTGCAATGAATGGGAGTCAACTGACAGAGAAATGTTATCGAATATTACAGCCCGCAGGAAGTGATGAAATACGTCCTCTCCCCAAAGACCATGAAGTGATGGGGGATTTGCATACAGTTCCTTATATGTGTACAGTGTGAGTATCCTGCATTATATATAATAAAAATTTAGAATTTTAGGAGCAGAACAGTAACAATGCAGTTACATGACAAGAATCTGCATAACTAATCATATGCTAAATAGCTGTAAGTCCAATTTATGTATGAGATAGCCAAGACGATTATCTATAAAATGATGGTAGTCTCATGTTCAAAGCTGTAGTGGATGGTGAGATATGGAGCCTGAAAGTCAAAAGCTCAAAACATTGTTACCCTTTTGCTCGTCAGTGTACTTACTTTATTTTACTCACTTATATAGCGCTGACATATACCACAGCTCTTTTCACACAGACAGACATTTTCATTGCTTGCTGTCTCCAGTAGAGCTCACAATCTAAATTCCCTATTAGTATGAGAGAGATACTAGCATGCTACTCTGGGTTTCTTGGCAACATATATGTGTTGCCTTGGGGGTACTTTTTCTAATTACAGAGAGCGCCTAATTGGCGTAGTACACGTGTGGAGTATTGCAGGCAAGGCAGTGACCCTCTGGCTTTATAGGAAAGATATTCGTAAGCCTAACTTAATGGCAGCAGATGTAAGATATGCTAATTATCATATATTTTTCCCAGAAACCCACAGAAACGTTATCTGGCTTATGGTACTCCTCATACATACTCGGTGCCTTCCATAAGAAGAAAAAGTACCCCAACCTAGGCCTCTCAGGCAGCCAAGGAAATAGCTTTGCTTAGCTCTGTTAAAGGGTAAAAGGGTAGTTACCCAGAAAGAGCTGGATTTCCTGGTCCTTTAATTTTGGAAAGGAGGCTAGTTTGCATGTTTTTTTGTGGTGTAGGCTAGAGATGTTGGGGGAGATTTATCAAACTGGTGCACAGCAGAACTGGCTTAGTTGCCCATAGCAACCAATCAGATTCCGCCTTGAATTGTTTACAGCTCCTTTGGAAAATGGGAACTAAGCCAGTTCTACTTTACTCCAGTTTGATAGATGGCCCCCGTTGTTCTTTTTTTTATTTTGTTATTTTTTATTTATTTTTTGTCTTTATTTTATTTTAAACATTGTGCCCAGATCAGTGGCGTAGCGTGGGTTGCCAGCACCTGGGGCAAGCCAATTATTGCACCCCCTCCCCCAACCTGTCAACACGCCCCTTTTTTATAGTTAATGTAGTAGATGTCAACCGCAGTCCTATGTAACACCATATATAACACAGGGCCCCTGATATGGTCATACAAGACCTTTGAGGGGCATTTTAACATTATGTTTTTTTTTTATATATTGCTGATTTCTCCTGTAACTGGAGCTGACATAGGTCCAGAAACATCCTTGGAGAGTTAAATATGAACTTGGCAAATGTTTAAAGTCATCGGGCAGTCTTGAACTGGTTAAAAAAATACCAGGAGGTGAAGCCTGACTGTGCTAGATGGCAAATGTGTGAGAGCCGAGTTCCTACTGCCGGACACCAGAAAACTGCGATTTCCACAGCTTGCATGCATGATGGTCAAGTCTGAAAGTACCCAGCCTGAAAAGGAGAAATAGTTCCCCTGCCCACATGACTAAAATGGTACCTGAATCCAGGATGGAGGATCATCAGGGGATCAAGTAGAAGCACGTTAACAGTCTCACCAGGAGATCCTCTCCTTCTCTGAAGTGATAAGCTGTTGGCACAGCATGCCCATATTAACCAGGAATATTTCTTCTTGGAAGACCAAGAGAACAGTAGTCGAATAGAGAATGTGTGCATTAGAGATCTAGCTGGACACCCACCTCGAGACATAATATGCTATCTAAACACCACTGCTGACTAAGTCTACTGACAAAGGTAACTATATGTTCGATGGAGTGCAATTACAATTTTACCAGGACTTGGCACCCTCCGCTTTGAAGAAGCACAGGTGCAGAGGATGGGAGTGGCAGTGGCCCTGATGAATTGTTGTGTGATGGTGTACTCCCTAAGGCCATTGCTCCCTGGGGATCGGTGCAGTGGAAATGTAGTGTTGAAGAATGAGTCTAGAATTAAACATACAAAAGTCTCTTTTACTAAGTGCAACATAGAACATTCTATAGCCGCTGATTTTGAGTGCAATCTTCTGGCACCAGTAAGGGTGATGGAGACAAGTTGGTTGGCTGCAATTTACCATTAGTATTGTTCTAGCCTAGTAGTAGTCTGGGTGATGGGTGTCTTAGGGGTAGTCCCTCACCTTACAGCAGTGTCTTAAAATGCTGGTTGTAGCTGTTCACTCTGCTGTCTTCTCAAGGATTTACTTGAGGCTGTAGATCTTCAATGTCTCTGGAGAATCCACTTTAGGAGCAGGATATCTGCAGTGTGCTTCTGCAGCGGGCCACCCCCTGGGTCCCTATTAGATGGAAGAGAGTACCCAGGTGTTGGAATGGCCGAGTGGTATAGGGTGACCTAAAATGTCCCTTTATATGTGTATGAGTGTCACGGTGCTCCTACCTGGAATACGGCTGGAACCCCAAGCGTTGGATCTGAAGCAGACAAATAGGGGTGAATAGTTGAGGGATAAAAGAAATAATTGAGTCCAGACCTTGTGATGGAGTTAAATAGCAGCTTTACTGTGATAAACTTTCATCAGGCACAATCTTCAAACTTTGTCTTGGTCCCAGCAGGCTTTAGCATTAAAACTGGAGGGCAAACTCAACTCTCCTACATCTGTTGCCCTCTGACTCTGCTGTACCGACAGGCTGGCTGTATAACTCAACTTTCCTCTTTAGGTTGCAACTTCTCTCTTTTTGTTTAGTCTGTCTCTATATTAGGCCAGGGAACTTTTCCTCCTGGCTCCTGAGGCTCCAAACTGTGGCCTCCATATCCAGCAGAGCTGAAGGTGCTCTAGCGGCTTGGCTTTGCTTGGCCTGGGAACATCCAGCAGAGACGTGCCCAGCTCTTGCTTCCTTCCCCTAGCAGGGGGTAAGCTAGACTGCAACTCAACTTGGACCCCTCCCTTTCTGCAGGAAGTAGGACTCGCCCACCACTCCACAGAGGGAGGTTAGAATAGGCTGGAAGGTCCCATTCTACCCAAGTACAGCTCTGCCGTGTTTGCTGCCACCTGCAGGTGAACCAGGCACATTACATGAACATAACAGTTACACTAGAAATAGGAATGCACAGTGTAGTGGACCTGAAATAAATACACAAGATATATATATTAGCCCATCAACGACAGTAGCGGGGTGTAGAAGCGGTAATGCCACTTTTGGGTGTTACACTTTCTCTACTCTCTTTGTCTGGACAGGAACTCCTCCTCCTGACAGGAGGCAAGACCAGCACATTCTTACATTCTTTCAAGAGAGGAGAACATGCTTAGCTATGTTCCTAGCCAGCCTTTTGCCAGCCATTTCTTTCTGGAACACATTGCCGGAAACATGCTAAATATACAATATACAATACATATACAATACATATACAATGTATATACAAACTATATACAATGGTAGTATCCCCAGGTCTGGGGTACTACACAGAAGGATAAATGCCATGATGAGCTCTCATTGGCCTGGAATCAGCCACAGATGGGTCCTATTGACATACAGGTATGGCTCCTCATACCTGAAGAAAATTATCTTCCTAACCTACAGTACCTCCGAAAGAGACCTGGCCTTTCATTCAGAAACTGAAATCCTCTAAGATTGAGAAGATATTGACTAAGTCTTTTCATAGTAGAGATATTACCATTACTAGTATTTCCACAAATGACTTGTTAAAAAATTATAAAGTCCCTTCTCTTCTTGATTTATTACAAAAAAGTTTTGGGCTTAAGAATTTGGATTGACATGCAATATAAAGATTTCACAACTATTTGGCATTCCTTACTTTCCGCTTTTAAGAAACAGGATCCATCTTGGTTCCAAATGATCCTCGGCTTGCTTAACCCACCTAGACATTTTCTCTCATCTATAACAAATTTATTGTAGCTAAATCTCCTCCTAAACCTTCATATATCTTGGCCTGGGAACAAACCTTAAACCTGTGTTTAATTCATTTTTTTTATGATTCAATAAGAGTTTATTAAACTTTTAAGCATGAACAATGACAGTAACAGACATAATAAATCACATGCGTAAAGACACAAATCAAAATAATTCATTTTTTTTAAAATAAAACAAATACTCACTAGATCACATCGACTTTCCAGATGCGTTCATACCCAAGAGACTTTGTACAAGCTCATCACTAGATGGTATTGTTCTCCTGATGTAGTAGCTAAGATGTTCACCTCAGCATCTGATCTCTTCTGGAGCTGTGGTGGAAGTGCAAGTTGCCTACTGCCCACATGGTGAGAATGCCCCCTTATTTTGAAACTTTAGAAGTCGGCGGAGTGTAACATGAATGTGATTCATCAGTCTCACCCCCCAATTAGCTCTTCTAAAACTTCATTATATAAAATATCCTCTAAAAATGCCTTACCAGCTCTTTAAATTATGGTGGCTATTGGCTGACAGCCTCTTCCCCAACAACCCAGCCCAGATGTGGATTGATAAGGTAAGTCAAATTTTTCATGTTGAGGAACTTTCAAGCTGGGAGACTTGGTTCCACACCAAGTACTTTCATCTCTGACCCCTTAATCATCTAGACGGTGGCTAGGGATGAGCGAACCCGAACTGTATAGTCCGGGTTTGTACCGAATTTTGGGGTGTTCGGGACATGGACCCGAACATTTTCTACTAATAGCATGGCTGTGATTGGCCAAGTGCAGCATGTGACCCACCCTTTATTTAAGCAGGAGTCACGTAGCGCCGCACGTCACTCTACTATGATTAGTGTAGGGTTAGGACGCAGCTGCTGTGAGGGCGAGATTAGGCAGGGAAAACTCAGTAAAAACACCTAATGAAGTGATCTATCTACAGCTGTGAATCATTCAACTTCTGCTAGTTTATTGCTCACTGGTTTTTAGGCTGCACAGAGCGTTTTTCTGTCACTTTTTTCTGGAGTGATCGGCGGTCATTTTGTGTCTTGTGGTGCACCAGCACAATCTGCCACCAAGTCCATCAATACTAGTTTTTTTTTTTGCTATATCCTACATCAGGGGCTTGGCTGTGCTTATTGTCACCCCTAGAAACTCAGGATAGAAATTTCTATATTTTATTGAGGGGTTAAATTCAAATGACAAAGTAGCAATCCCCTAAATCTGGTGTCCCAGCAGTGGCTGGCCAAGTTTAACATTGTCCGGCAAAGGATATATATTTTTCTGGGGTGAAATTCAATTGCCAAAATAGAAATCCCCTAAATCTGGTGTTCCAGCTGTGGCTGGCCAAGTTTAATAGTGTCCGGCAAAGGATATATATTTGTTCTGGGGTGAAATTCAATTGCCAAAAAAGCAATACCATAAATCAGTGGTTCCAGGTGTGGCTGGCCAAGTTTAATACTGTCCGGCAAAGGATAGATTTCAAATTGTTGGGTGAAATATTACCATTTTTGCAGGTACAAACCCCTGCACTGCATAACTGACAGGGAACTTACAATTGGCGGTTACATTCTTGCATGAAATAAAGCCTTTTTCGGCTGTGAAGCCAAAGGTAGTCGCCAATAACATTTTTTTTTTTTTTTTTAATAAATTAGTGTAGACCCCAAAACATTGGGAAAATATAAAAAATAAAACAAAGTGTAAGTGCACGGTAGTATAACAGTGGTTAAGGTACAAACAAGTCCTGTGGGATCCATGCCTGGTTCTTTTTAATAAACGAAAGCTTGCCCACATTGTCTGCGGACAGGCGGCTGCGCTTGTCTGTGATAATGCCACCAGCCATGCTAAACACACGTTCAGACAATACAGTGGCTGCAGGGTAGGCCAGCACCTCCAAGGCGTAAAGGGCAACCTCAGGACATGTGCCCAATTTGATGACCCAGGAGTTGAATGGGGCAGACCCAGTGGCGTAGCTAAAAATGATTGGGCTCCACAGCAAATTTTTGAATTGGGCCCCCCTCCCCCAGTAAGTTTTGTGCAAACCCCTTCCTTTCATGCCGTTATGCCTGTGGCTACTAAAGATCGCTCTCTCAGACCAGGCGCAGCAGCTGTTCCATTCGCTTTCTACACTGTCTATACTGCCACTGTATATAATTTCATTGTATAATACTGTCAGTCCTCCTCCTCCTCCTGGATGGGCCCTTTCTAGGTCACGGCCCCAAAGCAGTTGCTTCCCCTGCTTCCCCTGTAGCTATTCCTCTAGGCAGACCCATCAGTCAGTACGTGTACTGTTCCACCATGTTGCTGAAATGCTGCCTCCTGCTAAGATGTTCCAGATCTGCTGGTGGTGCAGGTTGTTGTGGCCTGATGACAAAGCTTCTGCACATTTTTCCCATGATAACCCTGCCTTCTGAGGTGTTTCTGGTGACCCAGCTGCATTGGCAAATTCTTCATTCCTCTGCCTTCACCTTGTGCTTCAACTCAGTCCCCGGTGTCAGGTGTGAATGCCATCAGCAGAGTGTCTACTAGTGGGCTCATCTTCCTATTACACTCTAGTGAGGGAATTAAGGACGGCACGTTGTCCTTGTAATGGGGATGCAGCAGGGTGGCCACCTAGTAATCAGCAAAAGTTAGAATGTGGCAGTAACTGGGCGGTCATTGCGCAGGCACTGCAGCATGTAGTCACTCATGTCTGCCAGGCTGCCCAGAGGCAAGGACAAGCTATCCTCTTTGAGGGAGGTATATCGTCTGTGTCCTCTGTATCCCCCAGCGTTCCTCCTACTCCTCTTCCTCATCCTCCAGAACTGTGTTCCAGGCCAGGGCCTATGTTGGTGCAGGAACCCACCCTCCGAGCCACTTGTATTTGGTTGGCCATAAGTTAAGGATAAGGCGTTTATATAGTTTTGTTTCTTTATATGGTTAGTTTAGCTGCCTTATAGTTATTTTAATATTTTTTTAAGTAAATTTGTAAATAGTTTGTTAATGGTTTGAGTGAAGGGGGGGGGGGGTGTTGAGTGTGTAGGGTGTGAGGCTGTTTGGGTTTATTTTCCATCTGCTTTCTACACTGTCTATACTGCCACTGTATCTAATTTCATTGTATAATACTGTTAAGGGGGCCCTGACAAAGTCTTTTAGTCCTCCTCCTCCTCCTGAATGGGTCCCTTTTAGTACATTTGCAATCCCTATATTTTTTGCTTTTTTCAAATATCTCTTTTCAGACAAAGTGACCTCCTCTAATTTCCAGGTACATTCATGTGATGACTAATATAATGTATGTCTCATGACTAACTGTTTGCTGTCATATTTAATAACAATATAACGCCATGTTTGTACCTTTATATATATATTGAGATATTAATACGTACATAGTGTATCAGGACACTATAGTGCTTGTGTACTCTGATCCATTCCAATCATACTACTATTTCCACTACAAATTCCCAATCCTACTACGTTATTTCTAACTTTGAAAGCTATAATTCGATCTGGTGTCTAGATATGGCTTGACTTTCAAACCACACATCCAGACGTCACCCATGCGCTTGTACTTTACATTTATATCGCTATTTTACATTAAGGGCAATTTTTGCCCTACTATATCTCGATTAATCTTCTGCGCATGCGCGTGACGTGATTGATGACGCCGGACGTCATGTGATTCTCACGTGACTCTCCAAGACTGCCCTCTTGAATGATGTCATCGCTTGCCCAATCAGAAGTGCGCATATCCTATTTAAATTGGCGTGCACGCCACATATCGCTTGCAAACGCCATACATGCCATATATACCTTTCAGGTAAGCGATTTCATCCTTCCACATGTCTCATAACTGATCAGCAGCTTTCTATGATACTCCGATTTTTTCTGGTTAAATTTAGACTCTAATGTTGTGGTTGCTTTGATAAACCATACCTTCATACCTCTTTGTTGAATACTATTCATTTTCTTGGAGACTCTACAATGTCAGTTGTGCATATCCATGTATAGTGTGCTATAATGTGATGTTTATACACTAGGCTTTTTGCCTATTCATTTCTTTTTGGACATTTTTTATTTCTTAAAAACATTGTGTATATGATTATGCTATATCTATTTATATATTGGCTTCAGTCATTCAGTTTGTATATTTATGTGATTTTCAGGCTGTGACCAAGGTCCAAGGGGACCGAAACGTTGGCCGACTGTACATCAATGGCATAATTGATTAATAAATAACCTTGCATCAACAATCACAGAGTAAATATTCACTGAATATATTTTACCCTTCTAGTTCAGGGACCCAAAACAGTGTGCTTCCCACACCCTCGGGGGCGGAAGGACATTCGCAAAAATGCTATCTGCCTTTGGGCCAGCCGCTACATTTACCCACTGTGTTGTTGGTCATGTGGACGTTGCCACAGATAGCGTTGCACAGTGCACACTTAATTTTGTCCGCCACTTGCTTGTGCAGGGAAGGGATGGCTCGCCTGCTAATGTAGCTGTGGCTGGGATACACATACTGTGGGATAGCCACCGCCATAAGGTTTTTAAAACAGTCCACCAGACAGAATGACAGCATTTCAAAGGACCAGGAAGTTTGAAATAAGGCATTCAGAGCCATGGGTAGGCAGGTACTTCCTCTTTCTATTTCTTTTTCTCTCCAGTGTTTGGGAGATGGACAGCTGATAGCTATGTAGCATCCCCACTGATGGGACAGCAGGAGATGCCAGTGAAGGAGAGGCAGACACGTGGGTCCTCTGGGGCACACTCTTGTTTTAGGGACACAGGCTAGATGTTGGGTGAGGTGCTTTTGGTGTTGTGGTTTAACGTGCCTATAGCTAGGTCCATTAAGGTTTGTGACGCCAGTGCCGGTAACGGTGGCACACCGATTGACAGTGGGAATAATGGAGGTGCAGACACTTGAGGTGAAACAGAACTCTTCTTTACTGAACAATTGAAACAGCATACACGCTCCTTGTAGTTCCACAGAAGACAATTGGTACACAGCAGGCTTTACAGTACATAGGCAGGTATCTCTTGGCAAGGTATACAGAGGGTTAATCAGAACTCACAGTACAGGCTGAACTCCACAGATTCCTGACTGGTAAAACATCCAAGGCCCGTATGCCCTATTGCTGGCTTTATCCTTGGGGAATATTTTAGTATCTCCTCTGGTTTTCTATTGTACCTCTTGCATTGACTTTTCCTTCCTCTGCCTCTCAGCTTTGCTTCTAGCTGGTTTCTGTTGATGGCACTGCTGGTTCTCCCTCTGCTACAGAGCAGGGTCCTCCTCAGACTCCCAGGTCTGGACTGACTTTCACAGGCTCGTGGCCTGGACTCAACTTCACAGGTTCATGGCCTGGACTCAACTAACTTTTCCCTGACTGGGCCTGAATATATAAACTAGGGCTCCCTAGCTCCCTCTACTGACCTAGAGCAAGAATGACATCCCTAGCAGGCCTGTACATAGCAATATATTCACAGTAACAGGGTTTCACAGTGTACAATAAAAGGACATACCAATCTCCCCACAGGTGAGGGGAACAACGTGACCCAAGTGACCCTTCTGTAGTGCCCACCATAACGGAGTGGGACACTACATACCCCGCTGCTTTAACCTGAGTGCGCCCTCGCACTCAACGGGGCCCACCCAGCTGGATACCACCACCTGTAAGGGAAAGACATAATGCAGGTACATTTCACAATAAAGACAATCTGCATAAATTACACAGGGGGTTCCGCTGGCAAAGGTAAAGTGCGGTGACATGGGGCGTCGTTCTCTTCTAGTGATGGTGAATGGAACAGGGGCGCTGACCTGGCACAGCGTATATGGGATAACCAGGATAGTCCATAAATATAATAAGGCACATTAGTCCACAATAAAACAATATCTCAGAGGCTCGCACATGGGGAGTCCATTCTCTGGGTACATTCCTTAAATAAATAGTGCATAAAATGTGGTTATAGCACAGGACTTCACAATCCCAGGGAATAATGACTCCTGGTAAGTCCTGTCACAAGTGCCGAAGCACAACCCCTGCTCAACCTGAAAAGGGGGTTAAAAAGGGAATAAGGTGCAATACTAAAGGCACGACTGGGATTATTCAAGTGTTTGAAAACAGGCAGGATGTCCTGGAACAGAATGGGTGGGATCAGTGGTACTCCAAGTGGCTTCATAATATCTCAACTGCCACTGGGCTGTGGACAACTGGCAGCAGCTCTACCAGCCAGGCAACACATGGGGACAACTCCTGCAAACAGTAGAGACACCCCTGTGAGGTGCAGCATGGCCTAGCAGGCCTGCTCACAGGTAGGTGTCGTACTCCTCTGGTTCATCCTCAGAGGACACAGGAGGCTCCTGTAGTAGCTGGTCGGCCATGGCAGGCCATAGCATGGTATCATCAGGGTGGACGATACGCGTAGCTCCTTCTCTCTGGGTATCCAGCTCACCTTCCTTCACTGGAAACCGGACCCGCTGGACACTCCTGACATAACACAGCTTCTCCGGTCTGTAGACTTTAGGTGTCTCCACAACGGGTGCTTCCGCGCTGGCAGGCGGTAACATAGTAACATAGTATATAAGACCGAAAAAAGACATCCGTCCATCGAGTTCGGCCTGTTTCCTACAAGTTGATCCAGAGGAAGGCAAAAAAACCCTGTGAAGCAGAAGCCAATTTTCCCCACTTAAGGGGAAAAAAATTCCTTCCCGACTCCAATCAGGCAATCAGAATAACTCCCTGGATCAACGACCCCTCTCTAGTAGCTGTAGCCTGTAATATTATTACACTCCAGAAATAAATCCAGTCCCCTCTTGAATTCCTTTATTGTACTCACCAGTGCCGCTGGTAGTGCCGCTAGGTAGGCCTCCCACCTCTCCTGCTCCTCCTTTGCAGCCATCTCCCTCTCCCGACGTTGCAGCTCTGGGGAAGAATAGGGGCTGGCAGGCCTCTCAAGGACGGTTGGCTGCCAAAAGATGTTAGGCCCGATAAAGGTGACACGCTCCTGGAAGGTGGAGCGGGCAAGCCCAGGCGCGGGTTCAGATGCTGCTGCTGGGCTGAAGTTGTCCTCACCGCTCTCCCAGTCCTCCGGCTTAGCTCGCGGGCGTGACACAGCGGTGGCATAAGGGCCTCGCAGGCCCTCAGCGGGGGTGAAATCTACCCGCTCACCTGCGACTAGGTTGTGCAGTCTCTCCGGCAAGTAACTCCGCTTCACGGACCGGCGGTTAACATAATAATCCCGGTTGGTGCAGGTCTCCTGGATAAAGCCAAACCCCCGGGCCTTATCAAATTCAAGAACGATTCCCGTGCGGCACTCCAACCGGGGTTTGCCCTCAAACGGGTCCTCGTAGATGCTCTTTGTGATCTCCTCGAAACACTTCTTTTGAGCGGTGTTCTTCCGGGCTGTCGCAGCGCGAATCTCCGCCATCAGAGCCGGCCATAGAGGGTTCCGTGGGGGAAAGACATCCTGTGGCCGGTGAATACTGCAAGGTCCGGCCCATGGCCATGGGCAATACTGGGCCTCATCTCTTGAGGTATAAGCAGGAGGTGCACGACACTCACGGGTTGCTCTTGGGGTCGCCTCCATCGCTGCTCCTGAAGATCCAGATCCCTCTGGCTCAGGCAGGAAGTCCTGGAGCAGGGTGAGCCACTGTTGCTGCAGGCTCCACCCCGCCATTTCTTGCACGCCCCCTAGGTATTCCAAAACAGGGTAGGCGGTATCCATATTGTAGTCCATTTGAATAGGGCGGTGACGCAAAAGAATTCTCTCCTCCCTCTCTCAGGGAATGGGCGCCAAATTTTCCCACCAGTAAAGTATAGTGATGGCGCAGCATACAATTCCACAACTCAGACGGCCATCTTGGGACTAAATTTCAGCAATTCACTGACAGCAAGCGGTGGTATTGACACTTGAAATAGTCCATAAATCCACACTTTTGCACCGTGATTTTTCTTCCAGACCAGCGCAATGCACAGGAGAGCTGCTGGGATGATTTTTGCACACTTCTTTTGGCCACAGAAAGTTCAATAAAGAAAACAGGGCAGATGTCACTTGGCGAAATGGTTAAAACACACAGTTCAGATTCCGTATTGGCGCAGGAATGTCCGTATCCTGTTCGTGACGCCAAAATGTAGCATCTCCACTGAGGGGACAGCAGGAGATGCCAGTGATGGAGAGGCAGACACGTGGGTCCTCTGGCCACTCTTGTTGTAGGGACACAGGCTAGATGTTGCCCTTGGTGTTGTGGTTTAACGTGCCTATAGCTAGGTCCCTTAAGGTTTGTGACGCCAGTGCCAGTAACGGTGGCACACCGATTGACAGTGGGAATAATGGAGGTGCAGACACTTGAGATGAAACAGAACTCTTCTTTACTAAACAATTGAAACAGCATACACGCTCCTTGTAGTTCCACAGAAGACAATTGGTACACAGCAGGCTTTACAGTACATAGGCAGGTATCTCTTGGCAAGGTATACAGAGGGTTAATCAGAACTCACAGTACAGGCTGAACTCCACAGATTCCTGACTGGTAAAACATCCAAGGCCCGTATGCCCTATTGCTGGCTTTATCCTTGGGGAATATTTTAGTATCTCCTCTGGTTTTCTATTGTACCTCTTGCATTGACTTTTCCTTCCTCTGCCTCTCGGCTTTGCTTCTAGCTGGTTTCTGTCGATGACACTGCTGGTTCTCCCTCTGCTACAGAGCAGGGTCCTCCTCAGACTCCCAGGTCTGGACTGACTTTCATAGGCTTGTGGCATGGACTCAACTTCACAGGTTCATGGGCTGGACTAGACTTCACAGGTTCATGGCCTGGACTAGACTTCACAGGTTTATGGCCTGGACTAGACTTCACAGGCTCATGGCCTGGACTCAACTAACTTTTCCCTGACTGGGCCTGAATATATAAACTAGGGCTCCCTAGCTCCCTCTACTGACCTAGAGCAGGAATGACATCCCTAGCAGGCCTGTACATAGCAATACATTCACAGTAACAGGGTTTCACAGTGTACAATAAAAGGACATACCAATCTCCCCACAGGTGAGGGGAACAACGTGACCCAAGTGACCCTTCTGTAGTGCCCACCATCACAGAGTGGGACACTACAGCTGAACACTTCCATGGGATTTGGTGGAGATGCTTGGTGACGATGACAGATGTGGTGGCGTTGCTGCCACATCCTCTGTTTGCTGGGTGACAGGTGCCACTGTCACTCACTTGGGCTCAAGTTTAAAATGTTTATTTATTATTTTTCTGTATTTTATTTTAAGTCATTTCCCTATTCACATATGTTTGCAGGGCATTTACCTACATTTTGCTGCCTTTTTTCAGCCCTCTAGCCCTTTCCAGGGAAATTTTACAGCCATTTAAGTGCCGAAAAGTTAGGGTCCCCATTGACTTCAATGGGGTTCGGGTTCGGGGTGAAGTTCGGGTCGAGTTCCGATCCCGAACCCGAACATTTTCGGGAAGTTCGGCCGAACTTCTCGAACCCGAACATCCAGGTGTTCGCTCAACTCTAATGGTGGCCAATCCAACCTGTTTAGTTTTTCCTGGGTGTGTGCCTTATAACTGCTCTATGTGTCTACTTTATGTTCTACTCTGGCTATAAGTTGACTTCTCTACCATTTTTGATTGCTTGCTTGGTTCCTTTCCATGTAAGATCTATATTATTTGCATTGATTGCATACCTTGTTGACATCTAATACAGGGCTCGATAAATCCCAGGTGCCAGGTCACCATGGCGATTAGGAATTTGCTCCTGGCGCTTGGGTATTTGTCAGCCCGTTTTCAAAAGTGCCTGGGCGATGGGTGCAGAGCGCCAGAGAGGGACCTGTTCTGTCAGGAGGCTTCCATTGTGGAAGCGCCCATCTCCATATTCATCTGTATCGCCGTCTTCAGGACAGCGATACAGATGAATGGTGCGGAGGAGCAGGGGAGAGGCATCTAGGCCTGTAGCCTATCAGAGGCCGGTGCAGGTGGCACGATGGCGTCATCGAGCCGCCTGAACCGTAAAGTGCGGGACACAGGTCGGAAGAGGCCTGCATCGCATCACTGACAGCAGCATAAGGTAAGTATATAAGTTTATTGTTTTTATTATTTATAGTATACTGTGGCAAGAAGGGAGGTGGGGGCCCTATATACTGGCACAATATGGGGGGGCGGGCACTATGGAGAAGAGGGGAAGCACTATGGGGCCCTATATACTGGCACAATATGGGGGGCACTATGGAGAAGAGGGGAAGCACTATGGTGGCCCTATATACTGGCACAACATGGGGGGGCACTATGGAGAAGAGCGGAAGCACTATGGGGGCCCTATATACTTGCGCATTATGGGGGGCACTATGGAGAAGAGGGGAAGGAGCACTATGGGGGCATCTACTGGGGGCCCTATGTACTGGCATGCATTATTGGGGGGCTCTATGGAGAAGTGGGGGGGCACTATGGGGGCATCTACTGGGGGCTTTATGACGCGGCTCCGCCTGGCTCCTAACTTTTTTAGCTGGCTCCTAGATTCCAAGAAAATTTGTCAAGCCCTGATCTAATACATTGTTTCTCCTCATTTCCCCCGTTCCTCTAATTTGCAGATTGTATTTTTTATATGTAATACTGCTGTACATTTTTTGGATTTGATTAAAAAAACAACCATTTAAAAAGTAATATCCTGATTATTATTATACATTTCCTTAAAATTCTGTGCATACATCCAAATGAAGACTCTGAATGCAGAAGCTCTCCCTTCTTCTCTCCCAGCAGGAAGTTCCAGGACAACCTCAAAAATCAACTAGCAAATGGATCACAGTCCACACATACTGTTTCCACAGTACACACATACTGTTTCCACAGTACACACATACTGTTTCCACAGTACACACATACTGTTTCCTCTCTGTCTTTATGAGCAATCTTTTTTTCACAGGATAAGGCAAATGTCTTTTTCATTGGTATTTATCTTTTCACTTTTCTTTTAATCTTTTTCAAGCCATAAAGAAAGGTTTTAGTATAGAGAAAATTGTGGCTCACTGGAAAAATGCTAACAAGGCCGTATTTCAGACAACTTTCTTATTTCTGCATTCTTGAAAACTTTGCCTGGCATATTAGAGATAAATTATGATTACAATTACAAACTTCAAGAGAGAGAAATGAACTTGCAACGTTTGCCAAGGGCACTAGACTGAAGCTCATGTCAGTTTGAGTAATGCTCTGAACACCTATTGAGCAGAGGTGAGGTTCAGAACCATCCAAAACGTCCTCTGTGGAGGTTATACACTGAGGGACATGCTGGGTTAAGGCGATACTAACTAGATGACTAGTGTGGAGAACAAGGGGTCATTTTTGGTAAGGTATACACTTCTCAAAGCTCAAGAATCTACATAAAGGCCAAGAACTGCATGGGATTTGTGTTTAATTATTTTAATCTATGTATTTATCATCTATCTATCTATCTATCTATCTAATCCTATATCTCTTTACGTTCTGCTGCCTGAGGCGAAAACTGAGACAAACACCTATCCCCCTCCCCGCCTAATGGCAAACAGCCCTACTGTTAAATATACTAGAGGGATATGCAGAGATGAGCGCTTCAACATTGAAAGTGCTTATTGCCCATGGCTCCTCCGCTCCCTCCACTTGGTCCTACCTGGCGCCACCTGAGGCAATCACCTCATCTCGCCTCATTGGCGGTTCACCCCTGTCTCTCTACTTGTATCTATCTGTCTATACAATCTTGATGTAGATCTATCTATTATCTATCTATCTATTTATCTATCTATCCATCCTTAATCAAGCTCAATCTGTAATTTTATTTTTTCCTTCACTCATCCTTTTAAACAAAGAACATCATGGAGTGTAAATTATCTTCAGGTCTCACATACAGGATTCATCCTGTGTAGAGAATAGATGCAGTATATCATTACAATGGCTGAAGCATGTTAGAGGAAGCGTTTTCTGCTGGCAGAATAAAATACTCCATCACACGTGCGGCCGATTCTGCGCCTATTCATTTAAATCTCTATTGACTGCAGCAAGGGCTGACATTTTACAATTTACTTAAAACAATTCAATGGGTCATTAACTTTAAACGTCATTGACTGCCAGGGCTTAGAGGGTTGGAAATGTGATTGTGCAATGGTCTCTGTGATTGTTGTCAACTTCTCATTTGTTTTCTGAGAGGGTTTAGTGATGAGGAGAGGATATATATCTTACTCTCCATACTTCTGGATCTTAATTTTGCAGCTCCTGCGGCTTAGCTGTGTGAGTAGTCATAATTCTCCATGATGGATACTGTGCCAGTTCTTGCAGCAGTTATCAAGTTGATTGCATTGTCTTGAAGATATTTCTAGACCTTCTAAGAAGGCTTCCATTGATTGGGTCAAAATTTTGTGTAAAGATGTGTCTTATGGTCAAGTCACTGCTTAAAGTGGCTGTTTTATTAGGACATCCTGTGTCAAGTTGCTTGCAACCCCCTTATTTGAGTTAGCGGTAGCTTTGGACCATTGGTGTATTACATGGATGGCCAATTATCTGAATATCTGACATATAATATTACAATTCTCCTGCAGCAGTTGCTCCTAGAAGTAAATATATCAGTTATTTAGCATCTGATAAAGCAATGCATGATGTTGAACTGGCATCCCCTACCTACCACTGCCCTGCTTCTCCTGGTGGACACGGGTGCTTTGCTACTTACACTGATGTCCACTTCTCCTGGGCTTCCTCTCTTCCTGGCTGGTGGAGGTCCCCACCACTGGTGTCCCTACAGTCTGTAGCTGTGCTGCTCTGACCTGTCTCTTAGGGTGCAATGCCTGGGTATTTAAGGCACCTTTCCCAGTGGTAGGGTGCCTGAGCTTTTGGATTCCTAGTCTCCAGTTATCAGTGAAGGTAAGATATTCTGTTTAACTACCCTTGTACTGAACCCATGTCTGATAATCGACTTTCTGCCCCATTAGTGCCTGCCCTGACTTCCGACTTGTTTCTAGGATTTGTTTGTACACTGCCTGCACCAACCTCAGTCTGTTGCCGGATTATGAATATTGTCGGACCCCTTTGCACCAGTGTCTCTGACCTCTATTAGTTAGCTGCCAACACTGGGACTATCTCATAAGATTGTGGCCTGGTGGCTCCCCTGCAATGAAGATCAGCTTCCTGTATAGGGGTTAAAGGGTGGAAACCAGTAGTGCCAGGATAATGTGCCCGTATACTGTCAAAATTGGAGTCTGTAACCCCACAGACTTCTAAGGGAGCTATATTTTGGCTTTGTACCACTCAGAGGTCATATGAACCCATATGGCCTCCAAGAACATTGCCTGCCCTCCTCCGCTCCTGCTGCTTTCACCACAGACTCTCAAGACACACACAAAGGGGAAGATTGAGAAACAGCCAGCATAAGCATTCAGGGGGCACTCTCGCACCAACAGACACATAAGGAGCATGGTAAAGGTTGGAGGTGGGGAGTCTTTGATCCTCCGATCACATCACAACAATGGACTAACATGAACCAGACTTTTTCTCTCTCCGATATGCCACCAGAGTCTTTGCCAGGACAAAAAATATGAAATTGCCCCAACTGCACAAGCCCCTTAAATAAAGCTGCCAATGATATCATTGGTGGAAACTGTGATGACCCCCTAATATTCTCTACAGAATCTGGAGGTATATAGGATTACATGGCACCTATTGCTTCAGAGGTTCACTGTTTGGAAAATGTAGATTTTTTTTTTTTTGTATATAAAAACCTATTGACTATGGACAGAGCATGGTGGCTCAGTGGACAACAAAGGCAACATCTGCCTGGAATTTTTACATTCTCCTTGTGTTTGTGGGTTTCCTAACAGTGTAAGGGTTTCTAGAACAAAAAGCAGCAGGGATGTGCAAATGTACTGGGAATAGGAAATCCCAGTACAATAAGGATTAGA
The DNA here is from genome assembly GCA_033119425.1 of Bufotes viridis. NCBI lineage: Eukaryota > Metazoa > Chordata > Amphibia > Anura > Bufonidae > Bufotes > Bufotes viridis. The sequence continues at coordinate 71,341,583 of CM065592.1, forward strand.
TTGCTGGGCTCCCATTAGCTCCAACATGGTGGGCTGATAATTGGGGGGGTCCTGACAAACATGTGGCCAGCTCCATGATAACCATCTATGTGAGATACAGAATGGGATTCCATGTTCTAGCAATTGGTGGTAGTCCTAGCAATCAGGACCCCACAAGGTAGGTGGAAAAAAGGGATGGTACAAAGGGCAAAAAATTGTATAAAAACTATCAGTACATCACTCCTGTGACCATCACTGCCCTCGGTAGTCACGTGCCAGACATGCACATACTGTAGCATTGCTAAGACCAGTGATAAGCCACAGCAGTCCCTTGAATGATGGTACAGTGGTCCTGGAGCAGCAGAAGATTTATCAGGTAAGTCCTTTTTTTTTAAATTCCAAGATAACTTTAATATTTAAAGAGGTTTTCTGAGAGTTCAATCTTTATAGCCTTTATTCAGGATAAGTCACCAATATCTGATCAGTGGGGGTCTAACTCCCGGCCACTCAGCTGTTTGAGGAGGCTGCGGTGTTCTGGTGAGTGCTGGGGCCTCTTCCTAGGCCTGTGATATCATGTTCATTGGTTACATGTCCTATGTGCAGCTCAGTTCCATTCAGGTGAAAGGGCCTAGGCTACAATACCAAGCACCAGGGTCGGACTGCGAACTGAAAGTGGGTCCAAATGGATGGAAGGCAGGGCCAGCAATACCATATTGTGGCACATTGTATCACCCTAACAGAGCGAAATACCACAGTCCATCACAATATACTGCCAGCAGCACAAAATACATGCCCAAAAACTTCCACTGGCTGGCCGGGAGGAGGGCTCAGATGGCCTCCTGGGCATCGGCCCACCGGGAAATTTCCCTGTAAGGTCTATGGCCAATCCAACCCTGCCAAGCACAGCCACTATACAATGTAAAGCGCTGTGTTTGGTACACTGTGAGGAGGCCTTAGTGCACACCTGAATGCTGCAACCTGATTGGCTGGGGTGCCAGGATCTGATATCGATGATCTATCCTGAGTCATCAGTATTGTACTCCCCAAAAAAGACCTCTTTAAAATGGTTGTCTCACTTCAGCAAGTGGCATTTATCATGTAGAGAATGTTAATACAAGCCACTTACTAATGTATTTTTATTATCCATATTGCTTCCTTTGCTGTCTGGATTCATTTTTCCATCACATTATACACTGCTCGTTTCCATGGTTACTGACCACCCTGCAATCCATCAGTGGTGGTCGTGCTTACACACTATAGGAAAAAGTGTCAGCCTCCCTGGTGGCCGGGACCATAGAAGCGCACATAGGCTAGTGCTTTTTCCTATATTGTGCAAGCACGACCACCGCTGATGGATTGTAGGGTGGTCGTAACCATGGAAATGAGCAGTGTATAATGTGATAGAAAAATAAATCCAATATGGAGAATCACAATACATTAGTAAGTGCCTTGTATTAACTTTCTCTACATGATAAATGCCATTTGCTGAAGTGGGACAACCCCTTTAAGCATGGAGATCTGTATGTGTCACCTGAATGCCCTGTGTTATTAGGCACAAGTCCAAAAATGTTTGGAGCTCTGCTTATACATTTTTGGTGTAGTTTTCCTTTAATATTGCGGCATCAGATAGTTACATATATGTTAGTAGAAAGACTGATGCTTTCATAAAAAATATCGCGGTAGTGACGAACAGTGTCATATGGTTCTATTCTCTGAGGCTGATTAATCTCCGTGTCCGCATAGTCCTGCCACCTGATAAATCATCCCGCATGATGAGTGACTCCTCACCGTGTATGAGCCTGTTCCCCCTGCTGTCATCTCCTATGGGGCTGTGTATGTCCTTTGTTACAATGTATCTGATTAGGAATAATGTTCAGTAATAGGGTTCACTTAAAGGGTCCCAGGATCAATGTAAAGAATGAAAATCAGACATTATTTAGTACACAACAACCTCTTTCTAACAAAGCTAGAACCAGCCCTGCACCTCACATGGATCCAGAGATCTCCACATTCATTGCTCTGCTAGATTTATATCAAGCTGACAGCTCAGGGGAGTGTCTTTTCTGCTGCAGCTCAGGGGGCGTGTCCATGATCTCCCTATCACAGCGCAGGAGGCAGTTGAAGGATGGAACTGAGCATGTGCGACCTTCTCAGTGAGCAGGTCAAAGAATTAAAAAAAGAACAAACAGCAGGTGGCGCCATACAAATACAAAGCATTGAATAGCTCAGTGGCTATGCTAAATTTTTAATTACATGCAATTACAAAAGTATTCAGATCCAGGTGCTGGTTTGAAAAATGTAGAATATTTTTCATGAGACAACCCCTTTAACCCTTTAACACTAGCACTACTATCAGTCATGTGGGTCACCCGTTGTCATTCCTCAGCCATTATCACCAAGTCTATGAAGGGACTAACTGGTGATTGTGAAATACTGGAAGGGGAAAACCCCCTTTGAAAAAGGACACTTCCGTCAGAAAGGGATATTTTTTTTAACAATATTCATAGAAAACACATTTTGAGGAATTTCCGGTTTTCCTTTTTTTTCCGGTAATACTCTAAAATTAAAAACTTAATACATAATATTGTCCTTCTGTAGCAGTCAGCACATAGAGAGAAAACTTTTTTTTATAGATAGGTAATCCTGACCATGAGGGCTTACAATCTACATGGTATGGGGGAAGGAGACAGTAGGTGAGGGTGAAGCTGGTCATGGCGGTATAGAGGCAGCAGGGTCACTGGTTGTAGGCTTGTCTGAAGAGGTGGGTTTTCAGGTTTCTTTTGAAGGATTCCACTGTAGGTGAGAGTCTGATATGTTGGGGTAGCGAGTTCCATAGTATAGGGGATACCCAGGAGAAATCTTGGAGGCGAGAAATGAAGCTTCTTAAGATCAGGGATCCCCAAAACAGGAACGGACCCTCCTGTGGAACCCTAACCCTAAGTACCTTACCCAACTGTGATTGTTGTGCGATTCATGGTGAAGTCATTTCTAGGGCCATGTGATGTGTAGAGATTTTTGTTGGGAAAAATTTGGTTCGGTCCGAATTTATTAGCGGCGAATGGTGTTAAAAAACGGCTATTTCCTGGCTTCAGAGAGCCTTTATAGTGGTGTAAAACACTGTGCCTTGCCATAACATGCATAGGGAGTCTGCTTTGGTAGTGAAATAATATTGTGAGTCCGTATGACATGCATATGACAGATGTCGCTCTTAGAATCACTGCACACTTCACTTACTTGGGCAGTCACGGGGCCAAAACTGACTAAATAACTCAAGTGTGAACTCAGCCTTACAGGTCAATGTTAGCGTCAAGAAGAAACACACTCCTTTTACACCGTCGTCAGCTGATTCCACATAGATTTCTACAGAACCTGTTCTATTAAATGCTTATACAATTAGAGCCCCCCGACAGAGTGGAGAGGGTGTCAGCAGCAAGTTTGTGTTGACGTCATTGATTATTTTGCCATTTCTCTGATCTGTAAGAACAATAATCTCCAAAAAAGGTATCCTGTCTGTGGAGCATCCGCATTCACTCAGTCAGCATATTGCTAATATAAAAAAAAAACAGGAGTGGATCCAAAACAGAGATGACACATGAATGGAATATTTGCATGTCTTCTGTGTTTTGTACCCACTCCTGCTTTCGGCTACCAAATCACAAGCCAATTCTGATGGGACCATACAGGCCTTACAGCTGCTGCATCGTTGTGCGTCTCATTTTTCCTTCTTTCTGACAGATAAGAAGAAGGGTCAAATAAATGATGATGTCAGCCAGGCCGAAAGGCAAAATAGTGGCCCAGTCATGAAGTGGGGAGGGTGGAAAACAGCATGAGAAGTCCACAGAGTGGCCCTATGACATAGTGGTGAGGTAGAAGCAGCATTAGGAGGCCACTGAGTGGAACAATGACAGTGTGGACCTGGCAGCAGCAGCATCAGGAGGCCACAGAGTGGCAAAATGACAGTGTGGAGGTGGCAGCTGCATCAGCAGACCACAGAGTGGCAAGGTGACATAATATGGAGGTAGCATCAGCATCAGGAGGCCACAGAGTGGCAAGGTGACAGAGTGTGGAGGTGGCAGCAGCATCAGGAAGCCACAAAATGGCAAGGTGACATAGTGTGGAGGTAGCAGCAGCATGAGGAGACCACAGAATGGCAAGGTGACATAGTGTGGAGGTGGCAGCAGCATGAGGAAACCACAGAGTGGCAAGGTGACATAGTGTGGAGGTGGCAGCATCATGAGGAGACCACAGAGTGACCTGGTGACAGAGTGTAGAGGTGGCAGGAGCATGAGGAGACCACAGAGTTACCCCGTAACAGAGTGTGTTGGTGGCAGCAGCATAAGGAGCCCACAAAATGGCAAGGTGACATAGTGTGGAGGTGGCAGCAGCATGAGGAGGCCATAGAGTGGAAAGGTGACATAGTGTGGAGGTGGCAGCAGCATTAGGAGTTCACATAGTAGCAAGGTGCCATAGTGTGATGGTGGGTGGCATTACCAGTACCCGCTGAAGATGGTGGGTGAAAGAAGGAGCACTTAGCATCAGATTTAGGGCATCAGGCAGGTGGCAGCATCAGAATAGTAGCTGAGGCAGGTAGCCAGAAGAAACCGGTCTGTTTTGTCAAAGTGTTGGTGTGGCACCATGGAAGATCTAGTCTGATGCATCAGACATTGGTGGGTGGAAAATCGTGGCTTATCCATGCCTGATTCGTCTTGACAAAGCTCAGTCTCTCCACATGTTAGATGGAAAGGCGAGTTCTTCTTGGGGTAACTATGGCCCCCGCCACACTAAACACCTGCTCTGATGTCACACTACTGGCCGGGCAGGACAGCTTCTCCAGGGTAAACTCGGCCAGTTACGGCCACAAACTCAGTTTGGCTGCCCAGTAGTCCAGCGGATCTTTAATGTTGGCTGGCAGGGTACTGTCCAAGTATGCCACCACCTACTGGTTCAGGTCCTGCTCCAGGTTTAGCTGCTGCTGCTGGTGAGTAGTTTCTTCACTAGGCAGGTGAAGAAAGGTCTCACCAGCTACTCTAGACTCAGGCTGCTGCTGATAGAGCTAGTACTGCTCCTGCCACCCCACCCCTCCCCAGCAGTCCTGGCAGTGGAACATGAGCGCAGAGGGCTGTTAGAAATACTTTCTGAGGCTAAACAAAGGACAGACAGACAGTCTGTTCGGTAACTGCACGAGCACTGCTGAACACGTGTAGCATGATTGCTACTTGCAGCTCCTAACTGAAAACACTCTCCTGAGACTTCACTTTTTTCCAACGGCAGAGAAGACATGCCTATGACTTTAAGCTATCAGCTTCCTTCCCTAAAACACCCTTGTCTGTGTATCAATAAGAATAACCATATATGCATTTTAGCGGTTTTAACATCACCAAGTGCAATAGAAAATCAGATCAGTGCTAGTCATATAAGACCAGCAAATAAGTAATAGTGGCCCTAGGCCAGGAAGGAGTAGTCTCAGTACTTATCGTTAGTCAGTTAGATGAGAACTCTTCATCTGTGCTCATACTGCCTAGGCTCCGATGATCCACGGGTACGGTAGCGAGATTGGGTGGATGGGTCCTCCCTCGGGCCGTGCCTTCTCGGGTAACGTTGGGATGATTCCAGTCCGTCCCTATAGGTCAGTGCTGGAAGTCTTCTGGCACGCTGCTGGTGGTCGGACATTAGGTGAGCCGCCTCCTCCGGATCCGTGTAGGTGTTCGATGACCCATCCGGGTGGAAGACCTTGAGGATTGCTGGATAGAGGAGCGCAAAACGTGTCTGCCGTTTGTGGAGCATGGAGCAGAGTGGCGCGAAAGCTCTCCGTCTGCGCGTGACCTCAGCTGAGAAGTCTATAAAAATCAGGATTCTGTGACCCCTTAAATGAATGGCGGCCCCTTTCTTCTTAAATGCTCTTAAAATCAGCGCCTTGTCGGTGTAGTCTAAATATTTGACTATAACCTGACGGGGTCTTGGGGTGCGGCTCTGAGAAGTTGGTTCTCTCCCCCGACTGGAGGGTGCAGGGGTAAGGTTGGGTGGGCCCACTCCGTGCGCCCGTTCAGTTTTGCAACGCTGGTCTATGCCTAGAGCAGTAGGGATGTCGTGCTCGCAAATAGTGGTCAGTTCAGAGGGAGGGATGCTCTCAGGCAGTCCAATTATGCGGAGATTGCTCCTGCGGGAGCGATTTTCCAAATCGTCGATCTTCTCCCACAATTTGGAGTTCTCTCGTATGACCTCCTGTAGGTTCTCTCTCGCGCCTTCTCTATCAGATTCCAACGACTCCATTCTCTGTTCTAAGTCCTCCAGGCGCGATTTCTGCGCAGCGACTTCCGCCTGGAGCACTGCAAAGGACTGCGATATGGTGGACGTTAGGGTATCCTGGAGGTCCGGTAGTATTCTGTTCGCCTCTAAAGCTAGGTGCTTGTAATCAATATCTGGCCGTTCACCTGCGGTGTCTCGGCATGGATCAGCTTCTTCTGCTGCACAGGAAGCGGGTGGGGGGGTGACGACTTCTTGTGACTCCGCCATGTTGCCCGCATTGGCGCCTTCACTAATGTGTCTTTTGTTTTTTTCCCTATCCATGGACCGTTAGAAGGGTGTCCCACGGAGTCAGGGGCTCCCGGGGAGCCGTGAGCGAATTGGTCTGCGGGGAGATTGTCAGGTTTTAGGTGTCCGGGATTGCGGAGCAACTACTCCATGCTTCTCTACCCGCTGGTGTCGGAACCGGAAGTCGTGAGCATCGCTTTGTCACATATCGTCTTGCTTGAGGTACTGTGGTTCAAGGTAGGATCTTTGGCACTCTGTATCAGCTGGCTGATATTCTGGATCATAGTCATCATTTGCCTTGGGATGCTGATGGACGTATTCTGAGACACTCTGTGTTGGATCTTGTTCATCTAGGTCTGGCCCAAGTACATGGCTGGATTCGGGGAACTTCAAGGCTTCTAGGGACTCTGCTTTGGCTACTTTCGCTGCCGCTTCTTCCTCTGTGGCTAGTTTTTCCAGTGACACTTGCAGGAGTACTCTCTCCTTTTCCATTGATGCTTGACAGCGTACTCTCTCTTCTTCCAGTGACGCTTGCACGCATGCTCTTTCTGTTTCTTGATCTGCTTGCCTTAGCTTTAGTTGCATCTCTTGTGCAGCAAAAAAAGACCTTACTTTTGCAGCCTCAGCTTCTGCACGGGTGAGAGCAGCATTTTCTTTTATTGAGGACTTGCTAGAGCAGCTTGCTCGTGACCTGGTCCTGTATGATGATTCCTGGCTAGCAGACATTTTGTGCTTTTTGCTGGCTGCTTAATGTCTCTGTGCGGACTCTATGTAGAAACGGACTTCAGCGTGGTCTGGATTGCGCTGCACTTGCTGGGGGCTGCACTCTCGCTTCTTGTGACTGTATAGCAGCTGCTGAAAACTTGTACGCAGGACCGCGTGTGTGATGGCGGCTCCGTATAGTGACTAGCATCTGTTTTACTGTTCTGTCTTCATAAACATTCACACAGTGTGCAGTCTGACATGCAGCATAAACCATTCCTGTCATCCAAATAAGAGGACTGTTCTTTGTAGTCTAACTTGTTTATTGGTAAAACAGGAGTATTCGATTGGGAAACAGATATGCTTTTACAAGGATGGTGGAGTTTAAGAAGGAGATATGCAAAAGGACAGCTCTGCTGATGTGTCCTGGTGACTGGAGGCTTCTCTTTCCTGGGATGCTTTGCACTCCCACAATGCTTTGCACCACACACAATGCAGCGGTCTTTGTAACAAAAAAACCCAAAATGTAATACAATTTAACAACGCTAGATGGTGCTATAACCACATAAATCACTACAGACATACCAAAACCCTGGCAGACATGATCTGTAATGATTCCCAAGCTCTTCTGGGTAGAACAGGGCTTTACAACATATAACTGCACTGCACAAGGGCAAATAAGACATACTGTAGGAATGTTTCCTTGTAATAAACCCTGTTAATGGCTGTATCACACAGCACTTGCACCCCAATAACAAGAATGGTTTGCTGGAATGCCAGAGCTGTATAATGGCAATTTGGATCCCTAGTCAGGGTGTAATCAGATTGTTCCTATTACCCAGGCTGTAACCTCCCCTACTGAACCCTCTTCTACAAAACTGCTGTGGAACGATTCCTCCCTATCCTTTCCCTGCACTTATAAATCATTTTTTCACCCACATTAAGTCTTTTATGCCACTGTTCCTAGCGCCTGCAGATGTCTCTCCCTGCACTAAGTACACTGGAAAATTGCTGACACCAAGATGGCTGAGGCTATTTATAGGGCTGTGACATCACAGGGCTGGCTGGCTGTTGATTGGCTGCATGCATGTCAGTATAGGTGATCCCGCCTTCCCAGAGTTATTTTCTCCATGTCCTCACACGTGCAGCAGCCATTTTAGGAAAAAATGCGATTCGTTACCACAAAGCGCGAGGAAATTTGGCTTCGGTGCGAATCGAATTTTTCCTGAAATTCGGATGGAATTCCACTTCGTCATCTTCGATTTGCTCATCTCTAGTGATGTGTTATCATTGTGCATGAAGGTTAACACTGTGCCAAAAATCCCTAAGGTTACACATGCCTCCCATTCTTTTGTATACAGTAGATCACCCAAATCCCCAAAATTAATTCAGAACCCAAAAATTAACTCAAACACCCAGACCTCCGACCCCTAGGTGCCATGTCTATTTGCAAGATTTTTGCATCAACTTTTGAACCCCAAATATGTGGATCTTTATTCCTATAGTTGTGTATCATATGTCTACCATTACCTCCCATGGTAGTAAATGTATCGTAAATCCTGGTCAACAGCGCCTTCCCATACAGTCATTTCCCCACATGTTGGCCAACTGTGTACAAAAGAACATCCTCTATGTCAACGCCTAGCCCAGGGCTTAGCTATAGGGGTTGCAGTGGTAGCATTTGCACCCTGGTGCCCCCAAAGGCCCCTATAGGTACAAGATTGGGTAGGGGGGGCCTGTTACAGATTTTGCTTTTGGACCCAGGAGCTTAAAGTTATGTATCTGGTCTGGCCAGTAGAACCTTATAGGAACATTAGACATGGTGTGAACACAGCCTATCTCTAAAGTGCTAGCATTATTTATATGAACCAGAAAGCTCAGGATGAACATTGTTACCGATCCCTGGAAGGTACAGTATGCATTGTAATGCCTAGAATGGTAAATAGTAAGGTGAACATGTTCCTTTTGAGGCTGCAATCCATGGGACCTGTTAGAATAGCTCATTAACTAGGATATGCGGGTAGCTTCAGTGGCATAACTTCCATGGAGGCAGAACACGCAACTGCTATGGTGCCCGGGGGTAGGGGGCCCGGCCCTGGACTACTTCTCTGGTTCCCAACATAATGAAAGCTCTATATTTTTATGTAACCGCAACTCAAAGGAGCTTAATGCATAGAGATTATTGCAGACAATGATAACTGTATACATTCATATGCACTGAGCTCCCCCTAGTGGTGGCTGCAGGTAGACAGTTTTAAAATAAACTGTATGAGGGTCGCAGCACACATATAGCTCTATAGAGGCGATTTATTAATGTGCGAATTGTCTGTTGTAAAAATATTGAGAAATACGCTGTTTAGATTGAGCTCCATATTTATTAAGCACCTGTTCCACTTTTTTCTAACATATAATTTGAATAAATTGGGTGAGGACAAGGGTGACTTTTTTTTAATTACAATTTTTTTTAAATACAAATTTACTTTAACCTTTCACTTAATGAGGTTGTCCCGCAAAAACTATTCTACAGTTTTCAAACCAGCACTTGGATCTGAATACTTTTGTAATTGCATATAATAAAAAATCTGTTATAGCTACTGAGTTATTTAAGCGCCACCTGCTGTTTACTCTTTTTCAAATTTCTCTGTCCTGCTCACCGAGATGGAAGCACATGTTCAGTTCTATCCTTCAACTGCCACCAGCTGCAGCAGACAGGACACGCCCCCTGAGCTGCCATCTCGAAATAAATCTAGCAGAACAACTGGAGCAATAAATGGGAGATCTCTAGATCCATGTGAGGTACAGGACTGGTTCTAGCTTTGTTAGAAAGAGACTTTCATGTACTATATGATGTCTTATTTTCATGTTTTACATTAATCATGGGATATCCCTTTAATTTAAAAAAAATCATAAATTTGTTGGAAATTTGGGACTTCACGCTTTGCCCCAATCTCAGTGACTTATGCATACATACTGGGAAATGGATTGGAGCCAGGGGCCCTATGAGATCTGTGTAGCTGACAATATACTTTATGTATTACATTAAGGGCTCAATCAGATGGCTGTATGAACGGGTTCACATCATTTTAATGGGGCTGCAAAAGATATCGTTAGCACACGGCTCCGTTCCGTGGCTCCGCGGAAAAGATAGAACATATCCTATTCTTGTCAGCAAGAATAGGCATTTTCTATTATGGTTGCGGCCATGTGCTGCCCGCTAATTGCGGAACGCACACGGCCGGTATCTGTGTTTTGCGGATCCACAAAACGCTACGGCCGTCTGAATGAGCCCTAGGTCTCATAAAAAAAAGGTAGAGCGCAGGACCCTGCAAGCTGACAGTGCATCAAATGTGGAGCTGCAATGCAGACATTGGTGACACAGATGGATGGGGAGGATAAGATCTCACACGGTATATATGCAAAGTGAGATCTGTCCTACTGCAAGGCAGAAGATGAATCCTTCTAGGAGGTTTAACCTTTGTATGTACAGCGCGCTCCACATCATAAGTGCCCCTATAGTAGTACACGGTAATAATCAGGGGCGTACTTAGCCTTTCTGCAGCCCTCATGTCTTAACCTAACCCCTTTGCCACAATGAAAGCGCTCATTGCCCATTGCCCTTCGGCTGCCCCCCACCCTCTTGCTCCTACCTGGTGCTGCCTGAGGTGATCGCCTCACCTGGCCTCATCGGTGGTGCACCCCTGGTAATAATAACACATAGCAAAGGTCTACCTGTGTGACCCTGTTAAGAAACCCCCGAAAGTGAAATGATAAGGTATATGGATGGATACTGCTGTGCGTATATTTTTTGCATGGTCTGCACTAGGCTGAATAACAGGGACCTCGACCCAGTTGTACAATAGATTTACAGTAGGAAATGGAATTGCCGTGCACTAGTATAGTATGTGTGACCTAGAACAGTACCATAGGTTTGGTAGAACCACCCTTAATATTCTGGAATTGCCTAATAGTGTTTCCCTAATACAATTTTCTCATTGCCGTTCCTACAAGGCTCCTGCACGGAAGCTGCCGCCGACTTAAAGGGGTATTCCCATCATAATGATCACTGTTAAATCTGTTAATGATTTGGCAGTGATCATTTTTGTAAATATATTTGATTAACCAATTCCCACCGTTTAGAAGAAAATTCATCCCCACTTACCTCATTGTTGTCATTTGGTCTCCCCTGGTTACGGCCACCGCTCTTCTCCGGAATCCCGGTGGCCGCGCTTGCGCAGAAGACTCCTTCTTTTCTTCCGACCGGGCCGCTCGCTGTCCTGAACGCGCACGCTGCCGCGCATGCGCAATGTTGACTTCTTCCTGGCCAGAATAGTACAGAGCCACGAACGCACACGCCGGCTCTGTACTATACTGGCCAGGAATAAGTGACCATGGCGCATGTGCAGCAGCGTGCGCATTCAGTCCAGCGCGCGGCCCGGCCGGGAGAAGACTTCAATCAAGATGAAACCCCCCCACAGCCAGAATCCAGGAAGTGAACGGCGCGCTGGCAGTAGGTAAGTATGAAACAGGGAAGTGGGATGACCCTTTAATGTTGCAGCATTAACACATTTTGATGCTTTGTAATGCAAATATGAAAATTAAAAGTAAAAGTGCCCTAGTGGGCGAAAACAAAAAGCGCAATAAAGTTTAACCCCTTGGCACTACATGTAAATATACACACTAGCGGTTGTATCCATGTATAACCTGGAGAGGTGGGGGTTGTGGCTGTTTAACCCATTTGATGCTGTGAATAATCGCAAATGGTGTGCGTGTGGGGGTGGTGGGCATCTCCCTAATATCCGTTGTAAGGGACAGCCCTGGGTCTAACAAAGGCCCCCTGAGCTATCCTGTGAGGGCAAGCGCAGTCAGTAATTAGTGTTGGGCGTGAATTTTTAATTTGTGAATATCGGCACTTCGAGAATTCGCGAATATTTAGAATATAGTGCTATATATTCCTATTTTCGAATATTCGTCATTTTTTTCCATCTGAACCCATGATCCCTCCCTGTTTCTTGCTTGTCGGTCAATGAGAAGACTGCAATGTCTTTGTCTGAGCTTAGCAACATCCCTAGCAACCAATAGGAAAGTTGCCTACCCCCTTACTATAGAAGAACCTCCCCAGCAGCCATTTTCTGCTGTTTTTTGCAGTTCTGAGAGAGACATCAGTGTCATTGCTGTGCTCTTTGCTTTCCTGTGTCATTACATTAGATAGTTAGTTAGTTAGTTAGTTAGTTAGTTAGCTTATATATATATATATATATATATATATATATTACAGATAGTTAGTGGGAGATAGTCAGTGTAGGTTAGATTGTGATATAGTGTAGCTGATTCCAGGGCAGGGTGCAGGGTGGTTCTGCTGTCCATACATACATACAGACATAGTGCTGTGATGTCACAAGTTCACAACATTACTTAGTGCACCAATCACTAATATGTAGTCAGACCTGCTAAAATGTGAAGTTGCACGTATTGCGCAAAAATATGCGCATCAATTGCCGATTTGCTGAATCGCGAATATATCGGAGCACTCTATCTTCATATAAAGCTATTGTAATGTTCTGCCGTGCCAACCATGTTCTCCAGTCTCAGGAAACTTCTAGCAGCTTGAAAAATGTAGCAAAAGTGACCCACGCCTGTATTGCAAACAAGAAAATAATTGCGAATTCTCGAATTCGCAAATTTATGATAAATATTCGCCCAAATATTTACGAAATATCGCAAATTCAAATATTGCCCCTGCCGCTCATCACTATCAGTAATGCAAAGGAATACAAAGCTATTCGAAAGCATTGTTATAAAACAAAGAAAAAAACTTTTAAAAACTAGGGGAGTCATTTATCAAACTGGTATAAAGTAGTACTGGCTTAGTTGCCCCCAGCAACCAATCAGATTCCACCTTACATTTTTCACAGCTCCTTTGGAAAATGAAAGGTGGAATCTGATTGGTTGCTATGGGCAACTAAGCCATTTCTACTTTACACCAGTTTGATAAATTTCCCCCTAAGGGTCCATTCACACGTCCACAGCTGTATTGGAGTTGGAGACCAACTGACCTCACAGTGACACAGGAAGTTCAGGAAAGGGGTGAAAGGCCTGGAACCTGCAAAACCTAGCAGCTTTTTACAAAACCTCCTCCTGTGTGTGTGCAGAGAAACTAGACGGTAGCAGTGCACTGAGACTACAGAATGTGCTACCCAGCTTTCCTAGGTGCCTGAATTTCAAGTTTGCCTATATAGGCAGGAAGGATTATGTCTAGGAAAATCTGACATTCATCGGTGTGGGAAAGCTGGATTACAAATCTTGTGGATCTGTACACATACTACCCGACTTTTTGCATGGTTAAAGAAGGACACTTATGGTTCATTGTATGAAATGTCAATTTTTTCTGCATATCTATACACTTCAATAGTTTAGAACAGAAATCCAACTTTCTAGGAAAGTACTACTAATTTCTACTAAAGTACAGCATGCAGGACTTTTTTCCATCTAAACCAGGCATGATCAGCCTGCGGCCCTCCAGCTGTTTCAAAACGACAACTCCCAGCATGCTCTAATAGCTGTAGGCTGTCTAGGAATGCTGGGAGTTGTAGTTTTGCAACAGCTGGAGGGCCACAGGTTGGGCATCCCTGATCTAAACAAACGGATCTCAGGCGGAAATGTGCAACAGGATCTGTTTTTTTTTTCACAGGAACCCGTTTTTTTTTTGTTTTTTTTTGTGTTGTTCTTTTGACAGATCAGAAGAATGGAAAATTAAACAGAGATGTGAACTCTTCCTAAGATAACTATGAAGTAGAAATTTATTAGATGTTTGGATATTTTTTTTTATTAATTTCAGTTATACCATTCTATATGATGTTATTAAGTGTATTGCTCTATCTATCTATCTATCTATCTATCTATCTATCTAAAGAATGACATATATATGTATGTATGTATGTATGTGTTTGTGTATGTGTGTTCCGCGATCACTCAAAAATGAAACCATCGATTTCAACGAAACTTGGTATACACATCCCTTGCTACCTGGAAAGAAATCTTGTGGGGGTCTCAGCTCTCTAGGACGTTCCGTTCCTGAGATATTCCCAAAATATAACCTGCATTAGCCAATACAAGCCTGCAAGTCTTTCACTCATATCCCAACTGCCATACACATGGTCACATGTCTCTTATCAGCCAGTAGAAGCTCGCAGGCCCTTAGTCTCCACATACACACAGCTTTACTCCAGGTTTCCATAACAACCCAGCCATTTTTCTTCACTGCTGTAGGTCAGCTTTAGGCTAGGGCTACAAGACGGCATGTGTCGTGTGACAATAAGTCACACGACACATGGGACACAACTACACTGCTACATGTGTCGCACAACATTGATGTCGCACCAATGTTGTGCGACAATTTTTCTAATGATAGGCTATGGTGTCGCACTGCGACATGTGACATACTGTGACTGCGACAGTCGCAGAAAAATCCATCTTGGATTGTCGTGTCGCAGTCGCAGCATGTCACATGTCGCAGTGCGACACCATAGCCTATCATTAGAAAAATTGTCACGCGACACATGTCGTCATGTAGCCCTAGCATTAAAGTGGCAGGGCTCTGTGGAGTTCACTGTTAAAGGGGCAGGCACTGTGGAGGTCCCTGTTAACCCCTTAAGGACCAGATTTTTAATTTTTTTTTGCGTTTTTGTTTTGCGTTCCCTGCCTTCCCAGAGCCATAACTTTTTTATTTTTCAGTTCACATAGCCATATGAGGGCTTGTTTTTAGTGGGACAATTTTTACTTTCCAATGACACCATTTACTATTGCATATGATGTAGTGGGAAGCGGGAAATAAATTCCAAATGGGGTGAAATTGCAAAAAAGAAAGCAATTCCACCACAGTTTTGAGGGTTTTTAAATTCCGACGTTCGATGTGCGATAAAACTGACCGGTTACTTTTACTCTACAGGTCAGTACGAATCCATCGATACCCTATATGTATAGGTTTTCTTGCGTTTTGATAGTGAAAAAAAAAATTCTAAAGTGGGAAAAAATCTGTTTTACTTTTTTGTCACCATGTTTTGACCCCTATAACTTTTTTGTACTTGTATGTACAGAGCTGTATGGGGGCTTATTTTCTGCGTCATAATCTTAACTTTTTATTGATACCAATCTGGGGTGTGTATGACTTTTTGATCACCTTTTATGTGGAAAATTAAGCGACCAAAAATGGCGAATCCGCCATTTGGATGCTTTTTTCCGTTTTGCTGTTTGACGTATGGGGAATATTTTTTATATTTTTATATTATGGGCGTTTTCGTGCATTGCGACACCCATGATGTGTATTTTTTAAATTGTTTTAGTTTTTAAATTTTTATTTTAGCAAAAGGTGGGTGATTTGAACTTTTATGTTTTTTTTTATTTATTTTTTTTAAAACTCTTTATTTTATTTTTTACACTTTTATTTAGTTCCCATAGGGAACTATAACTTACAATCCTTTGATTGCGATTATCATACATTCCAATGGAATAGCATTGGAATGTATGAAAAAATCGCATATTTCCTATGAAGCCTATTACAGGCAAGGCTCTATAGGAAATACTCCAAACAAGAAATGACACTGGAGGTATCTCATGCCCATCTGTTAGAATATATACTCAATGCTGAGATGCCTAAAACATGTATATCTGCATATACTCTGAAACAACCGTATCAAAAGCTAAAAGACAAAGAGCGACATGCAAAGGTATTGGAAAATTATCAAAGAACTTTATTAGTCATATGTTAAAAAATTACAAATCATAGAAGGAGGTGACAGGAAAACACAGACACCACCCTGGACCCTATAACAAGATGTACAAAACATATCTAGCACTCCTAAAGTGGTGTTACAAAAAAGGCCTGTCTCTTAACTGTCAATATAGTGTATCTGGGCCTTACTGAGGCCTGTCAAATATCCACAAATAAAGCCATAATAAGTACAAGTGTCTCTGTGTATTTAACATGTGGATATTATGGGGCAACAGAAATAACACTGGCAGTGCTAACACAACACCCAAAAAGGGACTCACCAGCAAGTAGATGGAAGTAAGGGGACCAGGATGGCGCTCAGATGCCGTGGTCAGGATTGATGTCTGCTACAAGAACCATGTGGACACCCACGGCTAAGGCGCCCGCATGAAGCAGGAGCGGCCGCCATCTTTAAAGACCGGACACAGGACGTACGGGTACGTCCTGTGTCCTTAAG
Source organism: Bufotes viridis (assembly GCA_033119425.1). Lineage (NCBI taxonomy): Eukaryota > Metazoa > Chordata > Amphibia > Anura > Bufonidae > Bufotes > Bufotes viridis. The sequence continues at coordinate 71,358,019 of CM065592.1, forward strand.
AGGTTAAAGAGGGGTTCACTGTGGATGTTACTGTTAAGGTTGCAGGCCGCTGTGGAGGTCACTGTTAAAGGGGCGGACACTGTGGCGGTCACTGTTAAGGCAGCAGGGTACTGTGGAGGTCAATGTTAAGGAGGCAGGGGCAACTATTAACCACTTCAGCCCCCCTAGCTTAAACACCCTTAATGACCAGGCCACTTTTTACAATTCTGCACTACACTACTTTCACCGTTTATTGCTCCGTCATGCAACTTACCACCCAAAGGAATTTTACCTCCTTTTCTTCTCACTAATAGGGCTTTCATTTGGTGCTATTTCATTGTTGCTGACATTTTAACTTTTTTTGCTATTAATAAAAATTTAACGACATTTTTGCAAAAAAAATTACATTTTTCACTTTCTGTTGTAAAATTGAAAAAAAAAACTACATTTCTATATAAATTTTTTCTACATTTATTGTTCTACATGTCTTTGATAAAAAAAAAATCCAATAAGTGTATATTTATTGGTTTGTGTAAAAGTTATAGCGTTTACAAACTATGGTGCAAAAAAGTGAATTTCTGCATTTTGAAGCAGCTCTGACTTTCTGAGCACCTGTCATGTTTCTTCAGGTGCTAGAATGCCAGGATAGTATAAATACCCCCAAATGACACCATTTTAGAAAGAAGACACCCCAAAGTATTCGCGGAGGGGCTTGGTGAGTTCATGTATAATTTCTTTTTTTTTTCACAAGTTAGCGGAAAATGACACTTTCTGAGAAAAAAAAAAAGTTTCCATTTCTGCTAACTTCTGGCAAAAAATAAATAATCTCAGACGGACTCACTATGCCCCTCAGTGAATACCTTGGGGTGTCTACTTTCCGAAATGGGGTCATTCGTGGGGTGTGTTTACTGTTCTGGCATTTTGGGCGGGGCTAAATTGTGAGCTGCCCTGTAAGGGTACGTTCACACGACGACAATTGTCGCGCGACAAAAAGTCGCACTATTGTCGCGCGACAATTTTTATAATGGGAGTCTATGGTGTCGCAGTGCGACATGCGACATGCTGCGACTGCGACACGAAAGTCGGAGAAAATCCATCCGGGATGGATTTTTTGCGACTGTTGTGTCGCAGTCGCAACATGTTGCATGTTGCACGTGCGACACCACCATAGACTCCCATTATAAAAATTGTCGCGCGACATTAATGTGACATCAATGTCGCGCTACAAATGTTGCAGTGTAGTGGTTCCCAAATTGTCGCGCGACTTTTTGTCGCGCGACAATTGTCGTCGTGTGAACGTAGCCTAAAACCTAAAGGTACTCATTGGATTTAGGGCCCCTTTGCGCACCCAGGCTGCAAAAAAGTGTCACTCATGTGGTATCGCCGAACTCAGGAGAAGTAGGGCAATGTGTTTTGGGGTGTATTTTGACATATACCCATGTTGGGTGAGAGAAATATCTCTGTAAATTGTCAACTTTGTATAAATTTTTTTAAAAAGTTGTCGTTTACAGCGATATTTCTCACACAAAGTATGGGTATATATAAAAATACACCCCAAAACTCATTGCCCTACTTCTCCTGAGTACGGCGATACCACATATGTGCCACTTTTTTGCAGCCAAGATGCGCAAAGGGGCCCAAATTCCCATGAGTACTTTTAGGATTTCACGGGGCATTTTTACGCATTTGGATTCTCGTGCTTTAGGACCCCTAAAATGCCAGGACAGTATAAATACCCCACAAGTGACCCCATTTTGGAAAGAAGACACCCCAAGGTATTCCGTGAGGGGCATGTTGAGTTCACAGAATTTTTTTTTTTGGCACAAGTTAGCGGAAATTGATATTTTATTTTTTTTTATTTTTGTTTTTTACAAAGTCTCATATTCCACTAACTTGTGACAAAAAATAAAATTTTACATGATCTCACCATACCCCTCACGGAATACCTTGGGGTGTCTTCTTTCTAAAATGGGGTCACATGTGAGGTGTTTGTACTGCCCTGGCATTTGAGGGTCTCCGCAATCATTACATGTATGGCCAGCATTTGGAGTTTCTGCTATTCTCCTTAGGCCTCATGCACACGGCCGTTGTTTGGGTCCGCGTCCGAGCCGCATATTTCGCGGCTCGGCCGCGGACCCATTCATTTCAATGGGGCCGCAAAAGATGCGGACAGCACTCCGTGTGCTGTCCGCATCCGTTGCTCCGTTCCGTGCGCCCGCAAAAAATATAGAGCATGTCCTATTCTTGTCCGTTATGCGGACAAGAATAGGCATCTCTATAATGGCCCGCGTTCCGTTCCGCAAATTGCGTAACGGAACGCGGAGCAGCTTCCGTGTTTTGCGGATCCGCGGTTTGCGGACCGCAAAACACCCACGGCCGTGTGCATGTAGCCTTATATTGAGCATACTGTGGTGCGGTGGGCTGGGCGCTAACTACCTAACAAGTAGCTAACTAACTGGCGGTGATAAGGGACCCTTATGCCCCATTCACACGTCCGCAATTCTGTTTGCGGAACGGAATTGCGGACCCATTCATTTCTATGGGGACAGACTTTGTCCCGCTCGGATCCGGAATTACGGATCCGCGCTTCCGGGTCTGCACTTCCGTTCCGCAAAAATATAGAACATGTCCCATTCTTTTCCGCAATTGCGGACAAGAAAAAGCATTTTCTATATAGTTCTGGCAATGTGCGGATCTTCAAAATGCGGAAAGCACATTGCCGGTGTCCGTGTTTTGAGGATCTGCGGATCCGCGGATCCACGGATCCGCAAAACACATATGGACGTCTGAATGGAGCCTTACAAGGGGTGTGATCAATGACAGGGGGGTGATCAGTGACAGGGGGGTGATCAGGGAATCTAGATGGGGTGATCAGGGGTTAATAAGGGGTTAATAAGTGACGGGGAGGGGGGGTAGTAGTGTAGTGTGGTGCTTGGTGCAACTTTACATAGCTACCTGGTCCTCTGGTGGTCGATCCCAGCAAATGGGACCATCAGAGGACCAGGTAGCAGGTATATCAGACGCTGTTAACAAAACAGCGTCTGATATACTTGTTTGATGCGATTTATTTCGCATCTACAGCCTGCCAGCGATTGATCATCGCTGGCAGGCTGTAGTACAACTTGTGAGATGCGCGGCACTGTGAACGCGCGCGCGTGCGAGTTCACAGGAAGTCTCGCGTCTCGTGAGATGACGCGCCGACGCGTCAACCCAGAACTACAGGACTGCCCGCCGGACGCATCCGTGCGTTAGGCGTTCCTGTAGTGGTTAAAGGGGCAACTGCTGTGGAGGTCACTGTTAAGGCAGCAGGGTACTGTGGAGGTCACTGTTAAGGGGTTGGGCCCCTGAGGAGGTCACTGTCAAGGGAGTGGGATGCTGTGAAATTCACTGTTAAAGGGATGGGCTGCTGTGGAGGTCAAAGTTAAAAGGATGGGCTGCTGTGGAGGTCCCATTTTAAAGTGTGTGTGTGTGTGGGGGGGGGGGGGGTCAGTGTTAAGGGGTGGGGGACTGTAGAGTTTGCTGTTAAAGGGGCGGGGTGTTGTAGAGGTCACTGTTATGGGTATACTGGCAATATCTTTTAACGACACACACAAACATTAAATGAAATAGATTAAATATACCCGGGTCCTTCTGCTAGTTGATTACAATAAACTGTGGAATAACCTTTTATCAATCTATCATAAAATCCCATATATGAGATCAGTCATCTATCCTCAGCACATGATGCCTTGGAAAATGTATGTGATAATGTGAAATCATGGACTGTGAACTGCTTTATGATGCAGCTGTCTGAGTATTATAGCTCAGGATGCTGAGTACATAAAGGGAATCTGTCAACAGCAACCTCCCTGTCAAACTGTTTGCATAGACACATAGCTGAGCTTCTTCTGATTAAAACGCTCTTTTTCTTTTGTTGATTCAAGGTTCTGTTATCGAGTTATTATATTTTTTCTTAATATGCAAATTAGGCCTTTGGTGCAATGAGGGCATCACCATTGCTCTTGTTGCTCTTGTCTCTGCTTCTTTTTCTGGCCAGCTCAACACTCGCTGCTTTGATTGACAGGGCCACCAGTAGAAGAGAAGATAATCCCAACTAAGAGTGGGCCCCCTCTTGCCCTGGGCCCCATAGCAGTTCCATAGTCTGCCGCTATGGAAGTTACGCCACTGAGGCGCTCCAATAGTCAGAACATAGTACACAGGAATAGATCAGCTGAGTAATCAGCCCACTGCTAGTCGCACCACCAGGGGGCGTCGCTTATCAGCATATCTCTCCTGGCGCAGTTGGACCGAAGTTGGCGATCTCACTGCTGGAGCCTGGACAGGTAAGTTCATGAACCGGACAAGCTGGATTTCAGGGGGAGGACAGCAGCATCCTGGGCACACTGATCCAGCATGTATTATAGTCATATGATGGCTGTCTGAAACTGGTCTGAATATGATTTTCTTCTGCTAGAACAGATTGATCTCCACTATAATAATACTGCATGTTCATTTTCCTTCTGCAGCAAAAGTGTTTATACCTGACAATTACCTGTAATAGATGGAAGATTGAGGAAATTGAGGTTTCATCTGTCCTTGTTTTGGTAATTATGCTGCAAACCAAGAGAAATATGTCTAGAGGCAGCATTGCTCTGTGAAATAAATATCCTAATTAGATAGATCTTTCTTCCTTCCCGCTGTTACAAACAGAGTCGAGCAGTTAAACCCTTCGAAGGAAAATTGGAATCCAAGTACTGCGATCAGTACGAGCAGCTGTAAGCGTGTGATTACAGATCCTAATGTTCATTGATTAGCAGGAGCCACAAAGCCAGCAGCTGATTTACCAACCAGTAGTTAAGATTAATTAAGGGAAAGAGATTTTGTAACTATCCAGCCTCTGGATGATCATAAATTCATCATATTCATAGGACACTATATGGTTTATATGTGACCATGAGCTTGTCAATCCTATTCCAAAACTATGGGTGGTAATTGGCAAGACTGGTTGATGAGCCCTGTGTAGATTGCTCCAGAGTGTTAACCGGTGCCGAAGAGTAGTGTCTGTAATACCAAGAGCTCTACTAAGTGAATGCTGCCTGGGAAGCCGAGAACATGGAGCTGAGGACCTGTAGTAAGAGGAATACCTTTGCATCAGGTGAACTGTATGCATCAAGAATCTGGAGTTCTGCAGACACCTTGTGCTGCCATCATCATTGTGGTTGAAACTGTTTACTATGTGCCTCTTCCCATGAGAAGAACGTTATTTCTGCTGCACCACATTTATCCTGTGCTATTCTTCACCATGTCTCAGCCACTTCTTACACAGGACCTTCCCCAAACTGTTGGCATAAAGTTGGAGGTGTCAATTGTGTAATGAATGCTGTAGCGGTAACATTACCCTTTACTGGAAATACAGCATCGAACCCTGAAAAACTCTACAATCCAGTGAGGATGTGCTTTACACTGCTGCAGCTGACTCTTTGCATTGTGCATGCTGATTTTAGGGCTCTTTCACACTTGCTTTCTGAGGATCCGGCGGGCACTTCCGTCCCGCGGGATCCGTCAGAAGGCAAGTCGCCTGAAAGCATTTGAAGACTGATCAGGATCCTTATCAGTCTTCATTATGCTTTCAGGTTATCATGGCAGCCAGGACGCTACTGAAGTCCTGGCTGCCATGGTAAGTACTCCGCAGCAGTGTATCTACCTGCGCTTCGGCCTCCGGGCGCTCCTTCATGACATCACAGGTCCCCGCGGCGCATAGATCAATGCGCCGCCCGGACCTGTGACGTCATAAAGGAGCGCCCAGAGGCCGCAGCGCAGGTAAGTACACTGCTGAGGACTACTTACCATGGCAGCCAGGACTTCAGTAGCGTCCTGGCTGCCATGGTAATCGATCGGAGCCCCAGCCTCCCCTGGGGCCCCGATCGGAACTGCTGCTGCGCATGCGCAGAGCTAAACGTCAGATCCGGCGATGCGCCGAAGCGACATTTAGCTTAATGCTGGATCCGGATTAATGCACTTCAATGGGCATTAATTCCGGATCCGGCGTTACGGCATGTCTTCTGGATTTTTGGACAGAGACAGATCTGCAGCATGCTACGGTTTTGTCAACGTCCACAAAACGTTCACATACTGAACGGAAGACATTCTGATGCATCCTGAACGGATTGCTCTCCATTCAGAATGCATTAGGACAATCCTGATCAGTATCTTTCCATCCTAGAGCCCCGAGGACGGAACTCTAGGACAGAAAGCAAAAACACAAGTGTGAAAGAGCCCTAGGCTTGTGTTCTGCTGTTCCCTCATGGAAACCCATCTCATAAAACTCCCAATACACAGTTTTATACCATGGATTTCTTTTATTTTTAGAAATATATTTTATTTTCCATATAAAAAATACAAATAATCCACCTTATCAATACATCGTGGAAAACATCCACAAAGAAAAGGTCAATTCCAGCTTCTTGCGTAAAAAATTAATGGTTCTTTATTAGGCTTGCAAAGTTTAAGATCCGACATACATCACATGGAGAGACAAAATGTGACTGTGACGCGTTTCGGGCTATAGTATTGAGCCCTTCATCAAGACATGGAAAACATATACACACATCTCCAATAACAACCGGCACAGGAAATGAATTACGATACATAAAGTCCCCAAAACCCAACCCTCCAAAGCCCGCCCCTTCCCCCCCTTCCCCCAGCTGACATCATGGGAAAACCCACTTTAACATATTCAAAAAATAGTAATAGTTTAACCCACCAAAATATCACTATCACATCGATTGTATTTCCATCACCAATGGGCCCAGATCTTATTAAATTTTTTCAGCTGAGTCCTCCCCCTACATTTTATAAGTTCAAAATCTTTAATTTTTGCCACATGGTTAACCCATTCTACCAATGTCGGGGGGAGGGGGGTTCCTTCCATTTTTGTAAAATCAGAACTTTAGCGATCATAAAGCCTATTATCCACAACTGTTGGGCCAATCTTATAATTTTTTCCTCCGTCAATAAAAAAACAAATAGAGCGTGTACCACGGTGGGCTTAAAACTAACCTTCGTTTTCTTCACCAATTCCCCAAACACCAACTGCCAAAATGCTTGTATAGCAGAACATTCCCATAAAATATGGATATATCCTGCACCGGACATTTGACATTTATAACAACAAACCTCACTATCCTTATAAATTTTAGATAGTAATTTTGGAGTGTAATAGAGTCGATGAACAATTTTAAATTGTATTAAATGGTGTCGCATAGAGGCCGAAGCCTTTATAATATTATGATAAATTTCATCCCATGGAAGACTTGTGCTCACAACTTAATCTTTTTCCCATTTTAATAGGCTCTTAAACTTAAATACCTTACCTAGTGCATTTAGAAATTTCGAGTATATTTGTGCAATATTAAACTTAGTGCCGAAAAAGAAAAAAAAAAAATAATCCAGGAAAAAATGATCCTGGACCATAAGCCTATCTTTATTAGTAGTAGAATAAAAAGCGTGCTGAAGTTGTCTAAAAAAATATCAATAACTGTGACACGTGAGCCGGAGATAATCTCCGATAATGTCTTAAATTGACCTAAATTAAATAAGTGTGAAACCAACGTGATTATAGTGGAAAAGTCCTTTAAATTTTGGTTATCCCATAGGGGAGTAAATTTAAGCGCATGAGTGACGGATAGAATAGCTTTATGTAACATCCTGCTAATTGGACAAGATCTTTCCCTGACGTCAAATATGCCAGTCTCCAAAAGGCTAAAGATATTCTGAAAAGAGCACTTATGGAGTCTGGCAAGACAACGAAGCAAACCATTTTCCCTACCATTCATGGCCCACTGTAGTTACGCACAAAGATAATATCCCTGAAAATAAGGCAGGGAGAGCCCTCCGTCTACATCTGTCAGCCAATCCAAAAAAGGCATCATCTATCCAAACAGAACAGACAGAAGTAACATATAGTATATAGATGGAAGAATAATCATTTTGACCAGCGCAATATTATCTGCCTGAGATAGGGGAAGCTTTTGCCAAGTTCTAATTTTCTCTTTAATTTTACTAATTGCAGGCGCCACATTTAACTCAACATCTGTGTGTAATTTTGCGCCGATTTTTAGCCAGAGCTAGTCAATATGATTGGAGGGAGAAAGCACCTGAACTTTAAGTCCTTTACGGCGGAGACTACGATTTAAAGGAAGCGGCATAGGCTTTGACCAATTGATTACAAACCCCGAGATGGAACCAAACATATCAATAGTCTGGATAACGCGATGTAACATTTTATATGTACATTCAAAAAAAAATGTAATGTCATCCGCATAAAGGCTTATCTTATCCCTTGCTCCGCCATCCCCAAATCCAACTATTTCATCATCTAATCTAATCCGATTAGCTAAGGGCTCCATAAAAATGTTAAAAAGAAAAGGGGACAAAGGACACTCTTGCCTTGTGTCACGGTGTAGATCAATACTAGCTGTAAGTAGTCCATTTACATTCATCTTCGCCATGGGTTGCGTGTATAGCAACTGTGAAAGTGCAATAAAAGTATCGCCAAGCTGCATATACTGCATGGTTTGTCAGAGGAAGGACCACTCCACCCTGTCGAAAGCCTTTGCGGCATCCAAGGACAGGATTGAGCAGTCCTCCCCCCTACCTGTCTGTATGTTCAAAAATGCCCTAGGAATATCGGATTGAATCGGGCGGCCAAGGATAAATCCTGTTTGATCAGAATGAATAAGGGATTGTATTAACCGGGGGCCGAGCTCCGCTTTACTTTAGCAAGTGCATCTTCTTTAATTAAATAGGGAAATTCAGCAGAGATGCATCCTGTTCTGAAAGACATGGTAAGGCAGTCTGACAGAGAAAGGAGTCAATCAAAACCTTTTTTATCGCCTACCTCTGACTGATAAATCTCAGAAAACTCCTCCCTTATTTTCTCAGGATCCTCTATTATTTGACCAGAGCAACTTTTTAAACGTTTTATTTTATTTCGGGTTCTCTGATTGAAGGATTTATGTTGGGCTTTATTAGTAAGAAAAGTCATAAGATCATCCTCAGCTTCTTTTAACCAGGGATTGCATCAACACATCATTCTGTTTAATAATTGCCGCTTCCATCTTTATCTTTTCTTCAAGTAGTCTCTGCGTTCTAAAAAATTCTATTTTTTTCCTTCTGATTTTAGCAAAATATAAATGTAGCATCCCCAAGTCAGAGCAATGTGTGTGACTAACCTGGGGAATGCCAGTGATGGAGAGGCCGGCACGCGGTTCCTCTGGGGCACTCTCTGGGTTCTTGAGGGACACAGCCAGGTGGAATGCGAGGTGCCCTTGGTGTTGTAGTTTAACGTGCCTCTGGCTAAGTCCCTGATGTGTCGTGACGCCAGTGCCAGTAAACGGTGGCACACCGTATTTATAGTAGGAATAACAGAGGTGCAGACTTGTAACTTGAAAACAGAATTCCAACTTTACTGAAACAGTGGAAAATACAGCAGGCAACCTCTTAACACAGTTCTTGTTGCAGAAAATAGACTTTTGTACAGTCGCAGTCACAGCAGGCTTACATCCAGCAAGGTATAACAGAGGGTAAAATAAACAGGACTTAGAGTTGCAGGTGAACCTTACTTTCTTCCTGACTTGTCCTGACTGGAATTGATGCTTCAAGGCCCCAATGCCCTACTTCTGGCTTATATCCTTGAATCTCCAGTTGACAGTGTACCTCCTCTTGACATTTAGTACCTCTTGCTCTAGGGATTGCCTCTGCTTGACTTCTGCTGACTTGCTTAGGCCCGAGACATGTGGCCCTCACAGACTCCAGGGTCTGCACTCCTTCCCAGGCCCAGGGCCTGGTGTAGACTTCACAGGCTCATAGCCTGGAGTAGACTGAACTGAGCTCAGCTGCATTCCTTCCCTGACTGGGCCTTATATAGACTAGGGCTACCTAGCTCCCTCTAGTGACTAGAGCTGGAATTACATCCCTAGCCGGCCTGCACATGGCACATTTCACAGTAACAGGGAATTAAATACCATAAATTGCATTACATTTTACAAATAGGACTTTTACCAGCCTCCCCATGAATGAGAGGAACGACAGCATCCAAGTGACCCTTCTGTAGTGACGGGTAGTACAACTCCCGTACACTACATACCCCGCTGCTTTACGCTGAGTACGACCTCGTACTCCAACAGGGTACCGCCCGGCTGGAATTTTCACCTGAAAGAGACAAGAAAAACATGCAGGCATACATACATATCAGTAATCAATTCCATCTGCATTGACAATTATTATCAGGTCCAGTTGGTTAACGGAGAAGTGCGGTGACAAGGGGCGTCGCTCTCTTTCTTCAGGATAAAGAGTGGAACTGGGGCGCTGACCTGGCACAGCGGATGTTAGGGAATACCAGGATAGTCCATGACAATGAAGGAGTCCATAATAAAAGCATATCACAGAGGCTCGCACATAGGGAGTCCATATCTGGGCACATAGACTTGAATAAAATTTTTAAAGTAATAAATACAGTCAGCAGTACATACATAAAATGACAATACAGGACTCTGACAATACCAGGGTAACACCTTCCTGGCAAGTCCTGCGTATATTTAAAGTGCTGACATAAAAGCCCTTTTCAACCTGAAATGGGGGTTAAAAGGGGATAAAGTGCAAATAAAAGCACAACTGGGATTTGTTAAAGTAGTTGACACCAAAATGGTAGCAGCAGGCAGGATGTCCCGGAACAGAAAGAGGCAGGCTGGGAGCAGTGGTTCCACAGTGGCAACTTATCTTCACAAACATGCCACTGGCCGTGGGGAACTGGCAGCAAGCTCCACCAGCCTGGCAAACTTAAAGGAACAGTTCCTGCAACATGTATGATGTCCCTGTGAGGATGAGCAAAAATGGCCTAGCAGGCCTGCTCACAGGTACGTATCAAATGAACCCTGTTCATCAGAGGTAGTGCAGCCCTGTGCTGCTGGTAGTCTGGGCCATGCACCAGGGCCACTTGGAGGGGGTGCCCACCAAAGAGAATGGGCTGGAAACATCACCGGTATTGGGCCTACCCACCTCACTGGCCCGCTGGGTTGCGGACATATAGGAGCTGCTGGTCTCGGGACACGGGCCGGCGCTGGCGTAGACACTTCCTCTGGCCGGGACATAACGCTCCCGTCAAGGCGGACTCGGCTCCTGGCATATGTCAATTTATCCGCTTTTACACGGACCTTGGGTGGCTCAGCGTTAGCGGTAGGACTTGGTACTACGGGTTCAGGATGCACAGGGGGCACAGATAACTCACCACCGCTGGACTGCTGCGCTGCCTTCTTAGACTCGGTCACTTGCCGCAGGCCATCCAGGTAAGCCTGTAAGGAAGCGATCCGCTCCTCCAGGGCGGAGATCTCACTGCTGGATTCCGGCACACTTGCAGCAGGCTCAGACGAGGTTCTCTCATGGCGGTTCCTCCGCAGGTCATCCATCGCTTCACTGAACTGGGCCATCCGCGCCCAATCAGCGACTGTCTTCTCTCGTCGCGGCAGCTCCGGAGAGGGATAAGGACTGGGAGGCTTGTCCAGGACCGTCGGCTGCCAGAAGATGTTCGGGCCGAGAAAGGAACTCTTCTCCTGGTACGTATTCCGGATGGGTCCCGGCGGGTCCTCTGCCTCCACCGGATCTTCTGTTTCTTCCCAGTCCTCCGGTACCGGTCCTGGACGGGTCACCGCAGTGGCATATGGGCCTTGCAGGCCCTCCGCGGGAGTAAACTCTACTCTCTCCCCGACCGCTAGATTATGCAGTCGCCCTGGGAGATAGCTGCGCTTGACGGACCGGCGATTCACATAATAGTCCCGGTTGGTGCCGGTTTCTTGGATGAATCCAAATCCTCTGACCTTGTCAAACTCTAGCACGACTCCGGTGCGGCGTTCGAGCTGGGGCTTGCTGTCCCTGGAGTCCTCATAAATCCGTTTGGTGACTTCCTCGAAATACTTTTTCTGCGTGGTAGTTTTTAAAGTTGCCGCCACTCGGATCTCGGCCATCAGGGCCGACCACGCGGGGTTCCGCGGGAGAAAGCCTTCTCGCTGTGGGTGGAAGCGGCAGGGCTCGGCTTGTGGCCATGGACAAGTTTGGGCCATGTCGCTGGGAGTATACGCTGGGGGCGCAGGGCTCTCCTTCGTTGCTCCTGGGGTCGCCTCCATTGCACCAACTACAGCTCCGGATCCCTCTGACATCACAGGTAGGAAGCCCCGTAGCAGGGTGAGCCACTGTTCCTGCAGGCTCCACCCCGTCGATTCTTGCACGCCCCCTAGGTATTCCAGTATAGGGTAGGCGGTGTCCATATTATAATCCTCAAAGGAAGGCGTTACCTCCAGGTCGTCTTCTCCTCCCTCTTGGAGGGTTTTGGCGCCAAATTTTCGCGCCACTGAGGTCAGGGATGGCGCAAGAAGAAGTCCAATGGCGCCGGCGGCCATCTTGGGCGCCATGATGCATCAACTCAATGACAGCAAGCAGCGGTAGTAAAACAGCATAAAAGTCCACAAAAATGCACTTTGAAGTGGCGATTTTCTTCCTCTTGATAGCGCAACACTACACAGCGCTTTCTGGAAGTTTTTGGGACACTTTTCTGTACGTTTTAGGTCCGCAAGGTTTACTTCAAATAAACAGGCGTTTTGTCACTTGGCAAACTGGTTAAGGCACAAAGTTCACGTTTTTTGTTCACAGTCCGTAAAACGTGCGTATCCTGTTCGTGACGCCAAAATGTAGCATCCCCAAGTCAGAGCAATGTGTGTGACTAACCTGGGGAATGCCAGTGATGGAGAGGCCGGCACGCGGTTCCTCTGGGGCACTCTCTGGGTTCTTGAGGGACACAGCCAGGTGGAATGTGAGGTGCCCTTGGTGTTGTAGTTTAACGTGCCTCTGGCTAAGTCCCTGATGTGTCGTGACACCAGTGCCAGTAAACGGTGGCACACCGTATTTATAGTAGGAATAACAGAGGTGCAGACTTGTAACTTGAAAACAGAATTCCAACTTTACTGAAACAGTGGAAAATACAGCAGGCAACCTCTTAACACAGTTCTTGTTGCAGAAAATAGACTTTTGTATAGTCGCAGTCACAGCAGGCTTACATCCAGCAAGGTATAACAGAGGGTAAAATAAACAGGACTTAGAGTTGCAGGTGAACCTTACTTTCTTCCTGACTTGTCCTGACTGGAATTGATGCTTCAAGGCCCCAATGCCCTACTTCTGGCTTATATCCTTGAATCTCCAGTTGACAGTGTACCTCCTCTTGACATTTAGTACCTCTTGCTCTAGGGATTGCCTCTGCTTGACTTCTGCTGACTTGCTTAGGCCCGAGACATGTGGCCCTCACAGACTCCAGGGTCTGCACTCCTTCCCAGGCCCAGGGCCTGGTGTAGACTTCACAGGCTCATAGCCTGGAGTAGACTGAACTGAGCTCAGCTGCATTCCTTCCCTGACTGGGCCTTATATAGACTAGGGCTACCTAGCTCCCTCTAGTGACTAGAGCTGGAATTACATCCCTAGCCGGCCTGCACATGGCACATTTCACAGTAACAGGGAATTAAATACCATAAATTGCATTACATTTTACAAATAGGACTTTTACCAGCCTCCCCATGAATGAGAGGAACGACAGCATCCAAGTGACCCTTCTGTAGTGACGGGTAGTACAACTCCCGTACACTACATATACACCGTATAAACGATTTCAAAGCGCCCCATACATAATGTATATGAGTGGAGTCAATATTGACACGCCAAAAATCGAATATTTCTTTATTATTTGCTCCTGCGCACTTATTTTATATATATATATATATATATATATATATATATATATCCAATGTGAGTTCAGCCTAAAAGGCCTGGGGGGGGGGGATTATACTCTCTATCTTTGACCATCACAAAAAACGGGGAATGATCCGAAACACCATGAGGTTTGTATGACATTTTATTAACCAAAGCAAGGTCTATCTGAGACATAGTATTATAAGACTTACTGTAACAGGAGATAACTTTCCTATCCCCATACATATAGCGCCATATGTCTATAAGCGCTGTCTCTTGACAGATTTTTTAAAGAACAGAGTGTTTCCCCTTAGATTGATACCCCAAGGAGGTGTTTGATACCCTATCAAGTGGGTGATCCATAACACAGTTGAAATTACCGGGCATTTATCTTTACTGTGTACAAACGATATAAAACAAGCTAAAACGGTAGCAGCAAAAGGGGGACGGATATATACAAAAGCAAGTATGTGCATCTGACCATTCCAACGTCCATATATGAACACAAACCTCCCTTCCTTGTCTATAAGGCTGTTCTCCGGAACATAGTCGATATCTTTATGTATATATACGCTCACTCCACGAGAATAAGAGGATAAGCAAGAATGGAACTCCCATCCCGCCCACCTCCTCTTCAGATGGACAGAGCTTTCTATAGTGAGTCTCTGAGCATGAGTTTCTAACAATCCGACTATGGCCGGAAGATGCCTATTGACAAGGTCAAAAACTATAATCCATTTCATTTTATCTCCAAGCCCACGTACATTCCAGGTAAGTATCCTATAAATCATAAGTCAGTGATCAGGAGCATGAACTTCATGTATGAGGAGGGCACAGCCAAAAATTTCCCGAGAGGACAGACGGTCTCCCACCCATCCCACCGTTCCCCTAACTACCCCGTACCCCCACCATGGCTCGCAGGGAAACCATTCCCCACAAACCTCTTCTAATACGCCCTCCCCGCCTCCACAAACACCAATCCTCTGCCTACACCCCCCAACATGCCGACTGCGGCATCAACTTAGTGTACATATAAAATAAGCCAACAACGACTAAATGCCAGCAGTGTCTAGCCATTCCAAAGCCTCCATATGAGTGGTAAAAAAAGTGGAGCAGACCATTATGAGCCACCGTTAGCTTAGCAGGGTAGAGCATTGAGTACTTCACATTGGCCTTCAACAACCTTTTTTTAATATCCTGGAAAGCTTTGCATTTGTTTTGCGTTTCACCGTATATTCCCATTATACTCCACTTCCTGGAGCTCCCTTTATCATCTGAGCACCCAATCAAGGTCCTTCGAACAGACCATCTTAGCCATAATAGCTCTGGGGGGGCTACCCGGAGGGGGCCTTTTTAGAGGAATCCTGTGGGCCCTTTCAACACAAAAGGAAGAAAAATCAAAATCCGAGCCCAGGGATTGTACCAACCACTTTTGCACAAAGCTAGCAGGATCCTCTTGTTCTGTCCCCTCCGGGAAGCCCAGTATCCGCAAGTTATGTCTACGGGACCTGTCCTCCAAATCTGTCAACTTATTCCTTAACCACACACGGTCTTGATCTATTGTGTCTAAGCGACTTGTCAAATTTACAATATCCTTTTTAACAGTTAAGACATCCGTATTAACTTCTTTTATTTTAGATCTTATTTTACCCATTTCATCTCTAAGAACAGTAATATCGATTTGTAAAGTTGAGACCGTGGCGGTTAATTCTGTAACGGCGTGATTCGTATTATTAACAGCTCCTAAAATATCTGATAGTTTTTTATGAATCGTTTCTAAACTATCCTTATTGATCTCTCTTAAACTGGGGAGGTCTTTTTCTACACCAGATATTAGATCTTCCCTGGTGCCTTCCCTGGTGTCGCCCCCTAGTTTTAGCCATTGGTGACTTCAAAAATTTCTCTATCCTGGCTTGCGGGCTACCACCACCTTAAGGGGAGCCCAACTCAACTGATTTCCGCTTATTTTTTGGGGGGGCATACTTTTTCCCACTACTGCCTATTAAATAATGCGCCGTAGATGACAAAAAGTAATTATTACAATGACCAGTCACTACTATTCGCCAGTAACCCCCAGATGTAACACTGGTAGACAATAGGGAGATGGACACATAAAGAAAAAAAAAAGAAAACATAAAACAGCAAATTAACAAAGCAAATGATGTTTGGACACTGGCACGCCTGATAGGTGGTATATCCAAGAATAGATCACAGATTGAGCCAAAGAAATCTATACCATAGATTTCTGCCTTGTTCCATACTCACTCATTTCCTCTTTTTGTATTGTTGTCTGATTTACACTACTGTTAGCTCCATCTACAGGTGTGGTTGCTGCATTACATTTCATGATGTTTGGCCTGGTGGCCTTGGGGTAATGTTGGCAGACTGGACTCCATGGAGGAAGATTTACAACTTGAAGATAATTAATCTTGCTAAACTCTCATTCAGCCCTAGAAGCTTGATAACTACTTCTTTCTTAACATATATTTAGCTGCTACTTCCAATCTACTTCTGGAATTTCCTTTAGGTGTTCTTCTAGTAACAACTTCACTGGAGTAGTAATGCTGAACATATTGTGAGAAGTAGATCCTATAGGCTCAATGCAGTTAGAGGGGTTCTCCCGAAATTTTGTATGGATGGCCTACACTTATGATCAGTGGGTGTCCAATATCAATAAGTTCCAGAGTAGACAGTACATGAGCCCTGAGCACTGCAAGTACCCTTAAAGAGGTTGTCTCATCATGGAAAACCTCTTTCGAAATGTGTCTCCAGATAATTAGCAGATCACCTCAAGTCCCATCCTGGCAACCCTGTGAAACAGTGGGTTTCTGCAGCCAGCCAGACATTTCTCCTTCAGCGGTCACTGCACGGAAAATATAGTATATCATGGCGGCTACTAAGATGAATCACCATCCTTGAAATACATGGACTTCTCAAGTCCACCAGAACCAGAGCAGCTCTCCATTTCGCCTCAGAGAGGAGCGATCCCCTCTATGACATCCATATGCCCTATTGGGGTCTATGTACTAGAGTTGTCTTCCTAAGACAACCCCTTTAACAGCGTGTAATGTGCGAAAATGCAGCCTCCTACAGTCAGGAGATCAGGTCATTTCATCTATATGATTCTTCTGTCACTTTCCATGTTAACAACCAGATCTGGAGAGAACTGTCTGAAGCCCAATCCTAGATATCCAGCACCCCTCACCAGTCTCTAGAACTAAGGGTGTGCAGCCATTGTTAAATTTTTACCAGAAAGTGAAAATTGGGTGGCCAACAATTAGTTGCTCATACGTGACTTCTCATCCGGGTGATATATACTGTGAGGAGAGAGCCTCGGAAACGTGCCATGTCCTTTGCACACATTATGCTCCGTCCTTATCCTGGCAATTCTCTACAATATATACCATAATGCACATTATTTTGCTTCTGGGAGCCTGTCGTGAACAGGAGAGACAACATGGCTCTGGGATCATTAGCTGAGGCTCTAATTGAATGATCGACAGGAGATTTTGGAGAACTGTGTTTAATGGATTAAATGAATAATTGAACATTGTAGGAAGTCAATATATTCTCTGAATCTGAAAGGTTTACATCCATTCAGCCTATCCATTCTACACAATGCAAAGCAAAAGTGTGAGGACTAAGCTCACAGTAAACAGCTACACGCATCATCCAGAGTCCCAATTGTTGAATGTACCCTCATCCCACATTGTTCCACCGCTAATTTTACTGCCCGATGGTACTACTGGCTGCATGTTGCCAAGTCACGCCCATCCTTGACAGCCAATGGCTGCATGATTTTGCCGTGAAATCAGGTGGCCATTGGCTGCCGCAGGTGGGCGTGGTGTAGCCGCATGCCGCATTGTTGGGCCGCACCCTAGTGGTTTTGCCTTTTCAGACAACTTGACAGACTATGACTGTGATCACCTCTGTAGCCATTGTTAAACTAAAGAATGAGTTTTTGGGGTGTGGCCTGGGCCAGGGACGGGACCGGACGTGTGGTATCAGAGCTCCGAGTACAGGAGCATAATCTGCCTCCATCTGCTGCCACAAGACCTTTGCACAGGCCACTCTCTTCTATATTAGGTGTCCTCAGCCCGAGGATCACCCAGAGGGATGAATTTAGAGTTTTGGCCTCGATCTGTGTTTAGGGCCTACTCGAGAACCGGAACACCGGCCTTTCCTGACTTCCGAGGCTGACCGGAAGTGAGGGCGGCGTGTGGAAGTTTCGAAAGAACCTAAAAACAGCCAGCACAGGAAAACGGAGGGATCAAGTTGGTTTTATCCCAGGAACACAGGTGCCCGATGAATGTACATAAAATATTAAACGCTATTCACACAGCGAATAGATCCAATGTTCCCTTATCAGTCCTGGCTTTGGACATAGAGAAAGTGTTTGATAGCCTATCTCGGTAATACCTGCAAATAGTACTCCAAAAAATGGGATTTGGAGGTTCCTTTCTTAAAGCAATTGGCATCCTATATTCTAACCCCACAACCTACCTGAAAATTCCCTCTTGCTATGGTGCCCTGAGCAATAGCCATCTGAACAAACCCAACCACGCTGAGCCTTTCTGCAGACGATCTGCTATTGACCATATCAAACCCTCTTACCTCTTTCCCTAACCTTATGAAAGTTTTGACTCAATTTGCTAGGATGTCAGGTCTCAAAAATGCTTCCAAATCTGGTGTTCTCTTCTGTAACACCCCGGTAAACATCCAGAAACTCATCGAGCTAAACTTTGGCTTTAAAACCAGAAGTCACTATATACCCTATCTTGCTATTAAAATGACTAAGCACATAATAACCTATGCAAAACTAACTATGATCCCGTCTTTAAGCATTTAAACTCTGAGCTGCATAAATGGGAGTGCCCGTTCCTATCCTGGATTGGCAGAATACATGCGGTAAAGATGGCGTTGTTGCCAAAAATCCTTTATCTTTTTAGAACCCTCCCGATACCGGTCCCACAACCAGCTGTTCAAACCCAGCAGAAACAAATCTTCTCTTTTATTTGGTCTCATAAGCGTCCATGCATAGCTAAAAAGATTATGTTTCACACTAAGACCTCCTGCACACGACCGTTTGTTTTTTCAGTCCGTTTTAAACGGATCCGTTTTTCAGTTTGGTTTCCGTTTGTGATCTGTTTTTTGCGGATTGCAAATGGAAACGGAAGCATACAATAATGTTTAAACAGTAAGTACATAAAAAAAATTGGGCTGGGCATAACATTTTCAATAGATGGTTCCGTAAAAACAGAACGGATACGGAAGACATACGGATGCATTCCATATGCATTCCGTTTTTTTTGCAGGACCATTGACTTGAATGGAGCCACGGAACGTGATTTGTGGGCAATAATAGGACATGTTCTATCTTTAAACGGAACGGAAATACAGAAACGGAATGCATACGGAGTACCTTCTGCTGTTTTTGCAGACCCATTGAAGTGAACGGTTCCGCATACGGACTGCAAACGGAACACAAAAAAACATAACGGAAACGGAAAAAAAATACGGTTGTGTGCAGAAGGCCTAGGGGGTCATTTGTCGAAGATCAGGCATTTTACACTGGACTTTCATATCCTCTGCATCGCTGGAGGATGCACTTATTTATGATGAGGCAGAAGCCAGATCATAAATTAGGTGCATCCCCCGCCAGTCCATGCGCCTAAACTAAAATCATTTTTTACGTACATGTAGGTAGATTTGCCAAGGCTGATGATGGCCTCACCTCTGCTATGCCCCCACCCCACATCCAGCACTCAGGGGCAAGGACAGTTTAAAAACAAAAATGGGGCTGTGCAACTTTTTATGACGCCCGTTTCTGGCATTAATAATCAATGACCCCCTATGTCTTTTTGTGAAAAACGCTGCATACCTCTACATATAAGTATTTTTGGAGCTGAAAACACCCCAGCCTCATTTTACATGCTGTACAATAGGAAATTATACAACACCCTACAAGCACAACTTGGCGTTTTAAGACAGTTTCTGGTGTTTTTTGCTTCCTTGGTGTCTCTTTTTAATTGCAGCATGTTCTGGGTGTGCCATTTTTCAGACATTTTCCTATTCGCTTCTCTATAGGAAAAAAAAATAAACACTACCCCCCAAAAATGCTTGTAAAACACTAGCACTTCCAAGCATGTTTTACAATGTGACAGGGAGTACTACAACTACCAGTATTGTTGCTTCCTATACGCTGCTATTGGGAGAGGATTACACTGTGCTGTACTGTATACTTTGGAATGGTGCCTTTTACTGCCGTATGTACTACTACTCCCATCTTCGATTCATTAAAGGAACACTTTATCTATTGTAACTTGCGGGCCTGGTTATTGACCTCACCATAGATATGCTGGTCCTGCATCTGCCCCCCTGCACCCTGCCAAACTGTACACCATCGAGGGCACTGCAACTACCAGCAGACAGGAGCCCTAATACCAGGGTGTGCCCATAAAGGGTCTACTGTATGGCCCAAGGGAGCGCCAGAGGGAGGACTGCCACCATGAACTCTGAGTACTATTACCCCTCTCAGGGCCATAACCACCACTCCCATCCTCTCTGCCCTGCATCTCCCCTCTGGATTGCTGCATATAAGTTTTCAGCTGAAGCTGCACCCAGGGATCACCGCTGATTGGCCGGGGTTAAAGAAGCCAGATGTATCTTTAAAGGGACACACCCATCATTTTATATCACATGTTAACAAACTATATGTGAATATTCTAGATATATTTTTTTGTGGATGGTCTTGAAGTCACTCCACGTCTTTTACTTCCTGTCCCGTCTCTTTAATAAGGACTTGTCTCCTCTCCTGACATGTCTGTTTTACTAACTACTTGTACTCCCCATGCATCTTTTCACATAGTTATATGCTGTGCCATTCCTTTATTATTCCTACTAGAAGTTTATAAATGAATTGCTAGCAGTTTGCAATGAAGGTCCAGCTGGGTGTTACCAGTTGGTGGTATGTCCCGACACAGTCTGACACTGGCAGCACTGACTGGATAATATTAGACTGTGCAGGGACACACACCCAACCGGTAACACCCAGATGGATCTTTATTGGAAACTGCTGACATTTCATTTGCAAACTTTTAGTAGGAATAATAGAGGAGAAATACAACATAAAGGCAACATGGAATCATAAGAATAGATGCTCCGGAATTATCACATGGGGGAATGAAAGTAGTTAATAAGCAGACACGTCGGGAGAGGTTACAGGTCCGCTTAAACTTCTTCTTTGGACTTTTAGCATGGCAGACAGTCTCACTTAACTCCTATCAGTCAGACCATCACTTTGGACAGAGGGAGCCCCCCTATAGTGACTCAGATCATCACACATTACACCGATTTATCTGTCCTATCAAGAGAACAATACAGCTTGCATACTGTTATCCCAATTCTACATCTACTATTATCATGAGGATTACTCTTCAGATCACATCTTCTCCTAAATGTTGAGGACTGCTGCTGTAGAAGTGCAATATTCAGTATGCTCTTTTCAATGACAATATGACCTAGTACTGCCGAAATGAAAAAGAAAACTAGCCAAAAATCTAAAACAAAAAGTTTTCCATTTAACCATAACATAATGAAACATTATGCTAAATGTTTCTTTTGTGATTTTTTTCCAATTCCTCACTATTTTCAGGATCGGTGCTTGCTGTCAGTGAACCGAACATGTCCTTGCTGTCCTGAGCATTTGTTACAATGTATCAGTGCAGGTCTCATTCTCTTCACTGCTCAGTTTACAATAAAATAGGGAAGCCTATTGCTAAATTCGGGACCATGTGGATTATAGTCACACCCTGGGTTACTCCTAGGCCCATGTGTATAACTTACTTTTCATCAAGGTCATATCTTGTTTTGCAGAAGGTGTGGTACTTTTGTGCTTTTTTGTTGTCTTACATTTTCATCCAGCCTGCTCGTGGGGTGCAGATTCAAATGTCAAAAAAATAAAAATAAAATAAAAGTTGCATTTCATAAATATGGCTGAAAAAATTAAGGACACACAGTACTCAGCATGAACTAGAGAACCGGGCTGGAAGTCATAGATTTATGTTGCAGTTAGTTGACATATATCGCCATCTTGTGGTTAATATTGGTAAAACACTTCTTAAATAAGTAATTTTCAATTTTCTGTTTCCATCATTGACTCCTAGACAATAGTGGAGGTACAGTATTAGATATATATACAATTAGCAATGGTAAAGTTCTGTGAGGACAGACTGCACTCATACTTTCATATTTACCATTTTTCTAGTTCAGATACTAAATGATAAATAAAACTCTGGATTATGGGGAAATCAAAGTTGCATCTGGTCATCTTTTTTCTAAGACCCCATAGGTGTGTCAGAGGATGAAGTAAATGACCAACAAATACTGAGGAATAGACATTAAAGACGTTGTCCCATGAAAAATATTCTACAGTTTTCAAACCAGCACCTGGATCTGAATACATTTGTAATTGAATTTAATTAAAAATGTTGTATAGCCGCTGAGTTATTCAATAAAATGTACCTGTATAGCGCCACCTGCTGTTTGCTCTTTTTCTAATTAATTTGTCCTGCTCACTGAGAAGGCCACACATGCTCAGTTTCATCGTTCAGCTGTGTCCTGAGCTGTAATAGGGAGAGCTGAGACATGCCCCCTGAGCTGTGATAGGGAGAGCATGGGCACGCCCCCTGAGCTGCAGCAGAAAAGACACTCCCCTGAGCTGTCAGCTTGATATAAATCTAGCAGAGCAATGAATGATTTCCATCTCCGGATCCATGTGAGGTACAGGGCTGGTTCTAGCTTTGTTAGAAATACATTGTTATGTACTATATGATGTCTGATTTTCATTTTTCTTCATTAATCATGGCATCACCCCTTTAAGCTACTGGCTTCTAGGGACTAAACACTAAGAAGATAGGACACTGAAGAATTCTATAGCATTCGCGCCTGGGCCTTAGTCCTTTATGGAGCTTAAATGCCCCACTGCTATATAAGAGGACACCAGCATTATAAATGACACATGGTAGATAGGAGCTCAAAAGCTTAACTTTAACTTAAAGCATACCGATATTTCCCATGTTTCTAGAATGCAGGACAAAACCAGGGTTACCTGGAGAAAACCCCCACAAATGTAAGGAGAACATACAAACTTCATGCTGACCTTCACCACTACTTTGGAGGCTTCACCATGATGGAAACCTGACTAACTCCATTAAAGTGAAAGGTGTCCTCCGGGCTCTCTTTGGTGCATAGCTGATGTATACATGGTTCTGTTACGATGATGAAGAAGAACAAGAGAAATAATGGAGGAGCTGTGAACCCAGCCTTAGTTATCTTTTCAAAGTAAAATAGACCCCATTTGATCATTTCTTTCTCGAGTCCACGTAACCCAGTTCGGACATGTCCTTCTTCGGCACTGGTGCCCAATCTTCCATATGTAGTCTGACTAGTGGTTCTTGTTAAATAGGATTCCAACAGCATATATCCATGTCTTTCCAATGACTAAATGTTAAAATTAAGTGGAGTTTCTACTTCTGGTACCCCTATCTTCAGGAACACTGAGGTCTCATGTTCCCCCCAAGTGGAGTTGAAGGCAAGTTTTTCAGACTGACAAGAACAACAGAGAAACATCAATGTATAGTCTTCTGTCTTTGGTGTGTGTGTGTGTGGGGGGTCAAAATTATCTAAAACCCCAGGGGTTTCCCTTATCGACTGGATAGGGAAAAAGTGTCTGATCGATGAGGGTCCAACCCCGTCTGGAGCCCCCACCGATCACTAAAATGGGGGGCCTGTGTTTCCTATTTAAAATAAAGCAGCATTTTACTCTATGGAACTGCTGGGAAAGTATTTTCACTCGCAGAGTCCTTGGAGCATGGCCATGCGATTTATAAGAAATTGATAATAAGGTCTTCCACATTGAAACGCCCTCTGTAGAGACTATTCTCACAATATTTGGAACATTCAATATACAAGTTGCGGGCGGACACTACGCCCAGTTCTACTTACTTCATCGCGAACTACAAACTACCGGAAATTCGCAACAGTCGAAAAAATCCATAAACGACAAACGATTTGAACTACACCAAGAGCACAGAGCACTTACACATGGGACGCCATAAGAATAAGAGCCAGCTCGAAACAGTGAGTAGTTATCGTACAAACCATCACTACAGAGAGACTATCCATGCACTTTAACAACCATCCTTGGCGTTTTTTTACCATCTCATGCACTTTTACCACTACCCTATGCGCTTTTATCCTGTGCGCTTTTTTATCATCATATGATCGAGTGCTAGTGATTTTGGGAGGACACCATTTGAGGATACTGCACTATCATTGGGACTCAATACCTTATCTATTGATTATCCAGTTTATTTTTATAATTTATATATTTTTATAATTTATATATTTTGTGTGTTTTTAATGTAATATTTCATTGCACTTTTATTAAATAGCTAAATCATATATTCTTTTAGCTGTCTCACATTACTCCCAGTGTATGAGTGCCGTACGGTTCCTCCAGAGATGCCTAAAATTATAACAATGTGTGTGTCCCTTAGAACTGCTTCCCCGAGGAAGTGTTCTAATGCACACTCAAAACACAGCCCTTCAAGACAACTTTAAGTCCGACTCGCAACATGTTTTGCTATTGTAACCTGCGTTTGTTTTGTGTCTATTGATGTGAAGCAACTGGACTGGACTACTCCTGGACATCAGATTTTTAAGAAAATTGTCCTCTTCAGATCTCTATTCATGGTCCTTATAGCTTTACTAGTTGGATTTGCCCCTCACTGGGCTGTTATGCTATCTCCTGTTAGTGTGTTTATTTTTTAGGAGACGGTGACCTATCCACTGGAATAAGCAATGGGCGGTATAAGTAAAAGTAAGTCAAGTTATGGTTAGATTACTGGAGATGTTAATCCACGGATTTATTCATATTTGGAGTCAGGAAGGATTATTTCCCTCCATAATATTTTTTGCCTTCTTCTGGATCAACACTGTAGGTTGGACTTGATGGACCTGTGTCTATTCCAACATTGAAGTGACTACAGAAATGCTTTGACAAGGGCGATGCCATGAAATAGATGCAAACAGAACATCCTGTAGTCGATCCGATGATGGGGATTACGATAATTGCAGCTGGAGGAAGTGTTTTGATCTTGTGGGAGGCAGTGACCTGTCCACTCATTGGATTATGTTAGTAGAGAGAACTACACATGAAAGAGACAGTGTCATGAAGATAAAAGGAACACCAAGAGCCACCAGATGATGGGAATGGTGACAGCAACAGAAGGTGCATTTGTATATGACAAGGCACTGCCATGAGGTAGATGGAGACAGCACATCCTGTAGTCAATTAGTTTATGGATATAATGTTAGCATCAGGAGAGGAGTATTTTGATCCTCCGGGACTTGTCCACTTCTGTCATCATTATAATAGATAAGGATTCTTTACTGTAAGAGCAGTGATACTAAGGAACTCTCTGCCAGATGAGGTGGTGATTGTTGATTTATTTCATGAACAATTTCATAGGCCTTGGATGCCATTTTTAAAAACAGAATCTGACATATAATATGTTAGTCCAAGTTTTTCCCTGGAATGGAGAATGAATTTTTAACACAGGGTAATTGTCACATAATTGATAAGTGTTTTGCCTTGGTCTGGATCAACACTGTAGGATTAGGCCTCTTGCACACGAACGTGTGCGCCCCGTGCCCGTATTGCGGACCGCATTTGCGGATCCGCAATACACGGCACCATTCCGTGGCCATTCCGCATCACGGATGCGGACCCATTCATTTCAATGGGTCCGCAAATCCGGAGATGCGGAACGGTGCGAAATGGAATGACGGAACGGAACACTACGGAAGCTCTTCGGAGTGCTTCCGCGGGGTTCCGTTCCGTACTTCCGTCCCACAAAAAGATAGAACATGTCCTATCTTTTTGCGGAACGGGTAGATCGCGGACCCATTCAAGTGAATGGGTCCGCGATCCGCTGCGGCTGCCCCACAGCCGGTGCCTGTGCATTGCGGGCCGCAATTTGTGGCCCGCAGCACGGGCACGAGCGCACACGTTCGTGTGCAAGAGGTCTTAGACTGTAGGTCTTGTGTCTTTTTCTAGCCTTATCAATTGTGTAATTATGTTTGCGACTACTAAGCTGTTTTTGACAAGGGAAGTCTTATGAAGCTGGACAAAAGTCCCAAGAGCGGATCAAATATTGTGAATGATTACAGCAGCAGGAGATGAATGTGTTGGCTCTGTGGGAGGCAGTGACTTGTTAACTTTATTAGGGTACTGTGAGCAAGGATGTATTTGACAGGGTAGAGGATAGATGTAGAACATCCTGAAATTAGTCAGATTGTGTTAGTGATGACAGCAGCAGGATAGGAGTTTGTTGACGGCAGGAAGGCAGTGACCTGACGACATCAGTGAATGCAGGGCTGTATTTAAATGGGACGGCATCAAGCATTGCTTTTTATCAATAATATGAGATAATGAGCTTCCATGTAGTTATCTAAGCTCAGGGAATATAAGTAGGAAACGTGTAATTCAGCATATGTAGATGCTGGTCTGCAAAACTGCTCTAAATGCAAAAAGGGTAGGAGAAAACATAACACGGCTTGGTATTTCTGGGGCCCCAAGCAAAGTTATGTATGAGGGCCCTAATCAGGCCAGCCAGCCAGGCTGTCACCATGACTGCCTTCACTACCTACAGACCCAGCAAATGCAACCTCCTGCGGCTTTGTACTGCTCCATAGTTGTCAGGCCAAGTGGCCCAAGGCCTATGAGACAGGAGCTGTTGGCCACGCAACCTGAGGCAAGATGTGGCTGTCTCACTTGCCTGACACGGGGCCCAGAGGGACCCTCTAACATACAGGGGCCCTATGCAATTGTGCGATCGAGACACTGCCATCGGAGCTCAGCTGCCCGATTGAGGAGAGGGAGCTGTCTCCCTCTACTAACCTCTTACATCAGCAGTCGCTACTGACTGCAGCATATAAGGGGTTAAACAGCAGGGAATCAGTGCCAGCACCGATTTTGGCCATTGCAGCAGAGTTACATCTCATTGCAGTAAGGCAGGCAGCGGGGGAAGCATGGAGCAGTGCGGAGGCAAGATTGGGCATTGGGGGCACAAAGGGGGCATCTGGAGCACAGGGGGCATCAGGAAACAAAGGGGGCCACCCGGCAATAACTGATTTCAGGCTGATCTCTAGAGTGGAGATCAGAGCCTGAAACCGGCATTTTTATACTACCTACGCTATGATTGGTTAGTCTGCACAGACTAACCAATCAGAGCAATCGATGCAAGGGACCACTCTGATTGGTCCTTTGCAGGCTTCTCTCGTGTCTCTGCTCTCCGTGAGGGCAGAGACTCCAGGGCTGTGACACTTTATAGTGTCACAGCCCTGGTTAACAGTTTGAGTGTAAGTGTACGTATAAATTACATGTAATCTTGACATACAGTTATGTCCAAATGCGTGAAAGGGTTAAGGTCGTTGCCTGAGGTCCAGAGCACTCTGGATCATGTTTTCATTAAGAATATCTCTGTACCTTGTTCCCTTCAGCTTTCCTTTAAAAGCTATATACACTTTCTTGGCATAACCACTTATTTAAGCTACATTCTTATCAGTGAGATAAGGATTGAGCATTGATGAGTGTTTATAAGGTCAGGGAACAGTGATAAGGAGCCCGTCATCTCTCTGCCTGAGGGAATAGGGAGAAAATTCAGGTCCTGCTAATAGAGCATGACAGCTCTGTACAGAGAGAAGAACTCCATATTTTTAATAAAGACCAATTTAAAAAAATTATTTTACCTTATAATGTGTACAATGCGATATAATAAAAGAAAATTCCTCCAAAGGTGTACATAGCCTTTCATTATTACCAGTCCCCCCGTCCCAGCCGTTGGAAAACACCCCCACAGCATGATGCTACCACCACCATGCTTCACTGTAGGGATGGTTTTGGGCTGCTGATGAGCAGTGCCTGGTTTCCTACAAACACAACGCTTAGAATTGAGGTCACATTGTTCAATCTTTCATCAGACCAGAGAATCTTGTTTCTCAGTCTGAATTTATCCGTCTTTTACTGAGAAGAGGCCCCTTTCTGGCCATTGTTCCATAAAGCCCAGAATGGTGGAGTACTGCAGTGATGGTTGACCATCTTCACACAGGATCTTTGGAGCTCAGCCAGAGTGATCATTGGGTGATCATTGGGTTCGTGATCACCTCTATTTTACCAAGGCTGTTTCCCCTGATTACTTAGTTTGGTGGGGAGGCCAACTCAAGGAAGAGCCCTGGTTGTTCCAAACTTCTTCCATTTAAAGGATAACTGTCACATTTAGACCGTAATTTCAGTTTTCATATATGTAGTTACTAATATGATAATATTCCTGAATCAATAACTATTAGACTTACTTACCCCTTATTTAATAAGATTCAGCCCTTAGCAACCAGTCTGCATAAAACTGCAATTTCACTATTCTGTTAAGATGGCCGCCCTCAGCCCTGAGCCTAATCCATAGGATGCCTGCAGAGAAGTTAGTGAAGACCAGCTCTGTATAGGGGGTCTTGCAGTGAAGTTCCCAGGTCTGGCTGAAGCCTGTAGTCCTTCTACAAGCTCTCCTCTTATCAGATAAGGTTGTCGTTTATACACTGGGCTCTACATTGTCCTGCACTGCTAAGGGAGTGTCTGCCAAGCACAGACATGTGGAGAAGTTCACACACACAGTCCAGCACTGTTATCTCCTGTCAGGAAGAACCTGGCTTTTTATACATTCCCTTACAATGTTGACTCACTATCAGTTCCCAGTGCACGCAGCGTGCTCCGTCCTCATCTGGTAGACGGAAGGAGCATAGCAACCTGATTTTATCTCAGGTAAAAATAGCCAATACTGGGGACTTTTAGGTGGCTTTTAGGGGTTATTTATTAAATAATCAGAAATTAAAACAGGGCCAACAAGGTGATATTAATCACCAAAATCCAATAGTAAAAAAAAAAAAAATTTGACAGTTATACTTTAAGAATTTTGGAGACCACTGTGCTCCTGGGAATTTTCAGTGCATCAGAATTTTTTTTACCCTTCTCTGGATCTGTGCCTCCAAACAGTACTGTCTCTCTGGCTCTAGAGGCAGTTCTTTCCTCCTTATGGCTTGGTTTTTACTTTGGTATGCATTGTCAACGTGAGACCTTATATAGACATGTGGTGTCTTTGCTAGTCATGTCCAATCAACTGAATTTACCACAGGTGGACTTAAATCAAGGTGTAGAAACATCTCAAAGATGATCCAGAGAAATTGGAGGCGCCCAGAGCTAAATTTCAAGTGTCATAGCAAAGGTTATGAATACTGTCCAAGCAAAATTTTAGTTTTTCCTTTTTAATCAAATTTGAACATTATGATTTTTTTTATCATTATTTTAGTACAAGACTGCAACTTAACAAAATGTGAAAAAAAGTGAAAGGTTTAACA
Organism: Bufotes viridis; assembly: GCA_033119425.1. Classification (NCBI taxonomy): domain Eukaryota; kingdom Metazoa; phylum Chordata; class Amphibia; order Anura; family Bufonidae; genus Bufotes; species Bufotes viridis. The sequence continues at coordinate 71,387,236 of CM065592.1, forward strand.
ACTTTAAAATGCACTGTATGTATGTATGCAAAATAAAAGTGCTTCAGCCTGGTCCTGTCAGGGGATGTGAGCCTGGCACTTTGGATGAAGTGGCATTTGCAGGGTGAAGGTGCATGTTTGAAAGTTAGGATATATGTTAAAATTAAGAATTAAGGTTCAACATAACAGTAATACATAATGAAACATGCACAGCCCAATCTAAGACAGAAGATGGCGCCTAAAGATTTAGGAAAGATCTGCTGAGTGGAATACTTTGAACATCTTGCTACAATCAGCTAGATTAAAGTGAAATAGAAGCAGGTGTGATACAGTGAGTAAAAGACTTGGAAGATGGTTGTGAGATCTTAAGCGGTTATTGAGGAAATGTTTTTAGGAACGTCTTAAAATGTACTGACCAGTGAGGAAAAGGCCACTAGCTGGTACAACCAGTATTGACCTCCGGCAATAATCCTCCAGTAGATGGAGAAGTACTTCACGTCTTACAACCACCTCTCCAGTTTGCACTTGTGCCTTCCAGCATGCAGCTTGGCCAGTGCTCTAATATGGTTCAGATGCAGAACTTCTGATAGTGACAGTGTCACGGAAACTAGTGCTCCGTGGATGATTGAGTCTAGAAAGCCTTTATTCACTTAATTTTACAACCCAGAGCAGAAAATGTATACATCCCAGCTGCAAGTCTTAAATATCAGCTTGTTAAAAAGGTAAGACACCATCTCACATCCCCTATTAGGGCCCTTTAAGTATATACAGAACCTCCTCAACCACCCAACATACTCACATAAGAGATCTTAAAGGGGTCCCATTTATGTATGGGGCAGAGTGGGTTAAAAAAAGAGAAGTTAAGAGTAAAGAGAAGTTACTTACTACACCGATCCCATTTCTACACTTTGTTGGTCTCCACTTTTATCTATTTCCTGGATCAGGCTTGACATTGTCACGCTTCGGTGTGGGAGGGAAACACCACACTGAGCATAGGAAGGAAGGGGGGAACAGGGAATCAGGCCTGAAAACTAGGAAAGGAAGATGGACAACTCCTAGTGAAAACCCTAACCAAAATCCTGACTGACTACCAGTATGAACATACCCCAAAGGTAGATAAGTTCATACGCAGGTATACCTAGAGTCTTATCTATCCCTATAGGACCGTGGAACTAATGGCAGGGACGAGACTACCTGTACCTCCGAAAGAAAGGACGAACAGGAGTCTACTTCAGGCCTAATACAAACAATAGAGAAATGCAACACACAGAACCCAAACAAAATACAAAAAGGGAAAGGAAAGACTTAACTTCAACGAGGCTATGGAAGCACCAGGAACTCAGCCGAGATCCAAACACAAACAATCCACAGGAAAAGAAGCTATAAATCGCACAGCATAGTTGGAGAAGCAACTATAAATAAGGAAGGTTAAATTACCACATAAGGAACACCTGGAGGCAAGGGGTGGGGCAATTACCAGAAACAACACAGACACCTATTGATCCACAAGGAAAAACTATCAGATCAAACCACGTGTTGAAAGTCTCACAGATCTCCTGCCACTTACTGTCGCCGGGACGTCCGTATGTCTTGGTACGTCTGTGACAGACATACAGGTAATGTCTGGAGATGCCTGCTCAGCAAAACGCTGGCAACATCAGTGAACGACCTCAATCAGTCATTGGTTGAGCAGGTATCTCCAGGCATTTCCTTTGTGTTGAGCCAGTCCCAGGAAGTGGAAACCAGAGGAGATCCAGTAAACCAGAATGACAGCGGATTGGTAAGGGTGAGTAATGCTTTTCTTTTAAAATATACAAACATTTTAAAGCTGTACCATCCCTTTAAGTGTCCCATTAAACTAGCCACAGTTCTCCGTAACTGCCAGCCCAGAGTGCTTGCAAAGTCTTCATGATTTTCACTCACACTCACTATTTGAAATCCACACTGAAATACTATGATGTGTGCAATGTGGATTGTAGAAAGCTTGTTCACATGCATGCGATGAAAATTGCATGCAGATTTTAGATTAGGACCCACAATCAAATTTGCGTAAAATTCATCATACCCCTGCTCATGCAGTAACCCTGTGGTACACTGCTAAAATTGTTAAAATGGTCCACTGTTAAACGTGTTAATGACATACAGAAATGTGGTTCATTGCTAAAAGGGTTAAGCCTCAATGTGCTCTTTTTGTTTAAAGAGCTGTATATGGGAGAAATAGCGATTTTCCAGCCTAGACTCAGTTGCTAGGCTTAGGCTGGCCCCACCCCCTCTGAACTAGGAGTTGTAGGATAATTGAGTGTGTCCAACTAGCAGTCAGAGAGTTGCCAGCTAGTGTTTGTAGCTGGTGTCTAAGAGAGAATCAGCTGACAGGGGTTCACCAGCCCAAACTAAGAAAAAAGTGACTGGAAACCAGTATAAGCTTCTGAGAGAAAGAAGCATTGAATTTTTCAGAAGGTTTAGGGCCATAACAAAGGGACAGTGCATGGACAAGCAAGCCAGTGAAAGGTAACACACGTTTATGGCTATAGACTTTACTGATTATGGTTTGGATTATATTGCTTAAGGTGCCCACTACACTACTCAGGTGGACTGGCCATCCATTGAAGAGTTGTAACCTACAGTTGGGTATTGCATATTGATAGAGAAGTTGCACCCCTTGGCCGATTTTGGAAGTTGCTTGGGTTAATTGGGAAGACACTCAGGGAGTAATTTATTGTGACGATATTCTCATACAGTATATGGCCTTGTAAAATATGTGCATGTAACCTCAAGAGACTGAACTTAACTTTGCAAGTACCTGTGTCTAAATAGCCTCAGTAAAGTATAGTGGACCCCCCAAACTTGCCTCCTTATTGCCGGTTTAAAGCCGTGACTGTGCCAAGAAGAGATGGATGCTTCTTGAAGCTGGTTAAGTGTCTGTTCACAATTTAGCTCCATTTAGTGAAGCTAAGCTGCAAGCACCCCCACCAATCCCAAGAATAATGGTCCCGTTCCCTCGTTCAGATGGAGCTGCAGATCAAGCATGCTCACTGCGTCTCCATTCGTTCGCTATAAGACTGCTGAGCGCCATACAGTCTTAATGAGGAATCTGATACTTTCATTACAAGCATTGATCACATATTACTTATTATAATAGTGGCCACATTTAGTATATCCCCCAGAACATTGCCCTTAAATTCCATCACCACTTGGTCCTTGCAGGAAAAGTTGACCTCAGACCTTCTGCATCACACAGAAGAGATTTATACTTCTATATAAAATGCTAAACATCATAAATCAGAAACTAAAAATAATATAAAGGACTTGAAAGTTCTCACATGTAAAACAGAAGCTCCAAACATAAACAGATATAAATTATGGTCATAGGAGCTTTTTCTTATGGCACAGAGACACCACGGGGACAGATCAGTTCAGCGTCCTTGCATTCATGTGTAATAGATTCTGATGTATTTATGAACAAAACAAAAAAAAAAAAAACATCAGACTAAAGTCAAGCCAGAAGCATGAAAAATAAAATCTATAATTACCCATCCAGAAATACTTTGACATCAAATAGTTTAACAGTCTGATAATTCAGAAGAATGTTTGAGAAAATATAGGGCCAGGAATTACCATACATGAATCTGGGGGCTTGAGCAGATTCTTTCATCTGTTATAAATTACACCATTTTAATTACAGTAAATGACACAGACTCCCAACAGAATCTCTCCCACTGAAGGCCGCATTTTACTTTTATATATAAGAGCTAGTAAATTCCCATTATGGTGAATATGGTTTTATTTTACATGGGGAATTGTAGTCCCCCTCCTATCTGGTCCCTCAGGCTTTACATGTATTGCTCCAGCCTTCAGCATCATAAGTCTACCATGATATAAATTCAGATTTGGAAAATTGATCTAATTTGAGTCAAAAAATTTTCAAAGCAAATGTTTTACTTTTTTTTTTTTTTTCAGAGCAAAAACAGACTTTGGTATTAACGTTGGATAGATGTCTCAACAACTTCACTCAGGAGGACACAACAGAAGCTGTAGTGACGTAATATTAGAACATGAAGTTGTTCTGAAATATGTTGGACATACAAGGCTGACTAGTGGGTCTGGGGGAAAAAAGTGGAGATCGATACGTTGGCATAGGGAGTCTTATAGGCCAGGCAATTCTCCATGGGAAGAAAGGTATGCCAAGTAGCTCTCCTCAGGGGAAGAAGGAAAACCATCTTTAGAGTGGCGCAAGACACAGTTTCTTCCCTATAGAAGATATCTACTTTGTATATGTTAGTTTTAAAGTGAAAGTCCAGGCAAATTTTATTAGTTTAATGGACCTAATTGGGGGATGTAATATACGAGGTGTGTTAACTCATTAATCGGTTCCTCAAATGCAAGTGTACACTAAGGGTACCTTCACACTGGTGTTTTTCTTTTCCGGCACAGAGTTCCGTCGTCGGGGCTCTATGCTGGAAAAAAACTGATGAGGATTATCCCCATTCGTTCTGAATGGAGAGAAATATGTTCAGTATGTGAACGTTTTTTGGATGTCGACAAAACTGCAGCATGCTGCGGTTTTATCTCCGTCCTGAAATGCCGGAACACACAACGAAATGACTGAAGGACTGACTCGTCCTTCCAGTCTGCGCGTGCGCAGACCTTTAAAACTGTGAAAAAAATACAAGACGGATCCGTCTATCTGCATGGCAAACGTAGAGACAGATTTGCACTTGCAATGCATTTGTAGACGGATCAGGAAGCTGGATCTTGCTACAAATGCTTTCAGGTGAAGATCCTTTAAGGTGAGAAGGGGGCATACTCATCCTAGTTGGTATGTCTTCTCCCTGCAAATTTATTAAAGAGCATTTGTTAGGGACAGACTTAGGGAGTTAGAAAAGCCAGGGCTACACAGTCCTCTTCCTCTTTGGTCCGTCTGCAGCTTGGCGTGAAATCCTTCCCCCCTATTCACCCATTTTTTCCTGGTATCCAGACTGTTTTGTCATTTGTTTATGCTTGTGAGATTCCTGTTCGTTGTTGGGTTTCTGTATTGTATTGTTTTTATTGGCTAATTTTTGGTCCTGCTTTATTCGTGATTTCACCCAGAAAATAATGGACCACATGCCGATCGTGGCTGTGATGACATTTCATTTTGAAATGATGTCAGTAATATTAAAGGGAGTCTTTCACCCCTATATATATATATGTTGTGGCAATGTGAATAGGAGGGGTGTAGTAAAGTCCCGGAGAAGCATGAAGTAAAGTGGGCGGTGAAGTCCCGGGAAAGCATTCAAACAGGGGTGTTTGCATCGGCAGCGTGTCACCAAGGTGCCCGGCCTTGGTGGAGTAAAGGCCTTAGATTAGGTGGCCACTAAGTTAGTTGGTGGACACCAAGATAATTAGCTTAGCTGGCTCCAGCTAGTCCAGGGCGGCCTTTTACTGGGAGCAGGCAATGTGCTGGGTGGGTGCCTGTTCCCCATGCTCCAGTCCAGGATTTTGGACAATGCTCATGTCCAGGGATGCTATTTAATCCTGTTGCTGGACTTGGGTGTGGCTCCCAGTCTGGGAAAGGAGCAGGCTGTGGCGAGGCCTGTGGGAGGCGGGACCCTCTAACCCGGTGTGTAGGGTAAGCACTGGTGATGGGTCTTGGGGAGCTGGGTGGTAGACACGGGCGTAGGAAGCGGGGGCGACGGGGGAGACGAATCCCCCCCAGGAAATAATGCGGGGGGGACAGGTATGTAAAAATCCCCCCCAGCGGCAGCGCAATGTGTGCGGCGGTGGCGGGGCACAGGGAGATGAACGCTTCCATTGTGGAAGCGTTCATCTCCACAGTTATCTGTATCGCCGTCCCCAGGACGGAGCAGGAGAGGGAGAGGCGTCTCCCTTCCCTGCTCCTCTGATAGGCTGCCAGCACTAGGCCGGCAGCCTATCAGATGTTGGTACAGGCGTCGCGATGACGTCATAGGCGCCGTCTGTGAGCCTTGCAGCGCGGGACACAGGCCGGAAGAGGCCTGCATCGCATCGCTGTGACGGATGGAGGTAAGTATAAGTGTCTTGTTTTGTGTGTGTGTGTGTGTTTTTTTTTTTTAACATGGACCCACTGGCCCATAAGGGGGGGGGGGGGTGGAAAGAGAGATTTTTGGCACTTGGGGGGGGGGGGCGGAAAAATATGTGGGCGTGGCTTGAGGGTGGGCGGGGACACGGGCCCCATAAGTGCTGTCCCCCCCAGATTTTTGGGGCTTCCTACGCCCATGGTGGTAGACCCAGATCCCGATAGAGAGGAAAAGACTGTTTAGTCAGTGGCCAGATGGCCGAGGATTTAAGTTTGTGATTTATGTTTTGGTTGCTGTTTTGTGCTTGAAAATAAAGCATTGTTTGGACTTCAAGCTGGTGTCCGTGGCGAAGTCTGTGAGTGTTCTGGTCTCCATAGAATAGATTTATGTGTATGTTATTTACCAGGGACTGTTGCTTTAAGTTAGCATCCATTACATACAGGATGTAGCTTTATTTTCACTTCCTGTGCCAGTCCAGGAGGAAAGCAGACCATTCAGCTGCACTATATGACTGCTCACCTATAAGTTTGGCTCTGGAAACCAAAAGTCTGTAAGTAGGAAAGCTATTAATAAGCAATTACATATATTAGCTAGCTTAGTGACATTATATGTGTGTTTTACAGCATAGAGCAGAGAGTTTGCTAGTTTCACTTTCTATCAGCTAGCATGTTAGCACATGGTAACAGGTTTAGGAATGCTGTTATCAGAGACTTATACTGCATTAGTAATTAGTTCATGTTTTACTGTATATCTGGTTAGAGAATTCAGTTAGCCAGCATATTAGCAGCAATGTAATGTTATTATTGCACTGTATTGCAATGTCATGTGCTGATGCACGCTGTTTTGTATTGTTTTACAGTTTTACAAAATTAATCCAACTAAGAAACTGAATTATCAGTAAAGATTTATCGGTTACCTTTACTTTCGGATCTTTATTGGAATGTTGTTATCTGTCTGCCAAGCCTTGTACATCATACACATTGTGAGGGCAGAACAGTAAAAGACTTTAAAGCACAGCAAGCCTAATCTTAGAGTGAAATCGTCATCATCATTATCAGCAGCAGCTAGCCTGTCTCACCATGCAGCACACAGACACTGCACAAGCCATCCCTCAGCATTCACACACCGAGGAAGACACCTACAGCATGCCAAAGACTAGGTCAAGATGCTCAAGCTCTAGAGCCTCTAGTCGATCAGATCTGACATCAGCTAGTGCTGAAGCTGCCAGGTTTAAGCGCACTAGCTCTAGACATTCAAGCGTCTCTAATCGGTCATCGGCCAGTGCTGCAGCAACCAGGGCACAAGCAAAAGCAAAAGCTGCATGTGCAATGGCTTCCTATGCAACACGCGAAGCTGAATTGATAAGAGAACAAGGTTACATAGATGAAGAAAATCAGAAAAGTAAGGCTGAAACACTTAAAAGTGAAGCAGAAGCGCTTAGAAGAAAAGCAGAGGTTAAAGCATCTTTACACATTCTACAGCAACAAAAAACTGCTGCGGCAGCCATAGCTGAAGCAGAAGTTCTCATGAGAGCTGCAGAAGAACAGTTCAAAGAACACTCTGTGATAGGAGCTCAGATGACACCTCTCAGTGCAATCCAACGCACTTGTGAGTACGTACAATCACACGTGACCACGTACACTGACCAACATCCTAGTGATACATTAAAATCGTCAAAGATCCCGCTAGCAGCAGACAACTTTGACAACACTCAACACCTTAAGACTGAACCAGAACTTCAACATGACAAACCAATTGATAACGAACACAGAGACCAAAATATTGGTCCTTTAAGAAACCATACAAATGGTGACACAATACCTCCTCAAGCAAATATAAATCTGGACTATAGCCCAAATACTTACAGTAGAGGAGAACAACCACTTGACCGAAGCGGACTAAGCCAAGCACCCCAACAGCCTTACCAGCCACAAGCATACCCTGTGTTTATGCCCAGAAAGTGCTCACTGGATGCAGCAGGAGCTACAGACGTGACGAAATACCTGATACGCCGTGAGATGGTGAGCTCTGGTCTCTTGAAGTTTGACGACCGTCCAGAAAAACTATTGGGCCTGGAAGTCATCTTTCCTAAGCAGCACCCAAGGCTTAGATTTGACAGACAGAGAAAAGCTCGACCTACTCTCCAAATGGCTCGGACCAGAGTCCTCTGAGCAAGCCAAAAGAATCAGGTCAGTACATATTCATAATGCAACAGCAGGGCTTACAATGGTATGGCAAAGACTGGAAGATTGCTATGGATCACCTGAAGTAATTGAAGATGCACTTCTGAAGAAAATAGAAAATTGTCCAAAAATAACAAACAAGGACAATCAGAAGCTGAGAGAGCTAGGAGACCTACTTCTAGAACTAGAGGCAGCGAAGACTAGTGGATATCTGCCAGGTCTCTCGTATTTGGATACATCACGTGGAGTCAATCCTATAATCGAGAAGCTTCCTTACAACTTACAAGAAAGATGGGTATCCCAAGCGTCCAAATACAAGGAAGATCATCAAGTTTCATTTCCACCATTCTCCTTCCTCGCCAGATTCATCGTAAACGAAGCTAAAAAACGCAATGACCCAAGCTTCGCCTTCTTGAACATGGGAGCCTCAAGCTTCTTAAGGACAGAGAAACAACCATCAACACACTATAAAGAACGCAGAGCAACAGTGTCTGTACGGAAAACAGAAGTGCCGTCTGAGTCTGCAGCCAATCGGGACGAGAACACAAGGATGAAAGTTGAGGACCCAGACAATCAGTGCCCAATACATAACAAGCCTCACCCACTAAGAAAATGTCGTGGTTTCAGAAGCAAGACACTAGAAGAGCGCAAGGCCTATCTTAAAGACAAACGCATTTGTTACAGATGCTGTGCTTCAACGCAACATCTTGCAAAGGACTGTGTGAAAGCAATACGATGCACAGAATGCAATAATGATAAACATCTGTCAGCACTGCACCCAGGGCCAGCACCATGGAAGACAGAAGTTCCGATAACTCAAGAAGATCATGGTGGGGAGCAAAAGGAGAGTGCAACACAAGCAATAACCTCAAAGTGCACTGAAATCTGCACAGAGACATTCAGCTCTAGATCATGCTCCAAGATATGCTTAGTCAAGGTGTACCCTGCAGGTCTCAAAGAGAGAGCAGTAAGAATGTATGCGGTGTTAGACGAACAAAGCAACAGGTCTCTAGCAAAAACAGAGTTCTTTGACCTCTTCGGTGATAAAGGAAGTCCAACTCCATATACTTTGAAGACATGTTCAGGAGTCATGGAGACAGCAGGAAGAAGAGCAAACAACTACACCATTGAGTCATTAGATGGAGAAACACAACTGACTCTTCCTACCCTCATAGAATGTGATATGATACCAGACGATCGATCAGAGATTCCCACACCTGAAGTTGCACGTCATCACCCTCATCTGGCAAAAATAGCAGACAAGATTCCAGCACTCGACCCAGAAGCGGCAATTATCCTTCTACTTGGAAGAGACATACTGAGAGTACACAAGGCCAGAGAACAGTACAATGGGCCACACAATGCACCATTTGCACAACGTCTTGACCTTGGATGGGTTATCGTTGGTGATGTATGTCTGGACGGAGTTCACAAGCCAGCAAAGGTGAATGTCTACAGGACAAACATGTTGCAGAATGGCCGCACATCATGTCTTAGCCCCTGTACCAATACCATACAGATTAAAGAGAGACTAGTCAACTCAATACAACACCAGAGAGTTCAGAGATGCATGGAAAATGTAGCCTCAACTGAAGATACAGATGAGCTAGGACGCAAGGTGTTTGAAAGAACGCGAGATGATGACAAACCAGCACCATCTGTTGAAGATAACCTTTTCCTTGAGATCATGGACAGAGAAGTCTTCATTGACGAGTCGAACAGCTGGGTAGCTCCCCTACCCTTTCGTTCACCCCGGCATCACCTACCTAACAACAAGGTACAAGCAGAGAAACGCCTTACTTCATTGCAACGCACTCTGGACAGAAAGCCTGAAATGAAAGAACACTTCCATGATTTCATGCAGAAGATGTTCAACAGCGATCAAGCCGAAAAAGCACCACCATTGGAAGAAAAGCAAGAATGTTGGTACTTACCAATATTCGGAGTGTATCATCCTCAGAAACCAGGACAGATACGAGTAGTATTTGACTCCAGTGCAAAACATGAAGGCATTTCCCTAAACGATGTCCTCCTCAGCGGACCTGACCTGAATAATACACTCCTTGGAGTTCTCATCAGATTCCGGAAAGAACGTGTTGCAGTAACAGCAGATGTACAGCAAATGTTCTACTGTTTCCTGGTCCGTGAAGATCACAGAGACTACCTGAGGTTCCTGTGGTATGAAGATAATGACTTCAACAGAGATGTCACAGAATACAGGATGAAGGTACATGTGTTCGGCAACAGCCCCTCTCCAGCTGTAGCTATCTACAACCTGAGAAGAGCAGCACAGCAAGGAGAAGAAGAACATGGCACGGATGCCAAGCAGTTCGTCATGAGCAATTTTTATGTGGATGATGGACTTGCTTCTTTCTCCACCAATGAAGAAGCTATCGACATCCTGAAAAGAACAAGAAAAATGTTAGCAGAATCCAATGTAAGATTGCACAAGATAGCTTCCAACAGCAGAAAGGTCATGGAAGCGTTTCCCACAGAAGACCGTGCCAAAGACCTCAAAGACTTGGATCTAGGAACAGATTCATTGCCCCTTCAAAGAAGTTTAGGGCTCAGTTGGGATCTGAAAACCGACAGCTTCACATTTAGAGTATCCAGAGAAGAGAAGCCGTTCACAAGAAGAGGTGTCCTGTCAACGGTCAACAGCCTTTATGACCCTCTAGGGTTCGTTGCACCCATTACCATGCAAGGCAAGGCTCTCATGAGAGAAATTGCTATTGAACATGAACAAAGTGAATGGGATACACCTCTGCCGGAAGAGAAAGAAATGCAGTGGAAATTGTGGAAAGACTCATTGATAGAACTTGAACAACTCGCCATCCAAAGGTCATATGTTCCTGTTTCTTTGTCTGCCACAAAGCGAAGAGAAATATGCCTATTCTCAGATGCATCCACTATGGCTATAGCAGCTGTAGCTTACCTAAAAGTAACGGACATTGAAGGACAAAGCTATGTTGGGTTTATTATGGGAAAGTCCAAACTGGCACCACGTCCCGCTCACACTGTCCCACGCTTAGAACTTTGTGCTGCTGTCTTAGCTGTAGAGATGGCAGATTTGATCGTTACAGAACTGGACATTGAAATCCATGCACTGAACTTTTACACAGACAGCAAGATTGTGTTGGGATATATTCACAATGCTTCAAGAAGATTCTATACATACGTGTCAAACAGAGTAACACGCATCAGAAAGTCCACACGCCCAGAACAGTGGCATCATGTCAGTACGGATAAGAATCCAGCCGATCATGGGACAAGACTTGTGCCAGCAGCTGTCCTCAAGCACACTAACTGGTTCACAGGCCCATCCTTTTGACCAAATCAGAAAACAAAGAGACCTCTGAGTTAGAGACTTTTGAACTTGTAGAACCAGATATTGACAAAGAAGTGCGGCCACAAGTTACAGCGTACAGGACTCTGACTACTAGAGACAATCTTGGCACATACAGATTTGAAAGATTTTCCAGCTGGAAGTCACTCATTCGAGCAATAGGAAAGCTCATTTACTTGGCTAAATCCTACTGCAAAACTATCAACATTGACCAGCGTAATAGTGATCATCTTGAACAAGCCAAAAGCATCATAATCAAATGTGTTCAGCAAGAAGTCTTTAAAGAAGAAATCCAACGCCTTCATAAGAAGGAGGAGATCTCCAAACACAGTCCACTCAAAAAGCTGAACCCTACCTTTGATGAAGATGGAGTGATAAGGATTGGAGGTCGCTTATCAGCAGCTAATACGACAGTCGAAGAAAAACACCCCCTTGTTATACCCAAGAATCATCACATTGCCTTTCTTTTGGTAAGACACTATCATGAGCAAGTGGCACATCAGGGTCGCCACTTCACTGAAGGAGCAGTTCGGTCAGCTGGATTATGGATCGTAGGAAGCAAACGACTAGTCTCCAGCGTGATCAACAAATGTGTAATATGCAGGAAAATTAGAGGAAAACTTGAAGAGCAAAAGATGTCGGATTTACCTCCAGACAGACTTGCTTTAGACCCTCCATTCACCCATGTTGGCTTGGACGTCTTTGGCCCTTGGAGCATCTCGACTCGTCGGACTAGAGGAGGCAGTGCAGAAAGTAAACGTTGGGCTGTCCTGTTTTCTTGTATGACTACTAGAGCAGTACACATCGAAGTGGTTGAGTCCCTATCTACCTCGAGCTTTATCAATGCTTTGAGAAGATTTTTCTCTATTCGAGGACCAGTGAAGCAAATTCGCTCAGATCGTGGTACAAACTTTATTGGAGCCTGTAAAGAGTTGAAGATCATTGCAACAGACTCTGAGACAAGTGGTTATCTTCAAGACCAAAGATGCACTTGGACCTTCAATCCTCCCCATGCATCACACATGGGAGGAGCTTGGGAAAGAATGATTGGAATAGCTCGTCGCATTCTGGATGCCATGTTTCTGAAGATTGGTTCTACTCGCCTAACACACGAAGTTCTCATCACACTTATGGCTGAAGTCATGGCCATCATGAACGCTCGACCTTTGGTTCCAGTGTCTACAGACCCAGAAATGCCAGCAGTCTTGACACCTGCGATGCTTTTAACTCAGAAGATTGAATCAGTGACAACTCCCACAGGAGACCTTAGTCCCAAAGACTTGTACACCAAGCAATGGAAGCAAGTACAGAGCCTCGCAGACATCTTCTGGAAAAGATGGAGACATGAGTACTTGGTGACACTCCAGTCACGCAAGAAATGGCAAGTAAATAAACCTAACTTGCAAGTCGGAGATGTCGTTCTACTAAAAGACTCTCAAGTCCACAGAAACGAATGGCCAGTTGGACTCATTGTTGGTACTGTACCTAGTAAGGATAATAGAGTCAGAAAGGTTGAGGTGAAAGTTGTGAGACAGGGCACCCCTAAGGTGTACCTTAGACCTATCTCTGAAGTTGTTTTACTTCTTCAAACAGGGTCATAGTGGTATAATAGTCATTATGCCAGGTGGGGAGTGTTCTGGTCTCCATAGAATAGATTTCTGTGTATATTATTTACCAGGGACTGTTGCTTTAAGTTAGCATCCATTACACACAGGATGTAGCTTTACTTTCACTTCCTGTGCCAGTCCAGGAGGAAGCAGACCATTCAGCTGCACTATATGACTGCTCACCTATAAGTTTGGCTCTGGAAACCAAAAGTCTGTAAGTAGAAAAGCTATTAATAAGCAATTACATATATTAGCTAGCTTAGTGACATTATATGTGTGTTTTACAGCATAGAGCAGAGAGTTTGCTAGTTTCACTTTCTATCAGCTAGCATGTTAGCACATGGTAACAGGTTTAGGAATGCTGTTATCAGAGACTTATACTGCATTAGTAATTAGTACATGTTTTACTGTATATCTGGTTAGAGAATTCAGTTAGCCAGCATATTAGCAGCAATGTAATGTTATTATTGCACTGTATTGCAATGTCATGTGCTGATGCACGCTGTTTTGTATTGTTTTACAGTTTTACAAAATTAATCCAACTAAGAAACTGAATTATCAGTAAAGATTTATCGGTTACCTTTACTTTCGGATCTTTATTGGAATGTTGTTATCTGTCTGCCAAGCCTTGTACATCATACACATTGTGAGGGCAGAACAGTAAAAAGACTTTAAAGCACAGCAAGCCTAATCTTAGAGTGAAATCGTCATCATCATTATCAGCAGCAGCTAGCCTGTCTCACCATGCAGCACACAGACACTGCACAAGCCATCCCTCAGCATTCACACACCGAGGAAGACACCTACAGCATGCCAAAGACTAGGTCAAGATGCTCAAGCTCTAGAGCCTCTAGTCGATCAGATCTGACATCAGCTAGTGCTGAAGCTGCCAGGTTTAAGCGCACTAGCTCTAGACATTCAAGCGTCTCTAATCGGTCATCGGCCAGTGCTGCAGCAACCAGGGCACAAGCAAAAGCAAAAGCTGCATGTGCAATGGCTTCCTATGCAACACGCGAAGCTGAATTGATAAGAGAACAAGGTTACATAGATGAAGAAAATCAGAAAAGTAAGGCTGAAACACTTAAAAGTGAAGCAGAAGCGCTTAGAAGAAAAGCAGAGGTTAAAGCATCTTTACACATTCTACAGCAACAAAAAACTGCTGCGGCAGCCATAGCTGAAGCAGAAGTTCTCATGAGAGCTGCAGAAGAACAGTTCAAAGAACACTCTGTGATAGGAGCTCAGATGACACCTCTCAGTGCAATCCAACGCACTTGTGAGTACGTACAATCACACGTGACCACGTACACTGACCAACATCCTAGTGATACATTAAAATCGTCAAAGATCCCGCTAGCAGCAGACAACTTTGACAACACTCAACACCTTAAGACTGAACCAGAACTTCAACATGACAAACCAATTGATAACGAACACAGAGACCAAAATATTGGTCCTTTAAGAAACCATACAAATGGTGACACAATACCTCCTCAAGCAAATATAAATCTGGACTATAGCCCAAATACTTACAGTAGAGGAGAACAACCACTTGACCGAAGCGGACTAAGCCAAGCACCCCAACAGCCTTACCAGCCACAAGCATACCCTGTGTTTATGCCCAGAAAGTGCTCACTGGATGCAGCAGGAGCTACAGGCGTGACGAAATACCTGATACGCCGTGAGATGGTGAGCTCTGGTCTCTTGAAGTTTGACGACCGTCCAGAAAAACTATTGGGCCTGGAAGTCATCTTTCCTAAGCAGCACCCAAGGCTTAGATTTGACAGACAGAGAAAAGCTCGACCTACTCTCCAAATGGCTCGGACCAGAGTCCTCTGAGCAAGCCAAAAGAATCAGGTCAGTACATATTCATAATGCAACAGCAGGGCTTACAATGGTATGGCAAAGACTGGAAGATTGCTATGGATCACCTGAAGTAATTGAAGATGCACTTCTGAAGAAAATAGAAAATTGTCCAAAAATAACAAACAAGGACAATCAGAAGCTGAGAGAGCTAGGAGACCTACTTCTAGAACTAGAGGCAGCGAAGACTAGTGGATATCTGCCAGGTCTCTCGTATTTGGATACATCACGTGGAGTCAATCCTATAATCGAGAAGCTTCCTTACAACTTACAAGAAAGATGGGTATCCCAAGCGTCCAAATACAAGGAAGATCATCAAGTTTCATTTCCACCATTCTCCTTCCTCGCCAGATTCATCGTAAACGAAGCTAAAAAACGCAATGACCCAAGCTTCGCCTTCTTGAACATGGGAGCCTCAAGCTTCTTAAGGACAGAGAAACAACCATCAACACACTATAAAGAACGCAGAGCAACAGTGTCTGTACGGAAAACAGAAGTGCCGTCTGAGTCTGCAGCCAATCGGGACGAGAACACAAGGATGAAAGTTGAGGACCCAGACAATCAGTGCCCAATACATAACAAGCCTCACCCACTAAGAAAATGTCGTGGTTTCAGAAGCAAGACACTAGAAGAGCGCAAGGCCTATCTTAAAGACAAACGCATTTGTTACAGATGCTGTGCTTCAACGCAACATCTTGCAAAGGACTGTGTGAAAGCAATACGATGCACAGAATGCAATAATGATAAACATCTGTCAGCACTGCACCCAGGGCCAGCACCATGGAAGACAGAAGTTCCGATAACTCAAGAAGATCATGGTGGGGAGCAAAAGGAGAGTGCAACACAAGCAATAACCTCAAAGTGCACTGAAATCTGCACAGAGACATTCAGCTCTAGATCATGCTCCAAGATATGCTTAGTCAAGGTGTACCCTGCAGGTCTCAAAGAGAGAGCAGTAAGAATGTATGCGGTGTTAGACGAACAAAGCAACAGGTCTCTAGCAAAAACAGAGTTCTTTGACCTCTTCGGTGATAAAGGAAGTCCAACTCCATATACTTTGAAGACATGTTCAGGAGTCATGGAGACAGCAGGAAGAAGAGCAAACAACTACACCATTGAGTCATTAGATGGAGAAACACAACTGACTCTTCCTACCCTCATAGAATGTGATATGATACCAGACGATCGATCAGAGATTCCCACACCTGAAGTT
Organism: Bufotes viridis; assembly: GCA_033119425.1. NCBI lineage: Eukaryota > Metazoa > Chordata > Amphibia > Anura > Bufonidae > Bufotes > Bufotes viridis. Next base: position 71,403,459 of record CM065592.1, read on the forward strand.
GCACGTCATCACCCTCATCTGGCAAAAATAGCAGACAAGATTCCAGCACTCGACCCAGAAGCGGCAATTATCCTTCTACTTGGAAGAGACATACTGAGAGTACACAAGGCCAGAGAACAGTACAATGGGCCACACAATGCACCATTTGCACAACGTCTTGACCTTGGATGGGTTATCGTTGGTGATGTATGTCTGGACGGAGTTCACAAGCCAGCAAAGGTGAATGTCTACAGGACAAACATGTTGCAGAATGGCCGCACATCATGTCTTAGCCCCTGTACCAATACCATACAGATTAAAGAGAGACTAGTCAACTCAATACAACACCAGAGAGTTCAGAGATGCATGGAAAATGTAGCCTCAACTGAAGATACAGATGAGCTAGGACGCAAGGTGTTTGAAAGAACGCGAGATGATGACAAACCAGCACCATCTGTTGAAGATAACCTTTTCCTTGAGATCATGGACAGAGAAGTCTTCATTGACGAGTCGAACAGCTGGGTAGCTCCCCTACCCTTTCGTTCACCCCGGCATCACCTACCTAACAACAAGGTACAAGCAGAGAAACGCCTTACTTCATTGCAACGCACTCTGGACAGAAAGCCTGAAATGAAAGAACACTTCCATGATTTCATGCAGAAGATGTTCAACAGCGATCAAGCCGAAAAAGCACCACCATTGGAAGAAAAGCAAGAATGTTGGTACTTACCAATATTCGGAGTGTATCATCCTCAGAAACCAGGACAGATACGAGTAGTATTTGACTCCAGTGCAAAACATGAAGGCATTTCCCTAAACGATGTCCTCCTCAGCGGACCTGACCTGAATAATACACTCCTTGGAGTTCTCATCAGATTCCGGAAAGAACGTGTTGCAGTAACAGCAGATGTACAGCAAATGTTCTACTGTTTCCTGGTCCGTGAAGATCACAGAGACTACCTGAGGTTCCTGTGGTATGAAGATAATGACTTCAACAGAGATGTCACAGAATACAGGATGAAGGTACATGTGTTCGGCAACAGCCCCTCTCCAGCTGTAGCTATCTACAACCTGAGAAGAGCAGCACAGCAAGGAGAAGAAGAACATGGCACGGATGCCAAGCAGTTCGTCATGAGCAATTTTTATGTGGATGATGGACTTGCTTCTTTCTCCACCAATGAAGAAGCTATCGACATCCTGAAAAGAACAAGAAAAATGTTAGCAGAATCCAATGTAAGATTGCACAAGATAGCTTCCAACAGCAGAAAGGTCATGGAAGCGTTTCCCACAGAAGACCGTGCCAAAGACCTCAAAGACTTGGATCTAGGAACAGATTCATTGCCCCTTCAAAGAAGTTTAGGGCTCAGTTGGGATCTGAAAACCGACAGCTTCACATTTAGAGTATCCAGAGAAGAGAAGCCGTTCACAAGAAGAGGTGTCCTGTCAACGGTCAACAGCCTTTATGACCCTCTAGGGTTCGTTGCACCCATTACCATGCAAGGCAAGGCTCTCATGAGAGAAATTGCTATTGAACATGAACAAAGTGAATGGGATACACCTCTGCCGGAAGAGAAAGAAATGCAGTGGAAATTGTGGAAAGACTCATTGATAGAACTTGAACAACTCGCCATCCAAAGGTCATATGTTCCTGTTTCTTTGTCTGCCACAAAGCGAAGAGAAATATGCCTATTCTCAGATGCATCCACTATGGCTATAGCAGCTGTAGCTTACCTAAAAGTAACGGACATTGAAGGACAAAGCTATGTTGGGTTTATTATGGGAAAGTCCAAACTGGCACCACGTCCCGCTCACACTGTCCCACGCTTAGAACTTTGTGCTGCTGTCTTAGCTGTAGAGATGGCAGATTTGATCGTTACAGAACTGGACATTGAAATCCATGCACTGAACTTTTACACAGACAGCAAGATTGTGTTGGGATATATTCACAATGCTTCAAGAAGATTCTATACATACGTGTCAAACAGAGTAACACGCATCAGAAAGTCCACACGCCCAGAACAGTGGCATCATGTCAGTACGGATAAGAATCCAGCCGATCATGGGACAAGACTTGTGCCAGCAGCTGTCCTCAAGCACACTAACTGGTTCACAGGCCCATCCTTTTGACCAAATCAGAAAACAAAGAGACCTCTGAGTTAGAGACTTTTGAACTTGTAGAACCAGATATTGACAAAGAAGTGCGGCCACAAGTTACAGCGTACAGGACTCTGACTACTAGAGACAATCTTGGCACATACAGATTTGAAAGATTTTCCAGCTGGAAGTCACTCATTCGAGCAATAGGAAAGCTCATTTACTTGGCTAAATCCTACTGCAAAACTATCAACATTGACCAGCGTAATAGTGATCATCTTGAACAAGCCAAAAGCATCATAATCAAATGTGTTCAGCAAGAAGTCTTTAAAGAAGAAATCCAACGCCTTCGTAAGAAGGAGGAGATCTCCAAACACAGTCCACTCAAAAAGCTGAACCCTACCTTTGATGAAGATGGAGTGATAAGGATTGGAGGTCGCTTATCAGCAGCTAATACGACAGTCGAAGAAAAACACCCCTTGTTATACCCAAGAATCATCACATTGCCTTTCTTTTGGTAAGACACTATCATGAGCAAGTGGCACATCAGGGTCGCCACTTCACTGAAGGAGCAGTTCGGTCAGCTGGATTATGGATCGTAGGAAGCAAACGACTAGTCTCCAGCGTGATCAACAAATGTGTAATATGCAGGAAAATTAGAGGAAAACTTGAAGAGCAAAAGATGTCGGATTTACCTCCAGACAGACTTGCTTTAGACCCTCCATTCACCCATGTTGGCTTGGACGTCTTTGGCCCTTGGAGCATCTCGACTCGTCGGACTAGAGGAGGCAGTGCAGAAAGTAAACGTTGGGCTGTCCTGTTTTCTTGTATGACTACTAGAGCAGTACACATCGAAGTGGTTGAGTCCCTATCTACCTCGAGCTTTATCAATGCTTTGAGAAGATTTTTCTCTATTCGAGGACCAGTGAAGCAAATTCGCTCAGATCGTGGTACAAACTTTATTGGAGCCTGTAAAGAGTTGAAGATCATTGCAACAGACTCTGAGACAAGTGGTTATCTTCAAGACCAAAGATGCACTTGGACCTTCAATCCTCCCCATGCATCACACATGGGAGGAGCTTGGGAAAGAATGATTGGAATAGCTCGTCGCATTCTGGATGCCATGTTTCTGAAGATTGGTTCTACTCGCCTAACACACGAAGTTCTCATCACACTTATGGCTGAAGTCATGGCCATCATGAACGCTCGACCTTTGGTTCCAGTGTCTACAGACCCAGAAATGCCAGCAGTCTTGACACCTGCGATGCTTTTAACTCAGAAGATTGAATCAGTGACAACTCCCACAGGAGACCTTAGTCCCAAAGACTTGTACACCAAGCAATGGAAGCAAGTACAGAGCCTCGCAGACATCTTCTGGAAAAGATGGAGACATGAGTACTTGGTGACACTCCAGTCACGCAAGAAATGGCAAGTAAATAAACCTAACTTGCAAGTCGGAGATGTCGTTCTACTAAAAGACTCTCAAGTCCACAGAAACGAATGGCCAGTTGGACTCATTGTTGGTACTGTACCTAGTAAGGATAATAGAGTCAGAAAGGTTGAGGTGAAAGTTGTGAGACAGGGCACCCCTAAGGTGTACCTTAGACCTATCTCTGAAGTTGTTTTACTTCTTCAAACAGGGTCATAGTGGTATAATAGTCATTATGCCAGGTGGGGAGTGTTCTGGTCTCCATAGAATAGATTTCTGTGTATATTATTTACCAGGGACTGTTGCTTTAAGTTAGCATCCATTACACACAGGATGTAGCTTTACTTTCACTTCCTGTGCCAGTCCAGGAGGAAGCAGACCATTCAGCTGCACTATATGACTGCTCACCTATAAGTTTGGCTCTGGAAACCAAAAGTCTGTAAGTAGAAAAGCTATTAATAAGCAATTACATATATTAGCTAGCTTAGTGACATTATATGTGTGTTTTACAGCATAGAGCAGAGAGTTTGCTAGTTTCACTTTCTATCAGCTAGCATGTTAGCACATGGTAACAGGTTTAGGAATGCTGTTATCAGAGACTTATACTGCATTAGTAATTAGTTCATGTTTTACTGTATATCTGGTTAGAGAATTCAGTTAGCCAGCATATTAGCAGCAATGTAATGTTATTATTGCACTGTATTGCAATGTCATGTGCTGATGCACGCTGTTTTGTATTGTTTTACAGTTTTACAAAATTAATCCAACTAAGAAACTGAATTATCAGTAAAGATTTATCGGTTACCTTTACTTTCGGATCTTTATTGGAATGTTGTTATCTGTCTGCCAAGCCTTGTACATCATACACATTGTGAGGGCAGAACAGTGAGAATGACCCCCGAATAAGAGACGATCCCTACAATATTTATATATATAATGTTGTTGGGTACAAATGACCAGGAAGGGATGCAGTATTAATACCTTGACAGTTGTACAAATAATATAATAATGAAGCAGCAAGCACAGTTCATGGTGGGTATGTCACACTATATAATGCACAGCAAGCAGCAGACACAGTTCATGGGGGTATGTCACACAATATAATATGCAGCAGAAGACACAGTTCATGTAGCATTAGGAGCTAGGAATGGGGCCCAATTCAGATTTTTGCTATTGGGCCCAGTGAATTCTATGTACACCCCTGGTTAGTGGGCAATCTTAGTAATAGTGCTAAATTGCAATATATCTAAATCCAGTAGTAACAAAATAGCTACTGGTTAGAAACTGGTTTTGGATGAAAGATAGTCCTTATCCAGTCCTCACATATGTCACTGCTGCTCCTCATGTTTTCCTTGTAAGTCTAATAGCGCTCCTTTACTCATTTCCAGCATCCAATAGCCTTATCCACTATCACACATTCATAGTAGGCCAGATCACATAATTTACCCAATATACTTTGTACAGAATGTTTCCCCTTCATATACCTCCCCGTGATCTGACATTGTCAATGGCTGAGGAACAACCACCAATAATATGCTAATAGATAGATTAAACTGGATGCCTAGACAGCACGCCTACTTGTGTATATAAATTCACTTGACTTTGATTTAGAGTGGCTTTACGTGTATGGAGACTTCTGTGTAATGAACTCTCATTCTTAAAATCAGTGGTTGTCCCAGAGGTCAGACACCCACCCGTCAAGCTCTTATGTCATATCATAATGTTCATACTATATCAACATGCTAAAACGTAATTGATGGAAAAGTTTCATTAAAGTCCAGAGACATGTTTGCCCATATTTTTTATTGTCAATTTGCTTCCTAAATGCAAAATTAAGCAACTTTGAAAATAGTCTTGATTAAAAATTCTCTTCCATTTTATTGCTGTAGAGTCTGTGTAACTCTTTCATCTAACTGGTTGTCCAGTAAGGCCGGACTGGGAGCGCAGCGGTAGGGGTAGGCCAGCATGAACATGGTTTAGCAACAAGGGAGAGCAGTTAGGGTTAAAATGGAGCTGAGAGAGGTGGGATGGAGCTGTAGGCATGGGGGGGGGGGGGGTTGGTGCCAGGTAGGAGTAAAAAGGGGTAGAGAAGAGGTGAGGGGGAGCCATTTTGAAAAGCAGGCAAAACACCCACCCATTGACAACTTCGTGTGGGGGGGGATAGTTAGTATTAGTAAGGGGCAATATTGAATGGGCTTGCGTAGACAAGATGGAAAGGGGGGCAGTCACGGCAGTCGGGAGGTGGGGGAGGTCCTCGAAGTTGGATAAAATATCTTGATACATGAGGATGGGAGGGCCCCGTGGGAGGGGCTGGACTCTCATAGAGGATCGGGATTGGAGGAATTTAAGGCGTCCATCAAGGTTGCCTCCGAGCTGGGTTTAATGGCTGGGGGTAAGATGGAGTAGCCGGACGGTTGTGGTTTGTTGGTTATGGTTATTTGGGGCTTCTAGGACTTCCCTCGCCAGGGGTTAATTATGGTTTTGTGTTATTTAACTGTTATGTGGTTATTTATTTATGTATTTAATAAAACGGCTGCTGTGGCCGATTTAAATCCAAACCGTGGTTGTTGTGGTTATTTGGTTGGGATAAGGAGTAGAGAGTTCACTGGAAGGGTTTTAAAAAAAGGGGAAGCTCGAGTGAATGTATAGCTAATATCATGGTCATGTATTTTCTAACAGTGATTAAACAGCAAGCAAACTGCTCCTGGTGGGTCTTCTCTTTCTGCACTTCCCATCTCATCTCTAACTTTTAGAGATAACAGGAAGTGAAGGATGGTAGATCAGAAAGTGTAGAGGAGGGGAAGCATCCAAGTGTTTAGAGAGGTCAAATCATGCAAACTGTTCAGTATCATAGAACATAGTAAAAAGCGTACACATTGCAGTCTGCAGGGTACAGAGGGCGAAGCACACAAGCTGTGTGTCTGTGTTAAGAGAGGAGTGCACTCAGAGCAGACTTTGCAGAGGGAGGTAGGGGGAAATCCCACACTTTTCCGAATCTGACAGCACAGGTGAGAAGGGAAACTAGTACAGGAATGAAGCTGTGCTGATAAATGAGAACTGGTGAAGGCAGCAACATCCTGGACACACAGATCCACATGAATAAAGTAAGAAAGTTGGAGTAGGTTTTAAACTGTATATTAGGGGGTCCAAAAATGAATAAAGATTGCATTCTTTGTTTTGAATTTGTTTTTAAACTCAAGGTAGCCACTAACATACTCTATATAAAAATACTTTTCTTTCATGTAGCCTTTAAAAGGATATTCCCATGTGAGACACTGATGACATACCGTTAGGATATGTCATCAATGTCAGATAGTTGCAGGTTCCACTTCTGGAACCCACTAATATTTCCAGAACAAGGCCCTCGAAGTGATGGAGAACACATCTTGCTTGCGTGGCTTGCTCTCCATCCACTGCTTTGGTAAGTCCTATAACAGTGAATGGAGAGGAAGCCACATGAATGCGGTCACTGCTCCATTCACATCTATGGGACTGCTGGAAATAGTCGAGCCTGTTCTTGCCTATTTTTAAAACTCCCATAGAGGAGCACAAAGGCTGACCATGCTTGCACGGCTACACTCCCTGCACTTTAGGGACCCCATTCTGGGGATAGATGCATGTCTCAGAAAATGATGGCATATGCTAGGATATGCCATCAATGTTTCAGATGAGAATACCCCTTAAAGTTTTTATCTTATATTTTAGGTTAATAATAATCGGGAGTCATATCAAGTGAAAGAGGAGAACATACAGCAAATTTAAATAGTATGGGTGAATAAAAATGTGGTAGTCAGGAAATATCCAGAAATATTCTAAACACTAATAGATCATTTACCACAAATCATAAGATTTATTTTATTTTTTCTTCACCCTCCCTCTCATTGGGTTTAGTGGCAAGAGTCAAAGAAAATAGATTGGGTCAGAGAACTCAAATAAGAAAAGAAAAAAAAAGAACGAAAATAAGTTGAGAGCCAATCCTGTGTAGCGTGACTTGAGGTCAATTAATATTTAGGCAAGACATCAGGCCATGGTGTTGAGGACATATTTATTTATAATTTGGAATATTTAGTCTGGTTTCTACAATAATTTATACTCAGAACATTTTTAAAACGAGCTCCAGAATAGGATGATGCTACCAGAACATGAAATCAGGAGCTAATTTCAGGTTGTGATGACATCTATGATTTCCTAGGTAGAGGGCTTCGTGTCGGGAACTCTTCTTCTCTGATCATCTTTGGAAAGGGAATGTCACAATGGTTATGCTAATTAGCCATCTACAATACCAAAACAATGCAAACAGTAGCATACTATTCTAGTATAAATAATAGTACCATACAGTGTGCAGATAAAACTTCTATGGTCAAAATAGGTGTAGAAAATCTAACTAATAATTCCATACAGTGCCTAAATCATACCTGTTTGAAAAGAAGAAACAAAATATGTTAACAGCACTCTGCAACCAGAACTCTGCCCTGCCTCTATGACAGAAGCTGTAAGAGGTAGTTAGTGTACATTTTGATCAAAAGGTAATAAGCCAGTTGCCACGCCAAGGCCCCCTCGTGAGTGGTCCTAACGCTAAATCCTACCTGTTATGGGCCATGACAGCCACATAAAATTCAGGGAGTGTTTCTGTTTGAAAAGAAGAAGTCACAGTGTTTATGACTTCCATCTTTGGAGTATTGTAAAGGGTCCTTTACACGGGGAGAGAATCTCATAATTAATCACAAACAAGCACTCATAGGACCGCTCATCAGCGACTATCTGACTATCTGTAATTGTGCCACCGATTACCCAATGAATGAGCCAAACCTTTGTTCATCGGGTAATAGATCATTCGTGCGGTCACAAAAATTATCGTTTGCTGGCAGCACAGTTTGTGGACAGCATCTGCTGCCGGAAAAAAACTAGTCAGTACGGGGACAAGCGATGGCATAATTACTGCATGTAAATGGGCATGTGCAGCAGTGATTAAGACTGGTGCCTTGCAGCGCTGGGATCCTAGGTACGAATCCAACCAAGGACAACATCTGCATGGAGTTTGTATGTTCTCCCCATTGTTGCGTGGGTTTCCTCCGGGTTCTCCGGTTTCCTCCCACACTCCAAAAACATACTGACTTAGATTGTGAGACCAATTGGGGACAGTTGGATGCTAATGTCTGTAAAGCACTGCGGAATAAGTCAGCGCTATATAAGTGCATAAAATAATAAATTCCGCAGGCAATTGCCGGGAAGGAATGGAATCGCCTATTGAGTCATGTAAAGGGAGCTTAAGACTATCCATAGAATCAATGGACATTTCTGGAAAATGAGCTTTAATGTTGGGATTCTTCTACCTTGAAAGGTTGCCAGACTTGGACAGCCTCTATACATTTTAAAAGTCCCCTAATGTTATTCTGATCATGGGCTGGGAGTCTTTGTTGACTGTTTTCAGTCTTCATTTTTCTTGGGGCATGAGATTGGTGGGAGAACCACAGTGACTCGCCCCTCTGGAGACAGGGGAGCATTCTGTTTCTTTCATATGCCCTAAAAGGATATATAAAAGACTTTTGATATGTCATAGCGACATATGTGGAGGTTTCAGTGCTGACACCCCCAGATGATTGCTAAAACGAAGAGAGAAAAGCACCCACAGAGTGTGCGCTCTCTCTTCATTGCCAGAGACAGGCTCAATGGAAAGTCTATGGGCCTGTCTCGATTCCTTCTCCAGCAGCGAGGAGAGAGGGCTCACTATGTGAACGCTTCTCTCTCCTTGTTCTATCGTTTGATGGGGGTCTCAGTACTCAGATCCCCACTAATCAAAACCTTTCATATGTCACTATGGCATATCAAATGTTTTTGAAAGTTCAGTGATACTTTAAGTCTTGCCCATTTTCATATGTCCTATTAGGCCATATGAATGGAACCAAATGCTTCCCCCTCTTCAGAGAGGCTAGCCACTGTGGTCTTCCCAGAGGAGACAATCTCTCAAACAGAGATATATATATATATATATATATATATATATCCACAAAAGGTCCACGGCACTTCCTTCAATAAAAACGTGTCTTTATTTCACCAGGTGCAACGTTTCGGTTTACATACTGAAACCATTCTCAAGCAAGTGATATCACTTGCTTGAGAATGGTTTCAGTAAGTGATATCACTTGCTTGAGAATGGTTTCAGTAAGTGATATCACTTGCTTGAGAATGGTTTCAGTAAGTGATATCACTTGCTTGAGAATGGTTTCAGTATGTAAACCGAAACGTTGCACCTGGTGAAATAAAGACACGTTTTTATTGAAGTAAGTGCCGTGGACCTTTTGTGGATATCGACTTGGGAGCACAGGATTGCTCCAACAGCCGCTGGCACCCGGTCTCTATACATTTGCAGCAGTGCGGTTCACAACCCCCTATTTGTTATATATATATATATATATATATATATATCTTATATAAAGCTGAGTGTATGTATGTATCTGTTTATGTCCGCTAAAGGAATCCGGACCATCGCATTTACAATCACGAAATTTTGCACAGCCACCTCCTGTGACTCGGGGAACGTCATAGACTATGTTTTGAATGAAAATGTTCATCCCCTGCTTTCCAATTATTTGCCAAAAAATACGCTAAGTAACCTAACCGCCAAACTACAGGAGCAGTTGTCTGTTGGATGTGGCAGTTGGCCTGGATATTCATCAGGTTGCACATAGCAACCAATCACAGCTCAGCTTCTATTTTGCTACAGGTTATCAATATGAGCTCTGATTGGTTGCTATAGGCAACGAAGGACATTCTTAGTATAAGACCGCTTATGTGAGTTAATATGATTTTGATTGCAACGCTTTGCCAACGTTGTTGTAGAGGCTGATGTAACTCACCTGACCTTAAATATATACTAATTCTGTGGGGTTTTATATACTGTCAATTAAAGACAATAATGCCCTCCTGTGGAGGTCTTTGTTAGGGGGGTGGGTGGGGTGTTGTGGAGGTCACTGTTAAAAGAAAAGGGCTGCTGTGAAGGTCAAAGTTAAGGGGGTGGGCTGCTGTGGAGGTCACATTTTAAGGAGGCGGGGCACTGTGGGGGGTTAGTGTTAAGGGGTGGGAGGCTGTAGAGATCACTTTTATGGGGATATTTTCGATAGATGAAATATACCCATGCAAAGCCAGGTCCTTCTGCTGGTATATATATATATTGTAGGGATCGTCGCTCACAGAATTATCTTTATAACCACTGGGTTTCAGGTCCAAACAGTGCGATTTATTTAACCATCTTCATATACAGCATGGCATAAAACAAAAGCCTGCCTGTGGTCTAGCAGTCCTCCCGACTTTGACCGTTTCGACCCTTGTCCCCGGGCGTCGCCGAGTCCCCCAAAGCTTAGGCTATTACATAGCCTCGTGGCCCCTCAGCCTTGCCTTGCTGAGACCACACTGACAGAGCCTCACCAGGCCTCTGTCTGCACACTCTCCAGAGTCAGACCCACCCAAGTCCAGCAACCAGATTAAATGGAATCCCTGGACGTGAGTCATGCCCTAAATGCCCGACTGGAGCATAGGGAACAGGCACCCACCCAGCACATTGCCTGTTCCCAGTAAAAGCCCGCCCAAGACTAGCTGGAACCAGCTATACTAACTATATTTGTGTCCACCATGTGTAGATTTGGTGGCCACCTAATCTGTGCCTACTTCTCCAAGGCCGGCACCTTGGTGACACACCCTCGGCGCAAACAATTCCTGTTTAACAAGCTTTCCGAACTTACCACACATCAGTGTTCACATTGCCACTAGCTGGAACCAGCTATACTAACTATATTTGTGTCCACCATGTGTAGATTTGGTGGCCACCTAATCTAAGGCCTTTACTCCTCCAAGGCCGGGCACCTTGGTGACACACTCCCGATGCAAACACCCCTGTTTGAATGCTTTCCCGGAACTTTACCACACACATCAGTGTTCACATTGCCACTATATATATATATATATATATATATATAATGTATTTTTTATTTTTTTGTTAACATGTAAGTAGCCACCTAAGCAGCCAAGATAAAAACAAACAATTGTTAGGTAGTTGTGTAAGAAATGGATAGGGAAAATGTTTGTTGCAATGTTCACACTTGTCCTGGTCTTTAACTAGGGAGTAGAGAAGGTTAATATGCACCTGAGTGTTCAAGGTTGTGGGACACTGCCGTTTTGAAATCAATTATGGCTGCCTGTGACTGCGCCAATGCTTCAACTTGGGAACTTACATGACGTAAGTCATGCTTGAACTTCTTGAGGTCTCGGACCAGTGCTTTCAAATCTTAGATGAAATAGCTTTCATAAATGATCTGGAGACCGATTGCTCTCTATCCACTAGTTCTGGCTCATTGTCCTTTTCGTCCTCTGAGTTATCCGCACCAATGAACTGGAGGGCGGTCTGCTGAGTTGGAGCATCTTGTCGGCCATGCATGCCACAGAGGAAATGTATCTATTTTGCAAGGACCAGGCTGTGTTTTCGAGTGCCCAAGAGTATGACTGACCTTGCCTTTAAAGAGTTAGCCCATAATAGTGATGAAAACAGCTCAAGAGAAGCCTACTCCAGTTAGGCCCAAAGCAGCGCTCAGGAAGACATTAGGCTCGGCTGAGAAACTTCATCCCTACTCAAAAATATAAAGAAAGTGCCCATCTGCAATGTTTTTGCACACGTCACTAAAGACTATAGTCCAAAAATGCAATTTCATAGATAAGTAAAAAGTAATACCCTAGTAAGAGACTAGTGACTCATAAACACATGCTTCTTATACTGCAGATATGATCCCTCATCCCCTTAAAGGAGTTGTCTAGAATTTTAAAAACATATTACTTTTTTCCAGAACCTATCCATGGCTTGGGACTAATTTTGCAACTCAGCTCCATTGACGTGGAATTTATGGTAAAACTGTTATTTTGTTTTATTATCAGTTTCTAAGAAGCTAATTCAAAGGTGACAACATAACTTACCTCACTTCCTGTTGTTACTTATGTAAAATGGCCGCCAGAACTCAACAGAAAAATGCCAATATCTCTGTAAGTAAGTAAAAGATTATTACCAAACTGTTGCTCCAGCTTCTGATGTACTAAAATAAGAACAACTTTATATTTTTGGGTTAAAATACCCTTTAACCTCACATCAATTTATCAACGCTTGATTTTATATCAGGGATATCTATAGTGACATTATACAGTATCTATTCCAGGTCTTGTCATGCTATGATTGCGCAGTAATAAAACAAAAAAAAATCTGCTAGTGGGGGACTAGTAACTGGATTGTTAAAATAACAGTTCACACACTCAGGTGATGGTCAAATTACATCGTCAGCCTCCTTTCCCTGATGCTGACATACTAAATCCTTTCCAAACCTTGCAAGGAGACTGCCTGTCACTTATACGCCAAAAAATAACATTACCACTGTCCTCCATTCAAGTGTAGATTAGCTAAAGGCCCGTGATATCGAGGGAACTGACACCATGTTTGCTCAAGTTCAGTTGAAAGAGTGTAAAGATTTTAATCCTACAAAAACCTGCATGAAACCAGCAGCCACATCGGCTGGAGTCACGTTACAGCTACAAATCGCAACTGCAAATCCTATCTTTTGATCTTAAGAAGTAGATGTGGCTGCATTGTTATGTCGAGATCCCACAGGAAATGTTACCATGAGGGGGGGGGGCATTTATTTCCACGGCATCTGGAGCATGGTGTGTGCGCTATAGACACTAACCATTGAAAATCACTGGCCGCTAAGCACCGTTACTGACATTGATGTATTCCTGAGATGTATGATTAGCGTAAATACTATGACATACAGGAAATTGGAATCCGAGTCGGAAAATATTGTACCCCCTAAAGTTAAAGAAAAATGACTAAATCAGTTAGATAAGTTAGAAACTCTGTTCAGCCATTACTTAAAGGAGTTATCCAGGTTCAGAGCTGAACCCAGACATTATCGCCATCTTCACCCCTCCAGCCCCCCTGACATGAGCATCGGAGCATTTCATGCTCTGATGCACTCCGTTGCCCTGCGCTGAATCGCGCAGGGCCCAGGCATTTTTTAGAGATCCGGTAATGTATCAGGCTCCACATTGGGAAAGCTTCTGATGTCACCGGCACTAATGGGTGGGCTGTAAAATGGCTAGGGCAGTGCTAAAGTCGGCCAATCAGAGCCGGTGACGTCACAGGGAACACTGCGAGACAGAAGCCTCCACCTAGGAGTGTAATAATATGAAAAGAAAAAAAAAGCCCTTTCCCTGAGCGATCCAGTGCAGGGCAAGAGAGAGCATCGCAGCATAAAATGGGAGGCCGGAGGGGTGAAGATGGGGATATGTCCGGGTTCAGCTCTAAACCTGGACAACCCCTTTAAAGGGGACCTATCACTACTGTCTGAAAAAACATTAGCCCTCAGAAAAATAATTTAAAAAAATTACTTATTAAAAAATTGTGAAGAAAATAGTTGTCGAGGTCATCATGGAAATGACTAGCTTCCTGCAGGAAATGTGTCTGAACACCGTATAGTTCCATGCGTGAGAGAGGAGGGTAATAGGTGGGCATGCCTGGAGCTTAGTAAGTCATGAACGACTCTTGCAGGGAAGTCTGGTAATTTGCATAATGTTGTTACCTATAGAAAATGTTCAAGACATTTTTAAAAACGTATTTAGAAAATTATAGATTTTTCTGGAGCTAACTATTTTTGAAATACAAGAGATGGAGTCATCTTCAGGCAGCAGGTTATCCCTTACTATCCCTTATTTAATGGGAACCTGTCACCAAGAAAATTAAGTTTGATCTGCAGGCAGCCTGTTATAGAGCAGGAGGAGCTGAGCAGATTGATATATGGTTTTATGGGAAAAGATTCAGTATAACGTGTAGTTTAAAGATTTACAACCTCGGGAGTCCAGTCGATGATCCTAACAACAGGGGCGTAAACAGATCTCATAGGGCCCCATTGAAAAATGTCATATGGGCCCCCTACCCTACCCAGTTTGCCACAGTGTTGCATCAAGCACTCCCAGGCAACGCAGAACACAAAGCATGAACCCTGAGATTTTTGACGTTCTTTTTTTATCAAGTGGAATACATTTTAATAAAAAAAGGTTTTAATAAATGAAAAGTCGAGCTCCATTTCATCCACTTTATCAAACTTCTATGTCAGAAAAATGGAATCAGGTGGTCATAAAAAAGGCTCTCATACTGATCACTATATCGCTCAATGCATGTACACCACACAACCGCCATAAATAGTAGTAAATCTCCAGAATCTCCTTATATAGCCCTATATATGTGTGTCTCCTCAATACAATGTATTTTAATATTGTCTGGCTGAAGCCACTGGTAGGACCAATGTCTTTTTTCAACCGTATTAACTATGTAACTACGTAACCATTGCATGCAATGGAAGCTGTAATAATCTCTTTGCCTCCATGGAAAGTATGCCACTGCCTATCTATCAGTGATTAAAAACCTCCCCTGTATGATGGTGCATAGAGAGAGCTGTCAATTACTGATAGGACCGTCTACATGACCCCTAAATCCAGAATCAGCAGAGGTTTAAATTAATAAAATAAAAGTTACACTAAGTCTTGAACTAAAGTCCCATGCAAAAATTTTAGGCAGCTGTGTAAAAATGTTTTAAAAAATGTGAGGTTTAATCATTTAATTTTTCGAATGAACAAAATGCAAAGTGAATGAACAAAATAAATCTAAATCCAATCAATATTTAGCGTGACCACCCTTTGCGTTCAACTTAGCATCAGTTCTTCTAGATATACTTGCCGACAGTTTTAGAAGGGCCTTGGCAAGGAGCTTGCTCCAAACATCTTGGAGAACTAACCACAGACCTTAGGTGGATGTAAAATTGCTCAAATCCTTCTGTCTCTTCATATAATCCCAGACAGACCCAGTGATATTGAAATCGGGACCCTGTGGGAACCATATCATCACTTCCTGGCCTCCTTGTTCTTCCTTAAACTGAAGATAGCTCTTAATGACATTGGTTGTATCCTTGGGATAGCTGTCCTGCTGAAGAATAAACATTGAGCCAATCAGACTAACTCCCTGGTGGTAATGAATGATGGATAATTATCTGCCTCTACTTCTCAGCATCGAGGATACCATTAATCCTGACCAAATCTCCAACTCCGTTTGCTGAAATGCCATCCCAAATTTGCACAGACCCTCCACCATACTTCCCTCATTATCGTACTGCTCTCCAGCTCTTCGGTGAACAAACTGCCTTCTGTCACAGCCAAATATTTCACATTTTGCCTCCAGAGCACCTTCTGCCATTTTTCTGCACCCCAACTATGCACAAAAACATAAGAAATGGTCAGGTCATGGGCCTTACTTTCAATCCTAATATGTTTCACTTTCGACTAGTCCTTCCTTGCCCTGTATGGTCCATAGCTCACACCTTTTGATAAATCCTACCCTTTTTCATTGTCAATTTCAGGGTGACGACTAACTGTCCCTCAGGACACTAAGGCCTCTTAACTCTCAGCAGACAATAAATATATTCTACCCCGGTAGCTAAACCCTTGGGTGCACCACTGGTTATGATGTGATATTCCTCTATATAGTGTCTTCCTGATATTTTACTATTATATATATGTTCATATTTTAGTATTGGTGCTTTGCAAGGTCTAGAAGGACAAGTTCTTGGGTCCCAGCCCTAAACCACACGATGTGTTTGGCGTGCATAACACGATGTACATATTATTATTGTGAAATGTTTTGCTTGACTGGGAGTTTGATATCATTTTGTAACTAACTGCTAGTGTTTTTTGGCTTTACCCATGGCCAAATAACATTGAAACTCCTCTTTCTTCTGTAATGGTAATTAGTTGAGAAACATTAATTATTGATGACCTTAATCTGCAAAGTATGAAACTGGCGAGTAAGGCTAGAAGGCTTATCCAGAAAGATAAAATGTCTTTGGGAAAATTGCCAAGTTGGAGGTGAATTACAAAAAATAGAACCAATTCGAAAAAATGGAAATGTTTCCGTTATCAGTGTCCTGGATATTATTTTTGTAAGCAATGGATGGAAAACATGACTTCATTTCAGGATTCCTATGAGTATAGTGAGCTATTAACGTCTATCATTTGCCATTTTCTCTTTTCCTGAAATCAATCAAAAGTATCTCGTCTTCACTGAAGAGGGACCAAAAAATGATACGCTCTGCAATATGCTACACCTTATCTTCTTGTACTATTCTCCTGAAGTAATACTTGCTTTTTGTTCTTTCTGTGGTATATCGTGGCCATCAAGAAGAACCGTGAGTGCCGTACTCCTCTACCTGTATGGTCTCAATAAACAGGCAGCTTTTTTGTTGGCAGCAGGTCTTTATGTGGTATGACTTAATAAAATAATTCATAGTGGCCGTACCGATCACATTCCGATACTTGCTAGTCTTGATCATGATACATTGGGATGAAGCAAACAATATGAAGAAGTTGGCAATGTCTACAAAAGTCAATACATTAAATACACAGTTGTTGCACTTCATTGAGGATCCAGGTACAAATCACATAGGAGCTACCTCTTCCTTTTGATTGACGAGGAAAATTGACAATTTGCTCCAGCCGTTTCCAGTGTTAAAGAGGTTCTCCGGGAATAATTTAAAATGACCGTGAGTAACCTGTCCTAGGATGTGTTCAGGCCTGGTTGCTTTCACTTGCAGAGCTGCTGAGAGGGTGGATGCCTCACAACACATTATGCTCTGTCACTTACATATACTACATATTGGTGAGTTTTCTTATCAGGCTGCTCAGCCATGATGGAATATCATAGGCAGGAACACATCATTACCATCATATTGTAGATTGTGACAACCAGTCCTGCTCACATTTTAGGACAGGTTGCTCATGGCCATTTTAAATCATTCCTAGATAACCCCTTTAAGTACATTACCCTATAATAGGATTTAACATTCTCCTCTATTTCTGGTTTAGATGTATGGGTTTCTTGTAGCCAAACCTCGACCAAAGTTGAACGAGACTTTAGTGAATTACTATGTATTTCTACAGTATCTGCATATTTTAAAACATTATAAAATAGGAAATCGAAGTGGGCTTTGGTACTGGCTGGTACTTCGGTACCAAAGCCCACTTTAGATTTCTCTTTTACAATGTTTTTAAATACACAGTTAGGAATACTGAAGTCATTCACTGAAGTCATTCACTGAAGTCTCGTGCAACTTTGGCCGAGATGAAGTTTGGCTACACAGAGCCCATACATTTTAATGTTGTACGGAAACAGAATTACCAACAAAGTTTTTTATTAATCGACTTCGGATTTATGATTTGAAGCTCAATTCACTCAGGCCTATCCATTGCCGAACTCAAGTTTTGCCTTTAGTCTAGATCCTTTTGGGACATAACCAGTTAAGAGCCTGCTTGCCTGTCTATCTCCGAAACAGAAAAATAACTTCTGTTAAATTTTGATGTGATATCTGGTGCTTAATACTGGAATTGGCTGGTGTGGATTGTCAGCTTTGCTCATGGATTAGAAGGAAGAGGTTGATGCCTGGCAAAGCACCAACATTTGTTTATTTTAAGAGGCTCTGCCAGCATAATCAACCCTATTAAACTAGTAGGGCTCACCATGTTGTTTAAAACAATACCTTTCTTTTTCTCTCTAAACAGCTACAGAGATATCCTTGTTTTTATCCATATGCAAATGAGCAAGTTGGAGCACCAGGGGGTAGGGCTGAGTCCTTGAAGCATTGCTTTTGTAACACTCCACACTCTCAAGCTCTCCACACTCTCCCTTCCCCTTGATTGACATGGCTAGACATCAGCATGCTGAGGACAGAGCTGTGTCCTGGAGCTGAACATATCATATACACAATTTATTATAGCCGTATAATAATGAGAAGAATGGATTTCTATGCTTAGAAAGTGAATTTACATATCACTGCTTTATTCACAGGCACAATATATGATTACAAAGAAACCAGAATATGTATTAGCTTTCTAAACATAGAAAAAAACGTCCATACACATTTTTTTTCTTCCAGTTTTTTTCTCTTATTTAACCAAAAATAAAAGGCTATAGCCTTACTATATTGAGAGTAGTGTGTTTATGCTTAGAAACATAAAATATATTATTGGATTATTCGCAGGCATAATATATGATTATAAAGAAACTAGCATTTATTAGCTTTCTAAGGATAACAACACTATTTTCAATACAGTAAGTCTATAAATTTCATTATGGGTTAAATGAGGAAGAAAACAAAATGAAGAAACAGGGCTTAAAGTCTCTCTCAAGATTAAAACTTGAGATCCCTACATGCAAGGCTGAGCAGTTACCTCCAGTCTACAGCCTTATCATATTGAGAACTAAGGTTTTTCAAAACTTAGAATGCTAACACATTACTGGTTTCATTATAATCATATATTGTGCTTGTGAATAAAGCACTAATGTGTATATTTAGCTTTCTAAGCAGAGAAATCCACTTTTCTCATAATGGCAAGGCTACAGTACATAGTGTACATGATATGTATTTGCTAGGACACAGCTCTGCCCTCAGCATGCTGATGTCTAGCCCTGTTAATCAAACGGAGGAAGGAGTGTGCAGAGCACAGGGATGATACAACAGCAGTGCTCCAAGAATTCAGCTCTGCCCCCTGGTGCACCAATATGCTAATTTGCATATGGATAAAAATACAGATATCTCGGCATGTGTTTGGCATAGAGACAAAAGAAAGGTATTATTTTAATCAATATGATGGACCCTACAAGGTTTAATCAGGTTGATCGTGCTGACAGAGCTTCTTTAAAAACAACCCTCATAGTTCCTCTAACTAAGAATTTGTTTGGTTCATTGCCAATATGACTAAACTTATCTCCCTATTGTACACCTATGTGCAAGTGTTGTCTTGTACAGATTTTGATCCAATGAGCTGATTCCAATAACAGTATGGAACTAGTCTCTCTTGGGATTGTTTCTGACATAATCTGAAAAAAAAATGATGACCCACTAATTAGAGAAGTACAATAATTGAGCCTATTGTACTTTCCCACCATTTATTGCTCTCTCTGCTTTTCAGGTCTGTATTTGCCATTAGGCAGCTAAAGGCGGGTGTCTAGGGCACCAAAATGTAGGACCTGCCAGTATTGATGGACCTGTGTTTCAAACATCAATTATGTAATGATGTAAGTGGGTAACCTGGGAGAATAATGGGTCTTAAAAGTATAAAAGGGATGTGAAAGGACAACTCCTTTCATGGTTTCGTAACAGCAGGAAGAAATAAACTCTTGTCATCTTAAAGGGTATTCTGGGAACGCCGATGTAACTGAAGTATTACCCCTGTGGTACAAGCTGACTATGAAATGCCAGCATCCCTGCAGGAATAGACATATCCTCATATAAAAATGAATATATGTCTGCATTTTCCTAAGACCATGTTGTACAGTTTTGCAGATTCTTGAATAAAGGATGATTTAGTGAGGAGCGTTCCGGACACTTGTAGGGCTCTAGGGAGCACTAACACATACACAGTGGCAGATGGAGGAGCTATTTCTCCAGATACATGTATTTTATACAGTTCCAGACAGATCTGTGGCAATTACATTCCCCCAGAGATGAAGCCCTCAGAACAGAATGCTGGACCTCATGGCCCATTTGGTCTGACTTATTACAGTCTACTCCTCAACTGAAGATTTTAATTTATGCTCTTGAAGGAGGACAATGTTTGGAAAGTGATAACAACCACATGTTGCTTGGGTCTACCAGGAGTTTTGTAACTTCTTGTGAAGTATAAGACGGGTGAGATAAGTGTTCACATGAAGGTTATAAAATTAAATTGAGCCTAAGATATTTACCATGCATAAAAAGCAGTGCTTCTCGAGGACAGTGTGCTTCTATAGTGCCACCTAAAGGTAACTATCCTGTGAGTCAACATCTCATTGTTCTTATGTTATCAAACAAAAACCACAGACGCCACTCTATAAAGTCTGCATCTGTGTAAGGAGGATCAGGACCATGGCCAATATCATTGTTGGATCACAGGTTGCAGCTTCTGGGTGAACCTGAATGAAACCACAGCTAGCAGGTGACAGTAAAGGGTGGAAATAAGGCACTTGGCAGATATTCCCTGATCATCATAACGACAGATTCTCCATCACTTTACACTTTCCAACGTCAACATATTCTAATGTTAATAGCAGGACCAGGAGAACTTTTTTTTTCCCCAGAAGTCAATTCTTTATTCTACTGAACTGGATTTCTTTTGGGGTAAGATGATGGTGACTCTATGGACTGACATTGGTTTGGAGCTGAGGATTCAATTCTACTTGTTCTAGTAGGTATGAACCTGTTCTTGAGCCATGAGTATTTTCACACTTTGTACAGTGTACCTTTTAACACATTCTCCAGGTAAAGTGAGATTGTCCCACGAAAAATATTTTACACCAGCACATGTATCTATCTATCTATCTACACTCCCCGCTCCAAATTAATTTACACACTCATACACATACTTACTACCTACATGGACGCACTCATACACGTGCTCACCAGATACATGGACGCAATCATACACGCGCTCACCACATACATAGATGCATTCACCACATACATGGACACACTCACCACATACATGGACCCACTAATACATGCGCTCACCACATACATGGACACACTCATACATGTGCTCACCACATACATGGACACACTCATACATGCGCTCACCACATACATGGACACACTCAGCACATACATGGACCCACTAGTACATGCGCTCACCAAATACATGGACACACTCATACATGCGCTCACCACATACATGGACACACTCACCACATATATGGACCACTAGTACATGCGCTCACCACATACATGGACACCTTCATACATGCGCTCACCACATACATGGACACACTCATACATGCGCTCACCACATACATGGACACACTCATACATGCGCTCACCAGATACATGGACGCACTCATACACGCGCTCACCACATACATGGACACACTCATACACGCGCTCACCGGATACATGGACACACTTATACAGTCACCACATACATGGACGCACTCATACATGCGCTCAGCACATACATGGACGCACTCATACACGCACTTACCACATACATAGACGCACTCATACAGTCACCACATACATGGATGTATTCATACACACTCACCACATACATGGACGCACTTATACATGAGCTCATAACATATATATATATATACATATAGACACACACATGAACAAAGTTATACACCTATTTCTGCACACAGACACTTACCTTTCCTGTAGATAGCTGACTTCTGGTCCTCACAGGCAGCCTGGAGAAGTAGGTGCCATCACCACACGGTGGCATCCAGTGACAGAAGTGGAGGGGTTAATCAGTAGCCTACTATGGGGGGGGGGGGTCAGAGGACAGGACACGGGGGGGGGGGCAGGCATTATAGAGCTCTGTGTGCAGGAGCAGCCAACCTGCTCTATACTAGCATCGTGCTGGGGGTGGGGCTTGATCTCATGACGCTCTGCTATTGGCTGGCAGCAAGTGTCATAGTAAGCTGCCAGCCAATAGAAAACAAAAAGCAGTACTGGCAAGTGGTGTGCCAGTACTGAGGATCCGAGGGTGAGAACGGCCATAGACGGCGATTGTACTCTTTACTCCTCACTGAGCAAGGACCTTCAGTGGGAGGAGCTCCAGCACTGCTGCTGTATGTGGTACCCGCTTCTGTAAAGTGGGAGGAGCTCCAGCGCTGCTGCTGTATGTGGTACCTGCTCCTGTAAAGTGGGAGGAGCTCCAGCGCTGCTGCTGTATGTGGTACCTGCTCCTGTAAATTGGGAGGAGCTCCAGCGCTTCTGCTGTATGTGGTACCTGCTTCTGTAAAGTGTGAGGAGCTCCAGCACTGCTGCTGTATGTGGTACCTGCTCCTGTAAAGTGGGAGGAGCTCCAGCGCTGCAGCTGTATGTGGTACCTGCTCCTGTAAATTGGGAGGAGCTCCAGCGCTTCTGCTGTATGTGGTACCTGCTTCTGTAAAGTGTGAGGAGCTCCAGCACTGCTGCTGTATGTAGTACCTGCTTCTGTAAAGTGGGAGGAGCTCCAGCGCTGCTGCTGTATGTGGTACCTGCTCCTATAAAGTGGGAGGAGCTCCAGCGCTGCTGCTGTATGTAGTACCCGCTTCTGTAAAGTGGGAGGAGCTCCAGCGCTGCTGCTGTATGTAGTACCCGCTTCTGTAAAGTGGGAGGAGCTCCAGCGCTGCTGCTGTATGTGGTACCTGCTCCTGTAAAGTGGGAGGAGCTCCAGCGCTTCTGCTGTATGTGGTACCTGCTTCTGTAAAGTACAGCACAGCAGTAGGTAGGGGAAGCCTATAGATCTAATAAAAACATTCAGTACTGCTTTGGGGCCCTTTCTAAGCTCGGGCCCCGAAGCAGTCGCTTCCCCTGCTTCCCTGATAGCTATAGCACTGTATCTTTCATCTAAATCTCTATTGTCTATCTATCTATCTATCTATCTATCTATCTATCTATCTATCTATCTATCTATCTGTTTTTCTTTATTTGTGTGTATAACTTTTTTCAGGGGAATATTAAATGACATCGGTATTCTGTGGCAAACTCTTTGAAAACCTGGGAAAGTTTGCAGAAAGAGTTTATATGCTTTGCGTTATATCCAGATTTCACGTTGCTCTCGCTGTACGTAGTCATTTTTCTCTTCATTGTGTCCCAGCAGAACATTAAATTATCCGCTGCTGTGTGCTGTACAGATGTAGCAGCAGATAAAAGGTGCCATGCTTATTTATGGAAGCATTAAACCCAGAATAATGCTGGAGTTTTAGCCAATGTGAAATGGGAACCTAGCTAACAGGAAGCCAGTTTCCAGGTTCTTTTATTTTACCAGCGCTCTGTCTGCTCGCAGTGCACGGATCCTTCCTCATAGGCATTATTTATTTTCCTACTGCTGAACCAGAACATCTGACCATTAGTTGCTGCAGCACAAGTTCCTCACTGGTCCCTCGGCCTTTCCTACACTGGGCTGAGGTATGCGTTTCTGTCCTGAATGTTCCAATTCCCACTATCTATCATGAATGTTTTTTCTCCAGTCAAGAAACATGTGCGACATGAACATCATTGGTACGGTCGAGAACAATTCAGGTCAAACTTTATTTTTTTCCAAATCAATCTCTTTTTTTATTCTCTTCTGGTTTTGCAATATCCAATACGGTTAAGTAGTTCTGCAAATGTGAACAGCTGTGGTGCACAAGTCATATTGTTGGCAGTGCATTGTAAAAGTGCAGGGGCAGCAAGGGGTAAATTGAGGGTGTTATGTGAGGCTCATCCTGTGATTGGCTGGGATGGAGTGAGGTGACCACATCCCAGTGATGTATAATTATTATAACCAAGCGCCAATCTTTAGGTAGCGCCAACGTATTCGGCAGCTCCATAAATGTGGCTCCCCAGGTGTTAGCTGGTCCAGATATTAGTGTGCTGTAGTAGTACTGAGAAGGCCATAGCATTACTATAACCATATGTTAGAGCCATATCAATAGATCAGAGATTTAACAGGCTATTTCCCTTTTGACCCCTTAAAGGGCATCTGTCAGCAGATTTGTACCTATGACACTGGCTGATCTGTTCCATGTGCACTTGGCAGCTGAAGGCATATGTGTTGGTCCCATGTTCATACAGTATGTGCCCGCATTACTGAGAAAAATATAGTTTTAATATATGCAAATGAGCTACTAGGAGCAACAGGGGCGTTACCATTACACCTAGAGGATATGCTCTCTCTGCAATAGCCGCAACCTCTGCACTTTAATCGACAGGGCTAGGGAGTGAACAAGGCCATGGGTTGTAACTGACAAGGCCATGGGTTGTTATATCTTCCATGGAGGGAGGCTAACAATGGTTCCCATTGTTGCCATCATAATGCTACTATCAGGCCCTGCCAGTGGCATCACCTAATAAAGTTCCTATCTGTATTTCTCAACAGGCATAATACACTGCAATACATATGTACTACAGTGTATTTTACTAGTGAGCGAGTCCCCTATTGGAGAAATATCCTCGAGGGGAAAAAAAAGTGTTAAAAAATATAAAAATGAATGTATACAAAAACTCTTTAGCCCAATAAAAATCAGTTATTATGTAAAAAAAAATAATAATAAAGTACACATAATCGGCATCACAGTATACTGAACAACCTAATCTATTAAATTACCCTATAAATGAACCCATACGGTGAATGGCGTAAAAAACTAAAAATAAATATATATATTAAAGCTACCATCCTGGATTGCTCTTTTTTGGGGCAAGTATTTGGAAAATCAGTTCATTGGTCTCAGGCTTCTTTTATCAGTGCATAGGTTCAGTTCCCGAATCCTAGACCGTGTGTTTCTCGGTACCCTTGAATTAGTATTTTTAGATCCAAAAGCCCCACGTGGTTTAACATCTTCCCTTACAGTACATTCCCAATTAATTTTATCAAAGCTTAACGCATTCCCAATGTTGGAGACAAGGAAAACTTTCGTCTCAAGTTTAACAAACGAAACATTCAACAAAGTTTTACAATCGTTTCACCAGCCGCCAGCAATAAACGTATTCAACTCTATATGGTTAAACAGTGGTGTCTCACATCTGTCAGGTTACATAAGATGGGTCGGTTTTCATCTGCCGCTTGTATCAGATGTGATTGTACACAAGCCAACCTTTGGCATATGATCTGGGAATGCCTGGTTATGCAGAGTCTTTGGAAGGTGGTGATTGATCGTCTTTCTGAGATTATTGGGACTCCAGTACCCTTTCTTCCTGAAGGGTGTCTCTTTGGGATACTTGAAGAAGAGCACTGGTAGCACCACACTAAAACTAGAATATTTTAAAGGGAATCTTTATTCTTTGCTCGGAAAGTTATAGAGATTAGATGGATGGATCATAGACTTTCCACAATCTGACTGCTGAGGGCCCTGCAAATACTAGCCCGGGGGGAGGTCTTTGGGCTGTTCTGAGGTCTGATGGGGCTTATTGGGGGTCTGATGGGGGTCTTTGGGCTGATCAGAGGTCTGATGGGGGCTGACTGGGGGTCTTTGGGCTGATCTGAGGTCTGATGGGGGCTGACTTGGGGTCTGATGGGGGTCTTTGGGCTGATCTGAAGTCTGACTGGGGGTCTGTTGGGGGTCTGGGCTGATCTGGGGGCTGATGGGTGTAGAAAACTAAGATGTCTGTCTGTCAAACTCTGAAAAGATGAGATGGCTGAAAGAAATCATCATGGTGTTCTGGTCTAAATGGAGAAGATGAAGAAAGAGAACATCTACATCAAAGGAGACGTCACTGGATGTAAGAGGTATGGGCACGATATATGGGTATGGGTGTGGCTTAAGGGTGGGCGGGGACACAGGGGGCCCATGATCTCTTATTGCCTGGGGAAGTGCCCCTCCCAAGACCAGGCTCTGGATCCGCCACTGGGGCGGTGGCAGGGAGGGGACAGCAGTGGGGGCGGGGCCCCCATGAATCATTTTCGCAAGGGGCCCCATGGATTGTGTGTACGTCACTGGTGTGGTGTAAATTGGTAAATTTTATTAGAATATTCTATAAAGGTATGGGATGTCCAGAGAAAAGTAACAAATTATGGAGCTTATGGTGTGCCTCTCCACTTACTCTCCATTCCTCACAACTAAATATGTGATCTCTGATCACAGGGCTGCTGAGGACATTGCAGATGAGATGCCTGCATTAGCGCTTGGCTCATAGAGTCGCTATGTGCCAGGTGAGAAGAGCTGGGTCACCAGGAAAAGGGTTACCACTGCCAGAAGGAAGGGGAGCTAATGCCCTTGTCTGTGCGTCAGCTTCTGGAGACATATGACCTGGATGGGACAGGTGGAGTAAGGTGATTCCCTGCTAAGGTCCGGGAGATAGAGTGTGATAGCTCCAAGTGAGGAGTGACCCAGAGAGCTGGACATCTGGTGGACTGAAGCCCTGACAACACCCCTGTAGCAGGGAGATCCCCCTTGGGGCTACTACTTATGGACTATATATAGTTAAAGAGTGAGTCCTTCTGCGTGAGAACCATTAAACTTGCTGAGCCCTTTAAGAGATTGCAACCATTAAGAGTACAGCACCTTTAAGAGAATATAAATACGTGTTATGATGTAGCGTTACAAGTCATGCGCCCCCCTGGGGGGTGATTATTTGTATATATCTGTATAGTAATGTTGTGCAATAAAAACCACCTACATCCCCTGGCAAAATTATATCAACCCAAAATGGGGCCACTGAAAATATAATGAATCAAAATCGACACCCTTAGTTAGCTGGTCTCTTGACCTACACTTATTAATTAAAGCGGTTTTCCAGCCACATCAAACTGATTTCACATGGGCTTCAAGTGGTTTAAAATATAAAAGTGCTTGTATTCACCTAACTGATTCCCCACCATTGCCCTTCGAATGGTGCTCTCTGGAGTTCTGGAGTTCTCATCGCGATCCAATGAAAAGGAGGGCAGCAGGTGTTTTAAGAATTAATTATGCACTTATTGTGAAATTTGTACTGTGATCCAGAGGTTGCCTTAAAGTGTAATTGTCATATTATTTTTATATTATATTATTTGCTAGTTTATTAGCACTGGGCATGTATACCTGAGGCAGTCTGTCAATGATTGCCAAAAGATGTGTAATTACCTTATAATAACAGCTTTCATTATTGTCCTCTGCCCTTTTCCACTGCTCCCTTAAAAGACCGTTGCTAGGGCTTGTCTGTCTTTCCTTTAGTGTAAACAGAAGACGGAGGGGCGGTCCTTCACACTGCATGCCTGCATCAGGCTTCAGAGTGAGGAGGCGTGTCGCTCAGTAATCCAATCTGATTGGCTGGCAGGGAGCTGCTGGCTATAAGTGTGTATAGGAAGTGAGGGAAAGCAGTTTTGGCCTCAGAGAACTGGCAGAGGAGCCATCTTGAGAAGGTCCTCATATTGTAAATGTTTAAACAGCCGTAACTAAGAGAAAAACTCAAGAAATACAGTGGCATCTGAAAACACTAAAGATTGCTTTATGCATAATGCTGCTTCATCAGTCACATATGCTAAAATGTATTTTTTGATCAAAACATGATAGTTACACTTTAAAATACACTCAGTGGTGGCAATACACAATATGAGCAACATAATACATGGCCATAAAATCACATACCACCCGCAACCTCTGATTTTGTAAATTTCTATAATATTACACAATATACTACAGGTATAAAGCCAGATATCTCCATTCTGGTCTATAGTCCTTGGTCTAGAGTTGTCAGCACTTGCTAGGAGTTTTGGATAACCACAGATTAGATCCAACTGGTTTTGCTGTCTTTATTCAAAAACTGTTTAGGGCATTTTCACTCGGGATTTACACACTGCAAATTCTCCATTGGGAGACTGAAGGTGGAAAATAAGCAGCATTTACACTACCAGCAAAGTGGATGATATTTGGAAAAATGTCATCCATGTACTGTGAAAATTGTGGTGGATATTCTATCTATCTATCTATCTATCTATCTATCTATCTATCTATCTATCTATCTAATCTGTGTGCAGTGGTCCCTATTAATTGGTTTTAAGACGACCAATGTGTGTTGAAACCATAGATAGATAGATAGATAGATAGATAGATAGAATATCCACCACAATTTCCACAGTACATGGATGACATTTTTCCAAATATCATCCACTTTGCTGGTGACTGGTGAGTTGAAAACTTTATGGAAAACTAGCAAATAGTTCCAAAGCCCCAAAATGCCATCCCAAAATAAATAAAAAATTAAGATTGAAGAAAAATCAGTAGATAATTACAGACAGATAAAGCAAGTCTATACATATAACAGCCAGCAATAGCTGTTAGAAGCTGTAAAACACTTTCTATGGTGAGGACAGAAGCTTCTTCAGGATCTTGCATAGTACATGCATGTACTAAATACCCAAATAAAATGAAGCTGCCGCTCACCTTGTGACCAAGGGAATAGCCCATCCTGTCACAAATTGTGTCAGTACATAATATGTAGTGCCACACTTTACTGTAATAAAGGCACTACTAGACAACCTTACAGGTGTTTACCACTGAAATAGTCGTGTAGATTGGATGCATCTGAGTTTGAGGCATTGTATCTATCTATCTATCTATCTATCTATCTATCTATCTATCTATCTATCTATCTATCTATCTATCTATCTGTCTCTCTATCTACTATATCTGTCTATCTATCTCAAGTCTATTTACTATATCTGTCTATCTATCTAGCTAATATCTCTGCATTAGAGATTCGCCAAATCATTCCAAAACTTTCATTGGGGTCTGAAAAAATTCTACCCAACTCAAAAGGCCTCCAATTGGCCCGAAAACTAGTATATGACTGTCTGAGATCTCCTAGGACTCATCCTTTTTCTATCTTGTCTTTCTTTTTTATTTATTATTATTTATTTATATATTTATTTATTTTTTGAGGGGAGGGAGTTTTTCTTTTTCTATCTCTCCCTCCATTTAAGTTCTTAAATACAATTACAGCAATAGCAAATAATGTCAGAGTGACACTGACATATATAGGTCTGGGTATATGCATGGTTGACAGTGTTAACAAACAGCTTGTTTAAAAACACACTGAGCAGTAGGATTTTATGATTTTTAAAATTAAAAAAGGAAGCAAGATGGTGTTTAAACACACACCATGTTAGTGAAAAAAGCATCTTGTTCTCAACAATTTTACAAAAATGATGTCTTAATGGGAGCAGATTCTTGCCTGTGTATGTACACACACAAGGTGGTGTCAGAAAAAGGAGTCGCTTGCTCTGAATAGGCATCCAGAAATGATGCATTAACAGAGGCAGAATGTTTGCCCCTATTTATACACACACATTTATTCTGATGCCCTATCCTCAGGATAGATCCTCAGTATCTGATCGGTGGGAGTCCGAAAGCTGGGACTTCTGCCAATCAGATGTTTAAGGACACTGCTGGGCTTACCGGAGCCTTCTCACAGCTTATCCTTGCCAGTGACATCATGTTCATTGGCCATTCTGATGACCTATCCTTAGGAATAGTCCTCAGTATCGGATCGGTGAGCATCAGACACCTGTGACTTCTCAGATGTTTGAGGATGCCATTGGACTCACTGGAGCCTTCTCGCAGCTTACCTTAGGCCATTGATGTCATGTTTATTGGTCATGAGGAGCAGCTCAGTCCAAGTCAAGTGAACAGGGCTGAGCTGTGATACTAAGCTGTGAGGAGGCTGCAGCACTTAATGAAATGCCATGGCCTTCTCAAAAAGCTGATCGTGGGGATCCCACTTGCCTGACTATAAGTTGTCAGTATAAAACAATCGGAAAACAACTTTAATTTCAGACAAAACAGAACTTGTTGTGAACAAGCCTGGAAAAGATTCTGCCTTTTATTTGGGAGCACCAGCAGTACAGTGTGAATGTGGAAAAGATAAGGTGTTTAAGGGTAATAGTGGCTTGTGGCAGCAATAGTAGTGGCAGCAATAGTAGCACCGCAGGGAAAAGACAGTCTGTGAAGATCCCCACAGACCCATGCCTGATTCTTCGTTTTGACAAAAGTGATTTTTTTTTTGTACTTCAAGTTTGTCCATTTGAGTGTGACAACACCACCTACTATCTCTCTGAAATTACACTGGAGGCTGGACAAGACAGTGATAGCAATCTGGGCCAGTTCTGGCCATTGTTCCAATCTGTCTCCCAAGAAGTCTATGGGGTCAGAGAACAGAATATGTGCCAGATTATGACTGAACCTAGTTGTTCAGGCGATGCATATCCATTTGCTGATGTGTGCCAGGGTGGCGTAGCAGTGGAAAAAATGTTTCAGGAAGTAGCAGACTAAACTGGCTGCTGAAGCTTCTGCTACTGTAACGTCTGCAACAGAAACAGTGGGAGAATGGTGACGTAAGTTTGGCGTGGAGCTGGCCAGAAATATCAATGCCATGGGGAATGATAAAATTTGGGTCAAGGCATGGAACTTTGTCACATTTCCAGAACCCCGAGACATGTTTTACGGACAGGTGGAAAGAAGTACTACTGCCTACCTGATGAATCTGGGTGAAAGCATGAAACGTTCAGAAGGACGAAACACGTTTTATGGACAGCTGGTCCAAATGCCAGTAATGCCTGCTGAATTAAATTTTGGTGAAAACAAGGAACTGCACCACATTTACCACTACTAAGTGATACTGCAGCAACTGCACCACAAGCAACTTGGCAAAGTGGATGTTCAGCTTGCACACAAGCTAATTGCTGGTCAAGAATAGTTTTCTTATGACCACACATTCCACCACGGATGTCTCACGATGGAGCAGAGGACAAGGAGAAGGCGTCTGATCAGAAGAAAAAGAAGCATTTGAGGATGATGACAAAGGCACTGTACTGCTTAGGGATGCGGCCTGGCTGCCACAAAGAAGACCAGAAGGAGGAAACTTATTCCAAATGCTGGCTAGTTCTATTTTCCCAGAGGTTCTGGTGGTATGCCTTATGTGCTGCAATAGAGCCCTGATACCTATGTTTGTGTTTTAAAGCCCATGGCTTAATTTAATTCTGCAAATCTTGTGCATGGCAGTGGTATTGTGTGCTGGTTTTGAAAAAAAATGGGAGATACTCACACAGAGCCAGCGGCAGCCTTTTGAGCCTACACACATCGTATCAGAGGATTAACAAGTTCCCGAGCTGATCATAGTAGAAGCAGACGTGGCCCTGATAGTTTATTGGCTGTACATTGCCTCTGCTCTTTATTGTTGCCGCTGCAGCTACCCTCCTCCTCTGATGTTTCCTCCTCCCCAGCACTCCAGTATAGCTCCCAGGTACTGTCCAATTTACAATCATCACCATAGTCCTCATCCTCCCTGCCACTTTTATCAGACTGTGATGTCATTGTGGGCTCCATTAATTACCTCCTCTGTATTTGCCCCAAGTGTCACTGTCACCAGTGACAGTCTATATGCTGCCGCTTCTCACACAAGTCATCAGCAGGAAGACTCCACTCTCTTGAGTATGTTCCACAGTAAAAGGGATTTTGTGGCCCCTTGTTAAGGAAAAAGAAGGCACCTCACTAGGAGGGGGCAGTGAAGACAGATATAATACAATGCTGGGGAATCAAGGAGGAGGAGCAAGAGGAATGGTGTGACCCCTGGCTCCAAGGCACAGTGTCAGAATCAGAGGTGATATCGACATAATCCTGCTGTGACTGAGAGGAGGAGAAAGCTATCCAGTCCACAATCTCATCCTCTTTATTCTCATCAATAATCTGGTGCCGAACGGAAGCAAGTGAGGACTGAGGCCTACTACTATTACTACTGGATGGACGACTGGTACTGCTATTGCTGTTTGTACTACAACTCATATTCTGACATTCAGATGATGAAGCATGGATCTTTTGCTTTCCAATGCTCTGTTTACCAGACATGTTATTATGAGGCCAATAAATGAAAAGTCACAGGTTTCCTACATGGACTAATAAAATGGTACTACCAAAATATAATTTGCAGACAGAGGTGCAATTAAACATCCCTTCCCTTCTACAAACACACTCCACACTGGTATTGACTATTTTCATTTACACAATACAATGAGTTAACCGAAACTATATATTGATACAATGTGTTGAATGAAACTGGTATGTTGATGTGGTATAATGCATTAACTAAAACTGCATGGTGTATCGACACAATGCAGTGCATTGAATGAAACTGGTATACTGATGTGTTGAAAATTAAATTCCTAATTACAAACGATAGCTACATTGAAACAGTTTTTTGGTAACTAACAGAGGCTCAATTAAACATGCCCTGTTATGAACGCAGTGCTAAAATGTGATGAACTGCTTAATTATACACTGTAGCAAATGTGCAGCTGTTTTTTTGGTGATTAAAGAAGCACAATTATACATCTCCTTCCACGACCACACTGGTATGGACGCGCTGAAGTGCTTAATTGCAAATGGTAGCAAAATCAAAGATGGTTTTTAGAAAAGAAAAAAGGGGTGATTGCGCAGCATTTTCAGCAAAATGTATGCTAGTGATTCTGGAGGTGTGGGGAAAAGGCTATTTTTACTTCATTATTTATTTTTTAATAAAGTTGACTGTTTATGTACAGAAAAAAAAAGAGATTGGTTCAGGATTTTGTTTATTGCAGATTGTGCATTTCATTCTTAAAGAGTAACTAAACGTTTGATTACATTTTTGTTAAAATGTCCCTAATGCCATAGTAACACTTTTTGTAATAAACTTTATTAATGCTTTTTGTATTGGTAATAGACTTTACTGCCCCTAAAGGACACTATTCCCTATGAGCTTAAAATGGACTTTTCTGTACACCTCTGACTGCTTAGTTTGTGATTGGGGCCGCAGTGCAGGAATAGCAGCAATGTGCGTCCCCGGAGGTTTGCTAAATGCTGGCATAGCACATGGGTGTCCTGTAACCATGTGCTATGCCAGGATTAGATGAATGGAGTGGGCTCCTGCCTGTGCCTGCTTAGCTATGCTAAAAGCTGACATGCAGGACAGAAAAGTCAATTTTAAGCGCACAGTGAAAGGTGCGCTTTAGGAGGGGTAAAGTCTATTAAATGTACAAAAAGCATAAATAAGGTATATTACAAAAAGTGTTACTATTGCATTAGAGACATTTTAACAAAAATGTAATCACAAGTTTAGTTACTCTTTAAACTTTTGATTTGCTGCCAGCACCTGCCCTCAGTATGAATCACACAGAACTCTGAGTGAACACCCGATTGTTTCCATGATAAAATCCAGAATAATGATTGAATCTACCTAACTAAATATGTCCCTATACTGACCCTACAACACTCAAGGTGTTGTAGGGTCAGTATAGGGACAAGGTTAATGGCTAGTGTCTGAAGTTGGTTTTTGCAGCCACATCCAAAACACATGGATCTCATATCTATCTGCCTATCAATCATTACATCTATCTGCCTATCTATCTGGGACAAATTTACAGAAAAATCTATGACAAGTCCAAATACTGTGTAACACGTGGATTGTGCCATGAATTCAAGGCAGATTTTACTATGATTATCAGTTGGACCCTCATGTTGGGAAATGATATTGTAATAGTGATATTGTATTGGACGTGTGTAAGTGCATTTAGGATACTTGTCTCTTTAGGGTGAGCATTACTCTTGTTTTCCATGTATCATTAATACTGTGTAATTGTTTCAATGCTGACTCTGTAGAGAGATCTAAGATGAAGAAAATTGCAGCTAAATGGCAGTGAAGTAATGTATTATGTTCATGGCTGGGGGTTTACATGGGGAACAATACAAGGAAACAAACAGCATATTTTAACAATTACCGCTGTGTGAATTGCTTAAAAATCAGTGGAGAATATGCCTGTCATAATAATAACATCTCTCAGATTTCATTTATGGCTTCATTGTTATTATTTTGTGCCATAAAAATATCCTGCCAATAATTTATGTCTTTTGTTCATTTGTATTTCACAAAGTGATCCAGCCATTAGGAAGATTTGTACTGTATGGTTGTGTTCCCAGCAGATGAGCTATTACCCCATCTGTTTTCTGCAGCTTACTGTATGTGAGAAGCGGTGAGGAGTCAAGCTGCGCTCGTCTTGAGTTATTAGGTGACGGTCCCTTCCTTACTACAACCTAATATGGTGTTTTATGCTTTTTTTATGTGCTGTTATGACTCCCTTCCCCGATGAATATTGAAAGCAGAAGAAAATATTTGACATTATGTTAAATTCAACTGCAAAGGCCAAAAATAAACGAAAATCCATGGAATCTGCCTACACACTGGACCGTGATCATGACTGTTTTTTATTACCTGGATTGATTAGCATGTTGATCTCCATCAGTAGAGTTTTGTTGAATGGTTACTGCTCATGCATATAGCTGTATTATAGATCTATTTAGCTATGGGCCCCGATTGTAAGTGGTGCTCATAGACTGTTAGGCCAATACTATGACTGTGAAGGTTCTCATTCTTCCAGGTCATGGTATATCAGTAGTAATAAATCAGAGCATGCATCAGTCAGCATAATATTCTTGTCATCATCAACATGAGGTCAAGGGCCTCATGGAGGTAAGATGTTGATTGCATTTACATGACTAAAGTTATTAGTTGTGATTAAACTGCCCAAGGAGGTGTGTTAGAACAGGGTTGTAAGTGACAGACAATTTCACAGATTATGAAAAACAGAATTTTCTGACTGAAGCATGATCCACCAGTATTTAATGCTGGAGATTCCATGTACAAGTTATTCTAATTGAGAAAGGCAGTTGGATGGCTAGCGAAAAGTCTTCAATAGATACAACAAGTCAAGTTGCTCTGAATTGTTATACTGATAACCAATACCATGGCTTTTCTAATAGATGGCTATGGGCCTATACTGTCAGTTTCCCCCCCCCCCCTGTACATGAAGTAGTCTCACTAAGATCTAGGCACTATACAGTCCAGGTAGTACACAGATCTCATATAGCTCCATAGCAAGACTCCATATTTTTTTAATAAGTTAAATAATTTTTTATGAAAAAAAAATTACAAACAACGTTGACCTCCCTTTAGTGGATTTCTACGTCAGAAAAAGTTGAACAGGTTTATAATTGTGGCGCTCATTCTGAAAACCATAGTTCTTAATGTATTTACACTAGACAACTGGCATAAATATATATTGATAACCCTCCTGCTTTCCTTCACACAGTATATTTCAAACTGGCTGTCTGTAGCGACCACTAGAGGGAGCTCAGTATTTAGAAATGTATACAGTTACCAATAGACCCTGTAAATGTTTACTTTGTACCAAGCTCTTCATAGTTTTGGCTGTTGATAAATGCAACGAATTTCTGTCAGGAACAGGAGAAGCAGTTCAGCGCCAGGCCCTCTTCCCCTGGACCCCAAAGCAGGTGCATGGTCTGCTTTTATAGCAGGTGTGTTATAAAAGGACTCCATGATCTGCCCTACAGATTCCTTGCACATGTAGACAGATACATCATGTTGGGAGAGACTAGTGAAGGAATTAGATCTCAAGAGCATATCAATTTCCTGGAGTCCTAGACTCTGCCCATCATACCGGCCACAACTTAAGTCTGTAAAATGTCTACCCCTACAAAATAAAGATGAATTAGACATGTAGAACCTTTTGTAGATTTCTTCTTGTCCTTGACCGGGAGCCCTCTTCTCATACCCACAGTACCATGAGAATCAAATTAACATCAATATCCAACATTAACATGTGTAATCTTATCCCTCTCCAACTCACCTATAGGAACAGGCCAACAGTTTCTATAGAAAAATCTTGTCATGTGTAAGACTCATCCCGGGGAAACTGTGTTACACTATTGTCCAAAATACTGCAGTATGACATTATATTTCCTAAAGGACCAGCAGGTGGTGCCACACTAATAGCCCCCACTGAGAGTAGCAACATCTTAAAGAGTTATTCCAGCGTTTATGTCAATTGTCAAGTTGGCTGCTAGTGTGTAGATCCTAGTAAAAAAGTAAAAAAAAAGTCACCCATCTGCTCCCTGCCATCCATTCCAGCCCCTGGCCAATTTATATCTAGATGGAGGTCACGTGTGTTGCTGCAGCCGATTGCTGACCTCAGCAGTGACATGGCCCCAAGTGGCACATGACTCAGCAGTGACACGTCACTTGGGGACACGTCACTGCTAAGGCCGACCATTGGCTGCAGCACAAGTGACCTCTTCCGGAAGTAAACAAGCCAGGGACTGGAAGATCGCCGAATAGAGCCAGGGTGCAAGAGCAGATTGGGGAAGGGGGGGGGGGGGGGTGGGGGTGGGGGCAGGTATATATAATTATTTTCTTAGTTCAACCACTTTGCTTTAAAGGGGACACAATCCTGGAATACCTGATTAAGGGTATGGTGACAAATGGCGGACTTTCAGCAACATAAAGTCCACAGGGCTTTGTAAGAGATTTTGTGGATTTGCGACAGTTTTCAACGTGTGCATTGCAAAGGGCAAAATCGATGGTGGAAATCGGGAGCATAAATTGACCTGTTATGTATTAATAATCTACAACACAGGTCAATCTAAACTGCAGTTTTTTTTTTTTTTGCAGCATGTGGATGAGATTTCTTAGAATCTTATCCCCTTTGCTGGTACTGTACAACTCTTTTCCATTGAGCAGACAATCCCTTTAAGGTACGTATACACTGAGGATTTGCCATTGCAGATTTGCATGCTGCAACTCCGCAGGTAAAGGGATTGTCCGCTCACTAAAATAAGAGTTGTAAATTTTTGCTTCTGGGCAAGATTTAATAAACTAACCCAAAATACTCTATTGCACATTTTGTCCCCCTCCCCCCATGCCATCCTGTCTGACCATCAAATAGGTTACTCTGCTGTTAGCTTGCCCCCTCAGATGAAATGTGCTCCTCCACTGCAACAATGGGTTTCCAAAGCTCCTTTACATAGCTGATTGCTGGAGGTGCCAAGAGTCAGACCCGATGATATTTCTGAAGGATAATCCCTCAATTTTTTTCTAATTCTCCTTTAAGACAAGGCTACAAATGAGTCTATTTTCCATTGAGTCAATAGCAGGTGATAATATGATAGACCCACCTATGATTAGCAGATGACACATGTCAGACCCGTATTTTACCTATTTTACACCTGATATGTTTTGTTTCCGTGCCTTTCCACCTGCCTTTTTTTGCTTTTTTGCTGTAAGTCTTTGGCGTTCCTCCCCAATCCGTTGCTTAATCTGTTCCAACAATGCCAAAGCCATTGTGTTTCCTCATTCTTCAATAGACAATCCTTTTCATCTTCTCTCCCTGAGCAGACAGGCGAATATCTTGGGCACATAATGTTTACCTCTGATTCAAACAGTATTTAACTTGTCAGAATCGAGCAGCTTGATTTTCGCCTGGAACCTCTCTTCTGAATTTGCGTTTCCACCTTTGATGTTCAATAAAGGCTCTTCAAAATATCTCGATTTTTTTTCTCCTACTTTGGCATTTTCCAGTTAAGTCCTGGCATTCAATAAAAGTTAAATGAACAAAAAGAAATAAACATGTTCACATTCCAGTGTTTCCCACAACATCAGAGATGCTGAAGTGAAAGATTAAAGACATTGTACAGATAGAAGTGTCAAAATCTTGACAAAATTGCGTTCTCAAGTTTTCTAAAATGTACCCACATCAAAAATGTGTATTGCACCTGGGAACAGGTTAAAGGGGTTGGCCATGTAGAGCAGCTTCATTCTATATGTCCTACAAAGCTATGTGAGGGTGATATATGGTTTTCTCTCCATTGTCCACTTAGATCAACTTCATTCTGTATGCCCTATGAGGCCACAAGGGGATGATATCTTTTCTACTCTCCATTGTCCACTTACTCCATTCTGTAGGCACTACTAGGCCAAGTGAGGGCGAATTATGATCAAATACCCTTCCATGATCCAGACTACCCACCTTCATTATGTTCTTCTTCACTTAGAGGACCCCTGAAGTCCAAGCACTTATTTCACTGGGCTCTATGTATTGCTTCATACCAACCATTTACAAGGCAGCTCATCTGACAAGCACAGTTGATCATAGGCATCCAAGAGATGAGACTGGCACACTGAACTGTGGAACTTCAAGATTATAAAAAAGATCTGGTTTGTTTTCCATAATCTGAGCCACACCTGTTCATAGTTTGTGCTTGGTATTGCACTTCATCTCCATTCACTTGAATAGAAATGTTGCAATACTGGACACAGTCCATGGCAGATATGGCATGTTTCTGGACAATTAACAGACTTATTTTTTTTCTAATACTGATACCTGGGAAAAGTCCTAAAAGAAGTTAAAGATAATCACATCAAAAGAGCCAAAAATATTAGACTTGGTCATTTATTTATTGAGGAAAATGACCTAATACCATGTATGGGAGTGGCACAAGTATATGAACCTTTTGCTATTAGAAGATAATTTGTAGGTAAATTTAAAATCAATTAAAGTAAAATTAGAGTAAGGGTGACCTGTTTTAGTTAAAGAACAGGGATCTATTTAAAAAGTCTGATCTTCACAACACATTTGTGGAAGCGTATCCAGGCATGATCAAAAGGAGATTTTCAGGATCTCAGAAGAAGAGTTGTTTATGCTCGTCAGGCAGGAAAAGGTTACAAAACCATCTCTGAAGAGCTTGGACTCCATCAATCTACAGTAAGAAAGATGTAGATTGTACAAATGGAGGAATTTCAAGACCATTATTATCCTCCTCATGGTAATAGGCCAACTATAGGCCTTTCTCACGTTAGGTAATGTTAATGTTCATGAGTCCATCATCAGGAGGACAGTGAACAACAAAGGTGTACATGGCACGAATGCAAGGAGAAAGCCACCACTCTCCAAGAAGAGATGCCCGTCTTCAGTTTGTTAAAGATAACCTGGACAATCCAGAAGGCTATTGGAAAGTTTTGTGGACTGATGAGACCAAAATAGAACTTTTTGGCTTAAATGATAAGTGCTATGTTTGGCGAAAGGAAAACACTCCATTCCGGCATAAAAATGTAGTACTCCAGACCTGGGGATACTACAAATTGTATATTGTTTTACTGTTTATTTCCTTACCCTCACTACCAGATGGAAGGTTGGTAAATGTTGGCAGAAACAGGGTTAACCACCCTGTTCCTCCCCTCTTGGTGGCAGTGGGCTAGTTCTGCTTCCTGCCAGAAGCAGGAATTCCTGTCTAGCTACATTGTGGAGAGTAAGCAATCTGTAGTGGTCCTGCTCCTGTTACCTAATCTCCAGAGGGAACCATTCCAAAGTGTCCTCAGTAAAGCCTTGAGAGTCCAGACAAGAGTGAACTGC
The DNA here is from genome assembly GCA_033119425.1 of Bufotes viridis. Taxonomy (NCBI): domain Eukaryota; kingdom Metazoa; phylum Chordata; class Amphibia; order Anura; family Bufonidae; genus Bufotes; species Bufotes viridis. The sequence goes on from CM065592.1 coordinate 71,442,745, forward strand.
CCCTTAAGCATCTACAGGCACTGCTGTAAGGTGAGGGAATACAGCCAAGCTACCCATTACCAAACAACCACTAGGTGAGTATCACCTAAGTGCTCAAATGCCACCAACCAACCTGCCTCCTTGCTGGTGCCAGAGATGTATTGCACTAAAAGTCTCTCACTACTGTATGTATTCTAAGTTCTATGTTGCACCTAATAATAAAGACTTTAACTTTAACTCTGAACTAATTCTTCAATACTATAATTCCACTGTACCAAACACTGAGGGAGTTCACTGTGACACAACACTTTATGAGGGCAACTACCACTCCTAGCCTCTATCCCGACTCCTCAGGGAGTCGAGGCAAAAACCTCATCCCATCTGTGAGACACAGTAGTGGCAGTATCATGGTTTGGGCCTGTTTTGCTGCATCTGAGCCAGGGCAGCTCGCCATAATTGAAGGAACAATGAATTTTGAATTTAACAGAAAAATGTAATAGAAAAAAATCTAACATCTAGAAGCTGAATCTTAAGAAAATGTGCGGCATGCAACAAGACAGGGATCCTAAACACACACGTTAAGGTTTGAAATGACCAAGTCCTGACCTTAAGCCAATAGAAATGTTATGGAAGGGCCTGAAGTGAACAATTTCTGGGAGAAAACACACCAACATAACAGAGCTGTTTTATAAGGAGGAATGGGCTAAAATTCCTCGGGGCCAATGTGCAGGACCAATCAGCAATTACCGGAAACATTTAAGGCAGGCATGTCCAAACTCTGGCCCCCCAGGTGTTGCAGAACTACAACTCCCATCATGCTCTTCTGTAGGTTGATAGCTGTAGGTTGTCCAGGAATGATGGGAGTTGTAGTTTTGCAACATCTGGAGGGCCGGAGTTTGGACATGCCTGATTTAAGGGGTCATTTATCAAACTGGTGTAAAGTAGAACTGTCCTAGTTGCCCATAGCAACCAATCAGATTCCACCTTTCATAAGACCACCATTAAAAGAGCTGTCCAAAATGAAAGGTGAAATCTGATTGGTTGCTATGGGCAACTAAGCCAGTTCTACTTTACACCAGTTTGATAAATGACCCCCTTAGTTTAAGTTATCGCAGAGGTCACACCAGATACTGAAAGCAAAGGTTCACATACTTTTACCACTTGTGTGATATTGGATCATTGCCCTCAAGTAAATGACCAAGTCTAACATTTTTGGCTAATTTGTTTGATTTGGTAATCTTTATCTACTTTTAGAACTTGCCTGAAAATCTGCTGTACTTTTAGATCAAAATTATGCAGAAATATAAAAAATTTTACTGAAAGGTTCACAAACTTTTAGGCACCACTGTATATTCCTTGATATGGACACTTTATGATGTAAAAAGCATCCATATAACACAAAATGGTCCCTTGACTGCATGGGTGGATTGGGTGGTGGTGGAATATTTTTTTATTTCACAGACCTTTATCATAGACAGTAGTGATCTAATGGCTGCTTTCTCTCATCAGACTGTTGGAAGCCCATGATGACATCATGGGTTTTCATGGCAAAAGTTCATACATATAAGTCTCATTCCAGTGCTCATGATAGGCCTGACAGTGATCTATTTAATGGCAAAGCACCATGCAACGCTATTTGCCATTAATCAGGAAGGATCACTCAAAGGGGTATTCCCATCTCAGACAATGGGGCATATTGCTAGGGTATGTCCTCATTGTCTGATAGGTGCGGGTCTCACCTCTATCTCATAAACGGAGCCTTGAAAGTCACGGAGGGTGCCCTGCGCATGCGCTGCAGACCTCCATTTATTTATATGGGGCCGCCGAAAATAGCTGAGTTTTGGCTCGTCTATTTCTGTCGGCCACATAGAAATGAATGGGAGCAGTGGCTGCACGGTGAGCCCTCCGTAAGTTTCAAGGCTTCAAGGGGCCAACAGCTATCAGACAATGGGGGTATATCCTGTATGAGCTGGGAATATTTCTTTAAGTTTATGTCGTTGCACCATGGGGTATGCATTGTGGCAACGTAAGTAGCCATATTGGTGACTTGAAGAGGGTTAAATAACTACCTACAGTGTAATGCTTGTTGACTTACAGCTATTCCACTCAAGTCCACCATAAACATTCACATTTGGCTGATACTTGGTAAAAAAGGCTAAGCCACTTCCAGACTCATTTGGCGACTATTTATTCAACAGTTTAATAAAGAACCAGACATGTCTAACAGATCCTTCTGACAGATGTTAGCGAAAATCCAGAAATACCCCATGTGGATCTGCTGTGCCACTGAACATATAGCACTACTCCTAGGAGGGTTATCTAAGTAGCCCTCCTGTTCTTTACCCTTTAACCTCTATACAGGGACTTGCACTCAACTGCAGAAGAACCACCAGGCTGCAGAGCACAGAGGGATTGGTAAAAAAAACCATAGTCAGGAAAGAGGCTGATCCCAGGGCAGACAACATACAAGTAATCCTCGGGCCGATCGCACGTCCCCGTGACGGCGACGATCCATTCGGATGTCTGCCCTATGAACTTTCGATGGTACTTTCTGCGCCTACCATGGTGACCATGGGTAACGGGGAATCAGGGTTCGATTCCGGAGAGGGAGCCTGAGAAACGGCTACCACATCCAAGGAAGGCAGCAGGCGCGCAAATTACCCACTCCCGACTCGGGGAGGTAGTGACGAAAAATAACAATACAGGACTCTTTCGAGGCCCTGTAATTGGAATGAGTACACAAGTAATCCAGTAAACAGTCTAAGCATCAGGGTGGAAAGCACAGGGTCAGAACAAGGAACAGGCTGTAGTCAGGTCAGGGACAAGTTCAGAAACTAATTGCGCAGACACCCACCCACAGACAAAGGTGGCTTAAATACCTTTAAGTAGTCAGCCACATGCTGGGGAAGATTGAGGTGCACATGCTAACCCTTTAAGATCTGGAGGGAGGGCACATGCACACCCTATGGGCATTGGAATGCAAAGGGGGCAAAAGACAAGCCCCAGCCAGTGGGGAGTGGACAGTGCATTGCTGCCCTGGTAGCTGGGACTGCTGAGAAGGAGCAGCAAGATGCTGACTGATCAAGAGACAGGTGAACACTCCAGCCGCCATACCCACCAAGAAGAGTAGGTTGGGGGTACGGACCACCGGTCAGCCAATCTGGTGAGTTCAGCAAAATTTTGTCTAAATTAGCAGATCCCACCAGTTTCCGAAAATACTTCTTAAATGTTCAAAACAATCCACGAAATGTCTATACTGCTTGATAAATATGGCGCCTATACCCATGCAGTCTTCAAGACCTACTTCCATTGACTTTACATCTCTGACAATGAGAAATCTGTTCCTTTGTTTCTAAGTTATTCTAACATTGCAAACACTTTTTCTCTTTTTCCTTGAAATATTTCAATCCACAGCTATGTGCACTCGGAGGGACACCGAGATTAGCATCAGCTCTTGCTGCAGAAAGAGTCTCCAAAACATAAGAACCTCGACTTTCAAACCCCCGAAAAGTAATCAATATAGAGAAACTGTGACATAAATAATATTTCAATAGTGGTAAGATTAAGGCTTTTGCGAAGAAGTGAAACCTAAGGCCAAAGAAAGTCTCTTATTATCATTGGTAGAGTTTCAGGAACAATATTTGAGTTCATGTCGTGCTGTGATAATTCACATAGGTAGCCTTGGCACGGCAATTTGCTTTGCTGTATAATTCAATAATTTTAATATGACAGCATCATGGGAGTTAGTGTGTTTAACCAAACCACACGTTTCTAAGATATTGTGTGAAGGCTTGGACTTTTTTTGTTCTCTTGGAGCGATGCTGGTGTCACAAAGCATGACATTAACTGGAGATCATCTTGCTGGGTAGCTTTTAAACCTTGAGGCATGTGATTTGCTATTTGACTAAAAAAAAAAATGTTTAAAGGTCTCTTTATGGTCCCTTTTCCCCGGCAAACAGTGCATTTATGGCAAATCTCCTTTGAAGTCTTTTGGAGGTACCGAAACAGCTGTTTATATGTGTTATGCCATCCATGCACCACTTGTCTTGGGAACTTCGGGGGTGTTACTATTTCTTTGGCTGGTAACACCCAGTTGTCAATTTCTTTTTTATAAATTAATAACAGAGGAACAGCAAAGATACTCTGGAATTGTTATTTCATGGACAATACAACAATTGCAAAAAACAGATATATGTAAATGAAAATAGTGGCTCACCTGTATATTAGTAACGGTATGGTGCTCTTGCTGTAAGAAGATTGATACATCCAATCAAGAAGTAAGTAAGGAATTTGGTTGTTATACAACAGGCACTCAATATCTCTGAACCACCCAGAAGTATATATACATAAATTTCATTTATTAGTGGAATGTATCAAATATTCACAAAAATGTAAAAAAAATATAAATATAAAATTATAAAAAACACACATAAATAATAAGTAAATAAAAAAGGTAAGATGTTGTCCAGTTAGATACCGATATACATGAAGTACATCTAATGTATTAGGCAATAATTCATTTATGTCCAATAGGACGCCTCTAGTAGAGAATAAAACGGAAGATTATGCTCTCTATTCAGGTAAGTAGCCACAATTCACATTAATGTTGCATGTATTCCACAAGTCTCTCTTTATATATTACCACTGCATTTCATTTTTTAGTCCAGCATAGGAAGGGTTAATAGCAGTTAATAGGTAGTGGTTGTTTTTTCAAGTATCAGTCACCAGAAAGATAGGTAAAATACAAGTTGCACTACTCACATCTCCTTTTGTTAATGGTGGTTAGTAAAATAGGGGTATTCGCTCCCCACCGGTATATTGTGGCGTCCCACACAACTGGTCCGGTGCATATTACCGTTACCTCTCTCTTGTCGTGTTAGTTGTAAGTGAAGCGGTTCCTCTCGGCCAGGTTAACTTCGGTGTTTCGTTTCGACCAGGTTTGTCTCCGCGTCGAGTTTACTTCAGCCTCCCATGTGATTCATCAGGTGATTGGTTTCGCTGGTCACGTGTATCAGTGACGATACTCTCAATGCAAAACCGAAGGAGAGAGTGTGTAGATTATTTTACGAGAGTGCGCAAGCTAGCTGCGAATAGGTTTCAAAGTCCATCCGACGGGACTCATTCATTAATGGTCCAGGAAAAGCAGAAGCAGGTACAGAATTTTCAAAAACAGATATGTCCGGAGACCAGACAGGCCCTCTTCAAATGCCATAGTCTACCGCAGCATTGTTGCTGACCATGAGCATCCTTTTGTGACCACAGTCTACCCAGGACAGAGCAAGTTCCAATCATTCCAGAGTACCCCGAATGGGTGGCACCGTCACAGATCTAAATTACACTGCAGAATTTACAACAGACTTTATAAAAAAAATTCTCAAGATGAGAAGTGGTACTGTCACCTTGTTGAATGCATGGCAAATGGTTGGTTGAACCCAGTACTAGAAATGTGTACCTAAAAATTGTCTACTACTCAATGTATATAGGGTTAGCACTTGCACATAGAGAAGAACCAACTAGGTAGCTACCTTAGAAGGCTAAGGACTTATTCACACAGCACTAAATAGCCATAGGCACTCCGCGTGCTGCTGTATAGCACCTCCATATATTGCTGTATTTCACAGATATCCTTCCCTACGAGTAATGCTTCTATCACAGAATAGCTCTAGTATGGTGTTTGAGGTAACATGATCATTTTTTTTTGGTTACATTTACATTTATTTGGACATTTAAACAGTGTGGTTCCATATAAAATAAAAATAATACAAACATAGGTCCAGTAGGACCACATAAACATGTCCTTTCTTACCATTCCTCTTGGCTTAATGTATTCTGAGATGTGTGGTGCGAGTTACCAGCTTTGAATAAAAGTATTTTATGATACTCTTCCGGGAGTTTTTATGCTGTCTACACTGTTTAGGTGTCTCTATGTGGCCACCCAATGTCTGATAGGGGCCACCTCTGGAACTTAGAACAGAACTTAGAACAGAGCCTGCAAAGTGCCGGAGGGCTCACCACACATGCACTTCCGCCCTCCATTCATTTCTATAACTGAATGCTGGCTCAGCTTTTTTTGAAAGTTCTATTGAAATTAATAGGAAGCACACAGCGCAAGTGCAGCAACCGCCCTTTCACGCCCTCTCTGGCACTTTGCGTGCTCCGTTCTAAGTATAGGGTCTTTTTATTTTCTTTCTTCAAGCGCTTGCGCCATGCCCTATCGTTTTCGACAGGCTCAGGGCTCTTTCACACTTGCGTATTTCTTTTCCGGCATAGAGTTCCGTCGTCGGGGCTCTATGCCGGAAAAATCCTGATTATCCCAATGCATTCCGAATAGAGAGAAATCCGTTCAGGATGCATCAGGATGTCTTCAGTTCAGGACCGGAACGTTTTTTGGCCGGAGAAAATACCGCAGCATGCTGTGCTTTTTGCTCCGGCCAAAAATCTTGAACACTTGCCGCAAGGCTGGATCCGGAATTAATGCCCATTGAAAGGCATTAATCCGGATCCGGCCTTAAGCTAAACGTCGTTTTGGCGCATCGCTGGATCTGACGTTTAGCTTTTTCTCAATGGTTACCATGGCAGCCAGGATGCTAAAGTCCTGGTTGCCATGGTAAAGTGTAGTGGGGAGCGGGGGAGCAGTATACTTACCGCCCGTGCAGCTCCCGGGCCGCTCCAGAGTGACGTCAGGGTGCCCCATGCGCATGGATCATGTGATCGCATGGATCACGTGATCCATGCGCATGGGGCGCTCTGACGTCATTCTGGAGCGCCCCGAGAGCCGCACGGGCGCTAAGTATACTGCTCACCCGCTCCCCACTACTACTATGGCAACCAGGATTTTAAGAGCGTCCTCGCTGCCATAGTAACACTGAAAGCATTTTGAGGACTGATCAGTCTTCAAATGCTTTCAGTTCACTTGCGTTGTTACGGATCCGGCGGGCACTTCCGGCGACGGAAGTGCACGCCGGATCCTAACAACGCAAGTGTGAAAGAGGCCTGAGACTACCAGACGAGATCTAGTAAGCCTGTGCTTGTGCAATGAGCCTCTGTAGCAGGGTAAAATACAGTACAGCTGGGTGCCCTGCGTAGGCGCCAAAAACTATGGAGGGTGCCACAAGTACAGGATATCAGGTGCATCACGCCTGAAGAACACAAAAACAACTGTTCACCGAGAGTGAAGGGGCACTGCAAGCTTGACTTCAAGTGTGAAGGCCACTACCCCTTGACTTCAAGATGTCTATTTACCCAGCAGGAAGAATTAAGTCTTTGTTGAGCCAAATTTGACTATGGTTTAAAAAAAATGAGATGAATTGAGCGTTAAGGTACTGTGAGCGATTAGGGGGGGGGGGGCATTATGGAGGTGGCAGATTCCCTTTATTAGCTAGGATTCTCTGTCTATGATTTTGGATCATAAGCTGTCAATTTCCCACTGAGATCGTGTGAGAATTTATAATGTGTGGTTTGTCTCTGTCAAATTTAATTTGTCAAATGTTGGCCGATTCATGGACCACAATTTATTTTGCGAAATAAAACCTGGAAAGTCTTTTTCTGTACAATATTAATAAAATATGAAGCTCTCTTGGCTCTAGAGGTTCATCCGGCCTCCTGCTGACATCGTTGGCACCTGCCTGAGGGTTGGTCTTACATTCAGTCATTTTATTCAGGCCATCCTTTAGAGTTACTGCTACTTTTTATGTTCCTTTTTATTACCATGACATATCATTTTATGAAATGTTACTAGTAGCAATACAGATAATGAAATTAGCAATGGGTGTTTTTTTTTTTTTTTTTATGTCAACGACAGTTGAAGATCAGGACTGTCAATGAGGAACCAGTGGGCTGGACAGAAATATTTTTTTTAGTTGACTATAAAAGTTGCCTACATTTTTTTTATTCATGGATGTGATTCTGAAAAATAGTTCTGTTTGTCGGCTACTAGTAGATCGATAATGTGCTGGAACCCACCAGAAACTAGAACCTCCGGTGATGCAGCTGGCTAACCAGCGAGAAGAATCCCCGGTGCCATACTGATCTTCACCATGGAGATAAGGACTTTTTCAGTCTAAAGATGAGTGAATCAGTTCTAAATAAATTTAATTTGTCAAAAAATACAGATTCCAGACGAATGTGAATGTCTTGCAATTCAAACCAGACGAATCTCTGAAAAAGGCAGCTATCTGTTTACAGGTCAAAAGACAAGGAAGAAGGCATCTGCTACCAAAAAGAGATAATTTCTGGACCATGTTTTAATTTACCGAAAAATTAAATCAGACATTGCAGTGTGTTGTTTGTTGGCTACTATCGTGTACTCATAACCAGTGGTGTACCTTCAATGGAGGCAGACCACGCGAATGCTATGGGGCCCAGGGTTGGAGGGCCTGGACTGAACTTCCTCTCTCCCTTACATGAATGCACTACATTTTCATGAAGCTGCAACTAGGGGAAAAAGGAGATTGTTCAAGTAACTATATACAGTACATTCTTATGCACTAAGCTCCCCCTAGTGGTGGCTGCAGGCAGGAAGGATTGTAATATATTATGTGAAGGGAAGCAGTGATTTACATCTGTATGGTGGAGATTTAATAATGAATTTATGCTAGTTGTCTGATTTAAATACATTGAGGAATAGGCTATTCAGGATGAACACCATATTTGTGAAGCACTTGTTTCACTTTTACCAACAGATGCTGTATGAAGTTGTTCGGCTTAATTAAAAAAAAAGTAATTCATCATAAATCTGCGGCATCGCGCTTTGTGTTATGCATTACCTGGGAGTGTTTCACTTGAGCACTGACAAGCTGGTGGGACTGGGAGACCCGTGCAAAATTTTGCCATGAAATTATTGTATCCTCCAGGACATGGCAGGGCGATTTCCCTTTATATAGGCATTGTCTTCAGGTTCCTCATGCCTTAGCAACTAGATCTTGCAGTGGATCCAAAGCGGGGTGGGGTAAAGACATGTAGCTAGAGCAGGCGAGGAGAAAGCGTTCCGTTACCTGGCCACCTGATAAGGTGGTTAGTAGGAGCTGCTGTCCCCTGGCAAATAGTGGCACTGAAACCAGGCAAGGTTAGTGATAACTGAAGCTGAGTCAGGGGCTCTACAGTCAAGATAAATGGTGTTTCGAGAGTAAAGTTGAAATGGATTGTCTACTTTCTCATAAAGGGGTCCCCAAAAAATAATCAGATCACGTTCTGTTGATAGGATCCCCAGAGACCATCTGTTGGGTAGAACCTGGCAGCAAGTGTCTAATTTTTCTGCAGTGACCCACAAGGCAAAAGAAGCAGTACATGGTACCTTATGAAATCAATGGGGCTCTGTGATAGACAGAGATACTGGGGACCTCCAGCTGATAGATATAAGTCCCAAATGAGTTACAGTTCTATTGTCTTGGAATTTTGAAGGGGTTGTCCAGTCATTAATATTGATGAGCTATCATCAGGACAGGTCATCAATATCTGATCGGTGGAGGTCCGTCACCCAGCACCCCCGCTGATCAGCTGTTTAAAGAGGAGGTGGCGCACCGTGCGAGCCCTGTTTCCTCTTTATTACACTGCACTTCGTCTCGCTTCATTTAAGTGAATGTAGTGTCTCGCAGCTGATCAGCGGGGGTGCCAGGTGTCGGACCTCCACCGATCAGATATGGATGACCTATCCTGACGATAGATCATCAATATTAACGACTGGACAACCCCTTTAACCCTAACAGAACAGAAGACGATAAAAAATCATCAATGTCAATTAACAAATTATTATGTATCATCTCCCAACCCGGACAAATAAATGGCCACATAAAATTTCATAGCACACAAGGTAGAATTAATTTATGCGCTTCTTCTTGAAACTTGTTAAAATGTATTAAACGTTACATTCATCACAGGGGAAAAAGCTGAAGACCACAGTGAGTAATTTTCCTCTAATGGTTAAATCCCCATTTAGATTTGCAGCCCTTTGATTTATTTGCAGAAACCTGCTGGGTAGAACACACTGCAGAGCTGATTAATGTCTCATTCTGTCATCAGTTTTCACTTATATTCTTGGCCAGTTCTGACATTTAGCCCCTAAAGGATCAGAAAGAATTTGTGGACTGATCCAAATTTTTACTGGCATGGGATTTGGGGAATGTGGTGCTAGCAAAACAAGGAAGATGAATGTAAGGACATTTCATGTTCTGTACTGAGGTTGTTTCTCCATTTAGTTCCTCTAGAGGTTCTGTCCAGTTCTAGGACACACCAGCCAGGAGAACACATCAATAATATGTCTGGTTCTTGGTACTTCACAAGCTTCACGGGGGATGTAAGAACCCCAAAAATAAATGGAAAATTACATAAAGAGAACCTAATTTATTGTCAGAAGTGTGTTCTCTACATTTTCAATGTAACATTGAAAAACCCCAGTTAGTAGTAAGAAGCAAGAATTTCATAGGAAGTGGCCAAACAGCTTTAATGGTTTCCCCACCAATGGGGAGGAGAAATTTTATTTTCATACTGTAGTCTGGTGTCTATTTTCACTAACAGACAGACAGACACACAGACACTCATGACAGACATACGCTCACTCAGTGAGTGAGTGCCAAGGTGACATAGTGTGGAGGTGGAAGCAGCATAGGAGGCCACAGAGTGGCAAGGTGTGGAGGTGGCAGCTAGTGATGACCTTGCGGTTCGCCCGGTGGTCATTTCGTGGCGAACTCTGTGTGTTCGCGATTCGCCGAACATGCGAACATATGGAGATGTCCGCCCGCGCGCCATATTCTTTTGCTTTGTGCCGAACTTTGACACATCCATCAGATGGGACAGGACAGCCAATTGAGATGTTTCAGCACATGGACACACCCCCACCCTATAACAGAACCCGATCTGACAGCAATTTTACATTCTGTGTTTTGCCAGTGTAAGGAGAGGTTGCTTTGTGGAGCAGGGACAGACTGTTAGGGACACCAAACGCTAGCTAATAGGGCTAATAGGTCCGATATAGGACTGGTATAGGTGTGCTATCAATAGGTGTGATATACAGAGGGGTGTGATATACTTATAATATACTTTCTAACATAGAAAGTATATTATAGTGTATTTGTATTGTGCAGCAGTTGTGTGTGGTTCTGCTGCGATACCACAGCAACTTAGAGGGGAAAACGCTATTGGAACAACTAATTGCAACTGGTGTGATATAACCATTGCCTCAAAAAAAACTGATTGAGGGGTGTGATATACCTATAATATACTTTCTAACATAAAAAGTATATAGTGCATTTGTATTGTGCAGCAGTTGTGTGCGGTTCTGCTGTGATACCGCAGGTATATAGAGGAACAAGTGCTATTGGAACAGCTATTTGCAATATGGTGTGATATACCTGTTGCCCCCAAAAAAACTGATTAAGGGGTGCGATATACCTGCTTCTACAAAATACTGATTGACGGCTGCGATATACCTGTAGCCTGTTGCCCCAAATAAACAGGGTGGTGTGATATAACTGTTGTGGCAAAAAAAATTATTAAGGGGATTGATATAACGGCTTCCACCAAATATTGATTGAGGCCTGCGATACACCTGCTTCTGCAAAATACTGATTAAGGGGTTTGATAGACCTGCTTACACCAAATACTGATTGAGGCCTGCGATATACCAGCTTCCACAAAATAATGATTAAGGGGATTGATATACCTGCTTCCACCAAATACTGATTAAGGGGTTTGATATACCTGCTTCCACCAAATACTGATTGAGGCCTGCGATACACCTGCTTCCACAAAATACTGATTAAGGGGTTTGATATACCTGCTTCCACCAAATATTGATTGAGGCCTGCGATACACCTGCTTCCATAAAATACTGATTAAGGGGTTTGATATACCTGCTTCCACCAAATATTGATTGAGGCCTGCGATACACCTGCTTCCATAAAATACTGATTAAGGGGTTTGATATACCTGCTTCCACCAAATACTGATTGAGGCCTGCGATATACCTGCTTCCACAAATACTGCTCTTCTCTAGGGACTTAGGTACAGAGTCATTTTGAAAATGACAGGCAGAGGAAGAGGCAGTCCGTTCTGCAGAGGTGGTAGCGGTCGGGCAGGTGCACGCGGCCAGAGCCTAAGTGGGAAGTTTGAGAAGGTGCGTGCGATTACTTCAAAGGACGCACCAGAGTTGGTTGAGTGGCTCACTAAGCCTCCGCTTCTGCACCCTCCTCATCCTTTGTATCTGCACCCTCCTCATTCTCTGCTGTGTGCACCCCCAAAGACACCACCACCACTATAGCCCCTCCACTGGAGTCAGAGATATTATTTTCCCATCCATTCCCAGACCTTACCGATGCACAGACATTCTTGGCATCAGATGAGGAAGAGGAGGTAGCAAAGGCCGCCACCCAGCAGTATGACGACAGTACCCAGATCAGCTCAAGGAGGGAGGTCCCCGCTGTTGCTGCCTACTCCGAGATCTCAAATGTCAGTGGTGGTGAAGGTGATGATGATGACGTGTCCATTGACATCATATGGGTGCCCACAAGAGAGGAGGAAGAAGGGAGTTCAGAGGGAGAGACAGAGCAGCAGAGAGGAAGGAGAAGGAGGAGAAGCAGGCAGAGTTCGCACAGGAGGCAAAAAGCACAGATACAGGAGTCAAAAAGCAGACTGCAAATATATCTGGAACAAGCCATCCACCATGCACGGTCACATCTGTCACTCCCAGGACGCCGGCACATGGCTCTGCAGTGTGGGCTTTTTTTAATGTGTCAGCTGCTGACAATAGTGTTGCCATCTGCAGCCTGTGCTGTCAACGCATAAGTTACGGTAAGCCCAACACTCACCTAGGGACGACCGCCTTAAGAAGGCACCTGGCCTCCCATCACCGAGCCTAGTGGGAGCAACGCCGTCAGAACCCACAAAGCCACACTCCCGGCTGCTCCAACAGCAATGTGCCGTTAGCGACTAGTGATGAGTGGTAGGGGCAATATTCTAATTTGCCATATTTCATGAATATTCGGTAGTATATTAGTCATAGTTAAGAATTTGAGATGATTTTCTTGATCGTGAAAATCGGGCAAGTTATATGCACGTATTTGCGTATGCGCAATACTGGCTTGGCCTAGTTATGCTATCTTTTTCAAACTGCAGGAAGCTTGCAGAGACTGGAAAAGATGGTTGGCAGCAATTTTTCGCGACGGTGAGGAAGAACTCCTGATCACTATAAGTAATGTTACATTACAGCACTGTATTTGATTACATTTTGCATGCATTGCAGAACAATTCCTGTTCGCTCAGACCGCCGCAGGGGTTCCACGGAGGATTTGGAGGTGGTGGAGGTCTCTGTAGAGGACGACGGAGAGCAGGAGGGACCCTCCCAGAATGTGGATGCCCCTCCCCCACCTGATGTTGGCGAAGTGGTGGAGGAGGTGGCGGAAGAGGCCAGACCCTCCCATCAGCCGAATTCTGCCCTCCCCCCCCCCCCAGCTCATGATAAGGAGGATATCACCAGCCCCCGCCAGGAGGGTAAATATGTGCACACAGCAATATAATTCTGTATACATAACATATTCAGAAACATTAAATCTTTCTACCCCAGGCCAGTTTTCACCTCCCTGCTCAGGCCATTTTGTGCAAATCTGACATGTGTCACTTTGTGTGGTAATAATAACTTTAAAACGCTTTTACTTATCCAGGCCATTGTGAGATTTTTTTCGTCACATATTGTACTTCATGATAGTGGTACAATTGAGTAAAAAAAGAAATCTTTTTATTCATAAAAAATACCTAATTTACCCAAAAATTTGAAAAATTAGCAAATTTCCGAATTTCTATTTACCTTCTTTTATAATAGATAGTAATACCTCAAAAAATAGTTATTACTTTATATTTCCCATATGCCTACTTCATGTTTGGATCTTTTTGAAATTTACATTTTTTGGGGGGACGTTAGAAGGCTTAGAACTTAGAAGTGTAGAATTAGATCTTAAAATTTTTATCAACTGTTCCAAACCCCAATTTTTTCAGGACCAGTTCAGTTATGAAGTTACTTTCTGGGGCTTACATTGTGGAAACCACCCATAAATCGCCCCATTTTAGAACTACACCCCCCAAGCTAATCAAAACTGATTCTACATACTTTGTTAACCCTTTAGGTTGCCCACGAAAATGAAATGAAAATGGGAATTAAATTAAAAAATTGCACTTATTTTAGCAGATTTTAAATTTTAATTGATTTTTCTGAAACACATCAAGGGTTAACAGCCAAACAAAACCCAAAATCTATTACCCTGAATCTAGAGTTTACAAAAACACCCCATGTGTGCTCAAAAACTGATGTATGGCCGTATGGTGAAAGAAGCACCATATGGCATTAGGAGAGAGAATTTAGCTTGATAATAATTGGGAGTTATGTCGTATGTGAAGACACCCTGAGTTAGCCCTGCAGTGGCAAACCCCAAAAAGTGACTCCATTCTACACCCCTCAAGGAAAATACTGAAAACTTTGACCCATTATGCATTTCACAGAATTCAAAAACTTTTGGCTGTGAAAATGAAAAATTTCATTTTTTTTGCAGAAAAAGTTGCTTTACACCCACATTTTTTACTTTCACAAAGGGTTACCAGACAAAATGCACCCCACATTTAATTCCCCATTATTCTCCGAAAAAACCAACACCCCATATGTGCTCAAAAAATTATATATAGGCCAAATATGCCAAATATGAATTTCGATGACATGCCTGAATGGGCAGACATGTATTTTAGGTGCCAGGACGCATTAAATAAATTCCTGAGGTCCCCAGAAACGAAAAACCCGTACAAGTGACCCCATTTTGGAAAGAGCATCCCCGTACAAACATTTTAAGGGGAGGAAAGGGCACTTTTGACCTAATAGTTGTCTCACATGAAAAATTATGTATTGGTTGTTGGAAAGTGGATATGCTAACGAGGTGGACTAAATCAGAGCTATAAAGTGGAAATATTACAGGAAGCATAAAGGATGAAATTAAATGTATTCACCATGGATGAGTGGTAAATGGTTTCGAAGTGGTAAATGGTGTCCTTCCTAATACCCCTTTTTGAACACACTCTGCATCTTTTTTGGGTCCTTCCCTTTCTTGCTGTCTGGGGGACTTCAGCTGGGAATGATCTGGAACAGCTGCAAATGAAAAAAAAATTCTGTGCAGCAATTCCGGATGTTCTTCTTCTTTCTTTCTTTTTTCTTTTCAGCATGAGTGGGTCAAATCGCAGTTGTGTGCACCAAAAGTCCCAGCAAGCCACAAGCAGCACAGAAAGGTACATAATCTCTCTGCATGCAGTCACCAGCTAGAATGGCTGCATGCAGGGAAGTTCTGCCTCTTCCTGTGCAGCTACATCCCTGCCATTGGCTGGAGCATTGTTCCAGCAAATAGCAGCGCTGGCAGGGGACCCAAAACACTGATGTCCCCTGCCTCACCTCGGAGGAGACTGGTGCTGACTTTTTCATCGTCGGCAGGGGCGTAGCTAAAGTTCTATGGGCCCCAGGGCAAATTTGAAAATTGGGCCCCCCCCAAATGAGCCCCGACAAGCCTCTGCCGCTACCTCCAACCCCCCTCTGTATGAAGCCATACATAAAAAAAGAACAAAAAAACCCAGTCACTAATATATTATATATATATATATATATATATATATATATATTAGTGACTAGGTTATAGGGGGGGGGGGTGGAGGTAGCGGCAGAGGCATCATTCACCCCCCACCCCCCATCCTTTGTATTATAAACACACACTGGCTTCATACAAAGGATGGGTGGGGGATGGGGGGGTGAATGATGATCAGTGGTGCCGTGCCGTGAATTCAGAAAGAAGGGGGCGCCCCCACCATATGAGGGCAGCGAGGGGCAGAAAATAAGGGGGCAAAATGAAATACTCTGTGGGCAAAAAATGTAAAATATATAGAGGAAGTGGGGGCAAAATGAAATATAGTGAGACTCTCACTATATTTCATTTTGCTCCCGCCCACTCCCTCTATACATTTTATTTTTTGCCCACAGTATTTCATTTTTATTTGCCCCCAGGCCCCTCATTATTTGCTGCCCCTGTCTGCCCTCATATGGCCGGTGCGGGCCAATCTGAATTCAGACACACTGCCTCACGGCACAATTGATTATAATTCATGTCCCCCCTCCATACGAAGAATGACACCACTATTTAAAAAAAAAAAACTACCTTGTTGGCTCTCCTCAATTGAGAGCTGTCGCGGGGGCCAGCGGGCGGGCTTCTCATACCTGGGACAGCGGCGGGCGGGCGGCCGCTTCTCATTCCTGGCTGGCGGCTGCTGTACTTACATGTCAGCGCAGGACCTGTGACCTCCCACGGCAGGTCTCGCGGGAGATCACAGGTCCTGCGCTGACATGTAAGTACAGCAACCAAAAATATAGGGAGGGCCCGGGGACTTAAGTGGCCCGCTTTATAATGTCTCTCCTGGGGGGCCCCATGGGCCCCCCTGACTTAGGGGCCCGGTCGCAATTGCGACCGCTGCGACCCCTATTGCTACGCCACTGATCGTCGGTCACCGCCACATGACACCCACCGCCCCGCACCCCCTGCAGCTCCGGAGCTGCGATGCGCATGTGTAAGGAATCCGGCCAATAGCAGCGATCGAGGCTGCAAGGGGCTGGAAAAACCTCCCACAGCCCTTAGTTAACATGACTGCCTGCTCGGCAGAGCAGCCTTTGCACCCCAGTTCCCAAACGATTATGCCTAGTGGCCAGGTGTTCGTTGCGACTTAATAGTACGGCGCTGGGCAACAAGTCATGTCCCGCTGTGCTGTACTATTATGTGGTTGGGAAGGGGTTAAAACGGCCAACAATGAGGGGACAACACAAAGTACAGTAATAGAAAACCACAATAACGGACACTAACTCTGTAATCTACATAAAAACGATTAACTAACCAAATAAATAACATTATACTCTACTTAACTATCACTAACTAACCAACTATATAATTTGCATAAATATTATTAACTAATGAATTGAGATGTAAATCGGCAGTGCTTAAACAAATACTTCACACAATGCACTAATCGCCTCTTAATATGAATTGCAAGTAATTTTCGTATTTTATTTTCCTAACAAAACAGTACTTATTAAATTAAAAACACTCCTAAACAAGATGCAGCAGGAGAAGAAAAAAAACATGCAGGAGATACAGGAGCAGCAGTGGCAGCTGGCAAAGAAGGTGAAGGAGGCATGCGGAAGCATGCACTGAAGGTGCAGCAGTTTGATGCGCTGCAACTAAATCAGATGCAAGAGTTATGTGACCTGCACGAGCTACTTAAATAGTTGCCATAGAGCCATGTTTGGCTCCAACTTTTGAATAAATAGTTTTTGCAGTTAAAACATGTGCATAGTTTTTTAATACTGTTATGTTTTCATGTAATTTTAAACGATAAGGTTGCAGTATGGCCCCTTTAGTCCATGGCAAACTCACCAGGATCAGGACAGACAGTAATGGTAAGGGTGAAGTACAAGAACTACTCATAACTCAGCAGGATCAGGACAGGCAGCAGCAGGTAAAGGTAATGGTATAGTATAAGGCCTACACATAACTCAACATGATCAGGACAGACAGCAGCAGGTTCTCTGCAGCAGGAATGTGTTCCCAGGAATAGGCCCCCACCAGACAGGGGCAACACCACAAATAAACTTAGACACCTCTGACAGCAGCAGGTTCTTCGTCTAGAGCAGGAATGTGCTCCCATGCATACAAAGTGCAATATTTTCCGTTGAAATCGTTTTTTTCAAAGGTATTTTAACTTTGTAAAGCCCACAAAAAATAAGTACAAATTTAGCTCCACGCACCACCCGCACCAGTCTGCTCTGAGTTTCCATATAGGGCACATTAAGTCTGGAGCAGAACACTGCGGTAACCCAGCCTGCCGCGCCGTGTGCTGATTCCTCCAAGCCAGAGGGCAGCAAGACTGGCCGGGTTTAGCAGCGTCTCTCTCATACTCCTTTTGTCTGTGGTATTCGGGGATCTCTGGTGTTGTCCGTGGCTGGGGGTAGGCGACCGAGGATGACATTCTCCTGGGTGATGACCAGGAGCAGGGCTTCCAATTTAGTGCAAATGGGGGGCTTCATGCTCCATTGTTTGAAGAGGGACCCCCGTATAAAAAGCATAAATGGCAAGGACTAGTACTGGATGGCAACGTACTTAGACCCCTGGTACAAACACAAAATGGCGGACATGTTACCAGCATCACAGAGGGATGGCAGAATGCAGCATTTCCAGGCCTTGCCTTCTGCTGTTGCGGGCGCTGGCAGAGGAATTTCCACCCACACCGAAACAAGAGCGGGTACCAATCCTACTGCACCTGCAAGAAGAGGGCGGTTTGAAGATGTGTTGGTCAATTCGGATATGAGATCATTCTTGCAGCCAACCCATCGACAGCCGCCCTCAGGATCCAGCCTCAGGGAATGCCTAGACAGACAGATGTGGACGCTCTGAGAAGCGAGGAACCCCTGGACTACTGGGTGTTCAGGCTTGACCTGTGGCCAGAGCTGGCACAATTTGCCATGGAACTCTTGGCTTGCCCCTCGTCGAGTGTCCTGTCCGAAAGGACGTTCAGCGCAGCAGGGGGGATCATGACTGATAAGCGCACTCGCCTAGCTCACGACAGTGTGGACGACCTCACATTTCTAAAATTGAATAAGGCATGGATCTCGGAGGAATTCAACACCTGTGACGACCATGTGTAATTGAATTTCCTCATACCAGTCCACACATATCCGCCAACACTCAGAACAAAGAATGGTCCTTGTCTTATGTATATACAGCGGCATAAAAGGCCTTTTCTGTCAGGTGAATGCCTAATTTTTGGGGCCTGTACTCCAGTGGCCTACAGTAAAATTTTTAGCCAGTGCCCGCCTAATGTACCTTCAGCCTGAGGAGGCCACAGAGTGGCAAGGTGACATAGTGTGGAGGTGGCAGCAGCATCAGGAGGCCACAGAGTGGCAAGGTGACAGAGTTTAGAGGTGGCAGCAGCATCAGGATTCCACAGAGTTGCAAGGGGACATAGTGTGTAGGTCATCTCTAATATGGACCGACAACAGGAAGAACATGGTGTCGGCGCTGCGTCGGGGGGGCGGAGCCAGGCACCCTGCATGGCGCACGTGTTCAATCTGGTTGTCAAGCGGTTCCTGAAGTCTTCTACCCATCTGTAAGACATCCAAAAAATAGGCAGGAAACGTTGCATGGACTTTAGCCACTCGTATACCGCCAAGCACACCCTACTTGAGCTGCAGCGGCAGAACGGGGTCCCCCGACATAGGCTGATATGTGACTTTTCCATCCATTGGATTTCCACCCTCCATATGTTAGACCGACTATACGAACAGAGAAAGGCCATAAACGCTTTCTTGATGATCCAAGCTGACAGGAGTACTCCTCTGTGTAACTTCGATGTCAGCCAGTGGCAGCTCATGCGTGACCCCTGCCGTTTGCTGAGGCCCTTTGCGGATACCATGTTATTTATCAGTCGCCAGGACTACGGGATGAACAACGTCATTCCACTGCTTCATATACTGGAACAGATGCTGGTACATCTGGCTGGCCAGGGGACTGGAGACATGGCGCCTACATCTCACAGCCACATGAGCCCTGTGGGAGCACAACTGGAGGAGGAGGACATTGGAGCACAAGCAATGTGTAGTGAAATGGGTGGTTTTTCTACACAGGTGACAGGAGAGGAGGAGCAGCTGGAGGAGCAAGAGGGAGATGAGGAAGATGAGGCAGATGACCCAGGCACACCGTAGCAGTATGCAGTGGAGGTGGAGGCAGGAAGTCTCTCCTCATGCTCACTTGCTTGGGTAGTGACGGTCGAATTGTCACCAATCAGCAGAGGGATGACTTCTGGCTCTCCACCTTGTGGGACCCTCACTACTGGTCCAAAATGGGAGCCTTTTTTACACCCGCTGAGAGGGAAGACAAACTGAACTACTATAGAGACAGCCTATGTAGTCAGTTGGCCGCTGCCTAAAGCGGATGCTCAAAAGACAGGATCCATTTTTGGGGGGTTATTATTCTGATGGATCAGAGGAAGGGCAAAATAATCAGTGATGTCAACACAAACTTACTGCTGACACACTCTCCACTCTGTTAGGGAGGCTCTACTTGTATAAGCGTTTAATAGAACAGGTTCTGTAGACATCTAAGTGGAATCAGCTGATGACAGTAAAAGGAGTGAGCGTTTTCCCACTACAGTAGGAACTTGGGCCTCTGCACGGTTCTTTATACGACCATAATTAAACACCTTCCATCGCAGAATTACCAAAATTAATGCGGAATATACAATTAGCAAAAAACCCCAATAAATCACCACATTATATAAATAATAAAAAATCAGATTTTATTTCATAATGTTAAAAATACACAAATAACAAACCAATATATCTAAAATGGATCCTCATAGAACAGGTGGACAGTAATCACACTCCACAAAGGTTTGTACCCATAAACCCTATTCACAATGTGCTAGTAGCCAATGTAATATGACTACAACCATATGTCTGACCAGTGAATATCAAAATAGATGAATGGAAAAAGTAAATACAATCCATCCACAATATGTCAGCATAAGACAGGAACACATGTCCCAATATTCAAAAGGTCGGTTACAAAAATACAAAGGGTAAAGATACAGACCGATGTGGAGGTAGTGTTTCCTCAACCCCAACGTACGTTTCGCTTCCCGCTTCTTCCGGGGGGCGTACATTAAACTCACGATTGCCGGGTATAAATATGCTGTAACCACTCCCTCCACAGCGGTCCGCAATCACATAGCATTCAACACATCGCGATACCCTCACAACAAGGCTGGGTTGCAAAGAGTGCGTCACCGGAACCGGAAATCATCCGACCGCCATATTTGTAAAGGGCAGGTATGTGATAGATAATACCATATAAACGTCTCAGTCTACACATAACATATTATCCATCTATTATCCTGAGAAAAGTCCCACATCATATGAAGTACAAAGATATGTATATAAGTACATTCATTTGCAAGAATCTTGCGCAGAGGCTTATCTAACGGAATACACATCACCGGAACTAAGAGTCGTCCGGTCGCCATATTCATTATGGGCATCCAAGGGTAATTAGGATACATGTATAGACATTATATCTCAGCCTACTTTTTTCAGTTATCAGTCTAATTAAATACAAAAAATCCCACATCATGTCGGACGGTGTCAGGGCACCAAGGCCCAATCGATCCATACACCTCCCACAGTCCAATTTCTCCTCATCTATATCCCCTGTAACACAGGAGGATAGTATAAAATTGTCTATCCCCACACATAATTATGACAAATCAATACAAGTGACATAAATGTATATAATATCAAAATATAAATACAATATAACTACCTAAAAAAAAAAACAAAGTTCTTAAGACATTTCATAATGTTACCACATTGTTAACCTTGAAATACAGTATACGCATCATGCCATTAATAAATACTAAAGTGCTGAAAAAAGTGCAAAAAGTGCAAAGTGAAGTGCAGCATGCCGTGAAGGTGCAAAAAAGTGCTAATATAATCACACCAAGGTTGTTAATCCATTATAGAATCGTGTACTCTGATTTAATAACTGTAATAGGAACGAGGAAAAAAAAGAGGGGAGGGGGAGGGTTGATGTCAGACAAAAGTTAAAAGTTATTAATTATATTATATCCATTAAATCGTTGGGAAGTTGTCCACATCATTTCCTTTTGATAATATGCCCACAGATAACATAGATGACAACAGTCATAATTCTCCATCTCCTTCCACCAGATTACCTGTGAACATGACAAAAAGAACAAAAGAATATAAGTATAAATGAGGGAGGATAAGCAGCATATTCAACCCGGGAAGTATAGTCGGAGTAACATATAGACCCAAATAAAAATAACAATAAAAAATAAAAAAAATTAATTGACACTAAGGACACACAACCATAAAGGGCGAGGCTTTCTAGAGAAAAGGAACAAAACTATTCACTTCATTGAGGCCATTAGGACTCATTGTATTTAGACGATATATCCATTTAGTTTCCCGCTGGGCAAGGATGCGTCTCCAATCGCCACCTCTTGGGGAGATCAGCACCCTATCGATACCTCTAAATCTAAAGCCGGACCCATCGGAATTGTGTATTTCACGAAAATGTCTTGGGACTGGTTGGAGTGTATTTACGTCAAGGGCTTCTCTAGATGCTTCAATCGCGAGAACATGTTCTCTAATTCTCCTTTTAAAAGGACGAGAGGTCAGCCCTACATAAATTTTATTGCAAGGACACATTGCCCAATACACGACTCCCATCGTATTGCAAGAAATCGTGTGTAGGATGTTATACTCTCTCGACCTATCTGCGTTCCAAAATTGTGTTGTTCTATCCATATTACAACAGGCGACACAACCACCGCATGGTTTAGATCCCCACTTCTCTCCTCTTGAGCCAAAAATCCGGCCCAACACTGGTCCTTGGTAGTGACTCTTCACCAACACATCTTTCAGATATTTTTTGTACGCCTAAAAGTCAAAGATGGTTGGCTACCTATCATTTCAGATTGTGTAGTATTCAGCTTCAACACCTCCCAATACTTGCACAGGGTATTTCTTACCTCATCTGCTCCATCCGAAGTTCGGGATGTTATAAAAAACTTACATACAATCCTCTGTCTAAATTTGTGGCAGAGTTGAAGGTTATCCTAGAAGCAGGCTGTGAGGAGGGGTGGATCACAAACAAACAGATGCAATATTTATTAAAGGAGGAACCAACAATTCCAACCTTTTATTTACTACCAAAAGTCCATAAAAATTCAACTTGCCCTCCGGGACGACCGATTGTCTCGGGCATTAATGGCATTTGTGATCCTATCTGTAAATTTATAGATAATTTTTTAAATCCTGTAGTGGAAACCCTCCCGTCATACCTGAAGGATACAAGTGATGTGTTACGGAAAATGGAATCTATGCAACTGGAACCGGATATGTTGATAGCAACTTGTGATGTTGAGTCGCTGTATACTTGCATTCGACATTCAGATGGATTGACAGCCGTGGAGTTTTTTCTGAGATCCTCGGGCATACAGGATGGGAAATGTAAGTTTCTGCTACAACTCTTGGAATTTGTACTGACGCATAATTTTTTTCCTTTTCAGGGGCGCGTTTTTCCTACAGCTCCAGGGAACGGCGATGGGGGCGTCTTGTGCGCCCTCATACGCTAATTTATTCCTGGGGCTGTGGGAGAGACGCATCTTTCTCACAGACCCCCAGCCAATGATTGAGCGCATCCTCTTTTGGGGTCGCTATATTGATGACATCCTTATCATTTGGCGGGGGTCTGTGGGAGCCTTTGACAAATTTGTTGAGGGACTGACCGGGAATAATTTGAATATTAAACTGACTTCCAGGATAAATAGCAGAGAAATTGACTTCCTAGATGTCCGGTTGTCGGTGGATCGAAATGGTTGGATTATGACCGACCTTTTTCGGAAAGAGACAGCTGTTAACGCATTACTACACTCAAGATCAGCACATCCGAGAAATCTGATCAAGAATATCCCAGTTGGGCAATTCCTTCGTCTGAGACGCATCTGTTCAACGGAACAAGCATTTGAACATCAGGCCGACCTGTTAAGACAACGTTTCTGCCAACGGGGGTACAGACAACAGGATATTGAAATGGCGTATCAGCGAGCCAAATCCTCGAACCGGAATAACCTCCTCTTTTCCATGACGCGAAATCAACGTAGAAAACAACAGCCTGAAGAGAAGATCCGGTTTATTACGGACTGCACGGATGGAGCAGATGAGGTAAGAAATACCCTGTGCAAGTATTGGGAGGTGTTGAAGCTGAATACTACAAATCTGAAATGATAGGTAGCCAACCATCTTTGACTTTTAGGCGTACAAAAAATAATCTGAAAGATGTGTTGGTGAAGAGTCACTACCAAGGACCAGTGTTGGGCCGGATTTTTGGCTCAAGAGGAGAGAAGTGGGGATCTAAACCATGCGGTGGTTGTGTCGCCTGTTGTAATATGGATAGAACAACACAATTTTGGAACGCAGATAGGTCGAGAGAGTATAACATCCTACACACGATTTCTTGCAATACGATGGGAGTCGTGTATTGGGCAATGTGTCCTTGCAATAAAATTTATGTAGGGCTGACCTCCCGTCCTTTTAAAAGGAGAATTAGAGAACATGTTCTCGCGATTGAAGCATCTAGAGAAGCCCTTGACGTAAATACACTCCAACTAGTCCCAAGACATTTTCGTGAAATACACAATTCCGATGGGTCCGGCTTTAGATTTAGAGGTATCGACAGGGTGCTGATCTCCCCAAGAGGTGGCGATTGGAGACGCATCCTTGCCCAGCGGGAAACTAAATGGATATATCGTCTAAATACAATGAGTCCTAATGGCCTCAATGAAGTGAATAGTTTTGTGCCTTTTCTCTAGAAAGCCTCGCCCATTATGGTTGTGTGTCCTTAGTGTCAATTAATTTTTTTAATTTTTTATTGTTATTTTTATTTGGGTCTATGTGTTACTCCGACTATACTTCCCGGGTTGAATATGCTGCTTATCCTCCCTCATTTATACTTATATTCTTTTGTTCTTTTGTCATGTTCACAGGTAATCTGGTGGAAGGAGATGGAGAATTATGACTGTTGTCATCTATGTTATCTGTGGGCATATTATCAAAAGGAAATGATGTGGACAACTTCCCAACGATTTAATGGATATAATATAATTAATAACTTTTAACTTTTGTCTGACATCAACCCTCCCCTCCCCTCTTTTTTCCTCGTTCCTATTACAGTTATTAAATCAGAGTACACGATTCTATAATGGATTAACAACCTTGGTGTGATTATATTAGCACTTTTTGCACCTTCACGGCATGCTGCACTTCACTTTGCACTTTTGCACTTTTTCAGCACTTTAGTATTTATTAATGGCATGATGCGTATACTGTATTTCAAGGTTAACAATGTGGTAACATTATGAAATGTCTTAAGAACTTTGTTTTTTTTAGGTAGTTATATTGTATTTATATTTTGATATTATATACATTTATGTCACTTGTATTGATTTGTCATAATTATGTGTGGGGATAGACAATTTTATACTATCCTCCTGTGTTACAGGGATATAGATGAGGAGAAATTGGACTGTGGGAGGTGTATGGATCGATTGGGCCTTGGTGCCCTGACACCGTCCGACATGATGTGGGATTTTTGTATTTAATTAGACTGATAACTGAAAAAAGTAGGCTGAGATATAATGTCTATACATGTATCCTAATTACCCTTGGATGCCCATAATGAATATGGCGACCGGACGACTCTTAGTTCCGGTGATGTGTATTCCGTTAGATAAGCCTCTGCGCAAGATTCTTGCAAATGAATGTACTTATATACATATCTTTGTACTTCATATGATGTGGGACTTTTCTCAGGATAATAGATGGATAATATGTTATGTGTAGACTGAGACGTTTATATGGTATTATCTATCACATACCTGCCCTTCACAAATATGGCGGTCGGATGATTTCCGGTTCCGGTGACGCACCCTTTGCAACCCAGCCTTGTTGTGAGGGTATCGCGATGTGTTGAATGCTATGTGATTGCGGACCGCTGTGGAGGGAGTTGTTACAGCATATTTATACCTGGCAATCGTGAGTTTAATGTACGCCCCCCGGAAGAAGCGGGAAGCGAAACGTACGTTGGGGTTGAGGAAACACTACCTCCACATCGGTCTGTATCTTTACCCTTTGTATTTTTGTAACCGACCTTTTGAATATTGGGACATGTGTTCCTGTCTTATGCTGATATATTGTGGATGGATTGTATTTACTTTTTCCATTCATCTATTTTGATATTCACTGGTCAGACATATGGTTGTAGTCATATTACATTGGCTACTAGCACATTGTGAATAGGGTTTATGGGTACAAACCTTTGTGGAGTGTGATTACTGTCCACCTGTTCTATGAGGATCCATTTTAGATATATTGGTTTGTTATTTGTGTATTTTTAACATTATGAAATAAAATCTGATTTTTTATTATTTATATAATGTGGTGATTTATTGGTGTTTTTTACGGTTCTTTATACCTTGCGCTAACATCGACCCGGCTGAGTTCACACTTCAGTTATTTGGTCACTTTTGGGCCAGTAAATACCCAAATAAGTGAAGTGTGCAGTGATTCTAAGAGCGACGCCTGTCGTGTGCATGTCATACTGACTCACAGTATTATTTTACTACCACAGCAGACTCCCTATGCATGTTACTGCAAGGCACAGTGTTCTACACCACTATACTGGCTCTCTGCAGCCAGGAAATAGCAGTTTTTACAGCGATTCGCGGCAAACAAATTCACATCAAAACAAATCTTTTCGGAAAATTTGTCGAACTGGCCAAATCAAATTTTTGAGAAATTCGCTTATCTCTAATTGGCATCACTGCTAAGCAATAAGAACCATGATGTCAGTAGTATGACACTGCTAATAAGCCGTAGTGGTCACCTGTGGGCGACTTGTAAAGAAAGACTGGGGGAACCAGTGTTTGCTGCCTTGACACAAGGGTCTTTGGGCCCTCTCAGGCTCCTGGGCCCAGTAGCGACTGCTACCTCTGCACCCCCTATAGCTACGCCTCTGGCACTACTATATTGTGCAGACATTAGCATCACCCACTCACCCAATGGGGCTCACAATCTAAGTTCCCTATTAGTATGTGTGGGAGGAAACCGGAGTACCCAGAGGAAACCCATGGAGAGCATACAAACTCCATGCAGATGTTGTGACCACTGCTGACCACTGAGCCAATTAATTTCGGAAACCAGAAGGAATATAGATTGGAGGTCAGGTAAAAGCTTACTTTTTAAGTTCTATATGTTTTTACAATGTAGCAACTTATAATTAAATATAGAAAAGTTGAATATTTCCCTAAAGCTAATAGAAAGCTATATCTGCATTATAGCATTTCACATTATCCTGATGCAGCTCAGAGACATTCTTCTAGAAACTTGACCCGATGATGACATTGCACCATAATTTCTCCCGAGCATCATGATTGGCTGACATCATTCATTCCTGGAATATTTGACTATTCAGTGATGTCATCCAAAAATGCATTGATTTCAACACCTGAATAATTATTTTTATATTATCATATTTCTTAAATAAGATATTCAAAACTTGGAATCATTTTGGTTGCTGTAATATGATAAAATAAAGAAAACTTATTTTTTTAAAGGGGATGTTTATTTTGGAAATTGATCACAGGATGTCCCACTGGGTATCTCTTTGCTATGGCTAATAGATGTACATCCTTAACTTGGATTCTCCCTCTATTAACTCAGAATTCACTAATAGGGTGTGTTTGAAAATAGCATTTTTTTAATAAAACCAAGGAAATAATCCTTAATTTGCACTGGTTATTGATGTAATGAATTTACCTGTCCAGGCTCCAACGGCGCGATCCTCAGCTCCGGCAGAGACATGCTGTTGAGTCACACACCCCAGTGAAACTGCCCTGTCCCTAGTTATCCTTTTGGTACGTGGCCGACTCCCTAGTTACAGATCGCAATGCTCTGCTTTCTCCCCACATCACGCGTATGCTGGGCGAAACGAGCAGTGGGCTGAATCACAGCCCATTCGCTAAATTACCTACATGCCTCCTGGTCTGACCCATGGGACAGCCAGGTCACCGAATGAATCAAGGGATCTGGCTCTCTATTGAAAACCCCTAGTGCATTCCACCATTGCCAGTAATAGTTTTTGTTTGGCTCTAGCTGCTTACCTTATTCCTGGTTCTGGTATTGTTATATGTTCTAAGTGTTTCTGACCCCGGCTTAACTTCTGTGTAGCCCATCTGATTCTGGCCCATTTCATACAACTATGCTTAGTGTTATCTGTATTGTGTGTTTAGTTTGTCCTGCACCTATACTAGTGTAGGGACTGTTATCCAGTTTCAGTTCTGCCATTTAGGGCTTACACTGCAAGGAAGTAGGGATAGCAGACTGGGTTCTAGTTCAGGGACTCACTGTCCTCATCTATTCCTTCCTACAGTGATGACAACTATGTACTAAAATAAAAACAATTAAAGCGTTTTACGCTTTTCCCATATTGATCTCCTATCCTCAGTAACTCTAAATCCAGTACTGGATTCACAGCTGCACTGGTCAGTAATACTGTATAATGACCTCCATGCTGCTGCTGCTCCTAAGTTTATGTAAGAGAGACGGGGAGCAGAATATCCTCCACTTTGTGCTCTGTATGGGAGACATCAAAGCAGCTAGTCTCTTCCAACTAACTCAATGACAATAAGAAAGAGACTACAGAGGGAAAAATTGGTGACAAATGCATATGCACAATAGATGATTCTGAAAAGTCACCTCAAATGACAGGTAAACTTTAACACCTAAAGTTTTACAGACAACGAATTCCTTTAGATTATTGACAGGTCAATGTCCCATATGATATCTGGCCTAGGAAAAGTTTTGGCTCCAACTTATTTGTTGTCTACAGCAAGCAACTTACTGGTCCTTACAACTCTTCCAACATGCACAGTGGGAGTCGCTGACATTGACCTGTCACAAAAATTTCAAACTGAGTCGATATTGAACCCGTCAACAATTCTTGGTTCATATTTAATATTGCCAAAAAGCTAAAAAGCAGTAAAATTATACATCTCAACATGTAGAGTCTTGCGTCCATGGAATTTCGCCTTTTCCTGTTTGTAGCAAAAACAGCAATTTGTAGCCAATCTTTCCAAATTTTTACATGCCCTGTACCTGACCTTCATGTTTTTAGCAGCTGACGCAGAGAGAAGGTATCCTGAGATATAGCTCATGATCTAGAAATTCATACAAGAGGTCCTCTGTGACCTAGCAATTAATTTGGATTGCCTTATTTTTTTGCATAAAGAATAGATTATTTTGCTATCGTTCTTAGTAGTTTTAAAGATTGGCTTAATCAGATCGGAATGTAATGTCACAACTTGATTTACACTGAAGGAAGGGAAAAGTCTTGGATACAATTTGATGTTATTTCTGTACCTCGGTGAAGACAGATGTGAGTGTAACGTTACATGTGTCATTTTTCGCTCACATCTACACCTTTTCTTTATTCTATTTCTGTAGAAATAGATGCGGGAACACATGTCATTATTAGATTAAATGTTCTTGGGCAATTATAGCTTTGTACACTGCACATGATCACTTTACGAAGGGTAATGTAGCTACTGTGGATGATATCTCAAAAACAACTGCAAAGCCAATTCATATTTTAGTCAAGGTAGGAAAATTAAACAAGGGCACGTTTCGTACCAAATGTGGTCGAGTCACATTCTTAGCAGATTATGGTTAAAGGGAATAGTGTATGTGATGCCCTCATTGCGCCAAGGGCTAATTGTTAATATTAGGAAAGAGTATCATAACTCGGGAATAGTGATGAGCGGCAGGGGCAATATTCAAATTTGCGATATTTCGCAAATATTCAGTAGAATATTTGTCATATATTCGCGAATATTCGTATTCGAGATTATTCTCTTGATTGCGAAAAATCGGCAATGTAAAAATCGCATAATGCGAATTCGGAACCTGAAATATAAGCGTGGGTCACTTTGGCTATATTTTTCAAGCTGCTAGAAATTTCCTGAGTTTATCCTGACTGAATTAGAATATTCATCATTATTTAATTTATTTTATCTTATGCGAAAAATAGGCAATGTAATATGCGCGTTAATCGAGTAAGGGCGGGTTATAGGCAACTTTCCTATTGGATTGGCTTGCTAGAATTCGCGAATATGTAGAATATAGTGTGATGTATATTCGTAAAAACAAATATTCATCTTTTTTTTTATCTGAACCCATTACATTTACTACTCTAATGATTTCATATGGCAATAAAATGTATATTCGTTTTTACGAATATGTCACACTATATTCTACATATTCGTGAATTCTAGCAAGCCAACCCAATAGGAAAGTTGCCTATAACCCGCCCTTACTCGGTTAACGCACATATTACATTGCAGATTTTTTGCATAAGATGAAATAAATAAATAATGAAGAATATTCGAATTCACTAGATATTGCAGCCTTCTCACATTGGCCCACAAGCAAGAAGCAGGCAGGTAATGGGTTCAGATGGAAAAAAAATTAGATGAATATTCAAATTACGAATATATAGCACTTTATTCTAAATAGTCACGAATTCTCGAAGTTGCGATATTCGCAATTAAAATTCGCTATTCGAATATTCGCGCCCAATACTATTCCAGTCGGGAATGGAGCCTCGGATCAACAAAAAAAACTTTTTAATCAGGTGAACAACAGCTATAAGCCTATGAAAACTGTTGAAAATGAAGTTCGCTGGTGACAGAGTCCCTTTAAAGTGGTATTTCCACTGTATAATGGTTTGGCATATTATAAGCCATTTATGACTGAGATTGGAATACCCATTTTATATGGTGTCCAGGGTGGTGTCCAGGGTCAGAGTA
This sequence comes from Bufotes viridis, assembly GCA_033119425.1. Taxonomy (NCBI): domain Eukaryota; kingdom Metazoa; phylum Chordata; class Amphibia; order Anura; family Bufonidae; genus Bufotes; species Bufotes viridis. The sequence continues at coordinate 71,473,225 of CM065592.1, forward strand.
ATGAATACAGCCAAATAGGATGTGCCCTTTACTACTAGCAAAATACCAATCCACATATCTTTCTTTTTCAGGGTTCCACCTTGACAGCCTCTCAGTGCGCTGGTTGCTATCTGACAACTAATTGAGATTGTGAAACACTAACTACTGTGTGTAGTATGACCTATGCTACACTAATGGCACCCTAGACTCCTACACTTACCTTATTTATTACCATCATAGAGAATTTCCTGGTTCATACAAAAGAAGCAGTCTTGATTACTTCGTAAAGAAAAACCCGTAACTTGAGATCTGTGTTTGATTTATAAGTGACTCTGATATAATAACAAGGGCTCCTACTGAACTAGCAGCTACTACCCATCAAGATGACCACAGCAGTGAAGAAGATACTTTCATTAACAAAAACACCCCGATATCCAGATCTTTCCTCACCCACATCTTAACCAAAGCTCTAGGACTGCTTGTCAAAGAACTGCAGTATATTTAATCTAATCTTAAACAAATAGGAGAAAGAGTGGATTCTTTGGAAACAACTCAAGCACATATTGTCTCATTAACAACTGTGTCCTCCAAAGCCCTCCAGAATTGTCAACACCTTCTGAATAATATGGTCTTATGGCTAGAAGACAACAGAGGCAGATTCTCAGAACCCATCCTTCCTGAGACTTTGCTCTCTATGGTGAAACAGATCTTTCCCTTACGTCCTACCAGCAGCACAGATGGTGTTAACCACCCCCCGTGGACTGGCAGGACCTGCGGAATGTTTAATGAGCCCAAGACTAATAACTCAATTTAACAATTAAGTATCTCCTTAAAAGGAGGAAGTCAACCCCCAGCCCACTGTGTTTTTTTCTGTCCTCCTGGACAGGTGGACTAGGCGGTTTGTTCCCCCCTTTCTTATGGAAAGTGCGGGGAGCCTTCTTTTCGTTTGGGTAACAGCGTTGCCCTTCTCTCCTAGGAACCTGCTAGACATCCTCTGGACGTCGAGATGTCTCCGGATCTATGTGGATAGATCAAGGAGTTCAGGAAAGATGAGAATCTGCTAATCCTGTTGCCGGTAAGTTTAAAGGCTATAAGGCATCCAAACCTTCCATCAGTCGGTGGATTCAGGAGGCTATTAAGGAATCCTTTGTGTCCACAATCTGGACCCTCCGGGATTCGTGAAGGCCCACTCTACTAGAGTTGTGGCTACTTCTTTTGCCAAGAGGAGTCTTCTGCCTCTCAACATGATTTGCAAAGCTGCCTCCTGGAGCTCTGAATCGACATTCATCTCCCATTATAGACTAGATGCCAGTCTAGCTGAGTTTTGGCCTTTGGGCAGACTTTTCTTAGTTCTGCCAGGCAGGAGGGCCCTCCCTAGGGGTTTCTTCTTGCTATCTCCCCATCTGTGCTGCTGGTAGGACGTAAGGGAATCGTTAATTTCTAACGATAATTTGTTTTCCCTTAGTCCTAACAGCAGCACACAAATTTCCCACCCTAGTAAGTCTAGTTTTTCTTGCTATTAACACAGTGGGCTGGGGGTTGACTTCCTCCTTTTAAGGAGATACTTAATTGTTAAATTGAGTTATTAGTCTTGGGCTCATTAAACATTCCGCCGGTCCTGCCAGTCCACAGGGGGTGGTTAACCTCATCTGTGCTGCTGTTAGGACTAAGGGAAAACAAATTATCGTTAGAAATTAACGATCATCTCTATTTTTGGCGACAATTGTTCAGAAGACATAACAATAGAACAAGCCCACAGGGCACTGAGAGATAAAGCCCAAACGCCCAGAACCAATCAGAAACCTAATTTCTTGGCTCTTTTGTTATTGGGTTAGTGATGACATCCTGAGAACGGCTAGGAAGAAAAATTTCTCACGCTGGACAGTACTAAATAATCCACGTTTTTAAACCACGTTAAAAATAGTTTGAAAACAAACAGGTCGGTGGAACATGATAGTGTGGATCAAAGATATAAATAAAGTGCCAGTGCAATATGGGTTAGTACAATACATAAAGTATGTAACAAAAAAAACAATGTTGTGATTACTAGCCAAACACTAATATAAAGCCCAAATGTGGGTCATAAGGAGATAAACAAAGGCTGAATACATCACATACAAACACATCAATAAAGGTAATGCTTAAATGAAAAAAGCATATAGATACCAACCCAGCTCTACACCGTCAGAACCACCAGACCACTCCCCGACGCACGTTTCGCCGTCAGCTTTTTCAAGGGGTACTATAAAATAGACCTGACAGAGCTACAGATGTGCAGGTTGGGGGACACCTGGGAATTAGTGACCATAATAATAACTAGGGATGAGCGAATCGACTTTGGATGAAACATCCAAAGTCGATTTGCATAAAACTTAATTCTAATACAGTACGGAGCAGGAGCTCTGTACAGTATTAGAATGTATTGGCTTCGATGAGCCGAAGTTATTGCTTCTCGAAGTCTCGCGAGATTTCGAGTAATAACTTTATAAATTAATTTGTACTGTAAAAAAACAATTCCCGAACTCGGGTTCAGTTCCAAGTGGTATTGGTACTCATCGGAACCAATACATTCCTAATACTGTATGGAGCTTCTGCTCTGTACAGTATTAGAACAAAGTTTTATGCCAAGTGACTTCAGATGTTTCATCCGAAGTCAATTCGCTCATCCCTAATAATAACCTTCCAATTGTCATTCAAAAGAGTTTTTCTCAGGGAGTCACAAAAATACCAAACTAAATTTTACCAGCTAAGAGAGGCCATTGGCTTCACTTACTGGGACAAAGTCCTCAAAAATAAAAATGCAGCCACAAAATGGGATATTTTCAAAACCATCCTAAACTCAAAAAAAATGTGGATAAATAGAAATGTAAAGGAAGCAATAAATGACAAAAGAAAGCATGTAAAGTGAACACGTCATCAACTTTATGCTGACCTCACTGAGGGCAGCATAAAATAGTGACAAAAATGCTGATTTCAGCAGAGTGTCACTCATGAGCTAAAAGTAAGTGGTTGCCAAGAATCAGCACCATTAACATTGCACCACAGGCCTCGAAAAGAGTCAAATCTACTTGAGAAGAGTCATGATTACTCATAATCTCCTGCTCTCTCACCAATCTGCTGTTGATTGGCAGTTCTCTCCTACAGAGAAAGGGAGAAAACTAGGTAGAAGACTGTCAGTCATCAGCAGGTGGGCAGGGAGAGCAGGAACTCATAAATAACCATGACTCTTCTCAGGTGGCCGTGGCTCTTTTCCAGGCCCAGCCTGGAATGATTGTGATGTTGGTTCTCAGCAACCATTTACTTTTAACTTATGAATGACAGAACGCTGAAATCAACTCACCTGTCTCTACTTTATGCTGCAATTAGTATGGACAGCATAAAGTTGATGACAGGTTCCCTTTAAATTACTAAAACAGGAGGGTAGCGAGGAAGCATTGAAAAACTGTAAGGAAAAAAATATAATATGTAAAAGACCAATAAAATAAGAAGCCAAACTGGAGACAGAAAGATTTATTGTCAAAGAGAGCAAAACTAACCCTAAAATTTTCTTCATTTATATAAATGGTAAAAAGAATAATTCTGAAGATGTCGGCCCTTTACAGAGTGATGAGGGGGGAGTTGCAGAGAACGATGAGAAGAAAGCAAAGCTATTAAATTATTAAAAAATTATAAAATTATTTTTTTCTTCACTGTATTCACTGAGGAAAATAAACTGTCAGATAAAATGCAGAATGTTAAATTTTATTCACCATTAAAAGTGCCCTGTCTGACCTAGGAAGAAGTGGAGCTGTGTCTTAAAAACATTAAAATAGACAAATCGCCAGGACCAGTTGGCATACACCCCTGTATCTTAAGAGAATTAAGTAATGTCATAGTCAGACCCTTATTTTTGATATTTAAGAAGTCTATATTGACAGGGAGTGTTCCACAGGATTGGCACTTAGCAAATGTGGTGCCAGTATTCAAAAAAGGGTCAAAAACAGAGCCCGGAAACTATAGGCCGGTAAGTTTAACATCTGTCGTGGGTAAACTGTTTGGAGATTTTCTAAGAGATGCCTCAATGAAAATAAACAAATAAAGCAGTATCAGAATGGCTTCATGACTGGGATCGGTCATGTCAAACTAGTTTCTATGAGGAGGTAAGTTCTAGACTTGATCGCAGCGAATCAATAGATGTCTTATATCTGGATTTCTCTAAAGCATTTGACACTGTACCGCATAAAAGGTTATTAGTATATAAAATGAGAATGCTCGGACTGGGAGAAAATGTCTGTATGTGGTAAGTAATTTAGAATTTTTTTAGTTTTCATTTTTTACTCCCAGCCTTTCCAAAATACCAATAACAATTGAAAAGACAGGTGCACTCTGCGGTCTGACTAAGGGTCCTTTCACACTGGCGTTTTTGTTTTCTGGCATAGAGTTCCGTCCTCGGCGCTCTATGCCGGAAAAATCCTGATCAGGATCATCCCCATGCATTCTGAATGGAGAGAAATCCGTTCAGGATGCATCAGGATGTCTTCAGTTCAGGACCGGAACGTTTTTTGGATGCAGCATGCTGCGCTTTTTGTTCCGTCCAAAAATCCGGAACACTTGCCGCAAGGCCGGATCCGGAATTAATGCCCATTGAAAGGCATTAATCTGGATCCGGCCTTAAGCTAAACGTCGTTTCGGCGCATCGCCGGATCCGATGTTTAGCTTTTTCTCAATGGTTACCATGGCAGCCAGGACGCTAAAGTCCTGGTTGCCATGGTAAAATGTAGTGGGGAGCGGGGGAGCAGTATACTTACCATCCGTGCAGCTTCCGGGGCGCTCCAGAGTGACGTCAGGGCACCCTACACGCATGGATCACGTGATCCATGCGCATGGGGTGCTCTGACATAATTCTGGAGCGCCCCGGGAGCCGCACGGACTGTAAGTATACCGCTCCCCCGCTCCCCACTACTACTATGGCAACCAGGACTTTAATAGCTGGCTGCCATAGTAACCTGAAAGCATTTCGAAGACTGATCAGGATCCTGATCAGTCTTCTAATGCTTCAGGCGACTTGCGTTCTGACGGATCCGGCGGGACGGAAGTGCCTGCCGGATCCTCAGAACGCAAGTGTGAAAGGACCCTAAACCCTCATGCTGATGTTAAAATTGAGAGATTAACAAACATATCCTACGGTGGAGGACATGTCTGAGCCCGAGAACCGCGCCAGGGTTTCTCAAGTAACTCGGGACCTAACACTCACCTACTTGTGCCGTATGGGCAATACCAGGTGTGAAAAAGTGCACCTAAATGTAGCCTGCGGATGAAAATCAGGCACCCTTACATAAGAGTTTATACACCTCCAAGCAACTCTACACAGAAAATGACAGAAAATGACAGAAAAAATAGTGTGGTGTTAAACACTCAGAATGTGCTCAACTCAAAAATGCAGTTGTGCATATATATATACAGGGGAGCAGATCCTGCACTTGTGGCCCGCTTCTAATGGCGATCCCCAGCAAAAATGAATACAGTGGAGAATGCCCGCAGCGGACCACAAGTACCATAATAGACATCCTACACAAGATGGCAATTGTGTGGATGTGAAACAATATAACAATTGAAAAGACAGGCGCACTCTGCAATTTTACTAAACCCTCATACTGATGTTAAAATCGAGAGATTAGCCAACATATCCTACTGTAGAGGACATGTCTGAGCCCGAGCCCCACGCCAAGCCCTTCCAAAGCCATAACTTTTTATTTTTTTGTTCACATAGCTGTATGAATGAGCGCTTGTTATTTTGTGGGACAAGATGCCCTTTGTAATGGAACTATTGACAGTTGCATACAATGTGGTGGGAAGTTGGAAAAAAAACACAATTCCAGAACAGTTTTTTCGGATTTGTTTTGACAGCATTCCCTGTATCATAACACTGAGCAGTGACTTTCATTCTTCAGGTCAGTACGAATCCGGCAATACCACATATATATATATATTTTGTATTGCGTTTTTATGCAAAAAAAATAATCAAAAGCCAATGTTCAATCAATATTATGACCCTTATAACTTTTTTGTATTTATGTATGCGGAGCTATGTGAAGACTTATTTCTTGCGGGGAAATCTGTACTTTCCATTGCTATCATTTTGGGGTGTGAACGAGTTTTTGATCACTTTTTATTTAATTTATTGTGGGAGGAGAAGTGACCAAAAAACAATGAATAGGCCATTTGGACTTTTTTGTCCATTTCGCTGTTTTCTGTATGGGATTACATTTTTTATATTTTTATAGTACGGGTATTTTTGTACGGCGGGATACCTATGATGTGTATTTTTCTATTTTAGTGTTTTTTTTTCATAATTAGAATTTTTATATTTTTACATTTTTTTATTTATAAAAACATTTTTTTACACTTATTTTTATAGTTCTCATAGGGAACTATAACAAGCAATCATTGGATTGCTTTTCTCATAGACTTCAATGCATTAGCATTGGAGTCTATGAGGGTTTTACTGTATTCTTATGGAGCCCTGCTACAGGCAGGGGCTCCATAGAAATTACTAAGCAACAGCCTCCTGTCACACAAGAGATCAGGGGCTGCTGCTAACACACACACCCTTATGTGCCAGTAGCCCCCCCCCCCCATCATGTGCCAGTAGTCCCCCCTTATGTGCCAGTAGCCTCCCCTTATCATGCGCCAGTAGCCTACCCCTTATGTGCCAGTAGCCCCTCCTTGTCATGTGCCAGTAGTCCCCCCTTATGTGCCAGTAGCCCCCCTATCATGTGCCAGAAGTCCCCCCTTATGTGCCAGTAGCCCCCCCTTATCATGTGCCAGTAGTCCCCCTTATGTGCCAGCAGCCCCCACTCCCTTATCATGTGCCAGTAGTCCCCCTTATGTGCCAGCATCCCCTCCCTTATCATGTGCCAGTAGCCCCCTTATGTGCCAGTAGCCCTCCTTGTCATGTGCCAGTAGTCCCCTTATGTGCCAGCAGCCCCCACTCCCTTATCATGTGCCAGTAGCCCCCTTATGTGCCAGTAGCCCCCTTATCATGTGCCAGTAGTCCCCCTTCTGTGCCAGTGGCCCCGCTTATCATGTGCCAGTAGTCCCCCCTTATGTGCCAGCATCCCCCTCCCTTATCATGTGCCAGTAGCCCCCCCTTATGTGCCAGTAGCCCTCCCTTGTCATGGGCCAGTAGTCCCCCTTTATGTGCCAGTAGCCCCCGCTTATCATGTGCCAGTAGTCCCCCCTTATGTGCCAGCACCCCCTCCTTATCATGTGCCAGTAGTCCCCTCTTATGTGCCAGTATCCCCCGCTTATCATGTGCCAGTAGTCACCCCTTATGTGCCAGCATCCCCCTCCCTTATCATGTGCCAGTAGCCCCCCCTTATGTGCCAGTAGCCCTCCCTTGTCATGTGCCAGTAGTCCCCCCTTATGTGCCAGCAGCCCCCACTCCCTTATCATGTGCCAGTATCCCCCCTTATGTGCCAGTAGCTCCCTTATGTGCCAGTAGCACCCCCTTATCATGTGCCAGTAGCACCCCCTTATCATGTGCCAGTAGTCCCCCCTTATCATGTGCCAGTAGTCCCCCCTTATGTGCCAGTAGACCCCCCCTTTATCATGTGCCAGTAGCCCCCACCCTATCATGTTCCAGTATTGTACAAAAAAACAAAAAAAAAACACTTATACTTACCTCCATGTCAGTGATGCGATGCAGGCCTCTTCCAGCCTGTGTCTCTCGCTGTACGGCTCTGGCGGTGCGATGACATCATCGCGCCGCCTGCACCGGCCTCTGATAGGCTGCCGGCCTAGTGCTGGCAGCCTATCAGAGGAACAGGGAGGGGACACGCCTCTCCCTCCTCTGCCTCAGCACAGACAGCTGTATCGCCGCCCTGAGGACGGCGATACAGATGACTATAGAGATAAGCGCAATGGAAGCACTTATTTCCTGCTGTGCCCTGACGCTGGCCGCCCCCACTTGTCACCAGGGCCGCGTTGCCATGTTGCCATGGCGCCCTGTGCGGCCACACAGCTCGCACACCCCAAAGGCCAGCCCTGCTCCCCAACGTCATAAAGCTACAGCGCCGTAATCTCGCGATGCGCAAGCTAGTGCATTGCAGTGGCGGCATAGAGTTTCTTCCCTGGGCTGGCATCAGCCTCAGGGAACGAACTGCACACAGGGTACCCATGTGCTATGCCAGGAGTTAGTAATCCTCTGGGGGGCATGGGCAGGAGCAGCAATGTGCGCTCCTGCCCATACTCACAGCTCTGCTGTGGCCCCATTAATAAATTTCATAGCCTGTACTCCGTACACCGCTGAGATTTAAGTGCACAGTGAATGGTTTGCTTTAGGTAGGGAAAAAACAAAGAAAAATACAAAAGTAATTAATAAAGTATATTGGAAAAGTTTTATTAGGGCGTTAGGGAGATCATATTAAAATTTGTTTTAACTATTTAAATGTCCGTGACTGGCTTTATCGTGGACATTAGCCGCAGGTGCCTGCTGTATGAAACATCTTTAAAGGGGTGAATAATCTTGTAGAAGGCCTGCACAGCAAAATATTACATTTTGCAGATGACACTGAACTGTGTAAAGTAATTTTCACGGAAGAGGACGATATAATGTGTATATATATACTACAGAGGACAGTATCTAATATATAAAGCTGAGTCTATGTGTGTATGTATGTCCGTTAAAGGAATCTGCACCTTCGCATTTACAATCACGAAATTTGGAACACAGGTACATCAAGTGTTGGGGAAGGTTTTAGATCGGGACTCAGCTCTCTAGCACGTACCGTTCCTGAGATATTCCCAAAAAATGCATTAGACAATAAAAGCCTGCCATACACACGGTCACATGTCCCATCAACCAATTAAAGCTCGCAGGCTCTTAGTCTCCCCATGCACACAAATTTACACCAGGTTTCCATAACAACCCAGCCATTTTTCTTCACTGCTGTAGGTCAGCGTTAAAGCTTTAATCACTGTTAAGGAGATGGGGTACTGTGGAGGTCACTAATAAAGGGGGTGGCCATTGTAGAGGTCACTTTTTTAAAGGGGCGAGCTGCTGTGGAGGTGACTGTTAAGGGGGTGAGAAGTTCTGTAAATCACTGTTAAAGGGGCGGCACTGTGGGAGTCTCTGTTAAGGGGGCCGGGAATGGTGAAGGTCAGTTAATGGGACTGTAACCTATAGTCAGTGTTAAGGGACGGGTGCTGTAGAGCTCACTGTTAAGGGGGCGGGCCCCTGTGGAGGTCCCTGTCAAAGGGGTGGTGTGCTGTGAAACTCACTGTTAAAGGGGAAGGCTGCTGTAAACGTCAAAGTGGGTGGGCTGCTGTGGAGGTCCCATCTTAAGGGACGGGGCACTGTGGGGGGTCAGTGTTAAGGGGTGAGAGGCTGTGGAGGTCACTGTTAAGGGGCGGGGTGCTGTAGATTTCACTGTTATAGTGGATACTGCCAATATCTTTTAACGACACATATACATATTGCAGAGGACAGTATACTGTATATATACTACAGAGGTCAGTATACTGTATATATATATATATATATATATATATATGTATATATATACTACAGAGGAAAGTATACTGCTACAGTACTGCTGCAGAGAAGTGGCAGATGAGGTTTAACACTGACAAATGTAAGGTCATGCCCGGTTTAATAAAAAGACGACTGAGGGGAGATCTAATAACTGGATATAAAAATGGAGGGGCACTCAAATATCTAGGCCAATGTTCAGTAAATGGTATTTAATTAATATGCTGCATACTATAAAGGACATAAACAAAAAGACAAAAACTGCATGCAATATACAAAGGTATTATACAGAATAAAACGTGTTATAATACGGTAGATATAACTGGACCGTCTAGGTAAGTCCACATGCACCCCAGATGTATTGCCAGTCCACTTGATAGATGCTATTAATGATGACAGATAAACCGTCCTCTACTCCAGATCCCACTGGAGATATTTGAACTGTAGGGTTACACTTGATGTTAAATGTGATAGTTCCAATAAGTTGCGTAAGTTATGCAATTAAATTCAATATTTGAACATACGGTACTTTACCGCTCCTAGGATCACCGCCAGGCTGCTCGGGCGCTAGTGTGCTCGCTCTTCCAGGACCTTTCGCGGCGTCCCACGTGGTCCTCCGCGTCATACACCGTGGCGTCCCACGTGACGCGTGCTTCAAGTGCTGATTGGTTCAGCTTTACTTCAATGGAGCTCCTAGCACGGATTCATATAGAACAGCGCTTTCTCAATATGCGGCTTGTGTGCGGTTTCGGACCTTCAACTTCAGCTCTCACTACTGTATATACCCAGACGCGTTTCGGGACGTAGGACTGTCCCTTCCTCAGTGGTAACAGTAGTGAGGGAATAATGAGAGCTTTTTTATATACAAATGTTCCTAATTGGTCACAGTTACTCATTGGAGCTTTTCAAATCCGCCCTAATTAAAATGTTGGGTGTATCTTCCTTATTCCTCTGTTGTCCTCTTAAAGGAATATCCAACCAATTAACTAGTCGGTATACACTCAAAAGGGTCAGTATAAAAATTATAACGGTAATAAAATTGCACATATAAAATTATATAAAATGATATAAAATAATATAATATGGTTAAACAAAAATTAAAAGAACAGAGGATTCCATTTGTATGATCCCAATGTCGTTTTGGAGGTGGCTGGCACTTGATGTTCACTAAGTGGAGTGGGCACGGAGGCACGAGGAAGAGGAGAGATCGACAAGCTGATAGACAGCCAGTTGTCGATGTCTCATTGTCCCCGGTCCCCGTGCCTTATAAAAAGCCAAATAGCTCCGTCTCGGCATTGAGGCAATTAGGTACCATTGTTTCAAATTCATATATTCTCCTTGCTTCCAATCTAGACATCTGTGCAATATAGTTTCCTCCTCTCCATGGTCTTGCCACTTTCTCAAATGCCATATAGACCAAGGAAGAGGGGTCACTATTATGTTGTTCTTTGTAATGTTTGGACAAAGGATGTGTCATGCATCCTTTGCGGATATTATTCACATGTTCTGCCACCTTTTTTTGAACTTTCTCTTTGTCCTTCCTATGTATTGGCGGGCACAGGGACATTGTAAGATATAGATCACTCCTTCTGAATCCCAAGTCAATACATCCTTAATTTCCACATAAAATGAATTCTGAGTGGAGTGAACCTTTACTGTTTTTCTTGGAAAGGAGCTGATTTTACAATTGGAACATCTGTTACATCTAAAAAAAACTTTCAATGTCAACCAGGTGTCACTTTTATGTTTCCTTAAGTTTTTTACAGAGGGTGCCACCTCCAAACCAATGTTAGGTACCTTAGTGTAGGTGATTCTCGGTATATCGGGTAATAACGGACCTATATGTTTATCCCCCAATAGGTGACCCCAATGTTTTCTGATAATTCTTTCCACCCTCTTATAGTCCTCCTGAAAGGGTAGTATTAACATGAGGGTGTCATCATCTATTTGTTCTTTTGGTTGGAAAAAAGTAGTCCTATCCATTGCTTCTACTTTTGTAAGTGATTCCCCCACTATTTTCTCAGGGTAGTCCCTATCTAGAAACTGTTGTTTTAAAATGGCAGCTTCCTCCCTAAATTGCTCCAGCTTCGTACAATTACGTTTGAGCCTTCTGAATTGGCTTACCGGGACGTTTGATAGCCACCTAGGTAGGTGGCAGCTTGTGTATCTCAAAAAGCTGTTTTTGGCTACCTCCTTCTGGTGGGTACTACAAACCATCCTTGAATCTTCAATACAGATGTTTAGATATAAAAATTGAATTGATGTTTGACTAACCACAGCTGTAAATCTCAAATTTAAAGTATTATTATTAATCTCTTGTAAAAAACAATCCAGTGCCTCCCTTGTGTCCCTCCAAATGAAAAAAATGTCGTCTATATAACGACGCCAGAGGACCAGACTCGTCCCCAGCTTGGGACCAATCTGGACAGTCTCCCACTGAGCCATGAATAAATTGGCGTAGCTGGGGCGAATCTGGTCCCCATGGCCGTACCTTGCCGTTGGACAAAAACCACCTTTTTTCTTCTTTACACTTTATCAGATCTAATAACTATGTTTAAAATTATCAGGGGTCAGTACAGGGGACATCCTCTGCGTCTGGAGGAAAGAAGGTTTCTACACAAACATAGAAGAGGGATCTTTACGGTAAGAGCAGTGAGACTATGGAACTCTCTGCCTGAGGAGGTGGTGATGGTGAATTCACTAAAAGAGTTCAAGAGGGGCCTGGATGTACTGTACCTCTGGAGTGTAATAATATTACAAGTTATAGTTACTAGAATTCTGGAGAAGGGTCATTGATCCAAGGAGTTATTCTGACTACCTGTTTTCCCCTAAAATAAGGAAAATTGGCTTCTACCTCACAGTTTTTTTTTTTTGCCTTCCTCTGGATCAACTTGCAGGCTTTTGCATGGCTTTTTCTATTTGGGCTCACCTTCCAAATTGACAGCAATCAATTTACTATTCGCAAGCACCACAACCTCCCAGGAGCGCTAGAAGCATTGGGCACAATAAATCTTTGTACTCCAGATTGGAAGGCAATCCAAGACTTGACTGCTCGGCCCTCGGTGACTCCTTCAACACAATGGGAAGTTGTCACTAGCAAACCTTTGAAGTCTTGGGAAAACGCAAGAAAAACCACCCTCCCAAGATGGATCAACATAGACCATACCTGATTTTAATAATGCATAACACTCCATGCCATATATTATATTTTTCTATTGTTTTACATCTTGTAGCATTGTTTAGTTGTTATCTATGGCTCTATGTTTCTGCTAACTGAGCTTTCCATTGCCGCCCTTATATCCCCAAAGTTGTTAAGTGACTTCACTCGTCAGGCCTCTTATGCTTGATATGTTTAGCTTTTTATTAACTTGTTTTTTGTTTGTGTAATTGGACCACCCTATTATTGAGTGGTGGAGTTCAACTATTGAATTACATTTCCCCACAGATAAAAATCGCATTTGGCCAAGTCTGGGGAACGTGACGGCCATAACCTCTTGCTCACAGTTTGCTCCTCCGTAAACAGTTCATGAACCCATGCCAGTGAGGTCTGTGAGGTGTGGCATGTTGCCCCATATTCTTGGAAAAAGCAGGGCATTTTTTCTTCTGGTGTTAGTTGGTTGTAAAACTGTTCAAGAATGAGCAGATAAATTGTGGTATTCACAGTTGATTTGAATAAAATTGGGCATGACTCGTGTTCCTGACACTATGCACTAAACGACAATTTTCTGGTTGTGAAGTGGTGTTTTGTGAGTCAAATGGGGATTCTTAGCAGACCAGTACCTCATATTCTGGGAATTTAAGTGACCTGATAAATGAAACCAAGCTTTGTCCATCATAAAGTACAGCAGTGGGTCCAAATGTCTGTCAGCAATCATAGTCAGCAACCAAGTCCATTAATTTACACGTTTAGCCTTGTGAGACTCTTTCAGTTCCTGCACTACCTTTATTCTGTACGGTTGCAGATATTGGAGGCCGACGACACCGTTTTTTTTTAAGCTTTTTGGTAAGAAAGCTGAATTACATATGATCCTCATATACAGATCTTTCTACTGAGTTGAAGTAAATCACAAAAAAATAAGAAATCAGGTTTGTTAAAATTGGATTAAAAATAAATACATTTTGGGGTGAATTAACCTCCCTAGCGGTAATCTCGAGTGTGGCCAGTGTACTGCAAGAAGCGATAACCATGAACCACACTCAGGGTTACCATAGCTTAATTACAACGGGGCAGGCATGGTTGTGGACAGCACCCGAGCACAATGGAAGTCAATGGGAGAACCTGAGCATTAAACCAGGCACCCCCTGCTCTGAAGACAGGAGGGTGTTGGGTCCCACTGAGGTCTATGCAGAAGATTGCTGTACAGTGAGGGAATACCCCAGTCCGCGGCTTAGGAGTCCCTGCTCTGACTCCATATATATCTACGTCCATATATGGAGTCAGTGCCTGGGGACACCCAGTGTATTTTAATCTAATTTGGCCTCTATTACTGAAAAGTTTCTGCCGGGATTTTAACTCAGAACCTTCTACAATATAGGCAAGGATCTTAACCACTAAACTATAAAGCTGAATGATAAACTGTGTTTTCACGCAACAGACAAGTGATGCGTGAAAAACAACGCTCATGTACACAGACACATTGAAATGAATGGGCCTGGATTCAGTGCGGGTGCAATGCATTAGCATCACTCGCATGGAAAACTCACTCGTCTGAAAGGGGCCTTACTATGTGAGAGCTGATGGAAAATGTCAAGGCTATTACCGAAAACTTAGTGGGGAAAATTGGTTTATGATAAGAACAGCAATAGCTACAAAAATATTATTATGAAAAAGTAATGATTAGTGTTCAGCGAGCATGCTTGACCGAACTGGTGTTCGACATGATGCTCGAGTCAGTATATTTAAATCTAATTTTGCCACTATTTCGGAAAAGTTTCTGCTGGGATTTGAACTCACAACCTTCTACATTATAGGCACGCTGGTGCGTCTTATAGGCCGAAAAATATAATATAATTTTTGTAATTACACATTTATTTTGTGCCATACATTTTTTACAATTACTAAAAAAAATATAAAATATATTAATTTAATTTAGCCTCTATTTCTGAAACGTTTCTGCTGGGATTTAAACTCACAACCTTCTACATTACAGCCAAGCACCTTAACCACTACGCTATACAGCTACATGATAACCTGCAGTGAAATATAAAATGATACTTCTGCTGTATAGGAATACTTACTACATGACAAACTACTATGAGGTTTTTCTGACACAGTTTATCATTCTGCTTTATAGCTGAGTGGTTAAGGTCCTTGCCTATACTGTAGAAGGTTGTGAGTTCAAATCCCAGCAGAAACTTTTCCGAAATAGAGGCAAAATTAGATTTAAATACATTGACTCGAGCATTGCGTCGAACGCCAGTTCGGCCAAGCATGCTTGCTGAACACTAATCATTACTTTTTCATAATAATATGTTTTGTAGCTATTGCTATGCTTATCATAAACCAATTTTCCCCACTAAGTATTTGGTAATAGCCTTGACCTTTTCCATCAGCGCTCTCACATAGTAAGGCCCCTTTCAAACGAGTGAGTTTTCCATGCGGGTGCAATGCGTGATGCGAATGCATTGCGCCAAAACTGAATCCAGACCCTTTAATTTCAATGTGTCTGTGTACATGAGCATTGTTTTTCATGCATCACTTGTGCATTGCGTGAAAGTCGCAGCATGTTCTATATTCTGCGTTTTTCACGCAGCCCTGGCCCCATAGAAGTGAATGACGCTGGAAATTTCCCTGTAGGGTCTATCACCAGTCTGTCCCTGAAAACAATTCAGCTGTATGGACTGTCTTGGAGCAAGCAATGCACCTATGTGTCCATCACATATCTAGAACAGATTTATACCCCCTTGAAGAGCTGCAAAACAAAGGAAGAGTCCTAATTATTATGATTATTTATTAATAAAACAACATTCATTCCATAGCGCTGTACATAAGAAAACCGGTATACATACATTATACATCCTAAAGAATGACAGCAAGCAGAAATCTTGAACACCATACTGGAAAACTGCAAAACTCATTGTACAACGAATTTGCATTATTTTTAGAAACTGGACTACTCCTTAGTTAGGTAGCACTTAAAGAAATGCTGGCATCCCTTCTGACATGTCTGTTTTAGCAACAACGTGCATTCCCCATGTCATATCAATTCTGGAGCATCCATTCTTAGCACTCTATGTTGTGCCATTCCTTTATTATTCCTACTAGAAGTTATAAATGAATTGCTGGTACTTTTCAATGAAGGTCCAGCTGGCTATTACCAGTCAGGGATGTCCTGGCACTGTTTGACAATATACTGATTGGATAGTGTCACACTGTGCAGGACACCCCCAACTGGTAACACCCATCTGAACCTTCATTGGAAACTGCTCGTATTTTATAACTTCTAGCAGGAAATAATAAAGGACATGAAACATCAAACAGTAGTAAGCATAGATGTTCCAAAATTGTTATTACATGGAGGGTGCAAGCAGTTACTAAAACAGACATGTCATGATTTAGTTATTGGTGAATTTCTCGGGTCCTCTTGAACCCTGTACCTTTTAAAACCTTACCACCCGCCCTTACCCATAAAAAAACACAGACACCTGGGTTGGAATGAATCGGCCACAGCAGCCGTTTTATTAACACATAAAACAAAACATAATTAAAGGATAACTGTCACATTTTTTTTTTTTACTATTGGATTTTGGTGATTAATATCACCTTGTTGGTCCTGTTTTAATTTTTGATTGTCTAATAAATAACCCCTAAAAGCCAAATTTTTGTCCCGAGGAAAACAGGAGACGCACAAGCAGGGACAGCTAGAGTAAACGTTGTAAGGGAATGGATAAAAAGCCAGGTCCTCCCTGACAGGTGATAACAGTGCTGGCTGTGTGCACTTCTCCACATCCCTGCACTTGGCAGACACTCCCTTAGCAGTGCTGGAGAATGTAGCTAGAGCAGCCGGGGAAGGGAGATCTGCTGCCTGCTCAATGTATAAATGAAAGCATCATGTGGTAAGAGGAGAGCTTGGGCAACCCTTCTGTGTTGTAGGAGGAATACAGGCTACAGCCAGACCTGGGAACTTCACTGCAAGACCCCCCTATACAGTGCTGGTCTTCACTAACTTCACTGAAGGTGTCCGATGGATTAGCCTCAGGGCTGAGGATAGCCATCTTAACTAGAGATGTCCCGAACTATTCGCCGGCGAACAGTTCCCTGTGAACATCGCATGTTCGCGTTCGCCACGGCGGGCGAACATCTGCGATGTTCGGTCCGCCCCCTATACATAATCATTAAGCAAAGTTTGACCCTGTACCTCACAGTCAGCAGACACATTCCAGCCAATCAGCATACCCTCCCTCCCAGACCCTCCCACCTCCTATCAAAAAGCAAGGACAGCATCCATCTTAGATTCATTCTGAATCTGCAGTGTTAGTTAGAGCAGGGAGAGTGCTGCCGCTGCTGAATTAATATGGGGATTCTAGGGAAAGCGTTAGCTACTAGTGTTCTGTGTCCACTCCAGGCCTCAAACACTCATCTGCTGTAAGGACAGCGTCCTAACAGCACCCCAAAAAGCCCTTTTTAGGGCTGGTACATCAGTTTGCTTTTATTTTATTTTTCTATATATATATTGCAGTTGCCTGTCCGTGTGTGAGAGGCCGCAGGCCCACAGACTGTACTGTGTGCACACCACTCATATAGGGTGGCACAGTACCTTGCAGATAAAAAAAGTCATTTACTTTTTACCCATTAATATAATTGCAGTTGCCTGCCAGTGTGTGTCAGGCCCACTGACTGTACTATGCCCACTGCCCACCACTCATATAGGGTGGCACAGTACCTTGCAGATAGAAAAGTCATATAATTTTTACCCTTTAATATAATTGCAGTTGCCTGCCAGAGAGTGTCAGGCCCACAGACTGTACTGTGCCCACTGCCCAGGAAAGTTAGGTGATTAATGCCCTTTATGGATTAAAACCCGTCTCTGCATCAATTACGTAATTTTCCATGGGAGTTTTGCCATGGATTTCCCTCCGGCATGCCACAGTCCAGGTGTTAGTCTCCTTGAAACAACTTTCCCATCACTATTGTGGCCAGAAAGAGTCCCTGTGGGTTTTAAAATTTGCCTGCCTATTGAAGTCTATAGCGGTTCGTCCGTTCGCGAACATTTGTGGAAGTTCGCGTTCCCGTTCGCAAACGGAAAATTTTATGTTTGTGACATCTCTAATCTTAACAGTATAGTGAAATTGCAGTTTTTTGCAGACTGGTTGCTAAGGGCTAAATCTTATTAAATATGGGGTAAGTAAGTCTAATAGTTATTGATTCAGGAATATTATGTTATTAGTAACTACATATATGAAAATTGAAATTAGGGTCTAAATGTGACAGCTATCCTTTAACAATAAATTAACTCTGACTAATGGGGTCCTAGAAACCCACAGATTTATCAAAACCCCAAACAACAAGCAAATCCAACTTGCCTCCAGCTGTAGAACACTTTCTCGGAGACACCAAGTGATGGACGCCTCACCGAACCGACCAAATTTCCAACCATGGGAGTCCAGCCCCACGATTGAGGCCCTCCCATCCTCAAGTACCAAGCCCTCCCACCAGCTTCGAGGACCTCCTACTGCCACGACTACCGCAGCATAATAAATTCCCCTTACCTAGTCCCGATAACACGCCTCCTAACTTTAGTCCCCTTAACCAGAAACCTAACCTAAAGTTACCTTTACTTACTTAGGGAGGATGGGTGGGAGCTTTTCCAAGTTCAAAAACAAAATGGCTCCCAATCTTCCAACCGCCCCCCATATAAACCTATAACCCCTCCCCTATCAGACACACCCTACTGCTTCTAAACTATTAACCCTTAAACTACTGTCCCTACTCCTTAAAATTATTAACCTCTACCTACCGTCCCCTTGTCCCCAAAACTAATCATGAAGGCCTCCCCCTGGGCTAAAGCCCCAGTACGGCCATTCTGGAGAGTTTATAGGCCCTATTTAAAGAGCAGGGTGTCCTTTTTTAGCTACAACTGAGTCAATTAGACTGAGGTGGTAAACATGTTACTTTTTCCAAGCAGCACAACGCCTGAAGATAATTTTCGTCTGTGAATAATCCATAGTCTGAAAAAAGGTTATCCAAATCATTGAGGGAAAGTATTTTGGAGAAGAGTTAACTTTGGATACATCAAGGTTCTTCTCTCTCACATGACTGGATCTCTACACCGCAATGTTCTAGTACAATAACATTTTATTTGGAGACCTTTAGATGTGAAAGGAGGTTATTAAGATATTAATAATACATTGCTGGTCAGCAAATATTTTTAAGTGTTGTATTGTGAAGAACAGCAGTTTTCAGGGAAGGCCCCTTTCATCAGTTGCTTCTGGTACACAACATGGACTGACATAAATAATGACATTTCATGGTCACTGACTATTCTCAAGTCAGGAAAATCTAGAAATGGAAAATTAAATTGCTCCAGTCAACAATAATCTCTGAGAATGAAACCATCTCAAAGTGAAGGATGGAAGGATGGACAAATTCCAGGGAAAACTTTCATAATTGTCCTGGCAACAACTGAAGGGGCATCTTCAGGAACATATGTTCTATTGTGTTAACATATTTAGAATTGTGGTGAGAAGACAAAGTCATTGTAACAAACAATTTGACCGCACGTCTCAGCGTTCTTCAAGTTATCCACCAAACCACAGCGACTGATTTCATTTTAATTCTGGGAGCTGAAATATGTTGGGTTTTCATTGGATCTCAAAATGCTGAAAAATATTCTGTTAAGGTCAAGATGTCTAAAACTATATAAAAAAGAAGTTTTAGGTTTATACATTTATGGGATTTCCATGGTGTCTCAGTGGATAGCACTGGTGCCTTGCAGTGCTGGGGTCCTGGGCTCCAATTTTACAAAGGACATCTGCATGGAGTTTGAATGTTCTACTGGTGTTTGTGTGGGTTTCCAACAGATGTTCTAGAGAACTTCCACACTCTACAATTTGGAATATAGATTGTAATACCCAATGGGATAGGGGCCAAGTCTCTGTACAGCACTGTGGAACATGTTAGTGCTATCTCAATGAATGAAATAATAAATATATACACACTGGAGGCTTTCAATAAACTGTAGAGATCTTTATGTCTTCCACCAAGTCCAGGAAGGCAGAAGAAAGAAAACCATCTGTTTTATGATCAGATTGATGTTGGCTGACCTGAGGTGCATAGTCTAAAGAGTCCCTGGCAGTACTCTTAACCTCCAGAAGGCGTTAGGGCTTTGCTGCAGGGTAATCCTCAGGTCACAGTTCTCAGAGTGGTGTCCAATGGAAAATGGCTGCAGACAATGAATATAATCAGTAAGAAAATAAAGTCAAACCAACTTTAACGGATTAAACGTATTCACCCTTTAACCCCTGCACAGGGATCTAGACTTCACCACAGGGAACCAACCAGGCCGCTACCTCCTGGAGTAATGCTGGTGTACTTGACAGCTGACCCACAGGGGTCAGAGACACCGGAGCAAAGCACTAAGATGCATATGAACACCAGTCCAAGGTTATGGCAAGCTGAGTACGTGTGTATTCCAGATAGCAATTCCAATATCAGGGCAGACGGCAAGGAGCAGAGTCGTTAGACAGGCAAGGTACGATACAAGGGTAGTCAAGAGACTAGACAACCTCAAAGCTCAGGCCAGGAAGTGAAACCACACAGAGCTAAATAGAAAGGCTAATTAACACCTTATTCAGTAAAACAATAGCTGATCTCAGGGAGACCAGCCACAAAAACACAGCAGAGCCTCAGTTAAGAGTCTCAACACAGCAATCCAAAGTGCAAAGCTCCCTGGGAAACAGTGATATGCAAAATAACTGTGGAGCCCGAGTTATGGGTCTACAACACAATGAAAGCCAGAAATCCCTCAAGGGAAGGAAAACCGGTGCAAAGGGGTGTCTCCATTACAGAGATCACCAAATCCACCATATTAAGTGGCCCCTATGTCAAGATCCCGCTTTTTAGAAGCTTTAAGGATGTGACGGGGAAAACCTAAGCCAGTTATCCATCCACAGACAGCTGTTTCGGGGTGTTGCCGCTCATCAGTGTGGAGCAGCAGCAGGACAGGGAGCGGGGGAAAGGATTAACTCTTGTAGTGCTGAAAGGAAGTTCACTGAGCACTAGTCCCAATACACATGCACACCTGCCTGTGAAAGCAGGTTAACGGCAAGCACGAACCACCGGTATGACACCAATATGACCACTATTAGATGTCAGGAAGCAGATAGAAGTTTTTTCCATGTAAAGGTGTCTAAAACTATACACTTTTTTAGTATACTTTCTGTTTTGCCACGAAAAATATTCTACAGTTTTCAAACCAGCACCTGGATCTAAATAATTTTGTAAGTGCATATAATTATAAATGTAGCATAGCCACTGAGTTATTCGATAAAATGTATCTGTATAGCGCCACCTGCTGTTTGAGCGCAGGCTCTGTTTCAATCTTCAACTGTCACCAGCCATATGTTGTATTCGAAGCTGAAGTAGTTACAGGGACAGAGCTGCAGCAGAAAGGACATGACCCCTGAGCTGACAGCCTGGAGAGAATCTAGCAGAACATTTGAAGCAATGAATGGGGAGATCTCTGGATCCATGTGAGGTGCAGGGCTGCTTCTAGCTTTGTTAGGGCTCATGCACACGACCGTATTTTCTTTCCGCTTCCGCTCCGTTTTTTGTGCGGCCCATATGCAGAACTATTCACTTCATTGGGGCTGTGGAAAATATGGAAGTTACTCCGTGTGCATTCCATTTCCGTTTGCCCGCATGGCCATTCCGCAAAAAAGTAATGTATGTTCTATTATTGTCTGCAAATCATGGTCCGAGGTCCCATTCAAGTCAATGCACACGGAACACATCTGTATTTCATCCGTATTTTGTGGATCCATTCTGTAGAAATGCTATGCCCGGCCCATATTGCTCATGTGTTTGGCGATTAATAAGTTACTGTTTCTGTTTCCAATCTGCAAAAAACGGATTGCATACGGAAACCATACGGATGTTTTGTGGAATAATGGAATGGAAGAGGACTTAAATCAGAGGGAAAAAAAAACTCAGATGCGGTACAGCAGATCCGTGAAAAACGGACCGCAAAACAACAACAGTCATGTGCATGAGCCCTTAGAAAAAGATTGTCATGTACTATATGATGTCTGATTTTCATTTTTTTATATCAATCATGGCACAACCCGTTTAAGTCTACTTTTTCAAGATCTCTGCTTGCCGTCATTTAGTGGAAATCTTGCTTGGATAAAAATCTGCACTGTTTATTATGTGATGGACTCACAAGTGCACAGTTCGTTACGAGACAGCGCGTTGATAACATTTAACTGTAACGAGCCGTACAACCATGTGTGCATCACATGCCCTGGGAGAAAAAAAAAAAAAAAGAATGTTCCTATTGAGTGACAGCAAGCAGAGATCTTAAAAAAAACGCACAGAATTGATTCAGAAAGTATATTGGAAAATGGTATAACTTTTCTATAGCCAAAGAATATTTATTTGCTCATGCTGTAACATCCCTTTAATAAGATTCTATTAGACAGAAGATGGATTCTATTAGACAATACTCCAGATGTGTATACTATAATACAGACATTCATCCCTAACAGGTGTACAGACTGAGAAGGTTTATGACGTGCTATATGTCCCTTCATGCCCGCATTTCCTCCGAACCTGTCTTCCTCCACTCAGACGACACGACAGAAGACTGACTGCATTGAAAAAATGAGTGCCAGCTCTTAAGTGCTGCCATTATAACACTGTACAGACAGCGACGCTCCTACACCCAGCGCACAATGCAGATGTGACACGTACACTGGTGCGTGCATCCGTCTCGCACCACAGCTGCATATGTATTGTATAAAATTCACATTAAATACCAGTCATCAGATCTCAGCTTTATAGATGAGGAGGATTTCACTTATAAGGAGTTTACCTCTAATCATTGTGGCTGTCATGTCACTATATAAGCCGGCAGTCCACCTGGGTAGACGCCTTATCCGGATGTATATCCGATCCATCAATCATAATAAGTGGTGACTATGAGCATAAATCCATCATTTCTGACCCTCCGATAAATTCGGTAGATCATCTTTATTAGCCAGGGCTTAGGATACTTTCACACCAGCGTCATTGGGGCTCAATACCGTAAAAAAACGCTCCTGTTTTGTCCCCATTTATTGACAATGGGGACAAAATGCATTCCGCCGTTCTCATACCGGAGAGTAGCATGCTGCGGTTTGCTTTCCGTCCTGGGATGCGGAGCGAAACTCTCTGGCACAATCTGACACAATAGAAAACGGATCCGTCCCCCATTGACTTACAATGGTGTTTACGACGGATCCATCTTGTGTATGTTAAAGATAATACAACTGGATCCGTTCATAACAGATACAGATGGTTGTATTATCAGTAACAAAAGCGTTTATACTGAACCCTGCCAGATCCAGTAAAAGCGTTAGTGTGAAAGTAGCCTTAGGTCTCTTTCACACTTGCGTTCTGAGGATCCGGCAGGCACTTCTGTCCCGCCGGATCCGTCAGAACACAAGTCGCCTGAAGCATTAGAAGACTGATCAGGATCCTGATCAGTCTTCGAAATGATTTCAGGTTACTATGGCAGCCAGGACGCTATTAAAGTACTGGTTGCCATAGTAGTAGTGGGGAGCGGGGGAGCGGTATACTTACCATCCATGCGGCTCCCGGGGCGCTCCAGAATGACGTCAGAGCGCCCCATGCGCATGGATCACGTGGTCCATGCGCTTTTGTCAACGTCCAAAAAACGTTCACATACTGAACGGAAGAAATCCTGATGCATCCTGAACGGATTGCTCTCCATTCAGGATGCATAGGGATGATCTTGATCAGTATCTTTCCGTCCTAGAGCCCCGAGGACGGAACTCTAGGACGGAAAGCAAAAACGCTGATGTGAAAGGGGCCTTACCCGGTATAGTGGCAGCATCTTGTACTATAGTCTTTTGGACTAAAGGCAATTATTCTCTAGGCTCTAATATTATATACAGTATATTTAATGTGTCCATTCCACCATGATTTATACTCAATTTCAAGTTCCTTCCTGACTTATATACAACTGAACACATCAGAGACTGATCTGTATATTGCTTATGTCTTAGGGTCCCTTCATACGTCAGTAGAATGGGTCCGCATCTGCTCCGCAATTCTGCGGAACGGGTGCGGACCCATTCATTCTCATTGGGGACGGAAAGGATGAGGACAGCACACACTGTACTGTCCGCATCTACATTTCCGGTCTGCGGCCCCGTACTTCCGGTCTGCGGCTCCTGAAAAAAATAGAACATGTCCTATTCTTGTCCGCAATGGGGTGCCGTCCTGGTGTATTGCGGATCCGCAATACACTATGGACGTCTGAATGGATCCTTAAAGTTAGTTTCCACAGTGTCATTTCGGACCATTATTCTGTGCTGATTCATTTCCTTATCTATTTTAAGAATACAATTTTTTTTTTACAATAAACTTCTTTGTTTCTTGCATAGAGTGAAATGATAAAGTTCTGACTTCTTGCAGCCACCAGTAGAGGGAGCTCAGGAGCTTACTGCATGCTGTTTTATTATTGCATATATTTATAACAGGCTGCAGCTCCCTCTACTGGTGGTTGCAGACAGGCAGGAGCTTACAATTTATGTCTATACGGATTAGAACATTTGGGTGCTTTGAGGCTGAAAAAAAAGGGCTCTGACTGTTATAAAGATATATCATAAGAATGAGAAGAATTGCAGAAACCAAGAATTCCCCAGGCCCAGGAACCAAAGGGGTTATCCAAGAGTAAGACAGATCTCCCAGATTGGCTGACCCGCGGTGGAAATCATACTTATTTTGTCCCCACCGCTGGGTTCGTTGAGTGATGCTCCTGTCCCCAACTCTTCCTCTCCCTGCCACACTGAGATCAACATCCCTTGATGGGGACACACACACGTGACCACTGCAACCAATCACAGACTGTCATGACAACTTCTCACGAAAGGCGAGCAGGTCAATGTTGCAGCCTGTGATTGGCTGCAGCGGTCACGTGTCACCCTGTTAATGTATGTTGATCTCAGTGCGGCAGGGAGAAAAAGAGTTGGCCCAGGAATGTCAGGCACCGAACCCAGTGATGGGAATTAAGTATGTATGATCTTCTCCAAGGGTTGGCAACTCTGGGAGGTCTTACTCTTGGATAACCCCTTGAAGGCTGCAGAGAACTAAAACTGCTTGACATAACTGATTATTTTCATCTTCCATTGGTTTATTCTCCCAAGCCTAAAGATTGCTATACGTCTTCGAGAACTGTCGGTCATACGCTGGTTCAGCTCCTGACTTCCCCATACACATGCACATGTTCTCAATGAGGAGAGGGAAGTAAGCTGCTGCTAGGCAGCTCTGGTGGGGGCTTATCTCCCCTGGGAACAAAGGATAAAGCATATTGAATTTTAACATGCCCAATCCTTCTTTCCACTGACATCAGTCGGGGTCAATCAGAGAGACCCCGTATATATTTGATGTTTGGCCGGTCCCACTGAAATTGGAAGTTTTGGCCACCATGTGCATGTTGATGGCCAGATTAAGACAAGATGATGATCAACTGAGATCTGTGCATATCAAAGAAAATAATGGGATGATGGTATTTACTAAGATTTGATGAATTAGCTAATAGAAAGTGCCTTTGTTAGAACCAGTACATCCACGCCGATGAGGACAAACCTACAGAGGTTTATTTTTCCAGATTATTGTAAATGTTCTAGATGACCACCCTGGTCCCTGGGAGCTTCACGGATTAGTTGTCGGAATACATGCCAGGAACTGAACTGCTCCCGATTTAATCAGTAGCTGAGGGGTGTGAGGATGGTTGCCTGGGAAAAGCGCTGTAGATCTTGGACTTGCTTCGCCAAGAACTGTACTGCTCAAACATACTGTATGTCAAACAAATTGAAAGGGTTCCAGTACCATTCTGCATGCCAAATAAAACAGAACCATGAATACATGAATAACTCCCGAGCTGCCGTGTACTGCATCGAGAATGAATTTATACACTGGTGGTGGGGCGGCTAGCTTACCAGAAAGGTCATGTCTCCTTAAACTACAGAATTATTAACATCAATTACAAGGATAGTGACATTGGTATAAGGGTTCATCAATCTTTTCAGATCCAATCAGAGTACATTGTCTAAACCATAGGCCATAAGTGGATGATACATGTTCATTTGGCCAAATATAGACCAGGCAAATGGGGCAAATGTCCCAAGTGCTCAACCACTTAGGGGTCTCCACCACAACTGCTCAACAAAATTCCCATAGAGACACCAGACAAGGGATGTACACTATATGGTACTATTATGACACTGTATGGCAGTATTTTTATAAGTGGACAGAATATAGTTATGTGTATTGTTATGTATTTTAATGTGTTGGCTGTTTATTCTAGCTGAGGAAGGTATGGTTGGCAGCAAGGGAAGATAAGGGTGGCAATGGTTGTCAGGAAAAGGGCTAGCCACCCTGTTCCTCCCCTTTTGGTAAGAGTGGGGTGGTACTGCTTCCTGCCAGGAGGGAAAGATCCAGAGTACATAGAGATAGAAGAGGAAGCACATGTCAGAGCTCCTCCTCCTAGGAACTCTTTTGAATTCACCTGTGAGACCAACACTCTAGAGAGATCTTCAAAATCAAGAACACAGCTTTACAGACACTGCTGCAAGGTGAGGAACAGACTCTAATGCACTAGAGCTCCTTGCGCCCCTCACTTGTGTTTACAGACTCTCTGCTGAAGAGCTGCAAATGGAAGGGCCACCTAATTTTTACAATGTTTCAAGCCTTAAATACAAACATATCTAAGAATAGGCGAGCCTGGAATTTGTGCTACTTGTACTCTCACCTACAGCCGTAAACCCAGGAGTGCTGTTACCCTGCTGCAGCTAATAGGACTCTACTGTAGTTGCAGACAGGGCATATTAATTGAGATAGGCATTAGTTAGAGTGCCATCCACTTGAATACCATCAATGACTGCCCACGAGACCTTTGTCATTTTATCTTCCTGGTAGCCATTATTCTGGTTGTTCATTCCAGCTAGGGAAGGGTATGGTTGACAATGGTTGGCACAAAAAAGGCTATCCACCCTGTTCCTACCCTCTTTGTAGGAGTGGTTTGGTCCTACTTCCTGCCAGGAGGTGGAGTTTAAGGTTGTGGTGTGTCTCAGATGGCACAAGCTGGGCACACCATATTGGGAACTGAAATGCCATTTCAGTGGAAAAATCTCAATTTTGCACAATCTGCCGTGCATTCATTTCTGCAAAATACATGTGGCATCAAAACACTTACTCCACCCTTTATTACCTCGAGGTGCAGAGTTTCCAAAATGGGCTAATTTCTTGGGGTTTATATTTATTATTTTACCCAAGGGGCTCTACATTTTCAGCACAAGTGGTGTAACTTACCACACTTGGCCTCTAAATGCGCCTGATGCTCTTTTACTCCTGAGTCCTGTCCTATGTTCATGCAAGAGATTAGGGCCACATGTAGGATGTTCCTAAAACTCAGAAGCACAGTTTAATAATAGGAGGGCTGACCTTTCATACTGGCACAGTTCTGTATAAATGTCGGTCAGTGCTGAAAAATCACCAAACTAGGCCTCAGTCGTACATGGTGCTCTTTCTCTTCAGTAGTTTATTATCCTGTAGAGGGTATTTTACTTGGAAAATGATGTAAAACAATCTGGCGTTCTTTTCCCCCAATTACCACTTGTGAAAGTTAAATATTTGAGGCTAACACTACATATAACTGAAATACAATGTAATTGTGCATTTAATGTACCAATTTAAAAAACATTTCTATGAAACAACTATGGGGTCAAGCCAATCACTATAACCCTAGGAGAATTCCATGAAAGGTTTGGTTTACAAAAAGGAGAAAGTTTTCCGGGTTTTAAACGGTATTGGTAACTTAGGACCTCTGCAAATGTGACATAGAACCTGAGCACTATTCCAGTGAAATCTGCCCTCAGAAAATGATGCACCTTCCCTTCTGAGCCCTGTCGTTTTCCTATACAGCTGTTTACGACCACATATCCGGTATTGCCATTCAATGCATAACAATTTACATTTTCACAGCCAAGTGTTTCTAAATTCTATAAAATTTTTGTGGGGTCAAAGGGCTCAGAACACCCCCAAAAAATTATTTGAGGGGTGTAGTTTCCAAAATAGTTTTTTTGGGATTACCGCTGTAGGGGTAAGTCAGGGTCTCTGTAAATGCGACTTGCTGTTTAAAAACCGTTTCAGCAAAATCTGTCCCCCAAAAGTCATATGGTGCTCCATCCCCTGTGAGCCCTGCTGTGTGCTCATACAGCAGTTTACGACCACATATGGGATGTTTCTGTAAACTGCAAGATCAGAGTAATTGATATTTAGGTTTGTTTTGATGTTAACCCTTGCTGTGTGACAGGAAAAACATGGACTAAAATAAAAATATTCAAAGAATTACATTTTCAAATTTCACCTCCATTTTGCTTTAATTCCTGTGCAATACCTAAAGGGTTAACAACATTTCTAAAAGCAGGTTTGATTAATTTGAGGTATGTCGTTTCTAAAATGGGGTATTTTATGGGTGGTTTCTATTGCGTAAGCCCCTCAAAGTCACTTCAGAACTGAATTGGTCCTTAAAAAAGTTAGTTTTGGAAATCTACCTCAAAACATACCTGCTATAACCCCTGACCATGCCAGTGGACCTTCTGCAAAGGAACAAGTGGCCCCGATAGTCTAATTTGTTCTTGTACAAGAGCCATTGTAGTGATGTTGTAGAATGCTATGATGTCATAGAATGGCAGATGTTATGTGCTCGTTTGGATACACAGCTGCCAATCAGCTGTCTTTAATTCCCACCACCCTCCAGACTAAAAGCTTCCCATCCATTAGACTCTCTGGGCTTAGTCAAAAAGAAGTAGTGCATTAGTATTACTGAGGGCACAATAGTGGGCATTATTTGAAGCACGATAGGGGTCATTATTATTACTGGGGACACAATAGCAAGGCATTATTATTTTTGTAGGGGACTAAGGGGAGGCATTATTAATACTTGGAGCACTATAGGGGCATTATTATTCGAGTGACCACCTCCACTCTACTACATGCTTCCATACAAATGTTCAACTGTATTGGGCTAATTTTACATCGCTCCATAACCTCATCAGAAGCCCTTTTGGGAACGTTCCGTTCTTTTTCTTGGCATATCAGACCCTCAAATGTCTGACATAAGGAAAAATTTGAAAATGGAAGAAGAAAATAACTTGCTGAAAAAAAATGTCGAATTATTCTGAGGTATTTGCTGTGTGTGAACGCATGCAGCTGATTTCTTGTTTAGTCTTGCTGGATCAGGGGGTTAAGTGGTGTCAGCGAATTAACGCGTTTCACAAAGGAACATTTTGCTCGGCGTGAACACAATAAACGCAGATGTGCAACATGAAAGCGCGTCAGCTTTCACATGTTTAAAATAGAATTTATGAAAATCTACGACCCAAAGGGAGAGCGGCCCGTGAATAAATGAAGTGTTTGGAGGGGAACCTTCTTCCTTATCTTTGAAGATAGCAAATTGGTATGATGGCATCGGTGCAGAACTCGCATGTCTATAAAAGGATTTACATGTCAGCAGGAGAATAATAGGAAGGTCAAAATTCATCTCTCAGATTAGTGTCCGAGCGGCTTAAAAAGCCTTTCCGTTTAACACTCGAGATAACACCGTCCTGCTCTATGGAAGTAGCGCCCCTTCACTGTAAACAGTGCTCCCCCCTCTGCCAGACAGTTGGCTCGTGTTTACAGATGAAATGACAGGATGTGTATAGAAAATGTTCTCGTTACCAGATATTAATGGTGAAATGAACTTGTTCCTTGATGTTTGAACCACATTACGGCATGATGGATGGCTCCAAGGTCAAAAGTGGACGTGGACTTGTGTAAGGCCTTCTGTAGGAATCTCATTGCAGAGAGAAGCTAAAAAGTGGATGCTAAACTCTTAAAAAAAATTACATTTGTTTTCGCAGATACTTGCCATGATCATGTTGTCTTAGAACATACTATAGAGCTATCACATTATATTATATACAGTTGTCTCAGCAGATGCACCTCACCGTATGTATTTTGTGTTCCGCAAATCGTAGATCCACAAAACATGGATCCTAGCCTATCCTTGTCCTCAAAACAGACAAAGAATAGGGCATGTTCATTTTTTTTGTAGGCCGGCGGAACAGACAAATGGATGCAGAGAGCAAACAGTGTTCTGTCCTCATCTTTTGCGGCCCCTATCAAAATGAATGGATAAGCATCTGATCTGCAAAGAAATGCAGATCTGATGTGGTCCGAAAATTTGGTTGCGTGTATGGAGTCTCAAGCGTATCCATTTCCTTTTTTTCTTAGATACTATTTACTGAAATTGTTTACATATTCAAGGTATAAACATTAAGCCCATATTAGAAGTGGGATGCTTACGTGTTTCAAATTGTATCTCCGATCTAAAAGGGGTTTTCTGGGAGTAGAATATTCATGGCTTAGGACCCCCACCAATCAACTGCAATGAGCTCTGTGGCCTCCTCACAGCTTACCAAGCACAGTGCCGCACATTGTATAGTGGTTGTGCTTGGTACTGCAGACCAGGCCCATTCACTTGAATGGAGCCAATCTGCACATAAGGCTAGTTTCACACTAGCGGCAAGGAACTCCGGCAGGCTGTTCCGGAGGGTGAACAGCCTGTCAGATCCGTGCTGCAGCTAGTGCATGCGTGCCCCCGGACTACCACTGTGGCCTCATTGACTATAATAGGGGCGGGCCGGAGTTCCGCCGGCAGCACGGCAAACATGCCGAGAGGCATCTGGAATAAAAGTACGAATGGGACCGGAGCGATAGTCCGGGGGCACACGTGGACTTGCGGCAGCACAGATCTGACAGGCTGTTCCGGCGGGTAAACAGCCTGTCGGATCCGTGCTGCCGCTAGTGCACGTGTGCCCCCGGACTACTGCTCCGGTCCCATTCATGCTTTTATTCCAACTGCCTCTCGGCATGTTTGCTGTGCGGCCGCCGGAACTCTGGCCCACCCCTATTATAGTCAATGGGGCCAGAGCGGTAGTCCGGGGCACGCGTGCACAAGCGGCAGAACGGAGTTGACAGGCTGTTCACCCGCCGGAGTTCCTTCGCGCTAGTGTGAAACTAGCCTTATATTCAGATCAGCTCCATTCAAGTGAATGGGCCTGGTCTGCAGTACCAAGCACAGCCACTATACAATGTGCTTGGTAAGCTGTGAGGAGGCCACAGAGCTCACTGCAGCTGATTGGTGGGGGTCCTAAGCCATTGTGCGCCCCTGCAGGGCCTGTGTCCAAATGGAACAAAATAAAGACATGGAGGCAGCTCCAAAAAAGTAGTGGAGAAAAATAAGTTTTTTTTTAATCCAAACACATGCTTCTGAATCCCTTCTGTTAGCTGTAGAATGACTGTGAGTCATTATTAGGCTTAGTTCACACTTCAGTTATTTGGTCAGTTATTCTCATAATTTATTGTTAGCCAAAAGCAGGTGCAGGTCAAAACCACAGAAAAGGTGCATATCTATTTATGATACCTAACCTGAGAGTAGGCTTGGCTCCTGAATTTGGCTCACAAAAACTTTTGGAATAACTGACCAAATAACGGAAGTGTGAACTCAGCCTTACAGATCAATGTTAGCATCAGTATTATTGGTGTGGCCAAGATTCAAGTAGTGTCCCCGTCACAGAGTGGGAAGTGTATCAGCAGTAAGGTTGTGTTGAAAAAAAGTGGATCCTGTATTTTGAGCATCCTTCTTCACACGGTCAGTATTTGATCAGCATTTGATCAGAATTTCTAAGGAAAAAACCGGAGTGGGTCCACAACAGAGATAAAATATGATGGAAATATTTGCATCCGTTCTGTAGCCTGCTTTTGTCTTCCAAATCTTGATCAAATCCTAATGCAAAATACTGACCGTGTGATAGAGGCCTCATGCTCAATTTGCATGGGTTTTGTCCATTTGCATCTGAAATCGGTTTTATACAGATGGAAAAGAAGTCCTGCATGCAGGACTTTAATGGCCTCAATCTCAGTCAGTATTTGGTCAGTTTTTTGCATCAGTATTTGATCAGCATTGGTAAGGCAAAAACAGGAGTTGGACCAAAACAGAGATAAAAAGTGATGGAAATATCTGCATGTCTTCTGTGTTTCCTGAGGCAAAATACTGACCGCGCGATAGAGGCCTTATGGACACTCAAATGACAGGACACATTTTTATTTTTTTTCAGTTTTTTGCTAATGGATTGGAAGAACGGAAGAATAAACAGTGATGTCAACGTGGCTAAATAGGGACACTAATGGCCCCAGCACAGACTGATAAAGGTGGCAACAGCATGAAGGGTCACAATAGTGGCCTAGAACGGAGTGGGTAGGAGGGGGGGGGCAGTAATAGCACAAGATAGTGGCAGATCACAGTTGGAGCAGATGGCAGCAGGCGGGTGGCAGCATCAGAAAAGTGGCAGCAGCATGTGGCCAGAAGAAGAAGGCTATTTGTCACAATGTTCTGGTGTGGCAGCACACTAGAG
Source organism: Bufotes viridis (assembly GCA_033119425.1). Classification (NCBI taxonomy): domain Eukaryota; kingdom Metazoa; phylum Chordata; class Amphibia; order Anura; family Bufonidae; genus Bufotes; species Bufotes viridis. The sequence goes on from CM065592.1 coordinate 71,505,401, forward strand.
TCAGATCACTACTGCTAAAATGATCTAGTCTGTTGCATCAGGCACCACTGTCTGGAAATTCTTGATTGATTCCTCTTTATAAAGGTCAGTCTCTCAAATTTTTTTGTTGAAAAACTAGTTCTCTTTGGGGTAACTATGCCATCTTCATTGCCTACTGACATGGTCTGTCAGGGTCATCTGCGTCATCTTCGTCGTAGCTTCTCATGCTTCTCTCCTGTCCTTGGGCAGATAAACCACTTAGTAGTGTACAGAATTCCTGGTTGTTTATGTCCTCCTCCTCATCCTCCTCCTGTGCCAGTTCAGCATCTACAGGGCTCAGGTGGTCATGAGATGTAGGGGCCACGTCTTCTTTCTATTCGCCAGTGAGATTTACCAGCATCTCCTCTAGGATATAAAGGAGTGAAATGACATCATTCCTTTCATAATCCTGGAGACTGACAAATAAAAGGCCTCCTCAAAGGGCCTGAGCAAACGGCAGTTGTCACACATGAGCTGCCATTGTCTAACGTCGAAGTTACACAGGGGAATAGTCCTGTCCGTCTGCATCATCGAGAAATCGGTCACAGGTTTCCGCTGCTAATTCAGTCGGTCCAACATGTAAAGTGTGGAGTTCCTGTGTGTGGAAACGTTACATATGAGGCGATGTATGAGAATACCATTCTGCCTTTGCAGGTCGAGGAGGGTGTGTTTTGCACAGTACGAGTTGCTGAAGTGCAAACACATTTTCCTTGACATTTTCAAGACGTCTTGTAGTTGGGTGAAAGACTTCAGGAACCAGGTGACAACCAGATTGAATATGTGTGCAATGCAGGACACACGGGTCAGCCCTCTCTGATGCAGTGCAGACAGAATGTTCTTCCCATAATAAGTAACGAGAAGTGTGGTTTCAGAGGAACCCACGGGCTGTGTATGTCTGTCCTCTGATGTCACTTGAGATGATGTTGAAGAACAAGTCAACAATTTGTTGTCAAAATAGGACTTCTGGATGACAGTGGCAGCTCTGGCCTGCTTCTGCGGCTGCTGCTACCGCCAACCATTCTTCTGCTGCTACTTATGCCGGCTACAGTTACATTTTTGCCACTGCCCGTTCCTTTTGAGGGCCCAGACAACTGTCTGTTGGCCATAGCATACAGTAACTGAACTAGTAATATGACTATATACTGTAACTAGGTATGAATGGAGCAGCAGTTGAACTAGATAAACACGCCTACATATTAGACCGCCTGTTGACACTGAGTCTGACGCACAATAAGTCTATATATAACCGAACAGATTAAGTATGAATGGCACAGCAGGTGAACTAGATAAACTTACCTATATATCAGAGACCGAGTCTGAAGCACAGAAAGTCTGTATAATAGAACAGATTAAGTATGAATGGCACAGCAGGTGAATTAGATAAACTTACCTATATATCAGGCTGCCTATAGAGACCGAGTCTGATGCACAGAAAGTCTGTATAATAGAACAGATTAAGTATGAGTGGCGCAGCATGTGAACAAGATATAAATGCCTATATGTTAGACTGCCTATTGACACTGAGTCTGACGTACAGTAAGTTAATGTATTACAGGACAGATTAAGTATGAATGGCACAGAAGTTGAACTAGATAAATGTGCCAATCAATTAGACCGCCAGTTGACGCTGAGTCTGACGCACAATAAATCTATGTATAACAGAACAGATTAAATATGAATAGCGCAGCAGGTAAACAAGATGCACAGGGCAATTACGCTTAGCTTGCTCTGTCCCGACAGTCTCCCTATGCTCTGCCTACGATCTCCCTACACTGCCCCTGCACTGTCTCTGCACTCTCCATAGCCAATATTCTTCAATTAAAAGCTTTCTGAAACACTGTCCCTAGCACACGGGTGCTTGTCATGTCTCTCCCTATGCTCAGCTCACAGTGAAATGAGACCTTTTATGAGGCTTTTATAGTGCTGTGACATCAGAGGGAATAGCTATCTGCGGATTGACTGGCTGCCTGGCATTATGGGTGTTCTCACGTTCCCAGGTTTCTTACTTTTACCTTGTACCTGTGTAGCCGCCATTTTAGAGAAAAAATTATTTGTTACCACGAAGCATGAGGAAATTCATTGCAAATCAAATTTTTCCTAAACTTCAGAGCAAATTCCGATTCGGATGCTTTGATTTTCTCAACACTAATCATGAGGCTGGTATCCCACATGCAGTTTTTGGCACAGTTTTCTACTTTGATTAGGGCATTAACGGTTAACAGTTAAGTAATCAACTTAACCTTAGTTGACAAAGTTCAGGTGTTTATTCACACCTTGCTGCAGTTTTTTTCATACAAATCTAGGCATTAGGCGACCTGTTTTCCCCAAACCAGTTACAAGCACACATCTAAGCACAGGTTCCCACCCTGCTGCCGTCCAGCTGGCTTTTAAGACAGCTAGGTGTCTGCAAAGCCCGGACCGGCACCTAAGATCCAGTCCGGTGCTTGACCTCACCTAGCTGTCAATTAGTCCAGCAGGACATTGGAGGAAAATACCTTCCCCTCCAGACAAAACCTTTTACTGTGTCGCAACTTTTTGGGCGCATTTCCGCCTCAAAATTAGGTTAAAAAAAACACCTCACAACAGCCTCTCATTCATTTCAATGGGATGCATCACTTTTTCCACGTGGAAAAAAAAAGCTGAATGTCCTATCTTGGTGCGGAATCCACACTGAATCTCTAATTGAAATGAATGGAGAAGGGTTTTCTGCACGGTTTAGCTGAAAATTCAGTTTTGTATTGAACACTCATTGGTTATAAAAATGGTCAAAAAGTGTATAAAAAAAAAACTGCACAAATTCCATTCTAAATTTTGTAGGTAGATTTTCAAAATGCATGTTTGACAAAATTGTCAAAATTCGTGTGAACATAAGGGGGACACTAAGTAAGCAGCACCACTATAAAGAGAGGCTCAAAGGCAAGAGCACTACTGTTGGGGGGGGGGGCATAACTACTGTGTGGAAGTGCTAAGGGGCATCATTACTGCATAGGGGGCACTAAGGGAGCATTTTGTGTGGGAGCACTAAGGGAGCATTCTACAGTTTGGTGGCACTAAGGGGGCATGTTACAGTGTGGGGGCACTAAGGGGGCATTCTGTGTAGGAACAGTAAGGGAGCATTTTGTGTGGGAGCACTAAGGGAGCATTCTACAGTTTGGTGGCACTAAGGGGGCATGTTACAGTGTGGGGGCACTAAGGGAGCATTCTGTGTAGGAACAGTAAGGGAGCATTCTATAGTGTAGTGGCACTAAGGTGGCAGGTTACAGTGTGGGGGTACTAAGGGAGCATTCTGTGTGGGAGCACTAAGGCTCCATTCGCATGTCCGAAAAATTGGTCCGCATCCGTTCCCCAATTTTGCGTAACAGGTGCAGACCCATTCATTTCCAATGGGGGGCGGAAAAGATGCGTACAGCACACTATGTGCTGTCCGCATCCGCATTTCCGTATCCGCACTTCCGTTTCCGCAAAAAAATAGAACATGTCCTATTCTTGTCTGCAATGGCGGACAAGATTAGGCATTGTCTATTATAGGTCCGGCGATGTGCGGTGCGCAAATTGCGGAACGCACATTGCCGGCGTCTGTGTTTTGCAGACCTGCAAAACACTTACGGACAAGTGAATGGACCCTAAGGGAGCATTCTTCAGTGGTGATGCCCCCTTGGTGCATCACTACTGTGAAGGGGGCACAAATGGGACTGTAGGAAATGGAGCATGTATATATAGGCATTTGGTCGAGGTAGAAGATCGAGTCTATCCATCCTCTCTGAACTAAATTCCCCAGAGATTCAGCTAAAGTTCTTATCAGCTGTATTCAGGATCATAATCTCTGACGAGTAGAGAGGATGATGAGGCAGCTCTTTACGTCAGGGTTGTAAAGTAACTTGTCCTCCTGTGTGATCAGGACAGGTTTTGTGTGAACTAATGGGACAGCGGCCATTTTGTTTCCCCTAATGATTGCTCCCCAGACAAATTGAGCCATTATAACTAATGAAAGGTATTTGAGAATACATTTATATTAATGTAATATTTAAGTATTTTCATTTTCTTAATTCCCGGAGAACCCCTTTAATGACTTTTGAAAATCAAAGGTAAAAAAAAATACAGTGCAATGCACTACTTTATCCTTTAGGTGTCACTGTTTCCTCTGCTGTGTATTGTGTGACCTAGACATGCCAGAGACCAAGTTCAAAGTAAGACATATAACAGTGTAGTAGATAAGAAAAAAAAATATTATAGGTTTGGCGGCACCTATTTTAACACTTCGGTGCTGTTTTACAAATACTCTAATTCACAGCACCTGAATACTGTAGGTTGATCTACCTCATTTACATAGGTAGTAGACGGTAAGTGCTCTCCTATAGCGATGTATAGCCGGCTATGCACAAACTAAAGGCACATGCTCTGGTTGGCACACCCACTATTATGCCAGCCATAATGAGTCATTTGTGATATAGTAAAATAAACAGCTCGTCGGAGATGACATATCCAATCATCAGCAGTCTCTCCGAGCTGAGTAAAGACAGCGTTCACTTATCGTACGTGCAGTCGGCCCATCTAAGGATCCTTATCTGGTGAGTTATAAGAGCGGTTAATGGTATCTGAGGATCTATAAAAGACACTTGATATACCAGCGTGCTGCCAAAAGGAGTTTTAGATGGATTACTGTATCAACTTCTCGTACTTACATTTTTAGCAACAGCTTGGACGTCTGATCTGTTTACATGTGGAATTATCTTCCATGGTTAGGTCTAAAAAAGTGGCCCTTAGTGAGGTAACAGCCGTGTTCCTGCATCTACTGTACTCAAAGCACTCTGGATATCAGCCACAACATTAAACCATCTGCCTAATTGTTCTAAAGTACCGGACCAAAATGGGCTAATCTTCACCCCAAACATTCATCAATGAGCTTTGGGCGTCTATAACCCTGTCACTGGTTCACCATCCGTTGTCTTTCCTGGGAGTTGGGACCACATTTGGTGGGCACTATCCTCTGCATACTGGGAACCCTCTACAAACCTTGCCATTTTGGAGATGTAACCTAATTAGCACAATTTGGCCCTTGTCAGAGTTGCTTAGATCCTTCCTTTTTTCATTTTTCCTACTCCCACCACCCCAAGAACTGCCTTCACTTGCAGCCTAATGCATGCCATCCCTTAATGATACCTCAGACACATATTAGGTTAAGTTTTACAGGACACCAATTGACCTATCACCCCCTTATGGAGGACATATTAACCCCTTAACCCATAATGCCGTATATATATGCCGTTATGGGTGTATGGAGCGGGTCTCTGCAGTGATCGTGCTCCATACGCGCCGCATGCCGTTATACTAAAAATGGTATCAATAAAAACTACAGTTCGTTACGCAAAAAACAAGCCCTCATACAGCTCTGTAGACGGAAATATAAAAAAAAGTTATGGCTGTCAGAATATAGCAATGCCTAAAACAATTTGATTTTTCTAAAGGTTTTTATTTTTTTTTAAAGTAGTAAAAAAACAAACAAAAAAAAAACTGTTCAAGTTTGGTACCGCCGCATTCGTATTGAGCTGCAGAATAAGAACATCAGGTCATTTTTAATGCATAGTGGACACTGTAATGTCAAAACCCCAAAAACCTTGGAATTCTGTTTTGCCACACAAGCAATTTTTTCCGTTTTTCTAATACAAGACATGGTAAATTAAATGGTGGCATTTAAAAAATTCGCCTTGTCCCGCCAAAAATAAGCCATCATATAGCTATGTGAATGGAAAAATAAAAAAGCTATGGCTTTTGGAACATGAGGAGGAAAAATCAAAAATTTAAAAATTTAAATAGGCCAGGTCTTTAAGGGGTTAACTGAATGCAGATATCTTCCTTGTTTGGATTCAAACCCAGGACCTTAGCACTGCAAAGCAACAGTGATAACCACTGAGCCACTATTCTCCCCCCCTTGTTCCCCAGCATGGCTTCCCTCTCATTCCTGGTACCAAGCATGGCTCCTGCTCTCACTCTTGGTCCCCAGCATGGTCCTCTTTTTTTCCCCTCCCCATGTTCCATCCTCATCGCTCATTGGACACCTCTCCTGTGTCCAGCAGTTGTACATGCTGTTCAGTGCAGCATGACATGACCTGCATTCTTCCCAGGGATGATTCTAGCTCTTCTGCTTCCTGAGGCAAAAATTTAAATGGCGCCCCCCCCCTCCCCCTCATTAATTAAAAAATAGTATGAAAGCCAAGTTAAATATATACCATATAAATATATACCAGCAATTATTATACCGTACATACTGTATATACCAGCAGTAACTATACTGCATGCATAAATATATTCCAGCAGCATTATTATACCGCACACATAGACATATACCAGCGCATGAGCTTCTGGGTACCAAGCTTCTATCCAGATGATTACGACATTGTCCACCTCCATTACTGTGTGGCGATCTGCTGATATAGACCAAAGATTGTAAAGATTAAATAGAGGGCAAGTATCAACAAAAATTTAGGAAACACAATTAAGGGTACTTTCACACTTACGACATGGCTATCGGCAGGTTGTTCTGGCGGTTCAACAGCCTGCCGGATCCGCCATGGTGCAAGTACCCGTGTGCTGCCGATCCGTCCCCATTGACTATAATGGGGCGAGGGGCGGAGCTACGGCACAGCACGGCAGTGCACGGCAGTGATCGCTGGACTAAAAAGTCGGACCTGCAGTACTTTTAGTCCAGCAATCTCCAGCCGTGCACGGCAGCACACGGGTACTTGCGGCATGGCGGATTCTGCAGGCTGTTCACCCGCCGAAACAGCCTGCCGGATAGCCATGCCGCAAGTGTGAAAGTACCCTAATATGTTGTTTCATTTAAATAGAAAATAAACTAAAAAGCGCAAGACAAACGCTTAAAAACCGCAACTAAAAGTATACATGCGTTTTTATTTATTTTTTATTTATCTTTTTATTTATTATTCACAATCTCCTAAATATGGATTTTACTGCATCTTTCATAATCTTTAATATATGTAGAGTTTACATTAACTTAATAAAGTAATTTTTCCTTTGTTATGGACATTCTTATCTGTTTTATATAGGTCTGTTTATAAACCTCATTATATAATTTTAAGAGGGTTATATGATCCAAATGTGAACAGGATCAAAGAATGTATGAATGAACTACATCCACATGAATCCAGCCCACTTTTTTAAATTAACCATTTCTAATGATTACCACCCCATTAAGATCGGATACCGTATAAAAGGAGGTCTTGAATAAATCACTGCTGACCGATGAGGAAGGGAAATTAACCCCGAAACGCGTCTGGTGTATAGCAGTGAAAATATCTAGAGACTCTGACATAATAATTTATAACATTCATTTATACCCCGCCATCTCTGACTGTCCCAGACAACTTAGTGTTTCGCACAAGAGGCAGTTCTCCTGTCTTCAGCCCAATTTTCCTGATCTGGTAGCGGTATATTGTCTGGCATGCCGAGGAGCTGGCAGGCGAATAAACCCACCATCGAAGGAACGCAGCTGCATAATATCCAGACGTGCTGTAAAGAGACTGGCAGAGCACTCAGACCACGTGGGACGCCACGAGATCACGGCAAGTAACAAGCGGACGCACGGACTCATAGTACGGCCACATCTAAGTGAGAGACATCACACCTACAGAAGTGGTAACATACATCTAATAAGATTTTTTCCAATTTAGTAATTTATCACGGAGCTGTGATAAGTTTGGATTAAAACATTTACCATGTGTCGGATGTGCATATAATTATCAGGACTGCTACCAATACATATATTGTAAAAGCAGTACTTGTATCCACCTGGACATATAAATACTATGGTGACATTATCAAATATTGCACAATCATTTTAATACAATATATGGATAACCTGTTATAGCTGTTGACATTGCAATAACAGAAAGGAAAGCTGTTTTTTTTAAAACAATATTGGGGACACATGCAGTATAGATAACCCCCACTACCTCATTGAATACCATAAGCCAACTTTGATTGATTTCATTTTATTTTATTTCATTTTTTCTTCATTTACTATTTCCTTATGTTTTTATTTTCTTATGCTTAAATGTTTTATTCCACAGAGTACTAGGTTGACCTGGGTTTACTTGACAATTGTATTTTGGAGTATTTAATATATTCAATATATGTATAACACTTTTTGAATACATCTTTTCACTTTTTAATTACATATGTATGTGTTCCGTCTGTCCCCAGATAGCAGAGTGCCCCCCTAATTGTTATTTGAATTCCTATTTTCCTTGTACGACATTAAGTGTGTCGAGGGGCAAGCAGTGGTTCATTATTTATCAAATTGGTGAGCCACTATTACTTTATCCATAATCCCAGTAAATCAGTTATAGGGAAGGGGGTGCACAGGACAGGGTTAGTACAGTCTCCTCACTGTCTGCGGCTGTCCGACTACTAGCAGTGAGATGCAGAACCAGGGGAGAGGGGCAGCTGCAGGCTCTGTGTCAGCCTGTTTGTCATGGATAATGGGGACGGGGAAAACACCAGATACACACAAAAGGAATAGACAACAGTCTATGCCTCAAAAGCTAAGGAAGAGGGATGGTGACCTCCTAGTAATCCCTAGGCCTTTCCCCAACTCCTGCCAGTATGAGCATGCTCATACTCCGTATACCTAGGCACTGTTGAAATTGACAATAGCAGGAGATGAGACAGCTGGTTTCTTCCCAGATGAAGGAACATGCGTCTCCCTGAGTCCTAGAAACAAAACACACCAGAGAACAACAAACAGAAAAGCAACTAGTACTTAGCTTTGAGAAGTATGGAGAAGCAGGAGATCCAAAACAAACAAGCTCAAGCAACTCCAACAGGAAATATCAACTGTATGGTTAGCAGTGTGAGGCGGACCTAAATAGAGCCTCATCACTGATAATGAGCGGCACCTGAGGAGAGGTGAGATCCTGCCAAACAACAACATACTAAGAGGAAAACAGAGAGAGCTGTCAGATAGCCTCACGTGCAGCAAGTCTATCTGATCTTCTCACCTCTGTCACAGGAGGGACCGTGACAGTGAGGCCACGTGGGGTATTTTGTGCAGACCTCCCAACTGTCCCTCTTTTGGAGGGACAGTCACTCTTTTTGACCCAAGTCTCTCGGTCCCTCTTTGCTCCTTAAATGTCCCTCTTTTTGATCTGAGGTATAGATTTGCATTATTACATTTACAATATTGATCCAGAACGTGTTTCTCTGGTTTCCATCTATATATTGAAGTCCACCTTGCATATTATTTCCTTATTTGATGTCATTTTGATTTTTAGAAATCTTTATATTCAGATAATTTTTGCGCTATTGTGTAAAAAAAAAAACTATTGAGGTATATAAACATGCAGGAAAAGTGGACCTTTCACATACTAAACCGTAAGTGTCCTTCTTTGACCGTCCAAAAAGTTGGAAGGTACTGAATGCTTGTGTAAGCCACTCTGGCTATGTTGAAAGGACAGGGCAAAGGTGATGTGGAAAAGGGGGGGGGGGCAGTTACTACTTACGGCCAGCAGCAGCCATTTCACATTTTCACTGCTTTGAGTTGAAGAACCGGCTGCCTTCCTTAGTGAAGAGGACTGCAGCCAATCAGGAGTGAGCAGAGGTTGGGCTCCGTTCTAGCCCCACTTGCTAGAGGAGGAGTCCATATACAGAAGCCCCTCTTCACTGAATTACAGTAAGAGCGGTGCTCAAGTATTATTTAAGAGCAGCCAGCTACTGTAGTTCCTGCTCTCTGCCTTCCTCCTGCACAACACTGACTCCTGATGGGATCACAGCGCTGTGGAGGAGGGAAGAGGAACTGAGAAGCCTGCCCTGCCGCTTGTGGAGCGTGTAGGCAGGGAGCAAGCACAGAGGAGGCGGCATCCAGCAGTGTTTGTTAACTGCTGTGTGGATGCCACCCCCTAAAAAACACTGCAAACTGCCGCCTGAGGCAAGATTCTCATCTCGCCTTATGGCAGAAACGGCCTCCTCCTATGATGCTCAGTGCTCATCCTCCTTCTGCTCTCTCTGTCACAAAAGCATGGAGTGATGCCGCCAGCTTCTCTTCCCTGATCTCCCTAGCAGGTCTCCTGCTCACTCACATTAGATGATTCTGAGAATCATGGACCCGTGTCCAGACAATTCACGTAGCATATAAGTCCAATGTGTGGACTTTTCAAAGGATTTCCCCCTAAAAAACATGTGCCCAAAACAGGTCAGAATAAAGGGTGGTTTTGTAGAGGAGCAACTTCCATACAGTATAAGGGCTCATGCACACGACTGTATGTATTTTGCGGTCCGCATAAAACGGATCTGCAAAAAATACAGATGACATCTATGTGCAGTCCATATTTTGCGGAACATAACAGCTGGCCCCTAATAAAACAGTCCTATCCTTGTCTGTCAATAATAGGACATGTTCCATTTATTTGGAACAGAAATACGGAAACAGAATGCGGACCCATTGAAATGAATCGTTCCACATACAGTCGGACTATCATCCCCCAATCTTGAGTCCCTACAGTGTTATCCTGCTGCTCGCTGTGCTCCCCAATACCCCCAAATACTATCCTGAAGAAAAATTAGTAGTATCCTCATAGTCCCACCGATAGTAATTCCCTTCTAGAATGGCCTTATTAGTAATACTGCCCCCTACAGTGCATCCAACCATGATAACGCTCCCCAAGAGTGCCTCATACTGCCCCCTACAGTATTAATAATGCACTCACAGAGCCCCTAGTAGAAATAAGGCCCCCTATTTTTCCCCTGGTGGTAATAAAGCTCTCTACAGACCCCTCAGTAATAATAAGGCCCCCCATAGTGTTCTTAGTAGAAATAAGTCGGATCTATAAGTCCCTCCTATAGAGCCTCCAGTAGTAATGAGAATGCCTATAACGTCCCCTGGACGATCCTTCCCCCAGCCGCCTACAACATACAGTCCCATATAAATAACATCACCTGCCCCAGCCACCTCCAACATACAGTCCTATGTAAATAACATCACTCTCTATTACAGCCACCATCAACATACAGTCCCATGTAAATAACATCACCCCCTCCCCACCTCCAACACAGAGTTCCATGTAAATAACTTCCCTCCCTTCAGCCCTAACATACAGTCCCAGTTAAATAACCACAACTCCAAGCATTGCTCGGCCTCTTCGTTCAGTTACACCCCAGCTTCTTCTCCTCTTCACTGCCCACGTCCTCTCCTGCACTGGTCACATGATGGTGACATCCTCGCAGGTCCTTCTCAACTACTGCCTGTTTTATTGGTCACATGACTTGTGAGGTCCTTCAGCTCTTCCAGTGCATTAGATTCAATTGTATTGCTGTCCAGAGGATAGGGCCAGGTGAGATGACTATGCAGGTACCAGGCTCTGCCAATCAAGAAGAGGGAGGGGCTGGCAGAGGAAGCAGGAGGAGTAAAGTGCACAGAGTGGCTTGGACCCGCTGTCGGTGGGCACTTACATTTGTCATGAAAAAAATATTATCATTATGTGTCTGTGTACCTAGAAAGGTTCAGTTTGCATTATGTCGCAGCTGATTTTTGTTTTGAAACTTATTTTTAAGCTGTGCTTTCTCTGATAGAGCTGTGCTTGTGGAGCTGCAAGTTCAGAGCTCAGTGGGCATCCCCTGTGAAACTTCTCTTCTTCTTCCTCTCCCTTCTCTCAGTGCTCTAGTCTGTGTCAGGATCTGCAGAGCAGTAGGGGTTTATAACCTGTCCTGTTTGAATAACGCCGTCCTGTTCTGACCACAGATGCATCTACACATTGCTCAGGAGGAGGTCAGTAAACAGCAGAGAAGTAAAACAGGACTGCGGAATCAGGCGACAATTAGGTTTTGTCTATAGCAGGGATCTGCAACCTTTGGCACTCCAGCTGTTGTGGGACTACAACTCCCAGCATGCACACTTACTTGGCTGTTCTTTTAACTCCTATAGAAGTAAAAGGAGGATTATGGGAGTTGTAGTTTCAGAATATCTGGAGCGCCGGAGGTTGCTGATCCCTGGTCTATAGTCCGTAACCAAGAAGCAACAGCGGAATCAATCTGATAACCATTGGTCTGCATAGGGGCTGTGTACATAAAAAAAACATTTACAAAGTTGTTTCTTTTTTAATTTTGTTTGCAATTTGATGTTGTAGTTGTCAGTTGTAAAACTTTTAAACCTTTAGGGTCTGTCCTACAAAAAATATTCTACAGTACTCAAACCAGCATCTGGATCTGACTACTTTTATCATTGCATGTAATTAAAACATTTAGTATAGCCACTGAGCTATTCGATAAAATGTATCTGCATAGCGCCACCTGCTGTTTGCTCTTTTTATAATCACTTTGTCCACCTCCCTGAGTTGGTTGCACATGCTCAGTTCCATCTTTCAACTGCCATCAGCTGCAGCAGACAGGGCACACTCCCTGAGCTGCCAGCCTGAAATAAATCTAACAGAACTGTTGGAGCAGTGAATGTGGAGATCTCTGGATCCATGTGAGGTACAGGGCTGGTTCTAGCTTTGTTAGACAGAGATTGTCATGTACTGTATGATGTCTGATTTTCATTTTGTACCTTAATCATAGGGCAACCCCTTTAAAGGAGTATTCCTATCTTTAAACATGAATGCCTGATAAGTGCAGATGCCAACAATGGGACCCTCGCTGGCCGGGAAGACATATCTGATCCCCATTGGCCACTTTCCCCAGATCAGTCAGAGGCGAGGTGGTCACGCCTGCTTGTGTAAACTTAGACAAAGCCATAGCTAGGATCGTACATGGCATCTGTATATGTTATGCTCAGTGACCAAATGAAATGACCTCTGTGAGAATTTTGACAGCGGCACACCTTCATAACTCCTGAAGTTCAGGACGAGGTGTGATACAAACCGTCACGTGGACAAACCATAAGGTAGCTGGAGAAAAACATTTGGACTGGTTCCTTCTTCTCTGTGCCAATCCAGAAAGACAGGGCACATACCAGTGAGTCTGCGGTTATGATACCTGTGTAAATAAACATGGTATGAAGGTGTCTCCACCGCGTTCTCCTTTCATCACGTCTGTAACTCGCCAGCCTTTAGCGGGATCTGAATCATCAGGCAATAGCTTTTTTTGCTATGAAAATAATCAAAATAAAACAACTACAAAAAGCAGTAACTTGCTCCAATGTCTGTCAATGTAAAAAATAAAATAATAAGCAACATTGTAAATAGCATTGATGGGAATTCTCCTACCGTTTTGTGTACACAGCTCCTAGGCAGGTTTATGCATCTCTGTGGTTTAGAGACGACAAACCTGATGGTATTAGTGCTACAGCTTACCTGGCCACTGCTGCTGTGCCCCACTCTCGATATCCTGTGACTACTCACGTTTCTTCTGGCTTGGTAGCTATTCACAAAAGCCATTGAAAGTCGAGATAACATCTGCTGCAAGATTTTGCCTAATGCATTGCAAGAGTTAAGTTAACCATTGCTCTGTACCTCTTTTCTTAAAGGGGCAGTCTGGACACTTGCGAACATTTGCCCCGTTTCCTCTATGCAAAGTCACCAACTCCTCACTTTATGTCACTTTAAAGGGTTAACTTGCACTGACTTATACTGTATAATACTGCATAACTGCATTTTATACGTATGTTGCTTGTTGTAATATACAGTATATCTTGTTCATTTGCATTGCGTCAGCATGGCTCTGTGGAAAGGGTTGTTGAACACTGAGAGACTTTTGGGACTTTCTAGCTAATAATGAAAAGCTGGTAATTTTCCACAGTTACCATAAGGTTTAACCCCTTCCCGACATATGACGTACTACTTTGTCATAGCACGAAGTGACTTCCCGTAAATTGACGTATCAGTACCCCATGATGATCAGGCAGGCACAGAGCTGTGCACGTCCGTTCAATGCAGGGGACCGGCTGTGACTGACAGCCTGGACCCTTCTATATCCGCCAGCATTGCTATAAATGCTGATGCCGGCAGATAAACCCCTTATATGCCGTGATCAACGCTGACCATGGCATATAAGAGGATAACATTTGGAGGGGGCCTTGGGGTCTGCCATGTACGGAAGCCTGTGAGACCCAGCCCCCAGACTGGGTCTCATAGGCACACTGTAATTGTGAAACTGACATGTGAATACAGCATGTATTGTACTACATTGATCAGACCCGGAAATGTTGAAGTCCCTGTACTGGTACAAAAATAAAAAGTGAAAAAAGTGTTTTATAAAAATAGAAAAATAAATAAAAATAAAAGTTTACATAAAAAGTGTCCCTTTTCCTTCATCAAGCGATTTTTCAAAAAAAATGGTATAAAAATAGACAAATTAGATATTGCAACCTCCGTAACGAGCATCAAGTAAATGCTATAAAAAAAACCTTTACCAAAACAATCTTTTTTTGGTCGCGTTTCCCCAAAAAAGTGCAAAATTGAACAATCAATAAAAAAAATGTAACCAAAAATGGTACCAATAAAAATTTCACGACCAGCTCTACCATAATATAACGTAATCTACCCCTTCAGGTGAACGCCGTAAAAAAAATTAAAATAAAAACTGTGTGAAAACACCAATTTTTGGTCACCTTGCCCCCAAAAAGTGTAATATTGGACTATCAAAAAATCCTATGTACCCAAAAATGGTACCAATAAAACCAATAAAAACATCAACCCTTCTCTCAAAAGATGAGCCCCTACATAAGATGATCGGTGAACACCTTAAAAAACAAAAAATAAAAATGGTGCAAGAACAACCATTTTTTGTTACCATGCATCACATAAAGCGCAATATTAACCAATCAAAAATCATATGTACTCCAAATTAGTACCAATAAAACTGTCACCTTATCATGTAGTCTTCAAATGGGGTAACGTTTTGTGAGTTTCTACTGTGGGGGTGCATCATGGGGTCTTCAAATGCAACATGACAGCTTAAAATTATCCCAGTGAAATCTTCCCCTTCAAAATCCATATGTTGCTCCTTCCTTTCTGCGTCCTGCCGTGTGCCCATACAGCAGTTTAAGACCACATATGGGGTGTTTCTGTAAACTGCAGAATCAAGGTAATAAGTAATGAGTTAACAAAGTTTGTAAAATTATATTTGAATAACTTGAGGGGTGTAGTTTCTAAATGGGATCATTTATGGGTGGGTTCTATTATGTAACCCCTACAAAGTGACTTCATGACTGAATTGGTCATTTAAAAAGTGGGTTTTTGGAAATTTTCTTTAAATTTTAAAAAATTGCATCTAAAATTCTAATCTATCTAGCATCCTTCTCAAACAGATGATTGGCAAGGAGTTCCCGGACTGGACAGGGCTAAATCCCTCTTTGAGATTCATATTGGTGGTTGTTCTGCTAGGATAAGCCCTTTAAAAGGGTTATCCATATTTTATTTTATATTTTTAATTTGGCCCCTAACCTGAAATACAAGTGGAGAAATCCATACTAGCTTGCTCCAAGCTTGGTTCCAGCATACTGGCTCACTGACACCCATCACCGGACTTCTTAAAAAATTCCTATACTTCCAGGCATCTGTATCTGTAAACTTCCTAAACTTTACCTCCAAGGATAGTGATTGGCTACAGCAGTGCACCTCACCCATTCTCTGTAAGAAGTTTACACACTTACACAGAGAACGCTATCAATCACTGATAACACCTCCGTGTACAGCTATCAGTGACTGACAGCTATCTCTATATACACACTTACACAGAGAATGCTATCAATCACTGATAACACCTCCCTGTGTACAGATATCAGTGACTGACAGCTATCTCTATATACACACTTACACAGAGAATGCTATCAATCACTGATAACACCTCACCCATGTACAGCTATCAGTGACTGACATCTATCTCTATATACACACTTACACAGAGAATGCTATCAATCACTGATAACATTTCCCCCGTGTCCAGCTATCAGTGACTGACAGCTATCACTGTATACACACTTACACAGAGAACGCTATCAATCACTGATAACACCTCCGTGTAAAGCTATCAGTGACTGACAGCTATCTCTATATACACACTTACACAGAGAATGCTATCAATCACTGATAACACCTCCGTGTAAAGCTATCAGTGACTGACAGCTATCTCTATATACACACTTACACAGAGAATGCTATCAATCACTGATAACACCTCACCCATGTACAGCTATCAGTGACTGACATCTATCTCTATATACACACTTACACAGAGAATGCTATCAATCACTGATAACATTTCCCCCGTGTACAGCTATCAGTGACTGACAGCTATCGCTGTATACACACTTACACAGAGAACGCTATCAATCACTGATAACACCTCCGTGTAAAGCTATCAGTGACTGACAGCTATCTCTATATACACACTTACACAGAGAATGCTATCAATCACTGATAACACCTCACCCATGTACAGCTATCAGTGACTGACAGCTATCTCTATATACACACTTACACAGAGAATGCTATCAATCACTGATAACACCTCACCCATGTACAGCTATCAGTGACTGACATCTATCTCTATATATGCACTTACACAGAGAATGCTATCAATCACTGATAACATCTCCCCCGTGTACAACTGAAGTCAGAAAGAGGGGAGATTTTGCTGAGCTCATCCTGCTTTATAACTCAATGCCTTCAGATTGCTCTGCATTTTGCGGTGATAGGTTATCTTTAAAATAGAGGGATCTATGTACTATTCTTGAGCAGAGGCTCCTTTCTACCTGGGTATGCCCCATTCAATTTTTAACATATTTGCAGTCAGGGAATGACAACACTGCTCTCAGTTTAAGGTCTCATGCACACAACCGTATGTGATTTGCGGTCCGCAAACCACAGATCTGCAAAACACGGAAGCTGCTATGAGTTCCATTCCGCAATTTGCGGAATGGAGTGCGGCCCATTGTAGAAATGCCTATTCTTGATCGCAAAACAAACAAGAATAGGACATGCTCTATTTTTTTTGCAGGGCCACGGAACGGAGCAACGGATGCGGACAGCATACGAACTGCTTCATCATTGAAGTGAACGGGTCCGCACCCGAGCCGCAAAATATGTGGCTTGGACGCTGACCAAAACAAAGGTCGTGTGCATGAGGCCTAAAGATGGGCACATGCATCATTTGCTACAATGTATCAGCCTGGAGTCCAGGTTGTTTACCTTACAGAGCATTGTCTAGACTAGATACAACTGCATCCACTTCTCAGCTGAGAGTAGGTCTGGCCTCTGAATGCAAATAACGGTGTTCTCATTCACTGACAGCCAACCAGTACCTTGAAAATGGTGAGGAATTAAAGTACAACATTTATTAGAAAATCGTGTTTCATAGACTGATCAAGCTTTATGTACATGAAACTGAAAAACCGCCTAAACTTTAAAAAACTAACTTTTCTTGCCTTTTTGTAAGAGATGACAAATGACAATGTATTAGCAGCTACATAACAGAGGCATATCCCAACACCTACGAGCTTAGATACTAATACCATTCCATTAAAGGGCCAAGAAAAGACATACATCACTAATACCGTTACACACAGAAGAAGAAATAGATACTTTTCGGGAAAGTTTTAAAAGGATTCTGTGGAATAAATATAAATGAGTTTGGAATTAGATCATTTATTTTTCGGGCTCTACCATTCAGGAGGCTGCTACTATTACTGACTTTACATAGAAATGGGCGAGAGCCAAAACCCCGCTTATTAATTCCATATGGAAAGGTTAAGTGAGAAACACAGAGAGAAGGGATCGCTGGACATTGTGAAGTGACAGCACGCTAAAGTAATCTAGATAAAAGATTTGCTTCAGACAAGCCTGTCAGATGAATACTGAAAGTTACATAGATTGGAGAAAGTATGGTATTGTGTATCTCGTGAACCTTCCCATAAGATATTGGAATAGCTGTCGGAAAAATGTGATTATTTTGCTTGGTCGGTGCAAAGACTTTTTTTTATATATCAAGAGAGTTTGGTTAGCTTGTGTGTAATGTATATGCCGTCTGCAAATCCGAATAGCTGTTTACAAAGAAAAATCCTGTGGACTTCAATGAATCAAATCAAGCCGGTGGAAAATGAAGCATCTTTTACTTCTAGAGCTGTTCAGTCCTCCATTCTGCCAGTAGGTGGCACTAGACATACGTGTCATTGTTTGCGTCCTCGAATTCTTGTCTTATGACACACTGGACGGTTTACTTGTAGTTTCTGTAACATGCAACTTGGAAGCTACATCGAAAAACACATTATACGGGCTTGGCAATGTTTCACTTTTCTATCGATTAGTTATGCCCGTCTGCGCAGCGTGGAGATTGCGCATCGAGGACGTAAAAACAGATGTTTGGTGGAATTGGATGTTTTGACGAAAGGACAATTCGATTAATGACACGACCTGCGTATTCTGATGGGAAATGTGGCTACAATAGACAGGGCTCTAAACATTTGGAAACAAGCAGCTTTAGGGATATTGAAATAGGGCAAAAAAGGGACAATTACCCAGCAGCTTTCACTGTTGGCACTATTAGGGTGTACATAAAAATGTCAATTTAAAATTGAAGTCATTTATAGACAAATAAAGACAAAATGATTATCAGTATTTTTTTTCACATTTGAACTGAATAAACTATGACCATATTTTTCCCTTTATAAGACGCACCGGCCCATTAGACGCACCTAGGTTTTTGAGGAGGAAAATAAGAAAAAAAATATTTTGAACCAAAAGGTGTGCTTTTGGTGGGTTTTGAACTAATGGTGGTCTGTGGATGACACTGTTATGGGGGATCTGTGGGTGACGCACTGTTATGGGGGTCTGTAGATGAAACTGTTATGGGGATCTGTGGATGGCACTGTTATGGGGAATGGCAATGTTATGGGGAATGGCAATGTTAAAGTGTAGAATTCCTTTCAAATCCAGGCTGTAGTGCTTACTACTAACTTCAATAGCATGCAGGAGGCCGGGGGAGCGGGCAGGAGGCGGCAGCGTAACTCACTACGTCACGCGCCTGCTCCGCGTGCTTCATTCATAAAGTGGGAGGAGCAGGCGCTTGACCTAGTGAGTTACTCTGCCACCTCTCGCCCGGCCTCCTGCCTGCTATGCAAGTTAGTAGTAAGTACTACAGCCTGGATTGGAAAGGAATTCTACAGTTTAACATTGCCTATATGATTACTACAGTGAGCGGGGCCCGGTGTTGTAGAATACAGTGACTGCACCGGGCCCCGCTGCCATTACAAAACAAGATGCCAGCCCCTAGTCCCTCCCCGCTGATACACACACCGGCCGCGCTGTGTAAATTATAGCATTCACCCCATAAGACGCAGTGCTATTTTCCCCCCACTTTTGGTGGGGGGAAAAGTGTGTCTTATAGGGCGAAAAAAACCCGGCGATTTTTCTTCACTGTAAGGGCCCATTCAATCCACCGTATTTTTCTGTCCACATCTGAACAGTAATATAGAGTCCAGAGGTTGGTGGCACTACGGCAAACTATTGTAAGATCCGAATATAATTCCACAATTAGAGATAAATAAGCCGCACTCACCATACAATGCAACTTTTCTTTAATGGTACAGAGAGGGGGAGAACAAGCAGTGCAATCACAGTAACATGGCACGGCCGTTTCGCGTATCACCGCTTCATCTGTCATCAGATGAGAACCCATTCATTTCAATGGGGCCACAAAACATGCAGACAGCATGCCGTTTCATGTCCGCATTCATGCTTCCGTTCTGTGGCCCCACAATGAAGATAGACCATGTCCTATCCATGTCCATATTTGCAGGCAAGAATAGACATTTCTATCGTGGAGAAGGATGTTCCAATCTGCAATTTGCAGTCTGCAAAAACAGATACGGTCATGTGAATGAGCCCTTATATGTCATTGTTAAGTGGGCGAAGTGCTATGGAGGTCATTGTTAAGGGGATGAGGTGCTGTGGAGGTCATTGTTAAGGGGGCAGGGCACTGTGGAGATTACTGTTAAGGGAGCAGACGCTATGAAGGTCATAGTTAAGGAGGAGAGATGCTGTGGAGGTCACTGTTAAGGGGTGGGGTGCTGTGGAGGTCACTGTTAAGGGGACAGGACGCTGTGGAGGTTACAGTTAAAAGGACAGGGCGCTGTGGAGGTCATGTTATGGGGGACAGTTAATGAAATAAACTGTATAACTGATGGGGTATACAGGGCTATTAGTGATTTCCCTGTGGGGAAAAAAAACGAGGGCATGGACTGGCCTCCTGGGCACCCTAGGAACAAACACACCAGCACTTCACACTCGGGCAGCGCCGGGTACTTTTTCTAGTTTTTATATATAAGATAAGAGATATACTGAGTCGGGAGACATTTTGTGCAGGAAATGATTAATGTTCTTAAAACTCATGTCAGACCAAAGTGGGACAGCCATAAAACCCAGCCTACGACTACATTCTACACATATTCCAAAAATAACCAAAATTGAAATGACATCATCCAATTGTGTAACCCAAATAATGCCTATTAGCGTGAGGCAACTCTTACATGAAATATCACAGGCCGTATTATGTTATCAGTTCAGTGAACTTCTAAACCCAGGAAAGCATTGTAGACCATTACTGTCCGCGGCTGGTATGTTTTCATAACTGATGTGTCCAATCTACTCGATCTTCTACAGATGTTTCTCAATTAAGACTTTTTTTTAAAGGAAATGTCATGTTTAATATGATATGTAAATCATGCGGCCCCTTTTCAAAGAGCTGCGGTGACCTCGGCCAGACATTTATGTGGCTGCAGAAATGAGAGCTAAGATATTAAATATACTTGACTGTGAATTCAGATTAGGATATTAACGTGGAATGTTTTTTCTTAAAGGTTCTTAAAACATAAGATACAAGATGGCTTCAAAAAGCGTCATGAGCCTTCCAAAACTGGACTGATGGACTTAAAGAGGACTTGTCAACTCTCCAGACATGTCTGTCTTACTAACTACTTGCATTCCCCATGTAATAACAATTCTGGAGCATGTATCTAACTCTATCTTCTGCCATTTCTCTACTATTCCTACTAGAAATGTATTTATGGATTGCCAGCAGTCTGCAATAAAGGTCCTATGCAGGTGTTACCAGTTTGGGGTGTGTCCAGGGGCGTAACGATCGCGGTCGCAGAGTATGCGACCAGGACCGGCGGGCGGAGGGGGACTGCTGCACTCACATGTAATGGAAGCTCTCTGACAGGGCCCGGCATGAAGTACAGTGACAATAACGGGCCCTGTCAGAGCGCTCTTCAAACATGTATATTATGCGCCCCGGGCTAACAGACGGGGCGCAGAGGCAAGTGGGGAGGGGGGTCGGCGCGCATACTCACCCGGCAGTTCTTGTTGTCTCCAGAGTGAAGCAGGGAGACCTCTCCGCTCCCTGCATCACTTTTCTTCTGAGCTCCAGCACTCCCCCTGCTGGCCGCATATCGCGCTGCTGGCTGTGGGAGGAGCGCTGAAAGCGCAGGAATTGGCCTCCTGCACAGCCAGCAGTTTGTTTTAGTTTTTTGTTGTTTTTAAAGCTGCAGACTGGAGGCAAAAGGGGGGCCACAACAAGAGTGAGGGGGCACAAAAGTGAGAATTTTTACTAAGGGGGCACCTAATCTTTCATAACTACTTTTTACTAAGGGGGCACCTAATCTCTACTGTGAGGGGGCACATCTGGGCATTACTACTGTGAGGGGGCACATATGGGCATTACTACTGTGAGGGGGCACATATGGGCATTACTACTGTGAGGGGGCACATATCCGGGCATATCTACTGTGAGTGGGCACATATCTGGGGATAACTACTGTGAGGGGGCACACATCTGGCCATAATTACTGTGAGGAGGCACATATCTGGGCATTACTACTGTGAAGGGGCACATATGTGGGCATTACTACTGTGAGCGGGCACATATCTGGGCATTACTACTGTGAGGGGGCACATCCGGGCATATCTACTGTGAGTGGGCACATATCTGGGGATAACTACTGTGAGGGGGCACATATCTGGCCATAACTACTGTGAGGGGGCACATACAGTATCTGGGCATTATTACTGTGAAGGAGCACATATCTGGGCATTACTACTGTGAGGGGGCACATCTGGGCATTACTACTGTGAGGGGGCACATATGGGCATTACTACTGTTAGGGGGCACATATCTGGACATTACTACTGTGAGGGGGCACATATCTGGGCATTACTACTATGAGGGGGCACATCTGGGCATTACTACTGTGAGGGGGCACATATGGGCATTACCACTGTGAGGGGGCACATATCTGGGCATTACTACTGTGAGGGGGCACATATCCGGGCATATCTACTGTGAGAGGGGCACATATCTGGGCATAACTACAGCTGTGACAGGAACAAAGGTGGACATAACTGCTGTGAGGGGCCACAAGGTGGGCTTCATTACTGTGAGGGGCCACAATGTGGGCATTAGTACTATGTGGTAGCACTTGGGGGGAAATGTCATAGATTACCCTGCTATACATTGGAATGTCTCAGTCTAACAGGCCAGCACAGCGCCCCCTGCTGGGGATTTCACAGGGGCAGTCACCATCCCTTCCTTATGTGATTATTCTTTTTTTTCTCTATCACTACAGGGACCTTATTACGGATCCAGTGGACGTCACGCAAACGCCAGCGACACCCTGGATAAGGTGGGACCAGATTTTATTAGTTGGACTGGGTGAGTTTAGCCATGGATTAGGCTTAGTGTCCCTCACAATATACAGATACATAGATGCTCCAGAATTGTTGGGCAATTGCATAGGCAATGAAAGTAGTTACTTATGTGAAACAATTATGAATCTTGTAAAGTTACGCCAGCAGGAAGCTAGGGGAACAGTGGGGAATGGGTCCAAGGTGTCATCAGAACATACTTTCTTTATTCTTTTTTTTTTTTCTGTTCTTCTGACGGATCTGAAGAAGAGAAAATGAAACGGAGATGTGAACGCGCCCTAACATGTCAATGTGCCTTGGTCAGAGTGTTTAAATGTTGGGGAGTGAAATTCATTTTAGCCTCCTAGGGTGGGAAAACAGCTACAACAGTGAATTCCTCTTTGTAGAAAGGTTCCCATGTCATGAGCCCCACATCATCCTGGTTTAAAACTTGAGCACTCTTGTTGACTAGTCAAGAGATGTACATGAGAGAAATTCTTAAAAAATACTTATAGCACCTTATTTCTCTCCTTCCAGTCACCAAGAATAGGACACCTATAGGGTCTCTTCATTCAAAGGGTCCAGGAATGGTTAAAGGGCACCTGTCAGCAGATTTATACCCATGACACTGGCTGACCTGTTACATGTGCGCTTGGCAGCTGAAGACATCTGTGTTGGTCCCATGTTCATATGTGCCCGCATTAAGCCTTATTCACACGTCAGTGTTCTCCACGGACAGCACACGTCCTGATTATTTTAATATGTGTATTCAGAGATCAGTGTTTTAGCACGGTCCATGGGTCGGTGCTTTTAGCACGGATGCATGCTCTATTTTGTCCTTGTTCACGAATCCATCACGTCCGTCATAGTCTATGGGTCCGTGAAAACCACGGATGCAACACGGATGCCATCTGTGTTTCACGGATGCAACACGGACAGCAAAAAACGGACACACCGACCCAACATGGATCCTTCCATTACTGACCACCTGCTCATGGTTTTGAGTATGGACACGAACGTGTGAATGAGGCTTTACTGAGAAAAATGATGTTTTATTATATGCAAATGAGCTCCTAGGAGCAACGGGGGCGTTACCAATACACCAAGAGGCTCTGCTCTCTCTGCAACTCCCCTCTGCACTTTAATTGACAGGGTCAGGCAGTGAAAACATCACATGTCCACGCTGAAACGTGATTGCTGAAGGCTAGGACACAGAAGGGGAGATTTATCAAAGAGCGGCGTTTTACTCCAGCCTTCGAAATCTCCTGCGCTGGTGGAGGATGCCTTTAATTCATGACGATGAACAGGCTTCATCATAAATTAGTCCCATGTTCTCGAAGTTCATGGTTCAAATGAAGATAAATATGTTGCGCTAGGTGGCCCTGCCCGCCCACTCCTGGCCTCGCGCACCTTTTCAGAAAGTGGCGAGGGTGGAGCAGAAACACCACTTGTGACATCATTTGTTACAAGTGGCCCTTAAAAAGTCAAAAACATAAGGTTTGTCATTGTTTTTTTTTAACCAATCTCCTCTTGAGACCGGTAGAGCACCTGGGAAGTGACATCATGGGAGCAGTGGGGGACTGGTGACAATTACCTGTTATTTTATGGCACTGAAAGTTTTTAGTGAAAAAATCTTGAGTAGCTGGACATCCCCTTTAAACTTTTCCATAGGTCTCGTTCCCAATACTTCTTAACGTCTACTCAGTGGCGTAACTAGAAATGACTGGGCCCCACAGCAAATTTTTGCTTGGGCCACAACCCCCTCCTCCTGTACAACCCCGGCTCCTGTGTTGTTCTCTTACGCTGGGTTCAGACCTGAGTGTTTCTGAGACGCGGGTTTTCCGCGCGTTTTTGTCGCGTGTTTTACGCGCATTTTTGTGCGCGTTTTTGGCAATAGTAAACGCTCGTTTGTGTGATTGACTGCAGTGTTGTCCAATGACCAAATATCCCTGTTTATATGAAGTTTGGCCTTTCCAGCATGTTGCAAATTCATAAACGCGCGTTCGAACGCGCGTTTTCAGTGTCAAAAACACGCAAAATACAAGCGTTGCGCGTTCCCATTGAAGTCTATGGGCCAAAACGCGTGACAAACTCCCAAAAAAATGCTCAAGTACTTGTTTATGCGTCGGGCGTTTTTCGAACGCGCTGTAAAACGCGAAAATGTGAACCAGTCCCATAGGGAAGCATTGGTTTGCATTGGTTATGCGTTTTACAGAGCGTTAGAACGCGCTGTAAAACGCGCAAGTGTGAACTGAGGGTTAGACAAGGCCTGGCAGTCGCTCCGCCCGTTTCCTACAGTGTTGAGGGGACCCTGACAGTAAAATCTTTTAGTCCTCCTCCTGGGTGGGCCCCTTCTGAGTTTGGGCCCCAAAGCAGTCACCTCCCCTGCTTCCCCTATAGCTACGCCCTACTCCTACTGAATTATTTCTATCCTGAATCCACCATGTTCCTCTTCTTGGTGACCTCAGTAAGATCTAAAACAAGCCTGTGCAGCAAGGAAATGCAGAGTACTGTATAGCAGATACAACTTCCTGTGACTATAGCTATATGTACTGTAATAGTAGTCAACTAGACACAAAGGCATGTGGTTGCTAGGCAACCTGACGTAAAAAATACCCGCAAAATACACTAAGGGAGAGCTTTAGAGTGAGAAAATACAGATTCTGCAAAAATATGTCTTACTTTTAAAAATGTGTATTGATTTACATCAATCCAATCACGTAAATGAGACAGAAAAGGAATAAAGTAGCTACTTTTGCTATAAAAATCCCATCCGACCAGTAACATATTGTAAGCTTCACGAGTTCTACAACTTTCACATTCCACCAGAAGACATGGCCAAGACAGATGGCGTTCTAAAGAAGACTTGATGGCTCCCTATATGAAGTCGATGGGATTGAGGTCAGTGTTTATGTGGAAGTCGTAGTGGAGGCGATGAAAAAGACGATGTGCGAGGCTCTGGATTGAGTGCGAAAGATACTACAACAAGTCTTCACTTGTAACATAGAGCGCTGCCGGTCCAAAGCAAACAGCAGACACAGCTGATGTCATCCGAATGCTATTACTGATATTTGGTACAGCTCTGCTGCCCAGCACGAGTCCAAAGTAAATATCACAGGCTCTAGATGCCCTGAGTTCCAAATCACCGAGCTCTGAAAAAGAGACATTAACCACCGCATAAAAAGAGACAACAATCACCATATAAAAAAAGAGACAGCAGCCACCATATAAAAAAAGACAGAAACCACCATTTAAAAAACAAAACAAAACAATCATATAAAAAGAGACAACAACCAAGGTGAGGTGCAGGGGAGCAGCTATAGAAGGTGCAGAGGTACAGTAGCAGCCACACCTCGGAGCTGTATTAATCCTTTAGTACCGAGCCATTTTTCACCTTAAGGGCTCTTTCACACGAATGTGTGAGCCCCGTGCCCGTGTTGCAGACCGCAAATTGCGTCCCACAATGCAAGGGCACCAACAGTGGGGCAACCGCAGCGGATCGCGGGCCCATTCACTTGAATGGGTCCGTGATCTGCCCGTTCCGCAAAAAGATAGGACATGTTCTATCTTTTTGTGGGACGGAAGTAGTGCTTCCGTAGCATTCCATTCCGTCATTCCGTTCTGCACCGTTCCTCATCTCCGGATTTGAAGACCCATTGAAATTAATGGGTCCGCATCCGTAAAGGGGAATGGCCACGGAATGGTGCCCGTGTATTGCGGTCCGCAATGCGGGCTCGGGGCTCACACGTTCGTTGGCAGTAGGCCTAAATCCCAGGCCAATTTTTGCAAATCTGACATGTGTCACTATATGTGGTAATAATTTTGGAACACTTTTATTTATCCAAGCCATTCTGAGATTGTTTTCTCGTGACACATTGTACTTCATGACAGTCAGAAATTTTAGTCAATATAGTTTACCTTTATTTATAAAAAAAATCCCAAATTTACCCAAAATGTTGAAAAATTTGCAATTTTCAAAATTTCTATTTCTCTGCTTTTAAAACAGCAAGTGATACCTCATAAAATATTTATTACTTAACATTCCCCATATGTCTACTGCATGTTGGAATCTTTTTGTAAATGTCATTTTATTTTTTTAAGACGTTAGAAGGCTTGGAAGTTTAGAAGCATTTTTCAAATTTTTAACACAATTTCTCAAACCATTTTTTTGAGCACCAGTTCAGTTATACAATGATTTTGAGGGGCTTAGGTAATGGAAACCACCCATAAATGACCCCATTTTAGAAACTACACCCCTCAAATTATTCAAAACTGATGTTTACAAACTTTGTTAACCCTTGAGGTGTTCCACAAGAATTAAAGGGAATCTGTTATCTTTATGCTGCCCATACTAGCGGCAGTATAAAGTAGAGACAGGTGAGTTGATTTCAGCGGTCTGTCATTTATAAGTTATAAGTAAGAGGTTGCCGAGAACCAACATCACAATAATTGCAGACTAGGCCTGGAAAAGAGTACCGGCCACCTGAGAAGAGTCCTGGTTATTCATGAGTTCCTGCTCTCCTGCCCACCTGCTGATGACTGACAGTCTTCTACCTAGTTTTCTCCCTTTCTCTCTAGGAGAGAACTGCCAATCATCAGCAGATGGGTGAGAGAGCAGGAGATTAGGAATAACCATGACTCTTCTCAGGTAGATTTGACTCTTTTTAAGGCCTGGGCTGCACTGATTATGATGCTGATTCTTGGCAACCACTTGCTTTTAGCTCATGAGTGGCACAGCGCTGAAATCAGCATTTCTGTCACTATTTTATGATGCCCTCAGTGAGATCAGCATAAAGTTGATGACAGGTTCCCTTTAAAGGAAAATGGAAGTGAAATTTCAAAATTTCACTGTTTTGGTAGATTTTTTATGTTAATTAAAGGTTAACAGCAATATACACCTCAATATACACTGCCTGTCCAAAAAAAAGTCGCCACCTGGATTTAAACAAGCAAATAGGTATGAGCCTCCTATTGGATAATTACTGCATGGGCGATTATCTTTCAGCTGGCAACAAGTTCAGGGCTGGCTTTTGGGGTGTGCTAGCTGTGCGCCCGCCCAGGGCGCCATGGCAACAGGGGCGCCCGGCCCGGCGGCCGACACAGCTCGCAGACTCTACAGGCTACCAGGGCCAGACTTGCCTGCCGCGGCCCTGGTGACAAGTAGGGGCGGCTAGCGGCAGGGTACAGCAGAAGATGAGTGCTTCCATTGCGCTCATCTCCAAAGTCAACTGTATCGCCGTCCTCAGGACAGTGATACAGATGATTGTGCTGTGGCAGAGGAGGGAGAGGCGTGTCCCCTCCCTGGTCCTCTGATAGGCTGCCAGCACTAGGCAGGCAGCCTATCAAAGGCCAGTGCAGGCAGCGCAATGACGTCATCGCACTGCCGGAGCCGTACAGCAATAGGCCGGAAGAGACCTGCATCTCATCACTGACATGGAGGTAAGTATAAGTGTTTTTTTTTTTTTTTGTACAATACTGGAACATGATAAGGTGGGGGCTACTAGCACATGATAAGGGGGTACTGGCACATAAGGGGGGACTACTGGCACATAATATGGGGGGCTTTGGTTACTGGCACATAAGGGGGACTACTGGCACATGATAAGGGAGGGGCTACTGGCACATAAGGAGGGGATACTGGCATATGATAAGGGGGGGCTACTGGCACATAAGGGGGACTACTGGCACATGATAAGGGGGGGCTACTGGCACATAAGGGGGCTATTGGCACATAAGGAGGGGCTACTGGCATATGATAAGGGGGGGCTACTGGCACATAAGGGGGACTACTGGCACATGATAAGGGGGGGCTACTGGCACATAAGAGGGGTTACTGGCACATAAGGGGGGCTACTGGCTCATGATAGGGGGGCACTCTGGCTACTGGCACATGATATGAGCGGGGGGGCTCTGGCTGCTGGCACATGATATGGGGGGGGGGGCTCCTATTACTGGCACATAGAAATTGTTTAGAGGGGGCCAAACAAAGACGTGGGTTGAAGAAATGAGGGAGAGGATATACAAGCTTAGTGTTGTAAAATGGTTAAATATAGTGTACTGACAACATTGCTCTTGTTTCTACAATACATAAACTGACTTTGTGGATTATACTATTAAAGTGGTACTGTCACTGTCTGGGAATTTGCCAAATTTGCAAAGACCCCCCACAGACAGTGACATTGAAGCTGATCTATAGTTGATCTATACCTTTACTACTGTATTTAGCTCCTACAGGGCGCCTGGACACCTAAGGCCAGCCCTGAACAAGTTATTTAACCCCAACTGGTGCAATGAGTTGCTTCTCATTTCTTAAACAACCATGTCAAAAGACCCATCTTGTGGTCGTGGAAAAGATTTTAGTCTGTTTGAGAAGGGTCAAATCATTGGCATGCATCAAGCAGAGAAAACATCTAAGGAGATGGCAGAAACTACTAAAATTGGGTTAAGAACTGTCCAACTCATTATTAAAACTGGAAGGATAGTGGGAACTCATCGTGAATGATCATGATTGGCGATCACTTAAAAGTATGGTGAAATCAAATCGAAGAAAAACAACAGTAGATCTCAGGGCTATGTTTAATAGTGAATGTAAGAGCCATTCCACACGCACAATGCGAAGGGAACTCAAGGGATTGGGACTGAACAGCT
Source organism: Bufotes viridis (assembly GCA_033119425.1). Lineage (NCBI taxonomy): Eukaryota > Metazoa > Chordata > Amphibia > Anura > Bufonidae > Bufotes > Bufotes viridis. Next base: position 71,534,692 of record CM065592.1, read on the forward strand.
GTGTAGCCATAAGAAAACCACTAATCAGTGAGGCAAACCAGAAAAAAAGGCTTAGATTTGCTAGGGAGCATAAATATTGGACTGTTCTAGAGTGATGGGCGCATCAGGGTAAGAAGAGAGGCAGATGAAGTGATGCACCCATCATGCCTGGTGCCTACTGCACAAGCCTGTGGGGGCAGTGCTCTGATCTGGGGTTCCTGCAGTTGGTCAGGTCTAGGTTCAGCAACAGTATGTGCTCCAAGAATAAGGTCCGCTTACTACCTGAAAATACTGAATGACCAGGTTATTCCATCAATGGATTTTTTCTTCCCTGATGGCACGGACATATTCCAAGATGACAATGCCAGGATTCATCGGGCTCAAATTGTGAAAGAGTGGTTCAGGGAGCATGAGACATAATTTTCACACATGGATTGGCCACCACAGAGTCCAGACCTTAACCCCCTTGAGAATCTTTGGGATGTGCTGGAGAAGGCTTTGTGCAGTGGTCAGACTCTACCATCATCAATGCAAGATCTTGGTGAAAAATTAATGCAACACTGGAAGGAAGTAAATCTTGCAACATTGCAGAAGCTTATCGAAACAATGCCACAGAGAAGGTATGCCATAATCAAAGCTAAAGACTGTTCAACGAAATATTAGAGTATGTGAACTTTTTTTTTTTGTGGCGACTTTATTTTGGACAGGCAGTGTTTATTAATTTGCGGCAGTGCAAGGGTTAATGCGCCAGCATCTGTGTTTTCACCGATGCTGGCGCATACAGCAGGGGTCTGGCAGTCACTGATAGCTATCAGTGACTGCCGGACCCCTGCAGCTGATCAGCGTGCCTTAGCTGTACAGCGGTGGGATTTCGGACCCAGTTCCCAGCGCCGTACATATATGGCGCTAGTATCCTACGGGTTAATAACATTTTATCTTTATTATTTGGGTGCGTCAATTCAAAATATTTATATTATTTTATGTCTTACTAGTTTTGTATAATATGTGTATATGTAAAGAGCCGATTAAACCAGCCTGGTTGGTTCCAGCCCACGGAGCACAAGTTTGTTACAGCCCCTTCAGCCAGGGCGGAATGGGAACTTAATGTGGCCCTGGAAAAAAAAACTAAAAGTGGTTGGTTGGCCCAAATTAACAGAGGTCGGGACAACAGAAGTAGGCGGGGTCAGCAGTACCATAGTGCAGAACAAAATGCTGCCCCCGCAGAAGCAAATACCACAGTGCACAAAATACTGCCCTAGCAGAACCAGATACCCCAGTGCAGCACAAAATACTGCCTCTTTAAAACCAAATACCACAGGGCAGCACAATATACTGCTCCAGCAGAACCAAATACCACAGTGGAGCACAATATACTGCCCCAGCAGAACCAGATACCACAGTGCAGCACAATATACTGCCCCAGCAGAACCAGATACCACAGTACAGCACATAATACTGCCCCAGCAGAACCAAATAATACAGTGAAGCACAATATACTGCCTCAGCAGAACCAGATACCACAGTGCAGCACAATATACTGCCCTAGCAGAACCAGATGCCACAGTGCAGCACAATATACTGCCTCAGCAGAACCAGATACCACAGTCTAGCACAATATACTGCCCCAGCAAAACCAAATACCACAGTGAAGCACAATATACTGCCTCAGCAGAACCAGATACCACAGTGCAGCACAATATACTGCCCTAGCAGAACCAGATACCACAGTGAAGCACAATATACTGCCTCAGCAGAACCAGATACCACAGTCTAGCACAATATACTGCCTCAGCAGAACCAAATACCACAGTGAAGCACAATATACTGCCTCAGCAGAACCAGATACCACAGTGCAGCACAATATACTGCCCTAGCAGAACCAGATACCACAGTGGAGCACAATATACTGCCTCAGCAGAACCAGATACCACAGTCTAGCACAATATACTGCCCCAGCAAAACCAAATACCACAGTTAAGCACAATATACTGCACCAGCAGAAGCAGATACCACAGTGTAGCACAATAGACTGCCCTAGCAGAACCAGATACCACAGTGCAGCACAATATACTGCCTCTGTAAAACCAAATATTACAGTGCAGCACGAAATACTGCAATACCGGAACCAGATACCACAGTGCAGCACACTATACTGCCACCCGTGCCACAGTGTGACACTGTATCACTAAATATTCCATAAATATTCCATATGATGTAATGGGAAGCTGAAAGAACAAACGCATTGTACCATAGTTTTATGGGTGTCATTTTTACGGCTTTCCCTATGTGGTAAAACTGAACCAATGTCGCAGAATTGGAGACTGATGTAGCAGAGCTGGACAGCTGGTGTATCAGAGCTAGATGCCCATTGTTGCTGAGCTGGAGGCCTGGTGTATCAGAGCTGGATGACCTGCTTAGCAGAGCTGGGTGGTCAGTGTATCAAAGCTAAGTGGTCAGAGTAAGAGGGTTGCAGGGAACAATTTGTATAATCAGCCTGCTCAAGCCAGGATTAAATATCATTAGGGTGCACCAGATTGCTGCGGGAACCTGACCAGGGCTGTCAACCATCCAGAAATTTCTGGACAGTTCATAAATATAACACAGTAACATAGTAACATACATAGTAACATAGTAACATAGTACATAAGACCGAAAAAAGACATTTGTCCATCCAGTTCGGCCTGTTTCCTACAAGTTGATCCAGAGGAAGGCAAAAAAAAAAACTGTGAGGCAGAAGCCAATTTTCCCCACTTAAGGTGAAAAAAATTCCTTCCCGACTCCAATCAGGCAATCAGAATAACTCCCTGGATCAACGACCCCTCTCTAGTAGCTGTAGCCTGTAATATTATTACACTCCAGAAATACATCCTGGCCCCTCTTGAATTCCTTTATTGTACTCACCATCACCACCTCCTCAGGCAGAGAGTTCCATAGTCTCACTGCTCTGACCATAAAGAATCCTCTTCTATGTTTGTGTACAAACCTTCTTTCCTCCAGACGCAGATGATGTCCCCTTGTCACAGTCACAGTCCTGGGGATAAATAGATGATGGGAGAGATCTCTGTACTGACCCCTGATATATTTATACATAGTTATTAGATCTCCCCTCAGTCGTCTTTTTTCTAAAGTGAATAACCCTAATTTTGATAATCTTTCAGGGTACTGTAGTTGCCCCATTCCAGTTATTACTTTAGTTGCCCTCCTCTGAACCCTCTCCAGCTCTGCTATGTCTGTCTTGTTCACAGGAGCCCAGAACTGTACACTGTACTCCATGTGTGGTCTGAGCTAGTGATTTGTAAAGTGGTAGGACTATGTTCTCATCACGGGCATCTATGCCCCTTTTGATGCAACCCATTATCTTATTGGCCTTGGCAGTAGCTGCCTGACACTGGTTTTTGCAGCTTAGTTTGCTGTTTATTAAAATTCCTAAATCCTTTTCCATGTCAGTGTTACCGAGTGTTTTACCATTTAAAGGGTTTCTGTCACCAGGATTCCACATTATAAGCTGTCTGACATTAACTATGTGCTAGATCAGCTTGATAATGTGCATTATATGTATTTCTGATGTATATTTAGGCTAAAAAACGTCTTTTTATAATATGTAAATTAGCCTCTAGGAGCAGGGGGGTGTTGCCCCTGCTCCTAGAGGCTCCGTGTGCCAACCTGCTGCCACGCCCCTTCTTTCTTTGATTGACAGTGCCGGGCAGCGATCCTCTCCTGCCTCCGGCACTGTCTCCCTGCTAAATCCCGCTCCTGCGCCGCCGCTCTGTATTCGGCTCAGGCGCGGTGAGTTGAGGACAGCAGGCTCCTAGAGGCTAATTTACCCAACCATCTGATATCAACAGAGGAACTATCGACCAGCCATAGATTTGTATTATTACCTGCCAACCATTCCCAAATGTGCCTTTCTGTGCCTCTGTGTCAAAAATTTGAGGAACACGTGAATTCAGTATGGGTCTACCGGGCATGCTTGTAGTTGTAGTTTTGCAACATCTAAGGAGGTTGAAGAACACTGATGTAACGCTTAGACATAGATGGAGACAGTTGCTCTTTGTAGTTGCTTTCTTTTTCAGCTGCTGCTCTGTTTTATGTACAAATTCAGATGCAATATAACAGGAAATCTGCTTCCATGTTCTTGTTTTCCTGCTTTTCGGAACGTATGGAGTCCCATGATGCTCAGATGCCAAGTTCTATATTGCTGTTTGGCATGTTAATCATTGTGGTCCGTTCCATCACATTGCGGCTTGTATTCCCTGTGCCACTTTCTCACAGTTGAGGATTTTTTTTTTTCATATTTTCGTCGGTATTAAATAAATATATTCAGCATGATTTCCCGAGCTCGGCCTGAGCTGGCCTTGCCTTGTATTCCTAATATTTGTTTCAGATGTGAAGCCAAAAATGTTTAGCTGTAACTGTCATCCAAAATATCTGCACGCCATGTTTACGAGGTGGTTACCAGTATCAAATAATAGCTCCAATGCTTGAAATTCCTCCCCCATCTTTATAATATTGGTTAGGTTAAGGTATTATATCTTTTTTTAAGGGGTTAATTGAGAGATGAAGGAATGGAGATTGTATTTTAAAGGGCAGTTTGTGAAGTGCTAAGCCTGAGCCTCACCCAGTTCATACCAAATGTATGGCCGTGACCCAACTTCTGTTCCTATTTCTTTTTTATACTTTAGCCAAATTGACGCGTTACTCCCTAAATAAATACTTGTTTGACTGCATATTATAATTGTTCTTATTCCAAGTGTCTAAAATTACAAAAAATAACACTAGCTTAACTAGATAGCCTAACTTAAAGGGATTGTCAAGGACCTTCACAGTGGGCCGATGCCCAGGGTGCCATTCAAGCCCTCCTCATGGCTGCCGGATGGGTACATAACTATCTAATGTGCTTGGCATTAATTAAATTAGGAGCATAGAGTACTTATTCACCTCACTGGTGGCATTGTGGTATATGGTACTGCTAGGTCGGTATTTTGCTGCACTATGGTAGTGTAGCCCCCCCCACTACTTCTGTTGTCCATGCCTACTTTTTTGTGAGCTATCAGTTTGGATCTTCCTACAACATGGAGCCACTTTTAGGATTTTTTAGGGCCGCTTTAAGTTCCCAGTCGTCCCCTGATTGTAGCAATTCAGGGAGAGCACAGAGAGGAGGATGGGAGTAGTAGTTGTCATGGCACTCATGACCATCCTCCTTCACTCCCAGGGCTGGCAAAGTGGTGAGGTGGGCTGCAGGATAGAAGTAGTAAAAGTTTCTTCTGCGGCACACCCTATGTGGAGTCTCCTAGCCAATGGAAGCTGGGGTGTCTTTCATGGTAAAGTGCAGAATGATAGAACAGTTAACTTGCAGTTTACTTCGGCACATGATGGAGGTACACAGTCTTGCCAAAATAGTTTCAAAAATGTTTGGCTGAACTGGCTGGAGCAAGGCTTTCCATTGTCCTCTGAGATGTAATTCTTCAAATAGCAATTCCTTACAATTCCAGCTGAGGTGGGCACTAGAATTCCAAAGTTTTCTCAGCAACTCCTGGCAGCGAGGTGTAGATTCCACAAGCAGCAATGCAAGCTGCAAAAATTATAGAAAACCCAGTCAAGTGCTGCAAAACGCAATAGCCAAAATGCGTTATTTTCACAGACTATACCTTGTGCTCCCTTTCAGCTGCACCCAGGCCACAGTGAGTCCACCGTCTTAAAGAGGACCTTTCACTGGTACACAGTTTATCAGGCAAAGGTATGTACATGGAGAGCGGCACGCAGGAATGTCCCTGCACTTACTTGTATCCCTGGGTGCCGCTCCGTTCGCCTGCTGTAGCCCCCGGTACCGGCGCTCCTGCTTCTCCAATTTAGCCTGGGGAGGAGACATCTTCTTCTGCCCTGGGCGTCACCTTCTCCCAGGGCTGGAGCGCTGGCTAATCGCAGCGCTCAGCTCATATTGTGAAACCAGACTCAACATTCAATGACTCAGATCCAACCAATCAAGTCCACTTCTCTGGTAAAATAGCTGTATTTCATGCTAGTTATCAGCTATTCCTGACTGTTATATGTAAGGACTTGTCTTATCTGTCTTAGTTATCTGCTTATTTTTCTTAAGTCTTCATTTTCTCTTATCTTGGATGACATTTTGGAGCTTTGGAACAGATTACTCAACTTACAATGGTTTCAACATAGAATGGTCGTCCTGGAACCAATTGATATTGTATCTTGAGGGATCACTGTAAATGCAAATTATCATGTCTAACATCTGTTCGGATAACGCAGGGTTAGGTAAGCTAATTTGAATATCTTAACCAGAAAACCATAGGGGTACCAGGGCTACAATACTGTGCACGAATACTCTGCATGCTATCTCTCTTTCTTACTAGCACTGCGCATGCCTTCTCACTTAGATTGTTTGCATTTGCTTTGCCTTATCTGTTACTACTCTTATGCAAGCTGTGTGCATCAGCGCCTGCACGGTTTGACTTCCAGAGCGCTAGAGTTACCACGCGCTGCTTACCGCTGTCTACTACCATAACTGGTAACTCCCTGGTGTTAACACCGATTGCATTTATTGTTTTAGGCACTTTCATGTAATTTGGTTCATTGTATTTAAAGGGGTTCTCTCACTTAAGCAAGTGGCATTTATCATGTAGAAAAAGTTAATACAAGGCACTTACTAATGTATTGTGAATGTCCATATTGCTTCCTTTGCTGGCTGGATTCATTTTTTCATCATATTAGACACTGCTTATTTCCATGGTTTCGACCACCCAGCAATCCAGCAGCAGTGGCCGTGCTTGCACACTATAGGAAAAAAATCTTGGACTACACGCACCCCCGCGGTCTTGGTGACCAGAGAGGCCAATGCTTTTTCCTATGTTGTGCAATCACGGCTACCGCTGCTGGATTGCAGGGTGGTCATGACTATGGACACAAATAGCGTATAATGTGATGGAAAAATGAATCTAACCAGCAAACGAGAAAATATGGACAATCACAATACATTAGTAAGTGCCTTGTATTAACTTTCTCTGCATGATAAATGTCACTTGCTGAAGTGAGACAACCCCTTTAAGAGCAGTAATTCCTACATACACACACCGCTGATGAAGTCAACTTGAGTGGCGATATGCCTGCGCCATTTGCACCAGTCTCCCATCCAGGCTGCATACAGGTGTCTGTATCTTATTAGTTAGTTATACTGTTGGAGAATCAGGATTAGATCTGATGGTCCACCATGTTGTCTTGGGCTCCATTCACACGTCCGCAATTCCAATTGCGGACCTATTCATTTCTATGGGGACACGCTATGTCCCGCACGGATCCAGAATTGCGGATCCGCACTTCCGCAATTGCGGACAAGAAAAGGCATTTTCTATAAAGTTCTGGCAATGTGCAGATCCGAAAAATGCGGAAAGCACATTGCCGGTGTCCGTGTTTTGTGGATCCGCGGATCTGCAAAACACATGCGGACGTCTGAATGGAGCCTTAGTCAGACATTTTATATTTCTATCTTAAGGGCTCATTCAGATGGCCGTATGCCGTCCTCAAAAATGTGGATCCGTTTTTCTTTTATGGATTAGATTCTGTCCCATTCACTTCTATGGGGCCTTAGCTAAAGAGTCACCTTGAAAACTGACATAATGGTGCTAAGTAAATAGAGGACCTTAGGTGATCATTTAAAGCATATGTTTTCTATTTAGGACTAGTTAGTTATGAGATCATGGAGTCTTAGTGACATATTTATGTCCTCCATAGCTTCTTTCAGATACTTGGTTAGTGGACACTTGTCAGCTTCTTTAGTTTATCGCAAACAAACACTTAATGGAATCAGAGGACGAGGGAGCAAAGGTTAAAGATACATTAGATATTCATTCTCATACGTGTTAGAATCATTTTAGCCAATTAACTATAATGAAGTATAAAGAGGCGTAAGTCTTCCTTATGCATATTGATGTTGGAGGTGCAACTTATGTACATCAATGGTTATGAATAGTAAAGCATTTGTGAGGTCACATGTTATGTATATATATATAAAGAAGGACATATATATATATATATATATATATATATGTATGTATGCGTGTGTGTATGTGTGTTCCGCGTTCACTCAAAGACGCAACCATCGATTTCAACGAAACTTGGTATACACATCCCTAGCTACCTGAAAAGAAATCTTGTGGGGGTTTCAGCTCTCTAGGACGTACCGTTCCCGAGATATTCCCAAACAAATGACCTGCATTAACCAATACAAGCCTGCAAGTCTTTCTCTTCATATCCCAACTGCCATACACACGGTCACATGTCCCTTATCAGCCAACAGAAGCTTGCAGGCCCATAGTCTCCACATACACACGGTTTTACTCCAGGTTTCCATAACCACCCAGCCATTTTTCTTCACTGCTGTAGGTCAGCTTTAGGCTCAGGCTGCACGACACATAGGGCACAACTACACTGCTACATGCATCCAGTCGCAGCATGTCGCAGTGCAACACGATAGCCTATCATTATAAAATTGTTACGCGACACATGTCGTCATGTAGCCCTAGCCTTAAAGGGGCAGGGCACTGTGGAGGTCACTGTTAAGGGGGCAGGGGCCACTATTAACCCCTTCTACCCCAGGCCAGTTTTCACCAACCTGCCCAGGCCATTTTTTGCAAATCTGACATGTGTCACTTTATGTGGTAATAGCTTTGGAACACTTTTACCTATCCAAGCCATTCTGAGAATGTTTTCTCATGACACATTGTACTTCATGATAGTCATAAATTTAAATCAATATATTTCACCTTTATTTGTGAAAAATCTAAAATTTACCAAAAATGTTGAAAAATTCCCAAGTTTTCAAATTTCAATTTCTCTACTTTTATAATAGATAGTGATACCTCATATAATAGTTATTACTTTACATTTCCCATATGTCTACTTCATGTTTGGATTATTTTGAATATGACATTTTATTTTTTGGGGATGTTAGAAGGCTTAGAAGTTTCCAAAACCCACTTTTTAAGGACCAGTTCAGGTCTGAAGTCACTTTGTGGGGCTTACATAATAGAAAAACCCCAAAATGATCCCATTTTAGAAACTACACCCTCAAGGTATTCAAAACTGTTTTTACAAACTTTGTTAACCCTTTAGGTGTTCCACAAGAATTAATGGAAAATAGAGATTAAATTTTAAAATTTCATTTTTTTGGCAGATTTTAATTTTAAATCCATTTTTTACAGTAACAAAGCAAGGGTTAACAGCCAAACAAAACTCAATATTTATTACCTTGATTCTGCGGTTTACAGAGACACCCCACATGTGGTCGTAAACTGCTGCATGGCCACACAGCAGGGCGCAGAAAGAAAGGAACGCCATATCGTTTTTGAAAGGCAGATTTAGCTGAACTGGTTTTTAGATGCCATGTCCCATTTGAAGCCCCCCTGATGCACCCCTTAAAGTAGAAACTCAAAAAAGTGACCACATTTTAGAAACTACGGGATAAGGTGCCAGTTTTGTTGGTACTATTTTGGGGTACATATGATTTTTAATTGCTCTATATTATGTTTTTTGTGAGGCAAGGTAACCAAAAAATGTATGTTTTGGCACCGGCTTTTTTATTTTATTTTTAACAACATTCATCTGACAGGGTAGATCATGTGTTATGTTCATAGAGCAAGTTGTTACGGATGCAATGATATCAAAAATGTCTACTTTCTATGTTTTTTGTTTCAGTTTTACATAATAAAGCTTTTTTGAAAAAAAAATTACGTTTTTGTGTCTTCATTTTCTGAACGCCCTATTTTTTATTTTTCTGCCGATCGTCTTGTGCAGGGGCTCGTTTTTTGCAGGAATAGTTGATGTTTTTATTGGTACCCTTTTCGGGTACAAATGATTTTTTGATTATTCATTATAACACTTTATGGGGCAAGGTGACCAAAAAATTTGTTGTTTTGGCGCAGTTTTTTTATTTATTTTTCCAGCGTTTACCTGAGGGGGTCTATTTTTATAGAGCAGATTATTACGGACGTGGCAATACCTAATATGTATACTTTTTCTTATTTATTTAAGTTTTACACAAAAATAGCATTTTTGAAACCAAAATAATGATGTTTTAGTGTCTCCATAGTCTGAGAGCCATAGCTTTTTTATTTTTTGACTGATTGTCTTAAGTAGGGTCTCATTTTTTGTGGAATTAGGTGACAGTGTTATTGGTACTATTTCGGGGGTATATGCCTTTTTTTTATCACTTGGTGTTGCAATTTTTGTGATGTAAGGTGACAAAAATGGCTTTTTTTTTAGACAGTTTTTACTTTATCCTTTTTACGGTGTTCACCTGAGGGGTTAGGTCATGTGATATTTTATAGAGCTGGTTGTTACGGATGTGGCGATATCTAAAATGTGTATTTTTTTATGTATTTTCCTTTAACACAATAATAGCAGTTTTGAAGAAAAACAAATGATGTTTTAGTGTCTCTATTGTCTGAGAGCTATAGTTTTTTTTATTTTGTGGGCAATTGTTTTAGGTAGGGGCTCATTTTTTGCAGGATGAGGTGATGTAAGGTGACAAAAATGTCTTTTATTAACACCGTTTTTTTTATGGTGTTTATCGGACAGGGTGGATCATGTGATATATTTATAGAGCCAGTCATTATGGACGCGGTGATAACTTATATGTGTGTTATTGTTTTTTTTCTATTTTTTATTATAAAAAAAGGGGAAAGGGGCATTTTTTTCTTTTTTTACTTAACTTTATTAAAAACACTATTTTTTTTTCTTTTTTTTCTTTACTTTATTTCAGACATTCACTTTTGGGGGTCTGATCTCCTCTGCAATGCATTACAATACATCTGTATTGTAATGCATTGCCTGAGTCATACACTAACAGGTTGCCTAGGAGACGCAGCACCCATAGAAGGCAGGTCCCAATGCCGTGCAAGGCATTGGGCAGACTCTGCACGGCATCAGGCTGCTATCTCACACATCGAGTCCCCGCCACAGCAGCGCGGGGACTCGATGCGCTCCCTCACCTGACACAAACCCCTTCTATGTTGCAGTCAGCACGGACCGCGGCATAGAAGGGGTTAATCCGGCGGCATCGGCTTTTACAGCGATACCGGCGGATACAGCAGGTACCCGGCTACCATGGACTGCCGGACCCCTGCAGTGATTGGGCTCCGGTGCCCGATCAACATGACGTACTATTGCGTCAAATTGCGGGAACGCAGTGGTTTCCATGACGTAATAGAACGTCATGTGTCGGGAAGAGGTTAAAGGGGCAGGGCACTGTGGAGGACCCTGTTAAGTTGGCAGGGGCCATAATTAAAGGGGCAGGCCACTGTGGAGGTCACTGTTGAAGGGGCAGGCACTGTGGAGTTCACTGTTAAGGGGCAGGGGCCACTATTGAAGGGGCAGCTCCTGTGGTGGTCACTGTTAAAGGGGCGGACACTGTGAAGGTCACTGTGAAAGGGGCGGGCACTGTGGAAGTCACTGTTAAAGGGGTGGGCACTGTGGAGGTCACTGTTAAAGGGGCAGGAACTGTGGCGGTCACTGTTAAAGGGGCGGGCACTGTAATGGTCACTGTTAAACGGGAGAGGTACTGTGGGGGGGGGGGAGTCAGTGTTAAGGCGTGAGGGGCTGTGGAGTTCACTGCTAAAGGGGCAGGGTGCTGTAGGGGTCACTGTTATGGGGGATACTGTCGATATCTTTTAACGACACACACAAACATTAAGTAAAATAGATTAAATATACCCGTGCAAAGCCGGGTCCTTCTGCTAGTGTATAATAATGATGTAATGATGTAATTTAGGTGTGCCACTGCGGCAAGCCTATATTATATTTCTAATTATTCCTTTGTTCTCTGCGGTATATGAAAAAAGCGTATTTGGGGACGTAAACCCACACACACACACACAGCACTGCCATTTTACTACTGCTGCTTCACACCTCCATCTACATCTTACCATATTCTGCCTGACTTTTATATTTATTTCTACGCTGTCTTGATTCTCTTATCTCTGAATAAACAAAAGAATCTTCTCAAGAAGTCTTGTGTTGCTGCGGCCAATTTCCAACATATACCTTTGCTATATTTGAAGACACCTTTATTTATCGATTTCTTTCTTTATCTATTTCAGTCATGTACTTGAATCATGTTGGGTGATTTATCATTCTATGTTTGCACTGTGTACTTTATCATTGTGGTTATTATTGCCGCCTTTTATCTATACTTATTATTTCCTGTGGGTTACTGGTTATAAGGTTTCTGCCTATCACAGCCCATCTCTTGTGTGGGGTTGACACCGTTCATCTGTTTTATAAATGTTTTTAAATGTCTGCTCAATCACATTTTTGTATAATAAAAGTGTACTATTTTACTAACTCTTGAGGGGTGCTTCCATCTTATACCTCCACCCGTATTCTTTTTTCAACAGGTGCTCCATTCCCAGCACGGCATGGTCCCAGGAGAGCGATAGAGTGAGTGCGTACTACAACTACCATTCTTGTTACTATCACTTCTATCCTCTGTTCTGCTCGCCTCTCATTTCAGCGTGCTAAAGATCAGTTCCACAAATACCACTCCCATCCTCCTCCCAGCTATCCCCCTGCAGGTGCCCGGGCAATAGGTTATCTAACTTGCCAGTTCCTCCAAAGGAGTGCTGTATCTGTTTGTCCGTGTACCAACTTCTGCCAGTTTCCTAAATATTGACCCTCCGCTGCCTGGCTTACCCTGTGCCTGACCTCCATAATAACCCTTCGCTGCCTGCCAGACCTTAGACTGCTTATCACATTGCTAGTACTCTGTCTGCCCTGACAACAGTTTTTACCTTATCCCTTGGTGTCCTGCACTGTTGTGTCTGACCCTCATTGGTCAGCTGTAAACCACATGGGGTCTATTCTAGGAGGTAGCAGCCTGGTAACTTCCCTGCAGTGAAGTCTAGATCCCTGTATAGGGGTTAATGGGTAAATACCAGGGGCGAGCTGGGATAACGTCACTGCTGTAACAATATTATACGCTAAAATTAACCCACCTGTACAATAAATTGGTGGGGAGTAAAATTACTGCAACTGCTACCTGTGGGATTGCCGTCCATCATGTTCAGTAGCTTCCCTGCTGTTCAGTAGCTTCCTCCTCTCAATGCTGGTCTAGTGGTCCCATAATGAGGCAGGTGAAGCACCCAGACACCTTTCATTTATTCATTCCAGCTACTAAAATCATAGAAATCTATAGTTATATCTCTCTAGTCAATGGAAAATGAAATTTGGGAGGGGGGAATGACATACCATAATGCTATTCATAAGTGAAATCACTGATGCAGTGTGTGAGGAACAAGAGTTCACAAGAACTGATTGCAATACATTCCTGGGATATCAGGAGCTTGATGGTCCCATGTGGTGAGCTGCTGCCCACCCACAGAAAGTGAAGAGACCTGTTCTCCAGCTAATGTGAGTAAAAAGAGAAAAAGGTGGAAATTACACCAGAGCAGTGTTTTTTGCCTTGATATAGTTAAAAGAATGGTGTGCATTACTCAAGATATTTTTATTATTATTTTTTTTATTTGTGGGATAACCGCTATAAGAATGTATTTTCTCTGGCCTGGAGTTTGGTTACTTTAGTGTCATTAATGAGGTAGACATAATGTTCAGGCAGTTCTTGAACAATATTGGCCAAGTTAGTAATTTTCTCCCCTGTGTTACTTCTAGGAAAGACAACGCACAAGCTCTCAAACATGCTTGTCTAGCTGGAGAATCTTCTTTGTTGACCTTGGAATAGTGCTTTTATTTCAACAGCTTTATGGGCAATTCCTTCTACTTTAGAGCAATGGCATGATGCTATTGTTGAAGACCTCTTGACATTGGCTGTCACAGCAGGCAATTATCGGAAACGATCTGCTCAGTCCGAATAATTGCCTCCTTGCAGCAATCATGTCCGCTGTACTGTGAGCACTTGTCCCCATAGTGAATCATTGCTTCTGGGCAGCAGATCGCTGCTTATACAGCACAATTTGTGGCCTACAAGCAATTATTTAGGTGACCCGATGAATGATCGACAGCACCTTTACACTGGCTAAGTATCCTAGAAATGTTCCTTCCTGATAATTGCTCCAATCGTTGGACCTTACTTGGTAATCTCGTTGCCCTTACTTGGTAATCTTGTTGGTTGTTTCTGTATTTTTTTTATAGATGCTATAAAACATCTTATTTTTATAAGATGCACCAAATTTGTCTTATTTATTCTTTCAAAAATATTTTATTTTTTAAATTTTTTCCCCCTCTCATGTTTATCTCATGGTAAATCGTAGCACAAACATGTCAAGGGGGATAGAATCTTGCTTTTAAGAACGCTAACCAGGAAATTTAATTTAAAAAAATTCTACCCTTTTATTTTATTTATATGTTGTGTCTTTTTGTGTAGCAGAGCCAAATTAATGATGATATTTGCATACGGGTTTTTGTAATTTTATAGGTGTACTTTGTATTGTATATGCAAGGTTTTTTGTCCTTGTAATGATTTTATTTTTATATGTTATTGACATATAATGTTGGTGTATGGCAAGTTAATGAGAGATTACCTGCACTGGGCTATTCCCACCCCCGGAAGCGATTGGAAGGAGGTGGTATATTTGAAGCCCTGCACTGAACCTCTCATTAGGTTACGACTAGTGTTGAGCGAACAGTTCGAGAATAGTTCGGGTTCGTACCGAATTTTGGGGTGTCCGTGACACGGACATTTTAAAAAAAGTTCAGGTTCGGGTCCGGTGTTCGTCGATTTCTTCCCGCTTTCTGAAGGGCTGCACAGCAGCCAATCAGCTAGCGTTTTACTTCTTGCCCTAAGAGCCCATCACAGCCATGCCTACTAATGGCATGGCTGTGATTGGCCAAGTGCAGCATGTGACCCAGCCTCTATTTAAGCTGGAGTCACGTAGCGCCGCACGTCACACTGCTCTGATTAGTGTAGGGAGAGGACGCAGCTTCTATCAGGGCGAGATTAGGCAGGTTAAAGTCAGCAACAGCACCTAATGAACGGATCAATTTACAGCTGAGAATCATTGAACTTCTGCTAGTTACTTGCTCGCTGGTTTTTAGGCTGCACAGAGCGTTTTTCTGTCACTTATTTTCTGGGTTGATCGGCGGCCATTTTGTGACTTGTGGTGCGCCAGAAGAAGCTGCCACCAAGTCCATCAATCCATCAATACTAGTTTTTTTTTTTGCTATATCCTACATCAGGGGCTTGGCTGTGCTAATTGTCACCCCTAGAAACTCAGGAAAGAAATTTCTATATTTTATTAAGGGGTTAAATACAATTGCCCAAATACCAATCCCCTAAATCTGGTGTTCCAGCTTTGGCTAGACAAGTATAATACTGTCTGCTGTCTGGCAAAGGATAGATTATTTTCTGGGGTTATATTCAATTGCCAAAATAGCAATACCATAAATCAGTGGTTTCAGCTGTGGCTGGCAAAATAGAATAGTGTCCGAGGTAACGCACACACGTACAGACGCACGTACACGATTCTTGAATAGTTGTATTATCGCGATAATAAAACTAACAGTGTAAAGTTGACTGTATTGCTCTAAGTTATATTCGTGCATTGAATGTAACTTCTATTACAGCACACCAATACTAAAACTGACTAAGAGACAGCTTTAAGTTCTATTCGAACGCGATTGCAACTTTGGAACTTAAAGTGGTGTACGATTTTAAAAGTTGAGTACTAAAAAGTTGGAATCGCAATGCGATTCTTATGTATTTGCTTAATCGCATTGCGATTACAACTTTGAGCTAACGATCACCATGGGAACGCCTCCTCCAGTAGAATGTACTGTCGGATCTGAGAATTAAGTTGAAATCGCAGTGCGATTATTATATATCCGCTTAATTGCATTGCGTTTCAACTTAGCATTGCTAAATAATTCCATCCATATCGTTAACTTACTGGCTCAGTAAGTTAACGATATGGATGGAATTATTTAGCAATGCTAAGTTGAAATCGCAATGCGATTAAGCAAATATATAAGAATCGCATTGCGATTTCAACTTAATTCTCAGATCCGACAGTACATTCTACTGGAGGAGGCGTTCCCATGGTGATCGTTAGCTCAAAGTTGTAATCGCAATGCGTTTATTGCGGTATATTATCCCTCTGGGTGTCTTTTACAGCCTTTTTAGTGCCCAAAAGTTCGGGTCCCCATTGACTTCTATGGGGTTCGGGTTCGGGATGAAGTTCGGGTTGAGTTCGGATCACGAACCCGGACATTTTCCGGAAGTTCGGCCGAACCTCTCGAACCCGAACATCCAGGTGTTCGCTCATCTCTAGTTACGACTAAGAACACACCTGTGTTCGAAACGCGTCAACCATGCAGAACCATGTGAGTACATGCCACAAGAAAGACATAAAGGCAACTGAGTTATTACAAGTGCTGGAACCATCTTTTCTTCCTGTGCTCCAAATTTATCATCTATAATAAGCAACTGATAAATTATGTGCATCTTCAGATTGTCTAGTCTAAGTCTAAATATTAGACCGGATTAGTAAATCTGCCCCATAGTCTTTTGGCATACGGGATGAGCACGTTGAGTCATAGCGGGCTCACATGTATACTGTTAATACTAAGCTCCCGGATAACAGATCCCATGTCTTTCCAGAATTCCTTCAGCTTGGAACCTAGAACACAACCCAAGCTCTCTGCATCCGAACAGCCTGGGAAAGCACATTCTCCTGATCCCATATTTCATCAGTGATATTCTCTTTGATATAATGTTTCTGTCTCTGATCCATGGGAACCTTTGCTACAATCCTCTACCATCATCAATAAATCATAAAAATAATAATCCTTTGTCTAAATATGGATTTTCTGTAAGTTTAAAGTTTTTTTTATTAATATTTTTTGCCTGTTTTTAGCCTGAAGTATGAAAGAATGATGAATACATTTGCATGATCTTAATGCTTTTCACTCTCCCCCTGTTGCATACGTTCCCTATCCAACAGGCTGATTAGGATTTGGAAGTCCGTTCCCTAATAAATTCTTTAGTGAAAATAATAGTCGAGTGAACATTTTCTAAGGTAGACGTAATCGAATGTGCAAGTACCTGTTTTATGCAGCCAGGTTATTTCGCTCCAGGTCAATATACCATTGCCAAATAAAGCAAAGGTTCTTGGCTGAAGCAAATGTCTTGGGCTGTTTTGCTTAACCTCGTGTGATACTTTTCAAGTACTGTACGTGAAAAAAAATAAAAGCTCTACACCTGCTGGGTCCTCTCCTCACTGGAATCTCTGAGAGGAGAATTTTTTGAATATGTGCTCTGCCATTGATTCACCAAATATGACGTATATCAAATTGCCGAGGTTGGTCTTCTCATTACAGTGATGCCAGGGGATGCAGAGGTAGCAGTTGCAAATGCCTGAGGAAGCTTAGTAGACCCAGGGATGCACCACCAATGAGGCCAGGTGAGGCGATCGCCTCAGGCAGCATCAGGTAGGGGCAAGAGGTTGGGGAGGCAGCAGAAAGGCCATGGGCAATGAGCGCTTTCATTGTGGCGAAGGGGTTAGGCGCCATTTCAGTTTTTGCCTGAGGCAGCAGAAAGGCTAGGTGCACCCCTGAGTAAACCTTCTGCCACAGTATTTTTATAAGTAGCTTGTGTTAGGTGGGGGTTCTGTTACAAATTTTGCATTGTGTGCCAGGAGGTTCAAGTTATGTATCTGAGTGAAGCTCCTGGATATTCTCCTATGTTCTGTATCACGTCTACTCAAGTCAACTATGCTATGCTGACATACAAATCTATATTGGACAGATCCATAATTTGGGGGGCATAATGTACCTGTAATTTTAGTCCATATAAGTCCATGAGATAGTTTTGGCATGCCCTATGGCATATTGTACAGTGGAAGTGTTATCTAAGCAGGCACCACATGATGGCACATAGAGTACCCACTCTTTTTTAGTATGGAGTCATAGGACTCTGTGTTCCCCATTACTAGTTTTTACGACACTCATAATTTGGGGTCCACAAGGTACCTCCAATTTTATTCCATGTGGTTTTGTGAAATAATTTTAGCATGCTCTATTGCATATTATGGAGGTATTGTCTCCTAGAAGAGAGATAATAAAGAAGAAGTAGCAGGCACCATACTATGGCACACAGATTCCTCACTGTTCTGTAGCATAGACCCATGAAGTTTTGATATATGCAAATTATCCTCAAGGAGCAACAAGGGTGTTGCCGTTACACCAAGAGGCTCAGATCTCTCTGCAGTTGCTGCATCCTCTGCACTTTGATTGATAAGACTAGGTGTGATAATATTTTCACTGTCTGACCCTCTCAATTAAAGTGCCGCAGTTGCTTAGAGCAGAGCCTTTAAAAGTAATGGCAACGCCCCCATTGCTCCTATACATATATTAAAACATTTTTCTCAGCAATGCGGAAACATATGAACATAAGACCAACACAGATGTCTATCATCTGCCAAGTACACATGTAACAGGTCAGCCAATTTGATTAGTACAATTTTGCTGACAGATGCACTTTAACTATCAGCATGGAGCTTTGCCTTCATCTGAATTAAATTCCAGCTGGCCAGCTAAGGCCTGTCCTAGGTTGCTAATACGGCATATATGTGTATACAGCTAGACCTGCCAATAACCTTAATACAGTTCATATGTTTACATGTTAAAGACAAAATCAGAGTTATTTACTGTGACTTCATGTTTTTGGATGTCATATAACAGTTATATGTGTTCACAGAAGCAGAAAGATAATATGCCTTTAATATTCATTATATGACTGTATGGTAAGCTCAATGACACAGCACAATTATTAACAGAAAGCATAGAGTTAAGCTGTTGTTATTGAGCAGAAGTCTTGGCCAATCACAGCCAATCT
Organism: Bufotes viridis; assembly: GCA_033119425.1. NCBI lineage: Eukaryota > Metazoa > Chordata > Amphibia > Anura > Bufonidae > Bufotes > Bufotes viridis. The sequence continues at coordinate 71,553,524 of CM065592.1, forward strand.
TACACTGAGCAGGAGCCTTGGCCAATTACAGCTAGTCTCACACTCAGGAGAGAATCTGAACAGACTTTCACTCCAGTCAGAGCTGAGTTTCATGGAAGCAAAGAGGCCAAAGTAGGTAATTAGAACAGTTATGATATGTTCCTATTGTTAATAGTGTGATTAGAGCTATAAACTGAACTGGTTATATGTGTTTACTTGCAGTTCCACCAAATAGCAATCTCTAATCTGCAAATGAATAGACCAAATTACTGCATACAAATTAATAGTTCAATCTTCAATATGCAATATGCAAAATCAGATAATCAAACCAAGTAGAGCAAGTAGAACTATTGGTTAAACCTCAGATATACCTCTCAGATCATAAAGTGCTTAAATAACTTAAAGTGAAAGTGCAGATACTGCAGAGAGAAATATATCCACCATTTTATGTTGAATGAGAAGATTGAACAGTTGAACCGCCATTTTGTAATACTTTATTAAACATGTCTTTTGTACACGGACTATCTGCTGTGGAGGTGGCAGTGTTATATATGAAGAAAAGTTGAAGTTATTAAAGAAGTTATTTCAAGCATTTGGTGTGCTCTTTAAACCTACTGCTGCCATAGAACGGCGCTAGAGGAATTACAGAGTAATAGACAGTCTGGTTAAACTAAAAAGTCAGAGATATCAAAATTATTCTAATGCCACAGTGCAAAAGGCACTTCATAGTGCTGCACCTGCCACACAAATAGTTTGGCCTGAATAAGCCAGCACTAGCTGTACATTTCAATTTTCAGTCTGTTTGTGCTCAAAAGACGAAAAGCAAAAATCAAAGAAAAACACCAGACACATATTTTTTAAATTCCTACTTTAATAAAGAATTGCAGAAGACATCACATTCTGTAGAAAAAATATTTTTTCACAAATCTTCATGATATTTTCAGAAGAAAAAACATAAATGAAATTAAAAAAACCCGATTGCTGCACAATACCACTACATATGGATTCATTGGTGTCTCGCTTTGTAAACGTTAAAGATGGTGGTCAAGCCTGGTCAGAAGGTCATACATTGCATCACGATGGACAATGTATCACTGTGGGCAGACCTTATAGCCTGTTTAGACCGAGAGTGAGCTGACTAGGCCAACAACCAAGCAGGCATTCCGATGAACTGCACAATTTTACAATATGTTTGCAATAACGTCATAGAAATGACAGATTATTATAATAAAGCAATCAAGACTTTAAAAAAAACAAGATTTCTTTAAAAATATAGGTTATTTCACCCCCTTACAACTTATATGCTGACCGTTTCCCAGTTTACATCAAGACACAATCTACATTGCATTGGAAGCCAGGGGCACAAAATTCTGATTGCTACTATAACTAGTCTACACTATATGGATATGAATAATCGTAAAGAATCAGCTGAGTTCATAAAATCTAATGAGCTGCAGGCATTATGGGACTGTCTTTTTTTCCTTCACCAGATATAAACCAGTATGGTAGCTCAGAGCAGACTCTGAACAAGCAAAAGTACCCTATGTTGTGAGCTCAGTATCATGTAGATTTTGGAAATGGGATAAAAATGATACAAAATCATGCTGTAGATCATGATCAGTACTTGACAAATTAACCCAGGTTCAACATCTAGCTACGTAGAAGCAAATATGAATATAATATTAATATCTAAATTATTCCAACCAGAACTGCTTTATAAGAACTGGTTACTAAATTTAAAGAAGACTATCCTGAAGATTTAAAGTGGGATAAAACCCCTTTTTAATAGGTGTGGCCCGAAGACAGAGTGCCCCACTCAGAATGTGCTGGCCCTCAATGGGGAATCGTGGTTGGAAAAACAAATACTGTATAGGCAGCTAGGAGTTAAACACTTTCCCCTAACTGTGTTGTAACGAGCTGCAAACTGGTAGAATACACAGCAGTGCCATCATGGCAACAATACAATAGTCAAATGCCGGTGCAGCAGGAAGGCATACCATGTCGGTGACATCCCGAGCAGTCGGTAACTTATGACTTTGTCATCCCAGCATGTACATAATGTCAGCTATTCAGATTTCCTAATCTCTAACAGGTGTAATTGTGATTAATCAAAAACATTACATAAGGACACTTAAGAGTATTCTTTCCTGAATCCGCAACAACTTATCTACAATGCAAAAAAAAAAAAAAAAAAAACAGTGATATGTAATTTGCTACCATGAAATACCTGATTTTTACCCACTGATCACCCTATTAAACAGACCCTCAGTGCAGTATGTGGTTTCCTAACAACCCCCATCTCAATGAGCAGCTAAATATAAAATGACTTTGCAAAGCAACGATTTGAAGCAATTTACAGGTAAGAAGAACTCCCCCATGAGAAAAAATTGATGCTAGATTTATTGGAAGTCACTATAAATATTCTACCGTACGCCGCTGCATCTAGGTGTAGATGTATCTTGAATGACCTAAACTTATCATAGCGGCGTTAACTCTTCAATACTGTTTTCCTATTCAAAAAGTTTGTATTGCAGCCTATAAAAAATGTAAGCCACAATCCCAGTGCTAAGAATATAATGGATTACATTCATGATAATATCACATAAAGGCCCTGATTAATAGAGGTTGAGGGTAGGTGAAGGTACCAAAGTTTCCCGACCATATAGAAAGCAAACTTTACAAGTAGAAGTGCCACCACCATAAAGATTATGCACCAATGTAAAACCCTACACTATAGAAAAAAAAACAACTAAAAAAGCAATGTCCTACCACCAGGGCTACCCTATTTGTCTCCACATGTTTGTGCTCAGCTCCATCAGTTTTCTTCTTGAATGCTTTCCCATTGGTCCAATAGGAAATGTTTTGCATTTATACAGTGTTAAATCTACAGGGAACACATATGATCATGTCCCCTTAGACCAGGAGTGCACAACCTGCGGCCCAGGGGCCACATGCGGCCCTCGATACCATTCTGTGCGGCCCCCAAACATCTGGTAAATGACATGTAGGTCTATGTCTTATGGCTTCTTACATGTATCTTTCATGTGTTCTCCTATTAGATGGGAGTCCTAGAACTGTAACTAGACATTTATAGTATATACTGTATGTTCAATATGCCAAAAATACAGTATTTCAGTTGGTAATACCTCTTTAAGTTTTATTTTCGGCCCTTGGAATTGGTTCAGGCTGACAATGTGGCACCCAACCAGAAAAGGTTGTGCACTCCTGCCTTAGACCAATGGTCTTCAACCACAAGGTTGGAGTCCACAGTCATAGGTAATGGTAAACTTTTGGAAAGCCTATCCCTCCAATAGAAGGCCATTAGGATAGCTCAGAGGTAAGATGCTTCATCAACTTTTTTTTTTATTATATATGACCACCATTTTTAATCAGTTTCTAAGTTTTCAAAAAAAAAAAAAAAAGGCCATGTTTTGGACCAAACCACAGTCCACAAGCTAAGCAACTGCAGGCATATTTTGGCCATCATGACTCACTGGTGTTGAATTCGTAGCATTCTGTATTTCCTCTCTAGGAACCAGCAGAAAAGACTTCTTAACATCTTGACAGGAACAACTTTATAACTTGTAGGTTTAGGAGTTATATGTTTATATTTTAAGGAGAAAACCTATTTAACCTTTCACTGAAGACACCCGTTTGTCATGATGGACAAAATACACTACTGATTTCCATGAAAATATGTTAAAAGGCTATAAAAGACTCCACAAAATGGTTGTCTTCAATACAAGTAGGCCACAGTTAATTATAAGTGACCCAGTTTTACTACCCGATTCAATCATTGAGCCATGGTTGGGGGACATTGAGAGCTTTTCTAAAGGTTTGCCATCAAACACGTTGATAATAATTATTCCATCTTCCAACAGGAAAGGATTGGACCCCTTCCATAGTCCTAAAAAACTATGGCTTCAAGGATGAGTAGATAGTTAGTGTTGGTGAGGCATCTGTCCATCCATAGCTTCCTCAAGGCCAATGGTCGATTTCTTACATGACTCAGTGGACAGTGGATTGGGATCATTTGCTTAAATCATAAAAACACCTACAGAAGACACCATACTATTTACATACAAGTGTGCTTAAAAAGAAGAACATTCTTTATTTATTTTCTGGTTCCTTCTTGGCTTCCTCCTTTAAGGTTGATTTATGATACTTTTGACCGATCCCGTAAGGAACATGAGCTGCAATTGTACCCAGTTCTTGGGCACCTTCTATGTGGAACATCTGGTCATCAAAGAAAAGATGAGGTCGAATCTTGTCTAAAATTGGTCCTTTGGGAGCCCCTGCAAGGAAGAGTGCTTCATCCACCTCCAGACCCCAGGCACGCAAGGTCTTCAGGGCTCGGGCACCAGAGCTGGCAGCACTCCTGGCAGTCACAAGATAGGTCCTTATGGGGCACTTCAGACGGGCATCTTTAGCATAGAACTTTCTCTGAAGTTTACCTAGTGCTTCTAGAAAGCATTTCAGTGGACCCTGTAGAAGAAACGGGTAGGTTTCCCATTAAAGACTAAGAATGTTTTCTTTGGTGGCAGCATTTACATATACTGAGAGTCTATGCAACATAAAATGACACAAACTTAAGTACATTGGAAGGAATAATCACGTTATAAATAATATTAATGTTTGTTAATATACTGTAATCTGTTTATAGCAGGCCGCTGGGATGGTGTAAGAGCGTCTGGCACTAGGCACAGACTTGGCACCGGCTATTGTTGCATTTAAACATCACATAACAATCCTTCTCCAGTGTTTTGTAAATGTAGAATAATGTTCTTAGAGCGTCGTGTGATAATCGGTGCAACATAGCTACCCTTCATGGAAGCAGGATGTTGTCAAAACAATGCAAGGGGTTAGCGGATTCGGTCATTTTGGGACCTAGTACCATGCATGTCTATATCTATCTATCTATCTATCTATCTATCTATCTATCTATCAGAAAAATGGCAGAACCAGACAAATGAGACAAGACTAATGCACAAACAAACATAGAATGCAAAACGGCAGCACTCTCAAATAATGAAAAAAGGAGAAAGTTTATTCACCCAAGTGGACGTAACGTTTCAGCTCAAACACTAGAGCCTTCCTCAAGCACCTATCTATATATATATATATCTGTATCTATCTATCTATCTATCTATCTATCTATCTATCTATCTATCTATCTCTATCTATCTATCTACCCATCCAATCTATCCAGTTTTGCTTTCAATACTATATATAAAGCAGTCGTCAGATCTCTCCACTGCATTAGCAGGGTTATTTAGCCCACCATGACCCTTTGAGGTTTATATACAGAAGACTACTGGGGGTTTTTGCCATATTCTTCCTTTGCACTAGTGCTACACAAATTTTCTGCCCCCCCACCAAAAAAAAAAAAAAAAGAAAGTAAAAAAAAGAAAGAAAATAAAATAGAGCTTATGAACCTTAGGCTCCATTCACACGACCGTATGTTGTCCGCAAAAAAACGGATCCGTGTCCGCAAAAAAACGGATCCGTATCCGCAAAAAAAACGGATTGCATTCCGTTTTTTTGCTGATCCATAGACTTCAATAGGGCCATGTCCTGATTTTCACTGACAAGTATAGGACATGTTTCATTTTTTTTGCTGAGCTGTGCAATGGAAGAAAAGTGGATGGGACAGCATCTAATCCGCAAAAAAACGGATCCGTTTTTTTGCGGACGACATACGGTCGTGTGAATGGAGCCTAATAGATAAAAAAAATTGCAACTTTTCTTAATACTTTATGTGTAAATTCTTCATCTTTTAAGGTAAGTGTGGATGCGTTCTGATTTTATCCTGGGAGTAGGATTCCTGTGCACTTTTGCCCCACCTATCTAAGAGGCGATCTTGATTAGGTGGTACATATAGGTGTGTGTGCTCCTCCTCTCATTGGTTGCTGATGCACATAGAGGTGACTAGGAGCAGCACACTATGGGCCAGATTTATCATTAGCCTAAGTCACTTTTCTGGAGTTGAAAAGTCGCAAAAAATTGCGCAAAAAGCCAAATTGCGCAATTTTTTGCGACTTTTTGGAGACTTACGCCACTCACTCCAAAACCAAGTTTATGGGCGTTTTGTCGTATGTAAATCACTTGCAAGACAGATTTATTATTGCGACTTTTTAAATAGTCGCAAAAAAGTCGCAAAAAATTGCGCAAACTCACTCCACTCATGACCATGCTTATGTTTGACAAAATCACTTTTTTAAAATTGCGACTTTTCCAAAGACAAAGCCAAAATACAACTAGGAACCAGAAATACACCAGATTTATCAACCTCTGAAAGAGCCCATGATAAATTTGACTTGACTCAAATACACATACGCCTTCTTTGAAAGTGGAGTGAACTGCAAGAGTAATGATAAATCTGGCCCTATATGTGGCAGGTCTGCGCTCCTGATCATAAATGCACAACTGCATCGATAGGTTTAGCGTAGGAACCCACCTGACCTGAGACCACCTTGAAGCTAGGTAGGTTGGCACAGATGTGTTTTGATCAAAATATATTAACTTAGAGTCTCAGACCTTATTATATCAGAATGAGGGCTTAGTTCCTATATAATGTTTGCATCTAATGTATGAGTGCATTATTATCTTCTCTTTCTGTGATTTTTTCATAAATGTAGCCAGAGACATCCGCATATTTGTTTATTATATCGTGCAGGGTGTTTTTATCTTTCTGTTTTCTGTAATTTTTGTACTGGGAGTTATTGCTCCATTCTTCCTTTGTACTAGTGCTAAACAATTTGCTGCCCCCCCCCCCAAAAAAAAAATAAAAAAAAAATACATAAATAAAATAGAGCTTATTAATCTTATAGATAAAAAAATGACAAGTTTTCTTAATACTTTATGTGTAAATTCTTCATCTTTTAAGGCAGCAGTAAGACTGTTACCATCGCAGAAATACCATGGAAATTTGTGCAGACAGTGTGTTGAGCTCACAGAGTATTTTTTAGACTGGATACAAATATAATAGACAATACTCTGTGAGCTCAGTACATCGTCAGCAAATGTACGCATCTCTCTGCTTGCTTGCTACAATGTATCAGTCTGCTTAGCTCCCAGAGCCTTCTCTAGGCTGGATGCAGGACTGGCTACCTGCAGGGTTACTGTACACAGCTATGTTCTGTTTCATTCACAAAAAGCAGAGATCTTGAAAAGGATGAGGAATGAAAACACAAAGTATATAAGTTGGACAATATTTATTATATAGTAATTTATTATACTGTATTAGTTACATTTTCTTTCTATAAAACTAGAAAACCCCTTTAAATATCTGCATGGCTAACCCATAAGAGATCCCATACCTGCGCCAGTGGCTTGTTCTCAAATTGTTTCTCATGTTCAAAGAAAGTGTCCAGACCATGTGCTTTAACGATCTGCTCGGACTCGTCAGAAAACAGGACAGCGTCCCCATCGAAAGCGACTCTCAGCTCATTCTCAGGTAGAACAATGTCTCGTTTAGAAACAAACATAGTGGCGGCTGCAATTCCTGAAAGGAGATAAATGAATAATTCACTAATACAGTCGCTAAGAAAGCGTCACCGTGCTGACAGGACAACCAGAACGCTAGTACCTGAGGTGATCCCTCTACCATACAAAAGCACAATACATGTTTCACATCATCTATCTGCATATCTATCCAAATGCTTTCTATGTATCTAATATATATCGATCAACCACAACATTATCATTTGTAAGGATAGCCCTCGTTCCATCACAACAGGTCTTACCCATTCATGCACACTCCCGTGTAGGAGCTTTTGATGACGTTGTATGTCTTTCCTCCTATTCCGCTCTCCAATAGCTTCAGGAGCAATACTGGGTGCCACACCGAGTCAAAGGCCTTTTTTGAAGTCCATGAAACAAGCGTATATCTGTCCCTGCTTTGTGTTGTGGACATGGCCCCGGATAAGCCGGTGCAGGGTATAGACCTGGACTATGGTGCAGTGTTTTGTCATCAACCCTGCTTGTTGTTGTTGGTATTCTACCTGGCGGTGCGACACTACACTCTTAGGATGTCTCAGAGTATGGCCCCTTTCACACCGGCGCGTATTCATTGTGGGTGCAATGCGTGATGTGAATGCATTGCACCCGCACTGAATCCGGACCCATTCACTTCAATGGGGCTGTGCAGATGAGCATTTTTCATGCAACGCAGGTCCCATAGAAAAGAATGTGGCTGCATGAAAATCGCAAGCATTCGCAAGCAAGTCTGAAAAACATTAGTTGCTTTACTGAATTTTTCATTTATTTATAGTATGCACTTATTACATACGTTGTTGTCTGTCTGTGTTGAACCTGATTCCGCAGTCATGTAGATGGTGGGTCACCAGAGAGGTGAGCTCTTTCCCCTGGCAGACTCTGTCCTCTCTCACATTGCTGTTGTCAGACCTCATGTTGTCTGGCCTGTCATGGGGCCTGAATGAGCCGCCTGTTTGGCCTGACCCTGACAGCAGAGGTTTACACAACAGAAGCCAGGCAGCAGTGTGGCAGTGCTCTCTGATGTGTCCTGTCTGTGGAATATGTTGCTACTACAAGATCGAGGCCGTGCCAAAAAGAAGGATAACAAACTATGTACAAAATAATATACACATGTAAAAGCCATTACACAACATCAGCGCCTGACTGACAGGTCCTGGAAAGTCTCCAAAGTGGTCCGGCCGGCGCTCACACCCTCTACAGAAGGAGACTTCCTACACTATTTTTTAGGATGAGACTCATTTAAAGCCTAATCCAGAGGAGTACCTTAATGCTTCTGGGCTCCAGTGTAAGATCTTTACCAGGGCCCCGTATCTACCATGTGCTATTTACAATAGTGGTATCTTAAGTAGTAGATGAACTTCAGGGACCACTCAGGGACGGAGAGCGGCACCTACCTCTCCATACCCTACAGCTATATCACTGGTCCCCCACATGTTCTAATCCAAAGCTGAGCTTCTGACACCAACACTGTAGGGGACAAGGAGGTCACGGGCAGTGGCGTAACTAGAAATGACTGGGCCGTGCAGCAAATTTTTGAACGGGGTTCCCCCACCCCAGCAAATTCTTTACAACCCCCTCCTCCCGTTTAACCCCCACTCCTGTGGCTAGTCAAGATCGATCTCTCAGATGAGGCCTGGAAGCCAATCTATCCGTTTCCTACAGTGTCTCTGTATATAATGTAATTGTATAATACTGTTGAGGGGGCCCTGACAGTAAAATCTTTTAGCCCTCCTCCTAGGAGGGCCCCTTTTGAGTTCGGACCCCAAAGAAGCGGCTTCTCCTACTTCCCCTATAGCTACCCACTAGTTACTGGTTATTTTCTTTCCCATACTAAGAAATCCAGCAGTATTAAGTGACCCCATTCATGTTATTTTTGTGACATTATAGACCATTCCCCTCCCAATTCAAGAAATTACTAGCAAATAAAGGTTGTGAATTTGCCCTCTTGGTAATAACTACTATTACCACCACACCCCAACAATATTGGTCGTCTTATCTTCCAAGACTTCTGAATTACAAATCTACCTTGCAGTTTTGTAGATACGTCCATCACTTCATCATTGTGTCCGTATTTTGGTCTATGAACCATGGGTTCATAAAATACGAATACCATCCGTGTTGCTTCTGCAGTTTTTCCGGATCCATTGTGTTCAATGGGTCCCTGGACCAAGTATAGGCCATGTTCTATCTTTTTAGCTCGCCACTAGCATATAACCTGATCTACAGAGCAGGGGCGTAGCTAGAAATGACTGGGCCCCACAGCAAAAAAAATTATGGGCCCCCCTCCCTGATGTCCCACCCCCACACACCTATCAGACCTCCCACCCCTTCCAGACCTCCCACCCTAACATCCCCACACCCCTCCCTACAGCTCCCCTTATCAGTGTCCTCCACAGCTCCCCCATCAGTGTCCTCCACAGCTCCCCCATCAGTGTCCTCCACAGCTCCCCCATCAGTGTCTTCCGCAGATCCCCCATCAGTGTCCTCCACAGATCCCCCCCCATCAGTGTCCTCCACAGATCCCCCCCCATCAGTGTCCTCCACAGATTCCCCCCATCAGTGTCCTCCATAGCTCCCATTATCAGTGTCCTTCACAGCTCCCCCATCAGTGTCCTCCACAGCTCCCCCATCAGTGTCCTCCACAGTTCCCCCATCAGTGTCTTCCGCAGATCCCCCATCAGTGTCCTCCACAGATCCCCCCCCATCAGTGTCCTCTACAGATCCCCCCCCATCAGTGTCCTCCACAGCTCCCCCATCAGTGTCCTCCACAGCTCCCCCATCAGTGTCCTCCACAGCTCCCCCATCAGTGTCCTCCACAGCTCCCCCATCAGTGTCTTCCGCAGATCCCCCATCAGTGTCCTCCACAGATCCCCCCCCATCAGTGTCCTCCACAGATACCCCATTGGTGTCCTCCACAGATTCCCCATCAGTGTCCTCCACAGATCTCCTCCCTGCCCAGAGCCGCCTCCTAGCTAATTTATTCACTGCACTTGCAGCGCATGCGCACTTCGATGCCTCTGTGGCCAGTGCGCCTGTGCGAGATTAGGGCTCTTCTCTTCATTTTCACAGAGGCAAGTGCAGAGAATAAATCAGCTAGGAGGCGGCGCTGGGCGGGGAGGAGTGGCGCCGGCTCCCCCAGCAAGAGGGGAAGCAAAAAATCACGGAACACCGGCCCTAAATCATCACCCAGGGGCCCGGGCCCCCAGTGGCGTAAGGACCCATAGCCATTGCTATGGCTGCTATGGCGATCCCTATGCCACTGCTACAGAGCCCCCCAGCACTATTCCAACACCACCCCACCTGACATGTCTAGAGCTGCTTACACCTTGCCCTAACCTCTGGTATCTACTTTTTATTCCTTATGAATTGTAAGCTCATGTAGGCAGGGTTCCTACATAACGTATCATGAAAGCACCGTTTTACTATTTTCTGTCACCACAACATAATGCTATGAAAAGCAATACACAACTTTATGGCAAGTTATTTGTCAAATATAAGTAAATAAATAAAAAAATAAAAAATCATTTTCATTTTAAGGACTTCAGAAAGCTCAGCAGGGGTAATGCCAACCTGCCACTGTCACCCTGCTGTCTCTGAAAATGACGTAACTCGGAATAAAATATTGCTCAAGGACTTATGTAGGTGTGATTGAGTTAACATTCTTCAAGTAATTAGTCACCGACTAAAGTGAAATCAGTGGCCTCTTGCTGACCAGTCACATACAAATGCCGCTGTTGTGTCTCTTTCCGTTGATTTAGGTATAACTCTGGGAAAATGAGATGCAGAGATGAAATACAAGACCCAGGTCAAAGTGCCGGGAGGTGAATGAATAGGAGTCTTGTGAATGACATGGAGAAGGCAGGTACCTGGCACCTCTGGCCATGTAACAAACCTCATTTTAGACTGGTAGGGTCGGAGTTCTTTCAGCGTGCCCCATGACACTCTGCTCTAGTGATCGGCACAGGACTGCCGGGGAAAAGACAACATTCATTCACAGACTTTTCCAGACTGCAGCAATTTGCTTTCCTGTTTGGAAAGTGAAGCACTTTAGAGCGGAGAGGGAGTTACCTTCCTCAATGGCCTCTTGTACCTTCTCTGAATCCTTCGATAGGTACAGGTTGGTGAGGTACGCCTTTAGGTACCCGATCGGGCTCTTCCCTCCCGTCATGCAGAATCGTTCAATGTTCAAACCTAAAATACAAAAGCAAATTAGCATGAGAGATGTGAGAACATGGAAGTGCCACCGGAGAATTTCTTTAATATGGCATTTTTGAGAATAAGGCAAGTAGAGATGAGCGAACTTTAATTTGATCCCGTGCTGAGCCATGCCCCCTGCACTGATCACATGACGGTGACGTCACCCCAGGTCCTTCGGCTTTTCAACTGTTCGGGTTTGTGGAAGCCGCCCCTTATGGATTCCATATGCCGGGATAGTCCGCGGTAGTGGAATCCATAACGGGATGCGGCGATTACCACAACCCGAACGCCGAACACCGAACTATTTTTTAAAGTTCGCTCATCTCTAAAGGCATGTGCCGAATTCTAACGATTTGCAGAATTCTTATTAGTAGAGAGAGGAATGGATTATGATGAGAAAGCTGCAGATTCAGGTCTTAGGCTGTATTCACATTTGTACATGTAGGAAGATCCCCCTGTGAATGGATGCAATCCATGTAAAGCTCCAACGTATACCACTGTATAACATACAGGAGCATGCATCTGTATTATCCCCCATGCCAAAAAATGACTGCTGGGTGGATGCTATGTGAACACTCTTCTATCATCGGTAGGGTCTATAGTTTATGAACCAAGAGATAAATACAGGCAGGCTCGGACTGGCCCACAGAGGTACAGGGGAATCCCCCGGTGGGCCCCGAGCAAGGTGGGCCCCTAGTACCCACCCCCTACCCAGGTGGCATATAACACAGTAGACTTACTGCACTATATACATATATTCAATGTACAGCACCTCAACCAGCCTATTTTCATAAAAAAATAAATCTTGCTAGATTACTTATTATATTTGAATGTATTAGTACGGTGGGCCCCCAAAATAAATTTCACTGGTGGGCCCTAGGCACCCCAGTCCGACACTGCATACAGGTGTGTTTTCCCTTACTTTTCTTCTTGGCTTGACATATCAAGTTGTGTGGCACAAACTTTGAAATAAAAAAACATGATTTTGCGATACTCTGTCGGGAGTTATTTATGATATATGTGTCTGTATTTGGCCACCCAGTGGTTATAATGGGGATTGCAGCCTGTAGATGGAATTTCTAGTGTCTGAGTCCATAATTTAGTCAATTTATTAAATAGTCTAACCTTTTGGTAACATGCCTTATAATACATTGTATGCTTACTATAGAAAAGGGATGTAAGAAGTCACTAAGGAGTTCCACGACCGTACTGCATAACGGCAGCATGCCAGCAACCAAGATAAAAAATCCAATATTTTCTATAGGTGCTCAATACAGCATTAAACAAGTTGTGACATAATCATATACAAGCTCAAGAGGTCTGATTCATGGACTGGTAATACGACATTAGGATACACTCATTATGTAGAACCAACACTGTACTCAGACTGGCCCATCAGAGTACCAGAGGATCTTCCAAGGGCCCAGGCTCTGACACTATAATAGACATAAAGATCCAGCAAAATATCAGAAGACAAACCCATTTGGAGGTGATATTGGAGCCAATTACCTGTCCCTAGGGTTTATTTATTATGGGATGGTCACAAATACCCTATTAGACCTTACTGATGATTAGGGTTGAGCGAACTTGTATTTTAAGTAATGCGTCCAAAGTTCGGGTTCGGGTTATCTTAGAATCCCGTTATGGATTCGCTACCACGGACCATAATGGAATTTGGAATCCAAGTTAGCTCAACCGTCCTTCACTGCTCTACGTCCTTCTCCTCCACACAGAGCACAGGAGCTCTGCCCCTCATGTCACATGATCATTATACCAGGCCCTTTACCACCTCTTATCCAATCCAGTACTGAGCCACGCCCCCTGCACGGATCACATGACGGTGACGTCACCCCAGGTCCTTAGTGTTGTCCAAGGTTCGGGTTCATCGAAGAATCCCCTTATGGATTCAAAATTCCATTATGGTCCGTGGTAGCAGAATCTATAATGGGATTCTTTGATAACTCCAACCTGAACTTTGGACGCCGAACTTAAAATACAAGTTCGCTGAACCCTACTGATGATACGTCCTGTGTCTACAATGATAACCACAAAGATTACTACTTGATTTATAAGTGGATGTCCACATGTTCTATAGACATGCAGATATTCTCTGGTGGGCCCAATGATCCACATTTCCATACTGGATGTACTGATGGAAAGCTAGGCAGTGAATAGAGCTGTTCTTTGTTTGGCTAACAGCTTGCTAGGCCGTAACCCTGGCATGGAGCTCCATGTCAGTCAACAGGCACTATCGTCATAAAACTCCTTTTACGAATGCAAAGTCAAACATTGCTAAACATAAAGTTCTTTCCATTTTTATCAAGTGGACTTTTGTAAAGCAGAACTATATAACATACCGCAGCTGCTGCAGAACTTGTTTGAAAGGAACGGTTGAGTTTGTGTTGTGGACTCCCTACACAAGAAGAATTTTAACTTCTTCAGACCCTTGTCAAAGTTCCCTCACACCACCAAACCAGTACCCTGACCTGTGCTGATGAGGGCAACCCCAAAACAGCTGTATGCATATGAGTTTCTTTTCCTTATGGAGAACATTCTGGCTTGACCAATATCCCAAGTCATGTTCCAAGGCTTGTCTAAATATTAGACTTACAGGGAAGTTTCCTCCAATAGGTAGTACTAGAGTCAGCTTTACTTCTTCCAGAAGAACCTACTTGAGCACCAAAGCAAGAGTATCTAGGGCAGAAGTAAGTGACTGGACAGGGGGGAGTTTTTTCAGTTTTGCCTCAGATGACCCTTGAAGAAAATCCTTGAAGCTCCTTAGAATTTCAACCGTTATTCCATGGGCAGTTTATATGTATGTATAAGATATTATGTTTGCATTCCAATGGCTGAAGAAGAGATGTTTCAAGTCATTGCAATTTGTACTGTAGAAAAATAATGAATTGATTCTACGAAAATAATTTGTACTTTGAAGCTTCAACTGGGATCATCAGGACTTGTATTATTCTCACCAGGATGAGGGGCCCAGGTTTACTTTGTGTTTAACTTGAAATATCAACACTTGAGTTTGTTATTCTTCAATTCTTGACATAGGTGTCATGATGAAAGTCTTCAGCAAGACCACCCCAGGGCGGACACTGAATCTGATTAACTCCATCCAGAGCTTTATCTGCTGACCTCACATTTTCTAAGCCATCTCTTCCCCCAGCTGCCTGTTGAGGTCCTCTACTCTTTTATTTCTCACACGACCCACCAGCAAGGGGGAGATGTCATCATTACTCACAGCCAGGGACATCTGCACTTAATCCTTCTGTTAAAGCAACTGTATCACCAGAAATGGGGAGGGTGATGGAGACAGGGAGTAAGCATAAGGAGACTTGCTATTCAGCTGCGGCTCCAATGTGACAAGTTAAGTCTACTGTTCTGGAACGGAGCATCCGATGAAAGCTGAAAAATGCGCAATATCATCCATACTGTGACATAGGCAAATAAACATATCCACATTAAAGAGGAGTCCTACTATGCAGGAGTCTTAAACATGGAAGCCAATCTGATCTAGAAAGAGATATTTCTATTACTTACCATAGTGATTGATGCTATTTATGAGCCGTACGCCGACCTGGGCATGGTTATTGGTCATCAGTACAATATCAAAGAGCTCTTCACTATCCGGATAAAGCAACCTCAGATGCTTGTTCACCTCCTCCACAGCCTGCGTAAGAGAAATATATATGGGTTATGGGATGACCCAACTTAGCAGAAGGACTTCATCATGAATGGCTTATGAATACATATAGGGCCAACCTTAAATAACATGCGCTCTAACTACTACAGCCATTAAAAATCCTTATAAAACATAGCAACGGGTATTAGTTGTGAAAATTTAAGAAGGGATTGGTAAGGGAGGACTGAGCCATTTGAAACCGTCTGTACGCAATGGCATGGCAGCCAAGGACACAAACGGGTCCAATCCAATGTGAATATCATGGTCTAGCTTTGAATACTCCATAAATCTGCTGAGACTAAGGGCAGGTTCTCACCGGTGCTAGGAATTCCGTCATAGTGTTCCATTATAACAGAAATAGGGCTCATTCACACAACCATATGAACGAGTCCGCAATTTTTGTGGAAAGGGTGTGGACCCATTCATTTCAACGGGGCCGCAAAATAGGCCACATCTGTTGTTCCGTTTCACAGCCCCGCAAAAAATATAGAGCATGTCCTATTCTTGTCTGCAATCATGGACAATAATAGGCAATTTATAATGGGCCAATAAAGGGTTTTCCCATCTCATACAATGGGGGCATATCGCTAGGATATGCCCCCATTGTCTGATAGGTGCGGGTCCCACTTCTCGGACCCGCACCTACAATGAGAACGAAGCGGGGAAATGAACCGAGGGCGCACTGCCCATGCGCAGCCGCCCTCCCTTCATTTCTATGGGGCGCCGAAAATAGCCGAGCGCTGGCTGAGCTATTTCCGTCTGTCCCATAGAAATGAATGGGAGCATGAGCCGTGCATGTGCGATGCGCTCCCATTCACTTCACCTCTATGCGAGCAGCACTTGGTGGTGGACGGACCCCGGGAAATCCAGGGTCCTCCAGCCACAGTGCTCCCCACATCGTTCTCGTTGTAGGTGTGGGACCCAGCAGTGGGACCCGCACCTATCAGACAATGGGGGCATATCCTAGCGATATGCCCCCATTGTATGAGATGGGAAAACCCTTTATTGGCCCATTATAAATTGCCTATTATTGTCCATGATTGCGGACAAGAATAGGACATGCTCTATATTTTTCATACCCCTTTAGGTTCTGTTCATTCTCACATTACAGACCAAGCTATGTAGAAATGCAGTTACCGATCAATAACTACCTTAGGATCCACACACAATTGTATACCTAATTCATTTGTACATAACCAAATGGTTTGAAGGGCGCGGCGGGTTATTTAAACACACAAGCCCTAACATCCCTGAATATAATAACATATTGGAGTTTACCAATGCTTGTAAAAAAAAGGTTAATACAATTCTTTAAGTTTTCTCTCAGCTATATCTGTTTCTACAAAAAAAAAAAGGAAAAACAGGTGCCCGAACTAGTAAATTTATTGATATTACAGAAAAGGGTTTCTCAACTCTAAAAAAAAATTCTCTGGAGGGCTAATCTTGGGTATGCATTACAAAGTGACTTATTCATTTGAATGGGAGCCATGTAATACCACCTTTCTCCTTTAGTGGCCACTGCAGGAGAAATGTGAGGTGGCTGCCAGCTTCTGCTGTCAATCACAGCTGATCGGCAGTGGGTGCAGATGGGGGAACCCTGGATAATAGTGATATAACCCTAGGTAATAGTTATATAACCCTAGGTAATAGTGATATAACCCTAGGTAATTGTGATATATCCCTAGGTAATTGTAATATAACCCTAGGCATCCCTAAAAATGCATGTGGGAGTTGTAATGGAGTTGCTATATGGTGTGTTATCCAGATTTTTAAAAGGGAATCCTCTATGAACCTGCATTTTATCTTGTGCAAAGTATCCAGCATTGTGTATTAGGTTTCCCTCTAACAAAATATAGTGAGCAAATAAATCCTGAATGTTATCTAATCTAATGCTACAGGTGAGGGCTTGCTCCAAGGTGTGATTTGCAACTGAAATATGTGTGCCAAGATCTAAGCAAATAAGAAACAACTCAATCCGCCATCAGGGTGAGATAACTATTAAAACACCCTGAAATCCCCAATTCATTACCAGGATTCTCATAAAACTTACATTTTAGGCCAGAAAATCCCATATAATTTGTAAGGATTAAAATAAAATGACAGCGAGAGACTAATAAAACCGAGCACAGAGGCATCTGACCTGTTTATACTCAGAATATCTATCACGTCTAGAATTTCCCCTGCATTTTTTCTCCACCATCCCTAAAATCCCTCAAACTACAAAATGCATCCCTTTTAAAGGAAATAATGACCCATGCCTTTTATCAAGTTTTTAGGTAAAACATATTTCTAAAGAATTTTTGGTGGTTATTTCTAATTTTCCATCTCACAATCTAGTTCCTGATGTAGCAATCGTCATCTTGACTCTTACGCTGGGTTCAGACCTGAGCGTTTCTGATACGCGTGTTTTCCGCGCGTTTTTGTGCGCGTTTTTGGCAATAGTAAACAAGCGTTTTACGCGCGTTTGTGTGATTGACTGCAGTGTTGTCCAATGACCAAATATCTCTGTCTATATGAAGTTTGGCCAATCAGAGCTGGGGTTTGGCCTTTCCAGCATGTTGCAAATTCATAAACGCGTGTTCGAACGCGCGTTTTCAGTGTCAAAAATGCGCAAAATACAAGCGTTGCGCGTTCCCATTGAAGTCTATGGGCCAAAACGCGCGACAAACGCCCCAAAAAAAGCTCAAGTACTTGTTTATGCGTCAGGCATTTTTCAGCTCGTTCGAACGCGCTGTAAAACGCGAAAATGTGAACCAGTCCCATAGGGAAGCATTGGTTTGCATCGGTTATACGTTTTACAGCGCGTTCGAACGCGGGTTAATGAGATTAGTAAATAATGGCAATAAACTTTCTATTAGCTTTTTTAGTGGCTTCTAATGGCGTTTGTGATATAACGCAGTACCCCAGTAAGGGTTCCTGAAAAGGGTTAATTGCTAAAAATGGTACACTGCTGAGTTAGAGATTGTGATTGTGAATTGTATGGACAGTTAATGGTTAACTTCTTAGCTGACTGTGTTAGGTTGCCAGAAGATGGACTTGGTCCGCCCCTAGCTAGTTAGAGCGTTAGTCAGTAGATAGCCTTATTCTGCCTGAGGAACAGTGAAGACCTACAACCCTCTTCAGAGCTAGGCCTGAGCTCAGAGAACTCTATCTCTGGGATTTCTACAACCTCCAACGTGCTCCAGAGCGCAGGAAGTTAGAAGGTGTAGAACCACAAGGCTGTGCATTGGAGTCAGTCAGCAAGGGATTGTGCACGTTTATGGCAGAGAGACCTTATTGTTGTGAGGGGGAACATTGCTAATGCACCCTTCCACACTTTGAGACAGTTTGGCCCACTGTATCTTATATCTGCACCCCTCAGCCTGGGAACTGCCGAAGCTTACAAAAAAACCTCATTGTATGCCCAAGGGTCTACAGAGTGAGCTTTAGAGAAAGACAAGGAGAAGGAATACTACAACCCTCATTATTGCTGCTATCCATACACTACAATTGGGGAACAATTGCACTGTGATATGCTTTGGAATTGTGCCTTGTTATTACTGGATGAACTACTACTCCCATTTTGAAATAGTGAAAAGAGACATTATTTATATACAACCAACTGGCCTGGTTCCTGACTCCACCATCTGCTGGCCCCTTCACCTACACCCCTACCTTGCACCCAGACAAACACCCAACTCCAAGGGCACTCAACTACCACCAAAAAGGAGTCCAAATTCTAGGGAGGGCCCCGAGGAAAGAAAGTGTGCACCCTCCAGTCACATCAGCATGGGGATTGCCACCCTGAACTGTGAGTACCAGCACCATCATCACAGCCTTGACTACTACTACCATCCTCTACGCACGACCCGGTGGGTCAGTGCACTGCAGGCATGATGAAATTATGTGATTACCACTCCCACCCTCAATATAGGGCATGTCCTATTCTTGTCCGCAATCATGGACAATAATAGGCAATTTATAATGGGCCAATAAAGGGTTTTCCCATCTCATACAATGGGGGCATATCGCTAGGATATGCCCCCATTGTCTGATAGGTGCGGGTCCCACTGCTGGGACCCGCACCTACAATGAGAACGAAGCGAGGAAATGAACGGAGGGCGCACTGCCCATGCGCAGCCGCCCTCCCTTCATTTCTATGGGGTGCCGAAAATAGCCGAGCGCTGGCTGAGCTATTTCCGTCTGTCCCATAGAAATGAATGGGAGCATGAGCCGTGCATGTGAGGTGCGCTCCCATTCACTTCTATGCGAGCAGCACTTGGTGGTGGACAGACCCCGGGAAATCCAGGGTCCTCCAGCCACAGTGCTCCCCACTTCGTTCTCGTTGTAGGTGCGGGACCCAGCAGTGGGACCCGCACCTATCAGACAATGGGGGCATATCCTAGCGATATGCCCCCATTGTTCGAGATGGGAATACCCCTTTAGGTTCTGTTCATTCCCACATTACAGACCAAGCTATGTAGAAATGCAGTTACCGATCAATAACTACCTTAGGATCCACACACAATTGTACACATAATTCATTTGTACATAACCACATAGTTTGAAGGGCGCGGCGGGTTATTTAAACACACAAGCGCTAACATCCCTGAATATAATAACATATTGGAGTTTACCAATGCTTGTAAAAAAAGGTTAATACAATTCTTTAAGTTGTCTCTCAGCTATATCTGTTTCTACAAAAAAAAAAGGAAAAACAGGTGCCAGAACTAGTAAATTTATTGATATTACAGAAAAGGGTTTCTCCGCTCTAAAAAGCCTGGGAACTACCAATCTCATCCTCCATGCACTCCCTGGCGAGTTGCTGATGTGATATCAAACTCAAGTTTAGAACTGCTCCATTTATATATATATATATAAATATATATATATATATATTTATATTTTTTTTTTTCTTATATCCAAAAATCCGGAAGTTTTTGAACTGGACACTGAGCCTTATAATAGGCGCCACTTCTTGGTCTGCACAGATCACTTTTTTGTACTCACCTCATTATCATCACAGACAGGATTACAATGGCTGATACACCTACACTGATAGCCCATGTAGCTGCTGCAAAGCCTCTCTTTAAATGCTGTTAGCAACAACTCAGGCAAGATGACGCTCACAGAAGTCCAGGAATCGAGATACAGGGAGCTGCCTACCTGTGACATGACTACTACTACTGCCCTGTGATTGACAGGGCCAGGCAGTGTAAATGTCATCATACCTGGGTTTGTCAATGTTAAGCGGGCGTGGCAGTTGTAGAGGAAGCGGAGCTTCTAGGTGTAATGGTAACGCCCCCATTGCTCCTAGAGGCTCATTTGCATGTATTAAAACATAATTTTTCTCAGCATTGTGGGCACATATGAACTTGGGACCAACACAGATGCCTTCAGCTGCCAAGAGCACATGTAACAGGTCAGCCAGTGTCATGGGTACAAAACTGCTGACAGATGCTTTTTAAGGCAGAAAGGACCCCCCAAAAATATGAAAAAATTCTGATCAGCTCATTGGTGTACCAGTACAATATTTTTTAAGTTACCCTCTCAAATATCGTTCATCCTTCTCTCCCACCCCTCCCCCAACACACACACTTTCTTATTATATCATACATGTATACAGTGGGTGGATTTATCAAACTGGTGTAAAGTAGAACTGTCTTAGTTGCCCATAGCAACCAATCAGATTCCACATTTTTTTTGTTCCAAAGGAGCTCTGAAAAATGTAAGGTGGAATTTGATTGGTTGCTATGGGCAACTGAGACAATTTTCCTTTACACCAATTTTGATAAATCTCTCCCACGCGGTGTATCTGGTGCCAGCTACAGAAACGTGTAACCGCAGCATGAAGAGATAATGCCCTCGACATTTCACATTCTACCCACACATTGTTCCAGCTTCCATGGAGCAAGTGATCCATCAGAGGATCCACAACATCCGCCCTGGCTACTGAGCCCAGTGCAGTACAGCGCCAGAGCCGCTCGTACACATGCCAGTCCACTACTCGTTTAAGGAAACTGTTTGGCAGGGGCGGATTGAGAATTTATAATAAATTAAAATAAAATAAACATAAAAGAAGCCTCAAATTGTAGGTGGTGGGGCCTGCACAATTATCATTTCTTTTTTTTAGGTAACTGTAGCCAATTCCTGTCTGATCTATCCAAAAAATCACAATGAACCATCTGTAATGACAAATGCAGATTTCAGACATTTTAATATACGCACCCTTTTAACCTCCTAACAGTCACATTAAAATTGGAAAAACCCTCCCAAAAATGTCACCTTCTTTTTATTGTAGTTTTTTAATGTATGTCTGCAGTAAATCTTGTTGGCGCACAACTCAGGGGTCACTATTGCATTTTTAACCCCTTAGTGATATAATTAATTTTAGACTTAAAGGGTTTCTGTCACCAGGATTACACATTATAAGCTGTCTGACATTAGCTATGTGCTAATGTCAGATCAGCTTGATAATGTGCTTTATATTTATTTCTGATGTATATTTAGGCTAAAAAACGTCTTTTTATAATATGTAAATTAGCCTCTAGGAACAGGGGGGGGCGTTGCCCTGCTCCTAGAGGCTCCGTGCGCCAACCTGCTGCCACGCCCCTTCTTTCTTTGATTGACAGTGCCGGGCAGCGATCCTCTCCTGCCTCCGGCACTATCTCCCTGCTAAATCCCGCGCCTGCGACGCCGCTCTGTATTCGGCGCAGACGCGGTGAGCAGAGGACGCTGGTGCCTGCTGTCCACAGCTCACCGCGCCTGCGCCGAATACAGAGCGGCGGCGCAGGCGTGGGATTTAGCAGGGAAACAGTGCTGAAGGCAGGAGAGGATCGCTGCCCGGCACTGTCAATCAAAGAAAGAAGGGGCGTGGCAGCAGGTTGGCGCATGGAGCCTCTAGGAGCAGGGGCAACGCCCCCCTGCTCCTAGAGGCTAATTTACATATTATAAAAAGACGTTTTTAGCCTAAATATACATCAGAAATACATATAAAGCACATAGCTAATGTCAGACAGCTTATAATGTGAAATCCTGGTGACAGAAACCCTTTAAAGGGGAATTCCCATCACAAACAATGGGGGTAATATGGCTAGGATATGCCCCCATTGTCTGATAGTTGCGGGTTTCACCTTTGGGACCCTCACTTACAATGAGAATGGAGCGTAGAAATGAACGGAGCGAGCAACTACGCATGCGCAGCCGCCCTCCATTAATTTCTTTGGGGATGCATGAAAATAGACAAGCGCTGGCTCTGCTATTTCCGTCTGCCCCATTGAAATGAATAGGGGAGGGGCCGCGCGTGCATGTGAGGTTCCATTTACTTCTATGGGAGCAGCGCTTGGTGATGGATGGACCCTGGGAAATCTGGGGTCCTCCAGCCACAGCTCTCCCCACTCCGTTCTCGTTGTAGGTGCGGGTCCCAGAGGTGGGACTGTCTGTGTCTGTGATGGGAATACCCCTTTAAGCACCAATAATATTTTCCCCCTTTGTGTTCTAGCAGTCATAATGTTTTAATTTTTTCTTCTAATTTTTATTTTTATTTATATTTTGTGGGATTAGTTGTAGGTTTTTTAGGAACCATTTTCGGGTATATATGGTGTATTGAATAACTTTTATTATTTTATTTTTAGGGGGAAAGATGCAATTTGAACATTATTTTGTATAATTTATTTACGGCGTTCACTGTGTGATATAAGTAACATAACTTTATTATTTTGGGTCACATTTCTATGCAACAGCACTCTGCAAACCAAATAAAGTACAAGAAAATATTCTGATGCTAATGCTATGCTTATTTTGTAAATGAGATGCTTGGCAAATACATTTTGTACAAAATTATTTGGGCCCGTCTGCCACACGTCAAAACGATCTCTGTAAGACAGGAACCTAACACTACATTCTACCTGTTATGTGCCATGACGGCTACCATAAAATTCAGGGAGTGTAGGTTCCACATGCATGCTGGGCCCACCTTCATTTTTGTCATTTTTGGTGCCAAAATGGCCGAGCCCACTCCACACCTCCCCTGGTGGCAGATGGCTACCAACGAATGCAATGAGAGTCCACCCTATAGCTCTCTTGGTGCCACAGGCTTCCAGTGAGTGAAGGAGAGCAGCCTACGCTTTATACTCACATTAATTAAAATCAGCCTATGGGGCATACAGGCTGGTCAGGAGTGCACAACTGAGGTGTCAGCCATACTTCCATTACAAACTGCAAAGAAAAAGGGGGTCAGTCAGCACATTCCATGCACAGGTGCATGTTGCTATGGCTAAAAACACAAGGTAAAACCTTTTACCTTTTTTTTTAGCAATGGCAATGTGCACCTGTGCATTGGGATGTGCTGGCTGACCCCCTTTTTCTTTGCCACATTTCTATATATTTTTTCTCTCCTTCTGCAGGCTGTCAGCTCTGCAACTGCTCTCCCTCTTCATCCAAACTGGAGAGGAAGGGGGGCGGCTGCTTTAACTGCTCATATCTCTGGTTTGGTACCAGCTGGAGATATGGGCCTTGTGCAGAATGACAGCAATATCTTCACTACATGGGAAGATATAACTGTTAGAAATCGGGATGCAGTGAATACAGCTGACAGTGAAAGTAAAAGCAGGCTTTACCCGTGATTATTCCCAACTCCATTTCTAAAAGTGATATCTCCTGTTTAGCTTGGACTAAAGCCTGAAGTGCCAGCTTTCAAACAATACCAGTTCGGACAGAACAGTTAAAGAGGACCTTTCATGGGATTATGTGTTAGAAACTGGTATGCTTGCCAGATCCTACAGATGCCAGTACTTTTTTTTTCTAAAATACCGCTCCATTCCAGCGCTGTGTCCCCCACAGTTTTTTGTGCCTCATACTGTATGTTAATTTAGAGTATCGGTACAGGGAGGAGGATTTAACCGGGTTTCTCAATGGGCATCTCCTTCTACCTGGCCGTAGCGTGGTCCAATCACAGCGGAGGGAGAAGGAAACGCCCATTGAGAATCCTGGCCATATCCTCCTCCCTGTACCGATACTCTTAATTAACATATAAGGAGCCAAAAACAGCGGGGGACACAGCGTAGGAACAGAGGGGTATTTTAGAAAAAAAAAATGCTGGAATCTCTAGGGACCACCCTATCTGGTAAGCATATCAGTTTCTAATACATAATCCCATGATAGGTCCTCTTTAAGTACTTTTCTCACAGCCCCAGCTGAGCTCGGGCAGAACAGTTAGGGGGTAATGGGAAGTCTGTTTGGTACTTGGGATAGATAAGATCGGGTTCTCCTCACTGTTTAGTTTTCCGTTCTTCTGATCCGTCAGATCAACAGAAAAATAAAGAAAAAAATGGATCCTGTATTTTAAGCATCCGTTATGCTAATTAATACACACTTGGCATCCGTTTGAGCCATTTCTATCTGAAATCCATTATTTTAGATGGAAAAAAAGGAATGCATGCATTTTGCGGCCAAGTATGTTCTATCTTTTTGTGAAACCATGATAATCCATGTGCTTTCCCCATATGTATGTCTGTTCCGCAAAATATAGAACATGCCCTTATCTTGGTCGCAAAATGTAGTCCATGGACCTATTGAAGTCAATTGGTCCACAGAAAAAAAAAAACTGATGCAACACGGACGTCATCCGTAGTTTGCAGATTTGTTTTTGTAATCTGCAGTGGAACCTGACAGCAAGTTTTTCATTTCCCTGCAGCGCCCCAAGAGGGGAAATGTAGAATTACATGTTGTCCATTGAAATCAATGTGGTATCTAATTCATATACGACGCAGGTCCTCCAGAGAGAGACTTTGTGTTGTCCGTTTCCGCTCTGGCTATTCGGTAGGATCTGCACGATGGACTATGTCTGGACATAATTCGAGATATTATCCTAAATGTGTTTGCACGGTGTTTCCGCAACAGGCAGTTATGAGGCCGGATTACAGACAGGTCCTGACAGTGATCTCCTCACTTACACCTTGTTTATTCAGCAGCTCCTGACACAGTAGACGGGAAACCCCATAAATTCTGACTACATAAATCTTTGCTCTATCCTCTTTAATCTCTGGATAAAAACATCCATCAGCAATAGCTTTATGAGACATTGAATGGGGGTTGGCAATGCAACTGTAAAAAGGGGGATTATAATATCTGTGGTATCTGCAAGAAGCATTGTCTATGTTGCACCCAACCTGTCATCTTAAACTAATGAAAAAGTCGCCATTCAATTACCCATAACTGCGGGGGAAGACATGTTTCCAATGATTGTAGTAATCTGAACAAGTAGGGGGTGACCCTAAGGTGAAGACTGATAGACATAAGTGATGTTCTAAACATCCAGAACATGATACTACCCTAGGATAAATGGTGATAGACATTTAGACTGTGATCGGGGGCTGTAAGACGAAAGCTAATTTTGGGGTTCAGCCACACGTGGTGTAAATGTTTAAGATATCCCGCAGACCAGTGTTCCCCAACTCCTGTCCTCAGGTCCCACCGGCCGGTCATGTTTTCAGGATTTCCTTAATATTCACCAGGTGATATCGTTATTTTCAGTGCATCAGGACTTACTACAGGTATTCATTCTGTGAGATATTCTCAAATGATGACCGGTAGGTGGGCCCTGAAGACTGGAGTTGGGAAACACTGCCGCAGAGGATTAGTAGCAGCAAAGTGAACGTTTTTTGTCCAAATCTCATCCACGCGCTTTCCGCAAGAAAATCCGCATATAACTTTGCGGCATTTCCGTATAAAAATTCACAGCAAAATCCATACTATGTAGCACAGATTTTGCCACAGTACCCTTGACATAGCATAGGTGAGAAATGGATCATAGCTTGGAATGTCACCCTTGAGACCACCACTGGTCTTTAGAACGGGGGCCAATTGGTGAAAGAGTCCTTTTATAAAAAGTCAGCTGTGCCCAAAGTGGGATAAACTCAGGACAAACTTGGGAAAATTTATCAGGCCTGGAGCTGCCTCTTTAAGACCGTCAACCGTGGCAATCGGTATCACCAGGGGTGATGATCAGAGGGCAATGATGCCACAATACTAGGGCTTAAAGTCCAGGATCAGTGATTTCTTCACTCCTAGCCGATGCTGTGGCCATTCCTAATCATGACCAGGATCTGTGGGGGGGGGGGGCAACTTCTTCAGAGGCGTAGCTATAATGGAAACAGGGGAAGCGGCTGCTTTGGGGCCCAAACTCACTAGGAGCCCACCTAGAAGGAAGACTAGAATATTTTTTTGTCAGAGCCCCCTCAACAGTATTATACAATGACATTATATACGGTGACACTATAGGAAACGGACGGACTAGCTGCCAGGCCTCATCTGAGGCCCGCCATCTTGACTATCCTAGTAGTGGGAGTTGCACAGGATTTGGGAGTTGCGAAGGAGTTGCCTGGGGGAGGCCCGTTCATTTCTAGTTATGCAACTGTGCAAGGGGTATGCAGCAGAGCATGTTCGCCTTCAAAAAGAGCATTATATGGATGCACCACCAGGACCACCAGAGTGGAGGTTGCTTTTAGTAAAGTCAATTTTATTCTGGTCTTTAAAGTAGAACAAGCTGACAATTTGACCTCCACACCTCATATACCAACAGGTCCGACCAGACAAGTCTCAACCTTGATATTGCTCTTCAGTTGCAACACTTCACAGCATGGGAAACGAACCTTAAGAGTCACCTTATTAAAGCCAATTAACAGTTATGTAATAACTCTCTATGGACCTGATATGACTGGTTTCTTTCATACTCATTGCCATAATTTGGCAATAGATTTTTCATTGAATATACTGAGCTTGATAGTTACGAGTTTTGTTTCTGTTTAGAAAGCCCTCTTTGAGATACTCTAGCTCAGGGTTTCTCAACTCGGGACCAAGCTACCAGTCATGTTTTCAGGATTTCCTTAGTATTAAGCAGGTGATATAATTAGTGTCCATGCATCAGGACTTACCACAGGTATTCATTCTGTGGGATATTCTCAAATCCTGACCGGTAGGTGGGTCCCAAGGACAGGAGTTGAGAAACCCTGCTCTAGCTCATGGGTCGGCATCCTGCGGCACATGTGTCCAAAGGTGGCAAGTAGACCGCATTTTGCTGGCATGCCAGTTGTTTCCAAATGACGGCAAAACTTTTCAGCCTTGTTGCCATTTGTTGGATGCCCCGCCGCCGCATTGTATGGCTGAATGAAATTTTTTTTAGACGCATCATGCACAATGCATCTCCTGCCCCTTATGTATCTGCCCCAGCCTCCACAGAGGAGTGATAGCAGAGAGTGGCACTCTGTTATGCTACTGGCTGCCTGCTACCAGGGCCATAACTACCATAGTGGCAAACCATACGACTGGGGCCCAGGGCAAGAGGGGGCCCAGTTGGGATCATCTCCTCTTCTACTGGGAGTGAAAACGTAGTCAGGACTTTTCCCTCTAAAGAAACAACTTTAAGCAAACTAGGCAGTGGACAAAATGGCCCAAGGGTCATTGAAAGGGATTTAGGCAGATACCCCTCTGTCCTGTGTGGGGGGCAGGGTTTGATCCTTGCTTTGGGGCCCTTACTTCTCTATGTACGCCACTGCCTGCTACTGTACTTCGCAGCTGCACATCTCCTCCTCCTTAGGACTGCCACAAATGAAGAGAGGTATTTGAATGTACTGGGGGTTGGGAGAAGGATGGTGAGCTTTGAGAGATCGGTTAACGAATAGTGATGAGCGGCAGGTGCCATATTCGATTTCGACGAAATTCGCGAATATTCGAAAGAATATTCGTTTCATATTCGTCGAAATCGAATATTCGTCATTATTCTAGTTATCGCGATTAATATGCGATTTAAATAATCGCGTATTGCGATTTTAACTTAGGCTACTTTCCTATTGGTTTCATATCTAGAATTATAGCGAAGATGACGAATATAACGAATGTATTCGTTATATTCCTCAAAACGAAGATAACGAAGTATTCTACATCTTCGTTTTAGCAACCTATTCGTCAACTTCGCTAATTCTAGCAATCAAATAGGAAGGTTGACTATAGAGACAGCTGTGTTTAATTCGCTATGCGATTATATAATTATTTTTATTTAATAAATAGAATAATTATAATAATTATCAAGTAATATAATTATTCTATAAAAAAAAAAAAAATCACATAGCGAATTTAACACAGCTGTCTCTATAGTCAACCTTCCTATTTGATTGCTAGAATTAGCGAAGTTGACGAATAGGTTGCTAAAACGAAGATGTAGAATACTTCGTTATCTTCGTTTTGAGGAATATGACGAATACATTCGTCATATTCGCTCGCTAATACTACCAAGCCAACCATAGTAAACCAGGTCTAAGTAGAAATCGCAATGCGATTAATTCATGTTATATTAATCGCATTGCGATTTCAACTTAGAACTGGGTTTATAATGGGTCAGCTTGCTAGAACTAACGAAGTTAACGAATATGGAATATAGCAGCAGTGCTAAGTTGAAATCGCAATGCGATTAATTTAACTTGAAGTAATCGCATTGTGATTTCAACTTAGCACTGCTAGTGCTTTCCATATTCGTTAATTCTAGCCTATGTAAGATAGCAGTGCTAAGTTGTAATCGCAATGCGATTAATATAACTTGAATTAATCGCATTGCGATTTCAACGTAATTCCTCAAATCCGACAGTACATTTTAGTATATGGAGACGTTCCCATGGTGATGGGCATGCTCCATGAGCACGGAAGTCGGCAGAAGCGGCAATGGGCACTGACTAGAGCAGCCAGGAAGCCAGGAATCCTCAGGACAGGTAAGAACTACTTTTGGGAAGTGGGAAAGAAAAAAATATAACTAAAAAAAAAACAAAAAAAAAACCGAATATTTGAAATAGCGAATTTATAGCGCTATATTCGAAATATTCACGAATTAGCGAAGTGCTGATATTCGCTAAAAAAATTCGCTATTCGAATATTCGCGCTCAACACTATTAACGAGCATGTGACCAGTTTCTGATGATGTCATCAATATCTAGGACCCGGACAACCCCTTTAGGCCTCATGGTCACGACCATATGTATTTTAAGGTGCGAAAATGTCAGTTCCACAAAATACGGATACCGCCCTTATTGCATCAGCATTTTTGTGGACCCCCTGACTTCAGTGAGTCTGTGTTCCGCATTTTGTGACCAAGTATAGGACATATTCTATCTATTTGTGGAATAGACATACAGATGCAAAAAGCATATGAATCATTCATGTGCTTTCTGCATCTGTATGTCTATTCTGAAAAAATGCAAACCACGGACCCATTGGAATCAAAAGGTCCAAAAAAAAGCGGACAACATACAGACCGCATCCATATTTTTCCGATCCGCAGTTTGCAGACTGCAAAAGGGACAAGGTTTTGTGCATGAAAGGGACATGAGTGGACTGCCTGGATGACTTGGAGGGGGTAAGAAGGACTGTTGATCATAATTTTAGGACAATTATGACTGCAACTTATGTACACTATGAGTAATACTTTTTCAATATCTGCTACATTATTTTCTCTTTTTGTTTTTATAGACAACAATCATTGGACTCCGATAATATTCTTCTGTTTATGGCATTACATTGCCTAACAGACAATATGTACACTGAACGCCTCGGTGTAATAAGTGCACAGAAGGTCGGGACGTAAAAATGGAGAAGAGCAAGAAATGACTCACTACTGAAATAACCCTTCTGGGCCATACTTACTACAGCACGATGAAAAGTGATTAACTCAAGGGCATTCATGCAGCAAAGGCAGCAAGACCATGTGGCTGCTATGGGGCCCTTACAGAGAGTGGCCTGGTCCTGGTTGGTATCATCCGCTTTGAAACTGGGGAGCAAGAACCTGTCCTCCACTACCTTGTCAGCAAACATGGGGTACCAAACTGGACCAATGGTCAGAGGGCATGAAGGGGGAACCAACAACAGGCCTCATGGTCCTGGGTGGAAAAAATATAGTGGGGGCTTCAGTTTGATCCTCAATCTCAAATTAATAGTCTATCACTATATCTAGTCAATAACTGGAATGAGGGATCTACAGTACCCTGAAAGGTTATTAAAATTAGGGTTATTCACTTTAGAAAAAAGACGACTGAGGGGAGATATAATAACTATGTATAAATATATCAGGGGTCAGTACAGAGATATCTCCCATCATCTATTTATCCCCAGAACTGTGACTGTGACGAGGGGACATCCTCTGCGTCTGGAGGAAAGAAGGTTTCTACACAAACATAGAAGAGGATTCTTTACGGTAACAGCAGTGAGACTATGGAACTCTCTGCCTGAGGAGGTGGCGATGGTGTGTACAATAAAGGAATTCAAGAGGGGCCTGGATGTATTTCTGGAGTGTAATAATATTACAAGTTACAGCTACTAGAGAGGGATCGTTGATCCAGGGAGTTATTCTGATTGCCTGCTTGGAGTCGGGGAGGAATTTTTTTTCCCCTTAAGTGGGGAAAATTGGCTTCTGCCTCACATGGGTTTTTTGCCTTCCTCTGGATCAACTTGTAGGAAACAGGCCGAACTGGATGGACAAATGTCTTTTTTCGGTCTTATATACTATGTTACTATGTTACCTGTTTTCCAGGTGCCAGGAGCTGGACCCATGGTGTCCGTGTCTGTGAGTTATCTCCTGACATACAATATCATAGATATTTACTAGAGGACAACATATATGGGGTCCATGACTGGACCCTCCACTGACAAGAATAAGGGGGTATGGCTCTCAGTAAAACACTCAAGTCTCTGAAATTGCTGACAGTCAATAGGGCCTCCAAAGGTGGTTTCTTTGCCTTTATTTTGCATTAACTTTCTTAAATACAGTATCTGAACATTGATAACGGATATTATATCCTCTACCAAGGACTGCAACCATAGTATGCCTCCCAACCATCATATGACCTGTGCTGCGCAGTAAGTTAATGCAAATAAATGCGATGAATTGCTGTGTATTGTACGTACTTATTGAAATTGTATGGACAACCTAACGCTTAATATTTTGGCAAGTTGTATGTCCCCTGGTTAGTTAGATAGTTAGATAGTGTGTGTCTAGCCAAGCTACAGACAAGACCTACATGTGCAAGCTCCTGAGGGCTAGACCCAAGTTCAGGCAACCCTGTTCTCTGAGTCTACAGCTACCCAAGCAAAGCATCCCTACTACAAAAACACTCCTGAGAGATGGATATTAGAAGGTCTAGAACCCACAAGGAAGTGGACTGGATTCAGACAACAGGGTATTATGCTTGTTTATGGCAGAAAGACTTTGCTGCAGTGATAGGGAACATTTCTAAAGCATCCTATCACACTTTGAGACTGACTGGCCAACTGTATCTAATATCTGCACCCCTCAGTCCGGGAACTGCCGACTTAATTATTAGGAACCTCATTGCATGCCTATGGTTCTGCTGAGAGACTGCAAAGTGTCTTTAGAGAGAGAGGGATTACTACAACTTCCATCATTGTTGCTGTCCATACCACCAGGCAGGAGCCTCAAGGCCAGGGTGTCCTCCAAGAGAAAAAAAGGTACCTCCTCCAGTTACTGCATGGCCATGGGGAGTACCAGAATGTATATTGCCACTGTGAACTCCGAGTGCCACCACCATCATCAGAGGCTCGACAACCCCTGCCATCCTCCATGAATACTCCCTGTTGGGTCGATGCATGATGCAGTGACGTCCTGGCTTGTGCTTTGAGTAATGTGCTCCATTTGTCATAGGACAAGGTCTAGGTGAGTATTACTAGAGCCATTATATTTGTTCGGGAAGGGGGGCGCTAAGGTAGTATCACTATTGTAAGCAGTCACTGAGAGGGCATTCTTACAGTGGGACCAGGGGGTATAATTACTCTGCGAGACACGAAGGAGGCATCATCTCTGTGGGCCACACAAAGAGGGCACTGAGTGGAAGCACCATTACCTGTTGTTACAAGGAGGGGGACAACCAAGGCGATTAAACCAGATTGGTCATGTGTGGGGGAGGGATTGGGCAGGATTAGAGGCGTGAAAAAATTGGGCACTTGAAAGACATGAAGAGTTGGGTTAAAGTGCCTCTGTACTTTGGGAAATTTTTTGATGTCATAGCGACATATCATATGTTTTTTATTGGTGGGGTGCCCCACTGATTGCTAGAACAAGGAGAGAGAAGCACTCACATATCACAATCTCTCTCTTCGCTGTAGAAGACAAAAACACAATGGGCCCCTAGACTATCTATTGAGTATGTCTCCTATAGTGAGGAGAGAGGGCACGTTGCTGCTATGTAAATGTTTTTTACTCCTCTTCTAGCGATCAGTGGGGTTCTCAGCACTCAGACTTCCGCCAATGAAAACTTTTGATATGTCTCTTTGACATATCAAAAGTTTTCCCAAAGTACAGGGCCACTTTAAGGTACATCTAGGGAAAAAACACTACAACCCACACTTATTAACCCCCGTACGTCAGAAAAATGGTACCAAAAAGTCAAATTTTGGTGCCCAGGTGTAATTATACCTGAAATTTTTGCCAGCTGCCTTGCTAGCATGGATTCCAGTTCTGGCAAACGGATCTGCGGAGATGTGCCACAAATATTAAGAGGTGTGCACCGACACGGCAGAAATTAAGAACCCCCCTATACGTGTGATTCTGACATGGGGCATGATGGGACACAGGTAGTACAGTGGACGGTATGAGGCAACTGTGTGATGGCCAAAAATTTCATCTATGGCTTTTGTTCTAATTAATAGGAGCCATATATGAGACTGTAGGAACTCCCAAAGCGTCACCCATATCTCTCCACCATCAATGTCAAACTGGACAAGAGAATTAGAATTCTATTTGGATAAAGCAACTTGCGTCCTAAAAATGTAGAATCTTTCATGTTAAGTAACATATATATAAATGGTGTCCAGAATAGACACTCCCATGCCAAATTCTTCTCTAGTCAGAGATGTCAATGGTGAGGGGAGTGCCACCTCCTCCCACACCTTCAAGTTCTCTGCTAAATTTGGAATGTGGTTTCTTCAGCTGAAGAAGAAGAATGTCAAGAAGGTGAGATGGGAAGGAACTTGCAGGCAGGGCTGCTGGATCTGACAGCTGAGGGGGAAGGGTGTATGTAGGAGGAGGTAAACATCTACACAGGGACCAATGGTGGACCTCCTGAAGAATCCCAATCCCCCTCTAACCTGCAGAGGTTGCAATCATTCACAACCTGGACAGCTTCAACTTTGCAATGATGGGCATACAAATGTGTAGAGGGTGTGAAAGGACACTGATCCTGAGGTCTGTCTTGTTTGCATTTGCTGTATAGTTGGTTGCAAGCTACTGTTCCCTGTTATCAACCATTTCAGGCTAGGACGAGGCCTGAAGTTACTGAACGAAGGACTAGAAAAATGTCTACTCCTGTGATCACTACTTCATCTCCAGTAAATGTCCGCATAGGTCTAAGGATCCACGGGAACCTCTGTTGGGATCACAGATTGTGTAGTTTTGGATGATGATGGAAAAACCTGACAGATCCCATTATACTGTCAGTGAGTGAGGTCCATTAGCTGCCACCGGTGTCCATCACATGACGGACCCACGATGACAGAAACCACGATGCAGATGTGAATAGACCCTAAGAGCGGACAATGTGAGACCCTAAAGGTGAGGTGCAGAGAAGTGTGACCATCATAGATTACCTTCACGAAGGGAAATGCAGGCCCAGGCTCGAGAGGTTCCTCTTCGTGTTCCTGTTGGTAGATCACATACTTCTCCACCCCTTCTTCTTCATACATCTTCCTCTCCTTAACCATGTTGAACAGAACCCGGGATGACACAGCGATGGTGACCGCATTCTGGGGCTTGGGCTGCAGAAGTAAAGCAGAGAGTTATAATGCGATGCGAGGATTCTGGATTGCTGCAGATACTCGGGGTACTTACCAGCTTGGGCTTCTTCTTGGGGGCAATGCTGTCATAAAAGGCCTTGGCGGCAGTGGCGTCGTGCTGGCCTTCAGTTCCTGCAGCAGTAGCGGATGATGCTTGTGTGGTGTCCGGTAAGGGGTTATCCTTGGCTGCGCTCATCGTGTGGCTCTGTTCCTGGACCCGGGCTGATGCTGGCAGCTGCTTGCTCCTGCCTGTCGCTGTGTCACCGGCTATTGCAATATATATAATGGAAGGAAAGTTTCAGCAGGAGCCGGCAGTTTGCTATACAGTTAGGACACTTCCTTGTCACTTACGTAAGAAGACAAGACATCAATAGGAAGCTGAACCAACGCCCTCTGCTTACTGACTCACCCTGGGAAGGAGGGGCGCTGTGCAAACTAGTGCATGAGAAGTCAAGGGAGGCTGGGCGAGGGAGTGGAGAAACCCAGGCCTTGCACATACCAGGCAATTAACATGCTGTGGGCCAGAGCCGCTCGCCCCTCCCATGTTCCCCTGCAAACAATACACCCATCTATAGGCTGCTCTGCAGCGTCTGCTCTGACAAAAGCCAAACAAGTCCAAGCCTGCTCTGACAAGGGAGCTGCTGTCACTTACCTGTACTGCTTACTAACGATGCAGATGTAGCAGAGCCGAATTTGTCTCTTCAAGAGAATATGCGTCTTGAAGCTGCAGCTGTCGGGGGATGCTAGGAGTTGTAGTTCCACAACAGCTGCAGAGTCACAGTTTAAAGGCCACAGTCATAAAGACTATCTATACCTCTACCTACAGGAAGCAGTGTCATTGCCCAGGCTTGCACCACTGCTAGATTCTGCCTCTATGATATATGACGGTGAAAAAAATGTGCACGTTGCCGTAAACTAGGCGCGGTAGGTAACGTTTGTGCAGTCAGTTTTCTGCAGATCATGTATTCAGTTTACCTGCAGTCCTATGCAAAACTAATGAAGACTTATCTTTGCATTGCGCAACATTTTCAGCACTGCTACATCTAACAAACTAAGCTCCGAAACACATGACAAGCTCAGCTCTGCTACATGTTCAGTGAGAAGAAATCCCATCATGGAAATAGCATCAGGTTATTTTGCCAAGATGGAAACTTTTTTCATGTTCCCATCATCTAAATATATCTACATTTAAATGCAGAATTCAGACCGAGAGTGAGCTATGTGGAGGTCCATCAGACGCGGCAACGTCTGAAGAAGTAACAAGTAATACTGCCTATGTACAATACGGAAGATATACTAAAGCTAGGGACATTTAGGCCTTATTCACACGTCCGAAGTGTTTTGCGGATCCGCAAAACACCTTGCCACCAGCCCTATAGAGCTGCCTATACTTGTCCGCAATTGCGGGCAAGAATAGGACATGCTCTATATTTTTGCAGAGCCGCCGTCCGGAAGATCAGCGGCACGCTCCGCAAATGCGGATGTGGAGAGCACAGTGTGTGCTCTACGCATTCATCACGTCCCCATTCAAAATGAATGTGTCCGCACCCGTTCCGCAAATTTGCGGAACGTGTGCGGACGTAGATTGCGGACGTGTGAATTAGGCCTTAGGATGGGGCTACACGGTGTGTGCATGAAGTGGTGTGCGACAATAGGCCGTGCAACAAAAAGGGTACAACTACACTGCGACATTCATGTCGCACCAATGTCACACATTTTTTGTAATGATCGTCAATGGTGTCGTTCTGTGACATACGACATACCGCAACGCAACAATTACACAAAAATCGCATGTCACAGTGAGACACCCTTGACCCTTGATCATTATAAAAAATGTTGAGCGACTTTTCTGCTACAAGAAACCATTATTATTATTATTTATTTTAATAAGAAATCAAGCGACAAATGACGCTGTGTGGCCCTAACCTTACTACAACCTTTTTAAGCCAGTCGTAGTTTTCCCCTCTGCGCTGCCGCAAGATCCATCTAATTTATGACGAGGCTCGCGTCCCCACACGAATTAGTGTGTCAGCCGAACCTGCCATTCTCTGCGGAAGACTAATGTGTATGGCCAGCTTAAGACTGGCATTGCAAACACTTAGGGGGAGATTGATCAAAACTAGTGTAAAGGAAGACTGTCTTAGTTGCCCGTAGCAACCAATCAGATTCCACCTTTCATTTTTCAGAGCTCCTTTGGAAAATGAAAGGTGGAATATGATTGGTTGCTATGGGAAACTAAGACAGTTCTACTTTACCACAGTTTTGTGATATCTCCCCCTAAGGCCTTGTTCACATTGCTCTATCCTTGAAGGTGTCCGTGAAGGATCTGTTTTGGTCTTTTGGCCCTCCGTGTGTTATCCACTGCATGGGTACGTGTGCTGTTCTGGAAAATACGGACAGCACACATCAGTGAAAAACAGAAACGTGAACAAAGCCTTAGTATGAGGCAAATTGCAGACCCCCAAAAACACGGATACAAGCAGTGTGCATTCTGCCTTTTTTCAAACCCGAACATCCGGCCCATAATATCGCTGTCCTATCCTTGTCCGTAATACGGACAAGAATAGGACATGTTCTATTTTTTTGTTGGTGCCGAGGAACAGACATACGGTGTCTGTATCTTTTGCGGCCTTCTTAAAGTGAATAGGTCTGCATTCGACCGGCAAAAAGGTGGATTGGATGCTGAAAAAAATATGTGTGTGTGCATGAGCCCTAAATCTGTGTAAGCCACACCCACTTGCTTGCCACTTTTGAAAAGTGGTCAGAGAAATGAATGGTCACAAATTATGGTACTAATATGACCATGAATCCTAATAAAGGGGTATTCCCATCTTAAATATGTATGGCACATCTACAGAATGGTGACCAGTTCAGGTTGTCACATTTTTTGTCGGGCTCATGCACACAAACGGATTTTCTTTCTGTGTCCGTTCCATTTTTTTTGCGGACCGTATGCGGAACCATTCATTTCAATGGGCCCGCAAAAAAAATGGAAGTTACTCCGTGTGCATTCCATTTTTGTATGTCAATGTGTAGGGTTGAGCGAACCCGAACTGTAAAGTTCGGGTTTGTTCAGAACTTTATGGTTTTTGGTACCCGGACCCGGACCCGAACCCGGACATTTCCGTAAAAGTTCGGGTTTGAGTTCGGTGTTCGGTGATTTCTTGGCGCTTTTTGAAAGGCTGCAGGGCAGCCAATCAACAAGCGTTTCACTAGTCTGCCCTTAGAAGCCATCACAGCGATGCCTACTAATGGCATGGCTGTGATTGGCCAAGTGCAGCATGTGACCCAGCCTCTATATAGGCTGGAGTCACATAGCGCTGCACATCACTCTGCTCTTCTCAGTCTAGAGATAGGATGATGATGCTGCTGTGAGGGAGAGATTGGGGAAGAATTCTGTTGAACTTGGTGGTGTTCAATCTTCAAACTACAGAGATTATTGAAGGTGCTATGCAACATTTTTGTACCCAGCCCTGAGCCCAGTGACACTGAAAAATCCGTTTAAATCCATCTGCTAGTTCGGTGGGTGTCGGCGGCAATTTTTGCAAGCGCAGTGCCCTTGCAACTGCATGTGAACTGCATGTGTGCCAGGGACATTACTTTAATTCTGTTCTGGTAGCTCAGTGGAAGACAAATTCCCTTATTTGGCCGGTCAAGTACCCCTGCTGCCTGCAGTGCATACTTGGCAGTGAAAATGATTCAATTACATTAGTCTGTCATATTTTTTTGTGACCTAAAGCGATTTTTTTTTATCTGTCTGCAATAGGCACTGCATATCTGACAGTCCAATAAAACCGCTAAATACTGCAGTTACCTTGCTGATATAAAAAAGCATGCTTTTTTTGCAAGATAGAAAATTTACGGGGTATGCTGCATTTCTGACAGTCCAATTAAAACGTTACATGCTGCAGTTACATTGCTGCTTTAAAAAAGCACATTTTTTCTTTGCGTGCTACGCTGCATTTCGGACAGTCCAATACAACCGTAAAATACTGCATTTAAATTGGAGCTATAAAAAAACCACACTTTTTGTGCTAGATAGTTGACAGGGACGTAAATTTGTAAAAATTATCTGTTTCATTGGTGGGTGACATTTTACCATTTTTGCCGTATACAAACCCCTGCTCTGCATAGGTGACTGGGAGGTAAATTTGTAAAAATCGTCTGTTACATTTTTGGGTGATTTAACCCAGTTTTGCGATATACAAACCCCTACTCTGTATAGGTGACAGGGACGTAAATTTGTATAAATCGTATGTTACATTATTGGGTGACATTCTCCCAGTTTTGCCATATAGAAACCCCTGTTCTGCATAGGTGACAGGGAGGTAAATTTCTAAAAATCATCTGTTACATTGGTGGTTGACATTTTGCCAGTTTTTCCGTATACAAACCCCTGCTCTGCATAGGTGACAGGGAGGTAAATTTGTAAAAATCATCTGTTACATTGGTGGGTGACATTTTGCCAGTTTTGCCGTATACAAACCCCTGCTCTGCATAGGTGACAGGGAGGTACATTTCAAAAAATTGTCTGTTACATTCTTGGGCCATAGTACCCCTGCACTGCATACCTGACTTGGAAATATATTCAGTAAATTAGGCGACCCTCAGATTGTTAGGTGATCTGTACCCCTTCTTTCTTTCAACGTACCCCTGCACTGCATAACAGACAGGGAACTTAGTTCATTACAATTAGCAGTTACATTGTTGCCTGACATAAAGACTTTTTTGGCTGGGAAGCCAAAGGTAGTCGTCAACAACAATGTGTTTTGTTTTCTTTATTTATTTTTAATAATTTGGGGTAGACCCCAAAACATTGGGAAATATAAAAGAGAAAACAAAGAGTAAGTGCGCTGTAGTATACCAATGGTTGGGTGAGGCCGGTATACATGTCTATTCTGCATAAGGTACGAACAAGTCCTGCGGGATCCATGCCTGGTTCTTTATAATGAACGTGAGATTGTCCACGTTGGCTGTGGACAGGCGGCTGTGCTTGTCTGTGATAATGCCCCTAGCCATGCTAAAAACACGTTCAGACAATACAGTGGCTGCAGGGCAGGCCAGCACCTCCAAGGTGTAAAGATCAAGCTGGGGCCTGTCCCCAATTTGGAGACCCAGAAATTAATTGCGGAAGACCCAGTGACGTAGCTAGTAATGACTGGGCCCAACAGCAAATTTTTTAATGGGGCCCCCCTCCCCCAGTAATTTTTTCGCAATTCTTTCCTTTCATGCCGCCCCCATTCCTGTGGCTAGTAAAGATCGCTCTCTCAGACCATGCCCGGCAGCTGTTCCATCCGTTTT
The DNA here is from genome assembly GCA_033119425.1 of Bufotes viridis. Taxonomy (NCBI): domain Eukaryota; kingdom Metazoa; phylum Chordata; class Amphibia; order Anura; family Bufonidae; genus Bufotes; species Bufotes viridis. The sequence continues at coordinate 71,592,987 of CM065592.1, forward strand.
CTACACTGTCTATACTGCCACTGTATATAATTTCATTGTACAATACTGTTGAGGGGGACCTGACAAAGTCTTTTAGTCCTCCTCCTCCTGGATGGGCCCCTTCTGGGTCAGGGCCCCAAAGCAGCTGCTTTCCCTGTTTCCCCTGTAGCTACGACCCTGGGCAGACCCATCAGTCAGCACGTGTAGGCGTGTGCACAGATACTATTCCACCATGTTGCTGAAATGCTGCCTCCTGCTAAGACGTTCCTTTTTCTGCTGGTGGTGCTGATTGTTGTGGCGTGGTGACAAAGCTTTTCCACATTTCGGCCATGCTAACCCTGCCTTCTGAGGTGATGGTGGTGACCCAGCTGCGTTGGCGACTTCTTCCTCCTCCTCCTTTGCTTTAGCCTTGTGCTTCCACTGAGCCCCCGGTGTCAGGTGTGAATGCCATCAGCAACGTGTCTATCAGAGTTGGCTTCTTCCGATCACGCTTCAGTGACGGAATTAAGGACAGCACGTTGTCCTTGTAATGGGTATTCAGCAGGGTGGCCACCCAGTAATCTGCACAAGTTGGAATGTGGGCAACTCGGCGGTCATTGCGCAGGCACTGCAGCATGTAGTCGCTCATGTGTGCCAGGCTGCCCAGAGGCATTGACAAGCTGTCCTCTGTGGGAGGTGTATCATCTGTGTCCTTCATATCCCCCAAGCCACGCTCAAGTGATGGCCGTGAGCTGCTTTAGGTGCCACCCTGCTTTGAACACAGTTTCTTCTCCCCCTCCTCCTCCAGAACTGTTCTTCGGCTGGACAATTGTGTACATGGCCTATGTTGATGCAGGACCCCACCCTCCGAGCCACTTGTATATGACTGGCCTTATAAGTTAAGGGTAAGGCATGTATATAGTTTTGTTTATTTATTACGTTTATCTGACTTATAGTTATTTAAATATGTTTATAAGTAAATTTGTAAATAGTTTCTGAATGGGCATTAATGAGTGGTTTGAGTGAAAGGGGGGGGGGTTGTAGGGTGGGAGTCTGGTCAGGTTATTTTTCTCTTTTAGAAATGTTCTGTCACGGGTATATGCGAACAACAGGAGTACGATCAGTGCACAAGCTACTGAGCGGACCCAAACTAGGGGAGCATAAAAGGTAACCCCTGTCAGACCCTAAGAGCTCTCCCTGCGCTGCTATGCACATGCCCAGACCCTGATGGTGGGTCGAGGCATGCCCGCGTACCTAAGGCTAAGTGACACCTGAAACCCCTATGATACGAGTGTATAGAGACCACAGCAGTGTAGATACTCCAGCGGCTGACACAACTCAAGATGAGAAATATAACCCGCAAGGTGAAACAGGAAGAGGGGTGATTTAAAGGAAGAGGAATCAATCAGAGAAGGAACATCTAGGAAGAGGGAAAGGAGTGAAAATGAAAGTAAAGACCTCATCACAGGGGCGGAAAAACAGAGCTGTGAGAACTCCTCAAAACTCTGGAAGTGACAGTACCCCTCCCTCTACGGGTGGACTCCGGACATCCAGGACCCACCTTCTCAGTATAAGCCCTATGAAAAGCCCGGATGAGGTGGGTGGCTTTAATGTCTGATACCGGAACCCACATCCTCTCCTCAGAAGTCTGGACCATAACCCTCCCAATGAACGAGGTACTGAAGAGAACCGCGGACAATGCGGAGTCCACAAATCTGGAAACCTCAAACTCCAGATTGCCATCAACCAAAATCGGAGGAGGAGGCAAAGGGGAGGGTATCGTGGGCTGGACATATGGTTTTAAGAGAGACCTGTGAAAAACATTATGTATCTTCCAAACCTGTGGAAGATCAAGACGGAAGGCAACAGGATTGACGATAGATAAGATCTTATAAGGCCCAATAAACTTAGGACCCAACTTCCAGGAGGGAACCTTCAGTTTAATATATCTTGTAGACAACCACACCAGATCACCCCCATTCAAGTCCGGACCAGACACATGTCTCTTATCAGCCACACGCTTATATTTCTCACTCATCTTTCTTAGATTACTCTGAATCTTTTGCCAAATAGTAGACAAAGAGGAGGAAAATCTCTCCTCCTCAGGCAAACCAGAAGGGCACCCTCCCGAGAATGTCCCAAACTGCGGATGAAACCCATATGCACCAAAGAATGGTGACTTATCAGAAGAGTCATGACGACGGTTATTCAAGGCAAACTCAGCAAGAGACAGAAACGAACACCAATCCTCCTGATTCTCTGCCACAAAACAGCGCAAATATGTCTCCAGATTCTGATGATGCGTTCAGTCTGACCATTCGACTGCGGGTGAAAAGCAGAAGAGAAGGACAGCCGAACCCCCAGGTTCAGAAAGCTCTCCAGAATCTGGACACAAACTGCGTGCCTCTATCAGAAACAATGTCAGAAGGGATGCCATGCAATTTAACAATGTGGTCGACAAAAGCTTGCGCCAGCGTCTTAGCATTGGGCAATCCAGGGAAGGGTATGAAATGTGCCATCTTGCTAAAACGGTCCACCACCACCAGGATCACAGACTTCCCTGAGGAACGAGGAAGATCCGTGATAAAGTCCATGGACAGGTGTGTCCAAGGACGGGAAGGTATGAGTAAGGGGAGGAGGGGACCTGACGGCCGTGAGCGAGGGACCTTAGCACGAGCGCAAGTCTCACAAGCTGCCACAAAACCCTCCACTGACTTACGAAGAGCCGGCCACCAAAATCTCCAAGTATGAGATCAACAGTGGCTCTACTCCCGGGGTGACCAGCAAGGACAGTATCGTGATGCTCCTTAAAAAGCTTGTGATGTAACTCAAGAGGCACAAACAACTTCCCAGAAGGACAACGAGCGAGAGAGGGCATCCGCCTTCACATTTTTAATCCCAGGGCGGAATGTGACCACAAAATTGAATCTGGAGAACAGAGACCATCTGGCCTGTCTCGGATTCATACGCTTGGCCGACTCCAAGTACGCCAGATTCTTATGGTCGGTAAAAACGGTGATAGGGTGCCTGGCCCCCTCTAACCAATGGCGCCATTCCTCGAAAGCCAATTTGATTGCCAATAACTCACTATCTCCCACATCATAGTTTCTCTCTGCAGGGGAGAGTTTTTTAGAGAAGAAGGCACAGGGTCGCCATTTGGCAGGAGAGGGGCCCTGGGACAAAACCGTCCCCACACCCACCTCGGAAGCATCCACCTCAACAATAAAAGGTAAAGAGACATTGGGATGCACTAAGATGGGTGCAGACGCAAAACTTTCTTTAATCTTAGAAAAAGCTGTAAGCGCCTCCTCCGACCAAGAGGAAAAATCTGCCCCCTTTTTTGTCATATCAGTGAGCGGCTTGACAACAGAGGAATAATTCAAAATGAACTTTCTGTAATAGTTGGCAAAACCCAGAAATCGCATCAGTGCCTTCTGATTCTCAGGAAGCTCCCATTCAAGCACAGCACGGACCTTCTCCGGGTCCATGCGAAAACCAGAAGCAGAGAGGAGAAAACCCAGAAATTGAATCTTCGATACCATAAAAACACATTTCTCCAGCTTGGCGTATAATTTATTTTCCCGCAAAATCCGCAAAACCTGACAAAGGTGATCCTGATGGGTCTTGACATCAGGGGAAAAAATCTAAATATCATCAAGATACAACCAACACAAATTTCCCAATTAAATGGTAGAAAATACTGTTAACAAAATGCTGAAAGACGGCCGGAGCATTCATCAAGCCAAAAGGCATAACGAGATTCTCGAAATGCCCCTCAGGGGTATTAAAGGCCGTTTTCCATTCATCCCCCTCTCTGACCCTGACCAGGTTGTATGCGCCTCTCAAATCTAATTTGGAAAAAACCTTGGCCCCAACAATTTGATTGAAGAGGTCTGGGATGAGAGGAAGCGGATAGGGATCACAAATCGTGATACGGTTCAGCTCCCTAAAATCTAGGCAAGGTCTTAAAGAGACATCTTTTTTTTTAACAAAAAAAAAATCCAGCGGCAACAGGTGATTTTGAGGGACGGATATGCCCCTTACCCAGACTCTCAGAAATATAGGTACACATAGCGATTCTTTCTGGTTGGGAGAGATTGTACAGGCGTGACTTGGGTAGCTTGGCGCCGGGAATGATATTAATGGGACAGTCATACTCCCGGTGAGGAGGTAGCTCCTGAACACCACTCTCGGAAAATACGTCCGAAAATTCTGAGAGAAATGATGGTCTTAGTCTTAGTAGTAACTTCTGCAAAAGTCGCCGTGAGACAATTCTCTCTACAAAGCTCACTCCATTCAATTATTTGCCTTGCTTGCCAATCAATAGTGGGGTCATGTCTAGTGAGCCAGGGTAACCCCAACACTAGAGGAGTAGGCAATCCGCTAAGGACAAAACAAGATATATCCTCCACATGAGCATCACCCACAGTCAATCGGATATTGTGAACTATGCCCTTTAGGGATCTTTGCGAGAGTGGAGCAGAGTCAATAGCAAAAACAGGTATATCCTTTTCTAATTTGCAAACCTGAAAACCATGCATGGCTACAAATTGATTGTCAATAAGATTGACGGCCGCTCCACTATCAACAAAAATTTCACAAGAAATGACTTAGCTCCTTAGCGCCACCCTGGCAGATAGGAGAAAATGGGAAGTGCAGGCCAAGGGAAAAGCATCTATCCCCACATCAACTTTGCCCAGGGTAGCAGATGGAGCAAACCTTGAGTTTTTTTTTTTACCTTTTGAGGTTTTTCTTTTATTATCACCCTCAGCAAAATTCAAGAATCTCCTAGAGGGGCAAACATTTGCCAAATGACCAATGCCCCCACAACAGAAACACATCATTCTCTGAGGACTAAATCCTCCTTTATCAGGGGCAAGTCGACCCAGCTGCATAGCCTCCTCCTCAGAGGGGACCGAGGCAGGATGAGGCCCCTGCACATTGAATGAGTCCGCCCCACTGCCCCAAGGCTGAAAATGGCAGGGAAGAAAAGTCTCCTCTCTTTCTCTAAGGCGCCTGTCCAGGCGTACTGCTAGTGACATGGCAGACTCTAAGGACGTTGGTCTCTCATGGAAAGCAAATGCATCTTTTAATCTCTCTGAGAGACCATGACAGAACTGACTCCGGAGTGCAGCATCATTCCAACCTGAATCAGCTGCCCATCTCCGAAATTCAGAACAATAAAGCTCAGCAGACAGTTTGTTCTGGCATAAAGAACGTAAGCTAGATTCAGCCAGAGCAACACGATCCGGGTCATCATATATCTGCCTGAGGGCCACAAAAAATCCATCCACCGATCGAAGGGGAAGTGCCCCCGATGGCAGTGAAAAAGCCCAAGTCTGAGCATAACCCCTGAGCAGGGAGATGATAATCCCCACCCTCTGCTCCTCATCACCAGAGGAATGGGGAAGCAAGCGGAAATGAAGTTTGCAAGCCTCTCTGAAGTAAACAAAATTCTCACTGCCCCCGGAGAACGTCTCCGGAAGTGAGACCTTCAGCTCGCAACAAACTCCATGGATGCCAGCAGAACCAGATGTTTGAAGCTGAGTCATAGATTGACGGAGATCCGCTACTTCCAAAGAAAGACCATGCATGCGGTCAACCAAGTCAGAAAGCGGATCCATGTCAAAAGACGGTTATGGCGGGTTATAATGTCACGGGTATATGCGAACAACAGGAGTACAATCAGTGCACAAGCTACTGAGCGGACCCAAACTAGGGGAGCATAAAAGGTAACCCCTGTCAGACCCTAAGAGCTCTCCCTACGCTGCTATGCACTAGTGATGAGCGGCAGGTGCCATATTCGATTTCGACGAAATTCGCAAATATTCGAATGAATATTCGTTTCATATTCGTCGAAATCGAATATTCGTTATTATTCTAGTTATCGCGATTAATATGCGATTTAAATAATCGCGTATTGCGATTTTAACTTAAGGCTACTTTCCTATTGGTTTTATGTATTCGTCATATTCCTCAAAACGAAGATAACAAAGTATTCTACATCTTCGTTTTAGCAACCTATTCGTCAACTTCGCTAATTCTAGCAATCAAATAGGAAGGTTGACTATAAAGACAACTGTGTTTAATTCGCTATGCGATTATTTATATATATTTTTTTAATAAATAGAATAATTATAATAATTATATCAAGTAATATAATTATTCTATTAAAAAAAAAAAAAATCGCATTGCGAATTTAACACAGCTGTCTCTATAGTCAACCTTCCTATTTGATTGCTAGAATTAGCGAAGTTGACGAATAGGTTGCTAAAACGAAGATGGAGAATACTCGTTATCTTCGTTTTGAGGAATATGACGAATACATTCGTCATATTCGCTATTCGCTAATTCTACCAAGCCAACCATAAAGTTCCTTGCTCATGGAGCGTCCCCATCACCATGGGAACGTCTCCATATACTAAAATGTACTGTCGGATTTGAGGAATTACGTTGAAATCGCAATGCGATTAATTCAAGTTATATTAATCGCATTGCGATTTCAACTTAGAGCTGGGTTTATAATGGGTCAGCTTGCTAGAATGAACGAGTTAACGAATATAGAATATAGCAGCACTGCTAAGTTGAATTCGCAATGCGATTAATTTAACTTGAAGTAATCGCATTGCGATTTCAACTTAGCACTGCTATCTTACATAGGCTAGAATTAACGAATATGGAATATAGCACTAGCAGTGCTAAGTTGAAATCGCAATAAGATTACTTCAAGTTAAATTAATCGCATTGCGAATTCAACTTAGCAGTGCTGCTATATTCCATATTCGTTAACTTCGTTCATTCTAGCAAGCTGACCCATTATAAACCCAGCTCTAAGTTGAAATCGCAGTGCGATTAATATAACTTGAATTAATCGCATTGCGATTTCAACGTAATTCCTCAAATCCGACAGTACATTTTAGTATATGGAGACGTTCCCATGGTTGGGGACGCTCCATGAGCACGGAAGTCGGCAGAAGCGGCAATGGGCACTGACTAGAGCAGCCAGGAAGCCAGGAATCCTCAGGACAGGTAAGAACTACTGTTGGGAAGTGGGAAAGAAAAAAATATAACAAAAAAAAATAAAAAATAATAATAATATTCGAAATAGCGAATTTATAGCGCTATATTCGAAATATTCGCGAATTAGCGAAGTGCCGATATTCGCTAAAAAAATTCGCTATTCGAATATTCGCGCTCAACACTACTATGCACATGCCCAGACACTGATGGTGGGTCGAGGCATGCCCGCGTACCTAAGGCTAAGTGACACCTGAAACCCCTATGATAAAGGGGGGGGGGGGCACGGCCACCGGCTCCCTGCTCAGTATACGGACGGAACCGGGGTCGCCTCGGATCCAGTCAGCAAATAAACAAAGACCAACAATGTCTTCAAACTTATCTGTAGGGGCTGCAGCAGCAGTGAAGACAGATCCAATCTCAGCAGTCAATATCCGATGTTGCTTGCTTCAGCAAAACAGATGTCCAGTGTATAGAGACCACAGCTGTGTAGATACTCCAGCGGCTGACACAACTCAATATGAGAAATATGACCCGCAAGGTGAAACAGGAAGAGGGGTGATTTAAAGGAAGAGGAATCAATCAGAGAAGGAACAGCTGGGAAGAGGGAAAGGAGTGAAAATGAAAGTAAAGACCTCATCACAGGGGCGGTGAAACAGAGCTGTGAGAACTCCTCAAAACTCTGGTAGTGACATGTTCCTTGTATAGTTTTTGTTATGATTTATAATAAAAAGTCCCGATAACCTTGGAAATGTTACCCAACAATCTAACCGACAAATTTAATAAAATTACTTGCTTGTCACATCTGCGGCTCAGGCGTTCAGGAATTCCTGCACCACCAAATTCATCGCATGCGCCAGGCAAGGGATGTGCGTCAAACCGGCTAGGCCCAGAGCTTCTACGAGATCTTGCCCATTATCGCATACCACCAGGCCGGGCTTGAGGCTCAGCGGCACCAACCATTCATTGGTCTGTTGTTCCATGCCCATCCACAGCTCCTGCGCGATGTGGAGTTTGTCCCCCAAACAGATGAGTTTCAGAACAGCCTGCTGTCGTTTCCCCCTGGCTGTGCTGATGTTGGTGGTGAAGGTGTTACACTGAGCGGATGAGGAGGTGGAGTAGGAGGAGTAGGCAACAGGAGGCAAATAGAATTGCCCTGCAATCCTCGGGGGCGGAAGGACATGCGCCAAACTTCTATCAGCCTCTGGCCCAGCCGCCACTACATTTACCCAGTGTGCAGTTAGGGAGATATAACATCCCTGCCCGTGCTTACTGGTCCACGTATTGGTGGTTATGTGGACCTTGCCACAGATGGCATTGCACAGTGCACACCTGATTTTGTCCGCCACTTGGTTGTGCAGGGAAGGGATGGCTCGCCTGGTGGCTGGGAACCACGTACTGTGGGACAGCCACCGCCATAAGTTTTTTAAGTCTCCATCCATCTCCACCAGACAGAATGACAGCATTTCAAAGGACCAGAAATTTTGAAATCCTGGCATTCAGGACCAGGGATCGTGGGTGGGCAGGGGGTGCTTCCTCTTTCTACTTTTCCAGTGTTTGGGAGATGGACAGCTGCACGCTTCCATGGTAAAGTGTGGAGATGCTTGGTGACGGTGAAAGATGTGGTGGCGTTGCTGCCACATCCTCTGTTTGCGGGGTGGCAGGTGCCAGTGTCACTCACTTGTGCTCAGGTTTACATTGTTATGTTTTATTTTTATGTATTTTATGCTATTTTAAGTTATTTCCCTATCCAAATTTGTTTGCAGGGCACTTGTCCTACTCTTACCCATATTTAGCTTCAATTTCCAGCCCTCTAGCCCTTTCCATTACTTTTCTAGAGCCATTTTAGTGCTCCAAAGTTCGGGTCCCCATTGACTTCAATGGGGTTCGGGGTCAAGTTCAAGTTCCAGGTGTCCGCTCAACTCTATCCATGTGTCCTTTCTGCAAAAAAATTTAATATGTCCTGTTTTTGTCCGCATAAGGATAGTACTGTTCTATTAGGGGCCAGCTGTTCAGTCATCCATATTTTTTGCGGATCCGTATTTTGCTGACCGCAAAATAAATACAGTTGTGTGTATGCTCCTTTACACTTCATAGAGCTGATTGTTTGTCTCTTTTCATAATTTCATAGATTTTACTGCTTTCTGTTCACAAGCGGCAGATACGCTGTAGATTTTAAGTCCAGTTTTTGCATATGGAAAATCTGCAGCATATTACAGTAACAGTTAAGGCTACTTTCACACCAGCCAGTCATGGATCAGCAAAAACGCTTGCATCATAATAATACAACTGTCTGCATCCATTCTGCATCCATTCTGAATGGATCCGATTGTATTATCTCTAAAATAGGCAAGATGGATCCGTCTGTAAAAACCATTGTAAGTCAATGATCCGTTTTCTATTGCGTCTTGCTCAGCACCACATCGCGGACAGAAAAACGCTTCTTGCTGCTGGGGATGCAGCGAAACAGAATAGAATGCATTTTGGTGCACTCCGTTTCATTCGGCGTCCATTTTAAATGTGGGCAACATGGTGGCTCATTGGTTAGCATTGGTGCCTTACAGTGCTGGGGTCAAAGGATGGAATCCATGCAACCAATGAGAACATCTACATGGAGTTTGTATGTTCTCCCCGTGTTTGCTTCCTGATGCCGCACGGCCATTAACAATGCAGACCAAAAAAAAACGCAGGACAAAATACCACTGAGTGTACAGTATCAGTATTTTGTCCTGCAGAATTACTGGAACCATAATGGGAACCTAACAGATCCCATAATAGTCAATAGGGTACATGTGGTACCTTTGGTGTCCATCATATGGCAGATCCATTCCATTTTCTTTTGTTTTTCTGTTCCTACAGAAAATGAGCCACAGATGTGACCCAGACAGTTTTTGTAAATCCGTCCCTATAGTTATGTATTCCGCCAGCAACCATATCGCCCTCTTATAGCGCCCTGATAAAAGAGTACATTACATATATCTGATGCACCCTCCTGCAAAATAAATTTTATTATTAAAAACATTCAAATATTTTTGGTCCAGATGAAATCAACTTCTAAGCTTCTACCAAGTTCTCCATGAGTCAATACCGTCCCAGTGGACTCCATCTGCCGCTTTACCGTTGGCTTTGGTCTTGATAGGATGACCTAATGTTGGCTTAAAGACGTTTAGCACTTGCTTCTCCCATTCCCAAATCAGAAGATTTATTTTAGCACAGGGTGAGGAAAACATGCCAAGCGCCTTGCCTCATAGCTCATAAGAGGGCTTGACAAATTGAAGCCACTTAACTTTATCTCGATCAAGTCCCATAGTGGCCCATGAACTTCAGCATTCATACTATTAGTTTGGTAGAAGCAAGTTCTTGCATACCTTCTAAGATATCATAATTCATGGTTTATGTTGGGTCTTTTATCATTCCTACTCAACAATATAATTTGTTTTTGTAAGTGATTTAATATGCTTTTTGGCTCATGTGCTGCCTCGAAAAGTCTCTACCTGGATCCGGAGGGCCTCTCTATAGAGAGAACAAATCTTATTATCATAATTGTTACACTTTAGAATAATATCATGCCCATTTCTTCACTCGTTGGCAAGAATGAATACATAATTTTTTTATTATTTTAAATTTTTACTTGTTTTTTAAAAGGAAAAACACTACTAACTACTAGGACAAATCTACAAGAAATATACAAAATTTATCTGCAGAAAGATGTCCACCAATGTTCAGGGGATGCTTCAAATCAAACCATATAAAAACACTTAGTGGACCTACTATGTGTGGCGTATGCTACCAAGGAGTCTAGTCTCAAGGAATTATCCACTACTCACACTTAAAGAGGTTGTTCAATTTCAAGGTGACAACTCAGGGGACTGAACTGTAAGAAAGGATAGATGATTAATTTCCTGACAGATCCGGTGCCTTCGCTCTGATTCTCCTGGCAGGGCTCTGTTTCCCCAGCTGCAGTATTGACGTCACAATGACTGGCCCCAGTGGTGCACTGAAGAAGCCAGTGATTGGATGACGTGGTCATGTGATGTTGACATGACATCACTGCTGCAGCCAGGAAAACAGAGCCATGCCAGAAGAACTGGAGAGGTGGTGTAGGATCTGTCAGGTAAGTAGTCACCTAATTTTTTTACAGGTTGATCCCCTGAGTTGGCGGGGGGAGCCTCTTGAAACTGGACAACCACTTTAAAGGGGTATTTCAGGGGCAGCAACAATGAAAAAGACACACCAGATATGTTAGCTATAGCATATACATTGTATAGTGACATTTTTACTGTGAACTGCAGGTGCTTTAATCCCTTCATGGAGCCATGAAGGGAATTCCCAGGTTGCTATCCTGGAATAGTCATCATAAGCAACACCTGACATGTCGATAGGAATCAGTATGTAGATTTGTAGCACAATACCAAGATGAGAGACAGTAGAGTGAAACCAGAGAAGTGAACAGGAGAAACACTCTTGCACAATGGAAAGGTGAATGAAATAGACGGCTCTACTGCTCAAACAAATGATAGAGGTGCAATAACTGCTGGATCTGACTCACCCAGTCAAGATAGTGGAAAGTAAAAGGTAAAGAGATAAGCAGGCACACTCATATATGGGTAAAATCTAATCTAGTTTATTAATAAAAATACGTAGTTTATTAATATAAAAATATTTTTATATGAAAAAAAGGTGATGTGGGCCAAATATATTTATGACATCTTCATTATCTCGCGGGGGTCAGTAAACACCTTCTCACAACTGGTGGAGACCCTCAATGTTAACAACCTGGGTGTATGAAACATCCATACAGTTCCTGCCGTTTCTGGATATTCATATTGTCAGAGGACCGGAGGGGGAAATTTGCACGGAAACATTTAGAAAACCAACGGCTACTAACTCCCTCCTTGATTGGGGGAGCTACTATCCGGAGCCACTCAAACGAGGGATCCCCACGGGACAATACCTCCGAATGAGGAGGAATTGTTCCACTATCCGGCAATTTAAGGAACATATTTTTTATTTTATTTCAAGTGGCATTTTTAACATTGGATCATTGACTTTCATCATTGTGAACTATTGACCACATCTATATTTTCACAACTATTCTCAATCAGCAATATATCATTTATATCCATACTTATTTTTATTAATAAACTAGATTAGATTTTACCCATATATGAGTGTGCCTGCTTATCTCTTTACCTTTTACTTTCCACTATCCTGACTGAGTGAGTCAGATCAAAATCTCATGGATTAACAGCCTCAACCAAAATGTGGGGATCTATGTTGACCATATACTGGCCCCCTTTGTCAAGGCACTACCCTCTTATACGAGGGTCACCAGTGACCTATTAGCAAGATTGGAGAGAGTAATGCTGGAAGATGACTGCCTTCTAGCATCCATAGATGTGGAAACATTATACTCCTCCTTTCCACATGATTTGGGCCTTGGTGCTGTAGAACAGTTCTTGACCACTAGGGGTTGCCAGTTTGCCAACCACAATGCGTTCATCTTAAAGTTGCTGCATTTTACCTTGACATGTAACTTCTTTGTCTTTGATGGGTCCTACTACCACCAGCTTAGGGGCACAGCGATGGGGAGTCCTTGTGCCCCATCGTATGCTAATTTGTTCCTGGGCCGGTGGGAGAGGGAGGTGGTGTCCACTGACCCTGCTAGGCCGCTCACTGTACCAGTGGTGATGTGGGCTAGATATATTGATGATATCTTTATTATCTGGCGGGGGTCAGTGAACACCTTCTCACAACTGGTGGAGACCCTCAATGTTAACAACCTAGGTCTGCGGTTCACACATGAAACATCCATACAGTTCCTGCCGTTTCTGGATATTCATATTGTCAGAGGACCGGAGGGGGAAATTTGCAAGGAAACATTTAGAAAACCAACAGCTACTAACTCCCTCCTTGATTGGGGGAGCTACCATCCGGAGCCACTCAAACGAGGGATCCCCACGGGACAATACCTCTGAATGAGGAGGAATTGTTCAACTATCCGGCAATTTAAGGAACATATTTTTTATTTTATTTCAAGTGGCATTTTTAACATTGGATCATTGACTTTCATAATTATGAACTAATGACCACATCTATATTTTCACAACTATTCTCAATCAGCAATATATCATCTATATCCATACGTATTTTTATTAATAAACTAGATTAGATTTTACCCATATATGAGTGTGCCTGCTTATCTCTTTACCTTTTACTCTTGCACAATACTAAACACCAAAAGGACTGTTTCTCACCTCGCCTGGTTCCTTCACTATCAACACTCCTTCTCCTCATACTCTGGTTTGTGTCTTCTACTGCAGCCTCCGCCTGAGGCTGTACTGAGGTGTGGGTTGCCAATGCACCAAAAGATAGCATCAGACCTGGTGGCCTATTTAAAAGGAAGTTGCCATGCCATGGATTGCTTGGTAATAAAATGTATCCTTTCCTGGCTCTTGCTTCTGTGTTATTGCTTCAGCCTTTGTCTTCTTACTTAGATCCTGATACTTACTAACCTTGTGCTTGTTCCTGTCCTTGCCTTGTCCTTTGGTTTGTCTGTCTGTTACCAGTAGCTCCACCTCTGGTTCTGACCCTTGGCTACATTACTGACTTCACTCCTGTCTCATCCCCTGGTTTGTGGCATTCTGACCGTTCTCCTGTTGATGACCCTTGGCTATGTTCCTGGCTCCGCTCTTACTGCATCATCAGGGATTCACTTAGATCTGCTCCTCAGTCTGGCAGCGAAAAACAGACGGCAGTTTAGAGAATCCACATTCCAGTACATGACCATAACAAGGACTCTAACATAGAGGATAGCCCTAGAGAACCTTAGATAGCATAATCAATACTTTTTGAAAATGGTGCTCGATGTTTAAGATGCTGGATGCTGTGTGGACCAGCTTGAATCACAAAGCAGATGGGATTTTGACTACAGGGTGAAGGAAACAGCTGATGTCCCACTATAGACACAAAGTAATTAGTGTATATAGTAATAAAGGAGTTTTTTTTAAATTCATTTACCAAATGTACTATGTGCAGTATATTACGGGAGAACAGCAAGTCAGAAAATGTAAACCATAGTGAGTAAAATGCAGTTCTACAAGCTGGTTAGGCGTGGCCTAGTATGAAAAAAATTGCTGCGGTGTGCGCGGCACATATTGTCCCTCGTTGCGATTTTCAAAAGTTTCGAGGTATGCAACTAGTCTGGTCTGGGCCCTTTCTCTGTAGGGGCCCCACATCAACTGCAATGCTCTTGTGCAAATCCATAATCATTACTTATATAACATTGTAGGCTGGGACAGTAAATTGGTGGAATGACCTTTCCTTTCTGGTCAAGTTTAATACAAACTGCATGATGGCACTGCTGGAGAATTATAACGGTTATAATAAATGTGAAATATGTCTTTCCAGCCCAAAGATAAGAACTCTCGCTTAATTCTATTCCTCTGAGGCTATTTGACTTTCTTTCATTCTCAATTGTTCTGTTTTTGTTATATAGAGCCAAGTCTTGTGGCCGCCCTTCTGATGTTGTGATGGAAGGTAACAGATCCGTCCAACCTTTATTATTATTTTGTCTTTTTGTATAGTTTAATATCATTATACAAACGTTAGAGACTGGGGATAACTATGTACAATATTAGACATACCAAGTAAAGGGGGAGTTTTATCAACAAAATTAGAGTCGCCTCTTAAGAATCTTTAAGCCTGTTTTATAGATTTGTATATCCTGTATATATCGATTTTTTTCGACTCTTCTCGCTCAGGCTACACAATATTATGTGAATCTAGGGCAGGGCTTAGTAACCTCCGGCACTCCAGCTGTTATGAAACTACAATTCCCAGCATGCTCCACTTTGCTTCTATGTGAGTTCTTAGAACAGTTGTGAAAACGTGCATGCTGGGAGTTGTAGCTTCAAAATAGCTGGGGTGCAGAAGGTTGCTGACACCAGATCTAGGGAACTGAGTGACCTGAAGAATGAGGTAGGAATAATGGTCAAGAAATGGCTGTGATGAAGCTTAAAAACATGAAAAATGTTTTATCGGCGGAAAGAGAAATTCAAGGGGTTGTCTAGGATTAGAAAAACATACCTTTTTACAAAAAAGTTAAGTCTGTACTACCTTTCACCTCTATTAAAGTGTACTAGTTGTAACATTAGTGCTACACCTGTATATGGACTGTAACCGGTTTTGCAACTCGGCTGCAAGAAGATACGCAGTGGGCCCCTGGGGAGCCAGAGCAGAGGATGGGAGTGGTAGTGGCCCTGATTATGATGTGTCACAGTGTACTCCCTCAGGCCATTGCTCCTTGAGGTCATGCAGTGAATGAGAAGCACCATGTGTTCCCTTAAGGCTCTCCAGTAGCTGTGAGACCCCCTGCTTCATGATGTTTCGGGGGTCACCATGGTGTTAATGAGAGTCAGAGACCAGGGCAGATTAAACTTAAAGCGGTTAACTTACCCTTGAAATGCCCCCCATATGCCTGCACCCCTCACATACAATTTACTTACCTTGCTCCCTGGCACCCGCGTCACTTCTGAGGTCTGCACGGCCACCGTTGCATCTCTCTGTCGTGCAGATGAAAACATCTGCCGTCAGGGGGTTGGGGGGGGGGGGGGTTTCAGCCAACAGCAGGTGGTGATGGGGACGAGCCTCCTTAGCATCAACCAATATGTAGCAGGCTTCAGAAGCAACGCAGGTGCCGGGGAACGAGATAAGCACATTGTGTGTGAGGGCCCCGGGCATATGGGGGGGGGGGGGGCATTTTCAGGGTCGGATAACCCCTTTAACAAGAGTCTCTTTACTGTATGCAGGATTGAATTTATAGCACATCCAGCAGTAGTTTGTACACAATGCAAAGTCCTCCCATATGTCCCAGCATGAGCTAAGCAGATGAAACTGAAATTGCTCCAATTGCTCTGAAAGTTGGTGTATAACCCTCTCTAGCGCCCAACTTCCCCTCTCCCCAAGCTCTGGCACACAATGACAACAATAGTGAATGATTTCTGAGTGACCCTGACATACATAATTATGGGTGAACTCACATTTGACGGTGTTATGATACAGTGTCTTTAAAAACACACCACACTGGTACATATGGTGTGATTTTGCATATTCCAAAACTTCCAAAAAATGTCCCTTATCGGGGGCAGATGATGTTCAAACACACATTGTATGGGATTAAAAAAAAAGTGGATTCGGGTACCAAGTGTCCAAAAATTATGCCTTGCCAGGGTCAGAATGCCTGCTCGTACAACACGCACAAGTGTTGGTTAAAAAAACAGTGTCTCGTTGTGAATGAGCCTAAAAAAATTCTCCCTTTTAATTAGGAGCATTGTGGATGTGGAAAGGGTACAGTACGTACATAGTGGCATGCGGCCGCAATAGTAGCAGCAGAAGGAGCCGTATAGCATGGAACATACAATGCTGTCTATGGGCAGTAGTGGCAATAGTAGCAGTAGTAGTAGTAGTGATAGTGTTGGCTAGAGATGGGTGAAGTTTTCAAAAATTAGATTTGCTCGCATCGGCATGTTTTTCTAAAAAATGTGCTTTGATCTGAATTCATTCACCACGAAGCGCGTTAAATCAGGTCTATCCCGGCCTGCAGTTAAACATTAGAGAGAATAGGCCACATTTACTAAATTTACTAAAGACCAGGAACAGAGATGGGAGACTGCGCCATCCTGCCAATCTGATATTGATGACCTATCCTCAGGATAGGTCATCAATATTAAAAGCTCGGAGAACTCCTTTAATAGATAAAAAAATAAATATCTTTAAAAACTCTTCTGTACTCCCTGCACACTGTGTGAGTAACCAGGACGTATTACATATGTTGCAGACAAAAAGTTTGTAAGAAAGACGGGACAAAATATTTGTCCCACACAGAGGCTGCCTATATATGAGTAATGGATGCACCAAAAACAAAAACAACCTGAACCACATAGACACTTGACAGCATGCGCCACAATAATAAATTTAGGTGCAATAGTCTTGCACCACAATTTCTAAGTACTATCAGACTTGATCTGCAGACAAAACACTGCTCATTTAAGAACAGCTGTGTTCAAAATAATAAATCAAACCCAAAATGTGTGCACATGATGGAGAATAAAAAAGCAGTAAATGACGGAGATAAAGGCGAGCTTAGTAAATGTGCCCCAATATATCCTGGTGTACATCAATGTTCAGCGCAGCAACAGGCATAGCTAGTCCTTTCTGGTAGCGAAACAGTTACTGTGTGCGTCTGAATGACAGACAGGTCACATATATGGCCATGCACATCATCGTGCAGGCCACCAACATTCCTAACCAGCGAAACAAAAAAAAAGCATACAGCATCCTTCAGTAAAGGAAAAAAAATGTGGCGCGCCCCTGCAGTTGTCCCAATGACTCTTTAGTGGTATTAAATAAGCAGATGGAGGCAGGGCCGATTAAGTAGTCTAGAAAAAAAAGGTTCTTTTAATCCATGTTATAGCAGTGCAAACACATGAATTCCAATCCCTTCTGTTAGATGTAGAATGACTGTGTGTTACTATTAGGCTTAGTTCACACTTCACTTATTTGGTCAGTTATTGTCAGTTCAAAGCAGGTGCGGGTCAAACCCACAGTACAGGTGCAGATCTATTCATGATACCTAATCTCAGAGTAGGCTTGGCCAAATAACAGAAGTGTGAAATCCGCCTTACAGGTCAATGTTAGCGTCAGGTGTAAATTATTGGCGTGGACTAAACTGTGCAGTGGCCCAAAATTCAAGTAGTGGCTCCATGACAGTGGGAAGGGTGTCAGCACTAAGGCTGTGTTCAAATCACTGTTTATATTTCCGTTCTTCTGATCCATCGGAAGAACTGCCTGAAAAAAGCGCCTCCTGTAGTTTGAGTATCCGCCTTCACACCGTCAGTATTTGGTCAGCGTTTGATAAGTATTAGTCGGGCAAAAACAGGAGTGGGTCCAAAACAGAGATAACATGGGAAGAAAATATTAACAATGTCTTCTGTGTTTTGTACCTACTCTTGATTTTGGCTTCTAAATCATGATCAAATCCTGATGCAAAATACTGTCCATGTGATAGAGGCCTCATGCTCAGTTTGCATGAGTTTTGGCTATTTGCCTCAGAAATCAGCTTTATTCAGATGGAAAAGATATCCTTCATGCAGGACTTTAATGACTTGTATCACACAGTCAGTATTTGGTCAGTTTTTTGCATCAGTATTGGATCAGTTTTGGTAAGGTAGCATTTTTAGAGAAGTAATGACAGCTTCAGCCTCTCCACTTTGGATGGGCACAAGCCATTAGTTGTTCAGAGTCCACGATATAGAAAGGAATGACTGTAGTACTAGCAACTTGGCCAGGTGTACATTCAACTTCTGTGCCATTGGATAAGTGCATGCATACTGTTGTCTCTTTGCAATCACCTCAGTGATCGATTGCTGATGAAACACATGATGGGAAGTAGGAGGAGTATTAGGAGCAATAGATGAAGGGAAGGAACGATTGCTTCCTTCAGCTGAGGTTGAGAAGCCCTGAATGCTGGAGAAGGCCACTGGGAGATGCAGCGGTTGCTGTGTCAGGCTGTACCACGGTTTTCCCAGGCCACTTTATGGTGACGCTCCATGTGTTAATGCAGGGCAGTGGTGCCAACTTTAGCACCCTGACTGCTCTTCACCTTCTGCCCACATATCCTGCATACCGCCATGCTAATGTCCTTCAGCGACTTGATAAAAAATCCCCACATTGCCGAGTATGGCATTTTACCCTCAGCACTCCATGCTGACTGCCTGCCACTGCCCCCCTGCTGCAGTCTCACGGGCCTGCTGCCAACCTCACCCCCTGATGTTGATGATGCCCCTCTATACCCGACTCCCACATGTGATCGGCTGCATCATCATCCACTAATGTCTGTTGGTCACTTATGTCACCCTCACCAGTCTCATGGCCATGTCCCTAACCGCTCGCAAAATGTGCTCCCATCTGACTGTCATCATCGGTAGTTTCACACCTAAGGGAGGACGCATCGGACCTGTCCTCCAAGTCTGTGCTGGTCTGTAGCTGCTGGCTGTCCTCACTAAGCTTGTCCTTGCTGAAAAGCATAGCAGAGCCGGCAGAAGAAACAGCAAAAGTAAGAGCCAGTTGCAGGAGAGTTGCGGGAGATGTGAGGGCACAGAGGTTGTTTCTGGACCAAGCCAACTAAGTGTGGTTTCTGAGGAACCCACCGATTCCTTCCTGTGTGTGAGATGATGTTGAAGTGCGAGTCAACCATTCCAGTACAGCTGGGTTGTTGGGCAAAACTTCTAATAGAAACTTCTTTTTTTTATTTTTTTTTATTTTTTTACTAATAAAATACAAAAGAAGGAGCAATAGTAATGCATTTAACAATTACATAAAAATAACATCAAGCATTCGCCAGAAAGAGCTAAGAGTAACCAAAACAAATGCACAAATAGGAGTAGTAGGGCATTCATTCCCCTCCCACTTAAATACCCTCTACATGGAGATACTTGACCTATCCAGTACATTAAGGTAAATAACACATTGCTTATATTACCTTTAAACCTTTATTCCTTCTTTCCCCCCACCCCTCCCACTCCCCTCCCCAATCCTTATCCCCCCACCCTATATCCACCGGACTCTTAATGTATCCTACCCTTTCTATTATACAATTGGAATTCATCAAATTTTCCCATTCTTTTATTGTTGGTAACTCGGGGCGCATCCATCTTCTTGCTATCAGTAGACGAGCTATAAAACATTATTTATATAACATAATTTCATTCTCCTTTGCTAACTCATGGGAAGTTTCACCCAAAATACATATAGAAGCCATCCACTGGATTTTAAGACTAAAAATATCCCCGATTAATTCGATCAGACTGCACCAGAATGGTTGAATCTTTGGGCACCTCCACCACATATGGATAATGTCTGCTTTATCATTCATACATCTAGGGCATAGTCCGGGTAATTTAGCTGAAACTTTCTTGAGCCATTTTGGTGTTATATATAAACGATGTAATATCATAAACTGAGTTACCCTGTGAGAGGGGTTCCTCAGATATGGTTTAAAACACCAAAATTTTCCCCACTGATCATCTGTCCCTATATCATTCTCCCTTTTTAATTTACTATTACAAATAAATCCCTCATTTCTAACTTCTCGTATCTTTTTATACCAACTTGTCACTAATTTGCGTTTACCTTTTCAACCTAATATGTAATTCGTCACCTCGTGTGATTTTATCACTATGTCTTCCTTTTTTATACCGTTTTAACAATATCCACCAATTGAATATATCTAAAATAACTTTGTCTATCTACCCTTACATTCATTAATAGTGTGTCCCTATCCTTCAGTGTTTCATTTTGAAAATATTCTGAAATATGCCATAATCCTTTATCAACCCAATATTTGGCCTCTTTAAAAAAGGTAGCATTACCTAACCTCCTATCATACCATAACGGTGTCACTTTAATCTGTCCTTCTATATTCAGTGACTTTTTGACTTTGCCCCATACCCTCACCAGTGATTTTACCAATGGGATTTTTTTATAGGTGCGTACTTTCCAGTTGTCCTGATTTGAGTAATGTGAATATATCTGGTAAACCATCCTCACTCTTATGTACCAGATGGCTCAGAAAATCCACCTGTGTCCAATTCATCATTGTTGCAATATTAGCTACCATATAGTACAATCTGATATCTGGGACCTCTAGTCCTCCTTGTTCGTAAGATCTTGTGAGCCAGGGTATCTTTTTCCTTACCCTTTTATTTGACCAGATTAATACATTGAATACTTTCTCTATGTCATAAAAACCGAGTTCCCCAGGTAACTGGGACTGTTTTTAATGACATAGAGCAGCTGGGGCAGCAATATCATTTTAGGGTACTTTCACACTAGCATCAGAGTTTTCCGTCATTGAGTTCCGTCCTCGGGGCTCAATAACGGGAAAACTGATCAGTTTTATCCTAATGCATCCTGAATGGAAAGCAATCCGTTCAGTTTGCATCAGTTTGTCTTCAGTTCAGTCCTTTCACGTTTTTTGGACGCAGATAAAAGCGCAGCATGTTGTATTTTTATCTCCGTCCAAAAATGAGCAAACACTTGACGTAATGACGGATCCGCCATTAATTTCCATTGAAATGTATTAAGGGCGGATCCGACATTAAAAATTGACGCATTAACGGATCCGTTCTTCCACTCTGCGCATGCGCAGACCTTTAAAAATGGTAAAATAATAAATAACAGATCCGTTTTTACGGATGACAATGGAAAGACGGATCCGTTATTTCAATACAATTTTCAAACGTTTTAGCGGATCTGTCGGGCAGTTCCGTTGACGGAACTGCCTGACGTAATCCTTCAACGCAAGTGTGAAAGTACCCTTAATTAATCCAATTCTATCTGCTTTGTTTATTGGTAATTTATTCCAGACTTTAATCCTCTCCTTCATCGTATCAAGTAATGGTTTGATATTTAATGCCATAAACTTATTAGGGTCCTTGGATATTTCCAGGCCTAAATATTTGAAACTAATAGAAACTTCTAATAGAAATAATAAAGGAATGGCACAACATAGAGCCTTAAGAATAGATGCTCCAGAATGGTTATTACATGGGGAATGCATGAAGCTATTAAAACAGGCATGTCAGCAGGGGTGACAGGTCCTCTTTAAGTGGTGTAGCCGCAGGCTGTTCTGTCACTGGAGGTACAGGAGAGCATTCCTCACCACGTAAGAGTAGCTGAAGTGCTTGGATAGATGTTGCCAGCACCTTGCGCAAGCCAGCGTACTTATTTAGAGAGTGCTGCACCACTAGGTTAATGATGCGCAGATTGCAGAGAGCATGTGTTATTTCTCCCAGGTTCAGGGTGGCCAGGATTTTGCGCCCATTGTTGCTGACCACCTTGCCCAGTTGGAGCCAGCAGGATGCTTACTGCTTGATGTATTTTAGCAACTGCTCACCAGTGTGGCAACTTTCTCCCCAGGCCGATCAGCTCCAAAATGGCGTAGCAATGCTTGACCTGACACGTAATAGGAAGATGGGGTAGTGTGAGAGATCTGCTGCTGTTGGGAATGGGAACGTGTCCTTGGAGGAGGTGGACACCATGCCTGGTGTGAGAGCCTGGCAGACACAATCATTGACCTAGTGGACCATGAAAGACATGTACTGTCCCTGTCCGTAAGAGCTGCTCCAGGTGTCCACTGTGGTGTGAACCTTGTCGAAGAATTTCAGGGAGTGGCCCATGTTGTCTGCCACGTGAGAGTACAAGGCAGGGATAGCTTTTTGGGAGAAATAATGACAGATAGGAATCTTTCAGTGAGGCTGAGCACACGCCATTAGCTCCCTAAAGGCAGTAGACTCAACCAAATGGTACGGCAGCAACTGCACTACCATCAAGCTTGCACACCATCAGATTGCTTGACACGTAGAGTTATTTCCTGGCAATGCATTCCGTTATCGATGGTTGACGATACAGAGCGGGACCAGGAGAGGGGGCAAACTCCTTCTGCAGTGGCTGGCTTCCACCTCTGTTTGCACAGAGGATGGGGTGATGCCTCCTCATGTGATTCAATAGAGCAGAGGTGCCTATTTTTATGTTTGCCTGCCCATGTCTTATTTTTCTATTGCACAGCAATGCTTTTGTCTGCCAGCAGCGTGGAGACAAAAAGACAGACGGGAGATACTCATGCAGTAGAGGTAGAGGCAGCAGAGTTCGGCTTAGCTCTGGCACATTTTGGGCCACCCAGAGCATTGGCGGCCACCCAGATTTCGAATCATATGTGGCCCTGGCTTTTCTTTGGGAGGTACGTAGCCTCTGCATCACCATCCTCCTCTGATGTATTCTCCTCATGCTCCCCAATCCAGCTCCCAGGTCCTATCCAGCACACGGCCATCATCGGATTCCTCACCCTCCCTTCCACTTCTATCAGACTGCTGGATAACATTGTGTGTTCTTTAGGGCACCTACCTGCCTGCTGCAGCTCGAATTGACTAATCCACTTCCTCTCAGGGTCATGTGAGACCCCTTCTTCTTCCTCCCTAGTGCTTGTTTCTCACTGATATGTGCACTAAAGTGGCACAATAATCTGCTATCCCAAAAATAGCAAGTTCAGATGGAATGTAGTACGGTCCGAACTGGTTCACTCATCCTTAGTGAAGAGTATGTATGGCCACCTCTTCATTCAGCACTATGGGACTGCCAGGAATAGCCAAGCCAGTGCTGAATGAATGGTGGCTGCTCTCCCTTCACTTTGGTGGCCTTGTTTTGTAAATAGGAGAGAGTCCCAGACGTGGGACCTGCAACTATCTGACATTTGTGGCATATCCTAGGGATAAATGTTTAGGTTACAACTGGATCTCCCTAATTCCTTCCACCATCCTAGACTGGGGAGCCAAACATACCTCTCATGGCCAAAAACATCCTTTCTGTAGACATTTTCTGGAGAACTTTCTAAGAAAGAAAGGATTGTAACATAGAAGAACCTCTTTAAAGTAATGTCTTCAGGTTTACAATGGCTCCGCAGTAAAAGAGCTCTTATGCACATTCCAGTAGGAAAGATTATAGCCTAAATGATATCATGGGAATTTCATGTGATTTCACATCTCACATTTTAACCTACTGCATAGCCTTTAATTTCATCCAATCATCATAACTGGCTCTGTATAATTGCCAGCATTACCCTCTAAATGATACATAATGTAACAAACACTTCAAGCCTAATGACTCTATTCCCTAAACAATTTTACTTGAGAATATGAGATTTTGGGACATTCTTGAAGATTTGCTACACGCACATGAGATGGAGGGCGGTGGTGGAGTAAATCTTGGGAAAATGCGCCATTGAAAAGCTCCAAAATGACAGCTGAAGAACAGGCAGCCATGTAAATGAAAGCGGTGTGGTCGGCTAGTTTATTTGCTCTATCACTATAATGACAATTTCGTTACATAAGGCCTTTCAAAGTGGACCCCTTCTTGTTTCCATTTCCATTCTACCATTAAACAAGCCTTCATCTTCTAGAAAGCTAAATGCTTTAAAAAATAAATCACCTTTACCTCTGCGGCTGCCAAGTTAAATAGCTCCAGTTTCTGGCAATTATGTAATTTCCAGATTTGTTACAATGACAATTGCTGATAAGTCAATCGTCAAGGAGAGAAATGTTCCAGACCCAACGTTTATTAGTTTGTCCTTCACTGATGTATGGAAAGTAATCTTTTCTTTTTCTCTTTCATTATTTCTTTTTTCCTTCCCTTTAAAAAGCTTTCATCATCACGTGTGAGCTCTGGGTAATGTCAAAGCTAACTGTTCAGGGAAAAAAATATATACAGAATATATCTATATATATATATATATATATATATATATATATACACTGTATACGCCAAATATCCATAACGTTAAAACCTCCTGCCTTATATTATGTAGTGTTGATCGCGAATATTCTAATCACGAATTTTTATAGTGAATATCGGCACTTCGAGAATTCGCAAAGATCTAGAATATAGTGCTATATAATCATAATCGCGAATATGCTAGTTTTTTTCTTCATCAGTACCCTCACTGCTTCTTGCTTGTGGACCAATGAGAAGGCTGTAATATCTTTGTCTGAGCCTAGCAACATCCCTAGCAACCAATAGGAAAGTTGCCCACCCTTTACTATATAAGAACCTCCCCAGCAGCCATTTTCTGCAGTTTTTTTTGCAGTTCTGAGAGAGACAGCAGTGACTGATGATAATAATCATGAATTCTAGAATTTGATAATTTATGGTGAATATTAGGCCAAACATTCGCGAAATATTGCAAAAACGAATATTGCCAATGCTGCTCATCACTAATATTATGTAGGTCCCACTGTGACCCATTAAGATATGGACTCCACAAAGACATGAGCAGATCCGCTAAGTTGTTAAGTGTGGCCTTCAGGGATTGCACTTGTTTTTCCAGTACTTCACACAGAAGATGATTGGATTGAAATCTGGAGAATTTAGAGGTAAGTTATCACCTTGGTCTCTTTGTCATGTTCCTCAAACCATTCCTGAAGAAGGTTTGTAGTATGACTGGGGCATTATCCTGCTGAAAGAGAAAACTGCTATTTGAGTTACCACTTACCTAAACAATTACTTACCTTAAAGGCACCAGTATTTCCTGATGGCTGTGACCTCTTTCGGCAGGATAATGTCCCAGCCACACTGCAAAAAGTGTTTAAGAATGGTTTGAGCAACATGACAAAGAGATCAAGGTGATGACTTGGCCTCCAAATTGCCCAAATCCAACGGAGCTGTGGGATATACTGGGAAAAAAAATCCAAACCATGGAGGCACCATCTCACAATATCTGAAGAATATTTGCTTTATGTATCATTTATATATAAAATATAAATACATACCTCTACACTTTGTGGGAATTTTCTCTGGTAGAGGCAGGATTGGCCGGCTTGTGGACAGTCAGAGACAGTGACAAACGGGATAAAGTCCAAACAAAGTTCCACTTTATTGTGGCTTAAACAGCAAAAATAAATGGCCTTTACATTTCAGGCAAAACACAAAACATATCCTGCTCGTCTGAGCAATAACTAAACAGCATTACCCTGACTGTACTCGGTACTGTATTTGTCGGCATCGAATTTTACCACAGCAAGTTACTCACAAGCACCAGCATATCCGTTCCAGATATCATCCGGCTCTCAGGCCCAGACTCACTGCCCGGGTTCTCTTTATGCAACTGCTGCATGTGCAGCTAATTAGGCAGCAGGCTAGATCAGTGTTTCCCAACCAGTGTGCCTCCAGCTGTTGCAAAACTACAACTCCCAGCATGTCCGGACAGCCTTTTGCTGTGCAGGCATGCTGGGAGTTGTAGTTTTGCAACAGCTGGAGGCACACTGGTTGGGAAACACTGGGCTAGATCATTCATGGACAATTTCCAGCTCACCCCACATGTAGATTCCGGTGTACACGGTAATTCAGAGAAGCTTCTGAGTGGTAACTTCAAGTACGTAAGAAGGATATCCGCCACTGCTTGGATTTTTTGTGCAATATCTTCCTTTTATTTACATGGCAACAAGAAAACATATTGTACAGCGGTAAAATTGACGCGTTTCGGACCCTGGGGTCCTTAGTCGTAACCAGGCTAGATCCCTCAGTCAATCCATCAGCACCTCCAAAATGAAATTGTGGAGGTCAATTGGTATCATGTCAGTTAAAGACCTAAGAGTACTTTCACACTAGTGTTGTGAGGATCCCGCAGGCAGTTCAAGCAACTGAACTGCCTGCCAGATCCGGCAATCCATGTGTAAACGGATATCGTTCTGTATCATCCGGAATAACGTATCCGGTATTTAAATTTTTTTCAAAGATCAAAAGTGAAACTTGCTCCTCCTATTTCCCGGCACAGGCACAGACTGGAAAACCGGATCCGGAAACGTGGCAATTTCCCAAACACTTGGTACTGGATCCAGCATTAATACATCTCTATGGAAATTCAAATGCGGTAGTGTTCCGCGATCTTGGCCGGAAAAATACAGCAGCAAGCTGCGGTATTTTGTCCGGTCAAATACCGTACAAGGGACTGAACGGAAGGCATACTGAACAGATTGCTTTCCATTCAGAATGCATTAGGACAAAACTGATGCATTTCTTTACGGTTTTGAGACCCTTTACCGGATTTCAATACCTGAAAAGAATAACGTTAGTGTGAAAGTACCCTAACATAAGTATAATAAACCATAGGTCAGTGATAGGTGGAAGCCTTATGTGGTATTTCAAAGGAACCATTATTCCAACATACATCCAATACAAATATTTTTAGGCTTTTATGTACATTTTTCTCTGGTAACACTCCCTGCTGTTTCTCTTGTGGCTGAAATTCTAGTCCACCTTATCCTGCATTCAGTGGTGGATGGACATGCTCAGTAGGTTCGCTGCTCCTTTCCTCCTCTGAGCCAACTCTGAGCCAGTTCAGACACCTTAAATTCATTCATCCCTAAATTCCAAACCTCTAAATCCATAGAAATATATCGCTATATCTCTCTCTAGACAGTGGAGAAAGAAATTGGGGGAGTGGGCATTATATTACATATGTATGTCTAGGGTTATATGTGAGGGACTACTTCTATGTAGGGGAGGGAGGGTTTAACAACAGCTGATAGCAATGCACTGCTGGGAGATGCAGCTGTTTGGTGGTCACATGTGGAGAGTTGCTGCCTACCCACAGAAAGGAAAGACAGAGGTCTTTCAGAAAATGTGAGTAAAAAAAAGGAAAAATGGTAAAAATCACACTGAAGAGCAGCATTTTATAGTTAAAATAGCAGCATGCATTACCCTGGGATCTAGATATTTGTATTTTTTTAATTAAATGTGTGATATAACCTACTTAAGTGTATATGTTTTCAGAATTTTAGTATTTTTTAGTGATATAGCATGTTAGTCATCTTACGTTTTCTTTTTAAACCATTTTACACCGATGATGGGGTGTCTATGGACGCGGAATTGGAATGCTTAGTGGTCAGTAGTTCCCAATAGTATCCAAATTTGCAGGATTGTCACTAACTTTTTGTGAAGATCTAGGTTTTCCCAGTCTGAAAATGGACAGAAGTGGGTGCTATTCCTGGGGTGTCATAATCATCTTGGTAAGTATGGGTGTCTACGGTCTTTCAGTGTGGCCACCCATTACCATTCAACTCACCAAAAAAAAAAAAAAATCTAAATATTAGTTCCATGTAACATCAGACACCCCACCTAATGTGGTCTTTGTAACCTCTCAGCTCTACTGGTCTTGGCAATTCACCTGACAGACATAAGTATCATTTCTTTGGCAAACCTCTTATCTTACCAAGACCTACTAGACCAAAGCTCTGAGAAAAGGGCCTTTTAGTAGTTGCCATAACAGGATCTTACATGTTCCTCTCTGCTCCTTACACACAGCACGTTCTCCCTCTCCTAACTCTACCTCCTACTTTTATTCTACTCCACTCCATATGCCAGTCCTGGAAGATGGTCCCAACATCTGTTCAAAAACTATGGGTCAAAAGCAGGACAAACACAGAGGGCACCAAGGCAAGTTTCAAAATGGACAACTGGTAGTAAAGAGTCAAAAGAACAATGATACACGTGGTCGTTCGTTCTTTCCTTAGAGCTGTATGTACCCCTCACGTAATTTTTTTTCTTTTTTTATATGTATGAAAATACATTGGGGGCAAAAGGCAAATGGATTTAGATAGACTCCAAAGACCATGTCCTTCACATCTTTATAATGTTTTTAGACAGTGTGGCTGCTTCACATCAATAGACACAGAACAAAAGCAGGTTACAATAGCAAAACACGTTGTGAGTCGGACTCAAAGTTGTCTTGAAGGGCTGTGTTTTCAGTGTGCGTTAGATCACTTCCTCGGGGAGGCAGTTCTAAGGGACGCACACATTGTTATAATTATGGGCATCCCTGGAGGAACCGTCCAGTTCACACACACATAGAAAATAGAGAATTCCTGCTCACATCAAAATGCATATCACATTTCAAACACAATGCAGAACCCGTCACATGCGGAGAAATAACTGGAGAGCTGGAAAGAGAAGAAAGACCTGTCAGGAGCAAGCGGAAACAACATGTACACCGCACTAGAGACACCTGCTTAGTTATAAATCATAATATATTTAATATGACTTGCGCTTCCCCCCAAGAAGCTTAGATTTCCTGCTTCCATGTTTATTGTTGTGTTTCGCAAAAAAAAAAAAAATAATACAATGTTAATAATGTCTCTGGAAATCAACATTTTTTACTCAATTGTTTATTTGAATAATTTTCTCTGAAATAATTTTTTTTGTTTTTAGACTTCAAACTCTTTCCAACCACAACACAACAAATGCACCCCAACAGCCTGTAGTTTATATGTGGTAGTGTGTGTAATGGTGGTGTCATATTTTCTTTATAATCTGTTGAAAGATAGATAGATAAATAAATAGATTAGATAGATAGATATAGATCAACAGACAGGTAGATCAATAGATAGATTTGTCATGGCGACTCTCCGTGCCCCTCCGCATCCTGCTATCTGGGGTGGTCACGGGCGCCACATCACTCTTCTAGCTTCTGCCCGGGGCTGGCCACCAGACTCCTCTGTCTCATGCTGCAGCCTGGCTGCTAGATCTCCTTATGTGTGTGTATTGGTGCCTATTCGATGAACCTCTCTC
The DNA here is from genome assembly GCA_033119425.1 of Bufotes viridis. Taxonomy (NCBI): domain Eukaryota; kingdom Metazoa; phylum Chordata; class Amphibia; order Anura; family Bufonidae; genus Bufotes; species Bufotes viridis. The sequence continues at coordinate 71,622,138 of CM065592.1, forward strand.
TGCAGTACTCCAAGGGTTAATTCTCATTTTTGCTCTGTGTTCTGCTGTTTGATCAATGAACTAATCAGCCCTCCTGTATATGCTGGGCAGTTTGTTTTACTTCTTAGTAGATTCCTTTCGATTTCACTTGATTGCTGGGCCCTGCAAAAATGCTATAATTCGTTTTTCTGTCTATACATCAATTTTTGCCTCTTTTCTGGATCCTGACTGTCTGTCGCCTGACTTGATCTATGCCTGTTGACCGTTATAACCCTGAGCCTCATGCCCTAACCTCTGGACCATTTTACAAATGCACACATACTCCTCCTGCCATGACCTCTGCCTGTTTCCTGATGTTGCTTGATCCCTCGGCGCCTGGCACAAGAACTGGACACTATTCAGACATAGCAGAACTTGCCAAAATGTACTTCAGTTCTAGGACACTATTCAGACACAACAGAATTTAGACAGACTTCAGGAACTATGAGACTGTTCAGACATTGCAGAACTTGGCAAGACAGATTGCATTTGTCGTGGTATCTCACCTGAATACATGTTCCCCTACTTTAAACCCCACTCATCATCTAAAACCAGGGGCACTCCAGCCACCACCAGGCAGGAGACTCCAACATCCAGGGTGTGCCTCAAGAAGGATTGTTCCTTTTCCATCAATGCATTCATGGCCTGGGGGATCTCTTGAGCAGGACTAGCCACCATGAAGACCATCCAAGTTGCCACTGCCACCACTCTCAACCTCTCCCGCCCTCCCTTCAGACTGGCACACCGCAGATAGATATGAAAAAGATAGCTACAGATATGAGATAGGTCCTGTATCACTTGGGTAACATGAGACCACTGAGGCCAGTCATTGGCTACACCTGCGCACTTGACTCTGCCTGTGCAGATGTTGACAATTGATGTTGAGCGTCAATTCATACCAAACACATTAGATACTGCTTGGTGTCTGGGTTTTTTCTAGCTATAGATATTGATGACCTATCTGAAAGATAGGTTATCAATATCTTATCTGGGGGAGTCTGACACCTGGCACCCCCATGGATTGCAGTGAGCCCCTGAGGAACCGGTGCAGATGATAGGAGTGGTAGTGGCCCTGATGAGGTGTTGTGTCATGTTGTACTCCCTCAGGTCATCACTCCCTGGGGATTTGTGTAGTGGAAAGGGAATTTGAAGAATCAGGCCAGAAGTAAAAGTATAAAAGTCTCTTTTACTTAGTGCAGAATATAACTTGTGGCACACCCAGCAGTATAAAGTACAAAGTGCAGATTCTGACACCAGATGAGGAGGTATAGTGATGGGTAGTGTGGTAATTAAATGGCATTTTCAGGCCAGGATACAGTGTGCACTGTGTGATGCAGGCTTGGAGTTAGTATGGCTTAGAATCTATTCTATTCAGGTGATGGGTGTCTGACCTGTTTTCCCTCACCGGCAGTAGGGTCTGTAAAGCTGTGGTTTTGCTGAAAACTGTTGTCTAAAACAGTCTGTCTCTTGATATGACATTCAACAATCTAGACATATCAAACATCAATATAAGTTATTAATAATGTGAACAAATTTTCAATTTCAAGTTTTCCTCAGGCTGGAAATCTAGGCGCCTGAGATCCCTGATCAAACATTTATTCTGACAGGAATGGCTTTGATCTTATTTCATCCTTAACCTCTAACTAGAGATGAGCGAACTTTGAAAAAAAGTTCGGCGTTCGGGTTGTGGCAATCGCCGCATCCCGTCCTTCGGCTGTTCAACAGTTCGGGTTCGTGGAAACCGCCCCTTATGGATTCCATATGCCGGGATAGTCCGCGGTAGTGGAATCCATAACGGGATGCGGCGATTACCACAACCCGAACGCCGAACTTTTTTTTAAAGTTCGCTCATCTCTACCTCTAACCATTTTGAAAAGCATTGGAGCACCAGGATCTTTATCTCATTAAAGGGGTTGTGCCATAAAATACTTTTTTTTCTCAAAAGTATAGGTTCATCAATTACTCTAGCTCCCATTCCTCCTTGGATTATTTTTTTTTCTTTTTTTTTTCACATTTACCTCATTTTTCTCTTATCTCCCATGCTTGAATCCTACTTCCTGGTTTGTCATGTGTCTGCTGACCCATCATGTCTTAGCGCGGTGAGATGTGTCCTGACAGCAGCAGTAAATAAGATACTAACCACATCCCTTGTTCTTACCAATAATGATTGGTGTGTCCTACATTACAAGGCCTCTATGTAAGCTGGAAAGCATTTGGTATTTTGCAGCTCTTGTCTGCGCACTAATTTCTCGCATTGGGTAGAGGATATCAGCCCAGAGATCTTTATTATAAGTTTGATTCAAATGATTAAAACATAACTCATAACATATATAAATATAAAAATATAACTATATAACACATCCCAAGAACCAGTTCATCACAGAATACTTATGTTACTTTGCTCCAAAATTAAATAAATGTTGTTGGCAATGTCCCACCATTACATATGAAGGCAACAAAAATAAATTATCTTTTGTGTAAATGCCATTAAAATGACAAACATTAATTTATTGCTAATACACCATTTTTTCTTGCATATTTCATTCGTTATACTCAGTCATGCATAATTGAGAACGATGATGTCACTCGGGTTGCATTTGTCTTACTTCGTTAGTACTCAAGTCTTCCATTTTTGGAAGCATAGATATTCTTCAAGTATAAATGGAGGAATGGAAAGATCATCACACTTCAGTTATTTCCATTAGTTATTGTGAACCAAAAACACAAAACAGGTACACATCTTTCCATTATACCTTATCTCTGAGTAGGCTTCACTACTGGTTTTGGTAAGTTAAGGCAGGGTTCCATGTGATAAGGAAAGTATTGTAAATGGGTCAAGGGAAGAGCACTCAAATCAACTTATTTGTCTGATGACAGCAGAAGGAGACAACTGTGATGATCTTGTGGTGTCCCAAGTGGACTACTAGGGAAGTTTCTTGCTCTACCATTAGAATAGTGTATTAGTGAATGGAGAAGATAATAATAATTATTATCAAGATAAGTCTTATGATTTTCAGAGCCTACAAATGGTAGAGAGCCCACGGTCCTCCATCCAGGTATGGACATGGTCACGCGCGTCACTGAAGACAATGACTATCTTCATTGATGACATGTCCCCAAGTAGCACATCACTGCTGAATCCAATCATTGGCTGCAGGAACTCATGTGACCATGCCCATACTCGGTTGGAAGTAAGCAAGCTGTAGACCAGAAGATGGCGGAACGGAAACCAGGGAGCAGTACTATAGAGATACCAAGCAGGTAAGTATTAATGTTTCATTAGGTTATCCACCTTAGTAGCCATAAGTAAATGGCTATTAATTCTTGGAAAACCCATTTAAGGTTAAGAACTTATCCACGTATCTATGCGAACTGTGCGAAAAAAATATATATAATAGTCCCCTCACCAATCCCCCACAGTCGGATAACACCTTTAATTTACTTCTCCCAGTATCTGGAAATCATGGAATAATGTATGCTACTTTCTGGATTTGGTTAAATTGATGGAACCATTGTAGAGCTTTGTAAAGGTAGTCATCATATTTAATGCTCCCTTCAGTTTATCAAAAGCCAAATACAAGCTATATTCCCAGCGTAAAATCGATGGTAATTGGTCACTTTGATGGCAATTTTGAAAATTATGGAGGGTTTGATACAAATTGATGGATGTAACTTCCTAGCTGTATGGTTATGTAATAGAACTGTTGTCATATTTCTGCAGCTTTCAAGCAAATTGAATAATGTAAAGGTATGTATGTGTCTTGAATTAATCATTACATAGCAGTAGGTGATATTCTATATCTTCTACATATCAAAACCATGTTCATAGCAATAAAACGTATTCCTTCTCCGCTTCTCCCTGCACTATGAAGGAATGTTTGATCGCTTTGCCACTTTTTCTTTGTAGAAATCAAAGGAAAACATTTAAAATCACCGCAAAATCAAAACAAACAACAAAGTACTTGTGGTGGATTTTTATGGCAGTTTTAAATGCAGATTTTTCAGCCAAAACCAAAAGTGGATTTCTGTGAGCTTTGAAACAGATTGTTTCAAAGTCTTATCTAAAAAATCCGTCACGCAGGACTTTTTCCCCAGTCAAAAATGACAGATCTCAGAAGGAAATGGCTAAAATGGATGCAAAATAAGTACAATGGATGCTCAAAATAAAGGATTTTTTTAAAAAAAATTCTGTTCTTCTGGCAGATCAGAAAAATTAAAAACTAAATGATTATGTGAACCTAGCCTTAGAAAACTGCCAGTTTGGATTGAAAAAAAGTCAACGCGTAGGTCTTCCCAATCTTCTTCTTTTTTATCCTCGGATTAGTGAAAATTCTTCCTTGAGCTGAAAACCTGACTAGTCAATTGGCAAGACTTTGGTTGGTAGGCAATGTATCATTGGCAACTAGAGATGAGCGAATTTTTCAAAACTTCGATTCGGAAAAATTTGGTTCTATACGAATTTATTCGCGGCGAATCGGGTAAAAAAACTGCTATTTCTGGCCTGCAGAGAGCCTTTTATAGGGGTACAAAACACTGTGCCTTGCAGTAACAAGCATAGGGAGTCTGCTGTGGTAGTGAAATAGTACTGTCAGTATGGCATGCAGATGACAGGCGTCGCTCTTAGAATTATTGCATACTTCACTTATTTGGGCAGTCATGGGGACAAAACTGACCAAATAACTCAAGTATCAACTCAGCCTTACAGGTAGATGTTAGTGTCAAGAAGAAGCACACTCCTTTTACACCCTTGTCAGCTGATTCCACATAGATGTTTACAGAACCTGTTCTATTTAACGCTTATACAAGTAGAGTCCTCCGGCAGAGTGGAGAGGGTGTCAGCATAAGTTTGTGTTGAAGTCACTGATTAATTTACGCTTCCTCTGATCCATCAGAACAATAATCCACAAAAAACGGATCCTGTCTGTGGGGCATATGCCTTTACTAGGTCAGCATTTGCTCAATAATCCATCAGTATTGCTAATTCCAAAAAAAAACAGGAGGGGATCTAAAACAGAGATGACATGTGAATGGAATATTTGCATGTCTTCTGTGTTATGTCCTCCTGCTTTTGGTTACCAAATCATAAGCCAATTCTGATGGGACCTTACAGCTGCTACACAGACAGGATCCGTTGTGGGCCTCATTTTTCCTTGCTTCTGACAGATCAGAAGAAAGGTCAAATAAATTATGATGTCAGCCAGGCCAAAAACCAAAATAGTGGACCAGTCATGAAGGTGGGAACAGCATGAGAAGTCCACAGAGTGGACCTATGACATAGTGGTGAGGTGGAAGCAGCATGAGGAGACCACAGAGTGGCACAATGACAGAGTGTGGAGGTGGCAGCAGCAGCATCAAGAGACCACAAAATGGCAAGTTGACATATTGTGGAGATGGCAGCAGCATCAAGATTCCACAGAGGGGCAAGGTGACATAGTGTGGAGATGGCAGCAGCAGCATCAGGAGACCACAAAATGGCAAGGTGACATAGTGTGGAGATGGCAGCATGCAGCATCAGGATACCACAGAGTGGCAAGGTGATAGAGCGTGGAGATGGCAGCAGCAGCAGAATCAGGATACCACAAAGTGACCCATAACAGAGTGGGGCGGTGGGTGGCAATACCAGTACCCGCTGATGGCAGCATAAGAGTAGTAGCTGAGGCAGGTAGCCAGAAGAAACCGCTCTCTTTTTTCAAGGAGGCGGCATGGATGATCTAAATAGATGTGCCAGGAATTGGTGGGTGGAAATCCTGGCTAACCCAAGCCTGATTTATCTTCACAAAGGTCAGTCTCTCAACATTTTGGGTGGACAGGCGAATTCTCCATGGGGTCACTATGGCCCCCGCCGCACTAAACACCCGCTCTGATGCCACACTACTGGCTGGGCAGGACAACTTTTCCAGGGCAAACTTGGCCAGTTGCGGCCACAAATCCAGTTTGGCTACCCAGCAGACCAGCGGATCTTCAATGTTGGTTGGCGGGTTGCTGTCCAAGTATGCCACCAACTGCTGTTTCAGGTCCTATTCCAGGTCTACCTGCTGCTGCGGCTGGTGAGTAGTTTCTTCACTATACAGGTGAAGAAAGCTACTCATCTGCGACTGTAGACTCAGGCTGCTGCTGATGGAGCTGGTACTGATCCTGTCACCCAAACCCTCCCCAGCAACCATGGCAGTGGAACGTGAGCACAGAGGTCAGACCTGCAAGAGGATGGACGATGGTGCAGATAGGCAGCGGCCAACTGACTACATAGGATGTCTCTGTAGTAGTTCAGTTTGTCCTCCCTCTCAGTGGGTGTAAAAAAAGCCCCCATTCTGGACCGGTAGCTAGGGTCCAACAAGGTGCAGAGCCAGAAATCATCCCTCTGCCGAACAGGGACAATTTGGCTGTCACTTCGCAAGCAAGTGAGCATGCAGCTGGCCATTTGTGCAAGTGACTCGGAGGGACTCCCTGCCTCCATCTCCACTGCATACTGCCACGGTGTGTCTGGGTCCTCTGTCTCGTCTTCCTGATCACCCTGTAGCTCCTCTGGCTGCTCCTGCTCCTCCTCTCCTGTTAGCTGATAGAAAAACCACCCTTTGAGCTAGCTACACATTGCCTGTGCTCCAATGTCCTCCTCCCCCTCCTCCTCTTCTTCCAGTTCATCCCCCACAGGGCTCATGTGGGACATGAGATCTAGGCGCCAGGTCACCAGTTCCCTGACTAGCTATTGTTACCACCATCTATTCCAGGATATAAGCAGTGGAATGACATTGTTCATCCCATAGTCCTGGCGACTGAAAAATAATGTGGAGTCCTCAATGGGCCTGAGCAAATGGCAGGTGTCACACATGAGCTGACACTGGCTGACATCGAAGTTACACAGGGGAGTACTCCTATCTGCTTGCATCATCAAGAAATTGTTGATGGCCTTTCTCTGTTCATATAGTTGGTCCAACATATGGAGGGTGAAATACCAACAGGTGAAAAGGTTGCATATCAACCTATTTGCTGAGAAAGCCAGGATTCAATTTCTTGATGAATCACACGGAGCAGTTCCTTCCCTGTGTGTCTCCGTTTACCCAGGGAAACGAGGTGCAGAACAGCGTGACACCACCGTACCCTGCACATGTGGTATGCTGGAGGCGAACTGTGACTTGTCCCTGCAGTGGAGGCTAAGGATATGGTGGAGGATGAGGAGGCATAGGCGGCCATTGTCGCAGGACCAACGGCGTGAGAACATAGAGGCGGATGCGACTTGACCTGGCCAAGTTGCTGGTTTTGCTCTGCAGGAACCACATTAACCCAGTGGTCCGTAAAGACCATGTATTGTCCCTGAAGGTAGTTACAGCTCCACACGTTGGCACTGCCGTGCACTTTAGCAGACACCGACGGGCTCAAGGACTGGCCCACCTTTTGTTCTACACGTGTGTGCAGGGCTGGTACTCCCATTTTCTCAAAGAAATGACGGCTTGGGACCCTCCACCTCAGCTCGGCACGAGCCATTAGTGCTCTCAAAGGTGCAGAGTCCACCACTTGGAAAGGGAGGGACTGCAGCACCAACAACATTGACCGGGCACGTTCAGCTTCTGCGCCGTTGGATGCGTGCACGCATACTGCTGTCTCTTGGCAATCGCTTCTGTGATCGATTCCTGACGGAATGACTGACGGGAAGTAGGAGGAGGAGCGGGAGCATCTGGACCAGCAGAAGATGGGAATGACAGACAGCTCCCTTCGGCTGAGGTGGTGGAGCCTTGACTGCCTGAAACCCACTGGGTGATGTAGCAGTTGCTGTGGCAGGCTGGTCCACCACATCGAAGCCACAGTTCTCCCAGGCCACTGTATGGTGACCAGGCGCGTACATACAGGGGTCACAACGGTCGCAGTTGCGACCGGGCCCGGCACTCCAGGGGAGTGGGGGAAACTATTGTGTTGGGGAAACTATTGTGTTGGGGGGCAGTGTGGGGGAAACTACAGTGTGGGGGAAACTATTGTGTTGGGGGGCAGTGTGGGGGAAATTATTGTGTTGGGGGGCAGTGTGGGGGAAACTATTGTGTCGGGGGACAGTGTGGGAGAAACTACAGTTTCGGGGAAACTACGGTGTGGTGGGCAGTGTGGGGAAAATTACTATATGGGGGGCATTATGGGGAAAATTACTGTATGGGAGCAGTGTGGGGGAAATTACTGTGTGGGGGGCAGTGTGGGGGAAATTACTGTGTGGGGGAAACTACTATATGGGGGCAGTGTGGGGGAAATTGCTATATGGGGCAGTGTGGGGGGGCATTGCTATTGGGGAAGCACTGAAGGGGCAATTCTATTATTTCTGGTGACACTATACAGGGATTACTGCCTGGAGCACAATATAGGGTGTTATTATTATTGGGGGCACTCTAGGGGACATTATAGCTGCAGCTGCTGTGGACACTATAGGGACATTTGAGGTAATTTATCAAACTGGTGTAAAGTAGAACTGGCTTAGTTGCCAATATCAGCCAATCAGATTCCACCTTTCATTTTTTACAGCTCTTTTGGAAATCCAGTTCTACTTTACACCAGTTTGATAAATGACCCCAATTATTTCTACTGGGGTCACTATTTTTTCAGCAGTATAGTACCTGGGACATTGGGGAGCACCACAGGCACAGTATTGGGGGTGGCAGCAGGATGACCAGGATGGGGAAGTTGATAGAAAAACTGAGAAATCTAATGTGTCTGTGTTACAAACTCTAGAGACGAAAGAATTGCGGCTGAAAGAATTTGTCATGGCGGTCTGGGTCAAACGGAGGAGAAGAGGAAAGAAAAGCTCTACATGACAGGAGATGTCCTTGGATGTAAGAGGCACCCTAGGCATGCCACTGCTCAGTGCTCCTCGTTTCCGCGCCTTTAATATACTTACCCTCCCCGGCCGGCACTTAACTGTCCTGAGCGCGTACAGGGGGTGGAGGCAGGTTGGGGGGGGGGGGGGCCCGAGGCGGTGACGCGGAGGGGGCCCCATGGATCAGTTTCGCACCGGGGCCCTATGGATTGTGTGAACGCCACTGATGGCGACGCTGCATATGTTAACGCAGGGCTGTAGTGGCACACTGGCCACACTCCACCTTCTGCCCACAGATTTGACATATGGCCACGTTCACCTTCTTTGGCGTTTTGAGAAAAAAAACTGCAACACCGCCGAGTAGGCGATTTTCCCCCCAACAGTCCGCACTGACTGACTGCTTCCGCCGCTGCCTCCGTGAACCCCTGCACCACTACTTTCCAGGCAGGTAGGCTGCTGCGAAGCAGGTGGTCTCCCCCGGGCCCGATTGGCTCCCGACATCCCACTGCTGCCACCCTGCTGACTTCCAGCTACGCTACCACCTTGCTTGCTCCGCTGCTGCCTCACGGGCAAGATGCCACCCTCTTCTACTGATGATGATGAAGCCCCTTCTGCACCCGGCTCCCAAGTTCCATAGGCTTCATCATCATCAAGTAGTGTCTGCAAGTCACTGATGGGCTCCTCAATGGCCTCTGGGTCAGGAGCCTGACCTCTCGCAACACCACCACCCACGCCACTCTCCTCATTACTACTTGCCCGCCTAGCGGAGGAAGCAGCGTATGTCTTCTCCATATCTTGGCTGGGCAGTAGCTGCTGACTGTCCTCTAGTAGCTCTTCCTCACTGAAAAGTGTAGCTGAGCCCACAGCATACAATACTTCTGTGGCTGAGAGAACAACAAAGGACAGAGGCAGGTTGAGGACAGGTGAGGGCACAGGGCCTACTCCCGGGCCATGCCACCTAAGGGTTGTGTCTGACGAACCCACCGACTGTTGGCTGGGGGTGTCTGATGTCACTTTTGATGAAGTGGAATGACCGAGTTAACCAATCAAGAACTGCTGGGTTGCTGGTCAAGACACGACCGCTAGATGACACCGGGAGCTCAGGTCTCTCACTGTGACTCCTGCTACCACGCCTCCTTACTCTGCTGCGACCTCTGCTGGCGCCAGAAACATTTAGGCCTCTGCCTCTGTGCATGGCCTGGCACTTCTCTGTCAGACATACTTTTAGCTGAACAAAATAAATTAAAAGCAAATTAAAACAACCCGAAAAGCAACAAATATATTTTTCTTTGGACTGAAATAGGCGACTAAACTCTTTCATCACAAATAACGGCAACAGTTAACTGCGTATTCATTTTTCTTGTAGTACAGAAATACGTCACTAAACGCTTTGAACCCCAAATAACTGCAGAAGTGAATTGCGTATATATTTTTCTTGTAGTACAGAAATACATCACTAAATGCTTTTAACCCCAAATAGCTGCAGAAGTGAACTGCATATATATTTTTCTTTTTGTAATGAAATAGGCCACTAAACGCATTTACCACAAATAACGGCAACAGTGAACTGCGTATATATTTTTCTTGCAGTACAGAAATACGTCAGTAAACGCTTTTACCCCCAATGAACTTCAGAAGTGAACTGCGTATATATATATATTTTTTTGTTATGAAATAGGCCACTAAACGCTTTTACCGCAAATAACGGCAACAGTGAACTGCGTATATATTATTCTTGTAGTACAGAAATATGTCACTAAACTCTCTCGGCACATATAGCTGCAGAAGCGAACTGCATATATATTTTTCTTTTTGTAATGAAATAGGCCACTAAATGCTTTTACCACAAATAACGGCAACGGTGAACTGCGTATATATTTTTCTTGCAATACAGAAATTTGTCAGTAAACGCTTTTAACCCCTAATAACTGCAGAAGTGAACTGCGTATATATTTTTCTTTTTGTACTGAAATAGGCCACTAAAAGCTTTTAACGCAAATAATGACAACAGTGAACTGCGTATATATTTTTCTTGTAGTACAGAAATACGTCACTAAATGCTCTCAGCACTATAGCTGCAGAAGTGAACTACGTATATATTTTTCTTTTTGTAATGAAATACAGTAGGCCACTGTCACGGCTGTATGTGAGCAACAAGAGCATACACAGTGAATTAGCTACTGACCGGACCCAAACTAGGGAACATAAAGGGTGACCCCTGTCAGACCCTAAAAGCTCTCCCTATGCTGCTAAGCCCATGTCCAGATCCAGATGGTGGATCGAGACATGCCCGCGTACCTAAGGCTGATGACCACTGTAACCCCTACAATAGTTTCGCTGCTCAGTATATGGACGGAACCGGGGTCGCCTCGGATCCAGTCAGCAAACAAACAGAAACACACAATGTCTGCACACTGAACTGAAGGAGCTGCAGCAGCAGTGAAAACAGATCCAAAGTCAGCAGACAATTTCCGAAGTACTTGCTTCAGCAGAACACAGGTCCAGTGAAAAGATATCACGCAAGTGAAGATACTCAAGCGAGAGATACAGGTCAAATGAAAAGTATAATCCGCATGATTAAACAGGAAGAGGGGTATTTTATAGGAAGAGGAATCAATCACAGGAGGGACAGCTGGGAGGAGGGAAACTGAAAGTAAAGACCTCATCACAGGGGCGGAGAAACAGAGCAGAGAGAACTCCTCCAAGCTCTAGTAGTGACATCATCACAGGGGTGGAGAAACAGAGCTGTGAGAACGTCTCAAAGCTCTGGTAGTGACAGCCACTAACCGCTTTTACCGCAAATAATGGCAACAGTGAACTGTGTAGATATTTTTCTTGTAATACAGAAATACATCAGTAAACGCTTTTAACCCCAAATAACTGCAGAAGTGAATTGTGTACATATTTTTATTTTTGTAATGAAATAGACCACTAAGCGCTTTTAGCGAAAATAAAAATGAAAGTATACTGCGTATATATTTCTCTTTTTGTACTAAAATACGACACTAAGCGCTTTTAGCGCAAATAACTAGCACTTGCACTCCAAGAACAAATTGCTGGAATGACAAAACTGTATAATGACTATTTGGATCCCCAAATTATCTTTCCCTGCACTTGTAAATCGCTTTTCTAGCACTGTCCCTAGCGCCTTCTGACGTCTCTCCCTGCACTAAGATAATGTGAAAAGATTCTTTCCTATTCTTTCCCTGCACTTATAAATCAATTTTTCATTATTTTTTTTTCACAATAAGCCTTTTCCAATTGCTGTCCCTAGCGCCTTTTCACGTCTGTCCCTGCACTCAAAACCCTGGAAATGAATCTGAAATGGCTGCCGTATTTATAGGGCTGTGACATCACAGGGCTGGCTGCTGATTGGCTGCATGCATGCGTGTCAATCTTGGTGATCCCGCCTTCCCAGAGTTCCTTGCCTCATGTCCTCAGTCCCCACACGTGTGGCCGTCATTGTAGGAAAAATTGTGATTCGTTACCACGAAGCGCCAGGAAATTCGCATTCATTGCAAATCGAATTTTTCCTGAAATTTGGATCGAATTCCACTTTGTCTGATTCGATTCACTCATCTCTATTGGCAACCTTTGGCCGCTTTCACACTGTCAGTGTTTGATCGGTGATTTCCATCAGTGACTGTGAGCCAAAACATGGTGCAGATCTTTCCATTATACCTTATCTCTGCGTAGCCTTAAATGACTGATTGAAATCACTAATCAAACACTAACCAAACACTGAATTTGTGAAAGCAACCTCACTGTCAGATATGACTCAGCTTTTCAGGCCAAAACCATCGAATAATTAATGAATGATCATACAGCAAATTTATTGAATGTTGTATATAATTATAGACATACTGTATATAAAGCTTCATTGACATCTGTCATAGGAACACAAGCCAAAGACGGATCCATCACGTGATGGACAACAATGGCACCTGGTGGAGCTCAGTGAATATAATGGGGTCAGTCTGGTTTCCGTCATGCTGTCCATGTTTTACTGGACAAAATAGCCCTGCAAACTACACTATTTTGTCTAGCATTTTTGACAAAATCTTAACAAAACCCCCAGCGTAGATGTGAATGAAGCACAAAACTGCTTTTCCTGTTTCTTTTTTGACATTTCAATTACTGGTAAGAATCAATTAGTCTAATTTCAGAAAATCTGTATTTTCAGAGCTGCATAGTGCAACTATTCTCATATCCCCAATTGTCAAAACTTTTAACTCTTTTACACTTTTTTTCATATTTTATCAATATTATTTTAACCTCAAGGAGGCTTCCAGCTTTGATTGCTGCTCCGTGGAGACCAGATCTGCAACGCTATGGAGATATTACATCATGAAAAGCCAAGACCTCGGGTCCTTATAAGCACCTTTCACTTCTATGTTTTGATTTTTGATGTCAATTCCAGTAATTAGCAAGAAGGAAATCCTAATTGCACCTTTACAGAAACATCTGCTGAGGTCATATGTTGCCTACACTCCAAGTACAACACAAAGGTCTGCAGCTGCTCAAGCATGCCCTGAACGATAAGGTCCTTCAAGTCAGTTCAAATTAGTAACAGGCTTTGGAAATACGATGTAGGCTTTCAGAAGGAAAGTGTTGCTAAAACATGGGGATAGGAAAAAAATTTCAAAAATGTTTGGATGGAATGGACTCTCTTATCCAAAAACAAGGGCTCCGAGGTCTCTTGGCAGACATTGCATAATCTATCACTCAAAGTGATGGAACCCATTTAACACAAGCAATGTTTAATTGTAAGCTGACCTATGTATAGCACAAATGAGGGAAAGCAGACCCATAAAACGATGACATGAACATAACCATGAAGGCTGATATAAATTGTAGGGGTATAAAGAGATTTTTGGAACATTGTGATCAGTTGCTCTTGGGCTAATTAAATAAGAGACTTAGAGGTTTTGTACATATATGTGAAAAATGGCTTAACTACTTTTTGGCAGTGGAGAAGTCTTTGATCATCAGGTTTGCCATTACCCTAGAGACGTAAGTTGGTTTCCTAGAGTATTAATCAACTTTTTTCTAGCTTTACGTATTATTGAAACCACATCACTTAGATTTTGAAAAGAATATATTTGTCTATTTTGTATCAAAGAAATAAGTCTTGCTAAAAAATAACATTTGATTTCGATTAGAATTCACTAAGATGAGAAATATTATTGTGGTTGGTTAGGGAAGTGATCATATTTCCGTGAATTTCCAAATTAAAACAAAGAAGGGATGCAAATGAGCTCTTAACAAGGTCTGCCTCTGATGCCTCCAGATGTAAGGCAGCTATCCTACAAGTCAATGTTTAATATTTTAAACAGGCCTTGAGACATAGCGTGGATAATAATTAAGCCAGCACCTCATCTGCAGAAGATATAGTACTCCCCAAATCCTGACTTAAGCCTCACACCTAGTTAAACCAGTACTCTCTGCTCTGCACTGATGAGGGGCAATCACCCTTATACAGCTGTCTGCAGATGAGATGCTGGCTTATTTATTATCCAAGTCATGTCTAAAGGCCTATTTAAAAGGCTTGAACATTTGCCTTATAGGTTAGCTGCCTTACATCTGGTGGCATTCGAGGCAGAGCTTGCTAAAAGCTCACTTACATCCCTTCTTCCCAGAATTCCAGAGGAGCGTGTATAGCCTATAAGACTATTCATGACGATTAAGGCGCTCAAATTAATGAAAAACCCCAAGTCAGCTGATATTCCACCTTAGGGTGCCGCCACACAGCGCAGCTGACAACTGTGTGCAGTTTTGAATCCCTTTTAAGACTAAAGGCACACGATCAGGATTGCGTGCGGATTTTCGGCGCAAATTTCCGTGAGGATGATTTGCACCGTAGTTCATGTACATTGTATTCTATGAGACTATTCTACACGATGCAGATTTTTTCAGTGCGGATTTTGACCTCTAGCGAAAAGAGAAGCCAGGTGAGATCACCAATACACACTGCAGTACCTGATGTAGCAGATGGAAAAACTCAGTCTCTTCTTCAGCAGACATTTGTTTTCCTTTTTTGTTAGATTTTTTTTTGCTTTGTATCCAAGAACAAAAAGAAATGGGAAAAAAAAAATTGTAGCTCACCAGACCTGCACTTAATGCTCCATATACTGGATAGTGGTGCTCAGGAGGCTTTTAGATGTGTGGGCTTGTACCCTTCTTGTAAGGCTTCTTTCACACTTGCTTTGTTAGGATCCGGCGTGCACTTCCGTCGCCGGAAGTGCCCGCTGGATACGTAACAACGCAAGTGGGCTGCCATGTTAACCATTCAGAAAAAACTATACGTCGGATCCGGCGATGCGCCGAAACAACGTTAAGCTTAAGGCCAGATCCGGATTAATGCCTTTCAATGGGCATTAATTCCGGATCCGGCCTTGCGGCAAGTGTTCAGGATTTTTGGCCGGAGCAAAAAGCGCAGCATGCTGCGGTATTTTCTCCGGCCAAAAAACGTTCCAGCCCTGAAGACATCCTGATGCATCCTGAATGGATTTCTCTCCATTCAGAATGCATTGGGATAATCCTAATCAGGATTTCTCCGGCATAGAGCCCCGACGACGGAACTCTTTGCCGGAAAAGAAATACGCAAGTGTGAAAGAGCCCTAACATTGAATGAGGATGGACCTTTGGCACTCGCTGGATTCATAAAAAAAAAAAAAATCTTAATTTAGTCTAATAAAAATATCCAAAGCATAGTAGTATTGTACTAACATGTTTCGGGTGAATCACCCTTAGGACTCATGCACACGAATGTATTTTCTTTCCGTGTCTGTTCCGTTTTTTTTCTTTGGACCATATGCGGAACCATTTATTTCAGTAAGTCCACAAAAAAAAACCACGAAGTTACTCCTTGTGCATTCCGTTTCAATATGTCCGCATGTCCGTGCCACAAAAAAATAGAACATGTTCTATTATTGTCCGCATTATGGACAAGGATAAGACTGTTTTAGTAGGGACCGGTTGTTCTGTTCCACAAAATATAGACTGCAAACTGACATCATCCATATTTTTTGCAGATCCATGTTTTGTGGTCCGCAAAATACATACGGTTGTGTGCATGACTGTGCCGTGTTTTGCTGTCTGCAAATTATGGATCAGCAAAACACGGGTGCCAGCCGTGTGCGCTCTGCAACAGAACAGGCCACCCATAATAGAAATGCCTATTTTTGTCTGCAAAATGGACAAGAATAGGATATGTTCTGTTTTTTTTTTTTTTTTTTGAGGGGCCTAGAAACAACGGTTGTATGCATAATGCCTTATTCTGGTGTTTTGTACATGGAAGCAATTTAGTAGACATTTTCCTGCATGGTCTCCCATACGCACAGGTCTCTTGCGTCTTAGGGTCTTTCAGCTTTTCCTAAATCAATATCCTAGTTATTCCATTGTGTGTTTTACATGTAGCAACATCTCCAATTCTAGGCAATAGGCAATATGATTTTGTGAATAAATAAATATCCATGTATGTAACAAAGTGGCATTGACAGAAGAGCTGACTTCTCTGGATAAGGTTACTCAGAGTTTTTTTTTATTTTTTTGCCTCCTGTGATTGATATCATGTGAGAAAATTGTCAGAGATTACATAAATCTAGACTGGGATGTTTATGAATGTCTGGACTAATTAACATTTTGGAATGGAGTGAATTTATCAAAGCAGTATCCCAGTTGTTACAATTAATGTTCACTTGTCACCATTATTCTGAGCTCTTGGGTGCCGGCGTCTTGTGGGTTTGAATTAGGGCCACTGTGTCCAGTGGAAGTTCATATTTTCAATGTTCTGTGCTTCCTGGCATTGGCTTTTCGTGGGTGAGAATTAGGGCCATTGTGCTTTGTATCTGGTCTCAGTTCAGTACTGCTAGGGTTAACTTTCCCTGGCTCTGTGTTTGTGCACCTGTTTGTCTAATGAGTTTATTTTCACTGAGTTGTGTGTCCTGTCCCTGATTGCCCAACAAGTTCTGTCTGCCTGGTTTCTCTAAGTTCTGCTTGGATCTGTTCAGATTTGGCCTGTGTGTTTTGTGTTGGGGCATATGTCCATCTGCCTAGTGTTTGGATCTGTGCAGGTTCTGTCTATGCTTGAATTCTTATCTGGTTCCATTTGTTATTTGCCAGTGTCTGTTCCATGGACTAGTATGTACTTTGTTTGCTTGACCTTGTCTGGTTCAGTCTGTGTTTGCCTTGGATTCACATGTACTCTGCCAACCAATTCTCCACCTGGTTCTGTCTGGGTGCTTTGCCTGTTTCTCTGGTGCTTTGCACTGGAGTCTCTGACCTTTTTGTGTCAGCTGCTTACTACACTGGGACTATTCCAAGAGGTAGCAGCCTGGTGGCTGACCAAGTTTGGAGACAAGATCCCTGTACAGGGGTTAAAGGGTGAAAATCAGGGGATCGCCAGGACAACATGCTATGAATTAGCCCAAAGTCAAATCGGTTGGTTGGTATAGTGGTTCCACAACAATTGTCTGTAACAGTTTGCACAGGCCTTGTATGTAACACCAGTTTTTGAACAAAAATTTGAGATTTTACACAACTCATGACACTTTTCCAAAATGGGCAGGACTTTAGCAGAAGCGGCAGTGCCTTTTCGGCCCAACACTTTTATCACTTTTATGTAAACCTTTAATCTTCGCCATCCCATAGATTTGTGGCAAACAAACACCCTGCAAAGTCACCTATCTCATTCTTCAAACATTGGGGGGAGGGGGGGGGGGGATTTATCACTCTCTCTAGAGTGCTCTAGAGTTATGCTATTAAACAGTGATGAAATTTGGCTTATGCAACTTGTGTTCAAAAATTTTCAGCTTTTTTTATTTTTACACCATTCACTCCAGTTTTGAAAAGTGGGCATGGTTAGCTATGCTAATGAGTTTCACTCCAGATTTATTCACTGAGGCTTTTTTTTTTTCTAAAGTTACAAAAAAGTTGCAAACTCACTCCAACAATGTTGTGGGTAACAAACTACAACTACAGTAACAAATGGTAGGTTTAAAAATGTTTTAAAAATTATACAAATCTAATAAACAATGTGTGCCATTTGATAAATTTGGTGCAAAGTACGCCAATGCAGATTCCTGAAAACTGGCAAAGTCACCACTTTAACCTCTTTGTCATGTTCTTCATGCCATTAGTGAATAATTTTTGAAGTGTGGTCAGGGCATTATCCTGCTAAAAGAGGCCACCACTGCCATAAAGATGTACATGGTTTTTACAATGTTCAGGTAGGTACATGTCACAACCACATGAATGCCATCTGTTAAGTTTTTGGCAGAACATCCGTTTTTCTTGGTGTTACTTAAAGGGGATGGCCCATCTCATAAATTGGTGGCATATCAATAGCATATTCCACCAATGTCAGATAGGTGCAGGTGCCACCTCTATCAATAGAAAGCAGCCTGCAAAGTGAGGGAGATTGGACTGTGCATGCATGGCCACCCTCAATTCATTTCTATGGGGCTGATGGAAATAGCCTAGCCAGCACCGAGCCCAAAAAAAATGAATGAAGGGTGGCTGCGCACACAGAGATGGTCACACACTGGATCTTATCTTTACATGCCTCTGCTCCCTATCTAACCTTTCTAAGCCTCTCCCCCTATCCGGCCACAACCTACTCACCTTTTCTTCACTGGTCTCTTCTGCTGCTCCCCCGGTCCACACACTAACAAACCCCCACAGGAACCTTAAACATCTCGACCTTCGCTTGCTTTCTGACTCTCTTCTGCCACTCTCTACCATTTGTTTCCTCCGAGACCCCGATACTGCCACCACCCTGTATAACACCACAATAAGCACAGCTCTAGACATTGTTGCCCCCCTCACACACAACAAAACCTGAAAAATCAACAGACAACCCTGGCAGACCAACCTGACCAAAAAACTCAAAGCTTCCAGGGCTGCAGAGTGGCAATGGAAGAAATCTCATTCTAAGGATGACTTCACCACATACAAGCAATCCCTCTTCATTTTCAAATCCTCACTCGTCGATGCAAAACAGGCCTACTTCTCATCTCTCATATCTTCCCTGTCCCACAGCCCTAATCAACTTTTAAACACTTTTACCTCCCTTCTCCGTCCCCCAGTGCCCCCACCCTCACCTCTCATCTCAGCTGAGGACTTTGCCACATACTTCAAACAAAAGATCGTCAACATCCGAGAAAGCTTCAGTGCACAGTCCCCACAGACCCTGTACACAACTGCTCAATCTTCTTCTTCCAAAACCTGCTTCTCCACCATTACAGAAAAACTCTCCACTCTACTCTCCAGATCACATCTCACCACCTGTGCACTTGACCCAATCCCATCCCACCTTATTCCTAACCTCACCACAGTATTTATCTCAGCCCTAACTCATCTCTTCAACCTATCACTAACCTCTGGTGTCTTCCCCTCTGGTTTTAAACATGCTACCATTACACCCATCATCAAAAAGCCTTCACTTGACCCATCTTCTTTGTCCAGTTATCGCCCCATATCACTTCTTCCATATGCCTCAAAAATACTTGAGCAACATGTCCATTCTGAACTGTCCTCTCACCTCTCCTCCTGCTCCCTCTTTGACTGGTTACAATCTGTCTTTCGACCCCACCACTCAACTGAGATTGTCCTTACCAAAGTCACCAATGACCTACTAACAGCCAAAACCAAATACATTACTCTGTCCTCCTTCAGCTTGACCTGTCCTCTGCCTTTGACACTGTCGACCACTCCCGTCTGTTACAAACTCTCTCATCTCTCGGCATCACTGACCTGGTCATGTCCTCTCCTGGATGACATCATACCTCACAGACCAGACATTTAGCATCTCCCACTCTCACACCACGTCCTCGTCTCATTCCCTCTCTGTTGGTGTCCCACAAGGCTCTGTCCTAGGACCCCTGCTCTTCTCTTTCTACACTTTCGGCTTGGGACAGCTCATAGAGACCCATGGCTTTCAGTATCACTTTTATGCTGATGACACACAATTCTAACATGGAAAAAACAGAATTCATCATCTTTCCCCCATCTTGCTCAACCCCCAGCCCCCCTTCCCCGCCAACAGACCTATCTATCATGACCAATGGCCTTCCTTCTAGCACTCTTGCACCCCTCCAATCTATCCTCAACTCTGCTGCCCAATTAATCCACCTCTCACTCTGCTACTCCTCTGCCTCCCCCCTCTGCCAATCACTTCACTGGCTCCCAATTCAGTTCAAATACTAACAAATACATACAAGGCCGTCCACAACCTGTCCCCTCCCTACACCTCTGAGTTACTTTCCCGATATATCCCCACATGCAATCGCCGATCCTCACACGACCTCCTTCTCTCCTCTTACCACCATTTCCCACAATCGCCTCCAAGATTTCTCCCGTGCATCCCCCATCCTCTGGAACTTGCTACCCCAACATATCAGACTCTCACCTACAGTGGAATCCTTAAAAAAAAAAAATTTAACTCACCTCTTCAGACAAGCCTCTAACCAGTGACCTTGCTGCCTCTATACCGCCATGACCAACTTTACCCTCGCCTACTGTGTCCTTCTCCCGTACCATGTAGATTGTAAGCCTCACGGGCAGGGCCCTCTCTCCTTCTGTACCAGTCTGTAACTCGTCTTGTTCATGCTTAGTGCAATTGTCTGTATTATGAATGTGCACCGCTTATCATATGTACAGCGCTATGGAATGAATGGTACTTTAATTAATAATAATAATAATACTTTGTGCAGGGGTGTACAAAGAAATCATGGGGCCCCATAGCAAAACTCAGAATTGGGCCCTCCCCCTAAAAAAAAGTACAATTATTGCACTAACCTACAGGCTCATGCACACAAACGTCTTTTTGTCCGCATCCAATACACATTTTTTGCAGGTCGGATGCGGAATGCAGACTCCAGTCCTGCTAGCAATGTATAGCTGACACCAACAGCTGATGGCACAGGCTCAACTTTTGAGCCTGTGCCATCACTGCACTATACATCTACGTAGCAGAGCAAGAGGTCTTACAATACATAATGTGTGTGTGTGTATATATATACCATACACACACAAACACAAAATATTACATAGACATATGCTTCAAATTTTGAGGGGGGTTCAGTACCTCCTACCTCCCATTGCCTTCTTAGAAATAGGGTATAAGTAATTAGGCAATGAAAGGCATGGACTGAACCCCCCCTTCAGAATTTGAAGTATATGTCTATGGGGGGCTGCTGTGTGGTAAGCAGTGAATAGTGTTCTGTGCATGGCCGTAGCTATAGTGGGTGCAGAGGTAGCAGTCGCTACCGGGCCCAGGAGCCGGAGGGGGCCCAAAGACCCTTGTGCCACATAAGAAGACACACAAAGCACTAAGGGAAGGGGGGCCCAAGCTGAACTCTTGCACCAGGGCCCATGAGCCGTTAGCTACGCCCCTGGTTCTGTGTGTGTGTATATATATATATATGCTGGAGATACCTTTCTGGCCGGGCTCTGGTCACAGTGGTGAGGAGGTCAGAGTAGTAAAGCGCTGCTAACCCTGCCGGGGCCGCTCTCTCTCACGGGGCTCTGCTGCTAAAACTGTAATGATGACATGGTACATCACGCAGGAGAAGCAGCAGAGTAAGGCTACATGCACACAAACGTATGTGTTTGCAGATCCATTGTAATAATGCCTATCCTTGTCCGCAAAACGGACAAGAATAGGACATGCTCTAATTTCTTTGCGGGACTACGGAACGGACATACGGATGCGGATACTACATGGTGTGCTGTCAGCATTTTTTGCGGACACATTGAAATGAATGGGCCCGCATCCTATCCGAAAAAAAAACGGAATGGACACGGAAACAAAATACGTTCGTGTGCATGTAGCCTAAATCAGACTAAACGATTCGGCAGGCAGCTGCAGTGGTAAGGAGGAGGGGAGTAGTGTACTCAGGTCAGAAAGGGGATGGGGCCAATCAGCCTGGCCGGGCCCCTTCAACTCACGGGCCCCATAGCACCTGCGTAGTCTGCCTCTATGGGCGGTACGCCAGTGACTTTGTGAGCTCCTTTCTGGACATAGACACAGGTTCCAGAGGTGGGACCTGTACCTATCAGACATTGGTGGCATATCCTATCGATATGACACCAATTTATGAGATGGCAAACCCCTTTACAGGGAAAGTGTCCGCAATTTTTCTGCCAGCCAAAACCAGTTAGTGGCACATATCCTTTTATTTCGAATCTGTTTTTATTTTCTGACTGCAGCTTTTTTTAAATTCTGTTTTCTGAATATGATTATGGGGGCAGACATTTTGCCTGAGCTGTTGTTAACAGCATTTAGAAGTATGCTTTGCAGCAGCCACATGGGCCATGGACACAATGGACAGGAGGGGACCTCATTGACTTCTATGGGAGAGTTTTCTAAGCATGCTTTGTGACCTGTTCAGAAGTCAGGAGGGAATAGATAAGCTGTGATATCACCTATTGTGAATGGTGGATCCTTTGTTATCTATCTATCTATCTATCTATCTATCTATCTATCTATCTATCTATCTTTCTATCTATCTATCTATCTATCTATCTAAAAGAGAGAAAGACTTGAGAAAGGCCTCATCATGTTGGGCTGAAATGTTGCAGTTGGGGTGATTAAAAGTGGGTCTACCACCCTTCCCATGGAGTGCTGCCTTTTGTCTACAGCTGATTGTATTCCTGCCTGTCATGATAATGAGATGACTGCTGAAAAGTGGTCAGTGCACCTATTATTACATTTAGTGGCCAGTGTGAAAACTGCAGGATTTTAGTCATTTATTTATATAGATATTGAAATGGAAAATTTTAAAATAACATCATCAACAATTATTTAAACATATGTTTAGTATTAAAACAATGATTTTAAAAATAGATAATTGTTCTGTTGATACATTCCCTTCCATTAAAGGATAGGCCATTTATGTCATATCCAGAAATCTCAGTTCAACAAACATAACAGTTAAAAAGGAGACCTACTGCTGAATATCTTAATACATATTTCACAGCAGAACTTCCTATAAAATCTCAGTTTATTATATAAACAGTGTGTAAATAAACACATTTCCAGTCAGGCTTCAATGGAATTAAACCAGGGTTAAAAGCATAAATCTTCATAAAAGACCATTTAAATGTCTCGCTAATAAAACGCACATTCCATAGGATGGGCCATGTACTGTACATGAGCAACCATTAGAGAATGTCAAAAAATCAGTTGACATTACTGGTTATGATGTCAAATGCTTCCTATTATAGTCATGTGTGTAAACTGTCTGGATTCTGTTATAGGGCTATGCGGATTAACATCTAAATGTACGGCTTTCATTTATTATAAATAATGATAATAACGATGGAGGCCGGATTGAAGGAAGAAATAACCGTTTTGGCAACTTTTCATTGTTCATACTAAGTGAAGTTTAAAGGGGATGGCCAGTGTCTATGTGGCTGGGAACAGGAAATACATGTAGCCAGTAATAAGCATTATTAAACTATTGGAACTGATGTCTGGTAGCTTAATATGAATAATTCATGTCTGCTTGCCGGCGCTGGATCCCGGACAGATATCTTCACAGGTGAACTACTGACCATCTTGTCATGGATGTTATCATGGACATGGACTTGTGAAGGAGGCCTTTTGCCAAATCTTTCTCTATGAAACTATACAGCGGAGTCCCATTATTATGACCACTTCCTATTGTCGATGATGGCAGCGTGTAGCTCATGAAGGAAATATATAATATATATGGTGGGTATATAAGATGTGCAATAGGCTGTCCGCACACACATTCCTTGTTGCTGTCATGAGTTTACAGTAAAGGTTGGCTTTTGGGCCGAGAGTGGCGGTATTTCTAAAAAACTGTACAGTTTGTGAAATAATCTTGTGTTGCTGTGGGAAAAGTGTATGGAGAGTGGACAAGTGGCACCATTGTGAATAAACGATGTGGAAACCACATGTCAATGAGGTGAACATCGGCTATGAATGTGCATGAGGTTGGACCGACACTACAGTCGAGCAGCTCACCACCAAAATTAACCAGGGGCTACCAGACGTGTGTCTAACACAACAGTTCAGAGAACCCTTCTACATAAGGGGCTCTGAAGCAGATGGACGGTCACTGCTCCTCTGTTAACAAAGTTGTATCAGCAGAAAAGGCTTACATTTTCGCCACAGTATTGGAATTGGAGCTCCGCTGATTGGTAAAGGGATATCTTCTCCAATAAGTCAAGTTTTCTGCTTCATAGAACGGATTTGCGTTGGCTTGTTAGGAGAGAAACAGCAGAGGACAAACACCCTACAACCATTGCTGGAAGAACACAAGCTGGTGGTGGCAGCGTTATGGTTTAGGGAAGGTTTTTGTGGCATTCTCAGGCCCCACTCATCCATGGGTAAGAATCCATCCTTGATGATGATGTACACCCATACATGCTGATTGTCTTCCCTGGGGTGGATCGGATCTTCCAGCAATACAATGCAACATGTCAAATGGCTAGAAGTGTCCAACCAAAACTACCCTCTAGTACCCTGGTTCACTAATTCCTTAGACTTGAACCCAAATGAGCATCTGTGAGACCTCCTCAATGGTTGTGTTCACTCTATGGATCCTCCCCGAAGCTTCTTCCATCAGCTGTGGGATGCACTGCAGTAAGCATGGCTCAACATACCTGTGACAACCTACCAGGGCCTTATTGAGTCACTCCCAGCCCATCTAGCTTGTGTCCGTGCCGTCACTCTGGATTTTAGCTGCTGGTCATAATGTGAAAAATAAAGTGACTGTGTATATATGGTACCATTTAGATCAGCTCCTCCCGCTCTGTAACAATGTATAACTCTTAATTTTGAATGTGACCGGTAACCTTTAAGCACAGCCACCGTACGATTAATATAAATGCTAAAAACGGCAAATCATGAGCTTGCGTTGCAAAATAAAACAACTTTTGTGTTTTTTTCAGCTAAGCTCAATTTTAATGGAAATTCCAAATGTACTTGTGAAGATGTATCATTAGTGGCCACGCAAGGCGACCATTGGAGACTACACAAGTTCTTAGACTTCCTTGCAATAACAGTGCTAAGACTAGGCAGTGCAAGCGTCTGATTCCAAAAATATTCAAATTTTAGTTTTAGTCTTCGCCTCTCTGAACGCAGTGACTTCTCTGTGACCTGTCAGTCACTATAATGTTATTGCTCGGGGCTCATAAAAGCATGTAAGTAATCACAATGTAACTTTGTTCGTTTATAAGTTGCACATTAATAGGCTGGTAAAGAAAATGTTGATTTAGCGCCATGGAAACTGGCCGTAAAGTTTCTATCTGTCATCGCAGGGCTGTAAATCTACGAACATGAAAGCCTGTGTGACCGTGGTGATATAGATACCTATGGACAAATTACAATGGGAGTAATAGTCAGCGGTGGTTCACAAATTACTTAAATAGACCAGTCTGGAATCAATTTCTAGAATGAAAAAGTGCAATGAATTTATAGGTTCCTGTAAAACAAAATCTACCGCAGTTCTGATCAGTCTGAACAGAGGTGACGGCAGATTATCAGGATCGTATAGCTACCGGACGTTAATAAATGGAGACAATCTAAAATATTTTACAGTACAGTGTTAGGGCGGGTTCGCACTGTGCAGTGGCCGGGTTTGGGGTGGCTCCAACCCCACGCTGGGTCCCCCGGACAACGTCGAGGTGTCACCATGTGTTGCTGCTCTCCGGAAGGGATAGGCGTGGTGCACCCCAATAGGAAATAAGTTCAGAGAGTCAGGGTCTGCAGTAAACCAGTCTGCTTCTTTACTGGAGGAATTCAGGTGCAAAAGAATACAGGTGAGGCATTGGGCTGGCTTCTCCAGTCTCCTTTCTGATAGAAGAAGGGTTTAATGCTGAGGAAAAGCCTGAGCTAGCTGTCCCTCTCTCTCTTCAGACGTTTGGTATCCTGGTCCAAGGCAATGAACCAGAGTCTCTGGTCTGTTACCAGCTTCTTATTCAAAGTCCTAACAGTCTCTCAGTGTTCATTAACCCTTTCCACAGAGCCTTGAAAATACGTTGATTATAAACAGGATATACAGTTGCAAGAAAAAATATGTGAACCCTTTTGAATTATACTGTATGGATTTTTGCACAAATTGGTCATAAAATGTGATCTGATCTTCATCTAAGACACAACAATAGACAATCACAGTCTGCTTAAACTAATAACACACAAAGAATTAAATGCTACCATGTTTTTTTTTTGAACACACCATGTAAACATTTACAGTGCAGGTGGAAAAAGTATGTGAACCCTTGGATTTAATAACTGGTTAAACCTCCTTTGGCAGCAATAACTTCAACCAAACGTTTCCTGTAGTTGCAGATCAGATCAGGAGTAATTCTTTACCATTCCTCTTTACAGAACTGTTTCAGTTCAGCAATATTCTTGGGATGTCTGGTGTGAATCGCTTTTTTTGAGGTCATGCCACAGCATCTCAATTGGGTTGAGGTCAGGACTCTGACTGGGCCACTCCAGAAGGCGTATTTTCTTCTGTTTAAGCCATTCATTTGTTGATTTACTTCTATGCTTTGGGTCGTTGTCCTGTTGCAACATCCATCTTCTGTTGAGCTTCAGCTGGTGGACAGATGGCCTTAAGTTCTCCTGCAAAATGTCTGTATAAACTTGGGAATTCCTTTTTCCTTTGATGATAGCAATCCGTCCAGGCCCTGACGCAGCAAAGCAGCCCCAAACCATGATGCCCCCACTACCATACTTCACAGTTGGGATGAGGTTTTGATGCTGGTGTGCTGTGCCTCTTTTTCTCCACACACAGTGTTGTGTGTTTCTTCCAAACAACTCAACTTTGGTTTCATCTGTCGACAGAATATTTTGCCAGTACTGCTGTGGAACATGCAGGTGCTCTTGTGCAAATTGTAAACGTGCAGCAATGTTTTTTTTGGACAGCAGTGGCTTCCTCTGTGGTATCCACCCATGAAATCCAATCTTGTTTAGTGTTTTACGTATCATAGATTCGCTAACAGGGATGTTAGCATATGCCAGAGACTTTTGTAAGTCTTTAGCTGACACTCTAGTTTCTTCTTCACCTCTTTGAACAGTCTGTGCTGTGCTCTTGCAGTCTTCTTTACAGGACGGCCTCTCCTAGGGAGAGTAGCAGCAGTGCTGAACTTTCTCCATTTATAGACAATTTATCTTACCGCGGACTGGTGAACAGCATCAGCAAGTCTTTTGGAGATACTTTTATAACCCTTTTCAGCATTATGCAAGTCAGCAATTCTTAATCGTAGGTCTTCTGAGAGCTCTTTTGCACGAGGCATCATTCACATCAGGCAATGCTTCTTGGGAAAAGCAAACCCAGAACTGGTGTGTGTTTTTTATAGGGCGGGGCAGCTATAACCAACACCTCCAATCTCATCTCATTGACTGGACTTTAGTTGGCTGAAACTTCACTCCAATTAGCTCTTGGAGATGTCATTAGTCTAGAGGTTCACATATTTTTTCCACCTGCACTTTTGTTGCGGTCAATAAAAACATGGTAACATTTAATATTTTGTGTGTTATTAGTTTAGGCAGACTGTGATTGTCTATTGTTGTGACTTAGATGAAGAACAGATAACATTTTATGACCAATTTGTGCAGAAATCCATATCATTCCAAAGGGTTCACATACTTTTTCTTGCAACTGTATATCCCAACATATAAAATGCAGTAACACTTTAGAAAAAAGACGACTGAGGGGAGATCTAATAACTATGTATAAATATATCAGGGGTCAGTACAGAGATCTCTCCCATCATCTATTTATCCCCAGAACTGTGACAAGGGGACATCCTCTGCGTCTGGAGGAAAGAAGGTTTCTACACAAACATATAAGAGGATTCTTTACGGTAAGAGCAGTGAGACTATGGAGCTCTCTGCCTGAGGAGGTGGTGATGGTAAGTTCACTAAAAGAGTTCAAGAGGGGCCTGGATGTATTTCTGGAGTGTAATAATATTACAGGCTATAGCTACTAGAGAGGGGTCGTTGATCCAGGGAGTTATTCTGATTGCCTGACTGGAGAAGGGGAAAAAAAGGAATTTTTTTCCCCTTAAGTGGGTAAGATTGGTCTCTACCTCACAGTTTTTTTTTGCCTTCCTCTGGATCAACTTGCAGGATGACAGGCCGAACTGGATGGACAAATGTCTTTTTTCGGCCTTATGTACTATGTTACTATGTTAGTATTAAATAGTGAAAGTTAACCTTTTCAAGAAAATTAAAGTTAGATGTTATAACTTTGCATAGGGGAAATAGGCAAATATCCACAAATGTCTAAATGTGGAAGTACCTCCTGTTAGGAAATCCTGTTATAGTTTGACAGGACCATTTTTTTCCGTCATTTATAATGGAAACAAACAGAACCGTTATGTACCCCCATAGACATGTATTAGGACGGAGAAAAATGGAAAGCCTCTTAAAGGCTTTCGTTTTGCATTCCGTCCTAGAATTCCGTTATATTCAGTTATAATTCTGTTATAACAGAACCTAAAACGGAATACCCTAACGCCAGTGCAAATTCGCCCTTACTTGGGCCTCCAATTGCTAATCCACAAGTCAAACGACTGTTGTGAAATTTGACTGACCATGTGAACACTAGAGAGAGAAGAGGAGAGCTGGGTGTTTAGGATAGCAGGATTTGGGGATGAGGGGGGACAGAAAACCGCTCACCTGATCATGTTGTCTTGAGAGAAGTTTTGAAAAATTTGATTTGGTCGATTAGCCAAGCTTCGACAAGAAATTCAATTCGTCACGAACCGCTATAAATCAGGTATACCCATACGCCACGGTGGCTGGGGTAATGTATGAAGCGGGCTGCTGCATTGAGCCCGGTCCACACACGGTGGGTTCCGACTGCATCATACAGCAAAAGCCCGTCCGCAATGATGGGGAATGGCTATTACAGTGAATAGGACAGGGGATCAAAAGATCCCAGATTTTTGCCCTCTAAGGGGGTTAAAAGTCGTCACTGTAAAAGTAAAAAGAAAAAAAATGAAAAGCTTAAATCACCCCCCTTTCCCAATTTTACATATAAATGTATATAAACAAAAAAATATATTAGCTATCGCCTTGTTTGAAAATGTCTGAACTATTAAAATATTAATAAAAATGTCATGTTGATCGCCATAATGATTTTTTTTTTATAAAACACACCATTCGCCTTTTTTGTGAATTCCCTCCTCCTCACAAAAAAATTGATCAACAATGATCAAAAAGTAGTATGTACCACAAAAATGGTACCAATAAAATATACATTTCGTTCTGCAAAGAACAAGCCCTCATACAGCTCTGTAAACAGAAATAAAAAAAAATTATGGCCAGAAATTGGTGCTGGAAAGAAATAATAAGGATGTTATGACATTTTAAGCACACAGTGAACACCGTGATTTCAAAACCCCGAAGACCTTGGTGCAATTGTATTTTTCATTTTATTTAACCTTACAAATAATTTTTTCCCATTTTCCAATAATAGCCATGGTAAATTGAATAGCGCTCTTAAATAGTACAACTTATCCCCCAAAAAATAAGCCATCGTATGGCTATATGAATGGAGGATTAAAACAGTTATGGCTATTGTAGCGTTGGGAGGAAAAAACAAAAATGCAAAAAAAAATAAAAATGGGCCCCCTACTATATACTCTGAAAACAATACAAACACCAAAGAACTTTCAAAAAAGGACTGAGAAGAAATATAAAAATGTACACATTAAAATTGTAAGTGGCTCTGTTGTGTCAAATGGAAAACTACTGAAATAAATTATATTTTTAACACTCTAGACATGATTTCTTTAAAAAAAAAGAATGCTTTTGATATTTCAAGTGTAACATCAAAAACTATACAAATATATAATACTAGACATTAGGCCCGTTACAATAACGGGCGCTAGAACATTAGTTCTGACAGTGTTATGGCGGATCTGTGGATGACACTGTTATGGGGGATCTGTGGATGGCACTGTATGGGTGGGGGGATCTGTGGATGGCACTGTTATGGGGATCTGTGGATGACACTGTTATGGGGGATCTGTGGATGATGCACTGTTATGGTGGTCTGTGGCTGACACTGTTATGGGATGGATCTGTGGATGGCACTGTTATTGAAGATCTGTGGCTGACACTGTTATGGGGGATCTGTTGGTGACACTGTTATGGGGGATCTGAGGCTGACACTGTTATGTGGGATCTGTGGCTGACACTGTTATGGGGGGACTGTGGCTGAAACTGTTATGGGGGGTCTGTGGCTGACACAGTTATGGGGGGTCTGTGGCTGACACAGTTATGGGGGGTCTTTCTTAGTAGTTGAGACTTGTTATTGTGACACTGTCACTGCTGGCGGATACAGCTGGCACTCACTGCTGACACTGAGACAGCGAGTACTTTGGTGGGTAATACGACTGAAACTGAATGCTGGCACTGAGACGGCGGGCACGTTGATTGGTGTCTGACACTGACTACTTACATTGAGGCGGTGGACACTATTACTGGTGGCTGACAAAGCTGGCACTCACTGCTGACACTGAGACAGCGGGTACTTTGGTGGCTAACATGACTGAAACTGAATTCTGGCACTGAGACGGCGGACACTGTCACTGCTGGCGGATACTGCTGGCACTCACTACTTACTGGTTGACACTGATTACATACATTGAGGCGTCGGACACTATTACTGGTGGCTGACACTGACTGCTAATATTGAGATGGCGGACACTGTCACTGGTGACTGACACTGAGACGGCAGGTACTTTGACTGGTGGCTGACATGACTGAAACTGAATGCTGGCACTGAGACGGCGGGCACGGTGATTGGTGGCTGTCACTGATGGCGGATACAGCTGGCACTCACGGCTGACACTGAGACGGCGAGTACTTTGGTGGCTAACACGACTGAAACTGAATTCTGGCACTGAGACGGCGGACACTGTCACTGCTGGCTGATACTGCTGGCACTCACTACTTACTGGCTGACACTGACTACTTACATTGAGGCGGCAGACACTGTAACTGACGACTGACACTGAGATGGCCGGTACTTTGACTGGTGGCTAATACGACTGAAACTGAATTCTGGCACTGAGATGGCGAACACTGTCACTGGTGGCTGACACAGCTGGTTCTGAGACGGCGGACACTGTCACTGCTGGCGGATACAGCTGGCACTCACTGCTAACACTGAGACGGCGAGTACTTTGGTGGCTAATACAACTGAAACTGAATGCTGGCTCTGAGACAGCAGGCACGTTGATTGGTGGCTGACACTGACTACTTACATTGAGGCGGCGGACACTATTACTGGTGGCTGACACTGACTGCTAATATTGAGACGGCGGACACTGTCACTGGTGACTGACACTGAGACGGCAGCTACTTTGACTGGTGGCTGACACGACTGAAACTGAATTCTGGCACTGAGACGGCGGACACTGTCACTGCTGGCAGATACAGCTGGCACTCACTGCTGACACTGAGACAGCGAGTACTTTGGTGGCTAATACGACTGAAACTGAATGCTGGCACTGAGACGGCGGGCACGTTGATTGGTGGCTGACACTGACTACTTACATTGAGGCGGCGGACACTATTACTGGTGGCTGACAAAGCTGGCACTCACTGCTGACACTGAGACAGCGGGTACTTTGGTGGCTAACATGACTGAAACTGAATTCTGGCACTGAGACGGCGGGCACAGTGATTGGTGGCTGTCACTGCTTACACTAAGACGGCGAACACTGTCACTGCTGGCAGATACTTCTGGCACTCACGGCTGACACTGAGACGGTAGGTAATTTGGTGGCTAACACGACTGAAACTGAATTCTAGCACTGAGACGTCGGACACTGTCACTGCTGGCTGATACTGCTGGCACTCACTACTTACTGGCTAACACTGACTACTTACATTGAGGCAGCAGATACTATTACTGGTGGCTGACAAAGCTGGCACTGAGATGGCAGGCACGGTTATTAGTGACTGACACTGACTGCTTACATTGAGACGGCGACACTGTCACTGGTCACTGACACTGAGACGGCGGGTACTTTGACTGGTGGCTGACATGACTCAAACTGAATTCTGGCACTGAGACGACGGATACTGTCACTGGTGGCTGACACGGACTGCTGACACTGAGATGGCAGGCACGGTTATTGGTGACTGACACTGACTGCTTACTTTGAGACGGCGGACACTGTCACTTGTCACTGATGCTGAGACGGTGGGTACTTTGACTGGTGGCTGACACGACTCAAACTGAATTCTGGCACTGAGACGGCGCACACTGTCACTGCTGGCGGATACAGCTGGCACTCACTGCTGACACTGAGACAGCGAGTACTTTGGTGGGTAATACGACTGAAACTGAATGCTGGCACTGAGACGGCGGGCACGTTGATTGGTGGCTGACACTGACTACTTACATTGAGGCGGCGGACACTATTACTGGTGGCTGACAAAGCTGGCACTCACTGCTGACACTGAGACAGCGGGTACTTTGGTGGCTAACATGACTGAAACTGAATTCTGGCCCTGAGACGGCGGGCACAGTGATTGGTGGCTGTCACTGCTTACACTAAGACGGCGAACACTGTCACTGCTGGCAGATACTGCTGGCACTCACGGCTGACACTGAGACGGTAGGTAATTTGGTGGCTAACACGACTGAAACTGAATTCTAGCACTGAGACGTCGGACACTGTCACTGCTGGCTGATACTGCTGGCACTCACTACTTACTGGCTAACACTGACTACTTACATTGAGGCAGCAGATACTATTACTGGTGGCTGACAAAGCTGGCACTGAGATGGCAGGCACGGTTATTGGGGACTGACACTGACTGCTTACATTGAGACGGCGACACTGTCACTGGTCACTGACACTGAGACGGCGGGTACTTTGACTGGTGGCTGACATGACTCAAACTGAATTCTGGCACTGAGACGACGGATACTGTCACTGGTGGCTGACACGGACTGCTGGCACTGAGATGGCAGGCACGGTTATTGGTGACTGACACTGACTGCTTACATTGAGACGGCGGACACTGTCACTGGTCACTGACACTGAGACGGCGGGTACTTTGCCTGGTGGCTGACACGACTCAAACTGAATTCTGGCACTGAGACGACGGATACTGTCACTGGTGGCTGACACGGACTGCTGGCACTGACACGTGACTGCTGGCACTCAGACAGTGGACATTATCACTGGTGGCTGACACTAAGACGACGGGCACTTTTACTGCTGACCTGAGATGGTGGACACTGACTGGTGGCTGACACAAACTGCTGGCACTTTCACTGGTGACTGACACATGTGGCACTGACTGTTGGAACAGTGACTGGTGACTGGCACAGATGGAATTTTAAGCACATGTAGGCTCTGCTCTCCTCTCCTAAAATAGCGGCACAGGGCTCCAACTACGCAGCCTGAAAATTCGGCACACACGCACGGACGGCGTGCATGCCTTATGGCACCCTTACTGTGGACGCGGCCGCTTGCCTCCTGCACTTCCACTGTGCAGCGGCCGCGTCCCATATTAATGCTGTTCCCTGTCCCCTCCTTCCCTGTCCTTTTAGTGTGAGGAAGCAGACAGGACGCAGCCACTTACCTCCTGCTGCTGCGTCCTATCTGCTTCTTGTCCCGGTCAGTGTGTGCCGAATTCTCCTGTGCGCCGCGCATGCGCACAGGAGAATTCGGCACACACGCACGGACGGTGTGTATGCCTTTTATTAGTATAGATGAACCGGATAGTATTTTGCAATGGGGCCGCAAAAGATGCAGACAGCACACCATGTGCTGTCCGCATCCGTACTTCCGTTCCGCGGCCCCCTCAAAGAAGATAGAGCCTGTCCTATTCTTTTCCGCAGCCACGGACAAGAATAGGCATTTCTATCATAGTGTTCGGTGTCCGTGTTTTGCGCAATTTCTGTGCCGCAAAACACTTGCGGACGTGTGAATGGACCCTAAGGGACAGGAGCCTGAAAATGAATATCTGCCATATAATATGTTGGCCAAAAAGGGGCTGTTGCTGGTCTCGGGTTTGGCTGGTTAGGAGCATGGCACAATATGCAAACTATTGCTATTGTGGCCTGTAATCTCCGGAAAATGCCCTTTTTGTATGAGAATTACATAAAAGGGCCACACGGGGCCAATAGTTGACCACTATATACATTTTACCTAATAATTAAAGTTATACTCACCCTTTTCCCTTGCATCCTGAAACTACATATGAAGAGCACCTCGTGGCGCAGCAGGTGACCGCCAGTTAAATCCAATCCATGGGTAGAGTTGAGCAAACCTGAACTGTAAAGTTGGGGTTCGTCCCGAACTTTACAATTTTTCGCACCCAGACCCGTACCCAAACATTTCCGTAAAAGTTCGGGTTCGCTGTTCGGTGATTTCTTCCTGCTTTTTGAAAGGCTGCAGGGCAGCCAATCAGCAAGCGTTTCACTACTTTGCTCTAAGAAGGCATGGCTGTGATTTGCTGAGTGCAGCATGTGACCCAGCCTCTATATAAGCTGGAGTCACGTAGTGCCGCACATCACTCTGCTGATTTTAGTGTAGGGACAGGTTGCTGCCAGTGCTCTCAGGGAGAGATTAGGAAAGAAATCTGTTGAACTTGGTGGTGTGAAATATTCAAGCTACAGCAATTATTGAGGGAGGGTGCTACTGCTGTCCTACATTTTTGTACCCAGCTCTGAGCCCAGTGATACTGCAAAATATTTTTTTTTAATCCATCTGTTACTGAGATGGGGGTCGGCAGCCATTTTAGCAACTGCAGTGTCCTTGGAACTGCATGTGACCTGCATGTGTGCCAGCCTGCCAGGGACATCAGTCTAATCCTCTTTTGGTAGCTCAATGAAGGAAAAATTCCTTTTTTTTCTGGCTGGCAGGTCAAGTCCCCTACATTACCGATTTTATAATTTAGGGGTGACATAGTGCATTTCTGTAGTTGGGGGCAAAAACCTGTATTGTGGTGCTATAGAGAGCACTTGTGCATACAACGCACATTCAGCAGTGACATACTGAATTCCTGTATTTTGGGGAAAAAAACCTTTATTGTTGGTCCACAGACTAGTTTTGCATACAACGCACAAATACCTATTTTAAATTTCAGCAGTGAAATACTGCATTGGTGTATTTTGGGGGAAAAAAACAGTATTGTTGGTCCACACAGCAGTGTTGCATACAATCCACAAATACCTACTTTACATTTCAGCAGTGAAATACTGCATTGTTGTATTTTGGGAAACTAAACCGGTATTGTTGGTTCCCACAGCAGTTTTGCATACACCGCACAAATACCTATTTTAAATTTCAGCAGTGAAATACTGCATTGGTGTATTTTGGGGAAATATACCGGTATTGTTGGTCCACAGAACATTTTTACATATACCGCACAAATACCAGCAGTGAAATACTGCATTTGTGTGTTTTGGGGAAATATTATTGTTAGTTCACAGAGCAGTTTTGCATACACCGCACAAATGCCTATTTTACATTTCTTCAGTGACATACTCCATTCCTGTATTTTGGGGAAATAAACCGTTATTGTTGGTCCACAGACCAGTTTTCCCAACTGACACCGGGGGAACAAGTGAAAGCACAAGGTGAAGGAAGAGGCGGAGAAGGAGGAGGAGGAAGAGGTCGCCAAAGCAGCTGGGTCACGACCAGCACCTCACAAGGCAGGGTTTGCATGGCCCGACATGTGGAAAAGCTTTGTCACCTTGCCACAGCAACCGGCACTACCAGCTGATATAGAACGTCTTAGCAGGAGGCAGCATTTGAACATCAAGGGGGAACAGTATGTGTCCACACGCCTACACGTACTGACTGATGGTTCTGCCCCATTCAACTTCTGGGTCTCCAACTTGTCCACATGGCCTGTGCTTGCCCTTTATGCCTTGGAGGTGCTGGCCTTCCCTGCAGCCGGTGTATTGTCTGAACGTGTATTTAGCACAGCAGGGGGCGTCATTACAGACAAACGCAGCCGCCTGTCCACAGCCAACGTGGACAATCTCACGTTCATTAAAATTAACCAGGCTTGGATCCAACAAGACTTGTCTGTACCTTGTGCAGAATAGACATTTATACCCGCCTCAACCATACATTCTTGTACTCAAGTGCAATTATTCTTTGAGTTCTTTTTTTTTTATTTGTCCCATTATTTTGAGGGCTACACCAATAAAAAAATAGAAAAAAAAACATTGTTAGCTGGCTACCTCCTCCTCCTCTTCCATCGCTGCTTCCACCTACAACACCACATTCACCACCTCCTCAACCTCCGACTCCATATTCACCTCCTCCTTCGAGTTGCAGGTTAATAATTTTTAATTTACCTATCCACATTTGTTTGCAGAGCACTTGCCATGCTCTTAAGCACATTTTGCTGCCTTTTGCAGCCCTTTCCATTACATTTTTAGGGCCATTTTAGTGCCCAAAAGTTCGGGTCCCCATTGCCTTCAATGGGGTTTCGAGTTCAGGGTCAAGTTCGGGTTAAGTTTGGATCCTGAACTTTTTTATGAAGTTCGGCCGAACCCGTCGAACCCGAACTTCCAGGTGTCCGCTCAACTCTAGTCATGGGGCATTCCTGGAGTGAAGCAAGAAGAACATATTAGCACCACAACTCTCTAATTCATCTCCTTCTGGCTGCCCATCACAACAGTATGGTTGCACAATGTACAGGCCCCACCAGGTATATCTCCCAGGCAGCAAATCAGCCTATGATGATATCCATACTTCCCCTGCAGCACAGTCATGAAGACGGTCGTTCTGAAAGCTAGATCTAGGTTGGCACCGCCTGCAAGTGTTACAACCCACTGTCCAGGTGACCTGTAACATAGAGACATTACATACACAATATAAGAGAAAAAATATATGTATGTATGTAAAAACAGGACAAGTAAATTACTGAGCAGGAGGTTGTCTCACTTGCACAGCCACCGCAGCTGGATCGCAGGGTGGTCATAACCAAGGAAACAAGCAGTGTATAATGTAATGGAAAAATTAATCCAAGCTAGCAAAGGAGGCAATATGGACAACCACAGATTCACAACACATTAGTAAGTGCCTTCTGTTAACTTTCTTTACATGATAAATGCCATTTGCTGAAGTGAGACAACCCATTTAAGGTCCCTATACACGGGACGATATTACAGCAGATTGTCGGGAAGGAAGCGTTCCTTCCCGACAATCTGCTGATCGCTAGCGGAGGAGGTGAGTGCATTTAAATCTCCTCCAGCTCTACCAAGAGTATGTGGAGGAGCAATCGTTAATGCTATTTGTGGCAGGCGCAGCACTATGAAGTGCCTTTTGTGCTGTGGCATAAGAAGAATTTTGATATCTCTGACTTTCTAGTCTTACCAGACTATTACTATGTAATTCCTCTAGTTCTATGGAAGCAGTAGGTTTAAAGAGTACACCAAATACTTGAATAAACCTCTTTAGTAACTTCAACTTTTCTTTATACTGTATATAATGCTGCTGTCTCCGCAGGAGACAGTCCATGTACAAAAAACACGTGTTGAATAAAGTATCCCAAAATGGTGGTTCAACTGTTCAATCTTGTCATTCAATATAAAATGGTGGATTTATTTCTCTCTTCAGTATCTATACTTTCACTTTAAGTTATTTAAGCACTTTATGATCTCTCTGAGAGGTATATCTGAGGCTTAACCAATAGCTTTACTTGCTCTATATGATCTGGTATGAGCAGTTCACAGACTGTATGTAGTTTGTGTAGTTTGAATCCTTGTATGCAATTTGGTCGCAATTTGGTATTTGCTATTTGCATACTGTTTATTTGGTGGAACTGCAAGTAAACACATATAACCAGTTCAGCATACAGTTCTAATTACTACATTAACAATAGGAACATCCATAACTGTATTAAATACGTATTTTGGCCTTTTTGCATCCATAAAACTGAACTCTCAGTGGAGTGAACGTCTGTTCAGCTTCTCTCCTCTGATGTAATTAATTCTAGAAGCTCCTGCTAGGGGAATTTCCCAGACAGGCTGAGTGTGAGGCTGGCTATAATTGGGCAAGACTCCAGCTCAGTGTGAGACTGGCTGTGATTAGTTAAGACTAGAGATGTCGCGAACATAAAATTTTCTGTTTGCAAACGGTGAACGCGAATTTCCACAAATGTTCGCGAACGGGCAAACCGGGCTAACCGCCATAGACTTCAATAGACAGGCAAATTTTCAAACCCACAGGGACTCTTTCTGGCCACAATAGTGATGGAAAAGTTGTTTCAAGGGGACTAACAACTGCACTGTGGCATGCCGGGGGGGGGGTCCATGGCAAAACTCCCATGGCAAATTATGTAGTTGACGCAGAGTCGGGTTTTAATCCATAAAGGGCATAAATCACCTAACATTCCTGAATTGTTTGTAATAACGTGCTTTAAAACATCCAGTGTGTGTATACGATCAGGTATGATGTTGTATCGATCAGGTAGTGTAAGGGTTACGCCCGCTTCACAGTGACAGACCAAACTCTGACAGACCAAACTCCCCGCTTAACGCACCACAAACAACCACAAACAGTCCATTTGCACAACCTCAAACTACCCATTTGCAAATGGTTGGATACCAAGCTAGCCATGTCCCATTCCATGTCCTCACTAACGTCATTGAAGGTTTCTTCCTCCACCCAGCCACGTACAACACAAAGGGTCCCCGAAAGGTGACAACAAGCCCCCTGGGAAGCCTGCTTTGGTTGGTCTTCCACCTCCGTAAAGCCACCTTCCTCCTCTGACTCCTCTTCTTCAGACTCCTCTCTCTGCATTGCCGCAGGTCCAGCAATCAACGACGACAAGGCTGCTTCTGGTGGTGATGGTGACCACAACTCTTCCTCTTCATGCTCATCTACGGCCTGATCCAGCACTCTTCGCAGGGCACGCTCAAGAAAAAACGCATATGGGATGAGGTCGATGATGTTGCCTTGGGTTTGACTGCCCAGGTTTGTCACCTCCGCAAAAGGAAGCATGAGCCTACAGCCATTGTCCATGAACGTTCAGTAACACAGCCAAAAAATACCCAGCTCTGCAGGGGCTGTCCTCTATTTTTTAAGTAAAAAAAAATCTGTTCCTACCAGTTTAATCTCTGTTTTGTCCCCTATCAGGGGCCGGTGTATGGAATAGATTTTAGGAACCGGGAGATGGAAAAAGATGGTTGGTTGGTCCTCTTCCTTCCAAATTGGGACACTGCGTGTGCGTCGTGCAATGTACTGTGCCACCCGATATGAGTGGTGGGCACTGGCAGCGGGCACAGTACAGTCTGTGGGCCTGACACACACTGGCAGGCAACTGCAATTATGTTAAAGGTTAAAAATAAATTACTTTTTTATCTGCAAGGTACTGTGCCACCCAATATGAATGGTGGGCACTGGCAGTGGGCCCAGTACAGTCTGTGGGCCTGACACACACTGGCAGGCAACTGCAATTATATTAAAGGGTAAAAATGTCATGACTTTTTTATCTGCAAGGTACTGTGCCACCCGATATGAGTGGTGGGCAGTGGGCACAGTACAGTCTGTGGGCCTGACACACACTGGCAAGCAACTGCAATTATATTAATGGGTAAAAATTTGCAAGGTACTGTGCCACCCCACCCTATATGAGTAGTGTGCACACAGTACAGTCTGTGGGCCTGTGGCCTCTCACACACGGGCATATAAAATAAAAGCAGACTGATGTACCAGCCCCAAAAGGGCTTTTTGGGGTGCTGTCAGGACGCTGTCCTTACAGAAGATGAGTATTTGAGGACAGGAGTGGACACAGAACACTAGCCTAGCTAATGCTTTCCTTATTAATTCAGCAGCAGCAGCACTCTCCCTGCTCTAAATAACACTGCAGCTTCAAAATGAATCTAAGGCCCCATTCAGATGTCCGTAGTGTGTTCTATCACTGAATACAAACAAAGACGCTAAAATATAACTTTTATTAATTTAAATTAAAATCAGGGTGCTGTGTTGCCAATTGTACATGTATGTATCTCCTCATCAGACGGTGAGCGCAATGTGGTCGTGCACACTCCTACCGTCCTATAATTTGTACGGAGAGACTACAAACAACACATCCAGAGTCACATCAATTAGCCCATCCAGAGTGTAGACCATGGATGCAAGTCCGAATGTGTATAATTGGGGTAACTTACAAGTAGGCACTGTACTCAGTGCACGTGAGGGTTAGAGAGACATGCGCCAGTCATATGTTTAAATGACCCCTTGCTGCTCCTCAAGAAGCACTTTTATGTTGTAGCAAACATGGTGCTGCCGGCTGGCTGTTGATTACACCTAGGTGTGCTTACAAAAGGGCCTCTCTATCACCCCCACACCTCAATCATTCGTATAGGCGGGTCTCCTGTCTCATTACACGCGCTACGCGTTTCATCTTATGCAGAATCATCAGGAGCCACAAACATTAAAGATACCTGCCTAAATGCTACCACACTAACATACTGTGGCGGCGTCCTCCGGCGCTGTGATGGCCGTGAAGCGGCCGCGCCGACTGCCGCTTTAAATAGCTAAGGCCACACCCCTAAAGGGCGGATCAAGGGGCAGGAACAGACCACTGAGCGCCTGCATCCACGTCGATACTATGACAACGCCGGACGCTCAGTGCCGCACATTTAATCCTGCTCCTCCTTCCTGTGACGATAAGTGGGATCTAATATGACAAGCTTCTCCTCAGAGGATACAATATGAGGAGGGACATCCCCATAACCAAACATGGTATATAATGAGCATATTCTTAATATGTGATGGAGTTACTTGTCATCCCTGGAGGGATTGCTGGGCATTATGGTTCACCTCAGCGTTAAACTGCACCATGCATGCCCAACGTATTCAATACCCCAGGGATTGCTTTATAAAGCATTTACTGCTCATAATATACCAGAATTTGGGTAAAGTGTGTTTTGATTAGTAAAGTGTCTAAACCTACAATACTACCAATGGATTACATCATTTCTGCAGAAACATTAGAGATATATGTCTATTGTATAACCAAAGCATACCACATGATGTCATTTTGATGCATTGGGGGATACTCAACAATAATTTAGGAGAAATTTAAAACCATCATGGGGGGAGTTTTAAAGGGGGGGGGGATCAAGGAGAGAAACCCCCCTCAGTCTATGAAGCAGGCATAGGAAATCCGATCATTCAGACCCCCTGGTTGGACTGTACCCAGCCTAAAGGTCCACTCTGCTTCTTTACGCAATACCCGTTGGTCGAAATCTCCGCCCCTAGGTGATGGTCTTATAATTTCAATTCCCTGAAAGGAGATTGACCTCATATCTCCTGTATGACACCGATTTATATGTCTAGCAATATTTGTATCCTCCTTTTTGCGGATGTCAGCCACATGTTCCCATATCCTGCGACGAAACTCGCGCGTGGTTTTGCCCACATATTGTAGGCCGCACGTGCAAGTCGCAAGATAGACCAACCCCGAGGATCTACAATTTATGAAGCACCGTATCTGATATAACTGTGCAGTAGTCGTGCTAGTGAAAGTATTGCCCGTTTTGATAAAGGGACATGCAACACAACCGCTGCTTCGGAAGGTACCTTTGCTGGGGTTGATAAGCCAAGTGCTCGGTGTATACTCCTGGAAAAGGCTATGGACCAGCCGGTCCTTAAGGTTCCTCCCTCTTCGGTAGGTCACCGAGGGTCTATCCGAGATGTATTCTGCCACATCTGGGTCCATCTTTAAGATGTGCCAATGTTTTTTCAAAATTCGAGTAACTTGATCATTTGCACCATCAAATGTCGCCGATGAGGCGGATGGAGTTATCACCCCCGGCTTTTTCTCTTGGGTTCAATAGTGGTTCTCTCATACATGTGGTAGCATGTTGGTAAGCTGGTTCCAGAACCACCTGTGGATAACCCCGTCTCAAAAATCTGCTTTGGAGATCACGGGCCTTGCATCAGAAGTCCGAGATGCCCTGCTTCAGGGGGCCCGGATGCCAACTGCCCCAGTGAAGTAGGCTCTTGGTAGCGGTTGACTTTCGATGCAAGCTGGTGGTTATCTGCCCCTCACTACCTTTCAAGATCACCAGATCCAAAAAGGTGATTTTATTGGGATTGATTTCAAATGTAAAATATAAACCACAATTGTTGATGTTGAGGGACCGAACAAATTCCCTGAATTCAGATTCCGAGCCTGTCCAGAAGATCAAAATATCATCTATAAATCTTAGCCACAATGTGATACACGAAGACCACTTCTGGTTTTGTTCACCAAAGACGATCTCCCTCTCCCACCAGCCCAGGTAGAGGTTGGCATAGGATGGCGCACAGGGACTTCCCATTGCCACCCCCCTGAGCTGGCGGAAGAGACAACGATCAAATGTGAACACATTGTGGCACAAGACGAAGTTCAGGAGCTCAATCACAAGTTCATTATGAGCACCATATTCACTCCCCCTCTGTTGAAGGAAGTAGCGTCCGTAGTGTGTTGCTGATCCGCAAATTGCGGATCCACAACACACCATGCCGGCACTCCGAATAGAGATGCCTATTCTTGTCCGCAGGTTGCGGACAAGAATAGGACATGCTCTATCTTTTGCGGATGTTTCGGGGCTGCGGCTCCGCAAATGCTGAAGCGGAGAGAACATAGTGTGCTCTCCGCATCACGTCTGGCCCCATTCACAATGAATGGGTCCGCATCCATTCCGCAGAATTGCGGAATGGATTCGGACAAAATTGTGCATGTGTGAATGGGGCCTAAGATGGATGCTGTCCTTGTTTTTTGATAGGAGGTGGGAGGGTCTGGGAGGGAGGGTATGCTGATTGGCTGGAATGTGTTTGCTGACTGTGAGGTACAGGGTCAAAGTTTGCTCAATGATGACATATAGGGGGCAGACCGAACATCGCATATGTTCGCCCGCCACGGCAAACGCGAACATGCGATGTTCGTCCGGAACTGTTTGCCGGCAAATAGTTCGGGACATCTCTAGTTAAGACTCCTGGGCAGTGATAACAGCTTAACTCTGTACTTTCTGATTCTGCTGTGTCATTGAGCTTACCTTACAGTCATATAATAAACTTAAAGGCATATTATGTTTTCTGCTTCTGTGAACACAATATGTAACTGTTACATGACATCCAAAAACATGAAGTCACAGTAAATAACTCTGCTTTTGTCTTTAACATGTAAACATAGGAACTGTATTAAGGTTATTAGTAGGTCCAGCTGTATATACCTGTATGTCATATTAGCAACCTAGGACAGGTCTTAGCTGGCCAGCTACACTATCCTTCTTCCCCATAATTACTTGTTGTTTCCCAGCATCCAGATTGTTGTGTTTACACAGCACAATCTGTTGTTGGAAAATGAGGATTTTTGTGTTCGCACAATGATCGAAATACCCGATGAACGAGTGCTTCATTCGTTAATCGGGTAATCAGCGATACATTTACGCCGCCAGATAATCTATGAACGTTAGTTAGCGATAATCTATGTGATTCTCAGCCCGTGTAAAGGGACTTATCTGGTAGAGGGGCAATCAGTTCCATGGGATCTACTACTACTACTACAAGCAATTTCTTTTTTGAATCACAATTCAAACTAAAAATACATATTTTAATTCCAGGGCATAATATTTTAGAGACTGTCCATGCAGCTAAAATGTGGTCCTTAGCAATACGAGGGCCAAGCATAGATTACAATTTACCTTTTGCTTCCTCTACCTTTTGTGAATTCCTGCATCCAAACCAAAAGATCTGGATCCATGGGCTACCTTACCATAGAAACAGACTACTGACTGACTGCCATTGGACCTTGGAGAAAGTATCCTGATAATATGATTGGTGACCCATTTTGACCTTTGAATCCTATCTTTTGTTTATGTCACTGTTCAGATTATACCTACTGATGTGCTCATGGCTTAACTACCAGGGTATCAGACATAGTAGCTGCTATGAGGCCCCACAAATAGGAAAGGCATGGTTAGTGATTAGTAATGAATAGTGTCGAGGAAGTCGAAGTCCACAAAGAGGACCTTGATCTGAATTTCAGGATAAATTTGATTTGCTGCAAAGCCGAATTTCCTTGTGCTTTGTGGTAGCGAATCAATTTAAATGTTATTTACCTCATCCATTTGCTTGCAATAGAACCAGCTAGCGCCCTTTTGCTTGAAGATCTCACACAAAATCCTATGCACCAGCTGGCTTGATAACGTCATAGCTAGCCCCGCAAGATTTCGTGCTAGATCTTCAATCCTGATGGCGGTGGCCGGTCCATCGTGAGCAAATGGATGAGGTGTCTTTCAGATGCCACAATCATGTATAAACGTGGCATCTGAGGGGTACAATAATGGGGAACAGTACAATAGCCACTCCCTGTCATTGCACCCACTACTTATAAAGAAATGCACTTCGTGACAAAGTAATTCGTCACACAAAGTGAATTTTTTTGAAAAATTCAGTGAAGCTGCCGAATCAAAATTTTCTAAGTTTTACTATCCCTAGTTTCCTTTCTCTGCAGCTTTACCTTTTACACTATTACAGTGTTGTAATGTCATGTCTTCATTATACCTGCACGTGACATTGTGTATTTATCTATGTATTTTCCACTTTTCATATGTGCTATTCCTGTACTATGATACATGTGGATGCTGGTGTGTATTATACATGTACTGTGATATTGCTGTGCACATTATCATATTATTATGAGGTCACTGTGTGCCTACCCTGACATCACTGTGTTTATTATCTCTGTACTGTGACATCACTGTGTTTATTATCTCTGTACTGTGACATCACTGTGTTTATTATCTCTGTACTGTGATATCACGGTGTTTATCATCTCTGTACTGTGACATCACTGTGTTTATCATCTCTGTACTGTGACATCACTGTGTTTATTATCCCTGTAGTGTGACATCACTGTGTTTATCATCTCTGTACTGTGACATCACTGTGTTTATCATCTCTGTACTGTGACATCACTGTGTTTATCATCTCTGTACTGTGACATCACTGTGTTTATTATCCCTGTACTGTGACATCACTGTGTTTATTATCTCTCTACTGTGACATCACTGTGTTTATTATCTCTGTACTGTGACATCACTGTGTTTATTATCCCTGTACTGTGACATCACTGTGTTTATTATCCCTGTACTGTGACATCACTGTGTTTATTATCCCTGTACTGTGACATCACTGTGTTTATTATCC
Source organism: Bufotes viridis (assembly GCA_033119425.1). Classification (NCBI taxonomy): domain Eukaryota; kingdom Metazoa; phylum Chordata; class Amphibia; order Anura; family Bufonidae; genus Bufotes; species Bufotes viridis. Next base: position 71,667,127 of record CM065592.1, read on the forward strand.
CTGTACTGTGACATCACTGAGTTTATTATCCCTGTACTGTGACATCACTGAGTTTATTATCCCTGTACTGTGACATCACTGTGTTTATTATCCCTGTACTGTGACATCACGGTGTTTATTATCCCTGTACTGTGACATCACTGTGTTTATTATCTCTGTACTGTGACATCACGGTGTTTATTATCCCTGTACTGTGACATCGCTGTGTTTATTATCCCTGCACTGTGACATCACTGTGTTTATTATCCCTGTACTGTGACATCACTGTGTTTATTATCCCTGTACTGTGACATCACTGTGTTTATTATCTCTGTACTGTGACATCGCTGTGTTTATTATCCCTGTACTGTGACATCACTGTGTTTATTATCCCTGCACTGTGACATCACTGTGTTTATTATCCCTGTACTGTGACATCACTGTGTTTATTATCCCTGTACTGTGACATCACTGTGTTTATTATCTCTGTACTGTGACATCGCTGTGTTTATTATCCCTGTACTGTGACATCACTGTGTTTATTATCCCTGTACTGTGACATCACTGTGTTTATTATCTCTGTACTGTGACATCACTGAGTTTATTATCCCTGTACTGTGACATCACTGTGTTTATTATCCCTGTACTGTGACATCACTGTGTTTATTATCCCTGTACTGTGACATCACTGCGTTTATTATGCCTGTACTATGACACCACTGTGTACACTTTCCCTATGATGTGACATCACTGTATGCACCTTCTATGTGCTGTGACATCACTGTGTTTTCTATCACTATACTGTGACATCAATATGTGAGTCATCCCTGAACTGTGATGGGACTGTGTTCATTATTCCTCTGCTGTGACATCATTGTTTGCATTATCCCTCTAATGTGATAAACACTACATTATCCTTGGGCATTCAACTTGTTGCTGCAGATGGTTATGGTGGAATGGGGTCCCAATAAATTTTGGGCTCAGAGGTTACTAGATACACCCATATCTTATTCCTGTTGGTCCCATCATGACTTCATATGCGGAGATCCACCTATTTGAACTGGGAAAAAGTTTGGGCAGGGTAATACTCGTCAGGGAGGCCTCATATTCTATATATTCCATAGTGCCATTGAAGAATACAAGACCCTTTCAAATAAATGTCCTCACTAAGCTGTTCATTAAAACTAGAGTAAAATCATAACCTGGGAGCCCCTCGTGAGCTGAACCTCATTTTATTCAGTGTCACTTTGTATGCAGCTAAACAAAAAACATGATCATTTCTAGGACTAGTCAGTCTAGGAGCGGGCGCAGAGCTGAACGTTTTAGGCTTACATCACCAATAAAAGTGTCAGGAGAAAACCCGATGTGGTTAGCCCTGTAATCCTGCAGAGTCAGAAGCTATCAGAACATGTCATGGCAGCTGCCCGCAGTAGGGGAAATTGTGGATTTGTCGGCTTGTCCATGTTATATCAATAACCGGCTGTGTGATTGGGGTGGTATTAAAAGTAGGCATAATGGATTTTTGTTTTTCACTAAATGTCAGTCAAGCATTAGATTTAATGGTAACATTTTTGAAACTCATTAAACATGGCCTTTTGCTGTAGGTTAGTAAAGGGGTGAAATTGATTATTTAAAGCAGATGTGCTTCGTCAGTGTTTGTGTTCTGGTCTCTTACCTACATAAGAGCTGAGGCAGGAGAACACGTATATACACACCAACACAGAGTCTCGCTTGTTCCTTTAGTAGTACGATGCCTCGGAGAATATATTTATTCCATCTTGACTTTGATAGGCCTTCCAGTAGGTGAAAGACTGCAGTTTCTATAAATCCATAAATGTGGCATTGTGTAATAGGAAACAAGGTTATTTAGGAACATTTAATAAGAAATATTTTCTTCTATGAATTACTAGAAGTACATATGCCAATATATTGTAAACTCTGGGGTCACATGTGTAGCTGGCCAGCTAAGACCTGTCCTAGGTTGCTAATATGGCTTATATGTGTATACAGCTAGACCTGCCAATAACCTTAATACAGTTCATATGTTTATATGTTAAAGGCAGAAAGCAGAGTTATTTACAGTGACAGTACCGTTCTTTTTGCTGACATACGCTGCCCTATACACCAACAATCATGTCCTGTGGTATGTATCATATATAAGACTTAGTGGATAGTTTGCCACATTACTAGTGGCTTTCCCTAATTGGGTTTAGGTGGAGTGAAATATTCCTTTGAGATACATGTGTACTTTATTGTATTACCACCTTGGTACTTAGTGTTGATACTACTACACTAGACCACATAGTATATGTATAACACCTTCTTTTTGGGGAATGAGATAGTGGCATATGTGAGCTGATTCTGGCACCTTTCTATGTCTGACAAAGTCTTTTATGTACTATTTATATATTGTGGTATATTGTGTATAGTATCTGTGATGTAATAAAATTAATACATATTTTTTACCATACTGGGTATGTTTCTTGTTTTGTCCCGTGGTGGACAATATTGTCGGTAGATGTTGTGTTGTTGCACATGCCCTTGTTGATTCTTTGAGGCTTGTTTTGGTTGTATGCAGTTATATAATGTTTCTATTGTTAGTATTGTGATTAGAACTGTATACTGAACCAGTTATATATGTTTACTTACAGTTCCACCAAACTGTGTAAATCAATCTGCGAACTGCTTATACCAGATCATATAGAGCAAAAAGCAAACCAAGTAGAGCAAGTTAAACCTCAGATATACCTCTCAGAGAGATCATAAAGTGCTTAAATAACTTAAAGTAAGAGTGCAGGTATTGAAGAGAGAAATATATCCACCATTTTATGTTGAATGACAAGATTGAACAGTTGAACCACCATTTTGTGATACTTTATTCAACACGTCTTTTGTACATGGACTGTCTGCTGCAGAGGTGGCAGTGTTATATATGAAGAAAAGTTGAAGTTAATAAAGAAGTTATCTTAAGCATTTGGTGTGCTCTTTAAGCCTACCGTTTCCATAGAATGGCGCTAGAAGAATTAAAGCAGAGTAACAGACAGTCTGATGGGACTAAAAAGTTAGAGATATCAAAATTCTTCTAATGCCACAGCTTATAAGACACTTCATTGTGCTGTACCTGACACAAGATAAGACCACATCATTTGAATGAAGTGTCATTGGCTCTCCATTTTTGATATGTTTCTATACATGAAAGCTTACTCTCATTTTTTTTTTAAATAAAAAATGGTGGATGGTTTTCTGGAAATAGTTTTTTGAACTCCATGTATTCTACTTTCTGCCCAGTCTTTTTTACCTACTCTTTGTTTACACTTTTAGCAAGGCAGGTAAACTCTCTCTGTCAGGCCATCGCTGTGGCCAGAGAGGTGGAAATGTGATTAATTAGAACATCACATATTACACTAATTAATCCAGTGCTAGCATTGAAGTTGCCATACTGTTATCCCAATTCTAAACATGCTATTACCTTCAAGATAACATTTTCCCTATGTAGGTAACTATATAGGAGGTATTATCATTTGTTCTGACTGCTACAGAAAGACAACATTTTGTACTTCATGTTCAATGGAATAGTACTGCTAAAAATTTAAGACAAAATATATATTTTCCAGGAGTATTGAAATTTAAAAAAAGATAAATGTCAAGTGGAAGTGTTCCTTTAAATTTAGGAAGCCAGCTACAGGCTTTAGTGTTGATGGGCAGGATTAGTTTTCCTTCAAGCCTATAGTATTTGCAACAAAGGGTTCCAATTTTGTGTCATCTGTCCATGAAACATTTTTGGGAAAATCTAGGTCGTTTTTTTTTTAACAGTATTGGCTGCCTTTTGTGGTATCCTTATATGTGCACCATTCGTGTTCACTGTTTTCCTAATAGTGGACACATGGACTGAGTATTTTTGCAGCTTGTTGAGCCTCCTGTAGGTCTTTTACTATAACCCTTGGGTTCTTTCTCACCTCTATCAGGATTGACAGTTGTGAACTTGGCATGATCTGTGATTTGTAGATAATGTATTTTCTAGGAGTTGCATTTGGTAACCCTTTTCCAACATCCCACAGGATGATGATATATACGTCCATCCAATTGGATGTTAAATGATGGTTCTGGGACAGAGTCTCCTGTAATGTAAATTGTTGTCAGTGGAGGATCTAACCCTGTATAACCTCATAAGAGGCGAAAGAGATCCTATTTTACCTATCTAAATATCTAAATACAGAGTACTGACCCTGATAAGGGTGACACCATCCAAAACTTGGCTCTAACATGACAAATTTGCTCTATACATCTCCCGTATTTCATTCCCGATGTGACATGTTTCTGTCCCCTCTGGCAGAACTCTTCAGTGGGGAGATTCAGGCAATAGACACAACTACAAAGAGGGCAACCAGTCAACAGAACATCTTCCTCGTGATCTACATCAGGAGTAAGATTAAGTAGTCATAAGTAATCATAGTGCCAAACAGCAAGTGAGCAAAGAGGAGGATCAAAATCGGTAAACAAGCAAGAATCGGTACATGGTAGAGAAACCTAATAGCACACCTTCCCAGGGAACTAATAAACTAGACTATCAACTGCTTAGTCACCCTCACATAGGGGATGGTGCCTTAAATACCCTAGGTTAGCCAGCCATTGGCTGGTGATGATTAGGGTGTGAGAATGCTGGGCTTTTAAGGGCCGGGAAGCACATGTGCCCTATGGGCCAGGAGAAGAGGCCAGACACACACAGGCCTGAAACAAGGAGCAAGCCAGAGGAATCTGGTGGCTGGACCTGCCACTCGAGGTCTATGTTATACATGTCTCTCTATGGCCACCCAGTGTTTGTGTTGTGAGTTACAGCTAGTCAAGTGTTTTACTAGCCAACCCAAACAAAATTTGAGCTAAGGCAGAGGTGGACACATCTGTATTTGAATGTTTGTCACCTCTCTGCTAAGCTTGAGGGCTAGGACTTCATAGTTCTTAGTATTAGTGGTGGGTCCAGCAGTCAAACCCCCACCTAACACTGTTAAGGCATGCCTCGTTGGCAGCATCCAGACCAGAATAAGTACTTCTAGACCTTTATCAAGCCTTATTAAGCAATAAGCTGGTGCACCAAATGTGTTTGAACAGTTCCATTAATCATATTATTAATCCACTGTGCAAGCAATAAGCCAAAAAATGCAAAGTGACTTCATCGTCAATATCATCAGTGCCACGTGTCTCACATAAAAACGCTAATTGTTTCCTACAGAAAACTCTTTCTTTGAACCCCACAGTCTGCAGATTCCTAAGCTTATAAGGCAGTATTGTTCCTATACGCTTCTCTACATGCTGGGTTTCTATGATCCAGCCTGATTCTTACAATGGTGGGAAAATACCAACTGGTCTCATTCTGTCAGCTGAGAATGACAGGAGTTTAGCGTTTCCAGCTTCCACTTAGACCAGCACCTTGGCAGAGGTTGGGAGACAGCTTCTGGGAAAAATCGACTTTCATTCAAGAAAAACAATACCATTTCCAAAAATCTATTAGCAGAAACATAGCAGAAACTTGAAAGAATTGCAAGTTCATTTAGTCTTTGATTTGAGGCAAACGCTTTGCAAACTTATTACACTGATAAGACAATTTAATTTGTGGTACAAGATTAAAATAAGGCTACTCAAGACTTCCAAGAAAATTTTTTTTATAGTGCATGGATGCGGTCAAAAGTTGGTAGGGATGATCCATACTGAACATCTCTTTAAAGGGGCTTCCAATCTCATTTTTTTTGAAAAATACAAGATTTATTCCCTGTAGGATTCCTGATCTGAAATGAGGTATTGGAAACATGGCACTCAAAGGTGTACTTACCAAGGAAGCAGACAACGACAATGGTATGGGATTGTTCTGAGAGGACGCCCAGTGCTGAATTCCTTCTGTTCCCAACATCCACTGCTTTTCCTGCATCTGCCACATTGCAAAGAGGTTTTTATAGCTTCTGTTGAGTTCATCTTAAAGTGTGTGTGCCTAAGACCTCATGCACACGACCGTATGTATTTTGCAGTCCGCGAAAACGGATCCGCAAAAAATACGGATGACATCTGTGTGCATTCCGTATTTTGTGGAACGGAACAGCTGTCCCCTGATAGAACAGCACTATCCTTGTCCGTAATGCGGACAATAATAGGACATGTTCTATTTTTTTGCGGAACGGAAATACAGACATACGGAAATGGAATGCACACGGAGTAACTTCCTTTTTTTTTTGCAGACACAAACTGTCACCTTATCTCATGATTTCCAAAATGGGTTCACTTTTGGGGAGTTTCTACTGTAGGGTGCATCAGGGGGTCTTCAAATGGGACATAGTGTCTAAAAACCAGTCCAGCAAAATCTGTCCTCCAGACACCATCTGGCACTCCTTTGCTTCTGTGCCCTGCTGTGTGCCCATACAACTGTTTACGACCACATACAGGGTGTTTCTGTAAACTCCGTACCCTGTAAATCAGGGAAAGGCAGGGTTCACATTGCCGTTATTGAATTCCATTATAGGTTCCGTTATAACATAGTTATAACAGAATATAACAGAATTCTAGGACGGAAAGCAAAACGGAAACCTTTAAGAGGCATTCCGTTTTGCTCCGTCCCAATACATGTCTATGGGGACACATAATGGTTCAGTTTGTTTCCGTTATACGTGATGGAAAAAAAACCTTTAAGTGCACACACACAGAATGAGACCCCCTTAAATGGCCTTCACACAAAGTGATGCCCTTTATATGCCCACCACACAGTATGATGTCCCCTTAAGTGGATCCCACACAACGTGATGCCCCATGCATAGTACTTCAGAATGAAGACTCCAGATCACTACTTTTTATTTCCCTACTGCTCCCGGTTCCCCCACTGTCATCACTTATAGCTGCAATGAAATAGGACTGCTTTGCTGTTCTGACACAATGGAGAGGACTCGTCTGAGCATGCACAGCAGTCATGGCAACGTATTTTAATGTAGCTGTGAGCACTGTCAGCGGGGGAATGAGAGACAGTAGGAACATAAATAATAGTGCTCTGGACTCTACATGTGCAATAATACTCATGTATTATTGTACAAAATGGTCCAAAAAAGGGGCAACAGATTCCCTTTAAGTGGGGCATGATTTGGAGGCAGAGCTAACGCCTGAGCTCTACGGCTGCACTTCACTGAGCTCTGTGATATTTTCTGCTCTGGATGCTGCTTGGAGGCCTAAAAATGGTCGACTGCAGGTGCAAGTCAAGTGGACTCTGCTGTAGCGGTCAAATCTACTAACCTGGTGGGAGGTATGATGAAATTCCTGAAGAAGCAATCCATGGCCTCTGCTTCTAAAGAATCCAAGATGTGGTGTCTCAGAAGAGCCCTGTGAAGGTATGTCAGATGGAGACAGGGAGGGGTATCATCCTATCGATAACAACTGCCTGCTGATCTCCAGACACTTCATCATACAGGACCTTTAAGATCTTTTGAGCCCAGCTAAGTAAGAACTTTTGGCTCTGATGTAAGAGATTAAACATATAGGTCACAGAGTAAACACCATGGGGTCGTTCCTGGCAGCTATCCTGGACCATGGCTGGGCAGTGCCATGAAGCTTAGCCATATGCCAAGTACATCTTAACTTCTTATAGACTGCAGTGGAGGATCAGGAGAACTGTGGCAGGAAAAACAACCTTCGCATTTGTGGAATACCAGAATCGGTCACTTTTGAAACTAACCCTATCGCCATCTTGCAGATTAGTACCTCTCTACTGGGCGCAGACAAGGCTTCAACATCACTATTGATAGGGCACATTGTGTATTAAGACAGCGTACCAAAGATATTGACCCCCTAAGGGACACAATATGCCAGTTTCTGAACTTCCAGGATAAGGAATTGATCCTTACTGCTGCCAGCTCTGCTACTTCCCTGTGCTTTGAAGATAGCCGTATCGTAATATACCAAGATCTTTCACTGGTCACTCTGCAGAAAAGATGGGCACCAAAACCACTTAAAGATCTCCGCCAAGAAAATCCCTTATGGATGGTGTCAGGATCACTGACTTAGTTTCAGGTTAGGAGCCTGCAGTGTCATGCAGGACCTCCCTCTGTCAGCACTCCCCGTCATCCGAAACCAATCAATCTTAGCTGCCACCACTCGTTATATTAGGCTGATGAAACACCTTGCATTAAATACCGCCCAAGTACACTCTACAACTGCTAGCATTCACAGTGTTAATAAATCAATATAGTTAACGCTTATTTTAAGGTCATGGAATTGTTAGAACACAAGAAGGCTCTTATTTAGGTTGAGTTTTAATATAAAAAAAGGATAGTGCGTACAAACAATGGGGTTATTATAGAAAATACAACATAAAATATTCAGACATATACATACAGTGCAAAATAGCAGTTTAGAAAATAAAAGGGAAAAAACAGAACTTAATACACTATGCGATGTTAAGGCTACTTTCACACTAGCGTTTGTGCTGGATCAGCAAAAACGCTTCCGTCACTAATAATACAACTGTCTGCATCCATTATGAATGGATCCAGTTGTATTATCTTTAACATAGCCAAAACGGAGCTGTCATGAACTCCATTGAAAGTCAGTGGGGGACGGATCCGTTTTCTATTGTGTCAGATTGTGTCAGAGAAAACGGATTCATCCCTATTGACTTGCATTGTGGATCCTGCCGCATCCGTTTTGCTCTGCATCCCATAACTGAAAGAAAACTGCAGCTTGCTGCGGTTTGCTCTCCATTATGAGAACACAACCAAACGGAACAGAATTACTTATTAGAGCATTCCTTTCTGTTCAGTTAAGTTTTGTCCCCTATTGAAAATGAATGGGGACAAATCAGAAGCGTTTTTTTCCGGTATTGAGACCCTATGACGGATCTCAATACCGGAAAATAGAAACACTAGTGTGAAAGTAGCCTAAGTCCGGTTACCTAGGGAAGCAGAAATATCGGTCAGTCCATTAAGCTAGTGATCCCCAAAGAAATGACAGTTTTGATCTTCAATACATGTGTTAAAAAGGGTCTGTTCCCCCACAAACCCCCTCCCTTTCCCCGGCCTGTGATGTAGAGGGGGCCAGTGAGTATGGTAATGACCTTTCATGACAGTTTTTACGACCACTTTCTGCCTCAAAATCTTTGTAATAAAATATCTTTTCGGGTATTCATCCAAGCAACTTCATATCACCTCCATCCACTCCATCCTAATGTCCCGCTTATGTGCGTACCAAACATGGCGGAGATAATAGCAAGATGGCTGGAGTTATCTAATTGCAGACGCATATACGTGGCATCAGGAGGAAGCATGTGGCCCAAATATGGATTAGGCCACGTATTTCTTTGATGTATATTGCAAGGTAAGGGTTTTATGTGTGACCTCGGATCAAGAGGACGCTAGCCTTTTCATGACCCCTCTAACGGTTCTGGTCTGTGAAAGGTGTATGACCCTCACACTATCTTCAAGTTTTATGATAGGGGTCTCTGTGAAGTGGTTCCATCTTGCTGATTTTATGGCTGCAATCTCCTGACCTGGCTTTGGGAAGGGAAGATGGACGAGGTTACAACCCAATACCGGAATGTAAAGGGAGGGGTTGCCTACTCTTAAATTTAATATCTGGATACCTCTATCACCACAGTTGGACATTCCCTTTTGGCATATCTTTTATGTTTTTTGCCTTTTTTGATCGCCTCCTACTCTGATCTTCATGAAGCTTATTTCTACATGGACATACTGTATGTCCTCTGGATATCGAAAATTGGGATTCTGTCAAATACCTAGCTGTGCAAACCTTCCCAGATCCATCCAATGGGAAAAAGTGGCTAACCCAAAGCAACAGGGACACAAGAGACGCAGTAAAAGCCTGACCCCGAAGAGGATCTCTTGGTCAATTGCTTAGCCACTTTGGGACTTGTAACTTTCATTCTTTACAGATATTTCATTGGTTTCACTATGCCTTAGCATACAAACTTCCCATATTGGTGATCTACTACTAAAAAACTCAAATGTTCCTGTGTACAGAGTCCTTCCTCTTTTCTTCTTTCCTTTTTTTTTTTACTCCTTTTCCCTTCCTTTTTCTATTCCTTTTCCCCTTCTTAGCCTTGTCTTCCTTTTCTAGCCCATTTCTAGCCCTTTGCCTCTTTTTGGGCCATTTGGGCCTATTAATCTTCCTAGATCCAATTAGAAGCAGATATTTTACATGTCATAGTACTATTACCCCTGTTAGGCAGAGTAATATAACTCTGTATCGAAGGCTGTTTGTATTGCCATTGTCCCTTTTTAGGGTTCCATATTTTGCATTATTGCGGTTTAACTGTTTATTTTTAGACTTGGAGGACTGGGAGGCAACCTGAGTTCTCCTAATGTCTATGTAGGGTTGTGATGTCTCACCCCCTGAGGCAGCAGCTTTTCCTACCCATAACAGAAAGTGTTGATCCTTTTTTGCTTCTATTATGCTCCCCTTTTTCTTTGTCTTTACATTATGGCTGACTTACATGTGGTCTCTTACAATGGATGTCAAATTTTCTCTCAGTTGAAGAAGGAGAGAGGCGAGGTAATTTTTCTTCAAGAAACACACTTTAAACCTGACAGATACCCCAATGTAACCATTTCTAATTACCCTGTCTGGTACCACTATGGTGTGCATGGGCGTAGCTATAGGGGGTGCAGAGGTAGCAGTTGCTACCGGGCCCAGGAGCCTGAGGGGGCCCAAAGACCCTTGTGCCTCATAAGAAGACACACAAAGCACTGAGGGAAGGGGGGCCCAAGCTGAACTCTTGCACCAGGGCCCATGAGCTGTTAGCTACGCCCCTGATGGTGTGGATGTCTCAACCTCGAGGAGGGCGAACATTGGCTTTCAAAAGGGCTTTTCTTTTTACTACAGCTCTCATATTCAGGACCCTAGTGGCGGCTATATGATACTAAAGGGCACAATTGGTCCTTCTATGTAAACGTTTGTTTGCCCAATTCTGAGCAGGTAGATTGCCTGCTATGTGTCTTATCTTTGGTTGAGTCTCATAGGGATGGTATAGTCATATTGGGAGAAGACCTTAATGTAGCCTTACAGCCTCTCCAGAATACATTCTCCAAATGCTTTTCAGTGTCGTATAGAGCGCAGAGAGCCCTTAGTTCCAAGTTACAAGAGAGGGGATTGATAGATGTGTAGTGATACCTTAATCCTTCCCTAATTAACTATTTTTTCTACTCTGCAGCTTGCAACTCCTACAGCAGAATAGATTATGTTTTCATTTCCAAGGAACATGTGCACTTGTGCTCTGTCTTTTAGATTGGAAATATGACTTTATGAGATCATTCTCCGATTTTTTGCTCTTTTAAATCTGCCACCAGACCAGGTAAGGTAGGCTAAATCACTTCTAGGTACTGAAAACAACACACTACACATTTCTACTCTTCTTACAGAGTACTTTTTAATTAATAAAACTCGAGATATTTCCCTGCAGGTGTTATGGCATGCTCACAAAGTGTTTATCAGAGGACATTTTGTTAGTTTGGGAACTCGTGTGAAGAAGGAATCTACAGCTCGATTGACCTCGTTACTTACCCAGATTCACAATTTGGAGATGGCTTGTAAACAATCCTTGGCTGCACAGCATCTCTCTACCTTCATATCTATTAGAACAGATCTGAGGAACCTACTCAATGCCTCATCGGTTAAATATTACTTTTCGTCCCAACAGAAATTCCTTGCCCATGGTAACAAGGACTCCCAGTTCATAGAGTAAAAAAACAAAGACAATCTAATTATGTTTCCTTCATTACAATCTCCCAAGGTAAACAATTATACTCCCCAGATGCTATAGCAGAACAATTTAGACTCTTTTATGAATCCTGCTATAATCTGATTCCTGATACACCCGACTCTACATCCTCTGGTAGAGATAAAATCATTGACACTTTACTTAACTGACTTAATCTGCCATCCCTGACTCTGCTGCAAAGAGATACCCTATCCAAACCTTTTACGATGGCTGAATTACAATCTACCATTAAGCACACTACGACGGGTAAATGCCCTGGCCCAGATAGGCTTTCCGTTACCTATCGCTTAACTTTTCAGGACATACTCCTCCCACATATCCTCTCTATTTGTAACTCTGAATTGCGCAATATAGCTGTGTCAACAGACATGACCCATGCTCAAATCTCTATCATCCCTAAAGAGGGCAAAGACCCCTACTCCTGTGCCAGATATCGCCCCATCTCTTTGCTAATCATAGATCTCAAGCTTTTGGCTAAGATGTTAGCAGTTCATCTGCAATCATTTCTCCTGAGGCTAATACATTCAGATCAAGTGGGTTTTGTTAAAGGTAGGGAGGGTAAAGACAACACTACTAAGGTTCTGAATGCTTTGTTCTATGCCTCCCATAAATCCATTCCCCTGGTCCTTCTTGGCACTGTTGCCGAGAAGCCATTTGATAGAATTGATTGACTATTTATCAGAAAAACACTGTTGAAATTTCAGTTTCCTACTTCATTTATTGATGCCGCCTTTGCAATGTATTCCCACTCCTCTGCTTCGGTGGAAGTCAATAACATTTTTTCTTCCCAATTTCATATCAAGAATAGCACTAGACAGGGATGTCCCCTCTCCCCTCTATTATTTTTCCTTGTCATGGAGACCCTCATGCAAGCTCTGAGACAGGAAACATCTATGAGGGGAATCTGTATTGGTGGACAGGAGCATGAGTTTGCTGCTTTTGCCAATGACCTCCTGATCCTTGTGACCAATCCTTTACACAGGCCATGCCTATAATTAATAAAATGCTCCTACTGTTTGGCTCTAATTCTAGCTTTAAAGTAAATCTGCAAAAATCTCCACATTGGCCTCTCCCCATCCCATGCCTCTGCTCTCCAATTAGACTCTCTCTTTAACTGGTCATCTTAACAACTGAGCTGACATATTTTGACTTATTTCATCTTAATTATAAGCCTTTGCGCATCTCTATTGCCTCCCAATTGGAAACATTCGATTTTCCATACCTTTCCTGGTTTTGTAGAAAGAACATGGTCATGTATTTGGTTTTGCCAAGACTCACATACCTTATGCAAGTACTCCCTCTTAGGATTAGTCACATTTTCAATTATTGAACACGTATGTTTGCAGATTTATTTGGCTGGGAAAGAAAGTTCGTATTGCGTTTCATACCCTTTACAAACCTAAGTCTTCTGGTGGGATTGGACTTCCTGACCCTGAAATATATATGAAAGCTATCCATCTTTATAGAGCTAATAATTAACTTAGAGCCCCGACTCAAAAGTCTTGGCTCTGTATTGAAAATGGATTATCTCGCCATCCTCTCCGAGCCTTGTTATTAGCTGACAAGCCATTTCTCGCTCTATCCTCCATTCCTAGTTCTATAATGCAAGTTACTCTGAAGGTGTGAGAGGGGTTCTCTGCTATACATAAGGCTCTTGCTTTCCCTTCTCCCCTTCTCCAACTGAGGGATGTTATTGATTTAGCTCCTAAGGAGATTGAAGATAGTTTACCATTATCAGTTAGGACTTCCACTGTTCCCATTCTTGAATTCTTTGATGATAAGGGGTGTATTCTGGAAGACTGGAGTGTCTCCCACAAGCTCAATACCTGCAACGCACATACTGCATTTTAGTTCTCTCAAAAAGAGACTTCAGTTGTTAGCTAAACATAGGTCAGATGTCAATCAATTTTTCATGGTTTGAGAAATTGATTGCCTGTAGCTCTTACCTAACCAAAGTGACCTCATCTGAAAACCCATCCTCTTGATGTTAAACCTACTGTTGTAGGTCTTTAGGAGAAAGATCTTGGCAGACAATTTTCAACCACTGAGATGCAAAAACTACTAACTACTCCCTATACATTATCTAGATGTGTATGTATCCAGGAAAATGGATATAAGGTCCTGATGAGATGGTGTACAACCACCGGATAAGACTGAACAACATCCATAAACCTAGGGTCCATTGGAAACAAGGTAGATACATATACCAAACCAGTGACACTAATAAAGAATGTACTCTCTCTATATATATATAATTGTAAAAAATTTGAGACTTTATTATAATGACACACACCACAGATGAGGCACCAAATATGTGGTCAAAAATGACACAATAATAGCACAAGATATAACCAAACAAAGAAGGAAATACATCCAAATTGATATACAAAACTGCGCACACAAGTAATACAAAGTGAACACATAAGGTCCATGGACCAAAAATTTCCTTTAGGGGTCCTACATAATGCTAATAAAACTACAACCTTTATTAGAAATAATTACAATAATATGTACATAATGTGTCATAAACCAATAGATAATTTAAAATTATCAGGAGGCAGCTGTGGGCTTATTTATGCGTATAATGTACATACAGCGGATAGCCTATATACGGTGTTCGGTGCCAGTGTGGATGTGCACAAGCCCACTGTACTAATGTTGAATCACAGTTTCACTGTCACTTATGAATATGTCACACTAAATATTGGAGTACTGCGTGGGACTGGAGACCTATTTACTGCCTATCTCCATTACTCAGAGTGCAACACTGCTGTTAGACGTGTTAGACGGCGTCTTAATAGTAGATTATCAGGCACCTCTTATGCGATTTTGTAGGACAGTTAAAGCGGACACTTAGTCCCACTGTTATGTATCTAGGACTGGTAGTGAGGCACAGTTAATTCAGTATTAACTGAGAAACTGACAGTAAAACTGCCAGCTCTCAGAATACAACTGTCACAATCGCAGTGTTCCCTCAATCTCAGACATCCATACAAACACCACACAAACTCAAAGTGAGGCCGCTGGTCTCCCTGTATGCACACACAGATATACACTTATCTATCCCTCAATCTAAGTATTTGCCCTATGCTGTCGCCTGGCTAAAATTAACGTGTAGACACTACCCCACCCGACATGTTTTGTCGCGATGTGGCTTCGTCAGGGGAGTTAGGGTAATAGCGTCGGCGCGCCGAATAATACCCAGTTAAGTACCTGATAGCTACCAAACCTTCCTCTTACTTCAATCACTTGTCTGGTCTCTACTGAATTGGCAGGCTGGCCGGCCAGTTAAGAAGGTCCATGTAGGCAGAGGGAGGAATTTAAGGTATTCCTCCCTCTGTCTACGTTGCCCTTCCTAACTGGCTGGTCAGCCTGCCAATTCAGTGGAGACCCGACGATGTGTTTGTATGGATGTCTGAGAATGAGGGAACACCGCGATTGTGACAGTTGTATTCTGAGAGCTGGCAGTTTTACTGTCAGTTTCTCAGTTAATACTGGATTAAGTGTGCCTCACTACCAGTACTAGATACATAACAGTGGGACTAAGTGTCCGCTTTAACTGTCCTACAAAATCTCATAAGAGGTGCCTGATAATCTAATATTAAGACGCCGTCTAACACGTCTAACAGCCGTGTTGCACTCTGAGTAATGGAGATAGGCAGTAAATAGGTCTCCAGTCCCACGCAGTACTCCAGTATTTAGTGTGACATATTCATAAGTGACAGTAAAAATGTGATTCAACATTAGCAGTGGCATTGCTAGGGCTGGTGTCACCCGGTGCGGTAGAAAATGGTGTCACCCCAGACCCCCCCCGAAGCAATAATGTTTTAGTCATATAACCAAAAATAACAGATACTCACTAGTGCTTAGGCCTCTTTCACACTTGCGTTTTTCCTTTCCGTGCTAGAGTTCCGTCCTCGGGGCTCTAAGACGGAAAGATACTGATCAGGATTTATCCTAATGCATTCTGAATGGAGAGAAATCCGTTCAGGATACATCAGAATGTCATCCGTTCAGTATTCAAACGTTTTTTTGCCGTTGAAAAATCCACAGCATGCTGCGGATTTTCCTTGGGCCAAAAAAATTGAAGGCATGCCGCAAGGACGGATCTGGAATTAATGCCCATTGAAAAGCATTAATCCGGATCCGACTTTAAGCTAAATGTTGTTTCGGCGCATCGCCGGATCTGACGTTTACCTTTCTGAATGGTAACCATGGCAGCTAGGACGCTACTAAAGTCCCGGCTGCCATGGAAAAGTAGTGGGGAGCCAGGGGAGGAGCTACTTACCTTCCGTGTGGCTCCTGGGGCGCTCCACAATGACGTCACAGCGCCCCTACATCACATGGATAATGTGATCATGCGACGTAGGGGCGCTGTGACGTCATTGTGGAGCGCCCCAGGAGCCACACGGAAGGTAAGTAGCTTCTCCCCTGGCTCCCCACTACTTTTTCATGGCAGCCGGGACTTTAGTAGCGTCCTGGCTGCCATGGTAACACTGAAAGCATTTTGAAGACTGATCAGTCTTCAAATGTTTTCAGGTGTGTTGCGTTGTGACTAGTGTTGAGCGAACAGTTCGAGCATAGTTCGGGTCCGTACCGAATTTTGGGGTGTTCGTGACACGGACCCGAACCCGAACTTTTTCGTAAAAGTTCGGGTTCGGGTTCGTCGTTCGGCATGTATTTTGGCGCATTTTGAAAGGCTGCAAAGCAGCCAATCAACATGCATCATACTACTTGCCCTAAGATGCCATCGCAGCCATGCCTACTATTGGCAAGGCTGTGATTGGCCAAGTGCAGCATGTGACTCAGCCTCTTTATAAGCTTGTGCGCACGTCGGGACGTGCTCACTCCCGATGTGAATAGAACAGGGATAGACGCAGCTGATGCTAGGGCGAGAATAGGCAGGGATAATTGAATAACTGGAAGCAAATTTCTCTCCTCCACCTGTGATTCATCTGAACAACTGCAGCTGAGCTGCTTTTTTGATAGGGATTGGCTATTTTTAGAGTGGCCAGAGTGATTTTCCATCCACATGTACCTGGGCTGACCGCCGGCCGCCATTTTGCGACTTGTAGTGCTGCAGCAGAAGCTGCCACAGTGTGCATTCCAAAGCTCCAAACAAGTCAGACATCTACACCTGGGATTCAGACCAATAGCGATTTAGCAGCACAGTCCAAGGCTATTTTTTTAAAGGTTGTGCAGACCATTTTGTGGCACATGTTACTGGGCTGATAGGCGGCAGCCATCTTGGGACTAGTGCTGCAGCACAATCTCTCCCAACGTCCATTAATCACTTGTAATAGTGGTCTGTGCCATAGAAATCCTACATCAGGGACTTGGGTGTGCTTGTGTCACCCCTACTAATACCAGTCCACCTGTAATCCATACAGTGAAAAGCCATAAAGTATTCCAGTGAGGGAATTTTTTTTATTTAAAAAGGCCAAGTTAGTTTATCTGGCGTTCAATATACTAGATACAGTTAGGCCTGCGTTTCATACATCTGGAATTAGCAAACTAATGTGCTGGGGTTGGGAAAACATATATGTACCCATACTAGAATCTGTCAAAGAAAGCGGTACTCACATATAACAGTCATTCCATCTGTAATCCATACAGTCAAAAGACATGAAAGTATTCCAGTGAGGGAATTTTTTTATTTAAAAAGGCCAAGTTAGTTTATCTGGCGTTCAATATACTAGATACAGTTAGGCCTGCGTTTCATACATCTGGAATTAGCAAACTAATGTGCTGGGGTTGGGAAAACATATATGTACCCATACTAGAATCTGTCAAAGAAAGCGGTACTCACATATAACAGTCATTCCATCTGTAATCCATACAGTGCAAAAGACTGAAAGTATTCCAGTGAGGGAATTTTTTTATTTAAAAAGGCCAAGTTAGTTTATCTGGCGTTCAATATACTAGATACAGTTAGGCCTGCGTTTCATACATCTGGAATTAGCAAACTAATGTGCTGGGGTTGGGAAAACATATATGTACCCATACTAGAATCTGTCAAAGAAAGCGGTACTCACATATAACAGTCATTCCATCTGTAATCCATACAGTCAAAAGACTGAAAGTATTCCAGTGAGGGAATTTTTTTATTTAAAAAGGCCAAGTTAGTTTATCTGGCGTTCAATATACTAGATACAGTTAGGCCTGCGTTTCATACATCTGGAATTAGCAAACTAATGTGCTGGGGTTGGGAAAACATATATGTACCCATACTAGAATCTGTCAAAGAAAGCGGTACTCACATATAACAGTCATTCCATCTGTAATCCATACAGTCAAAAGACTGAAAGTATTCCAGTGAGGGAATTTTTTTATTTAAAAAGGCCAAGTTAGTTTATCTGGCGTTCAATATACTAGATACAGTTAGGCCTGCGTTTCATACATCTGGAATTAGCAAACTAATGTGCTGGGGTTGGGAAAACATATATGTACCCATACTAGAATCTGTCAAAGAAGCGGTACTCACATATAACAGTCATTCCATCTGTAATCCATACAGTCAAAAGACTGAAAGTATTCCAGTGAGGGAATTTTTTTATTTAAAAAGGCCAAGTTAGTTTATCTGGCGTTCAATATACTAGATACAGTTAGGCCTGCGTTTCATACATCTGGAATTAGCAAACTAATGTGCTGGGGTTGGGAAAACATATATGTACCCATACTAGAATCTGTCAAAGAAAGCGGTACTCACATATAACAGTCATTCCATCTGTAATCCATACAGTCAAAAGACTGAAAGTATTCCAGTGAGGGAATTTTTTATTTAAAAAGGCCAAGTTAGTTTATCTGGCGTTCAATATACTAGATACAGTTAGGCCTGCGTTTCATACATCTGGAATTAGCAAACTAATGTGCTGGGGTTGGGAAAATATATATGTACCCATACTAGAATCTGTCAAAGAAAGCGGTACTCACATATAACAGTCATTCCATCTGTAATCCATACAGTCAAAAGACTGAAAGTATTCCAGTGAGGGAATTTTTTTATTTAAAAAGGCCAAGTTAGTTTATCTGGCGTTCAATATACTAGATACAGTTAGGCCTGCGTTTCATACATCTGGAATTAGCAAACTAATGTGCTGGGGTTGGGAAAACATATATGTACCCATACTAGAATCTGTCAAAGAAAGCGGTACTCACATATAACAGTCATTCCATCTGTAATCCATACAGTCAAAAGACTGAAAGTATTCCAGTGAGGGAATTTTTTATTTAAAAAAGGCCAAGTTAGTTTATCTGGCGTTCAATATACTAGATACAGTTAGGCCTGCGTTTCATACATCTGGAATTAGCAAACTAATGTGCTGGGGTTGGGAAAACATATATGTACCCATACTAGAATCTGTCAAAGAAAGCGGTACTCACATATAACAGTCATTCCATCTGTAATCCATACAGTCAAAAGACTGAAAGTATTCCAGTGAGGGAATTTTTTATTTAAAAAGGCCAAGTTAGTTTATCTGGCGTTCAATATACTAGATACAGTTAGGCCTGCGTTTCATACATCTGGAATTAGCAAACTAATGTGCTGGGGTTGGGAAAACATATATGTACCCATACTAGAATCTGTCAAAGAAAGCGGTACTCACATATAACAGTCATTCCATCTGTAATCCATACAGTCAAAAGACTGAAAGTATTCCAGTGAGGGAATTTTTTTATTTAAAAAGGCCAAGTTAGTTTATCTGGCGTTCAATATACTAGATACAGTTAGGCCTGCGTTTCATACATCTGGAATTAGCAAACTAATGTGCTGGGGTTGGGAAAACATATATGTACCCATACTAGAATCTGTCAAAGAAAGCGGTACTCACATATAACAGTCATTCCATCTGTAATCCATACAGTCAAAAGACTGAAAGTATTCCAGTGAGGGAATTTTTTTATTTAAAAAGGCCAAGTTAGTTTATCTGGCGTTCAATATACTAGATACAGTTAGGCCTGCGTTTCATACATCTGGAATTAGCAAACTAATGTGCTGGGGTTGGGAAAACATATATGTACCCATACTAGAATCTGTCAAAGAAAGCGGTACTCACATATAACAGTCATTCCATCTGTAATCCATACAGTCAAAAGACTGAAAGTATTCCAGTGAGGGAATTTTTATTTATTTAAAAAGGCCAAGTTAGTTTATCTGGCGTTCAATATACTAGATACAGTTAGGCCTGCGTTTCATACATCTGGAATTAGCAAACTAATGTGCTGGGGTTGGGAAAACATATATGTACCCATACTAGAATCTGTCAAAGAAAGCGGTACTCACATATAACAGTCATTCCATCTGTAATCCATACAGTCAAAAGACTGAAAGTATTCCAGTGAGGGAATTTTTTTATTTAAAAAGGCCAAGTTAGTTTATCTGGCGTTCAATATACTAGATACAGTTAGGCCTGCGTTTCATACATCTGGAATTAGCAAACTAATGTGCTGGGGTTGGGAAAACATATATGTACCCATACTAGAATCTGTCAAAGAAAGCGGTACTCACATATAACAGTCATTCCATCTGTAATCCATACAGTCAAAAGACTGAAAGTATTCCAGTGAGGGAATTTTTTATTTAAAAAGGCCAAGTTAGTTTATCTGGCGTTCAATATACTAGATACAGTTAGGCCTGCGTTTCATACATCTGGAATTAGCAAACTAATGTGCTGGGGTTGGGAAAACATATATGTACCCATACTAGAATCTGTCAAAGAAAGCGGTACTCACATATAACAGTCATTCCATCTGTAATCCATACAGTCAAAAGACTGAAAGTATTCCAGTGAGGGAATTTTTTTATTTAAAAAGGCCAAGTTAGTTTATCTGGCGTTCAATATACTAGATACAGTTAGGCCTGCGTTTCATACATCTGGAATTAGCAAACTAATGTGCTGGGGTTGGGAAAACATATATGTACCCATACTAGAATCTGTCAAAGAAAGCGGTACTCACATATAACAGTCATTCCATCTGTAATCCATACAGTCAAAAGACTGAAAGTATTCCAGTGAGAGATTTTGCTTATAAAAATAATATATTTCATTGTGGTGCGAGTTGAATCGCAACAATGAAGAAAAATACTATTAAGGGACGAGGACGCGGTCGTGGTGGTGTCCGTGGAGCCTCTGTTGCTGGTAGAGGACGTGGCCGTTCGGCTCCAGGCGCACACAGTAGGGAACGAACTCCCTCAACTAGCCGGCAGAATGTACCGCAATATCTCGTGGGGCCCAATGCCGCTCTTAGGATGGTAAGGCCTGAGCAGGTACAGGCATTAATCGATTGGGTGGCCGACAGTGCTTCCAGCACGTTCACCACATGGTCTTCCACCCAGTCTTCTGCGGAAAGCGCACAGGTGGCACCTGAAAACCAAGCCCATCAGTCTGTCACATCACCCCCAAGCATATCAGGGAAACGGTCTGAGCCACAAGTTATGCAGCAGTCTCTTCTTCTGTTTGAAGACTCTGCTTCCAGGGTTTCCCAGGGGCGTCCACCTAGCCCTTCCCCAGTGGAGGAAGACATACCATGCACTGACGCACAACCACTTATGTCTCCAGATGAAGAGGACATGGGAATACCACCACAGCAGAGTCACCGACTCCAACACCAACCCCATTCAACTACTGGGTTTCGAAATTGTCCACGTGGCCAGAGTTAGCATGTTATGCCTTGGAGGTGCTTTCCTGCCCGGCGGCCAGTGTTTTATCTGAACGCGTATTCAGCACGGCAGGGGGCGTCATTACTGACAAGCGCAGCCGCCTGTCCACAGCCAACGTGGACAAGCTGACCTTCATAAAGATGAACCAGGCATGGATCCCACAGGACCTGTCCCTCCCTTGTGCAGAGTAGTCCTTATTAACTGCCTAAAACATGTCTTGTTGTGCTACGGGCCACTTCTTTATTTGATACAAATTTTATGAAACCCACAGTTGAATGAAACTCTTCTCTGTCTGGGCGCCGGGGCCTAACCAGATGAAAGTGGCCGGTTAAACTAACGGGTGACATGAAGCCATAACCTCTGCCATGCTACCTCTGTCTTCTGTCTGGGTGCTGAGGCCTAAGTCAAATAAAGCGGTCTTCTGCTGTGCTGGGGATATGAAGCTAATCTCTGACCTCTCTCCTCTGTCTGGGTCCAAAGGCCTAAATCACTGAAAGAGGCCTTCTCCTGTGGTGTGTGATATGATGCCAGAATATGTGCTGTGGGGCCTCTCTCCTCTTCCTGGGTGCAGGGGTCAAATAAACTAAATTGTGGCCTACTCCTGTGGTGGTTGATATGATGCCTGATTCTCTGATGTGGAACCTCTCTCCTCTGTTTGGGTGAAGGGGTCAAAGTAACTCAATGGTGGCTTCTCCTGTGGTGGCTGATATGATGCCAGAATATGTGCTGTGGTGCCTCTCTCCTCTTCCTGGGTGCAGGGGTCAAAGTAACTCAATGGTGGCTTCTCCTGTGGTGGTTAGTATGATGCCAGAATATGTGCTGTGGGGCCTCTCTCCTCTTCCTGGGTGCAGGGGTCAAAGTAACTCAATGGTGGCTTCTCCTGTGGTGGCTGATATGATGCCAGAATATGTGCTGTGGTGCCTCTCTCCTCTTCCTGGAGTGCGGGGGTCAAAAGTAACTCAATGGTGGCTTCTCCTGTGGTGGCTGATATGATGCCAGAATATGTGCTGTGGGGCCTCTCTCCTCTTCCTGGGTGCAGGGGCCAAAGTAACTCAATGGTGGCTTCTCCTGTGGTGGTTAGTATGATGCCAGAATATGTGCTGTGGGGCCTCTCTCCTCTTCCTGGGTGCAGGGGTCAAAGTAACTCAATGGTGGCTTCTCCTGTGGTGGCTGATATGATGCCAGAATATGTGCTGTGGTGCCTCTCTCCTCTTCCTGGGTGCAGGGGTCAAAGTAACTAAATGGTGGCTTCTCCTGTGGTGGTTGATATGATGCCTGATTCTCTGCTGTGAAACCTCTCTCCTCCATCTGGGTGTAGGGGTCAAAGTCTTTCAAAGTCGCCTTCTCCTGTGCTGATTGATATAAAGCTGATGGTTGTGCCATCTGACATGGTTGCCAGGGTCTGATTCAATGGGGGCCTACTCCTGTGGTGGGTGATCTAAATGCCTGATTCTCTGCTGTGAAACCTCTCTCCTCCGTCTGGGTGTAGGGGTCAAAGTCTTTCAAAGTCGCCTTCTCCTGTGCTGATTTATATGAAGCTGATGGTTGTGCCATCTGACATGGTTGCCGGGGTCCCATTAAATTGGGGCCTACTCCTGTGGTGGGTGATCTAAATGCCTGATTCTCTGCTTTGAAACCTCTCTCCTCCGTCCGGGTGTAGGGGTCAAAGTCTGTCAAAGTCGCCTTCTCCTGTGCTGATTGATATAAAGCTTATGCTTGTGCCATCTGACATGGTTGCCGGGGTCTGATTCAATGGTGGCCTACTCCTGTGGTGGGTGATCTAAATGCCTGATTCTCTGCTGTGTAACCTCTCTCCTCCGTCTGGGTGTAGGGGTCAAAGTAACTAAATGGTGGCCTACTCCTGTGGTGGGTGATATGATGCCTGGTTCTCTGCTGTGGGACCTCTCTCCTTTGTCTGGGTGCTGTGGTCAAAATAATAGTAAGTGACCTTCTCCATTGGTAGGTGACTTGAAGCCTGATTCTGTGCTATGGGACCTCACTCCAATTAATATTGTTTAATTTTTATTTATTTTATGTTAACTCATCATTTCCCTATCTACATTTGTTTGCAGGGGATTTAACTACATTTTGCTGCCTTTTGCAGCCCTCTAGCCCTTTCCGGGTGTGTTTTACAGCCTTTTTAGTGCCCAAAAGTTCGGGTCCCCATTGACTTCTATGGGGTTCGGGTTCGGGATGAAGTTCGGGTCGAGTTCGGATCCCGAACCCGAACATTTTTCGAAAGTTCGGCCGAACTCGTCGAACCCGAACATCCAGGTGTTCGCTCAACTCTAGTTGTGACGGATCCGGTGGGCATTTCCGGCGACGGAAGTGCACGCCGGATCTTCACAACGGTAGTGTGAAAGGGGCCTTAGTTATTAATTCACTTACAGTCCGGTGTGTACGAAGTGTCTTCACATATAACTAAAGAGGAATTGCTGCTGTTATGTTAATGGATGCTATAACATTGCACCATCCTTCTGAACATACACATCTGTCATCCGCCTTACCTCATGATCCTGGAGCTGTGCTGTAGAGCTCGGCGGCCACTGTACAGCACAGCTCCAGGATCGTGAGGTAAGGCGGATGACAGATGTGTATGTTCAGAAGGATGGTGCAATGTTATAGCATCAATTAACATCAGCAACAAGTCTGGGCTGGTTCAGGCTGTGCTGTGCCTGTGTGAGTGACGTGACCTGGGCGGTGCAAGCTCAGCTGAAGCTACATCTTGGCGACCCCCGCCCGCAGCTCACCTGGTCCTGTGTGCAGCAGCTGGCTTCTCCTCTGTGTGGTCCTGGTATCTTCGCTATGCTTCAATCGCTTGAAGACTGTACTTTTCGCCCTATAAGACTATAACACACACATAGGTTTTAGAGGAGTATAATAAGAAACAATATTTTCCACTATACCTCAGGTCAGACCACCAATGTTAATCACACCTCAGATCAGCCCCCGTGTCAGCCGTCAGCCCCCATCCATCATGCCCCCCCCATGTCAGCCGTCAGCTCCGATCCTTCATGATCCCCAATGGGGGAAATGTTGGAGTCTGTACCAACCATCGCCCCATAATAATAATGTGCCAGTAACATGTGCCTCTCCATGCCACCACATGTGCTAGTAATAAGTGCCTCTCTTGTGCCTCCCCCCATGTGCCAGTAGCCCCCCCCATATGTGCCAGTAGCCGTCTCCCCTTATGTGCCAGTAGCCCCCTTTAGTGCCAGTAGCACCCTTTAGTGCCAGTAGCCCCCTTTAGTGCCAGTAGCCCCCTTTAGGTGCCAGTAGCCCCCTTTAGGTGCCAGTAGCACCCTTTAGTGCCAGTAGCCCCCTTTAGTGCCAGTAGCCCCCTTTAGTGCCAGTAGCCCCCTTTAGGTGCCAGTAGCCCCCTTTAGGTGCCAGTAGCCCCCTTTAGGTGCCAGTAGCCCCCTTTAGATGCCAGTAGCCGTCCCCTTTAAGTGCCAGTAGCCCCCGCCGGAGCCGGCCTCTGATAGGCTGCCGGCCTAGTGCTGGCAGCCTATCAGAGGAACAGGGAGAGAGAGGACACGCCTCTCCCTCCTCTGCTGCTGCTCCGCACGGAGATGAGCGCAATGCAAGCGCTCATCTCCGTCGCGCGTCTGCTAATAGTCAGTCCGCCCCTGGTGACACCCCATCAGACTGGTGTCACCCGGTGCGGCCCGCACCCCCTGCACCCCCCTCGCAACGCCACTGAACATTAGTACAGTGGGCTTGTTTACATCCACACTTGCACCGAGCACCGTATATAGGCTATCCACTATATGTACATTATACACATAAATAAGCCAACAGCTGCCTCCTGATAATTTTAAATTATCTATTGGTTTATGACTAGTGTTGAGCGAACAGTTCGAAAATCGTTAGGCTCCGTGACACGGACCCGAACCCGGACATTTTCAAAAAAGTTCGGGTTCGGGTCCGGTGTTCGTCGATTACTTCCCGCTTTCTGAAGGGCTGCACAGCAGCCAATCAGCTAGCGTTTTACTTCTTGCCCTAAGAGCCCATCACAGCCATGCCTACTAATGGCATGGCTGTGATTAACCAAGATGCAGCATGTGACCCAGCCTCTATTTAAGCTGGAGTCACGTGGCGCCGCTACGTCACACTGCTCTGACTAGTGTAGGGAGAGGATGCAGCTTCTGTGAGGGCGAGATAGGCAGGGATAAAGAAGTGATTGAATGATCTACCTTTCTACACCTGTGCATCAGAACAACTCAGCTGAGCTGTTCACTGAAAGTCACTATTTTGTTGAGACTGGCCAGAGCGATTTTTACTGGCACATGTAACTGGGCTGACCGGCGGTGGCCATTTCGGGACTTTTGGTGCGCCAGCACTTGCTGCCACAGAGTGTAAACCAAAGCTCCAAAGAAGTTAAAAATCTACACCTGTGAATCAGAACAACAGCGATTCAGCTGCTCAGTCAAAGTCAATTTTTTTTCTGGCTGGGCAGACTGTTTTCTGGCACATGTTACTGGGCTGATAGGCGGCGGCCATTTTGGGACTTGTGGTGCTACAGCAAAAGCTGCCACAACGTCTATTAATCTAATGTAATAGTCGATTTTTTCATAGATATACTACATCAGGGGTTTGGCTGTGCTTGTGTCACCCATACTAACTGCAAAGATATTTAATATATCAGTGGTGAAACTGAAAGTAACCCACTTGGATAGCAAATCCCATGAATGTGCTGTTCCAGCTAGGCTAGCCAGTGCCACTACTTTGTCCAATACTGTCAGCCAGAAATATATTTTTTTTTTTATGTGCCAGAAATATAAATTAGAAAAAGCTTTCACCGTAATAATAAAATTATTCTGGTGTTAGACCAGAAGAAGCACTCCTGTTGTAATTAATACTGTAAAAAGGCTTAGGCAATATTTCTCCCAGTGTGGGAAATTTATCTAGCAAAACTAGCATTTTAACAATTCCGGTGTTCTGAAATACCAGCAGTCCTCTTGTAATTAATACCGCCAAAAGGCATTATATCGTCCAGTGTTCTATTTTTGGTGAAAAAAAGGCCAATTTAATCAATCTGGTGTTTGTTAGACCAGAAAAACTAGGCCTCATGTTTTCACTCCTGTAAAAAGGAATTATATTTCCCCGTGTGGGAATCTAAGTACCAAAACTAGCATTATAAAAAATCTGGTGTCCAATTAGCAGCAGTGTTCTTGTAATTAATACCGCCAAAAGGCATTATTGTCCAGTGTTGTAATTTTGGTGAAAAAAAGGCCAATTTAATCAATCTGGTGTTTGTTAGACCAGAAAAACTAGGCCTCACGTTTCCACTCCTCTAAAAAGGAATTATATTTCCCCGTGTGGGAATCTATGTACCAAAACTAGCATTATAAAAAATCTGGTGTCCAATTAGCAGCAGTGTTCTTGTAATTATTACCGCCAAAGGGCATTATTGTCCAGTGTTCTATTTTTGTTGAAAAAAAGGCCAATTTAATCAATCTGGTGTTTGTTAGACCAGAAAAACTAGGCCTCACGTTTTCACTCCTCTAAAAAGGAATTATATTTCCCTGTGTGGGAATCTATGTACCAAAACTAGCATTATAAAAAATCTGGTGTCCAATTAGCAGCAGTGTTCTTGTAATTAATACTGCCAAAAGGCATTATTGTCCAGTGTTGTAATTTTGGTGAAAAAAGGCCAATTTAATCAATCTGGTGTTTGTTAGACCAGAAAAACTAGGCCTCACGTTTTCACTCCATTAAAAAGGAATTATATTTCCCCGTGTGGGAATCTATGTACCAAAACTAGCATTACAAAAAATCTGGTGTCCAATTAGCAGCAGTGTTCTTGTAATTAATACCGCCAAAAGGCATTATTGTCCAGTGTTGTAATTTTGGTGAAAAAAAGGCCAATTTAATCAATCTGGTGTTTGTTAGACCAGAAAAACTAGGCCTCACGTTTTCACTCCTGTAAAAGGAATTATATTTCCCGTGTGGGAATCTAAGTACCAAAACTAGCATTATAAAAAAATCTGGTGTCCAATTAGCAGCAGTGTTCTTGTAATTAATACCGCTAAAAGGCATTATTGTCCAGTGTTGTAATTTTGGTGAAAAAAGGCCAATTTAATCAATCTGGTGTTTGTTAGACCAGAAAAACTAGGCCTCACGTTTTCACTCCTCTAAAAAGGAATTATATTTCCCCGTGTGGGAATCTATGTACCAAAACTAGCATTATAAAAAATCTGGTGTCCAATTAGCAGCAGTGTTCTTGTAATTAATACTGCCAAAAGGCATTATTGTCCAGTGTTGTAATTTTGGTGAAAAAAGGCCAATTTAATCAATCTGGTGTTTGTTAGACCAGAAAAACTAGGCCTCACGTTTTCACTCCTCTAAAAAGGAATTATATTTCCCCGTTTAGTCTATTGGGCAGACTAGATGGGCCAAATGGTTCTTATCTGCCGACACATTCTATGTTTCTATGTTTCTATGTTTCTATGTGTGGGAATCTAAGTACCACAACTAGCATTATAAAAAATCTGGTGTCCAATTAGCAGCAGTGTTCTTGTAATTAATACCGGAAAAAGGAATTATATCTTCCAGTGTGGGAATTTTGGGGCTAAAAAATAATATATTTTATTGTGGTGCGAGTTGAATCGCAACAATGAGGAAACATTCTATTAAGGGACGAGGACGCGGTCGTGGTGGTGTCCGTGGAGCCTCTGTTGCTGGCAGAGGACGTGGCCGTTCGGCCTCAGGCGCACAAAGTAGTGAAACAACTCCCTCAAGTAGCCGGCAGAATTTACAGCGATATTTGGTGGGGCCCAATGCCGTTATGAGGATGGTAAGGCCTGAGCAGGTACAGGCATTAGTCGATTGGGTGGCCGACAGTGCTTCCAGCACGTTCACCACATTGTCTTCCGCCCAGTCTTCTGCGGAAAGCGCACAGGTGGCACCTGAAAACCAAGCCCATCAGTCTGTCACATCACCCCCATGCATATCAGGGAAACTGGCTGAGCCTCAAGTTATGCAGCAGTCTCTTCTTCTGTTTGAAGACTCTGCTCCCACGGTTTTCCAGGGGCGTCCACCTATCCCTTCCCCAGCGGTGGAAGACATTCCATGCACTGACACACAACCACTTATGTATCCAGATGATGAGGACATGGGAATACCACCACAGCAGAGTGACCGAGTGTCTGATGATGACGAAACACAGGTGCCCACTGCCGCGTCTTTTTGCAGTGTGCAGACTGAACAAGAGGAGGTCAGGGAGGGAGACTGGGTGGAAGACGATGCAGAGGACGATGAGGTCTTAGACCCCACATGGACTGAAGGTCGTGGCGATGACTTTCACAGTTCAGAGGAAGAGGTAGTGGTGAGACCGAGACAACAGCGAAGCCAAAGAGGGAGCAGGGGCCAAAGCAGACGAGCCGCCGCCCCAGAGTTCGCTCTGCTACTGGACATCGCCAACAGGGACCCAGCCCCACAAAGGCAGCTTCAAAGAGTTCCCTGGCATGGCACTTCTTTAAACAATGTCCTACCGACAAGACCCGAGTGACTTGCACGCTCTGCCATCAGAGCCTGAGGCGAGGCATTAACGTTCTGAACCTCAGCACAACCTGCATGACCAGGCATCTACATGCAAAGCATGAACTGCAGTGGGGTACACACCTTAAAAACCAGGCACTCGCTGAGGCTCCCCTGCTCCCTCTACCGCTGCTGCCTCGGCTTCCGCCTCGAGAGGAATGTTGCCACCTGCCGAGCAGCAAACAGAGGATGTGCCACCGACACCACCACCACCGCCACCGTCAACTAGCGTCTCCACTATATCACACAGCAGCGTTCAGCTCTCAATATCTCAAACCTTAGAGAGGAAGCGCAAATTCCCCGAGTCACCCTCGAGCCCTTGGCCTGAACGCCAGCATTTCTAAACTGCTGGCCTTTGAAATGCTGTCATTCCGGCTGGTGGACACAGACAGCTTCAAACAGCTGATGGCCATGGCTGTCCCGCAGTATGTGGTTCCCAGCCGCCACTACTTCTCCAAGACAGCCGTGCCTTCCCTGCACATGCAAGTGTCCGATAAAATCAAGTGTGCACTGCGCAACGCCATTTGTGGCAAGGTCCACCTAACCACAGATACGTGGACCAGTAAGCACGGCCAGGGACGCTATATCTCACTAACTGCACACTGGATGAATGTAGTGGCGGCTGGGCCCCGGCGGACAGTTCCTTGGCGCACGTCCTTCCGCCCCCTAGGATCGCAGGGCATCATTCTCTGCCTCCTGTAGCCTCCTCCTCCTACTCGGCTTCCTCCTCCACTGCTTCCACCAGCTCATCCGGTCAGCCACACACCTTCACCACCAACTTCAGCACAGCCCGGGGTAAACGTCAGCAGGCCATTCTGAAACTCATATGTTTGGGGGACAGGCCCCACAGCGCAAAGGAGTTGTGGCGGGTATTGAACAACAGACCGACGAGTGGTTTCTGCCGGTGGGCCTCAAGCCAGGCCTGGTGGTATGCGATAATGGGCGAAATCTCGTGGCAGCTCTGGGACTAGCCGGTTTGACGCACATCCCTTGCCTGGCGCATGTGCTGAACTTGGTGGTGCAGAGGTTCATTCACCACTACCCCAACATGTCAGAGCTGCTGCATAAAGTGCGGGCCGTCTGTGCGCGCTTCCGCCGTTCACATCCTGCCGCTGCTCGCCTGTCTGCGCTACAGCGGAACTTCGGCCTTCCCGCTCACCGCCTCATATGCGACGTGCCCACCCGGTGGAACTCCACCTTGCACATGCTGGAGAGACTGTGCGAGCAGCAGCAGGCCATAGTGGAGTTTCAGCTGCAGCACGCTCGCGTCAGTCGTACTGCCGAACAGCACCACTTCACCACCAATGATTGGGCCTCTATGCGAGACCTGTGTGCCCTGCTGCGCTGTTTCGAGTACTCCACCAACATGGCCAGTGGCGATGACACTGTTATCAGCGTGACGATACCAATTATATGTCTCCTAGAGAAAATGCTTAGGGTGATGATGGAAGAGGAGGTGGGCCAGGGCCAGGAGGAGGAGGAGGAGGATGACGGGTCGTTTTTAGCACTTTCAGGCCAGTCTGTTAGAAGTGGCTCAGAGGGAGGTTTTTTGCAACAGCAGAGGGCAGGTACAAATGTGGCCAGCCAGGGACCACTACTGGAGGACGAGGAGGATGAGGAGGAGGTGGAGGAGGATGAGGATGAAGCAGGTTCACAGCGGGGTGGCACCCAGCACAGCGCAGGCACATCCCTGGTGCGTGGCTGGGGGGATACAGAGGATGATGACGATACGCCTCCCACAGAGGACAGCTTGTCCTTACCTCTGGGGAGCCTGGCACACATGAGCGATTACATGCTGCAGTGCCTGCGCAACGACAGCAGAGTTGCCCACATTTTAACGTGTGCTGACTACTGGGTGGCCACCCTGCTGGATCCACGGTACAAAGACAATGTGCCCACTTTACTTCCTGCACTGGAGCGTGATAGGAAGACGCGCTCCTGAGAGCATTCCCAACTGTCACAGGGGAACAGGTGGAAGGCCAAGGCCAAGGCAGAGGAGGAGCTAGAGGTCGCCCACGCAGCAGTGTCACGGCCAGCTCCTCTGAGGGCAGGGTTAGCATGGAAGAAATGTGGAAAAGTTTTGTCTCCACGCCACAGCTAACTGCCCCATCACCTGATACGGAACGTGTTAGCAGAAGGCAACATTTCACTAACATGGTTGAACAGTACATCTGCACACAACTCCACGTACTGACGGATGGTTCGGCCCCATTCAAATTCTGGGTTTCCAAATTGTCCACGTGGCCAGAATTAGCATGTTATGCCTTGGAGGTGCTGGCCTGCCCGGCGGCCAGCGTTTTATCTGAACGTGTATTCAGCACGGCAGGGGGCGTCATTACTGACAAACGCAGCCGCCTGTCCGCAGCCAACGTGGACAAGCTGACGTTTATAAAAATGAACCAGGCACGGATCCCACAAGACCTGACCCTCCCTTGTGCAGAGTAGTCCTTAATAACTGCCTTAAACCATGTTGTCTTGTACTCCTGGCCACTTCTTCATTGAAAAATCAATTTTTGAAATTAAGTAGGATCTTGGGGTGCAACCCAGAGTTGAATGAACCTTCCGTCTGTCTGGGTGCCAGGGCCAAAGTACATGAAAGTGTCCTTCTCCTGTGCTGGGTGATATGAATGTTATACTTGTGCTGTCTGACATGTCTCCTTTGTGTGGGTGCAGGGGGCCAAAGTCACTGAAAGCGGCCTTCTCCTGTGGTGGCTGATATAAATGCCTGAATCTCTGCTGTGGGACCTCTCTCCTCTGTGTGGCTGCAGGGGTCAAAGTCTCTAAAAGTGCCATTCTCCTGTGGTGGTTGATGTGAAACTGATGCTTGTGCTATCTGACCTGTCTCCTCTGTGTCGGTGCTAAGGCCTAAGTCACTGAAAGCGGCCTTCTCCTGTGCTGGCTGATATAAATGCCTGAATCTCTGCTGTGGGACCTCTCTCCTCCGTGTGGCTGCAGGGGTCAAAGTCTCTAAAAGTGCCATTCTCCTGTGGTGGTTGATGTAAAACTGATGCTTGTGCTATCTGACCTGTCTCCTCTGTGTCGGTGCTAAGGCCTAAGTCACTGAAAG
Source organism: Bufotes viridis (assembly GCA_033119425.1). NCBI lineage: Eukaryota > Metazoa > Chordata > Amphibia > Anura > Bufonidae > Bufotes > Bufotes viridis. Next base: position 71,699,134 of record CM065592.1, read on the forward strand.
CGGCCTTCTCCTGTGCTGGCTGATATAAATGCCTGAATCTCTGCTGTGGGACCTCTCTCCTCTTTCTGGGTGCAGGGGTCAAAGAAACAAAAGGTGGTCTACTCCTGTTGTCGTTGACATAATGCCTGATTCTCTGCTGTGGGACCTCTCTCCTCTTTCTGGGTGCAGGGGTCAAAGAAACAAAAGGTGGCCTACTCCTGTGGTGGTTGATGTAAAACTGATGCTTGTGCTACCTGACCTGTCTCCTCTGTGTCGGTGCTAAGGCCTAAGTCACTGAAAGCGGCCTTCTCCTGTGCTGGCTGATATAAATGCCTGAATCTCTGCTGTGGGACCTCTCTCCTCTTTCTGGGTGCAGGGGTCAAAGAAACAAAAGGTGGCCTACTCCTGTGGTGGTTGATGTAAAACTGATGCTTGTGCTACCTGACCTGTCTCCTCTGTGTCGGTACTAAGGCCTAAGTCACTGAAAGCGGCCTTCTCCTGTGCTGGCTGATATAAATGCCTGAATCTCTGCTGTGGGACCTCTCTCCTCTTTCTGGGTGCAGGGGTCAAAGAAACAAAAGGTGGCCTACTCCTGTGGTGGTTGATGTAAAACTGATGCTTGTGCTACCTGACCTGTCTCCTCTGTGTCGGTGCTAAGGCCTAAGTCACTGAAAGCGGCCTTCTCCTGTGCTGGCTGATATAAATGCCTGAATCTCTGCTGTGGGACCTCTCTCCTCTTTCTGGGTGCAGGGGTCAAAGAATCTAAAAGGTGGCCTACTCCTGTGGTGGTTGATGTGAAACTGATGCTTGTGCTATCTGACCTGTCTCCTCTGTGTCGGTGCTAAGGCCTAAGTCACTGAAAGCGGCCTTCTCCTGTGCTGGCTGATATAAATGCCTGAATCTCTGCTGTGGGACCTCTCTCCTCTTTCTGGGTGCAGGGGTCAAAGAAACAAAGGTGGTCTACTCCTGTGGTCGTTGACATGATGCCTGATTCTCTGCTGTGGGACCTCTCTCCTCTTTCTGGGTGCAGGGTCAAAGTCTCTAAAAGTGCCCTTCTCCTGTGGTGGTTGATGTGAAACTGATGCTTGTGCTATCTGACCTGTCTCCTCTGTGTCGGTGCTAAGGCCTAAGTCACTGAAAGCGGCCTTCTCCTGTGCTGGCTGATATAAATGCCTGAATCTCTGCTGTGGGACCTCTCTCCTCCGTGTGGCTGCAGGGGTCAAAGTCTCTAAAAGTGCCATTCTCCTGTGGTGGTTGATGTAAAACTGATGCTTGTGCTATCTGACCTGTCTCCTCTGTGTCGGTGCTAGGCCTAAGTCACTGAAAGCGGCCTTCTCCTGTGCTGGCTGATATAAATGCCTGAATCTCTGCTGTGGGACCTCTCTCCTCTTTCTGGGTGCAGGGGTCAAAGAAACAAAAGGTGGTATACTCCTGTGGTCGTTGACATGATGCCTGATTCTCTGCTGTGGGACCTCTCTCCTCTTTCTGGGTGCAGGGTTCAAAGTCTTTAAAAGTGCCCTTCTCCTGTGGTGGTTGATGTGAAACTGATGCTTGTGCTATCTGACCTGTCTCCTCTGTGTCGGTGCTAAGGCCTAAGTCACTGAAAGCGGCCTTCTCCTGTGCTGGCTGATATAAATGCCTGAATCTCTGCTGTGGGACCTCTCTCCTCCGTGTGGCTGCAGGGGTCAAAGTCTCTAAAAGTGCCATTCTCCTGTGGTGGTTGATGTAAAACTGATGCTTGTGCTATCTGACCTGTCTCCTCTGTGTCGTTGCTAAGGCCTAAGTCACTGAAAGCAGCCTTCTCCTGTGCTGGCTGATATAAATGCCTGAATCTCTGCTGTGGGACCTCTCTCCTCTTTCTGGGTGCAGGGATCAAAGTCTCTAAAAGTGCCCTTCTCCTGTGGTGGTTGATGTGAAACTGATGCTTGTGCTATCTGACCTGTCTCCTCTGTGTCGGTGCTAAGGCCTAAGTCACTGAAAGCGGCCTTCTCCTGTTCTGGCTGATATAAATGCCTGAATCTCTGATGTGGGACCTCTCTCCTCTTTCTGGGTGCAGGGGTCAAAGTCTCTCAAAGTGGCCTTCTCTTGTGCTGGGTGATGTGAAGCTGATGTTTGTGCCATCTGACATGGTTGCCGGGGTCTCATTAAATGGTGGCCTACTCCTGTGGTGGGTGATCTAAATGCATGATTCTCTGCTGTAAAAACCTCTCTCCTCCGTCTGGGTGCAGGGGTCAAAGTCTCTCAAAGTGGCCTTCTCTTGTGCTGGGTGATGTGAAGCTGATGTTTGTGCCATCTGACATGGTTGCCGGGATCCCATTAAATGGTGGCCTACTCCTGTGGTGGGTGATCTAAATGCATGATTCTCTGCTGTGAAAACCTCTCTCCTCTGTCTGGGTGCAGGGGTCAAAGTCTCTCAAAGTGGCCTTCTCTTGTGCTGGGTGATGTGAAGCTGATGTTTGTGCTATCTGACATGGTTGCCGGGTCCCATTAAATGGTGGCCTACTCCTGTGGTGGGTGATCTAAATGCATGATTCTCTGCTGTGAAAACCTCTCCTCCGTCTGGGTGCAGGGGTCAAAGTCTCTCAAAGTGGCCTTCTCTTGTGCTGGGTGATGTGAAGCTGATGTTTGTGCCATCTGACATGGTTGCCGGGGTCCCATTAAATGGTGGCCTACTCCTGTGGTGGGTGATCTAAATGCATGATTCTCTGCTGTAAAAACCTCTCTCCTCCGTCTGGGTGCAGGGGTCAAAGTCTCTCAAAGTGGCCTTCTCTTGTGCTGGGTGATGTGAAGCTGATGTTTGTGCCATCTGACATGGCTGCCGGGGTCCCATTAAATGGTGGCCTACTCCTGTGGTGGGTGATCTAAATGCATGATTCTCTGCTGTGAAAACCTCTCTCCTCTGTCTGGGTGCAGGGTCAAAGTCTCTCAAAGTGGCCTTCTCTTGTGCTGGGTGATGTGAAGCTGATGTCTGTGCCATCTGACATGGTTGCCGGGGTCCCATTAAATGGTGGCCTACTCCTGTGGTGGGTGATCTAAATGCATGATTCTCTGCTGTGAAAACCTCTCTCCTCCGTCTGGGTGCAGGGGTCAAAGTCTCTCAAAGTGGCCTTCTCTTGTGCTGGGTGATGTGAAGCTGATGTTTGTGCCATCTGACATGGTTGCCGGGGTCCCATTAAATGGTGGCCTACTCCTGTGGTGGGTGATCTAAATGCATGATTCTCTGCTGTGAAAACCTCTCTCCTCCGTCTGGGTGCAGGGTCAAAGTCTCTCAAAGTGGCCTTCTCTTGTGCTGGGTGATGTGAAGCTGATGTTTGTGCCATCTGACATGGTTGCCGGGGTCCCATTAAATGGTGGCCTACTCCTGTGGTGGGTGATCTAAATGCATGATTCTCTGCTGTAAAAACCCTCTCCTCCGTCTGGGTGCAGGGGTCAAAGTCTCTCAAAGTGGCCTTCTCTTGTGCTGGGTGATGTGAAGCTGATGTTTGTGCCATCTGACATGGTTGCCGGGGTCCCATTAAATGGTGGCCTACTCCTGTGGTGGGTGATCTAAATGCATGATTCTCTGCTGTGAAAACCTCTCTCCTCTGTCTGGGTGCAGGGGTCAAAGTCTCTCAAAGTGGCCTTCTCTGTGCTGGGTGATGTGAAGCTGATGTCTGTGCCATCTGACATGGTTGCCGGGGTCCCATTAAATGGTGGCCTACTCCTGTGGTGGGTGATCTAAATGCATGATTCTCTGCTGTGAAAACTCTCTCCTCCGTCTGGGTGCAGGGGTCAAAGTCTCTCAAAGTGGCCTTCTCTTGTGCTGGGTGATGTGAAGCTGATGTTTGTGCCATCTGACATGGTTGCCGGGGTCCCATTAAATGGTGGCCTACTCCTGTGGTGGGTGATCTAAATGCATGATTCTCTGCTATGAAAACCTCTCTCCTCCGTCTGGGTGCAGGGGTCAAAGTCTCTCAAAGTGGCCTTCTCTTGTGCTGGGTGATGTGAAGCTGATGTTTATGCCATCTGACATGGTTGCCGGGGTCCCATTAAATGGTGGCCTACTCCTGTGGTGGGTGATCTAAATGCATGATTCTCTGCTGTGAAAACTTCTCTCCTCTGTCTGGGTGCTGGTCCAAAATACATGAGAGTGGCCTTCTCCGGTGGTGGTTGATACAGTATGAAGCATGATTCCTTGCTGTGGGACCTGTATCCTCTGTCTGGGTGCTGGTCTGAAATAAATGAGAGTGGCCTTCTCCGTTGGTGGTTGATATGACGCATGATTCCTTGCTGTGGGACCTGTATCCCCTGTCTGGGTGCTGGTCCAAAATAAATGAGAGTGGCCTTCTCCGGTGGTGGTTGATATGACGCATGATTCCTTGATGTGGGACCTCTCTCCTCTGTCTGGGTGCTGGTCCAAAATACATGAGAGTGGCCTTCTCCGGTGGTGGTTGATATGACGCATGATTCCTTGCTGTGGGACCTGTATCCTCTGTCTGGGTGCTGGGCCGAAATAAATGAGAGTGGCCTTCTCCGTTGGTGGTTGATATGAGGCATGATTCCTTGCTGTGGGACCTATCTCCTCTGTCTGGGTGCTGGTCCAAAATAAATGAGAGTGGCCTTCTCCGGTGGTGGTTGATATGACGCATGATTCCTTGCTGTGGGACCTGTATCCTCTGTCTGGGTGCTGGTCCAAAATAAATGAGAGTGGCCTTCTCCGGTGGGGGTTGATATGACGCATGATTCCTTGATGTGGGACCTCTCTCCTCTGTCTGGGTGCTGGTCCAAAATACATGAGAGTGGCCTTCTCCGGTGGTGGTTTATATGAAGCATGATTCCTTGCTGTGGGACCTGTATCCTCTGTCTGGGTGCTGGTCCCAAATAAATGAGAGTGGCCTTCTCCAGTGGTGGATGATATGACGCATGATTCCTTGCTGTGGGACCTCTCTCCAATTGATATTGGTTAATTTTTATTTATTTTATTTTATTTTAATTAATTTCCACATCTACATTTGTTTGCAGGGGATTTACCTACATTTTGCTGCCTTTTGCAGCCCTCTAGCCCTTTCCGGGAGTCTTTTACAGGCTTTTTAGTGCCCAAAAGTTCGGGTCCCCATTGACTTCTATGGGGTTCGGGTTCGGGATGAAGTTCGGGTTGAGTTCGGATCACGAACCCGGACATTTTCCGGAAGTTCGGCCGAACCTCTCAAACCCGAACATCCAGGTGTTCGCTCACCTCTATTTATGACACATTATCTACATATTATTTAAATTATTTCTAATAAAGATTGTAGTTTTATTAGCATTATGTAGGACCCCTAAATGGAATTTTTGGTCCATGGACCTTATGTGTTTACTTGGTTTTGATTCCGCGGGTCTTTTCTAGGACAATAATTGCACAAGTAATACAGACGCAGTATGGCACCTCAAAACAACCCCAACATGTGTTTTGCATGGTTCTGTCTCAGGGGGTAGAGTACCACTGGATAAGATATCAGTCTTTGCCCCTACAACTTCTGATTCATGTTTGAGATGCCATTCTACTAGGGGTACATTTTTTCTCATTTGGTGGTCAGGCGGAAAAATCTGCAAGACATCCTAAAAATGGCCAGAAAACTTTGCATGCACTTCAGCAACTCGTATACCGCAAAGCACACCCTCCTTGAGCTGCAGTGGCAGAACGGCATCCCCTAACATAGGCTGATATGTGACGTTTCCACGCATTGGAATTCAACCCTCCATATATTGGACCGACTATACGAACAGAGAAAAGCCATAAATGTTTTTTTGATGATCCAAGCGGACAGGAGTACTCCCGATGTAACTTAGATGTCAGCCAGTGGCAGCTCACACATGACACCTGCCATTTGCTCAGGCCCTTTGAGGAGGCCACGTTATTTGTCAGTCGCCAGGACTACGGGATGAACAATGTCATTCCACTGCTTCATGTCCTGGAACAGATGCTGGTAAATCTGGCTGGTCGAGGGAGTGGAGATGTGGCGCCTAGATCTCACGGCCACATGAGCCCTGTGGGGGCTGAACTGGAGGAGTAGGACATTGGAGCACAAGCAATGTGTAGCGATTTAGGTGGTTTTTCTACACAGGTGACATTAGAGGAGGAGCAGGAGCAACCAGAGGAGCTAGAGGACGATGAGGAAAACGAGACAGAGGACCCAGACACACTGTGGCAGTATGCAGTAGAGAAGGAGGCAGGGAGTCCCTCCAAGTCACTTGCACAAATGGCTCAAAGCATGCTCACTTGCTTGTGTGGTGGTGACAGCCAAATTGTCACCATTCGGAAGAGGGATGACTTCTTGCTCTCCACCTTGTTGGACCCTCGCTACCAATCCAAAATGGGTGCCTTTTTTCCACCCACTGAGGGGGAGGACAAACTGAACTACAATAGAGACATCCTATGTAGTCAGTTGGCCGTTGCGTATCTGCACCATCGTCCATCCTCTCGCAGGTCACACTGGGATGGACCTCTGCTCTCACGTTCCTCTGCCATGGCTGCTGTGGCAGGGTCTGTTGGGGGTAGGAGCAGTTCCAGCTCCATCAGAAGAAACTTGAGTCTAGAGTCGCTGATGAGGAGCTTTCTTCACCCACATAGTTAAGAAACTACTCACCAGCAGCAGCAGCTAGACCTGGAGCAGGACCTGAACCAGCTTGTGGTGGCATACTTGGACAGTACCTTGCCACCCCTCATTGAAGATCCGCTAGACTACTGGGCAGCCAAACTTGATTTGTGGCCGCAACTGACAGAGTTTGCCCTCGAAAAGCTGTCCGGCCCAGCCAGTAGTGTGGCATCAGAGCGGGTGTTTAGTGCGGTGGGGCCATAGTTACCCCAAGAAGAATTCGCCTGTCCACCCGAAATGTGGAGGGACTGACCTTTGTCAAGATGAATCAGGCATGGATCAGCCAGGATTTCCACCCACCTATGCCTGATGAGTAGATCATCCATGGTGCCACACCAACACTTTGACAAAAGAGACCGGTTTCTTCTGGCTACCTGCCTCAGCTACTATTCTGATGCTGCCACCCGCCTGATGCCACACATCTAATGCCAAGTGCTCCTTCTTACACCCACCATCTTTAGCTGGTACTGGCATTGCCACCCACCTCCACTCTCTGTCAACAGGCCACTCTGTGGCCTCCTGATGCTGCTGTTGCCACCTCCACACTCTGTCATTGTGCCACTCTGTGGCCTCTTGATGATGCTGCTGCTGCCACCTCCACACTCTGTCATTGTGTCATTCTGTGGCCTTCCGATGATGCTGCTGCCACCTCCACACTGTCATTGTGCCACTCTGTGGCCTACTGATGCTGCTGCTGCCACCTCCACACTGTCATTGTGCCACTCTGTGGCCTCCTCCTGATGCTGCTGCCACCTCCACACCATCATTGTTCCATTCTGTGTCCTTCTGATGATTCTGCGGTCACCTTCACACTCTCTCACTGTGCCACTCTGTGGCATCCTGATGATTCTGCTGTCGCATCCACCCTGTCATTGTGCTACTCTGTGACCTCCTCATGCTGCTGCCACCTCCACACTGTCATTGTGCCACTCTGGCCTCCTCCTGATGCTGCAGCTGCCGCCACCTCCACACTCTCTCGATGTGCCACTCTGCGGCCTCTGGATGCTGCTGCTTCCACCTCCACACTGTCATTGTGCCACCCTGCGGCCTCTTCCTGATGCTGCTGCTGCCGCCACCTCTGCACTCTGTCATTGTGCCACTCTGTGGCCTCCTGATGCTGCTACTGCCACCTCCACACTGTCATTGTCCCACCCTGTGGCCTTCTCCCAATGCTACTGCCGCCACTTCCACACTTTGTCATTGTGCCACTCTGTGGCCTCCTGATGCTGCTGCTGCCACCTCCACACTTTCTTGTGCAACCCTGTGGCCTTCTCCCGATGCTGCTGCCACCACCTTCACACTCTGTCATTGTGCCACTCTGTGGCTTCCTGATGATGCTGCTGCTGCCACCTCCACACTCTGTCATTGTGCCACTCTGTCGCCTTCTGATGATGCTGCTTCCACATCCACACTGTCTCTGTGCCACTCTGTGGCCTACTGATGTTGCTGCTGCAACCTCCACACTGTCATTGTGCCACTCTGTGGCATCCTCCTGATGCTGCTGCTGCCACCTCCACTGTCATTGTGCCACCCTGCGGCCTCCTCCTGATGCTGCAGCTGCCGCCACCTCTACACTATGTCATTGTGTCACTCTGTGGCCTCCTGATGCTGCTGCCGCAACCTCCACACTTTCATTGTGCAACCCTGCGGCCTTCTCCCAATGCTGCTGCCGCCACCTTCACACTCTGTCATCGTGCCACTCTGTGGCTTTCTGATGATGCTGCTGCTGCCACCTCCACACTCTGTCATTGTGCCACTCTGTGGCCTTCTGATGATGCTGCTTTCACATCCACACTGTCTCTGTGCCACTCTGTGGCCTACTGATGTTGCTGCTGCCACCTCCACACTGTCATTGTGCCACTCTGTGGCCTCTTCCTGATGCTGCTGCCACCTCCACACTGTCATTGTGCCACCCTGCGGCCTCCTCCTGATGCTGCAGCTGCCGCCACCTCTACACTATGTAATTGTGCCACTCTGTGGCCTCCTGATGCTGCCACCTCCACACTGTCATTGTGCTACCCTGTGGCCTTCTCCCAATGCTGCTGCCGCCACTTCCACACTTTGTCATTGTGCCACTCTGTGGCCTCCTGATGCTGCTGCCGCCACATCCACACTCTGTCATTGTGCCATTATGTGGCCTCCTGATGCTGCAGCTGCCACCTCCACACTTTCATTGTGCAACCCTGTGGCCTTCTCCCGATGCTGCTGCCGCCACCTTCACACTCGGTCTGTGGCCTCCTGAGGCTGCTGTCACCTCCACACTGTCACTGTGCTACCATAATCTGTCATTGTGCCACTCTGTGACCTCCTCCTGATGCTGCTGCTTCCACCTCCACACTGTCATTGTACCACTCTGTGGCCTCCTTTTGATGCTGCTGCTGACACCTACACACTGTCATTGTGCCACTCTGTGGCCTCCTCCTGATGTTTCCACCTCACCAGTATGTCATAGGGCCACTCTGTGGATTTCTCATGCTGTTCCCACCCTCCCCACATCATGACTGGGACTCTATTTTGCCTTTCGGCCTGGCTGACATCATCATTTATTTGAGCCTTCTTCTGATCTGTCAGAAGGAAGGAAAAATGAGATGCACAACGGAGCCTATCTATGTAGCAGCTGTAAAGCCTACATGACATGGTCCCTATTTTGCATCAGAATGGGCTTATGATTTGGTAGCGAAAAGCAGGAGTGGACACAAAACACAGAAGACATGCAAATATTCCATTCACGTGTCATCTCTGTTTTGGATCCACTCCTTTTCTTTTGGCTTTAGCAATAATGATGGATTACTGACCAAATGCTAAACGAGTGAAGGCGGATGCTCCACAGACAGGATCTGTTTTTGGGGTTATTGTTCTGACTGATCATAGGAAGGGCAAAATAATCAGTGACGTCAACACAAACTTACTGCTGACCCCCTCTCCACTCTGTCGGAAGGGCTCTACTTGTATAAGCGTTCAATAGAACAGGTTCTGTAGAAATCTATGTGGAATCAGTGCATTGGTGTAAAAGGAGTGCGCTCTTTCACGCTATCATAGAATCTTGGGCCTCTGCACGGTTCTTTATACCTGACGCTAACATCGCCCTGTAACTGCCCAAATAAGTGAAGTGTGCAGTGATTCTACGGGGGTTACTCGAGATTAATGAACTCTCTGCCCCTCCAATTATGGCTTACAAACGGAATACTAACTTACATGATAGGTTGATTAAATGTGATGTTGGTGGTCCTAAGTTGGATCGGCAAATGTATTTAGCACCTAAATAGAATGGCAATTTCCCTTGTTTGTCATGCTGCAATTGCAGCAGCATAATAAAGGGAGATACATTTGACCACCCTTACAGTGGAAAAGTATTCAAAATTAACAGCTTTTTTACTTGCCGATCCAAAGATGTTATCTATATGATACAATGCCCTTGTAGTCTCATCTATGTTGGAGAGACTACAATGGAGGTGATAGAAAGGTTCAACAAGCATAAAAGTACAATAAGAAAAGGAGCATTGGATAAACCTGTTGCCAGACATTTTATAGAGCGTGGACATTCCATCAACCAGCTACATTTTAGAGTTATTGATGCAGTGGGTGCCCTCAGAAGGGGTGGAGATAGAGAAAAAAATCTTATGAAAAAGGAACTTAAGTGGATATATACCCTGTGATCCCTGCAACCATTTGGTCTCAATCTAGAGTTCAATGTGGCAGGGGTGGATTAGGGTGATCCCCAATCTGTTGTTGCTATATGCACTTTATTTGAGATCATCCTCCGTTTTGGATAATCCTAGGTGATTTTTTAATTATTTTTACCTATATATATTGATATTCCCCGATATCCACAGGCTTAGCCCCCATGTAAATGTATATCACCATGTTATACACATATCTTGCTATATCGTATATGATGTGTATGCATATATGATGTCATCAGCAGTGTATACAGATCCATGCACCCTCTGTTCTGACATCCACGATTTGGCTTGTACATTACCTTGGCAACCTGTCATACAGTGATGTCATATCTGTGCGAGGTGGATAGCCGCGGCGCGGATTAATTGACAAGAGCTCATGTGGTATGGTGACGCGATGATGCGAGATTACCGCAAGATTTGGATCGCAGTTGCCCAGGTGATGTGTAAACAACCAGCGACGCTAATTTGCGCAGTGGTGATGCAGAGACGCGAACGCCGGGCGGGAGCATGGAATAACATGACGAACTCCACACAGGTGATAAGATTAATGTATGTAAAAGAGGGATTGAAACCTGCAATGGTCATGATTGGATAGTTATTACAGGTGGGTTAATGTGATTGGAGGATCGTTATGAGGAGGGTGGTGGCTATACTATTTAAGTCTTGTATGTGTCACTTTTGATTATGCTTGACAAAGGCTGGCAACAGCCGAAACTTTGCACTTTATTTGTATACATGCTGTGAAGTTTTCGCAATAAAGAGAAAAACCGGAGATGCTGCTGCGACTCCTCTGTTTCACAGTATTGCGTGTCACTGCAAGGCACAATGTTCTACACCACTATACAGGCTCTCTGCAGCCAGGAAACAGACTTATTTTAACGTGATTTGGAAAATTCGTCGAATCGGCCAAATCGAATTTTTGAGAAATTTGCTCATTTCTAAATGACACATTAAGCCTAGTTTGGTACCTAAGCAATTTATTTACTCTTTATTTTTTCATTTTTTGATCTCCATATTAAAAAGCCGTAACTTTTTTGTTTTTCTATCGACATAGCTGTAAGAAAGCTGTTTTATGCGGAGCAAGTTAAAAAAAAATTTAATGGCACCATTTTGGGGTACATTAGGTTTATTTTATAACTTTTAAAACATTTTTGGTGTAACTAAACAAATAATGCAAATCTGCCATTGTTTTTAGAGTTTCGTTTCTACAATGTTCATTTTGTGGTAACAGTGATATTTTAACTTTATTTTTCAGGTCAGTACGAATATAATGATGCCATATTTTTTATGATTTTTGTTATGTTTGATTATTTAAAAAAAATAAAAAACACTTTTTTAAAGATTGCTTTGTGTCGCCGTAATCAGACACCTATATATATGAGGGCAAACTATACATTTTTAACAATACCAATTTGGGATATATGTGACCTTTCGATAATTTTTGTTCAATGTTTTTAGATGGGAATATTTTGGTGGGAATAGATTGGGTTGTTGCAGAAATACCCGTGGCAATACCAATTGTGTTTATCTTACCCTTACAGTGAGAACCAGTTCCAGCTGTGTAATACAGCTGACACATGTCCTGCTCCTAAGTTTGCTCTATCACCATGATATTATGGCATTAAGCAGGAATGACCTTGCTGCTGTTATGTGATAAAGCGTTAGGGGGTTATAAATTGATAATATATCGGCACTACTATGTTAAGACTTTCTTTTAGATACATTATTTCCCTTAGGTTCTTGTTGTTTCATTTGTGTCCAAAAACCAAAGGGCTTAAAGGCTTATTAAATTATGAAGAGTCAAAAGTTAAAGGGGCTGTCTCACAGATTACAAAACATGGTCATGATAGAGATAGAGGGGAATTCCCTAACTGGGAGACCCGGCTTGTGCATGCGTCACATGGTCATTGTTTCGCCAAGTGATATCATCAGGGGTGGAGAACCAGCACCCCCTGTGTGATCAGCTGCTTGTTGTACAGCTTTATTTAGAAATGGGTTATCTTCAAGAGATTGCAGGGCAGTGTTACTACAGCCTTTAATACTGAAATATGTGTCTGGCCCTAACTGTCCCTGACTATATGAACTGTGCAGAGATGGACCCGTGATCGAGCTTTATTTCAAATATGGCTTGTCATAAGGCCAAGATTTGTTCTTTTTCAAACATTGCAATGCTAGCTCATATGAGACAGAAACTTTGTAATCATGGCCTTTGTATGACAGTACTTTATTGCCTGTACATACATCCTGTATGTCCAGATACTCACTACTACTGTACAGCCAGGGGAGCTTTTCTTAGTCCCAAGGCTGTCAGTACTTAAAGAGTAACTCATTTCATTTATTTTGCATAAATAAATACTACAAGCAAATATAAGAAACTTTGTAATATATCTTATCAGAGAAAGATGCTTCCCTGTGAGGCACCTCTTCTACTCAACCTTAACTTACTCAGTTCTCAATTCACTGCTCGGATCCATGCTCAGTGAAGACAAGCTGCCTGCTCTCTGAAGGATCAGATTACCTAGAGGTCTATAGAGAGGGGAAAAAAGGACCAGGATACAGGCAGAGGGACCGACTGATGCTGCTGGTTTGTAGGTCATTTACTATCGTCAATGCTGAATTTACAACTACATTACTTAGTTCTGCTGTGTAATGTCCTCCATTGCAGATGCTTCTGAGAGTATGCTACAGAGGGAAGGTAGGATCAGCTGTTTCTCAATTTGCAATGTACTGTAGGAGCAGACATGATGCCAGCTAGTCTCCACCCACCAGCTCAGGAGAAATATTACAGAGGGAAAATCTTCTAAAAAAATTGCAGATATAATTAGAGATGAGCAAATGGACTTCGAATGAAACATCCGAAGTTTATTCGCATAAAACTTTGTTTCAATACTGTACAGAGCTAGCGCTCTGTACAGTATTAGAATGTATTGGCTCAGATAAGCTGAAGTTATTACTTTGCGAAGTCTCGCGAGACTTCATGTAATAACTTCATAAATTGATTTCTACTGTAAAAAAAACATTTCCCGAACTCGGGACCTTGGAACCGAACCCGAGTTCGGAAAATGTTTTTTTTTACAGTACAAATCAATTTATGAAGTTATTACGCGAAGTGTCGCGAGACTTCGCAAAGTAATAACTTTGGCTCATCTGAGCCAATGCATTCTAATACTGTACGGAGCGCTGGCTCAGTACAGTATTGAAACAAAGTTCTATTGAAATTGACTTTGGATGTTTCATCCAAAGTCGATTCTCTCATCCCTAGATGTAAAGGTCAGAAAAAGTGTTGATGGGCAATTAATGGAGTTGATGTGCAATGGACAAAGGGAGCTCTTGGTGCATTAGAGGTTAAATGGCTGGAATCAGAGTAAATTACAGCTGAGGATCATGATGGCACAGCTTTTGTGTTTTGCATGTACGCCATTGTGTGAGAATTTACCTCCCAATAATGGCGTATATTATTATACTCACTTACATATTCCACAGACATTACATCAGTCATTAGCATTACACTGTCCTCAATGGGGCTCATAATCTAAAGTCCCTATCAGGGTGTTTTTGGACTGTGCGAGTAAACCCACAGAAACATGGAGAGAACATGCAAACTCCATGTAGATGTTGTCCTTGGTCAGATTCGAACCCAGGACCCCAGTACTGCAAAGCAACAGTGCTGCCCACCGTGCTGTATATACCATCGTGCATTGTGTCATGGTGCGCTAAGGGGTTAATAGTAATAGTGGTTTGTCAACCAGCTGACATCCAGAATCTGTTGCATGGCAAAACACTGAAATGCTAATGAAGTCTAAATGAGAAGTCTGAACTGGGTTTTGGTTGAACTCCATTCAAGGGTTGAGCGCTGCCAACATTTGAAAATGATTAAGAAGGGCATGTTTTATGGAAGAAAACTGAATTTCTTTAACTACATATTAACATGCATTTAAATAATTTGGCTTTTTGTAGACAGAACCATGAATACATCGCTGGCAGAGTAAAAAAATATTCAATTGAGAGCTAAAATTAGGTTGCTAGTTAAGAGCAGAGGCATACACAGAAATCATAGTCAACATAGTCCCCACAACTCATTCAAAGCTCAGCTGAATGTTCTACGTCTTTGTTAAAGGGGTTGTTGACCATAAAACTAATTTAAGTGGGAAATGTTTACCTACTGAACTCCACTCCAGTTCATTGCCGAGGACCCTGTCCCATCCGTGGCCACGTGGACCTCTGCAGCTATTCACCGACCTCAGCGCTGACATGACCATCACACCACCAGTAACTTTTTTTATCCTTGGCCTAGCTCTACAGAGTTGCAATTAAGTAACTCATAGAACCATAGGCAGCAGCTTCCCTATGTATGAACCCTGCCAGGCAATTATCTCAGCTTAACAGGCATTTTACTACATGGGGATACAGGATATTGGGGTTAACAGTAGTTATAACAACATTTTAGGCTTCAAATAGATCTGTCTATGCATATGTATGAAACTGATTCATGGATATTTAATTCCTGCCTTCAGTTGCCCTCACAGATTTTATTTACAATGCCCAGGTATTAATTTAAGCCAAGATCAATCCCATGGTTGTTTCAAATATCCCAATCTCATGGTCCAAATATCGATTTTATGCCAACCTTCTTTATAGCTATAAAGTCAGTCATAGCCCTCAACCTTTGGATCTTTTTTGTTTTTTGCTAGAGCAGTCTTACACAACACCTGGATAAAGAGACTGCACGGTGACATGTTGACACACAGTATAGCAGGGCTTTATTATAGAGAGGGCCAAGGGGGTTATGGGCAAATGGCCTCACCATGTACTATAGAAAAATGACCCCCCCCAAAAAAAAAATAAAAAAAAAAATAGACTGTCAACTCCATATCTCAGACTTTAGGGGTTGTCCAGCTGTTAATATTGACTTATTGTCAGGATAGGCCATTGATATCGGCTGGGGTCCAACACTTGGCACCCCCGCTGGTCAGCTGTTTGACGATTGCCTCATGTCTTTGGAGGACGTGGAGACATTAAGGTTTAGCAAGGAAGATGGAGCTCAGTTGTAGAAAGATTAACAGGGTTGTCCAGCCATTAACATTGATGATCTATTGTCAGATAGGTCATCAATATCTGTTCGGCGGGGGTCTATTACCCATTGCCCCTGTAGATCAGCTGTTTAAAGAGGAGGCAGCGCTCCATATGAGTAGGATAGAACTGCCTGTAGAGATCAGAGAAGGGATTGTGTCAAAGTACAGATCTGGGGAGGGGTCCAAAATAATTTCTGTTGAAAGTTCCCAAGAGCACAGTTGGCCTCCTTAATTCTAAAATGTAAGAAGTTTGTAACAACCAAGACTTTTTCTACAGCTGGCCGCCCCACCAAACTAAGTAGGGGAGAAGGGCCTTGGTGAGAGAGAGGTGACCAAGAGCCCTATGGTCACTCTGGCTAAGCTCGAAAGATCCTGCATGCAGATGGGAGGAACATCCAGAAGGTCAACCATCACTGCAGCACTCCACCAATTAAGGCTTTATGGTGAAGTGGCCAGAAAGAAGCCTCTCCTCAGTAAAACATACTAGAAAGTTTGCAAAAAAAAAAAAAAAGCACCTAAAGGACTCTCAGTGAGAAACAAGATTATTTTTGGCCTCCATTCTAATCATCATGTCAGGAGGAAACAAGACACTGCTCATCACCTGCCATATCCGTACAGTGAAGCATGTTGGTGGGAGCATCATGCTGTGTTTTTCAGCGGCTGGGAGAGGCAGACTGGTCAGGGTTGAGGGAAAAGCTGAATGAAATAAAGTACAGAGATATCGGTAATGAAAACCTGATCCAGAGTGCTTTAGCACTGATTTCAAACATTATGTTTCACTTTCTAGTATAGGGTACTGAGTGCAGAATGATGGGGATAAAAACTTGGGGGGTTATTTACTATGATATACACACCAGTTTCCTGTCGTATATTTGTCTCAGATTGCAATCTGCGACTTTTCCCTGTTCACGCAAGGTCTCAAAAAGGGTGTGTGGGGGGTGAGTGGGGAAGGGGGCAGGCCAGCAGGTCTGCCTGATTTATAATTTTCTACACCTGTTTTAGGCATTTAGAAAATGTTCTAAATCTACGCCAGTAAGAAAGATGGTGTAGATTTAGACTGGCGGTGGATGCGCCGAAGTTATGTACTTAATAAATTACCCCCTTGATTTATTTATTTTTTTTACTTAAAGGGGACCTTTCATCCGGATATCTGTAGTCTAATTCTTATCCTACCTTAGAGGGTGGCCCCCACTGGTGTCTTGTCACTTTTTTTTTTAAAGAACCCTCCGTTTGTCCGCTGCGGTCCCCGTATCTTTTGGCGCCTCATATGCTAATGAGGCAACTAGGTTACGCTAGGCGGGGACTTGTTTTTCTCCTGGGAGTGGTTATCTTCTCCCTGGCTTCGGGCGCATCCAATCAGAGCGCCCTGCTCTTAGCCAGAGAGAAAGAGTTCAGCAATATAACAAAATGTGGAAAAAGTGAGAGGGTCTGAAGACTTTCCGAATGCATATTACATATTTTATGTAAAGTATTGAGGTTCTTGGTGTACAGTGCTTTTAATATTGGCCATGCCCTCTCCATTATGAAACTACGGTAAGATAAAGCCCCAGATGCTGTGATTGTTGGGAAATTACATGGCAGTAGCCCTCTTCAGTGCATAAGATTTAAGACACTGCCCTCATTAAGTGGGCTAGTCGCTCTTGGATGTGTGCTCGGGTGGTATTTATACTACAGTACCTGTGTAATGAGCATAGGTTCTACTAAAAGCCAGTCTGGGGGATACTGCGAGGATGTTAGCTGCTGCTGTTATGGGTGTACAGTCTGTTTGATTGATTGGATTCCATGGCGGTTCACACCAGCCACAGTGCGATTGAGGATGTAGCAGTGAGAGTTTGGACTACAATCAGATCTTAAAAGACTCTGTGGTATAAAGCCATGGTCCATGGCCCGTAGACACCCTGATCTGGTCACAGATCACCCTATATTCCAACCTTTATTGATGTATGAAATAGCCTGATCAAGGAGAAAATTCTCCCCCAAAACGCAAAGTTTTAATAAAGTTCTAACTTTCTACAATTTGGTCTGGTACTGCGTTACTCCACTTGACAGCGCCAAGAAGATCCTCAGTTTTCTCTACCATATTTACCTATGTCTGAAACTACAGTAGCTATAGTTGTCCCATCACTCTGTCCTTTATATTGCCTGTTGGCTCTGACGTTAGTTGAGTGATGGGCTCACGCAAGTTTATTAATAGTTCCAATGCTAACACAAGGGGCTGGTTAATTGGACAAAATTAGCACCATGTACCCATTGGATCACTCTTACTGTTCCATCTAAATTGTAAACTCTTATGGTTATTTGTCCACCTGTTTTGATTATATGTGATTTTCGTGGTAAAGTGCTGCAGAATTTGTTAGAGCTATTTGAAGAAAAATGATCATTATGTTGCCCATATTGCTAGATCTCTCTTCCAAACATAATTGACTCTGTCTGTTGGGAAGAGGGTACTGCACATATCCATCAAATGTTTTGTTTCTTGGGCCTCCAGCAACATTGCCTGGTTAGCATTGTAGCCTAAGAGACCTGAGAACCTGGATCATCAACAGCATGTTCCATAAATGTAGGCCATGTAGCTTGCTATGATGTTGTGCTCAAAGTAACCATTAGCCTTCGCGATGACTATAGGGTGGGAGAGCTAGATTTGGGAATTTTTGACATGACTAAGTTAAAGTGCATGGGGTTGAGGTGCAATACCAGACCCTTCTCACAGATGTGAGGGATGTTTTCTCTAGGAGAATAAAGACATGTTTTTCGACAACCACTTTAATTCAAAGAGCTGCTGATTGTACCCTTAATGTGTGGACCAGGATGTAGTGAACCAAACATACAATATTAAGTAGAGCCATGAGAGCCATGCAGCATAAGCTCAGTGCCATTCCTTTCATAAAGAGGACCGTTCTCTTTTAGTAAATACTTGTAATAACAATTCTGAAACATCTTTTCTTACAACTTTGTACTGTGCTGTTTCTGTTTTACTCCTTCTAGAAACGGGTATATAAATTGACAATTGTCAAAAGCATGTGCCCATACACAGACATGTCAGGACAGATGACAAGTCCTCTTTACATTTCTGGTAGTCACCACTAGAGGGAGCTTTGGAGTTTACTGCATACAGTTTATACAGTAATCTCAATAATATAATAGTATGCAGTAAGATCCTGAGCACCACCTAAGAGTGGCTGCAGGCAGACAGGATTATTACATTGCTATCTATGTTGGTACAGAAGATTTGGAGATATGTATCAGAAAACAAGTCCTAAGACTTCTATAAAGATATATTATGAAAGTAAAGGGCAACACTGCAGAGTTATGTGAAAATCCCCTGAAGAATGCACAAGAGACACTGGAAGAGGGGGTCTAATGTTTATGTGCAGAGAGGAGGATATATCCCTACAGGCCTGACGGAGATCTGTACATCTAGACTTTGATCACTGTATTTACATAGCACAGCAGGGGACCGCCCACACTCTATAATATGCTATTGATGTCTGCATGATCCTGTTCACTTCTACCCTGTGTGCTACTTCATAGTCAGGAAATTATTCCATTCACATATGTCAGTCATTAGCTTCTGTTCATAAGGCATCTATCTATCTATCTATCTATCTATCTCATATCTATTTATCCATCTCATATCTATTTATCTATCTATCTGCAAAATGGCAGCACCAGAAGCAGTATAAAAAAGCAAAAAACAGCAAAGAAAATATGGCAGCACACTGTTATATATGCAAACAATAGAACTAGGGATTATGGATAATTCTGGATTAAAGTGGTACAAATGTGTGTCGGGCCCATCTACCAATGTCAAGGCGGCTTGTGCAGATGGATACCTAACACAAATAGAACTGCCTCTCCTGGGCACGGGAACCAATGGCTTCCATCCCTAAAGTCACTCTCACCCAGGCCACAAGTCCTGAAGCCCGTGATTCAGTAGAGCAGCACAAGGGATGACAGCTCAACAGCACCCCTGCTGCCAGGCTAAGTCCCCAGTGTTTTATTCTTGGTACCAGCACTCCATTCATTGGCCAAGTTGTTTTTAAACTAGCAGGAGCGTAGATGGAAAGTTTTTGGGATCTTTTCACATGACGTGATATTGCATGGCAGCTGTTGTTACTGTGGTGCTTTAAACACGAATCAAAAGGCTACGTAGTTTTGGTTTAAAAGCAGCAGTCCTGTAGAGGAGTAGGTCCCACTCCTTAACAATGAAAAGTACAAATAGGAAAGCCAGGTCTGCGCTATTCTCAGAGCACCACAAATGTCACTCCAGGTAACCTTTTCTTTTTCTTTAAGACAGAAGTATGGTCCACGCTTCCAATACCGACTAAATGTCACATTTCCAGAAGACCTTTTGGAATTAGAAAGACCACATAGCGCAATACTGTATAGGATATGTGATAACAATTTGCTTTATTCTACTTACAAAGTATCTTCTCATAGAATCACAAAACAGACAACAGATCCCCGCTGTGCAGGTAAACGCCCGACCCGGGTTTCGCCCTTTCGGCTTCGTCAGGGGCTGTCCAATCAATACTGCACGGGTTACTGATAAAACCACTGTGCACTCTGCATTACTTCCGGGATAGTTACTTCCGTATAATCGCGGGCAACATATACATGTATTTATCACGGATTATTCACTGCTTTTATCGAGGTATTTATATTTATAATTTTATTATTGTTTTATCTTAGCAGTTTTATTGCTGTTTTGTTTATGAGTCGGTTCTCTTTATAATTATTGGTGATGTTGCTCTTTTATCATTTATACTATATATCAATATTTCGCTATACTGTTATTGGTGCTTTTTAATCATTGGTGTATTGATTTGAAATTTTTTTGTTATTATGTATATGTTGCCCGCGATTATACGGAAGTAACTATCCCGGAAGTAATGCAGAGTGCACGGTGGTTTTATCAGTAACCCGTGCAGTATTGATTGGACAGCCCCTGACGAAGCCGAAAGGGCGAAACCCCGGTCGGGCGTTTACCTGCACAGCGGGGATCTGTTGTCTGTTTTGTGATTTTATGAGAAGATACTTTGTAAGTAGAATAAAGCAAATTGTTATCACATATCCTATACAGTATTGCACTGTGGTGCTTTGCCTGTGAGTTTGTGTGACGCAGAACCCCCTTTGTGGGAGCTGTGTTGTGGTCATGGTGGTTGCCATGTGGAACCACTGCCAACAGAGATCCACTTTTAAGTCAAAACATATATTAAGAGCCTAAGAGTGTTCAGGTTTGTTAATGATGTTTAGGAGAAACAGATTGATGGAAGTGTGGTCCATGTCTTTATTTCTACATTTGAGACATGCTAAAATTGATTTTATTATTACATTTACACCAGAAAAATCCATAAAAAGTTATAGATTTATTCATTACAAGACCCACGCCTTTTTTTAAGAGAATAAAACTCTGGGTAGAAAGTAAAGTAGAACATTTATGATTAGAATTTTTAGACAGTTGTTCCCATAATTTCACTATGTATACGTTTCAGGCAACCAACAGACCGCTACATTTTGAAGTAGTCTCTGTTCAGTGACTGCTGGCTTATGGTGGTTGAGAGACATGAATTTAAGACACAAAAAGATCAGGCATAAATTGTGGTCTGTGGACAAGCCAAGGTCAGGACAGGTAGAGTACATTCAATAAGGTAATTATGTCAAAGGTTGAGGCACAAGGTCAGTACAAGAGTCAAGCCGAGGTGAAGTCAGGCAGCAGAAAGTTAAATCTGGTAGTCAGGCAGGGATAGGCACATGGGCAGGGAACTAGGAAGACAACCTATTGCTCAGACACCCTCTGTCACGGTCCCTCTTTTGAGAGAGGTGAAAAGATTGGATAGACTTGCTGCATGTGAGGCTATCTGACAGCTTTCTCTGTTTTCCTCTATGTATGTTGTTGTTTGACAGGATCTCACCTCTTCTCAGGTGCCACTCGTTATCAGTGATGAGGCTCTATTTAGGTCCGCCTCACACTGCTATCCATGCGGTTGATACTTTCTGCTTGACGTTGCTAGAGCTTGGTTGTATTGGATCCATACTACTCTCCATACTCCTCTAGGCTAAGTACTTGTTGCCTTCTCTGTTTGTTATTCTTTTGTGTGTTATTTCTAGGCCCCAGGGAGACGCGGGTTCCTTCATCTGGGGAGGAACCAGCAGTCTCGTCTCCTGCTCCCTATTTTAGGGCTCGTCAGTTTTAGCAGGGCTTTAGGTATCCGGCGTATGAGTATTTCCACCTCCAGGATCTGCTCATACTGGCAGGAGTTAGGGAGAGGCCTAGGGATTGCTAGGAGGTCCCCATCCCTCTTCCTTATAATAATCTGAGGTGATCACAGCACTCTTTCTGTTCTGGCTGACATGGGTGCTCATCAGGGGTGTGTTCCTGGCTTCACTTCTGGGAACTCAATTCATATCAAACAATTCAGATAGCACTCCAGTTTTTGTAATGCTTAATTGGTTTTTATTCAGCCGGACATGGTGGTACACAAAGCAACTTTTCGGGCGAATTAGATGCCCTTCATCAGGCAAAAGTGTGTTCACTTGACAGCAGGGAGAGTCGGCGCTGATCCCTCTTCCTTAGTTTTAGAGGCCTAGATTGTTGTCCTTACGTTGTTGTGTGTATATGGTGTTTTCCCCTCCCCATTAGCCGTTACACCCTCAGAGAGAAGGTGAAGGTGCAGGAGAAGGTACATTTATTACCTCAAGGAGGCTCTCCATAGACTGGACTGATTAGGGTGGTCATGTTGGCCCTTTAAGAATCAGAGAGAGCGTAAACCCTACAGGCAGACTAAGGCACAGCAGGCAGAGTAGGCCACAGTCATGCCAGCAGCTGTGCCCGTTGGAAAAGAATAGAGAGAGACTGATGGGCACTGAGGGGTAAGTGATCCGGCAGCTGTGTCCACCAGAAGCATATTCATGGACAGCTGACATCACATAACACTACTATACAATTTGAACAATACTACTATTTAGTGTTCAAATAATACTGCCATAAAATCTACACAATACTACCATTTACTATTCAAGTAATACTGCCACACAATGCCTAAATATTTAAGGGGTAAATAATACGGTCCCTGGATTTACATGCTCCATTCTCAAGTTTTATTTGGGGGGGGGTTCACAGGCACTGATCAATTACCACATCTACCGGCCCTTTATACCAGCCCTGTAAAGAACTGTAGCCATCATTTTAGTGGATGAAAGGTAAGTCAAACATCAATTTTAAGGGTAGCATTACACTGTTTGATCGGCGGCAGTGCAAGTGCTGATAGTAGTAGCAAAGATGCAACAGTCTGAATCTGAAACAAATCTTACACAATCTACTATTTTAACAGATGTAGTTCCCACAAAGGCTGGTAGAGGGCGCTATTTAACAGCACTTAGAATACAATTAGCCACCATAGAACATGGACAGCATTAAACAATATAATGTTCTTCCCAGAGCGGCGTTCACACTGCCATTCACTAAATAAAGGAAAGTAATTGAAGAAAAGATGGCAGTCCTGATATATAGTTTTTAAGGAGACTACTGAAAACCCCCACATCGATGCATCAGGAGATAATCTAGCAAATATTGCATTCTGCTTTGATTACATCAAATAAAGAACAAATGAAAGCATAATAAATTATGTATTTTGTCACCTTATGTAGAAATGTTTGCCACCCAAAACTACTTTTACTATCTTTTACCATATTATAGGATATTAGAATCCGCACAGCGGCTCCCGCTACATAAAAACCGCCCTGATATGTATATAGTGTTACATGGTACACTACTGCATAGCTATAGTATAAGGCCACATTCAGACTTTAAGGATTTGTAGCGGTTTTCTGGATACAGATGGTTTTTAAACCCCCGTCCACCATAAGTAGATTTAAAGGAAGGATTTTAAAATATATCTGCAATTTTCTATTTACCGAAAAATATACTGAAAAACACCCAAAATGCAAAAATGGAATAAAAATATGGCTATAACCAAAAAACTGTAATAGAATGCAGTGACTAGATGTAACTAGCATGTAAAAAAAAGGTTTCTGCTACTGTAAAGTAACAGTAAGATAATAATAATAAAACAAAACTAATTTATTTCATATGCAATCTATTGGGTTTTTGTAAAGAAAATTTTAATAAACCATTAATAAAATAATATTATTGTAATAACATGCTATTTATACTCTGAATGGATCACTACGGTCTCAAAGAGCAGGATCCGGGTGTAATTATAGCACTCAATGCCAGTCTGTTGCATCAAAAACTCGAAATAAATTGTCTTTAGCTTTCTACAGTATGTAGCTATGAATATATATATATATATATATATATATATATATATATATAATATTATGTTAAATATATATTATTCTAACATTCAACACATTAAAAGCAAAGTTATAGCAATTTCATCAAAGGGTCATTCCAGCAGATAATATACAACAGATAGGTGATGTAGAAGTTAGACCAATGGAACCCCCTTTGATTGGTAGAATGAGGTACAATAGAAATGTGGGAGAATAGTAGTGTTGAGCGAATCGAAGTTAACAAAGTGGTAACGATTAATTTTTTTCTGAAATGGCGGCAATTCTGTTGCGCGCTGACATGTGAAGACTTCACCGCGCCCGCCCAGTGCGATGATGTGGTGACTTCATCACATAAGTGTGTGCATGGATTGGTTTTCTTCAATCAAGATGGCCACAAAGGCCTGTCCGTAATCAAATGGATGAGGCGAGTATGTATTTTTAATTTTTTTTGCGCTTACCCCTGATTAACTCCCTGAAGGGCTGAATGTGACTCTCAGATGTTGCAATCAGCGTTGAACGCGGCATCTGAGAGGTTTATGATGGGGGTTGGTGCGATAGCTGTCCCCCTTCATTGCGCCCGCTCCATGCAGTGGAACGCATTTCGTTACAAAGTAATTCATAACTAAACAAATTTCTTGTTGCAGTTCAGCGAAGCAGCCGAATCGAACTTTTGAAATCTTCGCTCATCACTAGAGAATGCCTCCAAGTACCGCATGAAATGGGACCCGCTATCATTTATTTCTTTTTTGTATTCCAAATGAATCTGTGTGAAGAAAAACCCTCCATGGGTCTCCACATCAGACACATGGACGTACACTCTAGACCCATAGATTTCTCTGGACACAGACCGACACAGCCAGGTCTGTAGTACAAGTGTACAGTATGCCTGAGACCAGTCCCAACATGGCTGAATAATTTCACTGCTGACCTTGCCGCAAATCCGACATATCTGAGAGCTTTGTCCCTATGACACTGGCTGACCTGTTCCATGTGCACTCGGCAGCTGAAGACATTTGTGTTGGTCTCATGTTCACATGTGTGCACATTGCTGAGAAAAATTATATTCTAAAATATGCAAATGAGCCTCTAGGAGCAACGGGGGCGTTACCATTACACCTAGAGGCTCTGCTCTGATTGACAGGACCACGCAGTGTAAACGTAATCATGCCTGGCCCTGACTTCTCCTAAAGTCAAAGTGTAGAGGGTGCAGCAAGTGCAGAGAGAGCAGAGCCTCTAAGTGTAACAGCAACGCCCCCGTTGCTCCTAGAGGCTCAGTTGCATATATTAAAACATAATTTTTCTCAGCAATGCGGGCACATAGGAACATGGGACCAACACAGATGTCTTCAGCTGCAAAGTGCACATGTAACAGGTCAGCCAGTGTCATAGGGACAAATCTGCTGCCTTTAATTTTGATGTACTTTTTTCGTGTATTATTATTATTATTATGTTTTATTTTATTTTTTTCCTAAACATTAAAAAAGGAAGACAGTGGATTGTCAGTTTTTATCGATTTTAGGGGCCACATTATTTCAGGAATTTCACCATAATAAAATAGGGCAGAGAGTGGGAAATATGGTAGACACACATGTCCTCATCTCTGCATTCAGCAAGTTGCATATTCCAGGTTCGCTTCCCCTGACCTTTGTTGTAGAACTACCAAGTATAGGGTTTACATGAAGCTGCCCTGAACGGCTCAGATATGTTCTTTTTATCACACAGATGGAGAATGGACGTGTATTGTGGTCGCAGGAGCGCCAAGATGTCCAGCTCTGTCAATCAAGCTTCAGAGGGAGCATCATCAGCTTCTGGGGACACCCTGTCGCAGGTGCAGAACTCTGCTTGATGAGACAAATCACTTCCTACAAATCGATTCGTTCATCTCGGGCATGTATTCACTGAATTCAGCAGGAAAGGACCTGTCCTCCCACTCCAATGATGTCATCGCACTAGGAGCTCAGGTCCTTTCCTGCTACATACACTGAGGAATGAGTGTCCCCTTCACTGGAGACAGCAGGACCTGTGCTAACCAGCATGAGCGAGTGCCCCCATGCATTCAAGTTGATGAGGTGAGAATTTTTCTTATTTTAACCCATGAAAGGTCCTTTGCACCCCTTTTTAATGGATGTTAGACGGGTACATTCCTGTCTAAATGACCATAGAAAAAAGGCCCTATTGATACCAATGGGATCGTTGATTTCAATGGGATCGTCTGTCCTATTTTTTGACAACCGCTGCTCACTGGCCAAAAAAAAAAAATGGCAATCATAATACATTAGTAAGTGCCTCGTATTAACTTTCTCTACATGATAAATGCCATTTTCTGAAGTGAGACAACCCCTTAAACTGCTGTCACATGGCCATTTTTACTGTTCAGCCTTAGAAGAACTTATATGCCCCATAATGACCATGGCAATTCTCCTAAGTCAATAGGTAAAATATGCAGAAATACAGTAATTATGGTGATAGTTTGCACTAAGAGACCCAAGGCACAGGGCACATGCTAACCCCCACTGCTGTGGATTCGGGTGGTTACCACCATGGAGACATCACTGACATCAACTAGTAAGTATGGCAGCTGCAAGGGACCTAAATCTCAGAATAATTAGAAAATGAACTTGTACAAATCAACAAATTTGTATGCAAATTCAATATGATCTTGGGAATACCCCTTGAAGACACAGCATTAAATTAACAACAATCAGGATGTAGCTTTAGGAGGTCCCTGAGGAGGTCTTCTTCTACATAAGAAGACGCCATTACTACGAATAGCATGTGGTAGGGGTTGGGGTCCTGTTACAGATGTAGCATTGGGAGCTTCAAGCTACACTTCTAAAACCAAGTTCACAATGAAAAGGATGCAATATGCAGTTCAATATAGAAATATTCATTCCTCCAAGCAGAGACCCTTACATTCGATAAATTACTTTCTCTTCAAACCTAAATTTGACAGAAGGAAGATTTACACGACCACTGTAACTTGGGGCTCACATTTATCTCCCATTAGGTAATAGCACTGAGTGACTTGCCCCTCCGCTCCACCTCAGGGTACCTGTTTTTAATTTTCAATTTGCTTATCTTCTTTAGTTTCCATTACCTTACGGCAAAAGTTCTCGTTTGTATTATTAAACAATAAGCGAGAGATATTTCATAGGAGATGTTTTATGCCATGAATATCCACAGGAGACCCCTATCTATCATCAATGTCATTTTTAATTTTCCTGCAATTAAAAGTCTGAAATTCAATATATTAGGAGGAGTGTGTCCAATGGTCTTATTTAAGACCAGGAGAATTTCATTCCTCTTCCTTATCTAATCTGCTTAAACGATGACAAAAAGCCTGTGGCTGCTCCTAGCAGAGGAAAAAAAAGAGTCAATGCTCTATGGAAGAAAAGCCTAGGACTGTGATATTTTTGCATTTGCTCTTCTTTGGTCCCTTGTAGAGATGGACCGAAATCTCCAAATCCAATGCAGCCGAATAGCCTTCCACACATATGAAAAGTGCCCTGATTTCGGGAAACGTCTCTCTCTGTCTCTCTTCTGTATGTCTATTTGGTCCACAAAGGATTGGATCTTCTCATGAGGTAGAGAGGAGACATTCCCTATGTAAATTCTCCATTTGATCCAAAAACTATGTAAGAGAGAGATGAACATCTGAAAGTGATGTGCAAGGAGCAATTAAAACAAGTGCCATAAGGGCTTACGGTTAGTGTTGAGCGCACTTGTGTTTCAAGTTTGGGGTACAAGGTTCGGTTTATCTAAGAATTCCGTTATGGATTCCACTACCACGGACCATAGCTTATGAACAGAACGCAATTCTTAGATAACCCGAACCGTGTACGCTGAACTTGAAACACAAGTTCGCTCAACACTACTTACAGTCTAAACGTTATGGGGGAGCGGCACCATAGGTACATCTGAGCCAACATCGATATAAAGTACAGAATGGTGGTACCAAGGGTAGCTAGTTGAGGGAAGGATGAAGTGAACATACAGTATCTGAGACCAGGTCAGGTTGTGTATTGGATTAACATGCATGACTTGCTACTATCCAGTAGAAGGAGTATAGGAATAGTAACTGCTAGCACTGGTAGGTCCTGCACTCAGCTATGGTCTTAAAGGCAATATTCAGTTTTTTTCTTTTTACTGTCGAAGAAATCATACTCACCTGCTCCCTGCTGCTAATTTCCATCATCCTGGCTTCTTCATTGGTCTTCCAGTCACCATTTTTTAAACTTCTCGTGGTCAAGTGCACTGCTGCAGCCAATGACTGGCCCCAAGTAGCACATCATGTGTGGTCATGTCCCACTTGGAAACACGTCACTACTGAGGCCAGTCATTTGCAATGGTGAACACGACCCCATCCGTCCTGCAGTTTTCAGGACGGGGAACGGAAAACTGCCGAAGGGCACAATAAAGGAGTAGTGGGGAGTAGCTGAGTTCACTTTTTTGACAAGTACAATGGGCAGCTACTGACAGTTAAAAAAGTTAAAAAAAAGTGGGCATCCTTTTGAATATGGTGGAAGAAACTGCACAAATACGGATGCAAAACGGAATAAAGACCAAGTTAAACTTTTGGATTGAGATCTAGAGTATCCCAAAATGTGTGGTGTACTGAGACCAACAGCCTCTGTGTATATATATATATATATATATATTACACGCAATGTATGAACTCAGGCATGGTATAAATGCCTAGAGATTCTACAGAATACCTACAGTATGAAACACTTAACATTTCGCACACATTCACACAAAAATACTCACCTCATACACTTGATTATGCAGACACACAAGCTCCTCACTAGAGGCATCAGGACCTGATGCTCCTAGTGAGGTGAAGTCACATGATCACACAGGTCCTGCAGCATCCAGTGAAGAGCTAGTGTCACCACAAGTGTCTGGTTTGAGTATTATTATTATTATTATTATTTTTTGTCTGCACTATACTGAGTGGCACAAAATAGAGCATAGTTTATAGTGAGGGACATAAATGGGAACAAAATTTATACTGAACGCGCAAAGGGGAGCTTCATTAATTGGGGGGCACAAAGGGAATTGTAATTTATACTGGTGGCACAAAGGGGAGCATAATTTATCCTGGTGACACTATATCATGGGCATTATATATACTGGGGGAACTGCAGGGGTTGGGGCTTTGTGACAATGACACTGAAAAACTGTGACAATGTATCCTTTTTTTTAAAAACATTTTGTGAGTGTGCAGGTGGTAAGATATTTTTTTTCAGCCCGTTTGTCAATGGTGTACCTATTTTTAACAGCACTTCTGTCTAAATGGTAAAACCGAGTTTATTGATTTCAACGGGGTCCTATTTTTGGACTGCCACCGTTCATTGACCCCCAAAAAACCTGCCATGTGGATAGCCCCATAGACCTTAATTAGTTATGAAAACGGCCGTGTGACATCCGTTACAGAAAAGGCATCATACGGCTATTTATAACTGTCGTGTGAATGAACCCTCCTTCTTCCTCTGTCCCCCTATTCCTTCAAATCCCTAATAGTTAACATGTTGTTTTTCTTTCCGATGACCCATAATGGACTCTTTCTGACCCCTGTCTCTTAAAGGGAACCTGTCATCACCTTTATGCTGCCCATACTAACGGCAGCATAAGGTAGAGAAAGGTGAGTTGATCTCAGCGGTCTGTCATTTAAAAGTTAAAAGTAAGTGGTTGCCGAGAACCAACATCACAATCATTACAGAGTGGGCCTGGAAAAGAGTCACAGCTACCTGAGAAGAGTCATGGTTATTCATGAATTCCTGCTCTTCCTGACCACCTGCTGATGACTGACAGTCTACTGCCTAGTTTTCTCCCTTTCTCTCTAGGAGAGAACTGCCAATCATCAGCAGATGGGCGGGAGAGCAGGAGATTATGGATAATCATGACTCTTCTCAGGTAGATTTGACTCTTTTTAAGGCCTGGGCTGCAATGCTAATGATCCTGGTTCTCGGCAACCACTTACTTTTAGCTCATGAGTGACACACCGTTGAAATCAGCATTTCTGTCAGTATTTTATGCTGCCCTCAGTGAGGTCAGCATAAAGTTGATGAGAGGTTCCCTTTAAAAAGGTGCATTGATGACCACATTGTGTTTTATTGGACCTGATGACCTAAGGAAAAATCCCTATTCTGTGGTCTCAACCTTTCTATTTTGATTGTACTCTCCCCAACGTTTCTTCTCACCCCGGCATATCCAGAGGATAGGTCATCAGTATATAAAAACCTCAGAAATCCCCTTTAATTTTACTTAACTTTTTTGCAACATTGTCTTTCCACATTGATTTTTTTTTTTTTTTGGGTGTTTTACTGCATTTGTCTTTTGTCTTTAATTTAAAAAAAAGACCAATAAAAAAAGATTTTAAAAAGAAAAACAGAAAGGCACAGAAAGAAGGAAGAATGAGATGGAGAAAGATGGCATTGGCAGTAGTAGAATTCAGGTTGTTTAAATATGGCTCCTCTTCATGTTCTTTGCTTAATAGTGGATTTTTTCTATTTCCTTTGGCTCCAGTACAGCAAACATGGTGACCTGCACAGGAATTCTTCTTGGTGACCTGCCGCAATTAATCTTACCAAGATATTTTTTTTCTGGTGTTAATGATAGGGCAAGTGAGCATTTGGCAACTCAACAGAAGCCCTTGTATTGTAAAAAGGTCTGAGGGATCAAAGATCTGCGTTTCTTCAGCTTTTAATTTAGCAGATAGAAGCCACATTAGAGCCGAGCAGAGGAGATTGGGAGTGCTGAGTTTACAAATAACCTGGCAGTCGACTGATTGTAGTCCTTGAGATGAAGCTGAGCTTTTTTTTTCATTTTAGTCTTATCTGCGTATTGTTTGCCATTTTCTCAGTAGTGTGAATTTTTGCTTGGCATCAGCCTGGGACGAGGAGGAAGTGTCTGTGGTTATTTGTCTGACATTTGACTTGCTGTGAGATACCCATGTGTCAGAGTATGTACATGTCTGTGAGTTCCGGAGTATATGTGTACATGTGGGTCATGGGACACAAGGTGTCATTTCATTTCTTAAAATGCAGGGAAAATTACATAGGAAAAATAAAATATATTCATAGAAGTGTCTTCAAGTAAGTTTTTTGTGAAATGTCCTAAATACCCTAATAATACTTTTTGTAAAATACTTTATTAAGGCATTTTGAAATTTAATAGAGATATCCGCCTCCTAAAGTGCACCTTTCCTTGTGCACTTAAAACCCACTTTTTTTTAAAAGTGAGCAGTGCACAGAGTTTACACTTTATCAATGGGGCCGCAGCGCATAGAGTACGGGCAGGAGTGGCACATCGCGGCTCCTGCCCGTGCCCCACGAAGGATTACTAACTCCTGGCATAGCACATCAGTATTCTGTACTCACGTACAGTACTATGCCAGGATTAGATAGATAGATAGATAATAGATAAATAGATATAGATAGGTAGATAGATAGATAGATAGATAGATAGATAGATAGATAGATAGATAGAAGATAGTTAGACAATAGATAGATAGATGGATAGATGGATAGATAGATAGATAGATAGATAGATAGATAGATAGATAGATAGACAGGCCAATTTGGAAAGTCCACCGACAACACAAAGACCTCAAGTATCAAATGCCACACCACAAACAGGAAACAAGGCCCTGTACCCCAACTCGGGCTACCCGAGGCAAAAACCATGGAGGAAACCACCCGCCTCACACAGAGAAATACAGAGCAGAGACCTAGATCAGATAAAAAACCTGCTCAGAACTTTATGTAGAATATTCAAGTGACTGGACCACACAAGCATTATCTATCATACCAGAACCAGTCAGACCCCCAGCTCATCCTATGAAACCCACTCATTACAAGGTATAAAGACCCGCTATAACATCCTTTATAATCAGCAGCTGGAACATCCAAGGTCTGAACGTGTCAGCCTTTGGATGTAAAGTAAATCATCCAGACTTCACCCAGAGTTTGACATTCAAATCCTTCTAGAAACATGGACTAAGACAGAGAGCGAGTCCCTGGCGCCCACAGGATACAGGGAAATCTCTGTCCCGGCCCTGAAAAATAAAAACACCAAAATTGGGCGCTGTTCAGCAGGAATACTAGTTTGGTATAAAGTGGAGCTCCATGAGCAGATCAGACCAGTGAAACGGGGAAACAGCCACATCTGGATCAGTATAGACCGCTCCATCCTCACCTCCCAGTCCGACATCTACCTCTGTGTGGCCTACATACCACCACCTGAGTCCCCCTACTACAACCCAGAATGCTTTGAGATCCTGTAAAGGGAAGCCACCCACTATCAAACCCTGGGCAAAGTCGTTATCATGGGAGACCTCAATGCCAGAACAGGCAGGGAAAGAGAGTTACCTGACCACAGATGCAAACATCTATATATATATATGGAGCACAGACTGACAGCGACTGCTCAGTACATACAGAGAAGGACAGTTACGACAGCACGGTAAATAAAAGTGGCAGAAAATTGTTGAATCTTTGCCAAAGCCTAGGACTCCACATCCTCAATGGTCACACCAGAGGAGACTTTCTAGGAAGGACTACATTAAACGCCATCACAGACATGGACCCTGCAAACATTGGGGCCTTCATAGTCAGCCCACAATCACACTTGTCTGATCACAACCAAACATCCCTATATATTAAGTCCACAAACAAACTACTAGGACAAATACCTCAGAAGGCTGGGCTCTTCACATTACCTCCATCTTATATGTGGTCCAAGATATTGGCTCAGAAATATAAAGAGGTGCACAATAAACCAGAAATCCAAGGGATGCTCTACTACTTTAACAACAAGGTGTTTGAGATAAACCCAAAAGGAGTAAATCAAGCTGTGAGAGATCTTAATAATATATTTTACACCATGGCAGAAATGACTGACCTGAAAAAGTACAGCCACCTAAAGCAAAAAGAAGATAACCCCCAACACTTGGTTTGATGAGGAGTGCAGAGCTGTACGGAAGACCTTAAGATCGACCTCAAATAAAAAGCATAGATCCCAACAACACCAACCTGCGGGAAGTCTACGACACAACGCAGAGGCAATACAAAACCCTCCTCAGAAGGAAAAAGCAAGAATATACCTCAACCAAACCTACATAACTTTAAGATGCCCTCCAAGATAACTCCTTCTGGGAACTATGGAACCACCTGGGCAAAAATGAGAAGGAAAACAACCTCCATATTCAGAATGGCAACATCTGGCTCCAGTATGTCAGAGACCTCTACAGAGACATCCCAAAAGAAGAACGTAATCCAGACCAAGAACAAATTATGTCAAAACTGAAGAGCATGGAAGAAGTACTTAAAAATTTCCAAAACTCGCTAGACTCACCTATAACACTGCAGGAGATATCAGAGAGAATATCAACCATAAAAGGTAAGAAAGCCAGTGGCACAGATGGCATCCCACCCGAAATGATTAAGTACAACCCACCAGCAATACAGGCAACCATAGCAAATCTGTACAACATTGTGCTGAGCGCTGGCTACTTCCCCCAAGCCTGGAACCAAGGTGTCATAACCCCAATATACAAGAGCGGGGACAGGTATGACCCAGCCAACTACCAAAGGATATGTGTCATTAGCAATCTGGGGAAATTATTTAACAGTATCCTGAACCAGAGAATCCTTGGCTTTCTCACCCAGCACAATGTACCCAGTAAAAAGCAAGCTGGGTTCATGCCAAACCACCGCACCACAGACCACGTCTACACCCTGAACTGGCTTTATCCAGAGCTATGTCCACAACACAAAGCAGGGAAAGATATATGCTTGTTTTGTGGACTTAAAAAAGGCCTTTTACTCGGTGTGGCACCCTGGACTGCTCCTGA
Source organism: Bufotes viridis (assembly GCA_033119425.1). Classification (NCBI taxonomy): domain Eukaryota; kingdom Metazoa; phylum Chordata; class Amphibia; order Anura; family Bufonidae; genus Bufotes; species Bufotes viridis. The sequence goes on from CM065592.1 coordinate 71,732,636, forward strand.
AGCTATTGGAGAGTTGAATAGGAGGAAAGACATATGATGTCATGAAAAGCTCCTACACAGAGAACCGATGCAGCGTGAAGGTAAATGGGAAAAGAACAGCTTACCTTCAGCAGAGCCGAGGAGTCAGACAAAGCTTCAGCCTCAGTCCAACTCTCTTTAACATTTACATCAATGGGCTGGCTGCGGCTCTGGAATCTTCCTCAACACCAGGTCTCATCCTCGATGACACTGAGGTGAATTTTCTCCTGTATGCGGATTACCTTCTCCTACTATCACCAACTGTGAATGGTCTCCAAGACCAGCTATCAATTAAAAATCAATTAAAAAAAGACCAACACTCTGGTGTTCCAGAGAAGGAAAACCAAGTCAACCAGGCCCCCTAGCTTCACACTACACAACTGCCCTCTTACAGCCACCAACAGGTAGACCTACCTGGGCCTGAAAATTGACCAAACTGGGAGCTTGAAATCAGCCATTGAGGAGTTTAAAGACAAAGCATGCAAGACCTTCTGCAAGATCAGAAGACAGCTGTACCACCTAAAAGCACTTGTGAGGGTCTGGCTTAAAATCTTTGACTCCATCATTGCACCAATCCTCCTGTATGGCAGTGAAGTCTGGGGGCCTCACATGTACCCAGACTGGTTAAGATGGGATTCCAGCCCAACAGAAATATTCCACCTGGAATTCTGTAAGCATCTCCTCCAGGTCCATCGGAGCACCTCTAACATTGTCGGTCGAGGGGAGCTGGGCACATTCCCTTTACACTTACAGTCCAGAAGAGGGAGCTATAATTCTGGTGCCATCTACATGGTAGTAGTGAAGGCTCTCATCACCATAAAGCCTTGCTACACCAAGGGATCCCAGGCAAGGCAAAGCCCCAAAACCCAGCCCGACAAGAAAATCACCCCACACCACCTCACAAAAGCCAGGATCAGGAACACAGTAAACAAGAGACAAGAGGAATACCTCAGTGAATGGAGGAAGGAGGTGAGAGCATCCCAGAAGCTGACAGTGTACCAGAGCCTGCAGAGAGACTACAAACTGGCTTTATATCTAGAAAAACTAGGGAACCCCTGAGACCGGAAAATCCTGAGCCGCTAAAGACTGAGCGCCCACAGCCTGGCCATCAAAACCGGACGGCATCAACAGAGCTACATGCCTAGAAAAAGCAGACTGTGTCAACAGTGCCACCTGGATGCCATGGAGGATGAGTCCCACTTCCTGATATACTGTCCCAAATACTCAGCAGTGAGGTACATCCGCTTTAGGAGACTCTCTGATCTACTCCCAGACTTCAGCTCCATGGAGGAGGAAGAGAAACTGCCCATCCTGCTGGGAGAGGAAGAGAACACTGTGGACATAGCAGCACAATATATCAGTGCCTGCCACAGACTGAGAGGAGCGTGATATATCATGGACTCAGATACCCTGATCCGGGGTGTGTCCGCACCCCTTCCCCCCTGTCATGATACGCCACGGATTCCTATACACCATCCCTAGGTGTGTCCCCCTGCCCCCCCTGCCATGATACACCACGGATTCCTATACACCCTCCCCAGTTGTGTCCCCATTTCCTAACCCCCTATTTCCCACATGCTTTGGCAATACTAATGTATAATTTTAGACCTGCCAATAAAGCTTTATTGATTGATTGATTGATTGATAGGTAATAGATAGGTAGATAATAGATAGATAGCCAAAACCCCAACATGCCCTGAACAAAGCACAAATAAAGGGGGTCGTAGAGAGCTGCAAAGAGCGACACATAGAGAAATGGAGAAGCTAAATAAACACCTCCCAAAAACGTACCGTATACAAATTACTGCAAAGGGACTACACCATGGCGCCCTACCTGGAGAGGATACCCCACCCCAAACACAGACAGACCCTGAGCCTGTACAGACTGAGCGCCCACAGCCTGGAGATTGAGACGGGGCGGGACCGGCAGACATACAAGTCACGGGAAAGCAGATAGTGCCAGCACTGTGTGCAGGGGGCCCTGAAGTATGAGGCCCACTTCCTGCTACACTGCAGCAAATACTCACCTTTAAGGGCTACTTACTTCCAGAGACTCTCAGCTCACATCCCGGATTTCACCTCCATAGATCAACAGAGGAAACTCCACTACTAGGGGAAGAGGAGTCCACTGTGGAGATCGCTGCCCAATATTTCACCAACTGAGAGGAAGATGAGACACCATAGACTATTATACCCCCATACTGCCTCTTTAACCCAACATCCACCCCTTTAATTCCCACATCAAACCCCCCTCCACAATACCTATTATTTATTTTGCTTTGGCAATGCTAAATGTTTTACTTGGACGTGCCAATAAAGCTTTATTGAATTGAATTGATAGATAGATAGATAGATAGATAATAGATAGAAAGATACAGTAGATATGAGATAGACAGATAGATAGATAGATAGGATAATAGATAGATAGATAATCGATAGAGAGATACAGTAGATATGAGATAGTTAGATAGATAGATAGATAATAGATAGATAGATAGATAGATGATAGATAGATAGATATGAGATAGATAGATAGATAGATAGATATGAGATAATAGATAGATAATAGATAGATAGATAGATAGATAGATAGATAGATAGATAGATAGGAGATAGATAATAGAGAGATAGATATGAGACTGATAGATAGATAGATAGATAGATAGATATATCGATAGGAGATATATATATATATATGTAATAAAAAAAAGTAGCAGCACCGGCCTTACAAATAAATTGGGTGCAAGCTCATAGGAATCCCCAGTTCCAATAATATAACAAAAAATTGAGCAGCACTCCGGTATACAGTGAAAAAATTTAAGAATGTTTATTTACCCATAGGTGCACAGGCAACGTTTCGGTCCCAACTGGAACCTTCTCAAGGTTCCAGTTGGGACTGAAAGCTGCCTGTGCACCTATGGGTAAATAAACATTCTTAAATTTTTCACTGTATACCGGAGTGCTGCTCAATTTTGTTTTATATATATATATATATATATATATACTGTAGAAAAAGCGAATAGCACTCCGATAAAGTGGAAAAAGGAACTCTTTATTCACCTGAACAGTGCTACGCCTCGGCTCCTACAAATAGAGCCTTTCTCAAGCTTTGTAGGAGCCGAAACGTAGCACTGTTCAGGTGAATAAAGGAGTTCCTTTTTTTCCACTTTTTATCGGAGTGCTGTTCGCTTTTTCTACAGTATTTTGGGGTAAGAAACCTATACCTTGGAACGTGCACCCAGCATTTTTCCTCCAACTTTGACTAGTGCCGTCATTTTTCTTCTATATATATATATATATATATATATATATATATATAGAGATAGATAGATAGATAGATAGTGATGAGCGGAAGGCGCCATATTCGATTTTGCGATATTTCGTGGATATTCGTCGAAATCGACTATTCGTCATAGATAGATATATAGATAGATAGATAGATAGATAGATAGATATATAGATACAGAGCCAACCATTACTAGAACCCCAACACAGCAGCTTCCTATAAGACGTTCGAGCTGCAGGCCAGACACGAACATGACCAGTAAGCCACCGTTTCCTGATACTGTTCTGATTATAGACTCCAATGGTAAATACTTGAACACAAAGCGACTTTTCCCAGGAAAAAGAGTCAGTAAAATCTGCTGCATTACTATCGAACAAGCAGCAGCCATCATCAATAATCCATATTTCACCAAACCCAACCACATTTTTATACATACAGGTACCAATAACCTCCAGAACCAACACCAGCAGATAGCAGGACAACTGTGCCAGCTAGCAGGGAGCGCACAACAGAAGTTCTCCGGCTGTAAAATCATCCTGTCATCTCTGCTCCCAAGAAACAACATCCCTGAACAAATCATCTAGAGCTTCAACAAAGAGCTGGCAGCTAAACTCAGCGCCATGCCAGACATCACCTTGGCACAACACCCTCCATGAACCATCATCACCTATATGACAATAACCAAGGAGTTAGCCTTCTAGCCAAAGAATTCAAAGACATAGTACTCCACAGAGACCCCCGAACCAGACCCCACAAAAGACAAAAACCTATTGAAAAGTCACCAACAACAATAGACCTGAAACCTCATACTCTTCTCAACAAACTGGAAAAAATGACCTTTACCCAAAATATGGCCATCAGAGGCACAAACCATGGAGGAATCCACCTGCCTCACACAGAGTAATGCAGAGCAGAGACATTGAGGAGATAAAGACCCTGCTCAGTCAGAACACTGACTGGACCAAACTGCTACAACATGGCCACCACCACCAGTCAAGAATCCAACTTGTCCTAAGCAGGGCAGCTCATTACAAGGTATACACACAAACAATGACATCTTTTATTGTCAGCAGCTGGAACATTCAGAGCCTGAACGCTTCAGCCTTCGGATGTAAGAGGCACAATCCAGACTTTACCCAAAGACTAAAAAACATTGACATACAGATCCTCCTAGAAACATGGGCTAAGACAGAGAATAAATCCCTGGTGCCCACCGGATACAGGGAGATCTCTATAGTGGAATCCATAACGGGATACGCGACTTACCGCAACCCGAAGACCAAACGCCAGACTTTTTTTTAACGTTTGTTCATCTCTAATCGGAACCCATTACCTAGTATGCCTACCTGCTTCTTGCTTGTGGGCCAATGTGAGAAGGCTGCAATATTGTAGTCTGTAGTGAATTAGAATATTCTTATGCAAAAAATCACCAAATGTAATATTCGCGTATGCGCATATCGCGAATATATAGTGCTATATATTAGTTTTTTTGAATATTCGTAATTTTTTTGATTCCTCCCTGCTTAAGTTGCTTTTGGGCCAATGACTGTTCACATTAAATTGGAAAAAATGACAAATATTTTAAAAAACGAATATATAGCGCTATATTCTATAGCGCTATATATTCGTGTTTTAGAATATTCGCATTACGCGAATATTACATTGACGGTTTTTCGCAATCAATAAAATAATCTCGTATATGAATAGTTGCAAATATATGACGAATATTCTAATGAATATTTGCGAAATATCGCGAATTCGAATATTGCCACTGCCGCTCATCACTAATCAGAAGTTCCTACACCGAGAACCAATGCAGCGTGAAGGTGAATGGGAGGAGAGCGGCTTATTTCCGGCAGAGCCGAGGAGTCAGACAGGGCTGCAGCCTCAGTCCAACCCTGTTTAACATCTATATCAATGAGCTGGCACCTGGTAACTGAATCAGCATCTGGTAATTAGGTCATTATACCCAGCATCTATTGTCTGTCACTTACAATGCTGTCTTGACACCTTTTTCTGGGAGGTCATTATCACCTATTTACTCCAATTAGGACTATGGAATCAACACCTTTGACCCCATGCTGGGTATAATGACCTAATTACCAGATGTTGATTCAGTTATATATTTATTCCCAGAGAATTCTTGTACAAGTCACTCAGAATTGAGAAAGCTCATTGGAAGAACGAGTGAAACGTTTTCAAGAAATCTACAGCAATCCAGTTGCCTTGATTTATTCTTTACAGATAAATCACAAACACCAAGAAGCCCAAGAAAAACAAAGCACCCCTGCAACAAGTCACCCAAACCCAGCCCGTCCAAGCCACCAACCAGTACAGCCTTGCAAAGGGGGAAATCCAGAGGATGATACACAAGGGCAAAGAGGAGTATATCAGCGTCTGGAGGAACAATATACGAACATCACAGAAGCTGACAGTATACCGGAGCCTGCAGAGGGAGTACAAACTGGCCCCATATGTGGAAAGACTTCCCAATCCAAGAGACTGACAGATCCTGAGCCATTACAGACTTAGCGCCCACAGCCTGCCTATTGAATCCGGGCGTCACCGACAGAAGCATATTCCCAGGGAGACCAGACTGTGCCAACAGTGCGACCAGGAGGCCGTGGAGGATGAGGCTCATTTCCTGCTGTTGTGCCCCAAATACTCAGCAGTGATGGACTCTCACTTCAGGAGACTGTCTGATCTCTGCCTAGACTTCACCTCCATGGAGGAGGAAGAGAGACTCTCCATACTACTGGGGGAAGAGGAGAACACAGCAGCCATAGCAACTAGAGATGAGCGAACTTCTATTTTTAGTTCGGCATCCAAAGTTCGGGTTGGGGTTATCGTAGCATCCCGTTATGGATCCTGCTACCGCGGACCGTAACGGCATTTGGAATCCATAAGGGGATGCTTCATTGAACCCGAACCTTGGACAACCCTAAGGACCTGGGGTGACGTCACCGTCATGTGATCAGTGCAGGGGCGTGGCTCAGCACTGGATTGGATAAGAGGTGATCCAGTGCTGAGCCACGCCCCCTGCACTGATCACATGACGGTGACGTCACCCCAGGTCCTTAGGGTTGTCCAAGGTTCGGGTTCAATGAAGCATCCCCTTATGGATTCCAAATGCCGTTATGCTCCGCGGTAGCGGAATCCATAACGGGATGCTACGATAACCCGAACCCGAACTTTGGACGCCGATCTAAAAATAGAAGTTCGCTCATCTCTAGTAGCAACCCTACCCAATTATTTCCCACTTGCTTTGGCAATGCTAAAATGTATTTAGTCCTGCTAATAAAGCTTATTTGATTTGATTCGATTTGATAGGAGATAGATAGATAGATAGATAGATAGGAGATAGATGATAGATAGATAGATAGATAGATAGATAGATAGATAGATAGATAGTGTGGGGAGTCGCTCTGGTAGACAGCGGTGCGGGTGCAGTACCGAGGCAAAACAAAGAGTCCAGGATGTGCAATAAACAGTGTTTTATTCACACTGACACAAAAATAAACAGCAAACAGTCTTTTGGTGGTAATTCACACATGTCAGAAACGAGGAGGCAAAACAAAACAGGCCAACACAGGTTCAGTCACCTGGGAGGTGTAGGTGCAGGTTCGCACCAGGCTGTCGGCCCCGCCGCAGGAGAATCCACCTTCAGGTAGCCAGGAACAAAAGCCACCTCCTTGCTGAGCTCTTTCCTCCAGGACAGAGAACTCCACAGCCTTGTTATCAGGCTCCAGGATAATCACCACACTCAGCTGCTAAGGAGGCTGCCTTTTAAAGGCCCGGATAAAGTCCGGCCTGGACCGTGGGGAGTAGGCACCCACCCAACTCTTTGCCTACTCCCAGTAAGAGCCGGCCCGGATTAGCTTTGCAGCCAAACTAAGTAACAGAGTCCAGCAGCACTAGCTGCTGCAGACCAAAAAAAACCCGGCTCTTACCTCACCGAGGCCAGCAACCTCGGTGACACGTACCTGCCATCGAATATGACACCTTGCACCCTCTTACACACCCCCCCCCCCTTTGTTCAACCCTGAGGGGGTGAACACACGTGAGGCAGTGGACGCGGGCAGGGGCGGATTAAGTGCATGATAGGCCCGGGCTGTCTACCCAACTTGGGCCCCCCCCCCCCCACTCCATTTTAGGTTTCAGGTTTTTTTTCTGTATAAAGAGGCTGCGGTGCTTTGTAAGCGTCACAGTCTCTTCCTCGGCCATATGACATCACATTCATCGTTCACATGGCCTATCTGCAGCTCTGTCCTATCTGAGTGATTGGGGCTGAGCTGCAATACCAAGCGCAGTGCTATCACATGGACAGCGCCGTGCTTTGTAAGGAGCAAAGAGGCTGCGGCGCTCACTGGAACATCGCGGTCTCCTCTAACAGCTGATTGGCGGGGTGCCAGGAGTCAGACCCCCACCATCTCATAACTCTCTGAGTACAGATGTCATAGATGTTTCCTGCAGTCCTATGTAACACCCACATAACACAGTGAATTATTGTGTTATGTGGGGTGTTACCTAGAACTGCAGGAACTATGTACATTATCTGCACACAGAAAGTTATCACTGTTATCTGGGCTGTTACATAGGACTGCAGGTGAAAAATTTAAATTTGAGGTGCCAAATTTAAAATACATATGATTATGATAAAGACTTGGAGGAGAAGATGAGACGCAGGTCACAGCAGTGAGGATACAGCACCACATACCTCTTACATCCAGGGACTTCTCCTGTCATGTAGCTCTTCTCTTTCCTCTTCTCCTCCGTTTGACCCAGACCGCCATGACTAATTCCTCCCGCCGCATCTCGTCCCTACAGAGTTTGTTACACAGACACGTTAGATTTCTCATAATTGGGGTCATTTATCAAACTGGTGTAAATTAGAACTGGCTTAGTTGCCCATAGCAACCAATCAGATTCCACCTTTCATTTTCCAGAGGAGCTGTCAAAAATGAAAGGTGGAACCTGTTTCTATGGACAACTAAGCCAGTTCTACTACACAGTTTGATAAATGACCCAAAATCCCTATAGTGTCTACAGCAGTTATAATGTCCCATAGAGTGCCCCCAGTAATACTAACATCCTATATTGTGCTCCAGGTAACAATACCTGTATAGTGTCCCCAATACCCCACACTACCCCCATATAGTATTTTCCCTTCACACTGCCCCCATACAGTAATTTCCCCACACTGCCCCCATACAGTAATTTCCCCACACTGTCCCCATATAGTAATTTCCCCACACTGCCATCTATTAATTAATTTGCCCCCACACTGTCATCCATTAATTAATTTGCCCCCACACTGCCATCTATTAATTAATTTGCCCCCACACTGTCATCTATTAATTAATTTGCCCCCACACTGTCATCCATTAATTTGCCCCCACACTGTCATCCATTAATTTGCCCCCACACTGTCATCCATTAATTTGCCCCCACACTGTCATCCATTAATTTGCCCCCACACTGTCATCCATTAATTTGCCCCCACACGGTCATCCATTAATTTGCCCCCACACTGTCATCCATTAATTTTCCCCCACACTGCCATCCATTAATTAGTTTGCCCCCACAACTGCCATTCATTAATTTGCCCCACACTGCCATCCATTAATTTTCCCCACAACTGCCATCTATTAATTTGCCCCCACAACTGCCATCCATTAATTAATTTTCCCCACACTGCCATCCATTAATTAGTTTGCCCCACAACTGCCATTCATTAATTTTCCCCACAACTGCCATCCATTAATTTTCCCCCACAACTGCCATTCATTAATTTGCCCCCACAACTGCCATCCATTATTTTGCCCCCACAACTGCCATCCATTAATTAATTTTCCCCCACACTGCCATCCATTAATTAGTTTGCCCCCACAACTACCATTCATTAATTTGCCCCCACACTGCCATCCATTAATTTTCCCCCACAACTGCCATTCATTAATTTGCCCCCACAACTGCCATCCATTATTTTGCCCCCACAACTGCCATCCATTATTTTGCCCCCACAACTGGCTGCCATCCATTATTTTGCCCCCACAACTGTCATCCATTAACTAATGTGCCCCCATGGAAACATGCCCCACTGTCCCTTAATATCTCCCCCAAGTTAGCACACACACACAAAAAAAAAAGCTAATACTTACCTGTATGCTGAATGGTGTGGCAGGCGCGCGTACATCAGAGCGTGCGTGCGCCACTATACAGGCGCACGATGATGTCATCACGCGCGCCGCGTGATGATGTCATCGCGCACGCCGGGCTTATACCACCACATAGGCCTCAGGCCTACTAGGCCTGAAGCCTATGGCGGTGATAGGCGGCGGGGCAGGGAACTATACGCTCCCGTGCCCCGCCGCAGTATGTGGGCGCTCGGGTCGGCATTGGGCCCCCCAGTGATGCCGGGCCCGGGGCTGCCGACCCGAACGCCCCTATGTTAATCCGCCACTGGACGCGGGACAGGGCATCTGCGTTCCCCTGCAAGCGGCCTGCCCTGTGTTCCACGGAGAATTTGAAATTTTGAAGGGATAGGAACCACCTGGTGACCCGAGCATTCCTCTCCTTGGCCTGACTCATCCACTTGAGAGGGGAATGGTCGGTCACCAGACGGAACCTCCTCCCTAACAGGTAGTAGCGGAGAGATTCGAGTGCCCACTTGATAGCCAGGCACTCCCTCTCCACTATACTATACCTGGACTCGGCGGGACTGAGCTTACGGCTCAGGAAGACAACGGGATGTTCTTCCCCGTTGACCTCCTGAGACAGTACCGCACCGAGGCCTACCTCCGAGGCGTCGGTCTGTACGACAAACTCCTTGTTGAAGTCGGGTGTCACCAAAACCGGGGACCCACACAGGGCCGACTTCAACGCGGCGAAAGCCTCCTCCGCCTTCTCACTCCAGCTAACCCTCCCAGACTTTCATCCCTTCAACAGGTCTGTCAATGGCACTGCTATTGTGGCAAAGTGGGGCACAAACCTCATGTAGTATCCTACAATCCCCAGGAACGACTTTACCTGCCTGGTGGTGACCGGTCGGGGCCAGTTACGAATGGCCTCTACCTTAGTTACCTGAGGTTTGATGACTCCCCGCCCGATTACATATCCCAGATATTTGATCTCTTCCAACCCAATCGCACACTTTTTTGGATTGGCGGTTAGTCCAGCTTTCCTCAGGGCATCCACTACCGCCTGCACCTTGGGTAAATGGCTTTCCCAGTCGGTGCTGTGGATGACTACATCATCTAAGTAGGCCGAGGCGTACCGACGATGTGGTCGCAGCACTATGTCCATTAACCTTTGGAAAGTGGCGGGGCGCCATGCAGGCCAAAGGGTAACACCTTGTAGTGATACAGGCCCTGCGGGTAACAAGCGCGGTTTTTCCTTAGCCGACTCCGTTAAGGGTACCTGCCAGTACCCTTTAGTGAGGTCCAGCACAGTAAAATAACGGGCTTGTCCTAAATTTTCAACAAGCTCGTCTACTCGGGGCATGGGATACGCGTCAAACTTGGATACTTCATTTAACTTGCGAAAGTCGTTGCAGAACCGCAACGTCCCATCCGGCTTAGGTATTAGGACTATGGGACTGGCCCACTCACTTTTCGACTCCTCAATGACATCGAGCTTCAACATTAACTGCACTTCCTCCGCGATGGCCCGCCGCCGAGCCTCGGGTACCCGGTATGGTTTTAACCGGACCTTGGCCTGAGGCTCAGTGACGATGTCATGTCGGATGAGAGGCGTGCGGCCAGGGAGGTCCGAGAACACATCCGTGTTCCGACTGAGGAACTCCCTGACTTCCTGAACTTGTTTGGAAGACAGGCTGTCTGCAATTTTACCGTGGTTACGGCTTCACAGGCCTCGAACTGTGGGGCTGGACCCTTTTCACCTAGAAGCCCTGGCCGGGGGCTGTGGTCGTCGGCCGCGTCCCTATCTTTCCACGGCTTAAGTAAATTCACGTGGTACACCTGCTCCGGCTTGCGCCGCCTGGCTGGTGTACTTTGTAATTTACTTCCCCTACCTTCTCGATCACCTCATAGGGGCCCTGCCACCTAGCTAGGAATTTGCTGTCAAGGGTGGGTACCAGAACCAAAACCCGATCTCCCGGATTGAAGTCCCGTACCCGAGCCTGACGATTGTACACCCTACTCTGGGCCTGTTGCGCTGCCTCCATATGCTCCCGGACCAAAGGCAACACCCTTTCCATCCGTTCCTGCATCTGGGCGACATACTCAATGACACTTTTGTGGGGGACAGGCTGTTGTTCCCATGCTTCCTTGGCGATATCCAACAGGCCCCGAGGGTGTCTGCCATAAAGCAGTTCGAAGGCGAGAACCCAGTAGAGGCCTGGGGCACCTCTCGCACTGCGAACATGAGATAGGGCAGAAGCAGATCCCAGTCCTTCCCATCTCTAGACACCACCCTCTTTAACATATTTTTTAGAGTTTGGTTAAACCTCTCCACAAGACCGTCTGTTTGCGGATGGTAAACGGACGTCCGTAACTGCTTTATACGCAACAATTTACACAGTTCCCTCATTACTTTGGACATAAAGGGGTCCCTTGGTCTGTCAGAACCTCTTTTGGCAGGCCCACACGGGAAAACATCTCCAATAACTCTTTGGCAATGAGCTTAGCTGAGGTATGTCGCAGAGGCACCGCCTCCGGATACCAGTGGCATAGTCGAGAACTACCAGAATGTGTTGGTGGCCCCTGGCAGACTTTGGTACAGGCCCAATTAAATCCATAGCGATTCGCTCAAGCGGTACTTCAATAATTGGCAGAGGTACCAGAGGACTACGGAAATGTGGCTGGGGGCTAGTTATCTGACAGGTTGGACAGGACTTACAATAATTTTCTACCTCCTTGAACACACTGGGCCAATAAAACCGCTGCAGAATGCGGTCCTGGGTTTTCTGCCACCCCAGGTGTCCCCCAAGAACATGTTGGTGGGCAAGCTCCATGACAAGCTTGCGATGCGCTGTGGGCACCACCAACTGTTCAACAGGTTCACCTCGGATTTGGTTCACCCGATACAACATATCCTGCAGAACAATAAATCGTGGGAACATTAATTCAGCCCCTGGTTTCTGGGGTTTTACCATCAATTTCCAGCACATTCTCCCAGGCCCTGGTTGGGGTTTGGTCCCGGTGTTGTGCGGTCCCAAAATTTTCCCGGAGACATTGAGGTCTGCCAACTCAGGTCCCGGTGGCAAGTCCTCCGTGTCTCCCACCATTACACTCAGTGGGGTTGTCTCCCCCACTACCGCTGCAGCAGTGGTCACCCCTACCGCTGGCCCTTCAGACTCGGGCTCCCAGGGTTCTGGCCTTCCAGTGGTATCAGGCCACTCTGCTAGGGTTACCCCTGTCTCAGGGCTATTAGACACTTTCACCTCAGGCCACAGTGACGGAAAACCAGGAAGTCTCTCCCAATTATCAGTTCATAGGGTAGCTTTGTGGAGATCGCCACTTCACAAGTCCAGGTGCCGACCGCCGTGGACAGAGACATTACAGCAGTGGGATAGTCCTTTAAGTCTCCGTGAATGCACACCACACCCACTTTCCGGCCCGTATACTGGGTGGGCTGTACCAGGGCAGCACTTATCAGGGTTACCAGGCTCCCTGAGTCCAACAGCGCCACTGCCAGGTTATCCCCGACCTGCACCCGGCACAGATGACGATTGTCTATTGTCTCGGGGTGCCGGTCGCACACAGTCTCCGGGCGTACAAGGAGTGGCGACCCCCGTAGTTCACCTCCATCGGCTCATCCCGATGCGGACAGTCGGCCCTGATGTGGCCTGGCTCCTGACACCTCCAGCATACCACGGGAGGCGGACTCGCAGGGGTATATTCCGTGCAGGCCGCTCTGTCGCCGGACGTCGGAACTGGGGCAGAGGCCTCCGGGGTTTGACTGACCCCTTCCCAGCAAGACTCCCCTGCAGGTTTCTGGTGGCCTCGTAACGCTCCACCAGGTCGACCATCTCCAGGGCATTGGTGGGCGATACCTGGCCGATCCAGTGCTGGAGGGGATAAGGCAGGGCCCTCAAAAGATGTCCGCCAACAGTCGATCCAGCATGGCAGTGGGACTTAGTAGATCGGGCTGCAGCCACTTTTGCAGCCTGTGCAGCAGGTCGTAGTACTGCGGCCTAGCGGGATCAGTCGTTTAAAGTCCCACTGGTGGACTCTTTGGCGCGGACCAGCACGTTCACCCCCAGTCTGGCTAGGATCTCTCCTTTCACGGTGTCATAATCTGCCGGCAGTCGTCCGACAAGTCGAAAAACACCTGCTGGGGTCCGGAAGCCAGGAACGGAGCGACCACCTCAGCCCACTGGTCACGGGGTAACTTTTCCCTCACGGCGACCTTCTCAAAGACCGCCAGGTATGTCTCAACGTCGTCTGCGGGGGTCATTTTGGGATCGCCGCACGGACCGCTTTCCGGGCATCATGGGCGTGGTGGGACGCTCCTGCCGCCTGTAACGCCATCACATGTTGTAGCAGTAGCTGGTTGGTCTCCCGCTGCTGCACGTTAGCCTCTATGAGAGCCTTCACAGCAGCCTCCATGTTGCCAGAAATTCCTGCTTGCAACTTTGCTGGCTTAATATATTCCATGCACTTTAGCAAAAAAAAACTTTGGCGTTCCCGCCAGCCTCACTGCGCATGCCCGCATCCGACACCAAATGTGGGGAGTCGCTCTGGTAGACAGCGGTGCGGGTGCAGTACCGAGGCAAAACAAAGAGTCCAGGATGTGCAATAAACAGTGTTTTATTCACACTGACACAAAAATAAACAGCAAACAGTCTTTTGGTGGTAATGACACATGTCAGAAACGAGGAGGCAAAACAAAACAGGCCAACACAGGTTCAGTCACCTGGGAGGTGTAGGTGCAGGTTCGCACCAGGCTGTCGGCCCCGCCGCAGGAGAATCCACCTTCAGGTAGCCAGGAACAAAAGCCACCTCCTTGCTGAGCTCTTTCCTCCAGGACAGAGAACTCCACAGCCTTGTTATCAGGCTCCAGGATAATCACCACACTCAGCTGCTAAGGAGGCTGCCTTTTAAAGGCCCGGATAAAGTCCGGCCTGGACCGTGGGGAGTAGGCACCCACCCAACTCTTTGCCTACTCCCAGTAAGAGCCGGCCCGGATTAGCTTTGCAGCCAAACTAAGTAACAGAGTCCAGCAGCACTAGCTGCTGCAGACCAAAAAAAACCCGGCTCTTACCTCACCGAGGCCAGCAACCTCGGTGACACGTACCTGCCATCGAATATGACACCTTGCACCCTCTTACAATAGATAGAGAGAAAGATATGATATATATATATATATATATATATATATATTAGATAACGTTGCCTTGGAATAATTTGGGTCATCACCATTTAACTCAGGAGTGCTGCCTCTTCTCTGGGATCTATATATGTGTGGAGGATTGTCCGTCCTCCTGAGGATTTTGCACCCGCCAAGCCCTTTGGACATGCTGCTGCCTATCTCTGGATTTATATATAATAGATAGATAGATAGATCGATAGATAATAGAGATAGATAGATAGATAGATAGATAGATAGATAGATAGATAGATAGATAGATAGATAAAAAAAAAATATATATAGAGGTATATGAGATAGATATATAGATAGATAATAGATAGACAGATAGATATATTGATAGATAGATAGATAGATAGATAGATAGATAATAGGTAGATAGATAGATAGATAGATAGATAGATAGATAGATAGATAGATAGATAATAGATAGATAGATTATTTTGATCTATTGATTAATTTCAGTGAGCACATAACACAGGCACATAATGAAAGAAAACCAGCCTTGTGTATTTAAGCTGAGCGATAGATGAAATGTTTTTTCCTGGCTTATGTATTGTGGTTGAGGTTAATTAAAGTCAATTACAGCCCAATTTTTCACTTAGTACACATACATGCTTCAAGATGAATGTCCTCCTCTTGTTCCCCTTTCCTAAAATACTTTTCCATTATTCTTGGCTCCTCGAGGTGATTCGTTTTCTCCCAGCTCAGTGGTGTGATTCAATAACCTGCTATTCCTTTTTAATGGTAAAGCCTGAAGCATGCTCGTGTTAATCAGGAGCTTTCCATGAGAACGCTGTGCTATCCATGAGGTGCAGTCCAGATCCTGGAGTTTCTGTTAACTTCTAGGGCTTTCTGCAGGAATATATGTTTGGTCTTGATTTTTCTAGTTCTCACCCTTTTGCTTGTTATATATTATACAGGTATTTGATAAATAAATAAATAAATAAAAATACCACACCCAGAGCATGCTCCGTTTTGACAAAAATGTCAAAACACTAAAAACACATAAATAGCAGGAAAAAAGTTCCATACAAAAAACACTTGTAGTGAATGTCCATAGAGTTTAAAGTGGCTCATAAAACGTATAGAGAATCCACAAAAAATAAAGTCACTAAAAGATGATAAAAATGGCAATAATACTGCAAATGTAAAATAGTGTGAAACCAGCCTTAATCAAGGTCAAACACAGAGAACATTGAAACCTGTAGTACCGTGCCATGCAGTTATAATATGGAATGGGCAGTAGGTAATTCCTGCAGCAGGCCATACCTGAGGTCGGAAGGGAAGATGATTTTGACCTTGGTTGTTTCACCTGCAATTGTGCTAGGGTGAGTCCTGAGTTGAGGACCTGTAGACTGGCCTTGTTAGCTGCAGTGGAGGTTTGGTCACGTTCTGGTGCATCACATCTTTTTTGGCTGACAGAAATGCAAATAAATAAGTTATCTTCTAGGAGCAGACCTCCTCCTCCTTGAATGGGACCCTGAGTACGACGATACAGTTAAATTCATTAGGGAGATTTGTGGCCTCACTTAGTAGAGTGCTGTCCTCCAACTTTCTGGTGCCCTTGGCACATGCCTAGGGGTGTCTAATGGTAAATATGGCCCTGTCTCTGTAGTCTTAATGGCATCTAGGCATGCAGTTCCAATTCAAAGTGGTCCAGCTGATGAAACCATACCCCTTGTGGGCAGGGGCGTAGCTAAAGGCTCATGGGCCCTGGTGCAGGAGTTCAGCTTGGGCCCCCCTTCCCTCAGTGGTTTGTGTGTCTTCCTATGTGTGTCTTCCTGGGCCCAGTAGCGACTGATACCTCTGCATCCCCCATAGCTACGCCCATGCTTGTGGGCATCAAGCCACTTGACTGTTCCTCTCATACACACTAATCCCAATTTCAGAAGAACTCCACCTATATGTATGTTTTTGGAATGTGGGACAAAACTAGACAAAATCCACACAATCATAGGGAGAACATGCAAACTCTGTGAAGATGTTGTCCTTGGTCAGCCTAAAACCCAAGATCCCAGCACTCTAAGGTAGCAGTGCTAACCACCATGCTGCTCTCTGTATGCAATAGGAGGTAAAGAACTGCTCCTTGGACATCTTGCAGCTGAGACACAGGTCCTAGGTCTGTTGTACATGGTTAGCAGTTACTACTTGCAGTTGGATCCATTCCTTAAGGCATCAATACACATTAGTGTATTGTCAGTCAAACCAGCTGAGAACGGCAGGTTCGGACAGTTTAATATTAACGGGTAACTGTCATGGACGTCCCGAGACATACTGACTAGAGATGAGCGAACACCTGGATGTTCGGGTTCGAGAGGTTCGGCCGAACTTCCGGAAAATGTCCGGGTTCGTGATCTGAACTCAACCCGAACTTCACCCCGAACCCGAACCCCATAGAAGTCAATGGGGACCCGAACTTTTGGGCACTAAAAAGGCTGTAAAAGACACCCAGAGGGATAATATACTGCAATAATCGCATTGCGATTACAACTTTGAGCTACCGATCACCATGGGAACGCCTCCTCCAGTAGAATGTACTGTCGGATCTGAGAATTAAGTTGAAATCGCAATGCGATTCTTATATATTTGCTTAATCGCATTGCGATTTCAACTTAGCATTGCTAAATAATTCCATCCATATCGTTAACTTACTGAGTCAGTAAGTTAGCCAATATCGATGGAATTATTTAGCAATGCTAAGTTGAAACGGCATGCGATTAAGCAGATATATAATAATCGCATTGCGATTTCTACTTAATTCTCACATCCGACAGTACATTCTACTGAGGAGGCGTTCCATGGTGATCGGTAGCTCAAAGTTGTAATCGCAAAGCGATTAAGCAAATACATAAGAATCGCATTGCGATTCAAACTTTTTAGTACTCAACTTTTAAAATCGTACACCACTTTAAGTTCCAAAGTTGCAATCGCGTTCGAATAGAACTTAAAGCTGTCTCTTAGTCAGTTTTAGTATTGGTGTGCTGTAATAGAAGTTACATTCGTACGCAAATATAACTTAGAGCAATACAGTCAACTTTACACTGTTAGTTTTATTACCGCGATAATACAACTATTCAAGAATCGTGTACGTGCGTCTGTACGTGTGTGCGTTACCTCGGACACTATTCTATTTTGCCAGCCACAGCTGAAACCACTGATTTATGGTATTGCTATTTTGGCAATTGAATTTAACCCCAGAAAATAATCTATCCTTTGCCAGACAGCAGACAGTATTATACTTGTCTAGCCAAAGCTGGAACACCAGATTTAGGGATTGGTATTTGGGCAATTGTTTTTAACCCCTTAATAAAATACATAAATTGCTATCCTGAGTTTCTAGGGGTTACAATTAGCACAGCCAAGCCCTTGATGTAGGATATAGCAAAAAAAAAAAACTAGTATTGATGGATTGATGGACTTGGTGGCAGCTTCTTCTGGCGCACCACAAGTCACAAAATGGCCGCCGATCAACCCAGAAAATAAGTGACAGAAAAACGCTCTATGCAGCCTAAAAACCAGCGAGCAAGTAACTAGCAGAAGTTCAATGATTCTCAGCTGTAAATTGATCCGTTCATTAGGTGCTGTTGCTGACTTTAACCTGCCTAATCTCGCCCTGACAGAAGCTGCGTCCTCTTCCTACACTAATCAGAGCAGTGTGACGTGCGGCGCTACGTGACTCCAGCTTAAATAGAGGCTGGGTCACATGCTGCACTTGGCCAATCACAGCCATGCCATTAGTAGGCATGGCTGTGATGGGCTCTTAGGGCAAGAAGTAAAACGCTAGCTGATTGGCTGCTGTGCAGCCCTTCAGAAAGCGGGAAGTAATCGACGAACACCGAACCCGAACCCGAACTTTTTTGAAAATGTCCGGGTTCGGGTCCGGGTCCCGGACACCCCAAAATTCGGTACGAACCCGAACTATTCTCGAACTGTTCGCTCAACACTAATACTGACGTTCCTGCGACAGGTGGCAGGAGATCGTGAGACTGGCAACACGTGTTTTGATCTGACATGTTTTCCTTTTGGATCAAATTACGTCTGTGTTGTTTCTGGTGCTCACCACACCTTCTATCCCCAGGTGTGGCTATTCTGGTTATTTATCCTTCTCTATTTATTGTTGTTTCTCCCACTATGCTATGCGGTTTATAGCTTATAGACATTAGTTCCAAGGTCCTATAGGGTGAGATAGGATTCTAGGTATCCGGTGTATGAACTTGCCTACCTTTGGGGCCTGTTTATACTGGTAGTCTGTCAGGACTGGAGCTAGGGTTTTCTCCAGGAGGTGTCCATCTTCCTTCCCTAGTTTCCAGGCCTGATTCCGGTATCCACTTTCCCCTCCTATTCTCGGTGTGGTGTTTTCCTCCCACACATGAGTGTGACAGGAGCTCCTGATTCTCCCCTGCCAGATGATGCTGGGGAAGAGAAGGATAGGGAGAAATCAATACTTTCTCCTGATCGTTTTATCCTCCGTGGCGATAAGCTGCCACTAGAAGTGTCTAGCAGCAGCTTTCTACCTTCTCTTCCTTAAATACACATATATATTTGGCTGAGCCAACGTGTAGGTACATGGGGAAGTCAGGAGGGAGTCAGGAGATATATCTGCTGGCCAAAGGATTGATAGTCTGACAGCTATTGAATGTGAATGTGCCATCAATAGGTGCAGATAAAATTGAAAACTACAGCAGTAACTTGTATTGGAGCCTTGTTGGAGCATTGTGTCTACTGATGGAGCCATTGTGAATATCTTGGAGGACACAATGGTTCTCATGGGGCTTAGTGGCAATTAGGAGTACATTGTGCGATGTGACTGTTATGAATGGCAATGTGTGTATAGAGGATAGCAAGGGTATCATTACCAACTTTGTAGTTGGTAAATTTAGGACAACTAAGCTTTACCACAGGAAATCACCCAGGACCGCCCACTTATGGATGGTACTTGGGTAAGCCCCCCTCATTTTTGGCACAGGATAGTCCAAATTTGTCCTTACTCATTCTAAAAATTAGAGACAGGCCCTTCAAATTTGGGACTGTTGGGGACTATACAAGGTGGCCATTGTGGCCAGCAAGGAAATCGTAGTGGTGTCATAGTAGGCATAGTAGTTGTCATGTCAGAATTGTGGCTGCAATAAGAGACAGTGTGGCTGTGGTGGGAGCCATCTGTGGCTATTCTGCAAGGTATGTGGTGTAAAAGTGAGAAGCTTGGACAGCAAAGAAGAAGCCTCCAAGACCATTACCCACTGCCTCAAGGTGCCCCTAAAATCTAGCAACAACCCTGATGTGTGATACACTTTGGCTCCATACATCAGAGAAAATATACACGAAGAATAAAAAACAAATGAATTTAAACAATCCAGACCCCCCAAAAATATAAAAAATGCCTTGTAACATAAAATACTAATTATGTGGGTTTTTTCTAAGTTTAAGCCATTTGTTATCAAGAAACATAATAACTGTTATAAAGCTGAAGAAAGAGGGAGGGGGGTTAATATTTATGATTCTCATAAACTTTCAGCATTTTACTATAAACTGCAATCTCTTTGAGGTCAAAATCTAAAATTTGTTTTCAAGACAAAACAATTGTGAACAATAAACTGCAAGTGAAACCTAAGATCGCTTCCAATAATTTAATAAGCGATCCCCTCGGTGAGCTATCCCGGATATTAAACTCTGTTAAATTTACTTGAACCAGCTGCTTTAAATTGGTAAATGATATGCAGCCTGGAGATAGCACATGGTGGTGGTGGTGGAGGGTGATGTGCGGGGTACCCAGGTCTGAGGATCATAAAGTCAACTGCTGATCTGGAACGTCTGTGATAAAATGCTATTAATCATGTGGCCAGGACATGTTCTAGGCTCTGTACATGAAGAAGGGATTGGTTGGTTTACATTTTCATGCTGATTACTGCGGGATATATGACCACACAGAACAAAGATAAAGGCATATGCTGAAGTTTTTCCAGTCTGCGATATGCAAGAAAATAATTGCTGGGAACTGTGCAATTGCTGTCCATTTCGACAAAACAGATGTAGTAAGGCTGAGTGTGCTTGCTTAAAGGGGTTGTCCCATGAAAAATATTATATATTTTTTAAACCAGCACCTGGATCTGAATATTTTTGTAATTCCATGTAATTAAAAATTTAGTATAGCCACTGAGTTATACACTGAAATTTATCTGTATAGCGCCACCTGCGGTTTGGTTTTTTTCTAGTATCTCCGTCCTGCTCACTGAGATGGAAGCACATACTCAGCGCCATCCTTCAGCTGCCACTAGCTGATGAAATAGTAATCTCCTCGTTGGTCACTATTGCAGTCACTTAAAACCAAACCAAACCCCCAAAATATATTAAAGGGGTTTTCTGGGATGTTAATATTGATGACCTATCCTCAGGATAGGCCATCAATATCAGATTGGCACCCGAAACCCCCACCGATCAGCTGGTTGAGGGAAAGGCTTGTCTACCTTCTCACCATTGACATCGCATTCAAGTGTATAGGAATGAGCCGTCCCATTGAAGTGAATGGGACGGCTTGTAGTTACATGGCTCACCATTGGACTGTCGATGGTGAGCATGTAAGCAAACAAGGGAAGGCTGCACTCGCATGGAGCACAGCCTTCCCTTCAACCAGCTGATCGGCAGGGGTGCTTGGTGTTGGACCTCCACCAATGTGATATTGATGACCTATTCTAAGGATAGGTCATCAATATTAAAATCCTGGAAAACCCCTTTAAGACCGCAGGCCCATAAACTCATCCACACTCCAGATCAAGCACCTGACCTGGCTGCTAAAATTATTCAGACCAAGACCACAGACCTGTCCCTTACAATTAAACAGACCCATGACACTATCTGCTTATATTAATCAGACTCTAGAACACACACCCGAATGTAATCAGACCTGGTGCCTTACATTATTCAGACCCCAGAACAAACCATCTACAATTAACTAGGCTCCTAAAATTAATAAGACCCCAGATTCCTAAAATTTATAAGACCCCAGACTCCTAAAATTAATAAGACCACAAACCAGACACCTAAAATTAATCAGACCCCCATACCAGACCCTTTAAAATAAACAGACCCCAGACCCCTAAAATTAATCAGACCTGGTGCCTTACATTATTCAGACCCCAGAACAAACCATCTACAATTAACCAGGCTCCTAAAATTAATAAGACCTATAAAATAAATCAGACTCCAGATCGCTGAAATGAATCAAACCCCAGACCAGACCCATAAAAATAATCAGACCCTGACCCCAAAATTAATAATACATCAGATGCCTAAAATTAAGTTAGAGCCCAGACCAATTAAAATTAAGACCCTAGATCAGATGAAAAGAAAACAAACAAACCTAACAATACAGTATACACTTACTGCTCCCTGGTCCTCCTTACTTCCTAGTAACATAGTAACATAGTAACATATTATATAAGACCGAAAAAAGACATTTGTCCATCCAGTTCGAACTGTTTCCTACAAGTTGAACCAGAGGAAGGCAAAAAACCCCTGTGAGGCAGAAGCCAATTCTCCCCACTTAAGGGGAAAAAAATTCCTTCCCGACTCCAATCAGGCAATCAGAATAACTCCCTGGATCAACGACCCCTCTCTAGTAGCTGTAGCCTGTAATATTATTACACTCCAGAAATACATCCAGTCCCCTCTTGAATTCCTTAATTGTACTCACCATCACCACCTACTCAGGCAGAGAGTTCCATAGTCAAACTGCTCTTACCGTGAAGAATCCTTTTCTATGCTTGTGTACAAACCTTCTTTCCTCCAGACGCAGAGTATGTCCCCTCATCACAGTCACAGTCCTGGGGATAAATAGATGATGGGAGAGATCTCTGTACTGTTACTGCTGTTACTGCTGGATACATAGTCATGGCACTAGCCATCGTCAGGACCTGGTATACCAGGAAATGACAGTAATTCCCCCAGATGCAGTGGCAGAGACACTGTCTTTCTCCAAAGCTAGCATGATGGCAGGTCTGCGGGGTACGAACAGCTTAGTTCCTGGTCTGGATTTGGACCACAGTCCTTCTATACCCTGTCATACTTTAACCTGAGACTATGCTATAACTTACAGCATAGAATTGGCATGTTGACCCACAAATACACGCATCAAAATGGTGTAATTACTCAGTGCTGAAATATTATCTACCGGAGCTGCTGACAGTTCCTGTGTTGCGTCAGTAACAATAATAAGAGGCATCGATATAAAATCTTGCAATGACCTAGATATAAAGATATTTAGGTTCTACCGATCCTGGTTAATTTTCTATTGTACTTAGGTAATTACTGTCATTAATTCTACTAACTGGAATTTTTCAGAGGGTATTAGAAGTAATTACACTACATGGCGTAATATAGAATAAATCTATTCCAAACAGACCCGATGACAGCAACATCTCGCAGTTTTTATCAGACAAATTTGCCATAACAAAAAGCATGCAGTAATCAGGCAGCACACTGCACATGAACACAACATGCTAGCACATTAGGCCAGATTTATTAATGAGGGTCGTGTACTGTACAAACACTCAGCGCCGGTATATGCCAAATTCTTTCAATATGTCTGCACTGTTATTATGTTGTACTAAATGTTCCAATTTATCAGCCTGAAACTGGTGTCAGTGAAGAAAAGATATGGGAATGTGTTCTATAGATATTGGGATTCTGCTCTTTGCTAGTGCGGAGGTTTGCAAAATTTTAGGGTGCTCCTTGGATCTGTGAAAATTGGGAGCATCAGAGCTCATGGGCCCTTATCAGGAGTTGTCCTGCATGAGAAAAGGATTTAGGGGTTCATTCACTATCAGATCTAGGCCAGTTGTCTGGCATATTTCAGTCGCAGATTACAGTACAAATAAACTTTGCGACTGCTACTTTCCCCCGCTCACACCAGATTTAAAAAAATGGGGGCGTGGTGTTGGCAGGGAAGGGGACGGGCTGGCCCGTCTCATGTATAATTTTCTACTCCTGTTTTAGGCGTAGAAAATGGTCTAAATTTAAGCCAGCAAGGAAGCTGGCTTACATTTTGACTGGCGGTCAGGGCCGGTGCAAGGATTTTTGCCGCCCTAGGCAAAAGAAAAGTTTGCCGCCCCCCCCCCTCATGTGACATCACAATGCCCCACCCATATAATCTGCCATAATAACTAACGCGAGTGTATAGGGATAGCAGTGTGTGTGCAGTGGATGCATGGTGTGTGCAGTGGATGCAGTGTGTGTGTGTGTGGAGTGTATAGGGAGACCAGTGTGTAGGTGATGCAGTGTGGGTGTGTGCAAGGGATAGAAAGAAGTTCCGTGTTTGTGTATAAGGTTTGTGTTGTGTGTTTCTGAATGTGTGTACAGAGTGCGTTCTGTGAATCTGTGTTTGCATGTGTAAGGCTCTATTCATACATCCAAAATTCTGTTCCGCATTTTGCGGAACGGAATTGCGGACCAATTTATTTCTATCCACACTCCCGGGTCCACACTACCATCCCGCAAAAAAATAGAACATGTCCTATTCTTGTCTGCAATTGCGGACAAGAAAAGGCATTTTCTATGCGAGTGCCGGCAATGTGCGGTCCGCAAAATGCGGAACGCACATTGCCGGGTGTCCGTGTTTTACGGATCCGCAAAACACACTTGGATGTGTGAATGGAGCCTAAGAGATGCATTGTGTTTCAGTGTGTGTAAGGGATGCAGTGTGTGTGTGATGGATGTCAAACTCTCCCCCAGTCACTCTCTTTCTTACCCCCTCCCTTGTGTCACTCTTTTCCCCTTCTTGTCACTCTCATTACCCCATCATTACTCTTATTCCCCCTAGTCACTCTATTTCTTGCCCCTTGTGTCACTCTGTTCCCTCCTGTCAGTCCCTCTGGTGTGGTGTGGTGTGGTGTGGCCGCCTTCTTGTCACTCTCAACCCCCCCCATCACTCTCATTCCCCCTCCCCTCTTGTGTCACTCTGTCCCTCCTGTCAGTACCTGTGGAGTAGGGCGCAGGATTAAGGCAGGCAGTGTGAGAACTTCCCTGGTGTCAGTCCATGTGGAGTAAGCGTGGCTGAGCTCTGTCCAGTTCCGCGGGTACAGGAGCTTTTGTTCCTTGTACCCGGCCGGACTGAGAGGAAGTGCACACTAAGTGAGCACTTCCTGTCAGTCCGGACAGGTACAGGAAACAAAAGCTCCTGTACCCGCGGACTGTACAGAGCTACGTTACTCCACAGGGACTGAGTCTGACACTAGGGAAGCGCTCACACTATCTGCCTTAATACTGCGCCCGGGCGGTGCGCGTCAGCCCGGGCGGGAGCCGGCGCCCCCAGCAAGAGTGCGCTCTACGCGGTGGCGTACTCTGCTTATGGGTGGCGCCGGCCCTGCTGGCGGTGGATGCGCCAAAGTTATTTAGAGGACGGTGCCTCTTCATAACTTCGGTGGATTCTCCGCAAGCGTCTAAAACACCAGTCTTAATAAATGACCCCCATAATCTATTTGTTAAAACAGCACCACTCTAGGCTGGTTTTGGTACTGCAACATTCAAATGAATGAAGTCGTGTTGCAAACATAGTGGGACTGTTTTTGTAGGGGTCCAATTCTTGGACAAAAAGTCATTAGTAGTTGTACTACAGTTGAAATGAAGAATGGGAGATGATCTGTTGCTTGGGAGAGTCAAAATGTTCAACATGTTCAGTAAGACATCCATTGACATAAAAAATATGCCTACAACAACAAGAAAGCAGTTTAGGCACATTGGTAAACCTCATGGATACAGCATTTAATACCTGTGCTCCTGCATTGCGCAGTAGAGGGTGCCAGATCCTTGGTAAGGAAGGCCAGGAAAAGACATCAAAGGGGTTATCCCATGATCAATGTAAAAAATGAAAATCAGATGTCATGTAGTGCAAGGTCAGTCCTGTAACTCACATGGATCCAGAGATCTCCACATTCATTGTTCCAATTGCTCTGCTAGATTTATTTCAAGCTGGCAGCTCAGGGGTGTGTATCCTTTCTCAGGGAGGGTGTCCTTTTTACTGCAACTGGTGGCATTTGAAGGATGGAACTGAGCATGTGTGTCCATCTCAGTGAGCAGGACAGAGAAATAAGGAAAAAAACAAACAGCAGGTGGCGCTATACAGATAGATTTCCTTAAATAACTCAGTGGCTCTACAAAATTTTTAATTACTATGAATTACAAAAGTATTCAAATCCAGGTGCTGTTTGAAAACTGTAGAATATTTTCCTTGGGACAACCCCTTCAAGAAGGAGATTTATCCTCTTCCAAAGGAGCTCTGAAAAATTAAAGGAGAATCTGATTGGTTGCTATGAGCACCAGTTTTGATAAATCTCCCCCTAAGTTCGGAAGTGGAAGGGTAGTGCAGTTCCTGTGAAAGTACAAGTGTGGTGGAGCACCTCGGCTACAGGGAGTCTCCAGCAGTGTTTTCTGGGAAAGAGAGACAGATGGCCTCACACCAAAATAGTGTTTTACAGAGGGAGAAGGCCATAGACTTGAGTGCTGCTTTAGAGAAAGAGATTGCCCAACACTGTAGAGGTGCTTCAGAGAGGGTGACAGGCGATATTGTGGGTTCCCTGAAAAAAATAAAGGCAGAACTTAGACTCCATCTAATGCAGCCAGACCCAAGAACAAGGGAACCTGGTGTATTGATTAACTAATATGGAGGGAACTACAGACCAGATGCATGTAATTCTTGTATCTATTATCATACAGTTTAACTGTTCTGCAGGAGTTTGGCAATTCTGGGGCCCCAATCAAAGTTATATCTGGGTCCATCTTTGCCCTATCACACCACTGAGCTCCACCCCAGTTGACCCGATATGACCCCACTCTCAGCTTAGTAATACAGCCCGGGCACTTCTGCTACTGCTCTACAGCTTTGAAGGACCCCTCCTGGACCCTTGTGCACCCACTTTAGTTGTTTTTCTGAGCCAACCGCTTGTGGCCAGCAGATGCCCCCCTGATCTCTGCATTTGCTTGGATTGTGTGGCGTTAAAGTCGACCTCTGCTGTTCATTGAGTCTTCACACTAGTTTAGGGCCTTGGGGTTCCAACTGGAAAAAATGGAAGAGGCAACCTACACATAACACCACCCAAAATGAAGCTCAAATGCAGAACGGGTCACACTGAATCAAATAGTACTTCATGTAAGACATGTAACAAAAAGAACCTCAATACAGTAAGTGACAATAAGAAAAAAATTCTAAGAAAATATAGGCAATGATATAAGTACTCCAAGAGAGCTACCTACTAGTGATGAGCGGGAGGTGCCATATTCGATTTCGCGATATTTCACGAATATTCGATTGAATATTCGTCATATATTTTTCGAAATCGAATATTCGTCATTATTCTATATATTGCGAATGCTACGCAAATTTATATTCACATCGCGAATTAAACTTAGAGTTGGGTTTCTAATGGTTGTCAACCATTAGGAACTCAGCTTTAAGTTAAATTTGCCATGCGATTAATATAACCTGTTTTACTCGCATTGCGAAATCAACTTAGGGCTGGGTTCCTAATGGCTGTATTGCTAGAATATAACGAATATCATGAATATAGTACTATATTCTCAATCTTCGTTATATTTTAGCAACAACCATTAGAAACTCAGCTCAAAGTTTCATTCGCGAAGCGAACATATACTCGCATTGCGAATTTATCTTAGAGCTAAGTTCCTAATGGTTGTATTGCTAGAATATACTGAAGATGATGAATATCACAAATTCATGAATATAGCACTATATTCTCAATCTTCGTTATATTCTAGCAATACAACCATTAGGAACCCAGCTCTAAGTTTCATTCGCGAAGCGAACATATAATCGCATTGCAAATTTATCTTAGAGCTAAGTATATAATGGTTGTATTGCTAGAATATAACGAAGACGACGAATATCACGAATTCACGAATATAGCACTATATTCTCAATCTTCGTTATATTCTAGCAACAACCATTAGGAACTCAGCTCTAAGTTGAATTCGCAATGCGATTAATATAACCTGCATTGCTCGCATTGCGAATTCAACTTAAAGCTGGGTTCCTAATGGTTGTATTGCTAGAATATAACGAATATCGCAATGCGAATAATTCAGGTTATATTAATCGCATTGCGATTACAACTTAGTCAAATTTGTGAGATCGTGATTCTCCCATCCGACAGTACATTTTAGCATGGAGGCGTTCCCATGCACACAGGGAGTCGGCAGAAGCGGCAACGGGCATTGATTGGAGCGGGCAGGGAGCCAGGAATCCTCCGGACAGGTAAGAACAGCTTTTGGGAAGTGGGAAGACAACCAGAGAGCAACAAGGATTAACATCTAAAAAAAAAAAATAATCGAATATTCGAAATTGCGAATATATAGCGATATATTCGCAATATTCGCAAATTATAAATTTTGCGATATTCTCAATAAAAATTCACTATTCCAATATTCGCGCTCAACACTACTACCTACAGTAAATAAAGTGCAAACAAAAATTGCAAGGAACAAAGAGAATAGACACAAAGAGAATAGACCTTCAATAAGACAAAAGAGGCACAAAACGTCAGCCACAACACTAGTGCCACAAAACCTGGATACTAGTATCTATATGGGAGCCATGGTGCCATGGCTTTTGTCCTACATTTTCATTTTATTTCACCCCACAAAGATGTTTTCCCATTTTTCAATATATAATATGGTAAAATAAACAATCAAAACATACAACTTTAGCTACTTTCACACTGGCGTTTTGGCTTTCTGTTTGTGAGATCTGTCTTGGGCTCTTACAAGCGGACCGAAACGGATTAGTTTTGCCCTAATGTATTCTGAAAGGAAAAGGATCAGCTCAGAATGCATCAGTTTGCCTTCGTTCAGTCAGCATTCTGCTTTGGAGACGGACACCAAAATGCTGCCTGCAGCGTTTTTGTGTCCGCCTGACGAAGCCGAGCCAAACGAGAAAACGGATCCATCCCCATTGACTTACATTGTGTGCCAGGACGGATCTGTTTTCTCTGACATAATCTGGCACAATAGAAAACTGATCCGTCCCCCATTCACTTTCAATGGAGTTCAAGACGTATCCGTCATGGCTATAGAAGAAATATTACAACCAGATACATTCATGACGGATGCATGCGGTTGTATTATTATAACAGAAGCGTTTTTGCAGATCTGTGATGCATCCACAAAAAACACTAGTGTGAAAGTAGCCTTATCCCACAAAAAACAAGCTCTCATACACCTATGTGAATGGCGATGATGCGGAGTGAAAAAACGAAATGAGCTGCGGCAGGAAGAGGGCTTAGAGCAGGCATCCTCAAACTGCGGCCCTCCAGCTGTTGTAAAGCTACAACTCCCACAATGCCCTGCTGTAGGCTTATACCTGTAGGCTGTTCGGGCATGCTGGGAGTTGTAGTTTTGCAACAGCTGGAGGGCTGCATTTTGAGGATGCCTGGGTTAGAGTAAGTGTCCATTATTCCTAAATCCTGTTCTGTATCCCTATGCGTGAGCCCTGTTTGTTTGATGTGATATACATTATATAAATCTTACTGCAACCAGCCACCACTAGGGGGAGCTCACTGCATGTAGACTTATGCCGCTAGAATGAAACTGCATGGATGCTGTTCTGCATGCAGTGAGCTCCCCCTAGTGGGATCTACAGGTAGTCGCCATAATAATGTTCTGACAAGCAGAGGAATGTGCTGGGCTCCCTCCCGTCCCAGTGGTCATGTGTCCTGCCTCTATTTTTGCATAGGATTGTTAGACACTGAAATGCGCTGTTATTCATATAGGTGTTGTCTCCTCGCCAAAGGTCCCGTGATAATCGAATGAAAACACAGCAGTGAAAATTTTTCACCTAGTTAAAAGCGAACATGTTCAGAGACAAAGCAGATCTTTCTAATTTTACTTTCCCATTTTGAAAGTCTATAGTAGCGCTTGGAAAGCAAGTCGATATTTTGACAGAAATCCAAGAATAAGTGTCTGTGTCCTTAGAGGCAAGACAGACATCCCTTAAAATGTGTCTTGGGATATGCATGAACTTGATCCAAATACCATAATGTCCCTGAAAATAAAATAGAAAGAGAAAACCCAGGACATGGCTGCTCCCTGCTCACTGGAGGAATATGATTTTTGTGACATTAGTCAGAAAGTCAGATACAGAACAGTACAGATTTGCTCACCACGAATCTGGGCGATTAACCCATTCCAGACTACACAGGTTATATACTTTTTTTTTTTCCTACGGAAGACACTATTAACGGAACTTACAGTAGATAGGAATCAGTACACGGTATTGGTCTTCAGATTCCGCTAAAGCTAAAACTTTGAAAATTGCGTCAAAATTTTCAGGTTTTTTGGTATCAATTTCTTGTGCTTTTCATGATCTCTGCTTGCTGTCGTTCAGTAGGGCTCTTTAAGGCTTACCTTGAGGGGATAAGAATCTGTCCCGGTCATGTGATGGACACGCAGGTGGACGGCTCGTTATGAGACCCAGCTCTGAGAACTGTAACGAGCCTGGCAGCTGTGTGTGCCTCCCATGACCTCTTAGGGGACATCATGTTTAACAAAAAATATAGAAACATCAGAAAATAGTAATGAAGTAAAAAAAAAAAGTGTATAATATATAAACAATCTAAATAGAAATAAATAAATAATAAAAAAAAAACTGTTAACCCAAAGCATTCATTTCTCAGGGTATTTAGTGTAAAACATGAATAATATATATTTAAAAAAAAACATAAAAAAATTGGCAAAAATGTGCTGTTTTCAATAGTTGCATTACAATACAAGAATCCATTTACAAATACAGTAAAAAACTAGCATTGAAAAAGAATACAATTTTTCCCACATAAAAGAAAACTTTATACAGCCCAGCATGTGAAAAAAAAGTTATGTCTGCCAAAATGCAGAAAGGGAAAAATTAAAACATGAATTCTCTCTCTCTCTCTATCTTTCTCTCTCATTCTCTTTGTCTCTCTCTAACCCAGGGGTGCACCAGCAATGAGGCCAGGTGAGGCGATGGCCTCAGGCAGCACCAGGCAGGGGCAAGAGGGGGGCAGCGGAAGGGCTGAAGGGAAGGGATTAGGTTAAGAAATTGGCATTGGGGAGAGCGGCGCTGTTTCAGTTTTCACCTCAGACAGCAGAAAGGCTAGGTGCACCCCTGCTCTAACCCCAAACTAATCTAAAGAAACTTACGAGTCTAACAAATTAAGGCTACTTTCACATCTGCGTTTTTGAGATCCGGCATGGGATACAACCGACTGCATCCCTTCAGAGAGGATCCGGTTGTATTATATAAAAAATGAAGAAACCAGATATGGCACTAAAACCACTGTAAGTCAATGGACCTAGGATTCGTTTTTTCGTGTTTTTGGTGTAAGATCTGAATTCTTCAGTTTCCTATGCCGCACCCAAAAACGCTGCTTATAGTGTCCGGCATGGGAACTCAACAAATCAGATCCTTCACATGATGCTTCTCACAATGCTTCACAGGAGCATGGAGATGTCATGGCTTCTTATAAGTAAGACATGCAGTCTACTTGCCATAGAGGCTGCCAGGGTGCCACTTATACATTCTCCCCTGGAAGAAATGCTGCCTTTAAGAGTACGGCCATCCACACGGTCAGGTTTCTGCGTGCAGTTTTGGAAGCCAATACCAGGAGTGGATCATAAGAGGAGAAAAAGCATAGAGGACAGATACGACTTCTCCTTTTTTCCGTTCACTCCTGGTTTTGGCTACCAAAACTGGATGTAGAAAGCTGAACGTGTGGCCGTACCCTTAGGCCTCTTTCACACCGGGATAAGAGGCGGGTGCGTTGCGGGAATATGCGCGATTTTTCCGCGCGGGTGCAAACGTTTGTAATGCGTTTTGCACGCGCGTGTGAAAACTCGCCATGTTTGGTACCCAGACCCGAAGCCGGACTTCATCACTGAAGTCCGGTTTCGGGTAGAGTATTCTGGAGAATTTATTATTTTCCCTTATAACATGGTTATAAGGAAAAATATTAGCATTCTTAATAAAGAATGCTTAGTAAAATGAAGATGAAGGGGTTAAAAATAATAAAACTTAACTTACCTTTGCCACTTGATCGTGTAGTTGCGATCTGTCATCTCTCTTCATGCTTTAACTAACAGCTAAAGGACCTGTGATGACGTCACATCACAGGTCCTTTAGCTGTTAGTTAAAGCATGAAGAGAGATGACAGATGGACCATGTGATTGGACCATGTGATGTGACGTTATCACAGGTCCTTTAGCTGTTAGTTAAAGCATGAAAAGAGAGGACAGATCGCAACTACAAGATCAAGTGGCAAAGGTAAGTTACGTTTTATTATTTTTAACCCCTTCATCTTCATTTTACTTAGCATTCTTTATTAAGAATGCTAATATTTTCCCTTATAACCATGTTATAAGGGAAAATAATAAAGATCTGGTCCCATTGCTAAGCAACCATGTGGGAAAATCGCACTGCATCCGCACTTGCTTGCGAATGCTTGTGATTTTCCCGCAGCCTTATTCACTTCTATGGGGCCTGCGTTGCGTGAAAAACGCACAATATACAGCATGTGCACAGCCCCATAGAAATGAATGGGTCCGGATTCAGTGCGGGTGCAATGCGTCCTCCTCACGCATTGCACCCGCGCGGAAAACTTGCCCGTGTGAAAGGGGCCTTAGGGTACTTTCACATAACTGTAAGTGTTTTGCAGTCCACAAATTGCAGATCTGCAAAAACACGGGTAACAGCCGTGTCCGTTCCGCAAAATGCCCTATGAAAGAAATGCCTGGACAAGAGGACATGCTCTATATTTTTGCAGGTTCGGTTCGCGGAATAGGATGGCGTACTGTCCGCATCTTTTGCGGCCCCATTGCGGAATCTGCAGTATGTGGACCCAGAAATGCGGTCATGTGAATGGACCCTTATACTGTACCTCCTACATATCATATCTGACAGGCATGTGGAGGCACGGCTCCATACAAAACGGAGCTGTCATACAAAAGTGTACGTGAGCTCAAACACCACACCTATTTTATTTCACTCTTCTTAATGGGAGCATTTCGGGGGCGATGACCTTTGTTAGTTGGGATCCTGGAGAGTCTGTGCAGGTACGACATCTTGTTACAGCACTGACACATTCCAGAAGAACCCTTGTGATATCAGCTTACAAGCTCAATGGGACCTGTTAAACCCGATAGCATCTCCTACGCTAAATAGCAGGTCGAAGGAATCAACAGATTTTCGATGCGAAAAAAAAATTGCAAGAAAAAAAATCTAGAATTTTCCCAGCAATTTAAGACTAAACTGATTTCTAAAAACCTCAGTGTTATTACACATAATGGTAATTCATTCGTTTGTTGTTAAGGGGAATGTGCAGTTTTACAATCATATTTTTTATTGCCCCAAGGCATATTAAAAAGCAACTTTTATAAATCTACTACTGTTTTTGTCGGCAGCTCCTCTACTCGCTTGTGCATCACAGTCTACAAATGCAGTGACGTCCAATTTTCTGATACCTGCCTTCTACTGTACATAAGCAATAAGAGGAGGCAGATGGAAAAAAGCAATGACCTGCGTGACTACAGGATTAGATATATGAGGCGTGCTTGTATTCTGGAGACATAGTTCTGCATAAGTGCTGTATACAAAGAAACAAGTAGGATATCTTGAGTGAAGACTACTTGGAAAGTAACTTTATTTTGGATTGTAGATGCATTTGGAGCAATTACAAATTGAATGCAAAAGCACAGTATACACTAGCAAAAGGGTAACAATGTTTTGAACTTTTGACTTTCAGGCTCCATATCTCACCATCCACTACAGCTTCAAACATGAGACTACCATCATTTTATAGACAATCGTTTTGGCTATCTC
Organism: Bufotes viridis; assembly: GCA_033119425.1. Taxonomy (NCBI): domain Eukaryota; kingdom Metazoa; phylum Chordata; class Amphibia; order Anura; family Bufonidae; genus Bufotes; species Bufotes viridis. Next base: position 71,766,124 of record CM065592.1, read on the forward strand.
ATACATAAATTGGACTTGCAACTATTTAGCATATAATTAGTTATGACGATTCTTGTCATGTAACTGGATTATTACTGTTTTGCTCACATTCCCTAATAGCTCAGAGTGTTATTAGGTTGATACCCAAGCGAAAGGTCGATGGTTCCAATCTAGGAGCTGCCATGAACATTTCCGAAGAAAAGAGAAACAATATCATCCGCTCACCAAGAAAATTGCCAAACTGCATCATGTGAGCGCCATGACAAATGGAAGAATATGAAATGAAATCCGTCCATCCATATCAGAGTCAACAAGTAGGCTCATCACAAGGTCTATCAGATCTGGGGCGACAAACACAGCAGTGGAGGTGTCTCGTATGCTTTGTAATAGTGAGATTACAGATGTCCATGCAAGCACCGTGTGACGCACATTACACAAGTCTGGAATGGTGCCTGAAAAAGGGTGAAGAAAACACGCCTTCAATATCGTCATAAGAAGTGTCGGCTCCTTTTTGTAAAAAAGTGCAAACAGTGGACAGTAGAAGATTGAAAATGGGTGATTTGAAGCGATAAGACGAAAGTCGATAGATTGGGCTCTGAAGGTTGCAAATGGGTCTGGAAGGAACAACTGAAAACCGCCTACCTTGAATCTTGCACAAACTCTGCCTGTTCTGACTTCAGCCTTTCCTTAACTATGGTTTTGCCGCTTCCCTCGGTGCTCCACACTGGTGTCTCTGGACCCTCAGGTCAGCAATGTACTGAACAGACTATTCCAAGAGACAGCAGCTTGGTGGTCCCGTATATAAGTTAAAGGGTGAAGAGAAGGGGGTCACTTAGATAATGCTCTTAGTAATAGCCCCAAGCCATAACACATAACAGTAATGCCGAGGGAGGCACTATACAAATAGAATCTTACTTATTGCCCAAAAATTTAATATTTTCCTATGCACGGGTTTGCATGGCTGGGGATTTCAGATTATCTTGACCTCATCTTTCCTTACCTGTGCTTGGGCCACAGATTTAATCTAGACTTGAAGTCTGCCAGCTTCCAGAACCCTCGATGTAAGGTAAAATCTCAGAGTATTACAAGACACAGATCTGAGATATCGTAATAATTTGCTGTTGAACTGTTTCATTTGTTGATTTGTTTTAACTGGTATTCATCCAGAACCTGGACGGAGGGATTCTGGGAGATTTTTTGGCATTATTTATCAAATCAACAGTAGTTAAATATTGTCACAGGGCCAACAGTAGCTAAACCATTTCAAGGAGGGTGACCAATGCAAACAGCTTGTTAATTAAAATAATACGGCGTAAGTTCACAATATGGTGGTAGGATAATATATGTGGTCAGGTCCTATTTGAATTTTAATTGCTACATAAATATCAGTGCTGGCTTTACATTCTGTGCTTAGGCACTCCAACAATTCAGATTTAACTCAACCCTGATCCATCATAGGCGCAGTATTAGACTTGTCTACAATGATGCACGTAGAATGGTATTCACGTTCAGACCTGCTGACAGTGGGGCTGGTCAGCCTATCAGGAAGCAGAGAGGCCGGGCAGGCCGAATGCTTCCTTTCGCAGGGTATTTAAACAAGCAACTACTAGCCACAGTGTCTGCAAATGGTCTTCTTACCTCACACATTTAGTTTCACTTTCATTTTGGGCTCCTAGATTGCTGACATTCTGCCTGTTTGTGACTTTGCCTCTGACTTCTGATTTGGTATCTCACGTGACCTCCTGGTATTGATCCTTTTCCGGTATTGTACTACGCTTTGGTAACACACTCTGAATATGACCATTGTTTAGGATGCTTTCCTTGTTGGCCCCATTCAGAAGGTTCTCAGAGGTTTGATCTCCAGGAAGCAGCCTTCCCTATTCTTAATATTTTACTAAAATGAATGGAACTAATTCTAGAACTCTGAAAAACAAATGCAAGATTTTCCATGTGTGTCTCCTTGTCAGAATGACATCTTTTACGGCCCTAAGATCACGCTGGACTGCAATGACTTCTGTAATGACTGGTCCCATGGTTGTACATTTCCACGGAATAATGTCAACAGTTAGTTTTAGGATCCTGTAATATAAATTCAGCTTTTGTTAGCTTTTTTTCCTGGACATATTTGCTAAAAGAATAGTCATTTGCAGTAATTTATGTATATATCTTTACATCCTACAGCCGAACAATATTTCTATAAGATTTAGGAGAAATGTTAGCCATGGCATGAGATGTGGCCTCAGCTTCCAGTATAGAAACCCAATCCTTGTACATCTGTTCATAAGTAACTTGGACTGGTATCAATAGCTGTAAATCAAGTATTATTTTATTTCATCGCTCTGGATCCTGGGAGATTACATTGTTTTTTCAGTTTTAAAAGGTGCAGAAGAATGGAAAAACCATCTATGTATAGTGAAAGGTGCATGCCTATGAAAGAATCCCCTTTGGAGCACATCAGTTATTCAAATTCTACCTTACAGAAGTGGAGACCTGGGTTTAATCCCAGTTTTATCTGGTATATAGTTGTATGTTCTATCTACTTATCGATAGAAACCTTCAGCTATATGTAAATCACCACATTTTATTCCACTTATTTGTATCTTTCCTCTTAGCTCCAACCTGCTTCTTCTCACCCGAGCTAAGTACTAGTCTGGGAACCATCTTTTTACAGCTGCGTTTGGCTTCATGGGTTCTCTAGGCCCCTATCTGAATTATTTTTTCACAGTAAGGTCTTTTAGAATGCCTAGTGATCACTAAGACAAGAAGTGACATCAAATGAAATTTTATGGCACCTGCTTGTTGGAGCCTCATGGAGCCCAAAAGGTTCCTCTGCCCTGTATGAGGAGCGTAACGCTAGAACCAATGAGTAATGGATGGATGTTACAGATTGTGTACTGAGGCCCATGGCCTTCAAATTACCATACAACAGACTGCAATTCCATGCAGCACAGACTTGTTTTATGGCCATCCAATTTAACTATTGCCATTCTGAATAACAACATTGTATTTAGCTGGCCAGACACAGTGACTGTCATTGCTAAAGGGTTAATGCTACAATACTTCACTACTTTAAAATGTTTATTGTTAGGTTAATTGTAATTTACAGACTTAGCAAATCTATCCCAATGTCTTCAGATTTCAGTATTTCTAGAGCTGCACTGCTCAACATATTTCACCAAAAGTCTAATGAATAACCCATATCCCTCCATAGAAATTCATATAACTACTTAATATTCAATTAAGCACATGTCTGAAAATACAGCAACAAATTACAAAAAGTTGCAGCCCATGTGCTTAGAAAAATCAATAAACAGCGCGGGTCACCGAAGAGCTTCACTTGGTGTCTGCCTTTTGTATTTTTTACTGCAGCGCTTGGCATGTGTCGAGTACTAAGAGATGACCTGTAAAACTTTTTTTTTTTATACAAACTTTCTAAAGTTAACAACAATGAGAATGAGAGTAAATTTATTTGTACAGCTTCCTACATGGATCATCCTGATTGTTTAACTGTCGGACTGAAGTCCCTTGGACCCGCCAGAGGAAATGATTCTACCCTTTGTGTATAGTATATAGGACCCTAAAGGGGTTCTCTGGGCTTTTAATATTGATTTATCCTCAGGATAGGTCATCAATATCAGATTGGCGGGGATCCGACACCTGGCACCTCCGGCGATCAGTTGTACGAAGTGAAGGCACACGTTGTGCGCATGTGCCGTCTCCCTTATCTTTTCGGCTCACTGCTGCTATGTCTTTAATGAGCTGGAAGAGAGACGGGAGATGGCAAGCGAGCATGGCTGGTGCCTTCCCCTCATACATCTGATCTGCGTGTGTGCCAGGTGTCGGACCCCCGCCGATCTGATATTGATGACCTATACTGAGGATAGGTCATTAATATTAAAAGCCTGGAGGATGCCCAGGTCTATTATTGCCAGAGCTTAGGCCAATCCGACCCTGAACCAAAAAATTTACGCTGCTATGTAAGAACTGTATTTGATTCTATTGCATTTAGAAAAAAGAAAAATATATTGAACAGTACTCTTTTTGGCTCGAGTTGGGCCTCTTTCACATGTCTGTGATTACATACTGTATGTGACAACATGGTCAGTGTAAAGAAGTACATGAAGAATCCATGTTGGGTCCATGTGTCTGTATTCCACCGACAATACTGGGCTGAAAATTAATTTCCAGAGCATCTCCTACCAATGGTCCATGAAAACCGTAGACCAAACATGGATGGCATCCCATAGACACATAGACTTTTCATTTTTGAGGTCTGAAGCCTGGTGTTTGACCTATTCTAGGAGTCAAATATCTAAGATCTGTATTCATTTTTGAGATCTGAAGTAATTTTAAAAAAATTGTAGATCAGGGTCTGAATTAGGTTTTGGGACCTTACCAATTTAGTACTTTGATGAAGAGTAATATGCACTAGTGCAGCATAAAGTTGAAGGGGGTGTTTTACGTTATGTGGCTGGGTAATACCCTTAAGAAGTTTTGACTGTCCATGATTTTTGGCTCAAATTGAAGTGACCCAACTACTGTAATTTACTGATGTGCCATCCATATGGAGAGGGTCAAGGTTCCACAGTGGGGCGTCTAGTGGATTTGGGTTTGCCTGACGTGAAGATAGAAGCTTGGAAACTACTGGCATTGGCAACTGGACTACCTTCTCTCCCAACTGCGTCTCCTGACATTTAAACCTCAAGTAGGGTAAGTAGCTGACATCTTTGAAAAATCATTTGCAAAGTTACTTTACTTTTTATTTTAGATTTACTGAATCCCTAAAGAAAAATGGTTGTAAACATATTAATGATACAAATGGAATAAAAAATAATAAAAATACACTATAGTCTGTCCAACGATGCAATGAAGATTGCAAGGGAATATTAGAGGTTCTGAAATTGTTTTTAGTAAGTTTTAATCTCTGATTGCTTTTCCCTTTTCATGAGAATTATGTTTTTTTTCCACATGTCACTTGACTAATGTCCTGCAGTGGGTTTGGCTTCTGCAGGGAATTTAAAGAGTTTCGAAAGCCTGTCAATCTGAAGCACTTGTTACATCTATTGCGTTGGAAGAAGACCACTTGATAACAATAGCAGTGTAGTACAACCATCGGGAGTGTCCAGATATAGAACCTGCCACACAAGGAGTTATGTTGTTGATGGCAATCATTCATCTCCAAAGCGGAGTTTAAAAGAATCCTTATCAACCACAAACTCTTGCTTTTGTTTGCCGCCTTCATATCAACAACCCTCTCACTCCACGCTGGAATCTCATCACATTAGATGAACAATTAGCCCAGTGTCAATGGTTTACCTAAGGATGATGGGCTGTTTAAATTTCGAGCACTAGTCAAGACATTTTCGACTAATATTTAACCTATGGCATTATCATCGCCCATCATCTATTGATTTTTCAAGTGCGTACCGGTTTTAATGAAAAGTAATTCATCTTTCATGATTGTTTATTAAATGTATTTGGTCAAGTGCTCAGAATGCACTTTTCACCCTAGGGTTTTCTAAGTGGGCAAACAAACATGAGCTTCAAGCAACTGCGGTTCTACTGGAAGCCTATAATCCCATGTGTTTGCTTTACTTAAGCATCTGCTCTTGTTTTCTAATTTGAGAAGAAGACATTGACATCAAAGCTTAGTCACAGTTTCTACCTCATTAAGAGAATTTCTTTTTTGGGTGTTCTCCGGTAGGGTTAATGGTTTCATCATTATTATCCTACGGAGGAGCTGAGGTCACGGAAAGGTTGTTGGTGTTTTAGGAATTTTTATAAGGGTTTCATAAACAATAAAGGAAGTTCATATTTATATATTTTATGCACTTAAAAAGTGCTGCTATATTATGCAGCGCTTTACAGACTTAGCATCACACTGTCCCCAATGGGGCTCACACTCTCAGCTCCCCACAGAAACACAGGGAGAACATACAAACTCCATGCAGATGTTGTCCTTAGTCAGATTGGAACCTAGGACTCCAGTACTGCAAGGCACCACTGCTAACCAGATGACTAGATCCATTATAAGGTAAGTAGTTTGTACTTTAAGTATTAATGCCTTAAAGTGGTTGTTTAGACTTTTTTTTTTTGTGATGGCTTATATGCAGGATAGGCCATCACTAGCTGATCAGTCGAGGGTCCAGTACTCTGCTGTTCTGTATAGCTTCATCAACGGAAGCCAGTGAACTATGGCAACAACAAATTGATCTATTTTGTTTTTGCTGTATTTCAATACTTTAAAAAAAATTAAGCCTTTGGGAAAAAACATAATTTCATTGTATCGCCATACTCTAACACAGACTTTTTTTATCTTTACATTTACAGAGTTATGTGAGGGCTCTTTATTTTGTGAGCTATAGTTTTTATTGGTACCATTTTGGGGTACATACTTTTTATCACTTTTTATTTAATTTTTGGATGCATCAATACTAATTTAAGTGGTATTCCAGTTGTTTCAAGGTATCCCTTATCCCCTACCGCTGGGACCCCCACCGATTATGAGAACAGGGTCCCGCCCCCCCTGCAGCCACCCTGAAATGAACAGAGAGGCCGGCCACACATGAGCGCTGCAGCTCCATTCATTTCTATGGGAATTCTGGAGATTGCCAAGCACTGAAATCTTCTGTCTCTGGAACATCCATAGAAATTAATGGGGCAGCCGCATGAATGTGCAACCGTTCACTGCTCCATTCATTTCAGGGGGCTCCTGTGGATATGGGACTTGTGATCACAAGAATGGGAGCCCTGAATTACCTGTGTGAATGGAGCAGTACTGTTCCTACTGTGATCCCCAATTCCCCCAAATACTATACAGTACTTATAAAATAATAGTGCCATACAGATATTCCCCAAACAGCTCCGGAAAGACCCACCAAAAGTAATAATTCTCTCCCTGAATAACAATGCCCCATACAGTACCCCAGTTGGCAGGTGTCTTGGCGCCGGGTCTCAGGTGGTGCAATGACATCATCACACCTCCCTATGTTGGGGCACTGCTTCAGAGGCCCTGAGATCTATGAATGGCAGGGATGGGCGCTATAGGCTCCCATGCCCTGCCATCAGTTGCCTCAGTCTGAAGCAACATGTGGCCCTGGCTGTGGCGCTGTCTGACCGGGGGCCCCACGCTATTTTTTGGTATCTCTTGGTTTGTGTTATGGTAAAGACCACAACTGTGGTTAGGCAAGCACAGGCAGGCTGAAAGCCATTGCTGGAAGTACTGCAACAGCTGCTGGCTATATAATTCAGTATCTTGTTTGATGTGTATCACCCAAATCTTTATCATATCATTCACAATCACAAATCTTCTACAGCATTCAATTAATCTTAGTGGTGACAGTGTGCCATTGCCTGCTAATACAGATGTGAGTGACATAAGATCACTCACTGTTTTGCATATGTAAAGTGCTACCAAACATTGAGGTATTGTTCTGGGTCCCATGTACTGTATTTAATACTTTAATACTTGACTCTGTGCAATTTCTTATTTCCTCCAAAAAGTTTTAATTAAAATTTACATTCTGGTGCTGATGAGTGCGCCAATGTCTGCTGATGATGTGACATCACTCATTGTTTTACATATTATCTAATATTGTCAGAATGTGACCCAGTTTGCCATTGGTGAATGGTCTTGTCCACACTCTAGTGTACTGTCAGATGGGGTATTCTGTGCTCCCCGTAGTGTCACATCGAAGTGAAAAAAAATTGTCCCTCAAAAGTGTGGAAAACATTACATTTGTGAAAAGGAATCAGGCAGATCTATAAAAATTTTCACACAACTCCAGCTCATACCAATGAATAGCTCTGCCATTGCTGACACTGGCTATTTATCAACAGCCCAAACATGCCTGTCTGCCTGTTCATCATGTTCCATAATATACTGCTGTTACAGCTACTACTACCCCTACTGCCGCTACTACTAGCCTTACACGTCTCTACTTTGTTCCCTTCTGTGCTGGTGCTACATCTGGCACCTGCACATCTTCTGCTATGTCCATCAGGTTCAATACTGTATAGCTGCTACAACTACCCCTACACAGTCGCCCATCACCTGCCTTCTACATTATGTTTTATACTATGCTGCTGCTTGAAACCTGAAGCCCTTGAAGCCATTGCTTCTTCTGGTACCAGCTGTCACGATCACCCTCACTGGAGTTCACATGATGTGTGTCTGGACCTGAATTGATATCAATATTTGAAACACTACCGTACAAACACCAGCAGGCATCTGCCCCAATAGGGAAAATTTTTAGACTGCTTTTTAAAAATCATATAAAATCTGACAGTGCCAAGAGAGCTTTTAAGGGGTTGCATGCAGTCCTGGAAGACCCTAGAGCGAGGGTGGGGAACTTCTGGCCCACGGGCCGCATATAGCCTCTGGGATAAATTCATGTGGCCCCCGGACCCCTGCCAGAACTATTATAGAAGTGGTTATTAGCATGCGGGAGACAAGGGAGGTGAGAACAGCACCGCACTGGCTGTCCTCACCTTCCCTGGTCTTCTTCCGGCCCCGCTCTGTGTCATGACACATGCAGCATCTGGACATAGTGCACATAGATGTGCACTATGACCTGTCACCGTGTGCTGTCAGGTCACAGTACAGCGTGGCGGGAAGAAGACCAGGGAGGGTAAGTGAATCTGCCGAGTGGCAGCGCCGTCGGGAGCTAGAGAGAATTTTTTTTTTTTTTTAATTGTCTGATCTGAGGTCTGATTGAATGCTGGGTGGTCTGATAGAGGCTTATCTGAGGCAAATTGAGGGTGGGGAAGGTCTGATCTGAGGCTGGGGGTATGATCTGATGCTGGGGGGTCTGATGGGCTCTGATCTGATGCTGGGGGGGTTCTGATCTGAGGCTGATGGGGGCTGATCTGAGGCTGGGGAGGGTCTGATGAGGGTCTGATCTGAGGCTGGGGGGTCCAATAGGGACTTATCTGAGGCTAGGGAGGGTCTTATGGGGTCTAAGGCTAGGGAGGGCTGATGGGAGCTAATCTGAGGTTAGGGAGGGTCTGATGGGGATGTGATCTGAGACTGCGAGATCTGATGGGAGTGTGATCTGAGGCTGAAGGGTCTGATGGTGGTCTGATCAAGGGCTGGGGAGGGTCTGATCTGAGGCTGGGGTGTCTGATGGGGCCTGATCTGAGGCTAGAGAGGGACTGATAGGGGTCTGATCTGATGCTGGGAGGTCTGGTGAGGGTCTGATCTGAGGCTGGGACGTCTGGTGGGGGTCTGTTCTGAGGCTAGGGAGGGTCTGATGGGGGTCTGATCTGAGGCTGAGAGGTCTGATGGGAATCTGATCTGAAGTGGATGTAGGCTGGGGGGTCTGATAGGAGGCTGATGGAGGGGGGGGGCAGATCTGAAACTGAGAAAGGGACAAAGGCAGGGACAGTTGAGAAGGAAAAGGCAGGGACAGTTGAGAAGAAAAAGGCAGGGACAGTGGCAGAGTGAAATCTGGGTGAACCTCTCTCTGGACCCCCCGGGTTTAGCTTGGCTGCCATTAATCAAAATATAGAAATAAATAAATAACATTCTGAACTTAAAAATTAGACTGCTATGTGTGGTCAAAATGCCACCTGTACTATACGTGATATATATAGTGCAGGTGTGATTTTGTGCTGCAAAAATTGATTTTTTTTAAAATTGAAGCACGATTTCTGTAACTTACCTCTAAGTCAGTTATATATTTGACTAAATATTGCAGTCAAATTTTTAAGTTGAGAATTTTGTAAGGCCTGCAAATGATATTACAAATATCCAAATGGCCCTGGGCACGAAAAAGGTTCCCCACCACTGCCCTAGAGTTTCATACATGACTTTTCAGTTGAGGCACTTTCAATTCACACAAATTTTATTTAGACTGAATGTCAACTGATTGCCAATTCGATAAAATTTAAACTGAAACGTATTTTAGGAAATTTGCTCGTCTCTAGAAGCAAATCTTCCAAATGTATGATTGAATAACAGTTTTGAATTTGTGGGATAAAACTTTAAATCAGCACATTATGGGACCTATAAATTTAGAAACACAAAAACAAAATGGTGTAAGGCCTCTTTCACACTTGGGTTCTGAGGATCCGACGGGCACTTCCGTCCCGCCGTATCCATCAGAACGCAAGTCGCCTGAAAGCATTTGAAGACTGATCAGGATCCTGATCAGTCTTCGAAATGCTTTCAGGTTACCATGGCAGCCAGGACGCTACTGAAGTTCTGGCTGCCATGGTACTCCGCAGCAGTGTACTTACCTGCTCTGCGGCCGCCGGGCGCTCCTTCATGACGTCACAGGTCCCTGCGGCGCATAGATCAATGCGCCGCCCGGACCTGTGACGCCATGAAGAACGCCCGGAGGCCGCAGCGCAGGTAAGTACACTGCTGTGGAGTACTTACCATGGCAGCCAGGACTTCAGTGGAGTCCTGGCTGCCATGGTAACCGATTGGAGTCCCAGCTTACACTGGGGCACCGATCAGAACTGCTGCGGCGATGTGCCGAAATGACGTTTAGCTTAATTACGGATCTGGATTAATGCACTTCAATGGGCATTAATTCTAGATCCGGCGTTACGGCATGTCTTCCGGATTTTTGGACGGAGACAAATCCGCAGCATGCTGCGGTTTTGTCAACGTCCAAAAAACGTACACATACTGAACGGAAGACATCCTGATGCATCCTGAACGGATTTCTCTCCATTCAGAATGCATTAGGATAATCCTGATCAGTCATTTTCCATCTTAAAGCCCCGACGACGGAACTCTAGGACAGAAAAGAAAAACGGTAATGTGAAAGAGCCCTAACATGAACATTCACCCACATTTAGCATGACCTTTCTATAAAGTCCCAAAACTACAAAACAATATTGACCATACATTCAAAATGTGTGAACCCCCCAAACCAGTTCTAGAATCTAACTCCTTAGTGTTGGAATGGTGCCTACCCTCAAAATAAACTGTAATTTGGGAGGGCAATCTGGCAGCTGCCACTGTAGTGCCACCATAAGGGGATTTAAGTATTACACAGTTCCTGTTGAAATCAATGGCCTGTATGTGTAATGTACAAAAATGCTGGGACTCTCTTTTTCCTTGAATGCAGGAACATTCCCTCTGTAAACACAAATAAGGTATTTGAACATGGGATTTCTAAACTAAATAACCCCTTTAAAGCTTGTATGTCACGTACTCTTTAATGCAAGGGAAAAAAAACCTGAGCCCTATATCCCTTCTGTACATGATTATACTAAAAGACATTTCTTACTAGTATTAAAATGTAATAAATATTAGAAACAAAAATACTCAAAAGTGCGCCGAATCCAAATCTGTGTCGCCTTGTTGTATTTAAAAATTAATTTAATTTTAAAAAGCAGAAATAAAAAAAAATGTATGGGAATGATAAACTACGTTCCCAGGGAAATCGAAAACAGGTTTAAACTGTTCAGATTCAGAAAAAAACCTGTTCAGAAGTGCATGATGTTAACTAGTACCCAACTTTTTTTCTTCAGCTCTTGAATAGATGCCATACGTTCGACGAGCCAAGAAAAGGGATTCGCTCCACAATTGGCATAGTCCTGCAAATACGTCAGCTTGCTAATCCTGGTTAATAATTCATACACAATATTCACAGTGCAATGTTTAATATCGTATATATACCATGTGTTTAATAATGCTGTGCGACTATGAGCATGGCTGCAGACCAGGAGATACGGCATTTGGTGTTTGCATTGATTTCGCTTGGTTAGTTACCTTTTTACTTCCTCCAGAATGGACTCTTCTTAATCTGTAAAATTCATAAATGTGGCTTCGGCATGAACCATCCTCGATGGGGTTCAGCTGAATGTGTGCAGATGATCCAGTATGAAATTGAGTAAGTTTACAATTCCTGGTAAAGTACCATACACTAAGCAGGTGCTCTATGGCGTATGGATTTACAAAAAGTCTACTGTGTCTAAATTCAGTAGTTTCAATATTTGTACATACAGAGGGGTAGAGAGGTAGACGTTGCACCCAAGCCAGGCATTGGAGGCATTCCAAACACCCTTTATCCCATAAGGAGACACCAGTGGGTGAGGTGCCTGTTACAGATTTTACATTAGGGTCCAAGCGCCTGAACCTGCCTCTTAAACCATGGCACTAATCACCAAATTCACTCACCAAATTATCCATACACTTGCTTATCTCAAATGCTTTTGCCCATATGCTTTAGGCGGTCAATACCCGTGGTATCATGGAAAGTGGAGGGAAGATGTAAGCCAGCCTGAACCTCCAAGGTATGGACAGAGCGTCTATCGCCACAGGGTTGTCCTCTTTGTAAAGGGAGCAGAACTTGTCCACCTTCGCGTTCATCCGGGTAGCCATCAGGTCGATCTCCGGCATGCCCCAACGGAGAGTGATCTGGGAGAAGATGTGGACGAAGATGCCAAAGGGCCCACAGAACTGCCTCCGTGGACGCTGACATGTGTCCTAACATCTTCATAAGAGTTCTGATGGACACACGGCGAGGTGCCATGAGGAACTGAGCGGCTCTTACGACTCTGTCCTTCCTCTCCGGAGAGAGAGAGACATCTTCTGAGAGTCGACCAGGAAGCCCAGAAAGGTTCTGGTAGTGGAAGGCAGAATTTGGGACTTCTCCCAATTTATTAGCCAGCCTAACTGCTGGAGTGTCTGAAGAGCCAGCTGAAGATGGGACTGAAGAACATCTAGAGAAGAGGCTTTTAGGAGCCAATCGTCTAGGTATGGTATGATTTCTAGTCCTTGAAGCCTGAGCTTGGCAACGACTTGAGCCACAACCTTGGTGAAAGTGGGCGCGGAAGAGATGCCAAAGGGTAGAACAGCAAACTGATAGTGCTTTACCACACCCTGTATGGAGACCGCAACTCTTAGGAATTTCCGATGCGCTGGATGAATTGGGACGTGGAGATAAGCGTCCTTCAAGTCTATCGTGACCATAAGGTCGCCGGGATTTAAAACAGCGACTACGGAGCGAATGGTCTCCATACTGAAACCGCTTCTTCCTTATGAAGCGATTTAGATAGCGCAGATCTATTATCATGCGCCAGTCTCCGGAAGGCTTTGGGACTAGAAAAATAGGGGAATAAACGCCCGCCCCTGCTCGTGGGAGGGACTTCCTCCAGGGCTTCTTTCTGTAAGTACTGGAGAACAGAGCCCTCCAGGATCTTCTGCTTGGGATGGGCCAGGAGATGGGTCAACACGAACTTTTCTCGCGGGGAGAAATAAATTCTATTTTGTAGCCGGAAGTCACTATGTCGAGAACCCACGGATCTGGAATCTCCTGAACCCAGGTTTGACAAAAAAACGAAGACGACCTCCGACTGGAGGAGAAATTAAATTTAGTGCATCGCACAAAGCGGGAAGACAAGGGGGACCAGCGGGAGAGTCAAAGATCCGCTTTGCGATCCTTCCCCGGCCACGACCTCTTCCACGCCTGGAGGATTCCTGGCGCCTCTGGGATCTCGACGGACCCCTGGATCTACTGGCCCGGGAGCGGCTTGAAAAGACTGCTGGGGAGATGCTTCCCTTTTTGTCCGCCAGGCACTCCATAATTTTGTCTAGTTCGAGCCGAAGAGCCTACCAGGCTCGTAGGGAGGCCACACAAATTAAATTTTGAGGCATTGTCCGCAGCCCAGGGACGCAGCCATAAGGGCGACGGCTCGCAGAGGAAAGGGCCATTCCCTTAGCTGCCAGCTTTACATTCTGCGTGGAGGCATCGCAGAGAAATTCAGACCCTAATAAAAGGGTTTTAAATTGATCCAGGATTTCTGTCCTGGCAACACCAGACTCCAGATCAGACTGGATGCGGAGGATCCGTGCTCGCACAAATTCAGCGACTTCCGAGGAAGCGATGGACACGGACGCAGAGGCCGCCGCCGTATAGCACCTCCTCAAGGTGCACTCAGCCTTGCGGTCCAAGGGATCCTGCAGGTTGGAGCCATCATCAGACGGAACCAGAGTCCGTTTGGACAGTTTGGCAATGGCCATATGAACCTTCGGCGGCGGGAACCAAAGATCTGCTTCCGACTCCTGGATCGGAAACATCATCTTGAATCTTTTATTCAGGACCGGAGCCTTCTCCGGGTGCTTCCATTCCAGCTGCATCATCCTTTTAAGGTTTTCGTCCACTTTAAAGGCTCTAAGCCCCCTAGAGGTGGACGGAGTAGCTTCCCTCTGCTCAACCTCACGGTCCCTTGACCGGATAGAGCGCAAAAGACGCTGGGTCTTGTCCGCAGCAAAGCGACCTACAGATTCTTCCTCAGATGAAGATGATTGGTCGTCGAGGGAGATGACTTCCTCTAACATCGGGAGAGGTCCCGGAGAGTCCTCACGTGGCCGTTTAGAGGCGAGGGCAGACTTGATCTCCAGGATGGAGTTGCCCATAAAGTCCTTCATCCAGCCGAACATATCCGACATCGTGGGCTGGGCCTGAGGTGGTCGGCAGAGAGGGCATCGATTATACTCATAAGAGTCAGGCATGGGTGTCTCACAAGACGCACACGTAAGATGCCTTTGCTTGTGGGAGGATTTCCCACGCTCATTAGGAGAGGCCATTTCTTGAGGGAAAAAATTCTGGGAGACTAGATCACACGACCAGCAACCAGCGGCTCTTCAGTAAGAAAGAGACCTGCTGAGTGTTTGGAGGGGTTTAAATAGGTGGAGCTCCACCTCAGACCCCAACTCCTCCCAGCTTGTGAGGAAAAACCTTCCCACTTTTTTTTTTTCCCATATCAAGTTATATTATAATATCACCTACTGCCCCTTTAAACTTTTAGAATTTTTTTTCTTTTTTAAAACTCCTGTTACATTTAACAACTGCTCCTAAGCCCTGGAGCAGTACCAGTAGCAGCAGAGCTGCCGCAGCTAGAGGAGGGAGGAGGCCCCGCCCCTGCCCTGACTGCTGTGTCCCCCTCACTCACCGCCGAGGGAGCCGGGACGCGATAGCAGGCCGGTGCGGCGGCTAGAACGGGGATTCCCGAGAAGCCGACGAGTCAGCATTACACCAGAGCGGCCGCCTGACATCCGGACAAAGGTACGGGCGGGAAGAGGAGGGCAGGAGGGAGGGGGAGAGTAAGCCGACCCTAACGCCGTAGTGTCGGAGCATGCCGCTAAGGGCAAAACATTCCATGAAAAAGGCGCCGCCCCAGAGCCCCAGGCTCAAGAAAAAGGTCAGGGACCCACAGGCGCAGGCTCTACAGAGAGCTAAGTAAAAATTTTTCCAGTGGGGGTACCCCACAATAAACTACCTGCTAGGAATAAACAGCACAAGGGAGAGGACAAAAGTCCTCTAGTCCTGACTGTCCACAGGGACAGAGAAAAAAAGCACTGATCCTAGGGCGAGCTGCCCTTTATAGGGGGGGTTTTGATTAATTAATTTAATTATTACTTGCTAGGAGATTTTTTGTCTCAGCAAAAATTCCGCTGTCCTATTTGTTCACAGGGGAGAAATCCCCACTTGTGCTGCTGAAGGACGTAAGGGAAGCTGCTGATTTAATAGGGAAATCGATAGCTAGGCTAGTGTATTCAGTGTCCACTCCAGTCCTGAAAGACTCATCTGATCTCTGCTGTAAGGACAGCGTCCTGACAGCACCCCAAAAAGCCCTTTTTAGGGCTAGTACATTAGTCTCCCTCCCAGACCCTCCCACCTCCTATCAAAAAGCAAGGACGGCATCCATCTTAGATTCATTCTGAAGCTGCAGTGTTAGTAGTTGTAATCGCAATGCGATTAATATAACCTGTATTAATCGCATTGCGAATTCAACTTAAAGCTGGGTTCCTAATGGTTGTATTGCTAGACTATAACGAAGATTGAGAATATAGCGCTATAGTCGCAATCTTCGTTATATTCTAGCAATACAACCATTAGAACAGATCTAAGTTGTAATCCCAATGCGATTAATACAGGTTATATTAATCGCATTGCGAATTCAACTTAGAGCTGGGTTCCTAATGGTTGTATTGCTAGAATTTCTAGCAATACAACCATTAGGAACCCAGCTCTAAGTTGAATTTGCAATGCGATTAATATAACCTGTTTTAATCGCATTGCGATTACAACTACCACACTCTGCATCAACTAGGTATTTTTCCATGGGAGTTTTGCCATGGATCCCCCTCCGGCATGCCCCAGTCCAGGTGTTAGTCCCCTTGAAACAACTTTTCCATCACTATTGTGGCCAGAAGGAGTCCCTTTGGTTTCTAAAATTCGCCTGTCTATTAAAGTCTATGGCGGTTAGCACTGTTCGCATGTTCGCGAACATTTGCGGAAGTTCGCGTTCGCCGTTCGCGAACGGAAAATTTTATGTTCGCGACATCACTATTTATCATGCAGACATCATGGAGATTTTACAGCATATAACTACAGCGCCCAACAATCTAAACGCCGCCGAATTTACAGAATATACTTCCCAGTCAGGTATGCAAGGCATGGGTAGTTTGAAAGAAAAAAAGAGGTATAGCTCACCCAACAATGTAAACGCCGCCGAATTTATACAATATATTTCCCAGTCAGGTACAGTATGCAGTAAAGCAGGAACACACCATCCAAGCCACTTGTGAATGACTGGTCTGATAACCGTGGAAATGTCCACCCACAATCTAAGAGCTGGATTTACTGATTAAATGCTACCATCATAACATGTTACCATCGCAAATGTACTATCCAGCGCAAAAAGTTTATTTTTTTCAAACAACAATATAACAGCAGTATTTAATGATTTAATATGACTGCCATAAAAAAACAGCGCAGGCCGCAAATGTACTATCTAGCTCCAAAAATGTGCTTTTTTCTACCAACAATGTAAATGCAGTATTTAACGGTTTTATTGGACTGTCAGAAATGCAGGGCAGGCTGCAAATGTACTATCTAGCACAAAAAGGTGTGCTTTTTTAAACCAAAAATGTAAATGCAGTATTTAAGGGCAGATATGCAGTGCCGGTGTCAGAAAGAGAAAAAATCGTTTTAGGTCACACAAATATGTCGCAGACTATTGTAATTGAATTATTTTCACTGCCAGGTATGCACTGCAGGCCGCAGGGGTACTTGACCGCCAAAAAAAGGGAATTTGTCCCCCTAGAATCTAACAGATGGATTTAATGAATAGATTTTTCCTGTCAGATATTCAGCACAGGGGTAGTTCACAGAAAAAGTGTGAATATGCCCCCCCCCCTCCTCCTTCCCCCGGGGCAGTGAAGTCACAAACGGATTACCTATAATATTTTCCCTTACCCTGGCACATATGCACTGCAGGTGCACTTAAAAAATGGGTATATGTTTGTAGTGTACGGGAGTTGTACTACCCGTCACTACAGAAGGGTCACTTGGCTGCTGTCGCTCCTCTCATTTATGGGGAGGCTGGTAAAGGTCCTATTTGCAAAATATAATGTAATTTATGGTATTTAATTCCCTGTTACTGTGAAATGTGCCATGTGCAGGCCGGCTAGGGATGTAATTCCAGCTCTAGTCACTAGAGGGAGCTAGGTAACCCTAGTCTATATAAGGCCCAGTCAGGGAAAGAAAGCTCAGTGAGTCAGCTCAGTTCAGTCTACTCCAGGCCATGAGCCTGTGAAGTCTACACCAGGCCCTGGGCCTGGGAAGCAGTGCAGACCCTGGAGTCTGTGTAGGCCACATGTCTCAGGCCTGAGCAAGTCAGCAGAAATCAAGCAGAGGCAATCCCTAGAGCAAGAGGTACTAAATGTCAAGAGGAGGTACACTGTCAACTGGAGATTCAAGGATATAAGCCAGAAGTAGGGCATTGGGGCCTTGAAGCATCAATTCCAGTCAGGACAAGTCAGGAAGAAAGTAAGGTTCACCTGCAATTCTAAGTCCTGTTATTTTACCCTCTGTTATACCTTGCTGGATGTAAGCCTGCTGTAACTGCGACTGTACAAACGTCTATTTTCTGCAACAAGAACTGTGTTAAGAGGTTGCCTGCTGTAATTTCCACTGTTCTCAGTAAAGTTGGAATTCTGTTTTCAAGTTACAAGTCTGCACCTCTGTTATTCCTACTATAAATACGGTGTGCCACCGTTTACTGGCACTGGCGTCACGACACATCAGGGACTCAGCCATAGGCACGTTAAACTACAACACCAAGGGCACCTCGCATTCCACCTGGCTGTGTCCCGCAAGAACCCAGAGAGTGCCCCAGAGGAACAGCGTGCCGGCCTCTCCATCACTGGCATTCCCCAGGTTAGTTCCACACATTGCTCTGACTTGGGGATGCTACATTTTGGCGTCACGAACAGGATACGCACGTTTTACGGACTGTGAGCAAAAACGTGAACTTTGTGCCTTAACCAGTTTGCCAAGTGACAAAACTCCTGTTTATTTGAAGTAAACTTTGAGGACTTAAAACGTACAGGAAAAGTGTTCCAAAAACCTCTAAAAAGCGCTGTGCAGTGTTGCGCTATCAAGAGGAAGAAAATCGCCGCATCAGGGTGCATTTTTGTGGACTTTTATGCTGTTTTACTACCGCGGCTTGCTGTCATTGAATTGATGCATCATGGCGCCCAAGATGGCCGCCGGCGCCATTGGACTTCTTCTTGCGCCATCCCTGACCTCAGTGGCGCGAAAACTTGGCGCCAAAACCCTCCAAGAGGGAGGAGAAGACGACCTGGAGGTAACGCCTTCCTTTGAGGATTATAATATGGACACCGCCAACCCTATACTGGAATACCTAGGGGGCGTGCAAGAAACGACGGGGTGGAGCCTGCAGGAACAGTGGCTCACCCTGCTACGGGGTTTCCTACCTGAATCAGAGGGATCCGGAGCCGTAGTTGGTGCAATGGAGGCGACCCCAGGAGCAACTAAGGAGCGCCCTGCGCCCCCAGCGTATACTCCCAGCGACATGGCCCAGACCTGTCCATGGCCACAAGCCGAGCCCTGCCGCTTCCACCCGCAGCGAGAAGGCTTCCTCCCGCGGAACCTCGCGTGGTCGGCCCTGATGGCCGAGATCCGAGTGGCGGCAACTTTAAAAACCACCACTCAGAAGAAGTATTTCGAGGAAGTCACCAAGCGGATTTATGAGGACTCCAGGGACAGCAAGCCCCAGCTCGAACGCCGCACCGGAGTCGTGCTAGAGTTTGACAAGGTCAGAGGATTTGGATTCATCCAAGAAACCGGCACCAACCGGGACTATTATGTGAATCGCCGGTCCGTCAAGCGCAGCTATCTCCCGGGCGACTGCATAATCTAGCGGTCGGAGAGAAAGTGGAGTTCACTCCCGCAGAGGGCCTGCGAGGCCCATATGCCACTGCGGTGACCCGTCCAGGACCCGTACCGGAGGACTGGGAAGAAGCAGAAGATCCGGTGGAGGCAGAGGACCCGCCGGGACCCATCCGGAATACGTACCAGGAGAAGAGTTCCTTTCTCGGCCCGAACATCTTCTGGCAGCCAACGATCCTGGACAAGCCTCCCAGTCCTTATCCCTCTCCAGAGCTGCCGCGACGAGAGAAGACAGCCGCTGATTGGGCGCGGATGGCCCAGTTCAGTGAAGCGATGGATGACCTGCGGAGGAACCGCCATGAAAGAGCCTCGTCTGAGCCTGCTGCAAGTGTGCCGGAATCCAGCAGTGAGATCTCCGCCCTGGAGGAGCGGATCGCTTCCTTACAGGCTTACCTGGATGGCCTGCGGCAAGTGACAGAGTCTAAGAAGGCAGCGCAGCAGTCCAGCGGTGGTGAGTTACCTGTGGCCCCTGTGCATCCTGAACCCGTAGTACCAAGTCCTACCGCTAGCGCTGAGCCACCCAAGGTCCGTGTAAAAGCGGATAAATTGACTTATGCCAGGAGCCGAGTCCGCCTTGACGGGAGCACTATGTCCCGGCCAGAGGAAGTGTCTACCCCAGCGCCGGCCCGTGTCCCGAGACCAGCAGCTCCCATGTGTCCGCAACCCAGCGGGCCAGTGAGGTGGGTCGGCCCAATACCGGTGATGTTTCCAGCCCATTCTCTTTGGTGGGCACCCCCTCCAAGTGGCCCTGGTGCATGGCCCAGACTACCGGCAGCACAGGGCTGCACCACCTCTGATGAACAGGGTTCATTTGATACGTACCTGTGAGCAGGCCTGCTAGGCCATTTTTGCTCATCCTCACAGGGACATCATACATGTTGCAGGAACTGTTCCTTTAAGTTTGTCAGGCTGGTGGAGCTTGCTGCCAGTTCCCCACGGCCGGTGGCATGTTTGTGAAGATAAGTTGCCACTGTGGAACCACTGCTCCCAGCCTGCCTCTTTCTGTTCCGGGACATCCTGCCTGCTGCTACCATTTTGGTGTCAACTACTTTCATAATTCCAAGTTGTGCTTTTATTTGCACTTTATCCCCTTTTAACCCCCATTTCAGGTTGAAAAGGGCTTTTATGTCAGCACTTTAAATATACGCAGGACTTGCCAGGAAGGTGTTACCCTGGTATTGTCAGAGTCCTGTATTGTGATTTTATGTATGTGCTGCTGACCGTATTTATTACTTTAAAAGATTTTATCCAAGTCTATGTGCCCAGAGATGGACTCCCTATGTGCGAGCCTCTGAGATGTTGCTTTTATTATGGACTCATTCATTGTCATGGACTATCCTGGTATTCCCTAACATCCGCTGTGCCAGGTCAGCGCCCCAGTTCCACTCTTTATCCTGAAGAAAGAGAGCGACGCCCCTTGTCACCGCACTTCTCCGTCAGCCAGCTGGACCTGATCATAATTGTAAATGCAGATGGAATTGAGTATGTATGCCTGCATGTTTCTTTTGTCTCTTTCAGGTGAAAATTCCAGTTGGGCGGTACCCTGTTAGAGTACGAGGGCGTACTCAGCTTAAAGCAGCGGGGTATGTAGTGTACGGGAGTTGTACTACCCGTCACTACAGAAGGGTCACTTGGCTGCTGTCGCTCCTCTCATTTATGGGGAGGCTGGTAAAGGTCCTATTTGCAAAATATAATGTAATTTATGGTATTTAATTCCCTGTTACTGTGAAATGTGCCATGTGCAGGCCGGCTAGGGATGTAATTCCAGCTCTAGTCACTAGAGGGAGCTAGGTAGCCCTAGTCTATATAAGGCCCAGTCAGGGAAAGAAAGCTCAGTGAGTCAGCTCAGTTCAGTCTACTCCAGGCCATGAGCCTGTGAAGTCTACACCAGGCCCTGGGCCTGGGAAGCAGTGCAGACCCTGGAGTCTGTGTAGGCCACATGTCTCAGGCCTGAGCAAGTCAGCAGAAATCAAGCAGAGGCAATCCCTAGAGCAAGAGGTACTAAATGTCAAGAGGAGGTACACTGTCAACTGGAGATTCAAGGATATAAGCCAGAAGTAGGGCATTGGGGCCTTGAAGCATCAATTCCAGTCAGGACAAGTCAGGAAGAAAGTAAGGTTCACCTGCAATTCTAAGTCCTGTTATTTTACCCTCTGTTATACCTTGCTGGATGTAAGCCTGCTGTAACTGCGACTGTACAAACGTCTATTTTCTGCAACAAGAACTGTGTTAAGAGGTTGCCTGCTGTAATTTCCACTGTTCTCAGTAAAGTTGGAATTCTGTTTTCAAGTTACAAGTCTGCACCTCTGTTATTCCTACTATAAATACGGTGTGCCACCGTTTACTGGCACTGGCATCACGACACATCAGGGACTCAGCCATAGGCACGTTAAACTACAACACCAAGGGCACCTCGCATTCCACCTGGCTGTGTCCCGCAAGAACCCAGAGAGTGCCCCAGAGGAACAGCGTGCCGGCCTCTCCATCACTGGCATTCCCCAGGTTAGTTCCACACATTGCTCTGACTTGGGGATGCTACATGTTGCCCACTGAACTAAAAGAACAGGATTAAATTATTGTCCCTGGCACATATGCAGGTGCAAGTGCACTACACTTGAACAAAATGGCCGCCAATACCCACCTAACTAACAGATGGATAAAACTTATTTTTCTGTGTCACTGGGCTCATGGGTAAAAAAATGTAGCATAGCACCCACAAAAATAATCGCTGTAGTTTGCAGATTTAACACCAAGTACACCAGACCAGAATTGTTTCCTAATCTCTCCCTCACAGCAGCAGCATCCTATCCCTACACTAGTAAAAGCAGAGTGATGTACGACGCTACGTGACTCCAGCTTATATAGAGGCTGGGTCACATGCTGCACTTGGCTAATCACAGCCATGCCATTAATAGGCATGGCTGTGATGGCTTCTAAAGCCCCCCCATTGTATAAACACTTGTTGATTGGCTGCCCTGTAGCCTTTCAACGAGCCGTATTAAATCGCCAAACGCCGAATTCGAACCCAAACTTTTATGGAAATGTTTGGGTTCGGGTCCCGGTACCAAAAACCCTTTACAGTTCGGGTTCGCTCAACCCTAGCCGCCATCTGCTGGTGGACCAGGTACATTACACTTAAACAGTCTTTTGCAAGGGAAATAAATATACATTGTGCAGGACATGGCAATAAATACACAAGTTGACACAGGATCAACCATTAAAGATAGTGGAGGGGCACAAAAGGTGGTAATGCCCCCTAACGGGGCATTACATTAGCTCATCATGAGCCATGTCTGATAGGGTTAATCCTGCTGATTAAAATAATACCTGTCTTATGAAAAACAACGCATTCGTTATGTGAATAAGCCCTGAAGCCCTCATTTGCAAAAAGGGTCAAAGTCTTTGTTTTTAGGGAACATCGCAAGTATCATTCCAACCAGCAGGGTCAACCCTATGAGACAGAATGCCTGGTTTGATAGGATTGATCCTACTGACTGGTGCTCTTTAAAGGCCTTGTCTTGCGGACAAGCGAAGCATCTGAAGCGGAATTCAGTCCGAAGTTTGGAAAAGATTTGATTTTTTTCAAAAATGGCTGATGCACGTTCTACAAAGTGAAAGTAAGAAGCCTGGGAATGCAATCTGTAATGCTGTGACCCATAATTACCCATAATGTTGTGCATATAGCCAGATAGCCAGTACGCAGCGCAGAAGCTGTGCATGCACCTGGCCAACTTACTTGTACTACAGTCCCTCCTTTTCCATGTAGTTGACTATGGAAGTAGTATGTGGTAGAATATGGAAATAATTTTTTTTATGAACCCCTTAGGGGGGGTCAGGTTTTAATGATGGCCATCCTCATCTTTTGCTGGCTTTACTTTTTCCAAATTATCATTCTTGGTTTCCATGTCCGAGAAAAGTCCGCAAGATGCAGAGAGATGAGACGCTAGATACTCCAGATGACATATCATTGGTATTAGATGATGTGGAAAAGGATGAAAAGCAGAAGACAGAAGAAGAGCTTGCACCTGCAGGGCAGGAGAGCGCTGGGGTTGGAGAAGTGGGTTCGCAACTTGGGAATGGTAAATGCCCCATGACCGTTTTCTCTCCTCTTTTAAGGCCTCATGGACACGGCCATTGTGCGTCCATTCGGTGCATTGGGGACCGCAATTTGCGGTCCCCAATGCACGGGCAATGTCCGTGCAGCAGCTGGGATGGATCAAGACTCATTCAACTTGAATGGGTCCGTGATCCGTCCGCACCGCTAAAAAATAGAACATGTTCTATTTTTTTTGTGGTGCAGAGGCACAGACAGAAACACCACGGAAGCACTCCGTAGTGCTTCCGTGGGGTTCCTTGCCTCTGTTCTGCACCGCAGCTAAGGATTGCAGCGGGGAGCACGCGACAGGTGCCTGGATATTGCGGATCCGGGCAACGGCCGTGTGCATGAGACCTAACAGTTTTTGGGATCCCACGGCCAGTCACCTGCTGCGCCATGAGGTACTCTTCATATGTAGTTTCAGGATGCAAGGGTTAAAGGTAATTATAACTTTAATTATTAGATAAAATGTATATAGTGGTCAACTATTGGCCCCATGTGGCCCCTTTATGTAATTCTCATACAAAAAGGGCATTTTCTGGAGATTACAGGCCACAACAGCAACCACCTAACCAGCCAAACCCCAGAACAGCATCAGCCCCTGTTTGGCCAACATATTATATGGCAGCTACTAGTTTCCAGGCTCCTGTGCCTTATGGTAATAATCCTGTGGCCATGTTTGATCCATCCACCATGTTTGGCTCATCTGATATTAACTGTAATACATGTTTAAATCGAAATACCATCCGGTTCTTGGTATATACGGTATTTGTACAGTTTTAGATTCTACACCTGAAATAGGGATTCATGTCTACAGTGTTAAAAAATAATTTCTGTTCTTTCTTTCTGTTTTCTACTTGACAGAACAGAGCCATTTACAATTTTAATGTTTTTGAAAGTTCTTCATTGTTTGTATTGTTTTCAGAGCATATAGTATAGGGCCCATCTTGGGTTTTGAATTTTCCTTTTCTCCTCCCAATATTCCAATCGCCATACATTCTTTTAGTTTTTCATTCATATAGCCTAATGAGGGCTTATTTTTTATTATTGATATATATATATTTTTGGGGGGGTATGTTTTACTATTTAAGAGCACTATTTAATTTACCATTTTTATTATTTGAAAATGGTAAAAAACATTATTTGTGGGGTTAAATTGAAGAAAACTGCAATTCCACCAAAGTATATGGAGTATGGACATCAAGACATCCACGGTATGCTAAAAATGTAATAACGTCCTTATTCTGTGGCTCAAAATGAATATGGCGACAATGAATGTTTAAATTTTTATCAGCTATTTAAAAAAAAAAAAAAACTTTAAAAAAAAAATCACATTTTTTTTTCCATCACCATATTTTGACAACCATAACTTTTTTATATTTCTGTCTACATAGCTGTTTTAGGGCTTGTTTTTTGCAGGCCAAAATTATGATTTTATTGGTACCATTTTTGTGGTACGTACGACTTTCTCATTACTGTTATTCAATTTTTTTGGGGGGAAAAATTGACCAAAAAAAATGTCGTAGTGTGAGTTTTTATTTTTTTTCCTTTGTGGTGATCAGCACACATTTGTATTAATATTTGAATAGTTCAGACATTTTTAAACAAAGTGATACCTAATAGTTTTTTTTTGTTTATACATTTTTATTTGTAAAATTAGGAAAGGGGGGTTAAACTTCTAACTTAAAATAAAACTTTTCATTTTTCTTTCTTTTTAACTCCTTTAGGGGGCTGGAACCTGGGATCTTTTGACCTCTTGTCCTATTCACCCTAATCGCCGTTCCCCGTCATTGCGGCCAGGTGTCTGCTGTATGACACAGCCGACACCTGCCGTGTATGGAGCGGGCTCAGTGCAGCAGCCCGCTCCATACATTTTCTTAGCCATCATGACATATGGTTATTTATACCTAATTTATAGTGATTCGTGACAAATTAATTCGTAATGAATCGAATTTCTAGTTCAACATTCGGAGAATCGACCAAATCGAATTTTTAACGTTGCACAACACAAGTCATCACACATGATTGATATGTACATATAGGGGGCCACTGGTGGTGAATCTGCCGAAGTTATGTAGAGGCGATGGCGCATCCACTGCCGGTCTAAAACAGACGTAGAAAATGACAAGGGCCAGACGGACTGCCTCCTTCCCCACCCATGCCGCTCCACCTTTTTTAGACCTAGTGTGAGCGGGGAAAAGTCACAGATTGTAGCACAAATAACCTTGCGCTGCAGTCTGCGACAGATATATGCCAGAAAACTGGTGTATATATCAGATAGTAAATGACCCCCATAGTCTTCTTTTCATGCTATTCTACAATATTTAGCTTAGAACTGAATGACTTACCCATACTTAATGCAATATAGTTCAGCAGATCCAATATTAAACCTCACCTCTACCACCCAAAATGACCTAATGCAGTCAATAAGCCAGTAATCTATTGTTCTCCGCTACAGTTATTTCAGGGGTGTTATATCTGCTGTTTTCTGCAAACCAGAGACCTCTTGGAGTGAGCAGTTTATGTCATTTTAAACCACGTGTTAGCTGTAAAACAAGTAGCATGTGGTAGCAATTGAGGTAGTAGCTATTCTGGCAGCAATTCAAGTGAAGCAAACGTACTGTTCACAGAAGCGTCGTGGCTGTAATTTCAAAAGGAAATTTCCCAGTTCGGCCTGAAAGAGATCGATGTCGAATATCAGTAGGGAAACAGCTTTCCAAAAACAGATGTTTCACTTTTTCAATTAATTATATTGAATTTAAAACTGAATGGGGAATATTTCTAATTAGCAACTGAACTGATCCCAAACAGATAAGATACAAGAAAAAAGTTGTTCATACTCACCAAGTTTAATGGCCTTGGCCAATCTCAAGTGTATAGGGGCACCCAACTGTCCCCGATGGCATAAGTTGCTGGAAAGAAGAGAGGCACCAGGCAATTTGGATTTCAACAAGCCGGATCCTTTCTTCTTGTGTGAGATACGCCATTTTGGGGAGAATCTGGTGGCTTCTCAGTCTCCCGTTTAAACTAAACAATCAAATCATGTGGGCCTAATTTGAAGCTCCTGGTCCCCAGGACCACCACCTATCATGAACCATATATTTTACTAGGGTCTTCTTCTGTAGAGAGGCCTGGATGGAACTGCTATGTACCTCTGCACCCTCCATGTTAATGGTGGAGTCAAGGGAAATAACTCTCAGGTTGAGCTAGCTCAGAACCGGAGTTGAGCTATCTCGTGTGTATGGCCGAATTCTCTCTCTTGCCCATGTTGCTGGGCAATTACCTTGAGGATTTTCTTGTGTGTATTCTCATACCATACCATGAAGCTCACATTTCTTTGTTAAGCAGCTCAGGTGGTTATAATGTTACATAGTTAAATGGTTGGTAAGGTTGTAAAAAGACACTAGTCCACCAAGTCCAACCTATAATCCTAAAGTGTTGATCCAGAGGAAAGCAAAAAAAATTCCAGTAGGCTGATGCCAATTGTTATGAATTGTCCAGAATTTTAGTACTTATAACCTGTAATATTTGCACACTCTTCTCTGCTAGAAGGAGGTCCCCCTCTATGATGTCCACATGCCCTAATGACAACAGAAAGGGGCTGTTGGGATAAAATAGCTCCTTTAACAGTATTTTGTATCTTTCCTTTTCAGCTTACTACTATATCATTATGATCTTTTTACACACACATCCCCCATTGTTCAGCTTTATTTCGTCTTATTAGCGTAGTACCATTTGGCACAATGAGAACATATTTTCTTCTTACCACAGATTAATTTTCAAGTTTTTTTTCAAAGGGAGCAGTTTGTTGATGGTAAATGTTCTATTTGTTATCTCTTTACCCTTTAAACAGTGGTTAATTCACATTTCTACAGCAAAAGATCAAAGAAAGTTCATGGTCTTTATCTTTAGGAGAGCTCATTAATGTGAGCATGTCAAGGCTGTAGCCTGTGGGCAGTAGTGTGTAAGCAAAAGTAGTTTTCCTCTCCTTATCAATTCATAAAAAGACAGCAGAAAATCCCCAGGTGCTTCTTATAATTCCAGACAGAATTAAGACTGTAAAAGCCCTAGAAAGGACCAAGGAAAAATTGCAGAAGGCAGAGGGCCCTGTGCATGAACGGTATACGGGGCCCTTGCTATCTAATTGTTCTTCCTAGAGAGCTCCCTTATGTCTATCTAACAATTCTAATTGCGAGGTACCTTGGTTTCTTATATGTAGTGGCGGTCTTGATAACCACTCAATTGGTGGGGCCCCCTGTTAGGTGAGTCAGACAGAGCTACATCTTGCCCCAGGTTGTGGGGCACAGGAGCAAACAGCTCTCATCCCTACCGTTCACTGTCTTAGGCCCGGAGTCTATTTTTAGTATATGGGCTGCTGAAGCGAGCACCCTGAAGCCTATGAGGCAGTACAACGGTGCAGGCAGTTGCTATCAATGTGACCTTGTGCGCTGGGTCTTTAGGTGGGGAGATATCGTTGACACATCCAGCTCTGACGAACACAGGCAATGCATCCAGATGGCGACATGGGGTGGGAGTAAGGTAAGTATTTATTTTTTTACCCCAACGCTACTGGACGCAGTACAGAGAGGGAAGGCATAAAGGAGGCACAGCTGGCCACATTATAGTTATACAGGGGAAAGAAAAAAGGGGAAGACATAAATAAAGGAGGCACTACTGGGGGGTATTATAACAAATACAGGGTGCACAACTGGTGGACATTATAATAATACAGGAGGCATTATAAAAATACAGGGGGCACTAACGGGGAGGCATTATAAATAAAGAGGGCAATAATTGGGTCAGTACAGAAGGGGGAGCATTATAAATAAAGGGAAGCTGCTGGGGACATTATAATGATAGCGGGAGCACGACTGGGGACATTAAACATACTGGGGTCACTACAGAGGGACAATTGCAAAAACTAGGGGCATTAAATACTAGAGGGATTACTGGAGACCATGTAAATACGAAGCGCGATACTGGGGACTCTACTGGGGGCACTACTGTCTTTGGTATTGCAGCCTGTGCCCATTCACTTGAATGGGACTGAGTCACACATAGGCCATGTAACAGATGAATGTAACATCACTGGCCTAGGAAGAGGCAGCAGTGATCACTGGACTGCCGCTACCTGATTAAGCAACTGATCGGCGTGGCTTCAGAGAGTCGGACCCCTACCGGTTAGATATTGATGACCTATCCTGAGGATAGGTCATTAATATTCTACTCTTGGAAAACACCTTTAAGATGGAATGGGACACCGTTTATGTACTGGACCCCTGTAGAACTACAATTGGACCCTGGATTACTATTATATCTAAACTAGCCATATGTCCACATGGGATGGAAAAAAAATCTATTGTAGATTTCACCGCAAATTCCTTGGCAAACCCATGCGAAATTCCTTGGCATATTTTACATGCAGATTTTGTCACGGATTTTCTCTCAAACTTGGCACTTAGTTTACCCTGTTCATTGCAACTCGCAGTGAAATCCGCAGAAAGAATTGGCATGCCTAAGATTTAAAATCTTCCCAATGTGTTCATTTATGCATGGATATTTTGTCCACAGAACATGGATGAGATTCCTTAGAATGCTGTACTGTAGTCTAATACGCTGCAGATTTTCCACCTGCAAATCCAAATGGAAAAAACACAGCATTTCCGCTAAGTGTGGACATAGCCTAATGTTGCCATAAAGCTACCAAAAATGTCACATGCCCTGGTCAATGAAGCTAATAGGAGGGGGCCATGTTAGATATGTCATTATGTTTTTTTTTTGTAATTTACATGATACTAATATTTTCTGTAGTACTGTGTAGAACTTTTGAACCATGAACCTAGACTTTCTGGATGCAATGGTCCAGGTTTGTCATTTGGATGGTCACAGAGGTGCATATCTGACCAAAATGTGGTTACATATTAAGGTTCAAAATAACCCTTTCGGGACCATTCAATTTTCTTTTTTTACATTTTTGTTTTTTCTTCTTAGCCTTTCCAAAGCCATAACTTTTTTTTTTTTCCTTTCACATAGCTGTTTCACAGAGCTTGTTTTTTGTGGGAAAAGTTGTACTGTCTAATGGCACCATTTACAGCTACATATAATGTAGTAGGAAGCTGAAAAAAAATCCAAATGGAGTGGAATTATAAAAAAAAACACAATTCCACCATACTGTTATGGGTTTTGTATTTACAGCATTCAATATGGGTTTAAACTGACCTGTTACTTTTATCCTCAGGGTCAGTACAACAACTACTGTACAAAGATACCACATACTTGCGTTTTAATACTGAAAAAAAAAAAAACTTTTGAAAAAAATTCTTTGTATCGCCATATTCTGACCCCCAAAACTGTGGAGCTGCGTGACAGCTAATTTTTTGTGAGGTGATCTGTACTTTTCATCAATACCATTTAGGGGTGTATATGACTTTTTGATCAATTTTATTCGATTTTTTGTGGGAGGTAAAGGCCATTTTGACTTTTTTTCCCCTCTCGCCGTGTTGCTGTATGGGATAAATATTTTTATATTTTAATAGCATGGGCATTTTTGCACATGACGATGCCCATGATGTTTATTATTTTAATTGTTTATGTATTTTATTTTTAATTTTGAGTAAACAGGTTGATTTGAATGTTTTTTTTTTTTTTTTAGTATTTAGTGCTTGTATTGAGCCAAAACTGGATTATCATACAGTAAGCTGGCGATTTGGGTTTGGTTTAGCAGAACTGTTCATGGACTTACAAGGGAACTCAGCTCTGAATAGTCCTTTATGACATCAGTGGGAAATTACTAGCTTCTCAGTGCACAGGCTGGAAAATCTCAAAGTCTTTTAATGTGAGTTGGCTGTACATTAACCATATCCACAAAACAGTCCGCTGGTGCTCGAGCCACTGAAGTTATGTAAAGGCAGTGGCCTCTACATAACTTTGGCGCATCCACCGCAGGTCTAAATCTACGCCAGCTTCCTTGCTGGCCTATATTTTGAACATTTTCTATGCCTTTATCAGTACAATACAGTCAGATATAGCAGGTACCAGTTTGACTGCCAGATGATGACGTCCTCTGTTACATCATGCCCTCTGGTGGCCCTAAACATAAACCAAGCTACGGCTCAGTGTACAGTAAATCACATTTGTTTCTTGTTAGCATTTGAGATATTACATCTCCCCCATTGCTTGTCTCTCTCATTTGTAGTAAGAGGCAAGGAGGTAGTGAACATCATGTATGCACACATCTGGGCCACCTGTGGTGTAGAGCCAGTTTTCCAGAGATTATTTCAGACCCCTTGAAAGAGATTTAGATAAAATTTAGCGTAATCTCAAATTTTATAGATGATTTGTTATGACAATTCCATTTAGTTCTATGGATTCCCAGCTCTTGCCAGAAGTCTTCATTTATAGCTCCACGTTCTTCCTGCCACACATACAGCTCTATAGGTAAAGTAGCTATGGTAGCATTCAGACCTGATTTCAGTAATTCACAAACCCTTTGTTCTTAATATTATATCCTCATTAAAGCCCCGAAGTGAGCCAGATGGTTTATTCATTTTTAACATTTTCTGTTTAATACAACTTCATCCGAAAGGTTCATTGGCAACCTTTCCATGGCTTTATATATCTGTTAAAAATATCATTTTTGATAGGTTGTCATGTATTTTATATACGTCATGATGTAATCGTGTGTAGCTTGTCCAAAGTAATATTACATTTGTTTCATCTCTTTTTTAAAGTGCTGTGGCTCCAATGTAGTTCATCTAGCCAACAGTTTTCATATGATTCCCATGCAGGGCTTTGGTCACCTGTTGCTTAGGAACTCTCCAAATATTGTCTCCTGTAACTTTTTCTAACTTAGCAAGTGGTTTGAAAAGTTCTGTCAAATAGAAATCCACCAATTCCTCACCCTCATTACATAGCAGTATGCAACGCCAATTGCCTTTGGATGCAATATGAAGGTTAGTCTGATCCTACTCACTGCAGAAGTATCTTACTTAAAGGGACACTACCATTATTTTTTTAGCACATATTAACAACTTGTATGTAAATATTCTGTCATTTGTTAGCAAACCCAGGTAGATGGCTTTCTGAATATAATTTTTTAAAGTTACTCCATGCATTCTACTTCCTGTCCTGACTCTTTAACGTCCCCTTTGCTTGGACTTTTCGAACAGCAAACAGCCTCGCTTGACTTTCTCATTCAGGCCATCATTCTGATGAGAGAGGGAAAGGGGATGAGTGACTCAACTGGAACTGTTAAAGTTGCCCTCAAGGGGGGCTGATAATGTTTGCTCTACTGCTCCAAATTAATAATAATCCAATGTTTTTACGTGCACGGAGAAAATGACAGTGACACACACAATTTGGGGTCAAAGCAAATTCTTATTTATTACAGGAAGTGGAGTGGGTTATAAAGACATCAGTGGGGCATTCCCCCTGAGGCATGTGGCATTGTTACATATATGAAAATATGAAAAGAGATAACACTTGGCACCTGCGCATTGTGCATTGTTTTACTAACTCTGGTATGTAAACATTTAGCTATGGCGGCCATCTTGTAATGGAGTCTATACTAACAGCAAAAAAGCATATAGGCAAATGACGTAGCAAGGAGGCGTAGGATGGAACGTTTGTGCTCTGGAGGAGATAAGGCGTTTTCTGATAGCTAGAGTAGGTGGGAGTTGTCTTGGCTGAATGAAATAATGATGTCCACATCTCTATCAGTCCCCCCTTGGACCTTATTCGTTCCCTAATGAAAGCCTAGCACATCTGCCCCAATGCCACGGCATCCACTTCTCCAGCTTCCGTGACAACCTATCCCTTGTGCATAGCCTCCCATGACACTGGTTTTAAGGACATAGGGGAGTCAGATGTCTATGGTCGATGATCTCCAGGTGGCGTCGTAAGCAGGGGGATAACTAAGGGGACTTTGTCTCCCATCCTCATAAAAGTCTCTCATAATCATCTCCGGGGTAGCCTCAGCTACAGCTTTGAGCAGGAGCCTCCTAAGCAAGGAATGACACAACAGACAATTACTGCAAGAATCAATAACACAATGAATATACCCGTTCCAATTTGTAACAAGGTCTGTTTCCAATTTTAATTCCAGTTTTCAAACCAATTTTCCCATGAACTATCCACCCCAGAATTTCTCTTTAATTCTTCGGACAGAGAAGTAAGTCCCTTCAGGGCATTCATAACTTGACCATTTGGGCCTAAATTATCAGGAATCACAGTACAGCAGGTTTCACTGATCATTTTGCATACACCACCTTTTTATGCTAGGAGCATGTCCAGGGCCATTCTCTTTTGGAATGCCATAACACTAGTGGGCCCAAGCTGCTCAACTATACCATTTAATGCATCTCTGGCGTGATTTACAAATCTCTGCTGATTATAGTAGATATAGTTGATCCAATCCACATTTTTGTTTATAGTCACTATAGGGATTAAAGACTCAAACCCTGCTGCCACTTGACTTCTGGCTATGAATTCATCTGGGACCCCCCTGGGCACCCCTATAGCATCTATGTACGCATGGGAATCGAGGTTGCCTCCTGGGCTGGTGTCCCGCTTTCTCCTTACCACCGCATCCCGTTGCGCATAACCAAATCCTGACCTAGGATTCCTTTACTTCTCAATGGTTTCCTTCAAGTTAAGGGGATTAAATACATGGAAGGGCATCAACAGTAGGGCTAAGGCACATTGTCCGTGCCAGACAATTGTCAACTTTGTCCTCAGTTTCATATCTGCACACAACCAGATCACATCCCCTAATGCTCGAGTCTGGTTCATCAAATGACTTTGGTAGGGCTTACCAGTGGTATTTACCACAGTTTCACAATAACCTTCTGGAAACCTGCCCATATATTTTCCTTTGTTGGCCTCTATTTAAAAACAGGTGTAATTCCCTTTGTATATGGTTATCCCTCCTACAGGTTCAGGGGTTTCTCTTAAGATCAGGAACTTCTCTTCCCAAATCTTGCACTCATATTGACAGTTTGGTTCACATACATGG
The DNA here is from genome assembly GCA_033119425.1 of Bufotes viridis. Taxonomy (NCBI): domain Eukaryota; kingdom Metazoa; phylum Chordata; class Amphibia; order Anura; family Bufonidae; genus Bufotes; species Bufotes viridis. The sequence goes on from CM065592.1 coordinate 71,799,431, forward strand.
TTGTCAAACATGAATATTGACTAGGACTTAGGTGAAGGGGCACAGTTCATAAGTGTAGTCTGGCTGTGGCACAGGTGATACACCCAGATCTATTCAGCTGTGATGCTGTGTATTTCATCCATTCCAACCAGAAGTTATGGCCTGTCTCCACTGCCAATGTCTCGTCTACAATAAAGCGGGGTCTGACTACTTTCTCTGGTAACAAGGGGTTGGGCTCTTTGGGCAGTGAACTAGGGGTTGGATTTGGGACAGGCCTGTCTGCGATGTCCTTAAGGTGGAACTGTCCCAGGGCCCATATTTATCAGATGGATATTTACTCAAAACATACATTCCCACATCTGTTTGTTGGGGGGATTCTATTGTCAGTATTAGTGGGTGACGACCCAGGGGCCCCCCTCGATCAGTGGGATATTTTTTTACATGTTTTCAGCTTAGTTTTCCCCATATTTTTGGTAGTTTAATGCATTCTGGTCACAAGAGGTTTTCCCCTTTTATCTTTTCTTTGCATCCCCTCAGCTGGTTTGTATCCCCAGTGGTCTCCTGTATTTGTGAGTACATCGGACCAGGCAGCACAGTACTCATTATCAGTCCTGGTAACACATATATAGTATTGCAAGGAAGCAAAATCAAACATTGAACTGTCATGACATCTGCAATCAGCAACATCATAGAAGTCAAATTCAAAAACTTGTATTGGCTTTGTGGTATTTACCCAGATGACCCATGTGCCGCTCGAGGCATCTGAGGCCTATTATGAACATTGGGCCGTATACGCTCCCACAAAACCCATACCCCCTCCCAACAAGAACGCCAGAAAGGATATCATTCTCTGCAGGCCTCTGCCTGGGGGGGCTAGAACCTTCTTGCAGTGTAAAGCGTGTGTCCAGGTCGTCTTCCCTCAAGTTTCAAAGATGTGGGAGTAGTTAGTAGAACCTGGAATGGGCCATCAAATCTGGGCTCTAGAGTCTTTCTGACATGCCTTTTCACCACAACCCACTCTCCTGGCTGAAGAGTATGTCTTCCAGGGATCTGGCAGGGATCTGGAAGTGAAGAAAATACTCGAAAATGTAGGTCAGTCAGATGTTTACACAGAGCAGATACATAAGCAGACAAGCAATCATATTGCAAAGCAAGATCTTGGGGAATGTATGGCCACTTGCTTAGGAAGGGTCAGGGCCTCCATTAGTGCTTGCACAGCTTCAGCTTGTTTCACAGGAGTTCCACTTGCAGTGATGAAATTGCGACTCCTCCAGATGTGGCCAAAATCATGAGCTACTCCAAAAGCATATCTGGAATCCGTGCGTATGTTGGCAGTCTTCCCCTCAGCCATCTTGCAGGCCTTGCAGGCCTCAGTGAGGGCTATCAGTTCAGCCTCCTGGGCAGACTTGTCAGGAGAAAGAGGGTGGGCTTGCAGCACATCATGTAAGGAGATGACCGCATATCCGGTATGGTATCTGCATTGATGATCTGCATATCGGGATCCATCCACAAACAGGTTGAGATCAGGATTGTCCAGTGCTGTTTCAGTCACGCATGGGAGAAGCTCAGTCTCTTGCTTGATCAACTCCAGGCAATCATGGCAAGCTCCATAGTAAAAGTGATCATCAGAATAAACCTCTCCCCCCTTGAGGACAAGAAAGGTGGGAAGCAGGGTTGAGGACATGACACCTAGAGATAGTCACAGTGTCTGGAAGAAGAAGAGAACACTACATACATAAGAAGGTGTCTAGCAGCTGAGAGATGTTTTGGTTGAGTTTGCTGGAGAATTGCAGAAATGTAATGGGGGGGCCAAAATCTGCAGAGAGTGGTCCAGGACAATATCAGAAGTCTTGTCCAGAAGAAGATGGCAGGCATGTATGGCACGTATGCAGGAAGAGGTACCATGAGCAACTGGATCCAAGCAGGCTGAGTAGTAGCCCAGAGACCTGTTTCTGCCCCTGTGATTTTGAGTAAGGACACCTGTAGCATGTCCCTGGTGTTCCGTGACATAGCGGGGAAATCTCTTGCTCTGCTTAACCGTTAATTGTGGAGGTGCCTGACATGAACTACACACAGACAAAACACAGTAGAGCAAACTCAAACTTTCATTCTAAAAGGGTCTAGCTCCACACAGGATTTACTGTCAACCAAATTTGCTACCCACAATGCAATGCAACACCAATAGCAGAACAGATTACCATACCAGAGTGGAGCGCAGCAAGAGGCAGATGAGACAAATCAAATTTTCTCACCTGGTTTGAATAAGACGCAGTCCTCCTCCTTAAGCGTTGTCCACCGTGCTTTGGGAATCCCCATACTTCGGCTACTGATGCTACTTCTCCTGTGGTCCCATGTTAGGCACCAAGTGTTAAAGTTGCCCTTAAGGGGCTGATTAGGTTTACTCTACTGCTCCAAATTAATAATAATTCAATGGTTTTACGTGCACGAAGAAAATGACAGTAACACACACACTTGGGGGTCCAAGCAAATTCTTATTTATTACAGGAAGTGGATCGGGTTATAAAGACATCAGAGGGGCATTCCCCCTGAGGCATGTGGCATTGTTACATTGGCTAAAATATGAAAAGAGATAACACTTGGCATCTGCTCATTGTGCATTGTTTTTCTGTGTTATAATACTGCTGAAATGAAAAAGAACAGCTAAAAAATGAGAAAAAAAATTCTATGAATATTGAGTTTAATATCTAACCCTTTCTCATGGAAGTGTCCCTTTAAAGGAACATTTCTGACAAAACTGATAGGCAAGGTTAAGCCTTGATGGTTGGGCATGATATACCTGTTGTTGTTTTTAGAACATCCTCCAAAATACTTCTAAACTCAGTTTTTATGAAAAGTTTCTTGATGGAAGCACTTAGGACCTCTACGGGAAAGTTATGGTTGGAAAAAGACAAAAGTCCATCAAGTCCAACCTGTAGTATTGATCCAGGGGAAGGCAAAAAAAAAAACCCTATTAGACAAAAAAAATCCTTCCCCACTCCAGATGTGGCAATCAGGACAAATCTTTGAATCAATGTCCATCTTCCTTTTAAGGAAGGGGTGAGCCAAAGGGAAAGAGTGAGTAGAACATGATTTCTTTACATTTTAATAACCCTCAATGTTATTTTGAAATAATAGCTTCTCTTGATATTTTTTGTATAGTCCGTTTATATATTTGTACAGTTTAATCATTTCCCCCCTTAGGCCACATTCACACTTCAGTTATTCGGTCAGTTATTTATATCAGTTATTGTGAGCCAAAACCAGGTGCAGGTCAAAAACACAGAACAGGGGGAAATCCTTACGTTACACCTTATCTCTGAGTAGACTTCACTACTGGTTTCACAATAACTTATGGAAATAACTGACCAAATAACTGAAGTGTGAACTTGGTCTTCGACATCTTTTTTCACGAATAAACAAATTCAGTTCTTTTAATCTTTGCTCATAGTTAAGATCTCCGAGGCCTTTGAGTTTAGTTGCTCTCTTTTGCACTTTTTCTAAGTCCAGGGCATCCTTTTTATGGACTGGTGCCCAGAACTGAACTGCATATTTCATATGAGGCCACACCAAAGCTTTGTATAGTGGCAAGATTACATCGCTGTCTCGCGAGTCCATACCTCTTTTAATACAAAATTCTGTTGGCCTTAGAGGCAGATGACTGGCATTGCATGCTGTTATTTAGTCTATGATCTACTAATACACCCAGATCCTCCTCAACAAGTGACTCTTCCGGTTTTAACCCACCTAGGACATATGCTGCATGCAGATTGTTATCCGCCAGGGGCATAACTTTACATTTATCTATATTGAGTTTGTCCAAGTCAACTCGTCGTAAATTATTAATATCTTCCATAGACTGTACCGTATTACAAAGTTTGCTGTCATCTGAAAAATAGAAACAGCACTATTAATCCCATCGTCTATGTCAATAATAAATAAGTTAAATAACAGCGGACTCAGCACAGAACCTTGCGGTACACCACTCATAACGTGACACTTAAAACCCCTTTAAATAGTCCTAAGGTGTTCATACACATTAGTCAGGCGGTTTTGCCTCAGTATCTAATCACACTGTATACTTGAACTATATTTCATTGGCTCTTGCTGTTTTATATGGTTACTATATGAAGTACTGTGTTATGAGATTACACTGTATGTTGATCTCCAGATTGCTATATATGCCCGTTCATTTCAGGTTGTTGATGGGGTATATATAGTTCTCACAAGGTGAAGAAAACTGCTTCTACACCAGTCCTTACTCTTGTCTGCTCCAGACCTGCCGTACTGCCTTAACATGTCCCATGCACCTGTAATCAGTTTAAGAACAGATCCTAGCCCAAAGATTATAAGGGGAAACTCATTCTCATACTGAGGAGTGGAACAGATCTCAGGGGGTGAGCCACACTGTTTTAGTGAGGAACCTGCAAACCACAACCCAGTGTATCTTGTGGGTTATCAAGCCAAACACTGTTTTTTTGTGACATACGTTACAAGTGACCAGCCTTTCTGCCACCTGGAAACCCCTGCTCAAGATAAAGCTGTATGGGCATGGTGTGTGGTGAACTGTGGCCTACAATTGTGCGCCATAGAATGCAAGGCGTGTGATAAAAGTGAGTCCTGCTTAAGTGGCATGCCACCTGATGCAGTGAAGAGAGTTAGAAAAGTTTGTTACTGTTATGCTACTGCAACTGCTAAGCATAATGTCTCCATGAAAAAGTGTAACTGCCAAGTGTTGTGTGTTGTAAATACTGATGTATGTAACCAATAGAACTGTACTAAGCGAGACCGTAAGCACCATGCTAGTTGCAGTAAACACCTGTTCCTGTTGAACCACCTGAGTCTGTGTCAGTCACTCTGCCATCATACTGTATATGTGGGGCCACAAGGTGAAGGATCATTTCTACCCATAAGGTCTGACACCTTACAAAAACAGGTTGATAGTTAAACAACCATGGAACAATCAAACTTTTGATGAACAATTGTTTTGTTGATGCAGCTAAAAACATTTTTCTATATTGACTGCTATTGAAACTGGCCATACATTTTTACACATCTTTGACACTGAGCAAGTACAAATGATCTTTCTGGAATTGTTTTGGGAACTAGGAAAAATAGCTTGTGGGCTATCAACTATAGGATGGAAATTTTAAACAAGACCAACTTCTTTCCAAATGATGATGGTGTGACATGGGTCAGCTAAAATGATGAATTATTGTTACATTTCCACTGTTGAACATTGTCCATTTTCTTCAACTTTCTAAAGTTCATGGACACTTTTACTAGGTCCAGGTGTCCATGATCAGACTGGTAGTTGTTATTCATAGGTCAATGAGCAATTTAAAAATATAGTCTATTAAAAGTAGGATACCAATTTGCACTTAATTTATGAGCTTGATTAGCGGTAACTCTCTATAGGGGTTGCATAGTTACAGACGCACCCCGGTCCTGGTCCCTGTGCATGCTGCCCCATAATAAAAAACACCAGTATATTAAATGACAGGAGGCAGTAACCTTTATTCACGATAAATTGCTAAAATTTGATAGGTTGAGTCTCGATATCAAATATATATATATATATATATATATATATATATAGATCCAAAAATAAGGCAGCACTCCGCTTTCTGGTGAATAGTGAACCCTCTTTATTTTCCCATCTGCGACGTTTCAATCGCTCATTGCGGTCTTTATCAAGCATGCTCGATAAAGACCGCAATGAGCGGTTGAAACGTCGCAGATGGGAAAATAAAGAGGGTTCACTATTCACCAGAAACCGGAGTGCTGCCTTATTTTTGGATCTATGGACTTGTGACTGTCTAGCCAGCGGTCGTACGGTATTTGCACCCAATCCCAATGCTGTGCTGCTGTTTTTTCTTTTGTGTTTTATATATATATATGGCAAAATGTCACAAAAAGCATAAATCTTAGTGTAAATGTTACACGTATTTACAGCAGAGCAGTGCTAATGTCCAGTAGATAGATAAATGTTCACCAATGATCTGCTTCATACATTATTTCGTTTTTCAGATAATTGTTAAAATGTGTAAAAGTGTCAATTGTCACTCACTACAGGCTAACAGTGAAATATGACGTCCAGCCAAAGCAGGGACTAAAAGAATTAAATTCCGATAAATCTTGGCCATTGGGAAATCTTATTGTATTTACAGGGGACAACAAACATCTTTGCCAGAAAAGATTTGGCTTGGTGACACGGTCCTGCAGTAAATTTTTACTCAAGGTTCCTGAAGATTTGTGACATCACTCTGGATGTACACAGATGAATGTTTAAACTTGGATGACCCGTTAACTGGAATTAATTTTCTGCTGAACGGTTTCCAGTATATTATGTTCAGGTTTAGATTTTTCTGGTGAAAAGCAAAAATGAAACCAGAAACAGTGTCTTATAAATAATAGTCTTGGGGGCATTTTATTAGTCATTGTGTAATTGAAGTTGTTTAGTTTTACGGTTCTCCTGTCAGTCAAGAAGAGGGAAAAATCTAATAAACAGCTGGAAAGGGTTACTTTAAAGAGAAGGAAGATGAGATGCTTTATATTGGATTTATTACTGGTAAATCAAAGCCCTGGGTACAAAGACTTTTACTAATTGAAGCGTACCTCCAGTCATCCACTTAAAATCCTCTTACAATAAGCACTTCAGTGCGTAAACTCATATTTTGCATCTAGAATTAAAATAAGAGTGCTTTTTTTTTTTTAAATCAAAATTAGGTTCATTCCTATACAGATACATTTTATTGAATAACTCACTGGCCATACAAAGTTTATAATTACATAAAATGACAAAATAATTAAGGTAACCAGGTGCTGGGGTAAAAAATGTAGAATATGCTTTGTGACACTACCGCTTTTAAATTCCTCCCTCCGGGCTCATTTGCCTGATTGTATCTGTGGCAATGATATGATAATCTTCTCTCCTCAGGGGTGGTTTAGTAACTGTACTTTACAATCATTCTGCCCTCTCTGTAAAATCAGCTCTGCGTGTACTGACTGAGCCTGGGATAGACTTGTGTTAGACACAGCAGCCAATCAGAGGAAGCAGATCTGCAAGGGCAGGGAAAGAGCAGCAGCCTAAACCAATGATGAGGCAGGGGGCGTGTCTCAGACTACCTCAGACTCCCTGTAAGAACTGTAGCCAAACTGTAGTCACAGATCACTAGTCTCTGATGAGCTAAAAAAGAAGTCAGATGAATGGCAAAACATGCAACAAATGAATGGGCAGGGGGCACAGATAGGGTTGCCACCCGGCTGGTAACTCACCTGCCCAGTCCTGAGCTTCCAGTGAGCAGTAAGTGTTCACAGCGGCGCGATCAAATGGATGAGATGAGTTCTTTTTTTTTTTTTTGCACAGAGAAGAGAAAGGGGCATTAGTAATTCTGGAGGCACTAATGGGGGCATTACTATTATGCGGGGCACAACTGAGGGCACTAAAAGGGGGATAACTCTTACTGGGGGGCACTACTGGGGGCATTACTATTACTGGGGGGCACTACTGGGCACAGTAATGGAGGCATTAATATTACTGGTGGGCTCTAATTAGGGCATTTATATTATTGGGAGGCACTAATTGGGGTATTAATATTATTGGGGGGGACACTAATAGGGACACTATTAGTTCTGGGGAGGAATAATGGGGGCATTATTAATTTTGGGGGGTGCTAATGGGGGCCTTACTATTACTGTGGGCACTAATGTGGGCATTAATAATTCTCAGGGGCAATAATAGAGGCATTATTATTACTGGGGGCACTTTTAATTCTGGGGGGCAATAATGGGGACATTACTTTTACTGAGGGCATTAATGGGGGCATTACTATTACTAGGGGCTCTAATAGGGGCATTATTAATTCTGAGGGGCACTAATGGACGCATTAATATTATTGGGGGTACTAATGGGGGGCATTATCCATTCTGGGGGGCACTAATTGAGGCATTAATATTACTGGGGGACTAATGGGTACACTGTTAATACAGGGAGCCACATTATGACATAGCGATTTAAGGGCTCATTCATACGGACGTAGGTGGGCTGTTCCGTGCATTGGGGACTGCAAATTGTGGTCCCCAATGCACAGGCAACCTCTGTATGGCCTCCAGGAAGAATCCAGACTCATTCAACTTGAATGGGTCTACATTCGTCCGTTCCGCAAAAAGATAGAGCAAGTTCTATCTTTTTGCGGAATGGAAGTACGGAACAGAACCCCACGGAAGCACTCCGTAGTGCTTCCATAGTGTTCCGTTCTGCATCTCCGGATTTGCGGACCCATTGAAGTGAATGGGTCCACATCCGATATGCGGAATGCACACAGAATGGTACCCGTGTATTGCGGAAGCAACTGGCAGCACACGAACATGAGCCCTAACACCCAGTATTAATCCACACCCCCATAACCACACCCTCTTTGGGGTGTAGCTTAACTTGGCCTGTATTGGGAAACGTGGCAACCCTAGGCACAGAGCATCAGTGGCTGATAGTGGAGAATTCTTCTCTATGGAGTGTGTATCCTTTAATGTAGCATTTACCCAAAGGGATTGTTTTATGTATAAAAAAAGGCTTTAAGCCTCATGGATGTTCTCACTTTGGACAGTATTTCTACAGATACATGCCAGCAGCTTCATTTATTTTCTTAACAATTTCAATGATAAAAAAAAATAAAAAAAATAAAAAAAATAAAAATCACTGCAGCGCCATACGATGTGTAAAACGGGTTTATGAACCGTATCTTGTCCCTATTTCTCATGAAAGCCCATGATGTAACCAGTGCATATTTTGCCTGGAGTCTGAACAGTCGGCCTCATGATGAATATATGCCTCTAAGGATTACATCAACACTTTAATCAAATTCTGTCTGTTGTTTTAGTGCTGACTATAACTGAGACTGATGAGAGTCAGAGAGATGTATGGTTCATGTTGCATCACACGTAGAGGTTGGGGATTGAACCTTCCCTTTGAATTGAAAATGCAGGGCACATTTTTTTGGTAGCGTAAGTGGGCCTGGTCCCCATGGGTCATCACGTATGGCAGTGAATGCTTTTGTCTTATATCCAGATGTAGCAGAGCCGAATTTGTAATTTCTGGTCCCCCATGGGTCACCGTGTATGGCAGTGAATGCTTTTGTCTTATATCCAGATGTAGCAGAGCCAAATTTGTAATTTCTGGTCCCCCATGGGTCACCGTGTATGGCAGTGAATGCTTTTGTCTTATATCCAGATGTAGCAGAGCCAAATTTGTAATTTCTAGTTCCCATAGGTCATCCCGTATGGCAGTAAATGCTTTTGTCTTATATTCAGATGTAGCAGAGCTGAATTTGTCATTTCTAGTCCCCATGGGTTATCGCATATGGCAGTAAATGCCTTTGTCTTATATTCAGATGTAGCAGAGCTGAATTTGTAATTTCTGGTCCCCCATGGGTCACCGTGTATGGCAGTGAATGCTTTTGTCTTATATTCAGATGTAGCAGAGCCGAATTTGTCATTTCTGGTTCCCATAGGTCATCGCGTATGGCAGTGAATGCTTTTGTCTTATATTCAGATGTAGCAGAGCCGAATTTGTAAGTTCTGGTTCCCATAGGTCATCGCGTATGGCAGTGAATGCTTTTGTCTTATATTTAGATATAGTAGAGCTGAATTTGTCATTTCTGGTCCCCATGGGTCATCGCATATGGCACTGAATGCTTTTGTCTTATATTCAGATGTAGCAGAGCCGAATTAGTAATTTCTGGTCCCCATAGGTCATCACGTATGGCAGGAAATGCTTTTGTCTTATATTTAGATATAGTAGAGCTGAATTTGTCATTTCTGGTCCCCATGGGTCATCGCATATGGCAGTTAATGCTTTTGTCTTATGTTCAGATGTAGCAGAGCCAAATTTGTCATTTCCTGTCCTGGATGGGTCATTGTGTAATGGCAGTGGATGCTTTTGTCTTATAGTCAGATGTAGCAGGGCCGAATTTGTAATTTAACTGTTTAATTTAGGTAGGTTTACCTGTGGTCCGTGTTAGAGCTGCAAAGTACATACAAGAAATGACAACAGGTTGGGTCAAAGGCAAATTGAAAAACCCAGCTCTGCTACATCTTTTCTTGGGCAGTGAAAATATTCGCCGTAGGAAATATTCTGTTATCTGGATTACAGAGGACCTGCAATCTCTCCGGGCATGCCTGTAAATACGGATATTTCTTATGATATGCCAATGCTATAGAAAGTTTTCTTAGAACCCTTCATTGTGCTTTTCCTCTCTTATTCCTCCTGAAAACATATACATAAACTTGCCGCTGGCTATGACCATACCTCTAGTCAAAGAGGGTATGTCCTGACTAAGGACAATGTCCATATTGTGGGACACACCCCACTGACAAGTTGATTGGTAATGCACAGTTTTTAGTTAATGCATATTTTATAGGAAGAATAAATTAAACATCATATAGTACATAACAATCTCTTTCTAACAAAGCTAGAACCAGCCCTGTACCTCACATGGGTCCAGAGATCTCCACATTCATTGCTCCAATCAATCTGCTAGATTTATTTCAAGCTAGCAGATCAGAGGTTTTCTTTCTGGGGGGTGTGGCCTTTCTGATGCAGCTCTCACCTCATCACCACTCGGGACATGTGCCCTTTCTGCTGCAGTTATCTCCCTATCACAGCTCGGGTGGGGGGCATGTCCTTTTCACCCGCAGCTCTCTCCCTATCACAGCTCAGGGTATGTGTCCTTTCTACTGCAGCTCTTTTTATCACAGCTCAGACAGTGCGTCCTTTCTGCTGTAGCTGTAAGTGTCAGACAGATGGAATTGAGCATGTGCGACCCCTTCAGTAGGTGGATGGGCACATCACTGTACATATATATTAAACACAAGAGGGCACCATTATAATGAAGTAAAGAGAATATCTCAAAACTGGAGCAGTTTTCTAACAGAAAGTAAATTACAAAAGTAATTTGCTTTTCATGTAGAATTTTATTAACCCCTTAAGCCGGTACGTCACTGTGGTGCAGGGATGTATGTAGAGGGTCTCTGCAGTGACCCTGCTCCATACACGGCAGGTGCCGGTTGTATCATACAGCAGGCCCTCAGCCGTACTGACAGGGAGCTGCGATCACTGATCGCAGCACCTGTGAGTGAAGGCAGAGGGATGCGGTTCCCCCCTTTCCCAATTTTACATATGAAAAAATAAATACAATAAAAAAATAAATAAAGATATTAGGTATCACCGCGTCCGAAAATGTCAGAATTCTTAAAATATTAGTAAAAAATCCCTGTCCAGTAAACGCTGTAACATAAAAAAAAATGAAAAACACAATTCGCCATTTTTTTGTCACCCCCTAAAATTTTTTTATAACGGTGCTCCAAAAGTGGTATGTACTGCAAACCTACACAAGTTTGGTATCGCTGGATTCGTATTGAGCCGCAGAATGAGAATTTCATGTCATTTTTAGCGGGCCGTGAATGTCGTGATGTCAAAACCCGATAAACCTTGGTGGAATTGTGTTTTTTTTTTTTATTTAACCCCACAAAGAATTTTTTTCCTGTTCTCCAATAATAGAAATGGTACATTAAAAAAATTGATCTTGTCCTGCAAAAACAAAAGCCATCATATGGCTATGTGAACGAAAAAATGAAAAAGTGATCGCTATTGGAACGTGGGGAGGTAAAAACAAAAATACAATCCAAAAAATGGGTCTGGTATTTAAGGGGTTAAAATAATATTTAATGGTTGCGCAACCCATTGAAAGAGGCCATAAATGATCCAATTTTATAATGTCAGTGATGCCACAAATGGCCATTATGTTAGTTCGTATCTTAGCTGGCCCACATTGTGGACTTACAGTACTGATACTGATCCACATTGCTGGAAATTCAGTTTAAACAATGGTGTCTCCAAGCATGTATTCCACATGACATCCTTCAGTCTCACAGCCCCCCAGAATAGATTACTCAATGACAGTAATGGTGAGTCTCCAAATAAAACAGGTTATAAAAATCTAATTTTCTTGTATATTAATATTCAGTGCTATATATGTGACAGGAATTTGGAAAATCAACCCTCGCTACCTTATTTGTGCCTTGGCTTAGCTCCAAAATCCCCTATGTAGAAATACATATACATTTTAACATTCTGGCTGCCAGAAACTGCCACTAGGGGGAGCTTATTGCATACTGCTATACAATGGACTCAAAAATAAGCTCCCTCTAGTGGCCACTGTGGGTAGTCAGTATGTTATGCCTTAACTGAATGTCTAAGCAAGAGATTTGGAGCTGTGTATCAGAAAAATAAAGCTCTATCTATTAAAAAGTTATACCATATTAAGAAATTAACTCATAATTTTGACATTAAAATGTGTGGATTCACTTTAATGTTCTTCACTTCCTCCATTTTGATCTTCTATTGTTTCTCCAGTCACAGATCATTTCTTTAAAATTCCTGGCAAAAACACCACAACCTGGAAGGACTATGTAATCCAATCTGTACTGTAATCAGGTTACTGACCATCGTGTATCATCGCCCTTCCTTCAAAGCTCCTAATCATCAGTCTGGTTTCTATTAATCCGAATGTATTTGGATCGGAGTAATAGTAACCTACATTAATTGAAGTAAAGACTGAAAACCATCAGGATTGTAGGAAGAGGAGACCATTCCAGGTAATGTCCAGATATAAGGGAAAGGTTACATGGGAAGGCTAGACTCCATCTATAGGATAAATGGATTCATGATTCTATAAATCTTCCGTCAGATGAATGTGGACTTGGAAAGGGCCTGTAGTAACATCTGCTCTCTGTCTAAATGAGATTCATCACAACCTCTAGTCATGAATTATATAATAATGCTATCATTACTCTGCCTAATTTTACTTATTTTCTCCCCTTGCTTATATAGCGCCAAGATATTCCCAAGCAGTGTACGGAAATTGCCACTAGAAATGAGCAAACTCTTTAAAAATTTGTTTTGTGTCTGATTCTACGATTTATTTATTTTTTGACTTGTGTCCGAATTGATTGTACACAAATCAAATATACTCAAATTGGCCTGAAAATTGGTATATGACATTTTTAGGTCTCCTATGACCTATGATTTTTCTAAAATGGAATATGACACGTGAATGGAATATTTGTGTGTCTTCTGTGTTTTGTACCCACTCCTGCTTTTGGCTACCAAATCATAACCCAATTGTGATGGGACCATACAGGCCTTACAGCTGCTACACAGACAGGATCCGTTGTGCGTCTCCTTTTTCCTTCCTCCTGACAAATAAAAAGAAAGATCAAATAAATGATGATGTCAGCCAGGCCGAAAGGCAAAATAGTGGACCAGTCATGAAGTGGGGAGGGTGGGAACAGCATGAGAAGTCCACAGAGTAACCCAATGATAGAGTCTGGAGGTACTGACAGCATCAGGAGGAGGCCGCAGAGTGGAACAATGACAGTGTGGAGGTGGTGTCATCATCAGGAGGCCACAGAGTGGCAAAATAAAAGAATCCGGAGGTGGCGGCAGCAACAGTAGCAGCATCAGGAGAAGGCCACCGAGTGGCACAATGACAGAATCTGGAGTTGGCAGAAGTATGAGGAGGCCACCGAGTGGCACAATGACAGAGTCTGGAGTTGGCAGCAGTATGAGGAGGCCACCGAGTGGCACAATGACAGAGTCTGGAGGTGGAAGTAGCAGCAGTAGCAGCATCAGGAGAAGGCCACCGTGTGGCACATTGACAGAGTTTGGAAGTGGCAGCAGTAGCAGCATCAAGAGAAGGCCACCGAGTGGCACAATGACAGAGTCTGGTGGTGACGGCAGCAGCAGTAGCAGCATCAGGAGAAAGCCACGAGTGGCACAATGACAGAGTCTGGAGTTGGCAGCAGTATGAGGAGTCCACCAAGTGGCACAATGACAGAGTTTGGAGTTGGTAGCAGTATGAGGAGGCCATTGAGTGGCACAATGACAGAGTCTGGAGGTGGTGGTAGCAGCAGTAGCATCATCAGGAGAAGGCCACCGAGTGGCACATTGACAGAGTGTGGAAGTGGCAGCAGTAGCAGCATCAAGAGAAGGCCACCGAGTGGCACAATGACAGAATCTGGAGGTGGAAGTAGCAGCAATAGCAGCATCAGGAGAAGGCCACCGAGTGGCACATTGACAGAGTGTGGAAGTGGCAGCAGTAGCAGCATCAAGAGAAGGCCACTGAGTGGCACAATGACAGAGTCTGGAGGTGGTGGAAGCAGCAGTAGCAGCATCAGGAGAAGGCCGCAGAGTGACACAATGACATAGTCTGGAGGTGGCAGCAGTATGAGGAGGCCACCGAGTGGCACAATGACAGAGTCTGGAGGTGGCGGTAGCAGCAGATGAGGCCACCGAGTGGCACAATGACAGAGTCTGGAGGTGGCAGCAGTATGTGGAGGCCACTGAGTGGCACAATGACAGAGTCTGGATTGGCAGCAGTATGAGGAGGCCACCGAGTGGCACAATGACGGTCTGAAGGTGGAGGTAGCAGCAGTTGCAGCATTAAGAGAAGGCCACCGAGTGGCACAATGACAGGGTGTGGAGGTTGAAGCAATATGAGGAAGCCACTGAGTGGCACGATGACAGTGTGGAGGTGGAGGAAGCATCAGGAGACCACAGAGCGGCACAATGAAAAAGTCTGGAGGTGGCGGCAGCAGCAGTAGCAGCATCAGGAGAAGGCCACCAAATGGCACAATGACAGAGTCTGGAGATGGCAGCAGCAGCATCAGGAGACAACAAAGTGACCCGATGACAGAGTGGGGAGGTGGGTGGCAATACCAGTACGATACTTGTAAGGTGATCACAGCATTAAATCCAATACTGACCAGTGTGGGTGCACGTCACGGTTTGTTCCAAACTCCACCTTGTGGAACTTAGTCAGTCTGAGACAGATGAGACAGCACTCCAATTTTTGTACGCTGGGTGAATTTATTGATTTAGCCGGACATGGTGGTGCAATTCAATAACACAACGTTTTGGGCAGTATGAATGCCCTTCATTAGGCAATAGTGAGCACACACATCAAGGCGGGCAGCCAGATGTGACCCGCTGACTTGGCTGCCCAGTAGTCCAGCGGATCTTCAATGACGGCTGGCAGGATGCTGTCCAAGTATGCCACCACCTGCTGGTTCAGGTCATGCTCCAGGTCTACCTGCTGCTGGTGAGTAGTTTCTTCACTATGAGTGTGAAGAAAGCTGCTGATCAGCGACTGTAGACTCAGGCTGCTGCTGACAGAGCTGGTACTGCTCCTGCCACCCCACCCCTGCCCAGCAGTCATGACAGTGGAACGTGAGCGCAGAGGATGGATGATGGGGCAGATAGGCAGTGGCCAACTGACTACATAGGATGTCTCTGTAGTAATTAAGTTTGTCCTCCCTCTCAGTGGGTGTAAAAAAGGCCCCCATTTTGGACCGGTAGTGAGGGTCCAACAAGGTGGAGAGCCAAAATTCATCCCTTTGCACTTGCACCCTAATAACAAGAACACATTGCTGGAATGCCAGAGCTGTCTAATGGCTATTTGGATCCCCAAATAATCTTTCCCTGCACTTGTAAGTGGCTTTTCTAGCACTGTCCCTAGCGCCTTCTGACGTCTCTCCCTGCACTAAGATGCTGTGAAATGTTTCCTCCCTATCCTTTCCCTGCACTTATAAATTTTTTATTCAGTTTTTTTTTTTTCACAATGAGGTTTTTCCTATTTCTGTCCCTAGCGCCTTCTCATGTCTGTCCCTGCACTCAGAATGCTGGAAAATGTCTGAATCTAAGATGCCCGCCGTATTTATAGGGCTATGACATCACAGCGCTGGCTGGCTGCTGATTGGTTGCATGCATGGCATTATGGGTCATCCCGCCTTCCCAGAGTTTCTTGCCTCCTGTCCTCACACGTGTAGCCGCCATTTTAGGAAAGATTGCGTTTCGTTACCACGAAGAGCGAGGAAATTCTCATTCCTGGCGAATCAAATTTTTCCTGAAATTCGTAACGAATTCCACTTTGTCAGCTAATCTCTAGTCGTAACCATATAAACAATCAGTGTTTAATGTGATGGAAAAATGAATCCAGCCAGCAAAGGAGACAATATGGACAATCACAATACATTAGTAAGTAGCTTGTATTAACTTCCTGTACATAATAAATGCTATTTGCTGAAGTGAAAAACCCCTTTAAGTGTATGTTATGTTTTTTGAACTGATCGTAGAGTTTCCCAGCATTGGGACCACCCATGATCTTCTTGACTTCAGGAACCCAACAATCCTGAATGTGTCCCGGGAGGCTACATGAGACGACCCCTCGAAGTCCATTATTTCATCTTGTATGTGCCATGTACATTGTTCAGGGCTTCACCGCTCGCTCATTATATTTTCCAATAACATCGATGTCTCCATTCTCTGTTTTATTTTAAGCGTACAATTATTTATTTTGAAATCACTACCAAGACATTCATGTTCTCTCTATTGTTCCCCGAAGCGGACCCACGGGTCAAGCTAAAAATAATAAGTGTCAATATATTGGATATAAGGAACGTTCATGTTCAAACTCAAATGTGCTTTTCACGGCTAAGGTTGAATTGGCTGGGAGTTCCAGGTCGACAGCAGATTCTTGTGTTCCTCACTTGTCTGATCTCGCGCCAAGAACCTTTTTTTTTTAAATGAATTTATTTGGACTTTTCAGTAAAACTATTGTTTTAATCAGCACCCGGGCAGGATCCAACAAGCAAGATGAACCACAGAAATTACTGACAGTGTAGAAAAACAGAGCACGCTATATTCACAGAAGTAGCTTGACTTTCCCTTCACACTTGGAACCTCAGCTTCTCAGATGGCTGGACTGCTGGAGCTGTACCAATGAAAAACGATCTGCTGTATTTTGACCCTTCATAAGGGGCAACCCTTTGTTATTGAAGTCATTACACCTGGGCACATGTCCCGGGTCTCTTGCCTGGTACCACAGGTGGTCGGGCTGGCAAACACCATCCTCAGTTACATGCTATGGAGAAATATGATATACCGGTAGTTAATAGAGTTGTCCAATCCTTGGCGCAATCCTAGTTAAAGCCCTGAATCTGAGCTAGCTCAGCCGAATATAATGATACCTGTCACTTAAGAATTTGTTGCTTTCTTCTAGAGAAAAAATACTTTTTAGCCATATGCAAATGAGCAGTAAAGTGCACCAAGGGCGGACCCAAGCCACTCTGTGCATCCTTGCTGCTCTTTGCTTCCTCTGCCTGCCTCTCCTTCTCTTACAGGGCCAGGCACGATGACAATGTAGGAATCTGGTCCTGTCAATCAAGAAGGAGAGGGAGGCGGAGGAACAAGGGTGCACAGATTGACTTGGGCCCGCCCTCAGTGCACTTAGCTGCTCATTTACATAGGGATTAAAAATACTTTTTCTCCAGAATGAAGCATCAGATTGCTAAGTGAAATGTATCATTACATTTAGGTGAGCTAGCCCTACAAGGCAACATTCCTGGTGACAGGCTCCTGTTAACCCCTCCCATTGTAGGCTTTTTAGAGCATAGTAACCAAGCATTTTTTTTTTCATTTCTTTCATTGTTGCATTTCAAGAGCTATAACTTTTATACTTTTCCATCAATGCAGCCATACGAGTGCTTGTTTTTTGCGAGTCAAGTTGTAGTTCTTAATGGCACCATTTTGTACCACATAACTTACTGATTAACTTGTATTAAGTGTTTATAGTTTGAAATGAAAAAAACAGCCATTCTGCCACAGTTTTTATGTTATACATTTTGGGGCGTTCATTTTTGGCATAAATAACATGGTACTGTAGCTTTACTCTCTGGGTCAGTATGATTACAGTGATATCAAATACACATAGTTTTTTACTACTTTTGCACAAATAAATCCATAAAAAAAAAAAATGTTTTTGCATCGCCGCCTCCCAAGACCCATAACTTTTTTATTTTTCTTTCTACAGAGATTTGTGAGGGATTGATTTTCGTTGGACAATTTCAGTTTTCATTGTTATCACTTTGGGGTACAGAACACTTTTTATTTTTTTATTTTGTGTGGCAAATATAAAAAAAAAGAAATTCAAAACAAATTTTTATTTATTTTTTACGCCATTTGACATTCAGGTTAAATTAAATAATAATTATTTTTACGGATGCAGCAATACCAAATGTGGAGGTGATTTTATTTATTTATTTTTTCCATTGAAAAGCTTTTTTTTCCAAAGGTGTATTTATTTTTTACTTTTTTTATTTAATAAAACTTTAACTTTTTTTTATACCTATTTACTAGTCCCACATGGGGACTAATCCCACTTTAATAGGCAATCTTTTGATCGCTTCTGTAAAACATTTGTATTGCTAGTGCAATACAAATTTATTTAACTGTCAGTGCTATACTGACAGTCACCAGCAGGCTAGCTCTGGGCCTGCCATGAAAAGACATTGGCACCCCGCAATTTCATTTGTGGGCTGTCGATGGGAAACAAAGGAATCTCCCTTCCTCTAAACCACTTACATGCCACAGTTGCTAATGAACGAGGCATCAAAGTTGTTAAACGGCCTGGATTGGCACTCTGGCTGGTCTGGGCTATTAAAGCAGAAACCCACATGTCTAGTGATAGATATGCAGCGCTTATTATAGGCCGCCGTAAAAAGGAGTATCGGGTGTTGTTAAAGGGTAAAGAGACAAAGAGCTCATCATTTCAGGATCGATTATTATCTCAGCACCTAGACCCTCTGAACAAAATCTGAAAAGGACAGGTACTCTTTTATTTAAGGCCGGGTTCCGATCTATCACTTGGTTCTGACCAGTCATTTTATTGCTGTGCTCCACACAACTGATGATGACATTTCTATACACTTTGGGCAACGGTCTAGAGTCCATAGACTGACATCACCGGACAGAACAATGCCACATGCAGGTTTTTTTTTTTGGTCTTAGATAGAGGTCCAAAACAACAACTGATACCGCAAGATAAAACCTGTTCACACAGGCAAGTATGAGATCAGTTTTGTCACTGGGTTCCCCCCTGGGCATTTTTTTATGGTATCTTTTTTTGGAGTTATGATGGAGGGTCGGATACATGTGAAGGAATCCAAAGTTAAGTAACCAAATGACTACAAATTCTAAGAGATCCTGTTGTAAAAAGTCAATGAAATAATACCCAATTTTTGATTTTTTTTTTAAATCTGCATAACATTCTTTTGAAATAACATCAAAGGAAATATTTCAACCGCTATAGTAAATGATAAGGTTGTTTCTTCCACATACAAATGATGTATTTCTAACCCAGGAGTTAATATTTCAGATGGTTTCCTGTTGAATATTTTGTCATAATGCAGTACAACAGACCATATACATGTTTTCCATTACATCTCATGTAAGAATCTCTGTTATGTTTTACTTATTTTTTTATTGGAGTCCAAACTGCTCGTTTTAATTCAAACTTATTCAAGATATCCAATAGAAAATACAAGAAATTGGCAAAAAACTTCTGGTTTTGTTTATTGAAATAAAACATTGGAAGAAATATGACATTAATATTTGTAATATATATTACATGAGGCCGGTAGAACAATGGCAGTGCGGGGAGAATGTACTTCCCATAAAAATCAATAAGGTTTCCATAACTCTAACCACATTGTACCAGCTCTAATTGGGAACAAACTAAATCTTATTCTTTTATGTCTTCGCTTTTGCTGTCTCGAAGATATTTTACCCCCCTCATATAACATACATTAGGCCAAAAGCACGCTATTCCCGAAATATAATTTACCTAGTCAAATTAGGTATGAACTGAAGAAGGTGGTGGATCAGTGCTTCATCCTGGATGTCTACAACTATGGGGTCATGGGTGCAAATCTGGCCTGGTTGCTGACCTTTTGTAAATCGTTCTGTTCAAGTTCCAATGTTTAAAAATAGAGAACAATGGGTAATGTCTGAATTATTTATATGGTCCTAATTTATTTAGCAATTTAGGAAAAAGGTATTGTCAAAGCTCGTAAAAAAAAGGGCTCATGCACACAAACGTATTTTCTTTCCGTGTCCGTTCTGTTTTTTTTTGCGGACCGTATGCATACGGTCCGCAAAAAAAACCCAGAACGGACACGGAAACAAAATACGTTTGTGTGCATGAGCCCTTTTTTTTACGAGCTTTGACAATACCTTTTTCCTAAATTGCTAAATAAATTATTGTCCACCTTACGGACAAGGATAGGACTGTTCTATTAGGGGCCAGCTGTTCCGTTCTGCAAAATACGGAATGCACACGGACATCATCCGAATTTTTTGCGGACTCGTTTTATGCGGACTGCAAAATACATACGGTCTTGTGCATGAGCTCAAACACCAAGAGCTACAGCATGCTGGATTTTTGAAGACACCACCCGATGATCAAAAATATCAGTAGCAAAATACCACTTGTGTGTGTTACATTTTATATTTCCCATAGACCTTCAGTTAACATCTGGAGTTGGTGTTTTTACCACAAAAAAAAAAAACACACCACAAAAACTGCAGAAAAATGCCAGCAAAATCCTAAGTGTGAAAGCACCCTAGCAGGCATAAAATTGCAGCAATTTTTAACATGCATTTTAAAATGTAACAAGAAAGACACTGTATGGCCTCATGCACACGACCGTTTTTTTATGCTGTCCGCAAAAAGGGGTTCCGTTGTTCAGTGATCCGTGTCCGTTTTTGCCTTCCGTTGTGTTTCCGTGTGTCTTCCGTTTTTTTAGCGGACATGACCCAAAAGATTTTACCAAAAGACAGGCTGACAATTTTTCCCAAGTGCCTGCCAAGGGATCCGCAAAAAAAACGGACACGGAACGCGGATGACACACGGATAGCCATCCGCATTTTTTCACTGACCCATTGACTTGAATGGGTCCGTGAACCGTTTTTCACAGACAAGAATAGGACAGGTTATATTTTTTTGACGGACTGGAATCACGGACCACGGACGCGGAGGACAAACGGTGCATTTGCCGAGGTTTCCACGGACCCATTGAAAACCAATGGGTCCGCAGAAAATCACGAAAAACGGAGCAACGGACACGGAATCAAACAACGGTCGTGTGCATGAGGCCTATGTATGAGACCCAAATAGTATAAAATAAATCAGGAAAAAGTGAATAATAGTTTACTGAAAGACAATAAAGATCATCGACCATTAAAAATAGATGTGCTGTAAAAAAATAAAAAATACAATTGTGTAAAAAAGGCAATAAGCACTTATGCCTATTAAATGTAAGACACCAAATAATATAGACCTGTTTGATATGTCCATAACTGTATTGCTGAATTTATGATAATTTTTGAACAGTGTATAAAAATAAAATAAAAATATGCCATTTCCATAATACTTAATTAGAGATGAGCGGATTTTATATTTTGAAATTCGTTCACGCTTCGTTTTGGTAAAATCAGAATTGCGTTATGGATTTCGTTACCACGAACGCAATTCTATGACGGAATGCATAAATGACTTCCGTCATAATAGAAGTCTATGGGCTGCAAAACAGATCCTTCTCATTTCTGTTATGCAGGGGATCCGTTATGCAGGCCATAGAATTCTATTATGACGGAATGAATAACGGAATGCCTCTAAAGGCAGTCCGTCATAGACTTGCCTTATGGTCCGTGGTAACGGAATCCATAACGCAATTCTCCTTTTAACACCAAACGAAGCGTGCACGTATTTCATAGTATGAAATTTGCTCATCTATATACTTAATTTAAACCAGATTTTATCATATCAGAGTGAGGGCTTAGTCCATGTATTATGTTTGCATCTATTGTTTTAGTACATTATTTTCCGTGACTTGATAAATGTAGCTATGCACATCCGCATATTTACTATCATATCGTACAGGATGTTTTGTATCTTTTCATCGTGATTTTTTCCAATCAGTAACATAGTTACAGGGGAGTTGCCACTGGGCCTCTAAACCAGGGAGATACACTGTCCCCAATCACCACACTGAAGCTGGTTGGACAGAAAGCTTCTGAATTGACCTGCCCAATCATTGAGAGAACTGCGCAGCAGTACAATTACAGCTGCATGGTGTTCTCTATCCCCACTCAGGAAATTACAATGCTCGGGTACGGAGAAGGGAGAAACTACTCAAATGATGTAGCATTACCCCTCCACTGCCTTCTACCAGGAATATTAATATTAATCCTGCCCCTGTCCAAGACAACTCTGGATACTAAAATTTCCCCCAAACTTCACTTGACCTTCAGGTATGCTGACATCAACCTCTTCATCACACTAGGTTACCAAGGATATTTACATTAACCCCTTTATTGCCCAATATCACAGGGATCCTGAAATCAGCACCCTCAGGTAGCCTTTTGCCATGCCCCTGAGAGCAATAGGTCTGTGGTCCGTACCGCCGCCCTCCTGCTGTTTCCTGTGGGCATGGACATCGCACAACTTACCTCGTCATTTGGCGTTCTGGTAGCCGAGATTCTCTCCATGCCACTTACTCCATACTCCTGCCTGATGCTCCTTTAGGGTGTGCACTTGCTCACCTCTGGTCTCTTAAAGGGCCAGTGTGAGTGCTCCCAAATGCTTTCCCAGTCAATAGCTAAGAGTCACTGCATATTTAAGGCATCCTCTCCAGCAGGAGGGTGTGTGACCTTTAGGTTCCCTGGTGACCAGAAAAGATTTTCAATAGTCTAGTGCTACTGTGATTAGAGATCAGCGAATCGAAGTTGACGAAGTGCAATTCGATGTGAATTTCAAGAAAAATTTGATTTGCATCGAATCCGAATTTCCTCATGCTTCATGCTATCGAATCACATTTTTTCCTAAAATGGCTACTGCACGTTAGGACATGGAGCAAAGAACTCTGGGAACGAGGGATCACCCACAATGCCATGCGTGCAGCCAATCAGCAGCCAGCCAGCCCCTGTGATGTCACAGCCCTATAAATACCCTCAGCCATCTTGGATTCAGCCATTTTCCAGTGTACTTAGTGCAGGAAGAGACATCAGCAGTTGCTAAGGAAAGTGCTAGAAAAGACTTTAAAACTTTTTTTGGGCTGAATAGAAGTTCAGGGAAAGATCATTAGAAGTGTAGGGAAAGGATAGGGAGGAATTATTCCACACTATAAAATGAGAACAGGGTCCAACAGGGAAGGTTACAGCCTGGGTAATAGGAGCAATCCTTTTACACCTTGCTGCACTGACTGGGGATCCAAATTGCCATTATACTGCTGCTTTCAGGTTTGCAATAGATTATACCTCTGTAATTCCAGCAAACCTTTCTTATTATTGGGGTGCAGGTGCTGTGTGATACAGTCATTAACAGGGTGTATTACTAGGTAATATTTCTACATCTTATTAGCCCTTGTGCGGAGCAGTTATATGTTCTAAAGCCTAAAGGTGTATTACTGGAAAAAAGTATAATTTTCTGTGCCTTTCAGTGGTGCAGTAATATGTTCTAAAGCCTTTTTTGTGTTTATTAGTTGGAGAAAAAAAAGACCCATTAGACATTGTGCGGAGAAGTGACAAAATTACAGCCTTTTTTGGGGTTTATTAGTGGGGGGAAAAAAATATTTCTTGCCGTTCAATGGTGAAGTTACATGTTCTTAAGCCTTTTTTGTGGTGTATTAGTGGGAAAAAAAGGCTTATTAGCCGTTGTGGGGAGAAGTGACCAAATTGCAGCCTTTTTTGGGGTGTATTAATATCCGTTTTATTTATTTATTTGATCTAACAGTATATCAGGCAGAGAAGTGACAGGCCCTGCAGCGGCAGTAGCAGTCAGTCAGTGCAGATTGTTGAGGATAGAATCACCTACTCAGGGGTGTGGCAGTTTTTTGTTAAGCCGCTGGAGGAGGTTAACATGGCCATTTGCCGAATCTGTGGGAAGAAGGTGAAGCCTGGCAAGGGTGCTAAAGTTGGCACCACAGCCCTGCGTCAACATATGTAGCGTCACCATAAAGTGGCCTGGGAGAACCGTGGCTCCGATGTGGTGGCCCAGCCTGCTGCAGCAACCGTTGCGTCACCCAGTGGCAAACACCCGATTTCAGGCAGTCAAGTATCCACTACCTCTGCCAAAGGGAGCTGTCTGTCCTTCCCATCGTCTGCTGGTCCTGATGCTCCTGCTCCTCAACCTCCTACTCTTCGTCTCTCATTTAGTCAGCAGTCGATCACCGAAGCGATTGCCAAGCGACAGAAATACACGTGTGGTCATCCTACGGCGCTTGTGCTGACCTGAGGTGGAGAGTCCCAAGCTGTCATTTCTTTGCCAAAAAGGCAGTACCAGCCCTGCACACATATGTAGAACAGAAGGTGGGCCAGTCCTTGAGCCTGTCAGTGGCTGCCAAAGTGCATGTCATCGCTGACATGTGGAGCTATAATTACAGGAAGGGACGATACATGTCCTTTACGGCCCACTGGGTGAATGTGGCTCCTGCCCAGCCACACCAGCAACTTGGCCAGGTGACTCTGCTTCCGCCTCCACATTCCGGCATACCACATGTGCAGGGCATGGCGGTGTCACGCTGTTCTGCAGCTAGTTTGCCTGGGCAAATGGAGTCGCACAGGGGAGAAACTGCTCCGCGTCCTTCATCAAGAAATTGAATCCTGGCTTTCTCCGCGACAACTCAAAATCGGAACCATGGTGACCAACAACGGGAAGAACATGGTGTTGGCACTGCGTCAAGGAGGGCTGAGCCAGGTACTCCCCTGTGTAACTTCGATGTTAGCCAGTGGCAGCACATGCGCGACACTTGCAGTTTGCTCGGCCCTTTGAGGAGGCCACTTTATTTGTCAGTGGCCAGGACTACGGGATGAACAATCTCATTCCACTGCTTCATGTCCTGAACAGATGCTGGTAAATCTGGCAGGTCAGGGGACTGGAGACACCCCTGTGGGGGCTGAACTGTAGGAGGAGGAGAACATTGGAGCACAAGCAATGTGTAGTGAAATGGGTAGTTTTTCTACACAGGTGACAGGAGAGAAGGAGCAGCCGGAGGAGCAACAGTGAGATGAGGAAGACAAGGCAGATGACCCAGGCACACCATGGCAGTATGCAGTGGAGATGGAGGCAGGGAGTCGCTCCGAGTCACTTGCACAAATGGCCTGTTGCATGCTCATTTGTTTTGGTAGTGACAACTGAATTGTCACTATTTGGCAGAAGGATGACTACTGGCTCTCCAGCATGTTAGACCCTCGCTACCGGTCCAAAATGGGGGCCTTTTTTTACACCCTCTCAGAGGGAGGACAAACTGAACTACTATCGAGACATCCCTCTGTGCTCATGTTCCACTGCCATGGCTGCTGGGGGGGAAGGGGTGGCAGAAGCAGATCCAGCTCCATCAGCAGCTACTTGAGTCTAGAGTCGATGATGAGCAGCTTTCTTTACCAGCCTAATGAAGAAACTACTCACCAGCTAGATATAGAGCAGAACCTGAACCAGCAGGTGCTGGCATGCTTGCACAGCAACCTTCCACCCGTCACTGAAGATTCGCTAGACTACTGGGCAGCCAAACTGGATTTGTGGCCGCAACTGGCCAAGTTTGCCCTGGAAAATCTGTCCTTTCTGGCTAGTAGTGTGGCATCAGAGTGGGTGTTTAGTGCAGCAGGGGCCATAGTTAACCCAAGAAGAACTTGCCTGTCCACCCAAAATGTGAAGAGACTGACCCTTGTCAAGATGAATCAGGCGTGGATCAGCCAGGATTTCCACCCACCAATGCCTGATGCATCAGATTAAATCATCCATGCTGCCTCACCCAAACCTTGACAAAACAGACCAGTTTCTTCTGGCTACCTGCCTCAGCTACTATTCTGATGCTGATGCTCCAAAAACAGGAGAAGGCTGCAGGACCAGCAAGCAGAGGGTAAAGACTACAGAAATAGAGACACTACCTCAAGCCTATAGGTATATAGGCCCTGATACCATGGTCCAATAGAGATCAATAGTACTGTAAGAGAAAAGGTGTAAACAGCATTAAATAATAATACCCAACACTGCGTGCCGATCCTGCAGCTGTCTCCTCCCGATGCCGTTTCACCAAGAACTGGCTTCTACTCTGTGGTCTCCTCATGCTGCTGCCACCTCAACACTATGTAAATGGGCTACTTCTTGGTCTCCTCATGCTGCTGCTACCTCAATACTATGTCATTGTGCCACTCTGTGGACTTCTCATGCTGGTCTCCCACCCTCCCCACTCCATGACTGGGCTACTATTTTGCCTTTTTGGCCTGGTTGACATCATCATTTATTTAAACACAACAATAGCTGATCTCAGGGAGACCAGCTAAAAAAACCACTGTGGAGCCTCACTTAAGAGTCTCAACACAGCAATCCGAAGTGCAAAGCTCCCTGGGAAACAGGAATATGCAAAATAAATGTGAAGCCCCACTTAGGGGTCTACAACACAAAGAAAGCCAGATATCCCTCAAAGGAAGGAAAACCGAGCAAAGGGTTGTCTCCATTACAGAGATCACCAAAACCACCATATTAAGTGGCCCCTATGTCAAGATCTCAATTTTACAAGCTTTAAGGATGTGACGGGGAAAACCTAAGCCAGTTATCCATCCACATCCTTAAAGCTTGTAAAAAAGCGGGATCTTGACATAGGGGCCACTTAATATGGTGGTTTTGGTGATCTCTGTAATGTAGACACCCCTTTGCTCGGTTTTTCTTCCTTTGAGGGATATCTGTCTTTCTTTGTGTTGTAGACCCCTAACTGGGGCTTCACATTTATTTTGCATATTCCTGTTTCCCAGGGAGCTTTGCACTTCGGATTGCTGTGTTGAGACTCTTAAGTGAGGCTCCACAGTGTTTTTTCTAGCTGGTCTCCCTGAGATCAGCTATTGTTGTGTTTGAGTAGTCTCCGAGGCATTGCTCCCAGTTAGCCATAATCCTACTCTGCACTGATGAGGGGGCAACATCCCGAAACAGCTGTATGTGGATGGGTAACTGGCTTAGGTTTTCCCCGTCACGTCCTTAAAGCTTGTAAAAAAGCGGGATCTTGACATAGGGGCCACTTAATATGGTGGTTTTGGTGATCTCTGTAATGGAGACACCCCTTTGCTCGGTTTTCCTTCCTTTGAGGGATATCTGGCTTTCTTTGTGTTGTAGATGCCTAACTGGGGCTTCACATTTATTTTGCATATCATCATTTATTTGTCCCTTCTTCTGATCTGTCAGAAGGAAGGAAAAATGAGACGCACAATGGATCCTGTCTTTGTAGCAGCTGTCAGGCTTGTATGGTCCCATCACAATTGGCTTATGATTTGGTAGCCAAAAGCATGAGTGGGTACAAAACACAGAAGACATGCAAATATTCTATTCAAGTGTCATCTCTGTTTTCGATCCACTCCTGTTTTTTTTGGCTTTAGCAATACTGATTGATTACTGACCAAATGCTGACCGAGTGAAGGTCGATGCTCAACAGACAGGATCCGTTTTTTTGAGGTTATTGTTCTGTTACTGCAAGACACTGTGTTCTACACCACTATACAGACTCTCTGCAGCCAGGAAATAGCTGTTAAGGCTTCTTCCACACTCGCGTTTTGGGCAGATCCATCATGGATCTGCAAAAACGGATCAGTTACAATTATACAACCACATGCAACCGTCATGAACTGATCTGTTTGTATTATCTAACATAGCAAATCCGTCATGAACTCCATTGAAAGTCAATGGGAGACAAATCCGTTTTCTATTGTGCCAGATTGTGTCAGAGAAAACGGATCTGTCCCCATTGACTTACATTGTGTGCCAGGACGGATCTGTTTGTCTCAGTTTCGTCAAGCCTCCAGAGTGGAATAAAGACTGATCGGAGGCAAACTGATGCATTCTGAGTGGATCGTTTTCCATTCAGAAATGCATTAGGGCAAAACTGATCCGTTTTGTACTGCTTGTGACAGCCCATGACGGATCTCACAAACGGAAAGCCAAAACACGAGTGTTAATGTAGCCTAACGTGATTCGCTGGCGAACTGACCAAATCGAGCTGTGATGTACCTGTGTTTATCCTGCGTTATCTCCTGCCTGTAGTACTGTCGTGTTTTATGTGTGCCTTCCTGTGTGCCTCTGCACTTTCAAGTCCAAGTTAAGTTCAGTTCTTGTTTAAGTTAACCCAGTCTGTCCAACCTGTCTGTGCTTCTGTCAGGATAACGACTACCATCACACGGAAGCCAGGGTAGGGCTAAACTGCCCAGGCCCACTATCCCTACCTAATTGCACGATCACACTAGGCAGTGACCCACAACTGGATGACACAAACAGGGACAATCAAACAAACACGATAAGTGTAGTCATATGGAAAAAGGCCCGACAGCCAATACAGTACAAGCACGCCAGAGGCAAATGAGAAACCCAGAACAAGCCAAAGTATAAGAACCAGGAGATAAAATATGATACCAAAATGCTAGAAGCAAAAAATCGCATTCACAAAGTCAAATTAGAAATCCAAAGCCAGGGGAGTCTTCAATTCATGCAAGGAACAGTAGGGGGAGCCAAAGGACTAAAAATTCACAGGCACCTGTACACTGCAGCTGCTTGTCATTAATGCAGAGGAAGAGACAGCTCACGCCGCCGTGCTAGTACTCCAGGTGGAGCTGCCACTCACACGCCCTGATGTTCTGGAGCTCCTGCTTACTTCCTCATTGGCCCAGGGCTCTGACATCAGTGAGGACTGCCCCTTATTCCTCCAGCAACCGGATATTGCTGCCATACAAAGGCAGCAGCTGGGAGAGCCATAACAGCTTCGGTCTAGTCCCCAACCTGCCTGCCTCATGTTTGCCTTCATTACTATTCTACCTGCAAGTCTTTCCTGTGTCTGCATTAACTGTGCACTGCCTGGATCTCAAAAAATCTGCATTCTAGTCGTGATGACTGTTCAGACTACACCTGCAGTTTTTATGTATTTTGGTGACTTTTCTGTAACCCAAGCTTCTGGTGCTTGCACCAGATTCCCTGACCCCATTGGGGTCTAACTACACCGGGACTATCCCAGGAGGTAGTGGTCCAGTTACTTCGCTGCAGCAAAGTCAAGATCCCTGTATAGGGGTTAAAGGGTGAATACCAGGGGTGCGCTGAAATTACACCCTTGAGGTTTAGCCTAAAACCAAAGCAGTTAGTTGGCACAGTGGGTTCATACTTGCTGATCTGTAGCAATGGTGTCATATTAAAGAGCTATATCTCCATGGAATAAAATTTTCAGTAGGGCCCCATACTGGAATATGATATACATTTCAACTTTGTGCTGAGGCATCAGCATTCAGACGTTGCTGGAGAATAAACTGGTTTCATACAGAATAACGGATTTATGAAAGGTACCATAGAATAAATAGAGGCTAGAGGAACTACATATTAAACACAAATAGTTAAGACAGCGCCATCTGCTGTCTGTTTAACAAAGTCCCTCCAGCATAATCGGCAGGCGTTCTACTCCAACAGAGGCATAAATTGGCGTAAGGTGGCAAATACGAGTTCTGTTTTACGGGTTCCCTTTCTCCTCTATTTCTAAATGTTATAGACCAGTGATGGTGAACCGTTTAGAGGCTAAGTGCCCAAACTGCAACCCTAAACCCACCTATTTGTCGCAAAGTGCCAAAACAGCAATCTACCCTGAATAGTACAGCCCAATATGGTATATCTTGCCGGTACTTTATTATTTAGCTATAATAGCCTGCCTACATTCAATGCGCTGCCTGTGCTTTTCATAACGCGTCCTGCACTGATGAATGGCAGGAAAAGTCTAAGGCATATTGGTAAACCATAGACTTTTTACAGGGTGCAGGTGCCCACAGAGAGGGCTGTGGGTGCTGCCTCTGGCACCCGTGCCATAGGTTCTCCATCACTGTTATAGACAATCAGTACAAGTGTATTTATTATTATACAACAAATTAAATTGTTTAAAATAAAGGTATTATTTATTTGATAATAAAATATTCAAAAAATAAAAAAATGCAATCTAAACAAATTGAAAACTAAGAAAAAAAAAAAGCTTGAAAGGAAACAAACAAACAGCACGGGTAATTTGTTCGTGACCTTCAGCCACAGGAAACATTGAATGTTCAATTATGTTTAGTGTCATGTTTTATTGCTTGTTTTAGCTAATTTGTCTTGTAGACCAAAATGTTTTGTAACAAGTACTCCAGAGTGCGGGCAGTGTAAAAGTTCATTAAAATAAACTTAACATAAAACCTTGAATTATGTGACCACCTAAGCTTTTTTTTTTTCCTCGAGAATTTAACCTGAGAGGTCTTTTAAAGCTTTCTGATTTATGTCATTGTTGGCTGCATTTGAAACTTGACTGTCAATTAAGTCGAAGATAAATCTTTCAGCATAAAACTGCCATGTTCTAGACCCGCTGCTGTCCTTAAAGGACTGTTACTCTTGGAAGATCAAACAGCAGCTATTGATGAAAACAACTCCACTCACTTTTATGATCTTTGTAATGTAAATAAATTAAAAGGGAGTTAGCATTCTGCTGACCACATGGAAAATTAACGGCCTATGGCATAAAGTGCGGGGTGGAATCAAAGAGGGTTTACAGTAGGATTTTTCTATTTATTTACAAGGCTCGTCAATTTGCTACAATGATTTGAGTAATTAAGAAGGCGGTTCAATCATATAAAAATATCAGTTCAGCTTAAACATCAAGTTTGCTTGCCTTTCTAGGTGGATATTTTTGTAAATGTGTTAAAGCTTAAAGTTTTTCGTTTTTAGCTGTACTAATTGCTTAAATGCACAATATATCGCTCACATCAGTTCCTGCCCCAAATGAGCTCACAATCTATTTTCCCATGCTCACACAGAATAAGACCAGTTAACATTTCCCTATGTTTTTTGGAGAGTGTATGTAACAAGCAGAAATCATACAAACTTTATGCCTTATACTTTATGTTGCCCTTGGACAAATTTGAACCTCCGACCTCAGTGCTAACCACTGGACCCACACCAGGCTGCACATTATTATGCATAAAATTAGGACAGCGATTGGAGATCACAATTTTGTATTTTTTTTGTAGTATTCACAAATGTTAGAGAAACTGTTGTAGGACGGTGTTAAAAGGGTTTTCAGCCTATTCTTATAGGACCTCTAAACAAAAAAATATCTCAGCCCTCTTCTCTCATATCCCTCTTTCCTTTGGTCCAGGTGTTACAATAGTATTTTCCTGCTCTAACAGGCAGGCATGGGCACAGCCCCATTCACCCTTCCTGTGTTGTTTCTGGCCCAGAAGTCCAGACCGGCTGCCACTTCTCTGTGCTCTCACAGCAGGCCCAACTGCCAGAGTCCCGCCTGCCATCTTTGGCTACACTCCTCACCCTGGACTGCTCTTCCCAGATCTTAAAGGCCAGCGTGTTTACCCTTATTCTTCTCCGGCTATGGATAGCTACTCAAGGGTATTTTGGGTGATTTTCCTGTGGAAAAGTGCCTGATCCATAGATGTTCTAGTGTGATAGTCCCTGCTAAGGCATTCTGTACTGTTGGTCTGCCCTTGTACCAACCTCTTCCTGATTCCTGATCCTCTCCTGTCTGACCTGACTTGTGCCTGATTCTTCGGTGTCTCCCACCGGTGTCTCTGACCCTCATGGTCAGATGTCAACAACACTGGGACTACTCCAAAAGGTTGTGGCCTGGTTGCTCCAAGCAGCAAAGTCCAGATCCTTGTGGGGGGGGGGGGCTAAAGAGTGAATACCAGGGGATTCGGTTGGTTGACACAGTGTTGCCACACACACTGACCGTTACGTCAGGAGCTCAGCCATTTCCCTTTAATCTTTCTTACTGTCATGTGACAAGTTATAAGCCAAGTGGCTGGAGCCAGTAGCCTCCCTGATGTGCCTGGTCTGCACTAGGACAAAGAGGTTGGTAAGCTCCCCCACTTCATTGCTAGGCCCCATACCTCAACCAGCCACCACCCAAAGATGAAAAAGATCAATAGGAGATGAATTCTTGTGTTCTCTGCAGGTTTTCTACAAGACTACTTGCGGCATGACATAAAATCCCTTCAGACTGACAGTGAGAGCAAATATATTTCTAATTCACTTAAGACATTAATTTCTAGGTTTAGTATTCCTTTAAGAAAAAACCATCAATGTGTGGTGGCCAGTCTTTGGTCAGATTTGAACCCTCTGTACTAGCCATTGAGCCACCCTACTGCCACCATTAATATTTATTAAATGGGTACAGATCTGATTCCTAATGGTGACCAAAATCTTGGTTCCTTTTTTCCCCAGCATTTAAATACTCTAGAAAAAAAAATATATGCAGTTATTATAGAGGTTTTCGGACCATACCTAAAGGAACACTAAACCCAGAAATTATAGCAAAAGTTTTCTATCACTTCTCCCTTCATCTCCTTCTTTCCGTATATCCTATATCTCATATGAAATTAAAATTGAGAAGCATATAAAGAAATACACTCTGTGTGCCTCAGGAACTCAGCCATGTCCCCCTCCTCCTCACTGTCATGTGATAAGTTGTGAGGTAACTTATGGGAGCATGAGCCTTCCTGCCTAAACTAGGGTGAAAAGATTGGTACGTCTTCTTCTTCGTTGATAGGCCCTACTTCTCAACCAGCCAGCCAACAGTTTAAGATGCAAGAGACCAGGAGGAGATAAACTCTTGCAATTACTGCACAATTTCTACAAGACTGTTTGTGTCAAAATCATGCAAAGAACAAAGAAACTGCAGTACAGACTAACAGTGTGGGCAACTAGGTTTAGTGTCCTTTCAAGCTAGACCATCAAAGGGACCCATGGGTCAAAGCCCCATTATTTACAGATTCATAGATCTTTAGAGGGTTTTTTGAGTTTATAACATTGTTGGCCTGTCCTTGGGATTGGCTATCATTTTTTTGATCTGTGGGGACTCGGCCTTAGACCCACCAATTAGCAGAACCATTATCACAATATCAGGCACAGTGCCACTCTTGCCCATGTGGCTAGAGTCTGGTACTGAAGACAATTTTTTTTTCCATTACTCTCTTACAAGGCCCATTTCAAAGAGTGCTGATGAGTACTTATGACCTGATTTTATGTGGGAGCCTTGTTCATGGCAATTTGTAACTTGACAGCCCATTAGAAGACTTCAGAGTACAATGATCTAGACCACAGCATCTGTCATCAGATGGAGAAATGGAAACTTGAGGATTACAAACTGTCTGCCATGTTAACACTTTTAAGTCGCCCGTTAGTAGTTTAAGCTTATCAGTAAATTTCCAATCAATCAACTTGCTTGAGCAAAAGTGGACCTGTGCATTATATACAGCATTTAGATGCCCCATGCCTGCAGACTATAGATATCACCGTCAATTGTCAGTGCGAATACCGTATGTCATTTGTCCAAAGCACAATCATTTTTGTTTAACAAATCCCCTTTTTCCTTTCTTAGGCAATAACTCCAGGTTTAAAAAGTAACCCAATACTGCTTTAGAAGTAATATATCTTGTAAACCTAGGATCTGGCGGGAGAAAGCCATTACTTTGGTTCTTTTATTGCCAGTACCTGGGATTTTCCCACGTGCTCAGTTTTGCTTAATATGCAGTTATGGATATGACACGGCTGGTCATGACATTTGTATCTGCATATAATCCCTTAGATGCAATAACAGAACCAGATGTTCAGCGAAGCTGGATAAATACACACAGTAGCTCATAACAACTTGATATCTTATTTGCACACAAGAAAACACTCATGCACTATATACAATCTATGGTTACAGCCTCAGATTTAAGTCTCTTAATTCTGTTTAAGGCTGTATTACTGTACATCAGTACTGAGGCGGATGGAAGCCATTTTATCTTTTGGCTTGTTGTACCTAGATCGTACTGGCACCCATTGCAAATGCACCAACCCTGATCATTTACAAGATCCATGCGAAAGTTAGGCTACATGCATATGACCGTATGTGTTTTGCGGTCCACAAATTGCGTATCCACAAAAAAAAAACTGCGACTTCCATATGGCATCAGTTTTTGCCAATTGCCAAGAATAGGACATGCTCAATTTTTTTTTTTCGCGGGGCTACGGAACGAACATACGGATGCGGATAGCACACGGTGTGCTGTCCGCATTTTTTGCGGACCCATAAAAATTAATGGGTCTGCATCCTATCCGCAAAAGAAACGGAGCGGACACGGAAACAAAATATGGTCATGTGAATGTAGCCTTAGACTAAGGGCACACTTACTGGTCAAATTGTAGTCAAAAATACAACTTCTGTGAAAAAATCAGGGCATGACATATGATCAAAGTATGGTGGGACAATGGAATTAACAAAATAAGTAGAAAATGCAGGATCTAGGTATGGTAGGTATTAAACCCTAGACCAGACCTCTAAAGCCAGACCACAAAATAAATTCAAATCTCAGAACAGACCACCTGAATAAATTCAGATTTTAGACCAGAGCTAAAAATAAGTTCAGACTCCAGAACAGAGCTTAAAATACATTCTGACTTCAGACCAGGGTCCAAAATAAATAGACTCCAGATTATCACTCAGAATAAATTCTGACTCCAGACCAGAGCGCAAAATAAATTTAGATTTCGGGCTAAAGCTCTAAATAAATTCAGATTCCAGACCAGAGCTCAGGATAAATTCAGACTCCAGACCAGAGCTCAAAATAAATTTAGACTGCAGACTACAGCCAAAATAATTCAGACTCCAGACAAAAGCTCATAATTAATTCAGACTCCAGACCAGGGCCTAAAATAAATTAAGACTCCAGACTAGAGGTCAGAAAAAGTTCAGGCTCCAGACCAGAGCTCAGAATAAATTCAGACTTCAGACAAGAGCTCAGAATAAATTCAGACTTGGGAACAGGGCTGTGAAAATATTTATACTCCAGAGCAAAGTTCAGAATAAATTTATACTCCAGACTAAATCTAAAATTAAATTAAGACTCCAGAACTGAGCTCAAAATAAATTCAGACTCCAGACCAAAGCTGAGCTTTGTACCAAGGCCTTGTATAAACCCCCACCCAGAAATGCAACCTCTGTAACTCCTATAGTTATACCACTGGGTAAAGGAGATACTAGTCTATAGACAAATGAACAAGCCAAATGCAGGGCCAGGACAAGGGGTAGGGAGAGTAGGCAGACATTTTTCATAGGGGACAATTCATGGATTTTAAAGAAAAACTAAGATAGAAGGGGAATTGAAGTGAAGGATGGGTGAGATGGCTGATGGCAAGGATGGGTGAGATGGCTGATGGCAAGGATGGGTGAGATGGCTGATGGCAAGGATGGGTGAGATGGGTAATGGCTGAGAGTAAAGCAGAAGCCAGTAAACCAAGCATAGACATGGTTGGGTTATTAACCAGACCAACACTGAGAACTGTACATGTGTAAAGTGCAGGAAGTAATTAAATTAATGATTGTCCATCAACAGTTATCATACTGAACTTCCCAAATCAAGAGGGACAATCTGAATTCCAGAATCACAGAAATAAACGTGGCCTAAATGGGTGGGACTGCTCCAAACCCCAAACACTGTTGCGTGTTTCTAACTGGGGGGGCAGTCCTTCCGCATGTGGTTCGGCGGTTCGGCTATCCCCAGCAAAAATTGCATACAATGGAGGATACCGGCGCGAACCACAAGCACCACACAAACATCCTATACAAACATGTGCGGATGAAAATATATAAACACATAACTCACAGAAAAAAGATGCACCACATGGATAAGCAACTGACAACACTGGCTAATCCCTCACTCTGGTGTTAAAAGCTGAGAGATTCGCCAATATTTCCAATCAGGAACATATCGGAGCCCCTTTAAGCACCACTTCACGGTATCTCAGCATGACATAGGGTCCTACCACTAGACTACCTATGGTGTGTGAACAAGGTCTGGATGTCATGCTGAGATACTGTGAAGTGGTGCTTAAAGGGGCTCCGATATGTTCCTGATTGGAAATATTGGCGAATCTCTCAGCTTTTAACACCAGAGTGAGGGATTAGCCAGTGTTGTCAGTTGCTTATCCATGTGGTGCATCTTTTTCTGTGAGTTATGTGTTTATATATTTACATCCGCACATGTTTTATTTTGTGTAGGATGTTTGTGTGGTGCTTGTGGTTCGCGCCGGTATCCTCCATTGTATGCAATTTTTGCTGGGGATAGCTGTCGCTAGCGAACCACATGCGGAGGGACTGCCCCCAGTTAGAAACACGCCACAGTGTTTGGGGTTTGGAGCAGTCCCACCCATTTAGGCCACGTTTATTTCTGTGATTCTTGTTTTATATGTATTGAATGTGCCATTGCATATGGCTGGTAAACATTCTGTTGCACCTGGAAGCCGGTGTCACATGGTCTGTTGTAGGTGTAGCTTGCGGCCTCATTTGTTCCCCATTGCATTGTTGGTCCTGCAATGCAGGTGAGTGGGAGGGGGCTGTAGGCTGCTTAATACCTGTTCAGACCTTGTTCACACACCATAGGTAGTCTAGTGGTAGGACCCCATGTCATGCTGAGATACCGTGAAGTGGTGCTTAAAGGGGCTCCGATATGTTCCTGATTGGAAATATTGGCGAATCTCTCAGCTTTTAACACCAGAGTGAGGGATTAGCCAGTGTTGTCAGTTGCTTATCCATGTGGTGCATCTTTTTTCTGTGAGTTACAATCTGAATTCCCTTTGAAGGTATCGCTAGACATTTTCCTGACCTTAGATACATTTATTTATATATGGATATAATAAACATGCATATGTAAATACAATATTAACCCCTTAAGGACCAAGACAATTTTAGTTTTAAAGGTTTGGTGTTTTTCCTCACTTTCCAAGAGCTATAACAAGTTGTAGTTTTAATGACACCATTAAATTAACCATACCTTGTGTTGGAAAACTTGCAACCTAGCTTGTATTTGGGGTGAAATAATAAAAAAAAATCCCACCTTGTTTGGTTTACTGTAGAGCTTAACAAATCAGTTTGCAATCAACCAGGTTTATTATTGACTTCCTAAAAAATAGTCTGCAAGACGAACCTGAATTTTTTCAGGTTTGCTTTGGATAAATCCAGTAAAATAGGTTGCAGTGTTATTTTACTGCACATGTAGGTAGGAAAAAGCATGAGGGAGGAAGAATAAGGGATGCTCACATTACCCTGAGAGGAATTGGGGCTGGGGGGGCTTGCCCTGATTGTTGGCTCACAGCCTGACAGACAGCCTCGATGGGCCAATCAGTGCTGCAGAATGTGCAGAACGTTATTCTGCATTGGGTTGTGAATGAAGGTGGATGGGTGTAGCACTGTCTCACAGAAAACGATCTTAGAGACATTAAAGTCACAATCAAGCTTCTATTCTAGTACCAGAGACAAGGCTAGAAAGAAGAATTGTGTAGAAAAGGGAAATTCAGGGAAAGCTTTCAGCCAGGGAGTATGAAGTGAGGAGCTGAAGCTAGGTTTGCTAGGCAGTGTCTTCTAGCTGCAGTCAATTCCCTATAACACAGCTGCAGCTGCTGCAGAGCCTCAAGAGCAGCTACGTGCAAGAATATTCCCCAGCAGACAGGGCCGGCAGGAGGAGACCATTTCTGGCCTGGCCCTGTCAATCAAGACTAGAAGGGAGTGGAAAGAGGTGGGCGAACGAAGCCTCAGAGCAGGTGCAATGCCCCACCCCCCCTGCTCTTAGAGGCTAATTAGCATATAATAAAAGTTATAATTGCACAAAAACGGGTGCACACTGAAAAAAAAGAATAGCAGAGTTAAATTCAGGTGACATTTGCACATGTATAATGTCAGCCTGTTAAATAATGAAAAGTGTGGTGACAGAAACCCTTTAAGTTCCATAAAACAGACTTATAAACTGTTCCATACTTTGTGTGAATGTATACACTAGGTCAAATGTCAGGAATATGAAAGAGTTCCAAATCCAAATAAAATACCCATGGACAGGCCTTGTCCTCCCAGAGCCACAATGTGAGTAGTAGCAGCATCAATTATCTGGCCAGAAGAAGTAGTAGAAGAAGAAGTAGTAGTAGTAGAAGTAGTAGTAGTAGTAGTAGTAGTAGTAGTAGTAGTAGTAGTAGTAGTAGTAGTAGTAGTAGTAGTAGTAGTACTAGAAGTAGTTGTAACAGTAGTAGTAGTCGGCCACAGTTCTTCCTGACTTCTGAAAGGCGCAACACTATTATCGAGGAGAAAGAGAATGGGGTTCTAGATTGGATGGCTCACTACTCTTCTCAGTCACAGCAGGATAATGTGGAAGTGACTTCGGAGTCTGAAATCATGCCTTCAAGATAAGGGTCATAGAATTTCTTCTGCCCCTCTTCCTTGCACCCCGGAGAAGTCTTTCAGTTCTGTCCTCACTGCCCCTTCCTAGTGAGGCGCCTTCTTTTTTTTCCTTAACAAAGGCAAGAAAACCTATGGCATCCTACGGCAGATAGTCAAGAGAGTCTCCCCGTTGACGACTTGTGTGAGAGCCCTCACTGTTTGGGCTGCCCCAAGGAGGAGGTTCAGGAGGAGGTGGGGGACCTCATGCATAGTTATAGTGGTGGCTAGAGATGAGCAATGTTTTTTTTTTTTATTCGATTCGGCCGGTTTGCAAAATTTTTGGAAAATACTTGTTTCGATCCAATTTATTTGTGGCAAATTACGTTAAAAAAATCTTCAGCGAGCATTTATAGGGGTGTAGACCACTGTGCCTTGCAGTAACATGCATAGGGAGTCTGCTCTGGTAGTGAAATAATACTGTGAGTCAGTATGACATGCAGATGACAGAGGTCGCTCTTAGAATCATTGCATACTTCACTCATTTGGGCAGTCACGCGGCTAAAACTGACCAAATAACTGAAGTATCAATTCAGCCTTACAGGAATATTGTTAAAGTCAAGAAAAAGCACACTCCTTTTACACCCTCGTCAGCTGATTCCACATAGATGTCTACAGAACCTGCTCTATTAAACGCTTAAACAAGTAGAGCCCCCCGACAGAGTGGAGGGCGTGTCAACGTAATTTTGTGTCAACGTCACTGATCATTTTGCCCTTCCTCTGACCTGTCAAAACAATAACCCACAAAAAACAGCTCCTGTCTGTGGAGCATCCACCTTCACTTGGTCAGCATTTGCTCAATAATCCATCAGTATTGCTAATGCCAAAAAAACAGGAGTGGATCCAAAACAGAGCTGACACTTGAATGGAATATTTGCATGTCTTCTGTGTTTTGTACCCACTCCTGCTTTTGGCTACCAAATCATAAGCCAATTCTGATGGGGCCATATAGGCCTTACAGCTGCTACACAGACAGGATCTGTTGTGTGGCTCGTTTTTCCTTCCTTCTGACAGATCAGAAGAAAGGTCAAATAAATGATGTCAGCCAGGCCAAAAGCCAAAATAGTTGCCCAGTCATTAAGTGGGAAGGGTGGGAACAGCATGAGAAGTCCACAGAGTGGACCTATGACATAGTGGTAAGGTGGAAGCAGCATGAGGAGACCACCGAGTGGCACAATGACACAGTCTGGAGTTGGCAGCATCAGAAGAAGGCCAGCGAGTAACACAATGAAAGAGCCTGGAATTGGAAGCAGTATAAGGAGGCCACCAAGTGGCACAATGACAGACTCTGGAGTTGGCAGCATCAGGAGAAGGCCACCGAGTGGCACAATTACAGAGTCTGGAGCTGGCAGCATCAGGAGAAGGCCACTGAGTAACACAATGTGGCACAATTACACAGTCTGGAGGTGGCGGCAGCAGCAGCATCAGGAGAGGGTCACCGAGTGACACAATGTCTGGAGAGTTGGCAGCAGTATGGAGGCCACAGAGTGGCACAATGATGGATTGCGGAGGTGGTAGCAGCATGAGAAGGCCACAGAGTGGCACAACGACGAGAGATTGCGGAGGTGCCAGCAGCATGAGGAGGCCACAGAGTGGCACGACGACGAGAGATTGAAGAGATGGCAGCAGCATGAGATATATGGGACAGAACAGAAGGTTAAAATTTCTCAACTTTATAAAATGTTGCTTAAAACACGATTTAATAATGCACATTCTCCGGCACAAAAGGCTTGGCAAATCGATTGTCCGGGAATTTCCCTCGAAGATATGGATAATATATCAGCGAATTTAAGTTTACATTCTTATAATTTTAATCAAGTTTTGGTTCAATTTAATATTAAATATTTAATTGAAAAAAATTAAGTGTTGCCTAAGACAGGAGAGAATCGGACAGTCTTCTGTTTATTCAACGACGTGGTTGAGATGGAGAAAGCATAAAAAAAAAAAAAATTCTCTCCACCTGGAGACTAATCCTGTCAAGATTGATGCTCATCGAGCCAGATACTTCTGTGGGAACCTGCCTGGAATGAACAGGTCTCTAGTAGCTACAGACAATGAGAAGACAAAGCTTCAAGATTGCTTGGAGCCCAGAAGAGTCGTGAAGTTCATCAAGATTCAAACCCTACCATCCCCTGGTCTCTTCGTCAAGGAAAACATCACGAGTTCCCAGTCATCATGGAAAAAGTTTAGAATCAATGTTGAAAAATATATGGCATCAGAGGTATGTGAGAACGCCATCACGATAGGACAGGTACGCCATCCAGGGGACATTGTATATGTGGGCGACATACAAAATATAACCTGGAAACAGATTGAAGAATGTGGTCAATTCGATCTGATAATTGGCGGCAGTCCTTGTAATGACTTATCTGTGGTTAACCCGCACCGGAAAGGCCTTTATGGGGTTAGTGGACAACAGTTTTTTTGACTTTCCACGATTACTCAATAAAGTGTTGCCTAAGACAGGAGAGAATCGGCCAGTCTTCTGTTTATTTGACGACGTGGTTGCGATGGAGAAAGCATTTTAAAAAAAAAACAATTTCTCTCCACTTGGAGACAAATCCTGTCAAGATTAATGCAAGAGCGGTATCGGCTGCTCATTGAGCCAGATACTTCTGTGGGAACCTGGCTGGCATGAACAGGCCTTTAGTAGCTACAGACAATGAGAAGACAAAGCCTTAAGATTGCTTGGAGCCCAGAAGAGTCGTTAAGTTCATCAAGTCTGTGTCACATAAAGAATAGTGATGAGCGGCAGGGGCAATATTCGAATTCGCGATATTTCGTGAATATTTGGGTGAATATTCGCCATATATTTGAAAATTCGCGAATTCGTAATCTCCAGTCATTATTTTCTTGATTGCGATAATTCGCATATAAAAATTTTCATAAAAATTTGCATAAACTGCTATTTAAAAAACGAATATTTGCAATTGCGAATATATTTTGCGATATTCTAAATATTCGTGAATTCTCGAAGTGCCGATATTCGCGATTAAAATTCGTAATTTGAAAATTCGTGATCAATACTAATAAAGAATTTCAACATTAAGTAATTCGGCCAATACGGCAAAAGGAGGTGTACAATCACCCATACATTTTCCGGAAAACAAAACAGTGTCACATTAAGAATTTCACCACTA
Source organism: Bufotes viridis (assembly GCA_033119425.1). Lineage (NCBI taxonomy): Eukaryota > Metazoa > Chordata > Amphibia > Anura > Bufonidae > Bufotes > Bufotes viridis. The sequence continues at coordinate 71,840,740 of CM065592.1, forward strand.
ACTAATTTGGTCCATACAGCAACAATCCGTACAATCACCCATAAATGTGACGAAAAAAAGCCCGTTTCATGTAACAAATTTCACCATGTAGCAAAAGGAGGTGTACAGTCACCCATGAATTTTCCCCAAAAAAAGCCTGTTTCACAGGAAAAATTTCACCACTACGTAATTCGATCCATTTCAGCAAAAGGAGGTGTACAGGCACCCATGAAATTTCCCAAAAAAAGCCTGTTTCACAGGAAAAATTTCACCACTATGTAATTCGATCCATAGAGCAAAAGGAGGTGTACAGGCACCCATGAAATTTCCCAAAAAAAGCCCGCTTCACAGAAAAAATGTCACCGCAAAAAGGCCTTTACCACATATAACTGCACTGCTGAATGGCAAAACACCTAAATTTTTGCAACTTTTACACTACACAAGGCTTATCAACAGATAAATGCAACGATGAATGGTGAATATAATTTTTTTTCTTTCAGTAATACATGGCAAACCGAATAAATCACTGCACTGCTGAGAAGCAATTAGGCCCTCATTTTTTCCCACTTTTACACAAAAGGCTTTTTAACAGATTAATGCAATGCTAGACATCAAAAATATTTTTATTTCGCCAGTAATACACTGAAAACAGGGCACCACAATATATCACAGCACCGCAGAACGTCAATTAGGCCCAAATTTTGTTCTACTTTTTACACAACAGGCTTTTCAACAGATATATGCAACGCTGGATGACAAATATATTTTTATTTCGCAGTAATACACCAAAAACAGGGCTTCAGAATATATCACTGCACCTAAGAATGTCAACTAGGCCCAAATTTTGTTCTACTTTAACACAACAGTCTTTTCAACGAAATAGGCCACTAAACGCTTTCACCACAATTAACTACAACAGTGAAGTGCATATATATTTTTCTTTTTGTACTTAAATAGGGCACTAAACACTTTCAACACATATGTTCAACAGTGAACTGTGTATATATTTTACTTTTTGTACTGGAATACGTCACTAAACGTTTTCACCACATATAACTGCAGAAGTGAACTCATAATATATTTTTCTTTTTGTACTGAAATAGTCCACTAAACGCTTTCACCACAAATAACTGCAACAGTAAAATGCGTATATATATTTCTTTTAGTAGTGAAATATGTCACTAAATGCTTTTACCTCAAATAACTGCAACAGTGAACTGCGTATATATTTTTCTTTTTGTAATGAAATACGCCACTAAATGCTTTTACCACATATAGCAGCAAAAGGGAACTGGGTATATATTTTTCTTTTTCTACTGTAATACACCACTAAACACTTTCACCACATATAGCTGCAGAAGTGAACTGAGAATATATTTTTCTTTTTCTACTGAAATACACCACTAAACAATTTCACCACATATAGCTGCAGAAGTGAACTGCGTATATATTTTTCTTTTTGTAATGAAATACGCCACTAAACGCTTTCAACACATGTAACTGCAGAAGTGAACTGCGTATACATTTTTCTTTTAGTACTGAAATACGTCACTAAACGCTTTTACCGCAAATAACTGCAACAGTGAACTGCATATATATTTTTCTTTTTGTACTGAAATACGCCACTAAACGCTTTCAGCATATATAACTGCAGAAGTGAACTGCATATAATAATTTTCTTTTTCCACAGATTTAAGCCACTAAAGGCTTTTCAACATAACACTTGCACCCCAAGAACAAATTGCTGGAATGACAGAGCTTTGTAATGGCTATTTGGATCCCCAAATAATCTTTCCCTGTACTTGTAAATCGCTTTTCTAGTACTGTCCCTAGCGCCTTCTGACGTCTCTCCCTGCACTAAGATGCTGTGAAATGATTCCTCCCTATCCTTTCCCTGCACTTCAGTTTTTTTTTTTTTCAGAATGAGGTTTTTCCAGTTGCTGTCCCTAGCGTCTTCTCACGTCTGTCCCTGTACTTAGAACGCTGGAAAATGTCTGAATCTAAGATGGCCGCAGTATTTATAGGGCTGTGACATCACATCGTGCAGCAGCAATTTTAGGAAAAATGTGATTTGTTACCACGAAGTGCGAGGAAATTCGCATTTGTTGCGAATCAATTTTTCCTGAAATTCAGATCGAATTTCACTTTGTCAGCTTCGATTTGCTCATCTCTAGTGGTGGTAGTAAAAGAGACAATGGAGGAAGCGGTAGCGACAGTGCCAGTCAGGGCAAATACAGAGCAGGGAATTGGGAGGGGGCCAAAGAGCCCACCATGATATATCACAATGAGATAAAAGTGGCAGCGAGGATGAGGCAGCGGCCTAAGGTATCAAGGGGGAAGCATTCACAATTAGCCTCTAATTCCTCATTGAGATAGGAATCAGTCTCACATGTAAAAACACATGAATAAAAGATTCTGTAAAACAGATCACCAGAGATTTACTGAGTGGTCAAGCGGAAAAAATGAAAAAAAATGAATTTAAGTTAATAATATTTCATTGTTTTTTAGCTCCCACCTCCCCATACTTGGATTATTATTATGTGCCTTGTGGCGCAGGGGCATCATGTGAAGATCGCTCACAATTACAGCACAATCGCTGGATATTCTTCTTCAGCCCTGCGGAAACATCAGAAAAGAGAAAGACAATTTGCAGAAAACATGTGGTTGTCATTTGCTGAGTGTGTTATCATTTTTCATTGTGACATGGCAGCAGTTCTGGGGAGAGTTCAGAGCACTGTACATTGTACCAGGTAATGTGAACTGAGGTCTACTGCTCCTTGCCACAGGAAACGTGATTCACAAACAATTTCAGGGTAACTGCTCAGTGACGTGCCACAGAGAACCAGAAGCTCCCGCTCAAAACATTAACTGTTATTTCTGGACAATATAATGCTTTCCAGAAAATGACTTAAAAGAGTGGCGGTACATTGGTCCTTCACCCTAGAGGCTTAGACAACCCCTGCCTGGCCTTTTCTTCTTCTTAAGTTACTATAGATTAAAACACCTTCACTTACATCACATGGGATGGAAATGCACAGAAACCAAGACCAAACTGCTAGTAATAGTAACATCTCTATGTGTCCTCATATCAATGCTCAAAAGTGAGGCCATATTGAAAAATGTATTGAAGGAAGACTCCAAGCACAGTGAAGTGTGTGAGGGGTGGAGCATGACACAGAACACCCCAGTGGTCAGGCTCCGCCCCCAAGGTACTTAGCATAAAGCAGCTTACACATTACAGCTATTTTCGTTCTTCTGTTCCGTTACAAGAGCAGAAGAATGAAAATAACGGAAGTGCTAAATTCGGCAGATAACTGATAGAAGCCAAACAGATCCAATTGGCTAAAACGAGATCCATTTGGTTTCTGGTCAGGAGAACGTGTCTTTAGTGGAGAAGAAAGTCCAGTGACAGAAGCCCTGAACTAAGCCTCCGACGCAAATGTGAATGTATGCTATATACCTGCGATTCTGGGCACATAACTGTCCGCAAGAGTAGAAAGGAATATCTGTCCCCTTCTATTTTCCCATAATAGCATTTTTTTTTAAATGCTATTACATTTTTTCTTTGTGGGATGCAATCATTCAGTGTTTGAAAACTTTTGGCTTTATTCACCCTACAAGTACGACGTCCACATAGGATGCCACTTGCAGCAAATCTGCAGTATATTTTACCATGATCGGCATAACCGACAAATCCACTACAAAATCTGATTGACATGACTTTTCTGCAGATTTGCCGCAAAGTTCATCATGCATTGCAAAGGGTTAAAGACTGCACTTTGCTTCCTTTTCATTTATCGGTTTTCGGCTCATTTGTGGCATTAACATGTCATAAGCTATCATTGCACCAATATGTCTTTTGGTTTAAATTGTGAAAAAAAAAAACTACAAAAACAAAAAATATAAAAAATATAAAAACACAAATTGCAATGCCAAAACCACACGAACTGAGTGGGTATGGATTTCAGTTAAGGCATATGGACTGCCGGAGGAGGGGCCTAATTTAGGATGAGGTTTGCACCTCGTCATAAATGAGGTGCATCCTCTGACAGTGCAGGGGGTATCGTAGACCGGCATAAAACGCTGGTCAATAATACATTTTCTCTTGTTTTTTAAGAAACAGTAAGTGCCACTATTCTGCAGGTAAAACGCTCAATTCTATCCTTCAGTTGCCACCAGCTGGATCTGCAGTTAAAGGCTGTGACAGTTACAGGGAGAGAGCTGCAGCAAAAGGGACACATCCCCTGACATGTGATAAGGAGAAACCTGCAGCAGAAAGGACACCCCCGGAGCTGTGATAGGCAGAAACCTGCAGCAGAAACTTCAGGCTGATACATTGTAGCAAACCAGCAGAGAACGTCTCCAGCTACTGCTGATGTATTTAGCTCACAGAGCATTGTCTAGAGTGGATACAATTGTATGCACTTCTCATCTGACAGCAGGACAGGTTATAGACAGGTTTACTGTTTCTGAACGATAAGTGCTCTCATTCACTGACAGCAAACATGTCTAGAGTGTTTTCATTTATAACATGCATAAGCTTTAGTTACATAAAACCAAAAAACCCCTTTAACATCAATTCTGAGTCAAAGTCAGGTAGGAATAATAGGACTGCATTTTAATGCTTATATTATATGTTAATGCCCATTGCCTATCACACCGTACTGACGGTAAGTTCAATAGAATAGAGGTGGAGGGGGCAGTCTGAGTGTTGCAACATTGGTTGTATTATGGCAGTCAGTATCTGGCGTAAGGCTGACACCACACTGCCACAATGCATGTGCAATTTTGGCATGTACAGTATTATGGACCATAGACTCTGGGTCTAATCCCACACTAAACCTATTAAACATCCTTGGTCACGCAGGGACTTGTGGCTATAAAATGGGCTCAAAAAGGGGTCCGCATTATGCAGATTGGATAATGTGATGAGCCATTGTGTCTGCATGTTATAACGGCATGTTATAGTGGCAGCTCTTGGAGGCTCCAGTACTTCTGGCAGCTTGGTCCCGGCCGCTGTCCTCTCCCCTCTTTCAGCAAGCATGCTGGCTGCATCCTGCTGGTAAGACTTCTTCTTCTCTGCCTATCAAGTGAAAGTGTTCCATTCAACTCTTAAAAGGGTGGCCACCTTGGGGTACTTAAGGCAGCTTCCTCTATAGGAGGGTGTCTGCAGACTGACCAACTAGATCTAGTTTGCTAGGGTCCTGTAAAGGTGTGCTGTTATAACTTTATCTTCCAGTGTACTGACTTCTGTCTGTTTTCTGGATTTAGCTCTTAACTCCCTGGCCTGACCTCTGTCTGATTTCTGTACTGACCCTGAGCTGCCCTGAACTTGGACTGTTTATCAGATTGCTCTCTTCCTTCCTTGGCCTTTATCCTGCTCTTGACTACGGTCAGTATTCCACACTGTGGGTCAGCTCTTAATCAAACAAAGACTACTCTGGAAGTTAACAACCTGGTTGTTGCCCTGCAGTGAAGTCCAGATTCCTGTATAGGGGTTAAGGGGTAAGGGCCAGAAGACTGACTGGATAATGTCCTTAGGAATAGCCTGAGGCAAATCTATTCGGTTGACACAGTGGTTCCACAACCACTGCTGTAACACTGCAATTTGATATCTAACTGAATACATCAAATCGTGTAAGATCAGGGTAAGCATACTGAACTTGTATCATGCTGCTGAATAATAAGTAAATGCCCTAATAAGCTATAAATTCTTGCCGTTCTGACTAAAGCACCTCAAATGTCTATATCTTCGTTATTTACAATGCCTTTCACAAAAGCTTATTGTTCATTTGGAAATAATATGCTTTCCTGAAAATTCATTAGATAACCCCACAAGCTTCAATCATTTACCCAATGAAACTATAAATTGGGAAATTCTCGGTACAATTTGTTTTACAGATTTCATACTCTGTGACTGTGTCATCAGCCATTGTTCTATGTATAAAAGTTATAGTCCATTATAACTGCAATAAAAGTCTATTGCTATCGCATCCAAAAAAGAAATCAGGATGTGAGAATTAGTGGTGTGGCATTGCCCTCATGAGGGAAGCGTTATATCCTCTCCCGTGTTGTGTCCTAAAGTACAAGCCAGTTGTGAGTGCCACAGTAATACACATTAGTGAGGTGTTGTGGCCTTTCTTGGGAAAATTACAGCATAGAAATGCAGTGTGTTCCTGAGGAGCTGGAACAGAGCATGGGAATGGTAGTGGCCCTAATGATGATGTGTCATGGGGTTGGTGCAGTGACGGAGGGGCATCTCGCGGGGAACTCTCTGTAGCGGTTGGCTTCTTGTCTAATGGTAGTTTGGGGGGGCCCATGGTGTAACATCCATGTGGGTGCTACGCAGGGCATATGTTGGAAATGCTATGGCCACATGTGGTGTTAAGAGAGTCAGAGACAAGGCCAGATTAACTTTAACAAAATTCTCTCTTTACTGTATGCAGTATTGAAGTTCTAGTACATCCAGCAATAGCCTGTTTACAATGCAAAGTCTTCCCTGATGTCCCAGCATGAGCTAAGCAGATAAATACAGCATTGGCCCTCAGATTACTGTGGCTAAAATATCTGCTATAGGGATCTCTGTTTAATAGCTGTGCTCTGGCAACCATGGCTGTAGTGTCCACTATTCTGGGTGGGGGGCATAGGGTGTCTTAACTTGTTATCCCTCTCCTTAACCCCTTAAGGACCCATGACGTATGGGTACGTCATGGGTCCGATCCCTAAGTATGGCGCCCGCTCCTGCCCTCTGTGGGCGCGATCGCTGCGGGGGTCCGGCTGTTTCCTGTAGCTGACCCCCGCGGCTAATGATCGCGGCCGGCAGCGATGCCGATCGCAATCATTTAACCCCGCAGATGCCATGGTCAATCCTGACCACGGCATCTGCGCGGCTAAAACCGAAAGTAAAACTTTCGGCAGCTCTCGGCTCCCCTAGTGGTGATCGGGAGAATCGGAGCGCTGTAAGGGATAGCCTCAAGCCTTTCATTCAGCATGAGGCTATCACTTACTATTTCCTATGGAGCCCTTGTTAGCAATAGGGCTTCATAGGAAAGTAATAAATCCTCATAAACTCCAATACAAGTGTATTGGAGTTTATGTTAAAGCAATCAGATGACTGATTTATATAGGTCCCTATGGGACCTATATAACAGTGTAAAAGAAAAATAAAAGAAATAAAAAAATAAAAAAATAAATAAAAAAAACCTAAAAATTCAAATCACCCCCCTTTCCCCAAAATTAAAATAAAATAATATTTTTTTTTAAAAAAATACACATCATGGGTGTCATAATGTGCGAAAACGCCGTGGTATAAAAATATAAAAATATATTCCCCATACGGTAAACAGAAAAACGGAAAAGCGCCCAAATGGCGGATTCGCCATTTTGAGCGCTTCATTTCCTCAAAAAAATTTTTATAAAAAGTGATCAAAAAGTCCTACACACCCCATAATGGTATCAACTAAAAGTTCAGATCGCTCCGCAAAAAATAAGCCCCCATACAATGCCATACACTTAATTACAAAAAAGTTATAGGGGTCAAAATATAGCGACAAAAATAAAAAAATAAAAATTTCCCACTTTTGAATTTTTTTCACTATCAAAAGCATAAGAAAAACTATACATATTGGGTATCGCCGGATTCGTACTGACCTGTAGAATAAAACTAAATGGTCAGTTTTATCACACATCAAACGTCGTAATTTAAAAACCCGTAAAATTGTGGTAGAATTGTTTTTTTTGCAATTTCACCCCATTTGGAATTTTTCCCGCTTCCCACTACATCGTATGCAATATTAAATGGTGGCGTTGGAAAGTACCAAACAAAGACTACTCTGGAAGTTAACAACCTGGTTGTTGCCCTGCAGTGAAGTCCAGATTCCTGTATAGGGGTTAAGGGGTAAGGGCCAGAAGACTGACTGGATAATGTCCTTAGGAATAGCCTGAGGCAAATCTATTCGGTTGACACAGTGGTTCCACAACCACTGCTGTAACACTGCAATTTGATATCTAACTGAATACATTAAATCATGTAAGATCAGGGTAAGCACACTGAACTTGTATCATGCTGCTGAATAATAAGTAAATGCCCTAATAAGCTATAAATTCTTGCCGTTCTGACCAAAGCACCTCAAATTTCTATATCTTCCTTATTTACAATGCCTTTCACAAAAGCTTATTGTTCATTTGGAAATAATATGCTTTCCTGAAAATTCATTAGATAACCCCACAAGCTTCAATCATTTACCCAATGAAACTATAAATTGGGAAATTCTCGGTACAATTTGTTTTACAGATTTCATACTCTGTGACTGTGTCATCAGCCATTGTTCTATGTATAAAAGTTATAGTCCATTATAACTGCAATAAAAGTCTATTGTTATCGCATCCAAGAAAGAAATCAGGATGTGAGAATTAGTGGTGTGGCATTGCCCTCATGAGGGAAGCGTTATATCCTCTCCCGTGTTGTGTCCTAAAGTACAAGCCAGTTGTGAGTGCCACAGTAATACACATTAGTGAGATGTTATGGCCTTTCTGGGGAAAATTACAGCATAAAAATGCAGTGTGTTCCTGAGGAGCTGGAACAGAGCATGGGAGTGGTAGTGGCCCTAATGATGATGTGTCATGGGGTTGGTGCAGTGACGGAGGGGAACCTCTCAGGGAACTCTCTGTAGCTGTTGGCTTCTTGCCTAATGGTAGTTTGGGGGTGCCCATGGTGTAGCATCCTTGTGGGTGCTACGCAGGGCATATGTTGGAAATGCTATGGCCACATGGGGTGTTTAGACAGTCAGAGACCAGGCCAAATTAACTTTAACTAGAGTCTCTCTTTACTGTATGCAGTATTGAAGTATTCTAGTACATCCAGCAATAGCCTGTTTACAATGCAAAGCCGTCCATGATGTCCCAGCATGAGCTAAGCAGATAAATACAGCATTGGCCCTCAGATTACTGTGGCTAAAATATCTGCTATAGGGTTCTCTGTTTAATAGCTGTGCTCTGGCAACCATGGCTGTAGTTTCCACTATTCTGGGTGGGGGGCATAGGGTGTCTTAACTTGTTATCCCTCTCCTTAAGCTGGGTTGCCTTTCTGTCTCTTTCTCTCTCTCTCTTTGTAACCAAGCAAATCCTCCTCCTTTAGTTCTTGCTTGCATCTCCTGGAGCTTATGAAATGTCTGAGGCCCCAGGGCTTAGAGCTGTAGCAGTGATTAGTGAAGTTTGGATAAATTTGATTCAGCTGCTTTGCCAAACTTCGTCTAGAAATTTGATTTGTTACAAATTACTTAATCATGAATCACTTTTATTTTTATGGAGCAGGCTCAATGAAACAGAATGGTGATTTTGCCACCCCCATCATTTAACCCCTCAGATTCGCATTCAATGCTGATCGCGGCATTTGAGACTCACATTCAGGTGCTCAAGGGGTTAATCTGGGGTTTAAAAGAAAAATTATACTAATCTTATCCACTTGCTCGTGGAGAGGCCATCCGCTCCCATCTTGATTGAAGAAAACCCTCCAAAAGACCTGTGGCGAGCATGATGACGTCACTGCGTGTGCCCAGTGTGATCATGCAGTGATGTCTTCACGCTAGCCAAAGGTCCTTTGCCGGCTTTTTTTCAATCAAGACAGAGCAGGCGACCTCTCCATGATGAAGTGGGTGAGCGGAGTATCATTTTTTTTATTTTCAGCCACTATTTTAGGAAAAATTGTTTAGTTACCAGGAAACTCAAGGAAATTCTGCTTAGCGGCAAATAACATTTTTCTTAAACTTCGGATCAAATTCTGCTTCATAAACTTTGATTAGCTCAAATCCACGCTGGAGTATAGAGAGAAGCACATGGAGACTGCTCCTTACCTTTTCTCTCTCTACAGCTAGCCTGACTGGAATCTTCTGGAACCAGGAGGTGGAGCCAGACTCTAAGCTCCAGAGATAACTAGGCCAGGATTTTTAACTCTGACTATTCCTGACTCATGTTGGAACAATTGTGTGCACAGTATATAGCATTAACATTACAAACACTCCATGACAAACCAAAACTTTCAAAATACCACAGGTCTGGGGTACTGCATAAGTTACAACTAGTTTTTTGTTTGTAGAGTTTGTATGCCCCAGCTGTGCCCATTGCTCACACCAATGCATTCCCTCTTTGAACAACAAGCCAAAAAAAAAAAAAAAAAGGATCCCAATCTTTTAGGGACCTCCCAACCCCAAAGATCTTCTTGATAATGCTGTAAGTTTTTCTTTTGTAGAGACCCCCAAATAATTGGCATATCGTAAAAGTTTAAAGCAGAAATCTCAACTGTTACCACTACTAAGATCCACGATAGAGAGAAATATAAATGGGCTCTGGTTAAGTTTGACTTACTGTACCATTATAATGATGGTATAATAACATGACTGTCAATGCACCGGCCTCAATTAAGACTGTCAATGCACCGGCCTCAATTAAGACTCCAGAGATAGCTGGGCAGGGCAACGTTAAAGCTCCCCCATCAGTGCCAGTGACATTACCGGGAGCACTGCTAGGCAGAAGCCTCCGCCTAGCAGTGTAATAATATAAACAAAAAAGGACTTGACCTGTGCAATACAGTGCAGGTCAAGGGAGAGCATCAGAGCATGAAATACTCCGATGCTCATATCACAGGGGCCGGAGGAGTAAAGATGGGGATATGTCCGGGTTCAGCTCTGAACCTCAAAAACCCCTTTAATATTCTGTTCCACTTTCCCCATTGGCCACTATTTGGTATATGATTTTTTTTTATTATTATCATTTTGTCTATGACCCTGATACTATTTCCTTTCATTTTCAAAATCAATATATGCAAGGGGTTCTTGGGGAATGATTTAAAATGGCTGCAACCTGTCCTAAAATTTGAGCAGGACTGGTTTCCCCCACTTGCAGACCTGCCTATAGAGTTGAGGGGGCAGGAACTCAATACATACTATGCATTTACCCCACATTGAAGAGCGTTTCGTCAGGTTGGGATTTAAAAATATATGACAACGATAATGATAAAATCTTTCTCATGGTTTGTGGTTTACTTGGTATTAGGTTCTTATCCCATGTATCTCTAGGGATACTTATACCATATTGTACCGTGCTTATAAAAGGTACCACACAGTAAATGTTCTTAAACCAAGAGGTCATTTTATGTTATTTATATCATTTTAGATTACACCTTTTCTAGGAACATTGAAAAGCACTGTGATAGACAAACATATTTGGGTGAATTGCTATAAGGGATAGCACTTTGTCAAATGGCTGGCATAGTTGGGGAGATTGGGGGGCGCATCTACTTAGGAGAACCAAACATGGAGGCCCAATTAGTATCCCTTGTTATCCTGTCCTCTCTTTGTGTTTTAGGAGACTTGATAAATCTTCTTTTCCACCACTTATGATAGATAAGTAAAGGTCTCCACAGGGAAATGTTTTTGGCTTCTTCTTGCTCTTGAAGAAGAGCAAAGACTTTGTTTTAATTATACTAACTACCATGTGTGAAAGAGTCCGACAGTTCACATGTTAAACAAAAAGTACTCCCAACATGTTATTATTGTGTTACCTTAGAGACTATCTCCTAAACAGAAGCCCTCAAAATCCTCTAGAGAGACCTCAGACACTTTTTAACTCTGTATTACAACGTGTATATATGACTTGGCTGTAGTTCAACGTGCAGAAGATAAACTGGCGTTTTGTTCCAGAATTCTGTTGCACTTGACCCTGACCTTTTGCTATTCTGAAGAAAATTAAAAAAAAAAAAACAAGACGGCACCCATTTTTCTAATTTTTAACTTCTGTTTTTAACATATTCAAATAGATGCTTCATTTGAAATGAATTCGAGAAACATGTTCACTGTAGAATTCCTCTCTTCTCTCTCCAGTTTTTCAGTGCTTGGATTGTCCTGAGCATTACATCAATCTACATGCCAAACTGAAGGAGTCTTCTTGAAGCATTCCGCTTCTGGTATCCAAAAAGCAAAACATAAATACAACACATCCCACATGAAAAGCCCACAGTTTGAAAAAGAAGTTTTCTTTCTAATCTAATATTTTTTTTTTTTTACATTTTATAAGCAAAACAAAATGTTCCGGTTGATCTAAGGCCAATTTTCGAAATGTGTCTTGTTTTACTCATTCAGCTTCGCAACACGAAGACAAAAGACCACAAATAAGCAATAACTTCCAAATGCCATCACTAAAAACAAATAACTCCAACAACCTTATAAGGGAAATTTTCTTCAGATTCTTTTGTCGTCTTCTTAAAACGTATGCCAAATAACATAAAACAATTAGCGAGTAAAACATCCTGGAAAGGGGGCTATTTTTGCAAATAAATGATGTCAAAAGCTTTTCGTGAGCCAAATATCAGCTAAGATAAATAAAGGTCTCTCTAATGGGTCATGGTTAACTCATAAAGGAACACTCAGGGCAAAACTGATGACACTATGCCTAACGGAATTTATGAGTAACATAACTCAAGGGCAGGGACAGACTGGGGTTTCTTGGACCCACTAAAGGAAATTGTTCTTGGGGCCCAACTCCCATATCATCAATAAGTGTAATAGGTTTTTATTCAAAGAAATAGACCCTTCTGGCAACTTATCTACAAAGGCTGGTCCAAATGTCTTTTTCTCCTGGACCTTTGTGGCCCACTAAGGTATCAAAGCATGGGCCCACTAGAGGATCTTCTGGTACTGGGCTAGTCTGACGCTACTCAAGGGGACCTCCTCAGCCTTTACATTTTGGGCAGTCTATCGAGACAGTTATGCCCCCTCTCATCTTGAAGCCATGTGAACTGACTTTTAATAGCCCTAGGTGTAACATGCTTCTGTGCATATATGACTATCATGTAGCATTCTTCTACTGTACGTAAGTGTAAGCATAAATGAGAGATTTATAATTGACAGTTGTTTTAAGGAGGATGCGACTAATTTATGATGAGGTGCAGGCCTTGTCAGAAATTAGGAGCCTCCTCTGGCAGTTCATGCGCCAGATTGAAATCTATGGCAACTCAGAGCTGCCGTAGATTTTTGTCTTCATTTGCACCAGAAAACTCAAATAACGCCCTCACTAAGCCCCTTTTTCGGGAAAGTGGTAAAGACGGTGAAGACACGCTGCTTGCAACAAAAATCTGTTACAAATTGCATTAAAAAGTTGCAAACATGTGGTGTGCAACTCTTTTTAAGTCAAAAAACTATTGAGAAGGAATGATAAATCTCCCCCAAAGACTCTTCACAGTCATTATTAATTGTTATACCGTATGTATGTAATATTTATCTATCTTAAATCTATCTATCTATCTATCTATCTATCTATCTATCTATCATCACTTCATCATCTATCCTTGAGCTTTGTATGATTGCATTACTTAGCTTCTCTATGGCAGTTTTATATTTAATATACCAGCTATGTAAGGCAGTATTATAACAGCTGTGTATACTGTAGCGAAAGACTGGCCCTTTAACCTCCTAACAATCATATTAAAATTGAAAAAAAAAACTCCCCAAAATGTATCTTTTTTATTGTTGATTTTGAGTATACTGTATGTCTTGAATGAATGTACCTGGAGCAAAACTCGGTTAAGTGAGGTACATTTGAACCCCTTATTGAAGTGACTAACTTTTTCCAGTTACCTTTTTTCCCCTCTCTGATTTCCAGCTGTCAAATCTTTTTTGTTCTTTCTTCAATGTAGCTGTAAGAAGCCCTGCATTTTGCGGGATGAGTTGTATTTTTTATAGGAACCAAATAATTTTAAAATATATATATATTCATATTTTTTTGTGGGAGGTTGGGGGGGGGGGGTGTTAATATAAAAGTAGAACTTTCAACACTGTTGTTTGGGAATTTATTTCTAACTTGAATGGTTAATTTCTAACACTGTGCAGAGGCCGGAGGAAGATCTAGGAGCCTCCACCCTCCCCCAGCCCCCTCCTACCCCATCTCCGTCTCCAGACAGGCTGAAATGAGAGCCTCAAGCACAATTTATGTATCTGTCACTTTAACCTACTCTAAAGGTAGATTTACACGTGTAGGCAATTGTGCAGATTACTGGGAACGAATGTTCTTGCGAATGCTCGTTCCTGACTATCTGCCCATGTAATGGTCTGGCCGATCACCTGATGAATGAGCAAAACGATCCTGTCATTCATGCAGGCACCTAAATTATCGTTTCTGGGCAGCAGATCATGCTTTCCAAACAGCGATCTGCTGTACGTAAACAATGCAGCTGTATGAGTAGGAGTGATCACAACAGCTATTAGTATTGAGCGTCCAGATTTTAGGATAAATTTGATTCGCCGCAAAGCCGATATTCCTCATGCTTCATGGTTGTGAATCTATTTAACCTAAAATAGTGCAAGAAATGAAAAAACAAATGATATTACCTGCTCCATTTGCTTGTGACAGGCCAGCCGCCATCTTGCTTGAAGATCTAGGCCAAAATCCCATGCGTGTGGTGACGTCATACTGGTCGGCATGATGACATCCTCTCGGGCCACGCAAGATTTCGCTACAGATCTTCAAGCTTTATTGCTATCAGATGCCGTGATCATGTATGAACGTGGCATCTGGGGGTAACAATGCGGGGGGGCACCACAATTTCCGCATCCTTTCATTGCACCCACTACTGAATTTAGCAAAGTAGTCTAATGGAACTTTTCATGAATTTGCTTATCTCTAATAGGTATACCTCATCCTTTTACTGTGGAGGTGATTGCTGTTGTGAATGAACGCTCCTTCCCGACCATCTGCTGCTCATATGTGTGTGTAACTGTGCCTTAACTCAGATTGCGGTTAGAGCCAAGAATGACCTTAAAACAAGACCAAGTACACGGCTCTAGCTGCATTCTAGCCTGAGAAAAAGTCTGTGCTAAAAATTTATGGAATGCAAAGAAGACCACATAAGACCACAAAAGAAAATCCTGAAAAAATGAAAGCGTAATTGAAATATATCAGTTATCTAAAGGGTTAGATCACTAATGCTATTGAATAATTTACATCTTGTAAGATCTGAAATAACCAACGATGACAAATATTCCAAAATAGAAGAAATCAGGGACAAGTACTTCTTCACAACACTGTATTGGAAAGATGGTTTCTGTGACAAGTCTATTTCAAGTCGTTAAATACATGTGAAAAAATTGTTTTCACAGTTTTCAAACTGTTCATGATGTTCCACGTCCAATTTCGGGAAACATATGCATCGAATCACGGTCTTGTGTACACATTTGTTCTTTGGCCAAAAGTCAGTTTAGAAAATGTAATTAAAACTACAAAATACACATCTGAACATTAATGTCACAGTTGAAGAATGTCTGACGGGCCGTCTGAAATGAAACATCTGATTTGCAAATATAGACCTTCTTCTATGTCGCAGTGTAAGCCACAATAAAATTGTGATTGTTCTCGGTGGAGGCTTTCTTAACAGTGCTGCTCCAGAAGAAGACAAACGTCCTAATGTGAGGAGGATATATGGTGGCTAAACGTTCCATGTATTAAACCCTGTTTATAGAAGCCGCAGCTAAAACCTGAACTTAGCATAGATTAAAGTCCTTAGAGCCAATAGTTTGTGTATATCACTTTCAGTTTTGGCGGGGGACGTACAAACTCAGGCTGGCAATTTGCAAGTACAGCGTTAACAATTTCAGCTTGTAAAATAAACTAAACATTTAGGAAAACCATATTGCAAGATCGTCGAAGAAAATAATGGGTTTCCTGTCTGTCCCCTTCTACTAAAAAGTCCAAGAAAATGGTATTTTGAAATATACCCATTCATTCAGAGGAAGAATAATATTACAACATTCCCATCGTAAAGGAGGAGAGCACTTTTTGCATGGCAGAGAGTGAAATTTGTAGTGCAAATCGGCAGCATAGATGAACATGTACCAGATTTAAAATCTACACTCCCAGGTCAATTTAAGTGCAGATCGTATTGCAGAAGGTTTTCGCAGCATGTGGAGGAGATTTTTTTTAATCTCATCCACTCCGCTGCTACTGCGTATTTTCCACAAGAAATTTCACTTCAGAAAATCCTCTGCAAAAAAAGAAAGGTCATCAATAGCAGATGGGTGGGGATCCAACACCTAGCATCTCCACCTTTTAGCTGGTTCAGGGAGCCATGGTGCCAAAACCTATACTGCATACATAGCGGAAGCTGAAGTCTTCATACACTGTGTAATTTCCAATAGTGGTATAACCATCTGAATGAGAACCGACCTACAGTACCTTGGCACGGCCACTACACCATGTACGGAGCTGTGCTCCATATACAGTATCGTTTCTGGCCCCAAAGCTGATCAGTGGGGTTCCCAGGTGTCGGACACCCGTTAATCTGATAATGATGACTTATATTGAAGATCGGTCATCCATATCTGTAGCCCCACTGCATGTTCACTGGATATCCCATAAACGTTGGATAGGTGCAGGTCACACCTCTTGGACCTGCACCTATCTTAAGAACACTGATCCCCAACTTCTGTCTCAAAATTATGAATGGAGAGGTGGCCATCCATTCTCAACACACAGGTTGGACAAAGGGGTTGTCTGGGTTTAGAGCTGAACCAGGACATATCCCCATCTTCACCCCTCCGGCCCACCTGATATGAGCATCGGAGTATTTAATCCAAACAACTCTTTTAACTGTGGGCAAACAGGGATCAACTTATCATCTGCATAACCGGTAAAGCTGGAACATATTTTCTTTGCTCACCTGAGATTAGACATCAGCTTTGATGGATTTCTCTGCATACAGATCACTAAATTTGTATAGATTTCTCTTTAGGTTAAAGAGGTGCTGTGGGTGTCCATTATATTTATTGGGTCCATTGTCATGAAAATCAGCATCAGTATTTCAATTGTACTAAACCTCAAACAGCTGATAAAAAGTCTTTAAAGTGTTGAAAAGCAAATCGATTGTTTAGAATCAAAATTTTACAGAATTTTTCAAAAAATTCTGAGTAGTTAGAATCAGAATTTGTTCAGATTCTATTCGGGTTAATTTTTCTGAAAAGGGGAAGAGAGGAGATGAAAGATATAAACTTTTCCAGGCATTCAAACTACTTTCGATTAGCAGAATCAATTCATGTCAGAATCAAATTTCTTGCCCAATTCTGACCCGAAGCGAATTTTAGGAAATTTACTCATCTCTGCCCGTAAGTCTGTGAAAGGTGGTTCCGCAATTTCGAACTGGGTTGTCTCACTCACACATCTAATTTTCAACTGGCCTAGAGATGTTGCCTCCAAACATATCTGAAACTTCGAGGGTAATTAGCACAAAACAGATGATTCTCCTAAAGTAGTAAATGTGCCATATGTGAAATGTTATTCCATGCTGCTTACAGATTAGGCAAACGCTTCTTCCAAACAAGACGTTTTCTTTCATAGATAAGACATGGAAATATGGTCATGTACGGAAAAAAAAAAAAGCTGGCAGAATTTTTATTAACAAAGAACAAGCAGTTATTCTGATTTACAGCGTCTGTGTTAAATCTCATAATGTCAACAATCGTGCACGGTAGGCACCAAAAGCTTTTAAGCTGAAGTGGTTCATTTGACATGTCCAGCAGAGTTCTGAATGTGGAGATATAATTAACCACATGTTCCTTCTTATCAAAACAGTAGTGTAAAAACAGAAAAATACATTTTTATTTCAATGCTTCAAAAGTTTTTGAAATGGAGCAAACAATGTCAAGGCAGATTTATTTCTGTGTATGCAGTCAAAGAAATGGAATCTTTAAAGAGAGAATCCGTGTTAGGAAGCCAGAATATCTTCTTGTGATGGCTCCTCGGGATTATATGTCCTCAGATAAAATGTAAGTGTAGGCTACCAGTGCCATGTGGACAGTTCCGGAGCCAGGATTTTTCTCCAAACATTTTCTGAAGCCCAATATTGTCATTTATCTAAACAGCAATTGTACATAATAGGCCAGGAAGCCGAATCCCGGCAGGATAGAGTCCATGCATCTACGGAGTGTTATAAACCATTTCCTTCATAAGTAGCAGGAGTGATGTAAATCTTTTTTACTTGTTAGTGCGAAGAAACTGTTTCCAATTTTTCATGGATATAGAGTCTTCTCTAGCACCGCGTTCAATGACAGATTATAGATCTAGATAGAAGTTGTCACTTTGTATCTTGTGTTTTATAAATAAATAATTAGAAATATGTTGGATGATGTTGGTGATGCCCTTGAGGATCCTAGAATGGTCATATAGAACTTTGGACTATGGATCCAATAACCATGTAAATCAAAGAAAATTAGATGTACGTGAGAAAATCAACTAAATAATGTTAAATCTGGTGGTATTCCCATCACATAATATCATGATATAACCTAGCATATCCATAAGGGTGAGGGTCCACCCTGTGGCAGATGAGCGATGAGCAAATTTTCCAAAATTCATTTTAGGTCCAATTTGGTCAGATTCAATCCAAATAAATTCAGTCCAAATCGACTGTGCCCCAGTTGCCCTGAAAAGTTGTATATGAAAACTCTGGGGTCTCCTAGGACTGCATCCAACCCCTTTCAAGCTCTTTAATGCCAAAATAGGATTAGTAGTGTCATAGTGACAGTGATATATATGACTATGAGTAAACGGGTGGTTGGTAACAAACAGCCTGTCTAATAAAATACTGCACTGTTTAATAAAAAAAAATGGCCCAAAAATTATCCCTTTTTAGAGGCTGATGTTTTCTTCTCCATCTAATGTTCTGTAAAATGGTGGCCCCCATTTTGAGTGATTCCTACGGGATAATGAAACGTTCAGATTTTCCAAAGTTAGAATCTTAACGAATTTGATTTGTTTGGAATTGACTTTCTCATTTTTAACTGGACGTGTTACCAGTCAGAGGGAGAGATCGAAGGGAGGTAAGTCCCTTTCACTTTTTCCCTGCACCGTGGCACTCAATGTCACTGTCCACTTATTAAAACAGCCACACATGTTCAGTTCCATCCTTTAACTGACACCAGTCTTATGTACTCTGAGACAGTTACGGGGATAGAGCTGTAGCAGAAAGAAGGGCCCCCTTGAGCTTTGACAGGGTGAGAGCTGCAGCAGACTGGGCACACCCCAGGAGTTATAAAAGATAGAGAGCTGCAGGGGAAAGACAACACCCACTGAGCTGCAACAGAAAGGACACACTCCCTGAGATGCTATAGGGAGAGAACTGCAGCAGAAAGCAGAACACCCCCTGAGCTGCCAGTTTGATAAAAATTTAACAGAGCACCTGGGCAATGAATGAGGAGATCTCTGGATCCATGTGAGGCACAGGGCTGGTTCCAGCTTTGCTAGAAAACTATTGTCCTATACTATATGATGCCTGAATTTCACATTTTACATCCATCATGGAATAACCCCATTACAGTGTATAATAAATGCAACTTATATGTACTACAAAGTGAACCCTATAAAATCCACAATTAGGCTATATGCACACGACAGTTGTTTTTTGCTGTCCGCAAATCGGGATCTGTAAAAAAATAACTGTTGATCCATCAGTTTTTTTGGGAGGATTCCTTTGTTTTCACAGATCCCTTCTAATAAATGCCTATCCTCGTGCGCAAATGAGAAAAAAGTAGGACATGCACTACTTTTTTTGCTGAAGGGAAACATGGACAACGGACGCGGAACACAAACGGATGAACTGTCAGCATTGTTTGCTGACCCATTGAAATGAATGGGTTCCTATCCGCAAAAAAAAACTGAAACGGAAGCCGAGAAAAACAACTGTCGTGTGCATGTAGCCTTATTGCACACAGGTGACAGCTACTTGCGGATTTGCTGACTGCACGGTATTATGGGTGATCTTGCATCCCGGGCTTCTTATTTTCGCTTTGTAACACGTGCAGCCACCATTTTAGGAAAAACTGAGTCATTACCACGAAGTGTCAGGAAATTTGGAATTTCAGACTGAATTCCTCTTCGAATGCTTCACTTCACTCGAGTCAACACTAATAAGTAGAAAAATACCAAAAATATATAATTCACCTGTGGAACAAATATGCCATGGAAACCTCCTTCTACTGCGGCCAGGTCTTCATGGTTGTTCTTATTTGGACCAGTTTGCACATTTTTGGGAGGACATACATGCGGTGCTTAATAAAGATCCATTTCCATTTTAATTATTATTGGATGTGCGGTCTGTTTGTATAGTCTTTCTGGTATTTGTTTGTATGGACTATTGACCGTCACTCCATGTCATTTTAGGGTGCCCCCTTACATTTGTATCTATTATGGAACAATCTATGCAATCTATGGAACAAAGCGGTTCTATTTCTGGAGAAAATTAGGAAAAACATGGCTTCTTTATTCTAGAAACACTGGCATTTCAGCTCAGCGCCACAGAAATAAATAGGATTGAGCTACAATATCACACACAGCCTGCAGACAAGTGTGGCGCTGTTCCTGGAAAAATTACAGTCCTATGAAAGCGAATTAGGCTGGGCTTCTATCCCTAAAGCAATCTATGGAACAAAGTGGAGAAAATGAATAACATATGTATGTTATTATAGAAATCGAGGCATTAAAGCTCAGCTCCACGGAAGCAAATAAGGCTAGTTTCACACTAGCGGCAGGGGAGTCCCCCAGGCTGTTCCGGCAGGTGAACAGCCTGTCGGATCCTTCCTGCCTCTAGTTCACGTGTGCCCCCGGACTGCCACTCCATCCCCATTGACTACTGCATGTCGTACTTTTACTCCGTCGGCCTCTCGCCATGCGCTGCGGAAATTATAGTCATCGGGGATGGAGCCGTGGTCCAGGGGCAAACGTAAACTAGCGGCAGAACGGATCCGACAGGCTGTTCACCCCCCTGAACAGCCTGACGGACTCCCCTGCCGCTAGTGTGAAAATAGCCTAAGATTGAGCTGCAATATCAGGCAGAGCCTGTGGATAAGAGTGGTGCTGTTTCTAGAGGGGGTGCAGTCCTGTGCAATGATACAGTTGTGGTCTAGATTTTCCATTGTGATGATTAGGGTTGAGCGAATTGAACCAGATGAAGTGGAATTTGATCCGAATTTCAGCATAAATTCGCAAAGCCGAATTGCCTCATGATATCGGATTCATTTAACCTGAAATAGTGTAAAAAAAAACTAAAAATCATACTTACCTCCTCCACTTGCTTGAAACGGGCAGGCTGCCGCCATCTTTATTGAAGATCTCGCATGAAATCCCATGCCTGGTGACGTATGACTTCATCTCGGGCCGTTTGAGATTTCGCACCAGATCTTCAAGCAAGATGGCGGCCAGCATGGTAAGTATGATTTCATTTATTTTTCAGTTAATTTTACACTGTATTTTTACTATCAGAGGCTGTGATCATGTATGAACGTGGCATCTGAGAGGTACAATGACGGGGAACAGCATAATCGCCGTTCCCTGTCATTGCACCCACTACTTACAATTAAATGCGCTTCGTGATGAAGTAATTCGCCACAAAGCAAATTTTTTTGTAAAATTCGTTGAAGCACTTGAATCGAATTTTCCAATACTTCGCTCACCTCTAGTGAGGATATTATACAGTAGCAGTGTCGTTAGTAGGTCGTATTAAATGCCTATATTACTGACCAGGCTTATACTAGTACTTCCGGGATACCTCTCGCCGGGTGTAGTAACCTCATCTGTGCGTCCTGCTGTAGGAAGCTTTCACTATCCATACAGCGGGGTTATGGCATGGGAGGTATCTGCAGTGGAAAACGATGACCCCGTATAACATATCTTCCCATTGTTTATAACTGAAAGAAAATCAACATTCTCCGATCCTGTTTCACACAGTGGGAACCACATTTTTTTTGGGCCAAACGCAATTTATACAACTGCAAGGAACAATAAAACATGAACTTTACAATGTTTTCTTACCTAAAAATAATACAGAGTCTGTAAAGTTCTCCAGCTTATTATTATAACGTAAAAGACAGTCATTGAAAAGCCGAAGCTCATTGTAGAGGGGGTTGAATCCCGGCCAGCGCTGCGCAAAAGGAGCACCTGCATCTGCTACTATATGTTCACACTGGGGAGAGCACGTCTCCTACCAGGGGAAATACTATGTATTTGCAAGTGAAGTCCAGGCTGTACGTATATTACGCTGACAGTGCCATATACAAATAATTGGTAATGGTTAAGGCGTGAACTCTAGGCTTTGGCTTTGTTAGCCTTGCAGATACAAGATGTGCCGCAGTTTCCCCGATAAGTTGCAATCATATGATTATATCACATTGTGCACATTAAGAGACATTTTTCAAGACTGGCATACCCAGTCTTCGTCTCCCTGAACCGATGTGAGATGCCTAGTGATAAGCGGCATAGACAATATGCAAATACTCAAATTTATGGCCAAATGTTCACAACAAATTCATGAATGCAAAAATTGGTAATGTAATATACGCATATTGCATGCACAATTTTATTACCTATAACATGTAATAAACAGACAATCACACAAAAGCTGTATGTGCAAGCCAACAGGTACAGTCAGCATACCTTACAATTGCAGCTTTGCATACAATGAGACATTCAAGACCATCTCTCATCTGACTAAGAGCCAGTAAGTCTCAAAGCTGCTTGATTTTTTTTTTTTGGATGGCTTGGGGGACCTGCGTACCTAGATCATTATCATTATGGTGACAAGAATTGTACTTTTTTGGGGGGGTGCCAGCTAACTCTTCTCTCACTGCTTAGGAGGGCTGCATAGAAAGTTTCAGTTTTCAAATTATCCTAACATTTATATTCAATAACCTTTCTATACTGTTTTGTCTGTAAACTCATTTACATAAACATGGGCATATGGGAAAGACATGCAAATTAGCAGAATCTAGCTTGTTTTTCAGCTGAAACACTATTTTCATGTCTTTCCAATATGCCCATGTTTATGTGGTGTTTTATTTAGTAGTTAGGCAGCATACAAAGTGACGTTTCGACCCTCAGGTCTTTATCAAGCTGACTTGAGTGCTGCGGATTTCTCTATATGCTGTTTCTACCAGATGTAAGGCAGCTATCCTGTAAGTCAATGTTTGACCCTTTAAATAGGCATTGAGACATGACTCAGATATTAAGTAAGCCAGTATCTCATCTGCAGACAGCTGTTTCTTCATCCCTTTCTTCACAGAATTCCAAAGAGGTACCCAGTTAAGCCAGTACACTCTGCTCTGCACTGATGAGGGGCAATCGCCCCGAAACAGCTGTCTGCAGATGAGGTGCCAGGAAACTCAAAAAGTCACAAATGATTATGCAAATATGGTGTGCACCATACTTTTGATACTACACCAGTGGCTTAAATACTTTTTATACTAAATGTTCCTCAAGGAGTTGCTGCATTGCTTGTGTGACAATGAGGGAGATTTAGAACTGGCTTACTTGCCCCAGCAACCAATCAAATTCCACCTTTCATTTGCCAAAGGAGCTCTAAAAAATGAAAGATGGGATCTGACTGGTTGCTAGGGGAAACTAAGATAGTTTTACTTTACACCAGTTATGATAAATCTCCCCCTATAGTATGTGTGCCAAGATTGTGCCAGAAATGTAGGTGGACATTTACTATACTGTTTATGTCACTTTTGTGGCATAAACCCCTTCACAAACTCCACTGTACATGTACGGCAGAAGTCGTGTCTGTAAACTTGGCCCCAGCTCGCACTTGCAGCGGACACCATAGCCGCAGGGTTTCTGCTGTTTAAAACAGCAGAGACCCGCGACACATGTATGCGATCAGCCATATGGCTGATCACATACATTTCCCCCCTCACCTGAGCAGTCCGGAAGCAGGAGCCATGTGCTCCCGCTCCGGTAACAGGGTTCCCCGACTGAGATGGGGGAACCTGTTAAACTATACTAATAGCCCATATCCTCAAGCAGGCTTTGGCGGCTATTAGAGGAATATACCAATACAGGCCCCTAGGTGGCAGCATTGTATTGTTATATTGAAAATGAAGTGTTCAATGATGGCTATATACCCATCAATCAACACAATGGGCAATGATTGCCAGTTAAAGTAACCCAGGGTGACTTAAAAAAAAAAAGTCTTTAAATTATAAAAAAAATTGAAAAATATGAAAGTTCAAATCACCTCCCCCTTTACTTAAAATAAAAACAGTTAACCAATAAAAAAATAAACATCATGGGCATTGCCGTGTGTGAAAAAATGCCCATACAATTAAAATATAACAATATTAATGCCATACGGCCAATTTGACATTTTTTGTCACTTCAACTCCCCAAGAATTTTTTATAAAACAGATCGCTCCGCAAAAAAATGAGCCCTTACACAGCTCCGTACACATAACTACAAAAAAGTTATAGGGTTTAAAAAATGGCACCGGAATTTTTTTTTTCTCAAGGCTTTTTATTTTTTTTCAGGTTTAAAACACAAAAAAACTATACAAGTGAGGTATGGTTGTAATTGTACTGACCTGAAGAATTAAGATACAGTAACAGGTCAATTTTACTGCATAGTGAACGGTGTACATAGTGAACGTTTCGCAAATTGCAGAAGGCACACGGGCGGCATCCATGTTTTGCGGATCCGCAATTTGCGGACCGCAAAACACGGCACGGTCTAAG
This sequence comes from Bufotes viridis, assembly GCA_033119425.1. Classification (NCBI taxonomy): domain Eukaryota; kingdom Metazoa; phylum Chordata; class Amphibia; order Anura; family Bufonidae; genus Bufotes; species Bufotes viridis. The sequence goes on from CM065592.1 coordinate 71,865,259, forward strand.
TCTGTCGCTTGTCCAGTGGAAGGATGTGACAAAGGTGGGTGCCTCTACATAACGTTGGTGTCCCCTTAATGTCTAGATTCTTGCGCAAAATAAGTAAACCAGTTAATAGGTGGCTGTCAACTTTGTCACTTAAAGGGGTATTCCGGTGATAGAAAGTTATCCTGTAGATAGGGGTTAGTTATCAGATGGCTGGGGTTTACCACTGCTGGTTCCCCCAGGATCACGACAATGGGGGGGCCTCATACCCTGTGGAGCCCCCTGAAATGGACGGAAAAGCGTAACAAGGCTTCATGCATTTCTGTGGGAGCGCAGGATAACTTTCTATACCTAGAATACCCCTTTAAGTCTAATCATAGCTATTAGAAAGGCTCCATCAATTTGTGTTCCACCAGGGGACTGGAGTAACTTGTAACCTTTTTTGCAACTTTTTGCCTAAAAAAAGTCGCAATGATAAATCTGCCTAAAAATGTAGCTCCCTACACAAAATATCAGTGCCCCCCACATTCCACCATTAGTAAATGCAAACTTCCAGGCATGGCACAAACCACCATAAAAATGGTGCAAATAAGTCATAAATTTGTCGCATATGTCTACTCCACTAACAGAACAGGCAAAAATGACTTTACTTTTCTAGCACAGAAAATTTGCTACATTACTCCAAAAAAAGTTGCACGTCCACTCCAGTCCCCTTGTTTGAGAAAAAACTTACATAACCATTATAATTAATATAGATTTTTTACTCCTTCCCTTCCAGGAGCCATAACGTTTTTATTTTTCTGGTCATATATAGTGATGAGCGGCAGGGGCAATATTCGAATTCGTGATATTTTGCGAATATTTGGGCGAATATTCGCCATATATTCGAAAATTCGCAAATTCATAATCTCTAGTCATTATTTTCTTGATTGAATTTTCGCATATAAATTTGCATAAACTTTAAATACCAGTTTATGCGAATTTTTATGCAAATTTTCAGCTAATTTTTATATGCAAATTTTTGCAATCAAGAAAATAATTACATTTTCTTGATTGCGAAAATTTGCATATAAAAATTTGCATAAAAATTCACTTAAACTGGTATTTTTTTAAAAACGAATATTCACGATTGCGAATATATTTCGCGATATTCTAAATATTCGCAAATTCTCAAAGTGCCGATATTCGCGATTAAAATTCGCAATTCAAAAATCAACACTAGTCACATAGTCATATCAGGACGTATCAGCGGGACAAGTTCTGTTTTCTAATGGCATCATTTAATATTCTACATGTGGTGGGAAGATGGAAATTTTTTTCGAATGGGATGGATCTGCAAAAAAATCACAATTCCGCCATTGTTTTATGGGTTTCGTTTTTACGGCATTCACTATACGGTAAAAATGATGTTACCTTCAGTCTGCAAGTGTGCAGTCTACCTAATTGATATATTTTTGCAGGACTTTTTTTCCGTCATACATAACGGAACAAAACGGAACCGGTATTTGTGCCCATAGAAATATATTTGGACGGAGCAAAACGGAATGCCTCTAAAGGATTCCGTTTTGCATTCTGTCCTTAACTCCTTACAGTCATGTGATGTATTATTAGGTCACAAGTCGGGTCTTTAAAGATGTCCACCAGGGAGCGGGCATCATAGAAACCCGGTGCCTGCTGTTTCCTACAACGTAATGGCGATCGCGGACATTAAACCCCTCTGATGCCGTGGTCAAACCTGACCACGGCATCTGAGTGTGCTGAAAACCTGGAACAGCGATCGGAGGAGCCAGAGCTTGTGTGCAAAGCCCCTGTCATAGTCTATGACAGGGGCTCCTGCCCAGTCTTTTCATATAGAGCCCTTGCCTGTAATAGGGCACCTTAGGAAAGTAGTAAAATCATCATAGACTCCAATGCAAATGCATTGGAGTCTATGATAATAGCAATCAAATGGTTGACTGTTATAGTTTCCTATGGGAACAATAAAAAAGTGTGAGTAAAAAATAAAAAAAAATTATAAATAAAAAAAAAAATTGTTCAAATACCCCCCTTTCCCAAAAATGAGAATAAAAAATGTAAAAAAAATAATAAAAAATACACATCATGGGTATCAATTGCCGATTTTTCATTTTTGGTCGCTTCTCTTCCCACAAAAAATTAAATAACAACTGATCAAAAAGCCATACATGCCCCAGAATGGTATCAATGAAAAGTACACATGGTCCAGTCAAACATTATCCATCATACAGCTCCACACACATAACTACAAAAAAGTTATAGGGTGATATAAAAGCAAAAAAATCCTAAAATGTTTCAAAGTTTTTTATTTATTTTTTCAGCATCAAAGCGCAAGGAAAAGTATACATATGGTATCGCCGGATTCGTACTGATCTGGAGAAAGAAGATCACAAGTCAGTTTTACCGCATAATGAATGTCGTTAAAAAAAAATGTAAAACTGTGGCAAAATTGTGTTTTTTTTTCCAATTCCACAACCTTTGGATTTTTTTTCCCTCTTCCCACTACATTCTATACCTTGGAAAGTACAACTTGTCCTGCAAAGGATAAGCCCTCATAAAACTATGTGAACGGAAAAATAAAAAAGTTATGGCTCTGGGAAGGCGGGGAGCGACTAAACGAAAAACGCAAAGTAAAAAAAACCTCTGGGGTAGAAAGGGTTAAATTCTGTTATATTCCCTGTTATAATGGAATCGTACATCGGAATTACGAACGCTGATGCAAACCCACCCTTACAGCTCCATCTACTGCATAGTTTTGGGGTCAGTGGTTGTCCGAAACAGCAAATCGGTGGGGGTGTTGGCCCCCCACCAAGCTGATATTGATGACCTTTCCTGAAGACTAATTACCAGAAAACCCTTTAAATGAATTAATATTGTCTAAGTCAATATAGCAATAAATGGGTTAAACCATTTTAGTAAACCTATTATATCTCCTATCACAACATATTAACAAGAAAAAATATGTGCAGTTTCCCAGTAAAACATCTTTTGAAAACCATTCTATACCATATAATCTGATGAAGTCTGTAATAATAATATAATGATATGCTTGTATTACGCTGCTTTCTTAGGACCCGTTTATACTTTATTTAGTTAATCAGCTTGTATTACGCTGCTTTCTTAGGACCCGTTTATACCTTATTTCGTTAATCAATATTGTAAAAACATTTTATAAAGGAACATTTTTAAAGGGAAGGTGCTATCAGAAAATAACCTATTGTTTAAATCACGTTTTTATGTAACTTTTTAAAATAATTTTTGATTTTTTTTGTTTTAATTTTTAATGTTCCTATCTATATTTAAAAAATGTATATGGTCCTGCAATTTTCACACTGGCCGCTAGGACTAGGACCGTGTTTCTCAAGGGGTGTCTCCTTCTCCCTGCCCAATTGCAGCAGAGAGTGTCACAGCCAGGGAGAAGGTGAGCTTTTTTACCCCCATGTGATGTCGCTTTACTGCGATTGGGCAGCCGGGGAGAAGGAGACGGCCCCTGAGAAACACGGCCGTCTCCTCCTCCCTGTACCGATGTTATTAATTAGCATAAAGGGCGGCAAAAGAGAACAAGGGGCACAGCGTGGGAACGGAGCAGCTGTTCTGGAAAAAAATTAACGCACTGACATCTACTGATCATGCCCTAGTGCAGTGATGGCTAACCTCCGGCACTCCGGCTGTGGTGAAACTATGACTCCCAGCATGCTCCATTCATTTCTGTGGAGTTCTGAGAACAGCCAAGGTTGGGAGTCATAGGTTTACCACAGCTGGAGTTCCGGAAGTTAGCCATCACTGCCCTAGTTCACTGTAATGTCAGTACCAGGTAAAGGTCTCTTTAAGCTATTTCTGTTTCCCAATAAATTATGACAAATCCTATTGACTTATAAAGGAGCCAGTCAAGTTTCCAGTCATGCAGATTATGGTTTTTCCTGACCCCAATGCAAAATCTGTACTAGAGCGTCATTTATATTGAAGCAAAAGCAACCTCTGCTTCTCCTATAGCTATCAGCTGACTAATCATCAAAAATACCAAAACCTCAAAGAACATCAATGTGATCAGAACCTAACTCTATTTGTGTTAGTTGATGTGAGGTGTGGATTTATGTCCATACTTTTAGATGTGTCCATCTGTTTGGGTATCCATCAGATGATGATAAAGGTTCAGAATCTTGGAGGAACCTGGAGAATGGAGGCTGAAAGTCCAGAATCTTGAAGGAACACCCAAATGGCACATCATTGCTGAGTCCTGTGCCTGTTACCAGTTACCGCTGCGGCCAGTCATTGTGGCCCACGTGACCTCCTTCAAGCACTGTAAAGACAGTGGTGGACCCACAGAGCCTTGATCAAGGAGCTATATGAAGTTGGACAACCCCTTTAAAAGGAGTCTGTCAGCAGTTTTTAACATGGACAAGGTAAGTGTAGGGGTAGGTTTGCTGGAGTTTCTAGTAATTTTTTAGCCATCAATTAACCTTGCAATTTTAGCTTCTCCTCCTCCAACTCCTTCGTGATAAATGGTGGCAAAGTTAATCTGCCCATAGAGGCCAAATGAGCTAACATTTCAGTCACTTTCTTAGGCACTATAGCCTTACATTAGCTTTGTTCTAGATTCTCGAAAGTGATGGGGTAAAAACAGGGAGGCTAGAAGGATAAAGCTAAACTGGATATAAAGTGTCTTTAGTAAGGGTTCATTTCAGTAGCAAGCGTTGAGGAAGCCTGGCGGAGGTAGGTTAAAATAATGGGAGTGGAAAGGGGTTGGCTCACTAGCAGTGGCGCCCAGAGCAGAGAAGCTCACTCCCACCTTTAAAGGGAACCTGACATCAAGTTTATGCTGCCTGGATCATGGATAGCATAAAATCCCAACAGGCTTCAGAGAAAACATTATTTATAGACAAACAGGGAGAGATCTCCCACCTAGACTACTGCAACATTCTCCTCTATGGCCTTCCATCTAGCACTATCGCACCCCTACAATCTATCCTCAACTCTGCTGCTCGACTAATCGACCTCTCACCCTGTTACTCCTCTGCCTCTCCCCTCTGCAAGCCTCTTCACTGGATCCCCATTGCCCAGCGAATTCAGTTCAAAATACTAACAAATACATACAAGGCTGTCCACAACCTGTCTCTGAGCTACTTTCCCAATACATCCCCACATGCAATCTCCGATCCTCACAAGACCTCCTTCTCTCCTCTTATCACTTCTTCCCACAATCGCCTCCAAAATTTTTCCTGTGCAATTCCCATACCCTGGAACTCACTACCCCAACATATCAGACTCTCACCTACAGTGGAATCCTTCAAAAGAAACCTAAAAACCCACCTCTTCAGACAAGCCTCTAACCAGTGACCTTGCTGCCTCTATACCGCCATGACCAGCTTCACCCTCACCTACTGTGTCCTTCTCCCATACCATGTAGATTGTAAGCCCTCACGGCAGGGCCCTCTCTCCTTCTGTACCAGTCTGTCTCTTGTCTCGTTCATGCTTAGTGCAATTGTCTGTATTATGAATGTGCACCGCTTATGATATGTACAGCGCTATGGATTGAATGGCGCTTTAATAATAAATAATAATAATCATTTTCAAGCCAACAAGGCAAGGAGAAGCAGATCCGGTTGTATTATCTATAACATAGCCAAGACTGATCCGTCATGAACTCCATTGAAAGTCAATAGGGGACTGATCAGTTTTCTATTGTGGCAGAGAAAACGGATCAGTCCCCATTGAATTGCATTGTAGGTCATGACGGATCCGTTTTGCTCCTCATCCCATGACAGAATGCAACCAAATGAACGGAATGCATTGTGTTGCTGTCACGAGTTGGAGGTCCCGCGAAAGACCTCCGCGTCGTTTCACAAAAAACGAGATACAAAGGTATGGTCTAAACAGCGTTTAATGTACAAATGGGGAACAATGGAGAAACATAAGCTCTACGTACCGTCAATGCAGCGGGAGGAACCCCCACTGTGCCACTGTCTAGTAATACTCCAGAGGGGCGTGACTAAGCAACTCCTGGTGTTCACTAGGGCCCCAGATGGTAGGGATAGGCTTTGCCGCAGGAAGTTGCCAGGGTCCACTCTGGAGCATGAACTAGACAGTGACCACAGGAGCGAGTGACAACAGGTACAAGAATGTACCGACGGTACAGAGCAACATGACATACACAGGGAACACGAGCAGGAGTTCAAGCAAGGACACAGGAGTGGCAATGGACAGAGAAGGTCTTGCTCCACCAGTGGGAACTGCGTGGCCTTGCCCAAGCACTCTTCAGCAAGGAAGCTGCAAGAGCTTGCTGAACACAGAACATGGACAGAGACGAATGCTCCCCCTCCGAGGAACGACAGACCCCCTTTCGGAGGAGACAGGAAACATAGCAAGGCAAGACATAACATAAAAGGCGAACTCAAAGCAGACACATGAGTACGGACAACATAGCCAGAGACAACAAACAGTGGACAACAACAATGAACAAGTAGGGGAACCTACAGAGAACAGACAGACACAGATCCCATGGGTCAGCAGCATGGGAGACAGTACACACCATGAGCAGGACAGGACAAACACACACCAGGAAAGATGACCCAGAACTGAGGCAAAGTCAGCCTAAAATACAGGTTCCATGGGTGCAGCAAAGAGGCCACACCCATGGAGCCAACAGACACAGATGGGAGTTAACCCATACCATACCACATACAAACACACTAAAACGAAGCTGCAGCGAGGAACTGCAGCACACGAATGGACAGAAGGTCACGGCCGGAAACAGCGGCCGTGACAGTTGCACTCCATTCTGTTCATTTCAGTATTGTCCCCATTGACAATGAATGAGGACAAAACTGAAGCGTTTTTTTCCTGTATTGAGACCCTATGACGAAACTCAATACCGGAAAATAGAAACGCTAGTGTGAAAGTAGCCTAAGACTGGCATTTAATATGGCAATCTTAGGAGAACTGTGCTGGAGTACAATGCATAACATTTATTAAGAGGCTCTTAAACTTGGAGCACCTTCTGGTAGTCCATGCACCAGCATATCAAATCTATGTCAGCCAATTTCTGGCATTAATTGTAATATATTTTTTCAGACTGCACCTACTTTTCCAAAAGCGATGAAAATTCCTAAAAAAAGGCTGCACTGAACAATTTCACTTTTTATATACCTTCTTTCATAAGTTCCTCTTGTGTTTTCTCTGAAACTGTTATATGGTTTCCTTGCTGTATCATCCTTACCGGTTTACTAAGATTGTTTAAGGCAGTTGCCTTGTATCTAAAGTTGGGTCAGGTTATCACCCAGCCCAGGTATCAGCAACCTTCGTCACTCCAGCTGCTGTGAAACTACAAATCTCAGCATGCACACTTACTTGGCTGTTCTTGTAACTTTCACAGGGGTGAAAGGAGGATTCTGGGAGTTGTAGTTTCAGAACAGCTGGAGTTCCAGAGGCTGCTGATCCCTGACCTAGCCTGATCTGGTTAATTTAGGGCGGAGCTATTGATTGCTTAGCCATTAAAAGTCCAGGCTTTTTCCTTCTGTGGTTGCTGAGGATGGCATACGCTATGTTCATTTATTTCCAGGATATTAGTATCTTGTTCTAATCTATTGCACTGCGCCAGTGAATCCTGCAACCTTTTGTCCCCTAGACTGTTGGCTGAGTTTTTCTTGGTTGTGTCTTGGCTTTCTTGCTGGGTTATTTTGCAGAATATGGTAATTTCTTGATTTCTCTTCACTGTCATTCATTTGCACTTAACCTGTGTGCCAGTACTTTTTTGTACCTACTCCACTGCTGGACTTTCATCTACTTCACCCATGGCTATCATTGTTCAGTTCATGTCATCTATTGGTAAGTTTATTTCAAAACTGCATTATAAACAGTTCAGGTCAAGCGGCAGAGATTCACAGTCCAAGAATCAGGCAGAAGTTGGTACACAGGCAGATAAAAAGATCATAGCTATTTTACAGGCATAGCATGCTAAAGAGACCTAGCAAGATTTATAGTGACCAGATTACTCAGGCAAAAGGTGGAACAAACAACCCAGCTTATATATGAGAGAGAATTAGCTCATTAGTCAAGCAACTGAGCACAGGATCATAAATGGGAATTAGCACTTGCAGTGCTCTCGACAGACCCATCAGTAGTAATAAGGCCCCCCATAGTGCCCCTAGTAGAAATAAGGGGGATCCATAAGTCACTCCTATAGAGCCACCAACAGTAAGAAGAACGCCTAATGTCCCCTGGATTTAAAATGACCCTACAGTGCCCTCAGTATTTACATTGCCTCCTACTGTTATAATGCCCACCCTGAAGGGCCCCTAGTATTTATAATGCCCCCTGCAGTGCCCCCTGTAGTTACTGTATCTCACAAAAGTGAGTACACCCCTCACATTTTTCTAAATATTTTATAATATATTTTCATGGGACAATACTGAAAATATGGCTCTTTAATACAATGTAAAGTAGTCTGTGTACATCTTGTATAACAGTGTAAATTTGGTGTGCCCTCAAAATAACTCAACACACAGCCATAAATGTAGAAACAGCTGGCAACAAAAGTGAGTACACCCCTAAGTAAGAATTGTCAAATTGTGCCCAATTAGCTATTTTCCCTCCCTGCAGTCATGTGACATGTTAGTGTTACAAGGTCTCAGCTGTGAATAGGGAGCAGATGTGAATGGGGAGTAGGTGTGTTAAATTTGGTGTTATCGCTCTCACATTCTCACATACTGGTAACTGGAAGTTCAACATGGCTCCTCATGGCAAAGAACTCTCCGAGGATCTGAAAAGAAATATTGTTGCTCTACCTAAAGATGGCCTAGACTATAAGAAGACTGCCAACACCCTGACACTGAGCTGCAGCAAGGTGGCCAAGACCATACAGTGGTTTAACAAGACCGGTTCCACTCAGAACAGGCCTCCCCATGGTCAACCAAAGAAGTTGAGTGCACGTTCTCAGCGCCATATCCAGAGGTTATCTTTTCAAAATAGATATATGAGTGCTGCCAGCATTGCTGCAGAGGTTAATGGGGTAGGGGGTTAGCCTATCAGTTCTCAGACCAAATGCCGGACACTGCATCAAATTGGTCTGCATGGCTATCATTCCTGAAGGAAGCCTCTTCTAAAGATGATGCACAAGAATGCCTGCAAACAGTTTGCTGAAGACAAGCAGACTAAGGCTCTATTCACACGTCCACAATTCTGTTCCGCATTTCACGGAACGGGATTGCGGACCCATTCATTTCTATGGGGACACACTATGTCCCGCCCGGATCCGGAATTGTGGATCTGCACTTCCGGGTCCACACTTCCATTCCGCAGAAAAATAGAACATGTCCTATTCTTGTCCGCACTTGCAGACAAGAAAAGGCATTTTCTATGATAGTGCCAGAGATGTGCGGTCCACAAAATGCAGAACGCACATAGCTGGTGTCCGTGTTTTGCAGATCCGCAGATCCGTGGATCAGCAAAACACACACGGATGTGTGAATGGAGCCTTAAGACATGGATTATTGGAACTATGTCCTATTGTCTGATGAGACCAAGATAAACCTATTTGGTTCAGATGGTGTCAAGCGTGTGTGGTGGTGAGGAGTACAAAGACAAGTGTGTCATGCCTACAGTCAAGCCTAGTGGTGGGAATGTCATAGTTTAGGGCTGCATGAGTGCTGCTAGCTGTCGGGAGCTCCAGTTCATTGAGGAAACCATGAATGCCAACATGTACTGTGACAAGTTGAAGCAGAGCATGATTCCCTCCCTTTGGAAACTGGGACACAGGGCAGTATTCCAACATAATAACGACCGCAAACACACCTCCAAGATGACCACTGCCTTGCTAAAGAAACTGAGGATAAAGTGCTGGACCGGCCAAGCATGTCTCTAGACCTGAACCCTATTGAGCATCTGTGGGACATCCTCAAACGGAAGGTGGAGAAGCGCAAGTTCTCTTACATCCACCACCTCTGTGATGTTGTCATGGGAGTGGAAGGATTCCAGTGGAAACCTGTGAAGCTCTAGTGAACTCCATGCCCAAGAGAGTTAAGGCAGTTCAGAAAAATAATGGTGGCCACACAAAATATTGACACTTTGGGCACAATTTGGCCTTTATCACTTAGGGGTGTACTCACCTTTGTTGTCAGTGGTTTAGACATTAATGGCTGTGTGTTGAGTTATTTTGAGGGCACACCAAATTTACACTGTTATACAAGTGTACACTGACTACTTTACTTTGCATCAATGTGTCATATTCATACCTTCAGTATTGTCCCATGAAAAGTTAATAAAATATTTACAAAAACGTGAGGGGTGTACTCACTTTTGTGAAATACTGGTATATTTATCCCTTTAGTGTCCTCAGAAATTATAATTCCTCAGCACCCTCCACCATACAGTCCCATGTAAATAACAAAATTTCCCCTCCCTCCCTCCCTGTAGAGTTTCATGTAAATAACATCACATTATCTCTCCAGCCCCCTCCAATATATGCCTCCTGAGGATGGCAATACAGTTGCATCCATCTGGCAGGCAGTACATTAGGGGCCTGGGACAAAACATCCGGGGGCCCAGGCCCCAAATGTTTTAACCTAGCAACGCCCCTGTACCCTACACAGCCAGGTGAATGGGAGTTCTGTTCTGCACAGAAAAAAAGTGAAGGAGTCGCAGTGCCAAGTGACAGTATTCTCCTCTAAAAAGTCATATGTACAACCAATATGGGCACCAACTATGCAGCAATATATCATTTGCTAAATGGAAATTTACCTATTTGGGTCCAGATTTTACAATCTGATGATGCAGAAGATCATCAGTGAGCTAGATTACCCTGATTGGCTCATCTCTAATCTAAGATTTACATGCCGTGGTGAAACCAGTTTTACTGTATGGTGCTTCCCAGTTCATTACTTGGATGCCAGTTTTCATGACCTTACACTAACTCAATGGCTGAACCGATAAAACTTTTATTTCATCCTGTGTGCAGCCCACAAATATTCTTCATTAACAAATATTTGGAAGTAAAATGCTGCTGTAAAAATCCAGGAATGTGATGTGAAATACGAGTCTACGATGCAAATGTAAAAATAGCACGCAGACCACGGTCTGTACATAACGTAAACTCTTCCTTTCATAGGATCAGATCGGAGGCTTATTGTTTAGATCCTGGAAAGGTCAACAAATAAATGTCCTTACCACTTATCGTAAGCCGGAATGTATTAAACAACTGGGACGTTTTTCGCCCCTAATAGGCCCTCAGCTATGTTATTCTGTAGGGTTTAGAGAGTCAATTAAGCCTTAAATTTTCCAGAAAACGACTTAATGTTTCAAACAATCAACAATACAATGACTGCTGCATCAAATAGCTTTCTAGCTGTCGATGTGAATCACGTAGAAAACATTATGATGGAAAAGGCTGTATGTGCCTGCAAAGATGATTGTGACAGCGTTGAGCCTTCCTAAAGATCTTGTAGGGTTTGCAGGAAAGGCCTATGGGTGCTTCTAGCCTTTTTGCTTCCTGGGGCCAAAGCTTAGTTGGGCCAGGGGCGTTGCTAGGGTCTCAAATAATCCAGGGCCCAAGCCCCAATGAATATGGCCCAGTTCTCTAAATCAACCCCCCCCCCCGCACTTTCCTGTACTTGCTATACAGCAGCACATACCTGTCACATCCAGTGCCCTCAGGTGATGTCTCCTCCAATGTAGATCTTCTCTGTCATCATCTTCTCCATTTGGTCCGTACCACTTCTTTCAGCCACTCCTCGTCTCTGCAGAGTGTGAGACACGGACATCTTAGCTTCCTCACATTTCTATCATCATCCCCCAACCTCGAGTCCCCACAGTGTTATCCTGCTGCCTGCTGTGCCCCCCAGTACCCCCAAATACTATCCTGAAGAAAAATTAGTGCCCCCCATAGTAATAGTGCTCCTCATAGTCTCACCAATAGTAATTCCCTTCTAGAATGCCCCCATTAGTAATACTGCCCCCTACAGTGCCCCCAACCATGATAACGCTCCCCAAGAGTGCCCCGATTAGTGGAAGAGCCCTCCAGTAGTAATAGTACCCTTGCAGAGCCCCCAGTAGAAATAAGCCCCCCTATTGTTCCCCCAGTGGTAATAAAGCTCTCTACAAACTCCTTAGTAGTAATAAGGCACCCATAGTGCTCTAAGTAGAAATAAGGCAGATCTATACGTCTCTCTTATAGAACCCCCAGTAGTAATAAAAATGCCTATAATGTCCCCTGGATTTGCAGTGCCCCCTGTAGTTATATTCCTCCCTATATTCCAGTCCCATGTAAATACCATCACACCATCTCTCCTGTCCCCTCCAAAATAGAGTCCGATGTAAATAACATCACTCCCCTCCCTACAGCCCCTCCAACATACAGTCCCATGTTAATAAGACTATTTCCCTCCCTCTGCCATAGAGTCCCATGTAAATAATATCACACCATCTTTCCAGCCCCCTCCAATATACAGTTCCATGTAAATAACATCCCTCTCTATCTATAGCCCCCTCTAAAATACAGTCCCATGTAAATAAAATCCCCTCCTCCCCAGCCGCCTCTAACATGAAATCCCATGTAAACATCACCCCTTAACCTTCAGTCCCATGTAAATAACATAATTCCCCCCCACCAGCCACCTTCAACATACAGTCCCATATAAATAACATTGTGCCATCAACATTCAGTCCCATGTAAGTAATATCACTCCCTCCCTCAGACCCCTGTAACATTCAGTTCCATGTAAATAACATCACTCCCTCCCACAGCCACCATCAACATACAGTCCCATGTAAATAATATAATCCCCTCCCACAGCCGCCTTTAACATACAGTCCCAGGTAAATACCATCAGCCTGCCCCAGCCCCCTCCAACATTCAGTCCCATGTAAATAACATCACTACCTCCCCAGCCACCTCCAACACACAGTTCCATGTAAATAACATCCCTCCCTTTAGCCCTAACATACAGTCTCAGTTAAATATTCACAACTCCCAGCATTGCTCTGCCTCTCCCTTCATTTACCTCTCCTCATGTAGCAGACATCACCACAGCTTCTTTTCCTCTTCACTGCTGTCCTCTCCTGCACTGGTCACATGATGGTGACATCTTTGCAGGTCCTTCCCAACCACTGCCTGTTTTGATGGTCACATGACCTGTGATGTCACCACAGGTCCTTCAGCACTAAACCCTGAAAAACAAGAGAAAATGAAGCATAACCTGCTCTGGAAATGGTACACAGGAAATGGTACATGCATTTCCTGTGTAATGAAAATTCTAGAGCATCTTTTCCTATGGCTCTATGTTGTGTCATTCCTATTATATCAACTAGAAGTTTTGAATGAATTGCTACCAGTCTGCAGTAAAGGGAAAGAGGGATGATAATAAGTTGGGGGGGGGGGTTATCCCTGCACTCTATCCAGTCACTGCTGTCACTGTCAGACTGTGTAGGTACGCCCCCCCCCCCCATGGGTTACCACCCCCTCTGTACCTTTACTGCAGACTGAGATGCTAAGGCCTCTTGCACACAAACGTGTTTTTTTTCCATTTACGTTCCGTTTTTTGCGTTTCATATACGGACTATATATGGAACCATTAATTTCAATGAATCAGCAAAAAAAAAAGGAGGGTACTCCATATGCGTTCTGTTTCCGTTGTTCCGTTCAAAGATAGAACATGTCCTATTATCGTCTCCGTATTTTTTGCAGATCCGTTTTTTGCGGACCGCAAAATACTGAAAAAGCCATACGGTTGTGTGCAAGAGACCTAAGGGTGATGATGACAACAGATCCTCCCAACACTTAAATAACCAAGATCTGAGTTTTTCTCTGATCCTGACCACTAGGACCAGAGTGTAGCTGTCAATCTCAGCAGGTTATCACATGTGCGAGATGACATACAAATATGGCATTTTCTGCAAGGGGTTAAAAAAGCTGGGACCGTAAAACAAAATAGTATAAAAATCATATTACACCATCACCTATATAATAAATAATATACATCTAAAAACAACAACATAACCTCGAAAAGGAATATTTTTACTATATGCACAGCAAAAGAGTTCTTGGTGGGGAATTTTTGCTGTGACCCTCTCCTGACCTGCAGTATCTCAGAATGTGGTCAGTGCAATAAAATAAAGATAGTGGATTGTGCTTGAAGCTGGGACATTTCCCTGCTGGCTGTAAGACACTGTATTTTGCTGATCAGCATAGATGCTCCTCTCATTTTGCTATACTTGGCTGGCGATCATAACGAAAGCTGCATTGCTGTGATCTGCTGGAGCCCGGCCATAACTCTGTAACACAGGAAAGGAATATCTTGCTTTTACAAGCAACAAATAATCTCCCACATGAAAATCTATTCTATTCTTGATAGCAATTTCATATAAATGTATGGCTTACGTTCAAGAGCTAAAAACATCCAATTCATTTAATGCAACAGATTTGATTGCGCTCCGTTGGGTCAAATTTGCAGTGTATTAAATTGAAAAAAAAATAAATAAAATTCTATGCACGGGATTGACATGTTGATAGATTCATTAGGAATTTTCATAAGAAAAGGAGGTACCGTGTACTGGGAAGGATTAGATTTTTGCACAAAGCTCAAAAAAAATCTGTATATATTTGGAAGGTTCCCTGTGCACTGAAAGTACTCAGACTCTTGAATTTAAAGATATCACTTAAAATCCATGTATTATATATCAGATGTGGACAACTACTATATAAGAATTTTATAAGATGTAGAATTCTGTAAAGCAAGAAACACACAACTTGAAAGCTACAGAACTTTTTTCTTTTTAATATTAAAGCATTATTCTAACTTTATAGGTAAAGCTTAAAATTAATGCCCACTGCTAAAATAGTTTGTAAGGCTGTAAAAAGACATCTGTCCATCCAGTTCAGCCTTTTATCCTGCAAAGTTGAGAGGAAGGCAAAAAAAAATCCCATGAGGTGAAATCCAATTTTTCTCATATTAGAGAAAATAATCATTCCTAACTCCAATCAGGCAATCAGAATGACTCCCTGGATCAACGACCCATCTCTAGTAGCTATAGCCTGTAATATTATTACACTCCAGAAATACATCCAGGCCCCTCTTGAATTCCTTTATTGTACTCACCATCACCACCTCCTCAGGCAGAAAGTTCCATAGTCTCACTGCTCTTACCATGAAAAATCCTGTTCTATGTTTGTGTAGAAACCTTCTTTCCTCCAGACGCAGAGGATGTCCCCTCGTTACAGTCACAGTCCTGGGGATAAATAGATGATGGGAGAGATCTCTGTACTGACCCCTGATATATTTATACATAGTTATTAGATCTCCAGAGGTTAGGTCATCAGTATTATTTCCTGGATAACCCCTTTAAGATTAAGAGGTTGCATTATATGTTTATTATATAATAAAATAGTAATAAGGTCCCAGATCACAGCATTAGACTCAT
The DNA here is from genome assembly GCA_033119425.1 of Bufotes viridis. Taxonomy (NCBI): domain Eukaryota; kingdom Metazoa; phylum Chordata; class Amphibia; order Anura; family Bufonidae; genus Bufotes; species Bufotes viridis. The sequence continues at coordinate 71,880,658 of CM065592.1, forward strand.
CAAGCTCATCAGACTCTGGAGTATGCATTATTTTCCATTTTATTTGATTTATTGTTCCTTTCTCAATGACACCCTAAGTGGTTGTCTACTCTGCCTACCGTTCATTCTGCCCATTCTTCTGTATAATATAGTGGACTCTGCTCATAGGAAGAGCCATTTCTGAATGCAGTCCACCTCACAGGTAATTTAAGCAAATGGTTGGAGACAAATCCTAATCTCAATATTTTGAGCATTGTTCTTGAAGGAATCCATAGCCATTATATTACCAAGTGTGGGACTAAAAGTGCCCACAACTTATAGCTGTCAGCAGAATGCTCATTTGGCTGACAGCTATCTCTTCTGACTCCTCCATACACATTCATTCTTGGTTCTACCAAGCGTGTATGTGTTTTCAGTGGGAAGAAAGAAGTCAGTCACTAGCAGACACCTCTGGCGATGGCTTAGCTCCCAAGAGAATAAAAGGGTCTTGCCCCTATTCACCTATTTTTTCTCTCTCGCAACATTATGGATCAGGGGAGAATAGAGACATTCACAAACACAGCTGGTCCTGCTAAAAATGGCAGATTTGGCCAACTCTAATGTGTATGGGGCCCTTTAGGGAATTCTTTGGAGAGAGAACCTTACTCCTAGTTTGTCATATCTACAGATACAGAAGGACATATAACAGCAGACATTAAAAATCATTGGCTTGCTGTCCATGACATTCATGGCTTGCTTTTTCTTGCATTGTTCTTTTTATATTTTTATTAGAATAATACTGATAGAACATGAAAAAAATAAACATAACGGTAACATATATTTCCAAACACCACCACACCCATACTAGAGAGAGCGGGAGAAAAGGGAAAGAAGAAAACATTTTACTTCAGAAAACCTGAAACTTCCTCTGGTGATGAGATCCAAGGAGACCAGGAAGCTATGTACTTATCATAATATCCTTTATACATACCTAACCCTTGTTCATACCTGTGGCGATAGAGGTATCCAGATATCAAAATTATTTTTAGGAGTAGGCAACCCCTCCCTTTGCATTCCAGTATTGGGTCATATAACCTTGTCCATGTCCCCTGCCCAAAGCCAGGTCATAAAATCAGTAAGATGGAACCACTTCACAGAGACCCCTATCATAAAACCTGAAGACAGCGTGAGGGGCATCCACAAGCCTTACACAGAGCAGAACGGTTAGAGGGGTCAGGAAAAGGCTAGCATTCTTTTTATTATTATTTATTATTTTATGCACTTATATATTCTGCAGCACTTTATAGATATGAGCATCTTTCTGTCCCCAGTGGGGCTCACAATCTAAGTCCCTATCAGTATGTCTTTGGAGTGTAAGAGGAAACCCACAGAGAAAATGCAAACTCCATGCAGATGTTATCCTTGGTCAAATTTGAACGCAGCCAGGACCTCAGCGCTGCAAGGCAATAGCGCTAACTACTGAATCACGATGCTGCCTTCTAGCCAAAGTCCCACATGAAGTCTCTATCTTGTGATATACATCAAATAAATGCATGACCCAATCCATATTTGGGCCACATGCTATCTCCTGAGAACTCCAGCCATGTATATACGTCTACGGTATCAAAATAAAAATCAATCCCAGCTAAGTAACAGGGAGCAATTAGATAACTCCATCTATCCTGTCATTACCTCCGCCATGTTTGGTACACACGTGAGTAGGACAGTAGGACAGAGTGGGTGGAGATAATATGAAGTTGCTAGGATTCATGCCCGAAAAGATATTTTAATACAAAGATTTTGAGGCAGACCTGAAGGGCCGCAGAGGTCATAAACACTGTCATAAAAGGTCATTACCATACTCACTGGCATCCTCTTACATCACAGGATATGGGGGCGGGGGGGGGGGGCTGATTTGAGGGAACCTACAGACCTTTTTTTAACACATGTATGGAGAATAGCAAACTGGTATTTCTTTGGGGATCATTAGTTTGATGGACTGACCGATATTTCTGATTCCTCAGGCAACCGGACTTAACAATTTTTTATTCCGTTTATTGTCCCAACTGTTATTTCGCATTATGGGGCACATTTATTAAGACCAGCATTTTAGACGCCGGTCTTAATAAAGGCCCTGTGCTGGAGGTGGATCCGCCGAAGTTATGGCGCACCAGTTCTAAAGCACCAGTTCTAAATGTAAGACAGCTTCCAAGCTATCTTACATTTAGACAGTTTTCTATGCCCACAATTGTAGACCCGGCATGAGCAGGGCTTATTTCGACGTATTTCAGTATAGTAAATGACCCCTAACTGTAAATGTCTGTATATTTTATGTTAGATTTTCTATAATAACCCCATTATTTGTAAGTACTATCCTTTTTTTTTATATTAAAACGTCACTTTAATAATAGCCTTCTTTTGTGCTAACAATTCCATAACCTTAGAAGAAACGTTACCTATATTGCTTTATTAACCTCTGAATGCTAGCAGTTGTAGAGAGTACTTAGGTGTTCAGGGGCATAGCTAAAGGCTCATGGGTTCAAAGAGTTCAACTTTGCCCCCCCCCCCCTTACCTCAGTGCTTTGTGGCAGGGGGCAGGGGTGTTCATAGCCTTCATGCTGCCTGATCCAAAAATTGAAACACAGATATTGTAAAAAGCTGAATCAGCCAATTTTTGCTTTAATCCTGAGTCCTGACTAATACATTTAGAATTAGACAGATACGACCCCCTGTCACTTGATTGTCAGGGACAGATATTTTAGCCATACCAGGACAATTGCACGCCTGCGCTGCTGTTCTGAGTAGTGGCGCATGTGCTCAGAGGTTCTGCTGGAACAGAGACTGTGCATTCACTACAACCCAGAAGTAGCAGCCCATGTACTCTGCTCTTCTACCATTGGTATCAGTCAAGAGGCAGGGACAGATGAGATTCCTCATCTGCAGCAGGAACAGTCACAGACTAAGGTGGGGGTCCAGTTTATCACGCTGCCAGTGAACACCATCACCGCTCTGGGTCAGCCACCAGGCGGGTCAGGGAAAGTCACTCACACACACTTGACCCCTGGAGGCTGGACCCGGTCCAGTTTATCAGGCCGCCAACGCCACCCTGAGCCGCTCACCTTAGTATCAACAGTGTGCAGCCAGCAGAACAGAGCTCCTCACAATCCAGCAAGCAGGCGGCAGCAGTCGCGTCGCGCTCACAGCCTAACCCGGTCAGCACACAGCTACTTTCCCTATCGAAAGTCCCGCTCGCTCCTCTTCCTTTACCTGAAGCCACTCCCCCTCCTAACTTTGCCTGCCCTGCACAGTGCACGCAGGGCTCGCCTCTCAGCCTCCACTCCGCCCCCTATGTTATTTTAGCTAGCAATTTAGCTGCGGGGCGTGCCGCCCACAGGTACGGCTTTACTGTGGCTCTCCTGGCTTGAGGGGGCCCAATGGGCCCCCTTGACACGCCAGTGTAGGTGTTATTTAATGCATGGTGTCTTGTCAGCCTGATATGACGAGTGATGGCAGCTAAGATTGATTGGTTTCGGATGACGGATTGCTGACAAAGGAAGGTCTGGACTTTCATTAACAACTCAAACAGGGCATCCAACTGCAACTTTTGGTCCCTGTATAAAACCGGAAACTGGATTGAGCTCAAATAGCCGAGGGTGCTAAGAATTTGTATATTTCACCGTTGAGGCATACAGGGACTCAAAAGACAAAGAGAATTGTTGTAATATTTCAGAATTATCATTCATTATCCTTCTATCACCTAATTGAATTGTAGCAAAAACAGCCTTTTGAACCTTTTGCCCCAGAGTCCTCAAATTTTTTGTGATTTTTTTCCCTATCCCTGCATTGAGTTTCTGAAAAACCTCCCTTAGAAGGGCTTTGCTTCATCCCAGACAATATGCACCCCTGTCTCTCTTATATCTGCTTTATCCAAACAGTACAAAATTAAGTCTAACTTTTGAAGTGATTTTTCCTAGGCCAGTGCCCAACCTCACCACTAACGGACATTGGTCTGAAATCCCTCTAGGTCAAGTGTTTCACCAAACAAGCTCCCAGTTGATCTATTACCAAAAAATTAATACACAAGGAGCCTTGCATCTTTGAATGACAGAAGTATATCAATCTCTCCAGATTTCCAGATACATGATCCTCTATCCGTTGATGCTTTTGACTTATCTTCTGCTTTGTCTTGTACCCATCTATCTCTTATGTAGCCCGGTTACTAGCAATTTTAGATTCCTTCCTGCACCATTAGGGTATGGCCACACAGTCAGGTTTCTGGAAGCCAAAATCATAAGTGGATTATAGGAGGCAAGAAAGTATAAAGCACAGATACGACTTATCCTCTTTTCTGAATTCACTCCTGGTTTTGGCCTCCAAAACTGCATCAGGAACCTGACTGTGTGGCTGTACCCTTACTCCCAACATCACTACATGCAAAACCAGGAGTTCAGTTAGGTTAGTGGTTAGTATTAAAGACTGGATATCTAATGCAGATGTACCTTAGCATTGAGTTATCAAAAAAAATATATATTATACATAAGAACACTCAAATAAATTATAATTGTAACTAGAGAAGAGTGAATTTTTCAAAAATTCGATTCGCCAAATTATTTGAAAAAAATTTGGTTCAATCCAAATTTATTTGCGGCGAATCTTGTTAAAAAAAGGCTATTTTCTGGATGTATAGAGCCTTTATAGGGGTGTAGAACACTGTGCCTTGCAGTAACACGCATAGGGAGTCTGCTGTGGTAGTGACAAAATACTGTAAGTCAGTATGACATGCACATGACAGGTGTCACTCTTAGACCTCTTTCACACGGGCGTCACGTTTGACGCCCGGATAAGAGGCGGGTGCGTTGAGTGAAAATCACCGCTCATGTACACAGCCCCATAGAAATGAATGGGTCAGGATTCAGTGCGGGTGCAATGCGCGGAAAACTCGCCCGTGTGAAAGGGGCCTTAGAATCACTGCACACTTCACTTATTTGGGCAGTTACGGGGCCAAAGCTGACCAAATAACTCCTATGAACTCAGCCTTACAGGTCAATGTTAGCACCAAGAAGAAGTGCACTCCTTTTACACCATCATCAGCTGATTCCACATAGATGTCTACAAATCCTGTTCTATTAAACACTTATACAAGTAGAGCCCCCGGACACAGTGGAGAGGGTGTCAGCAGTAAGTTTGTTTTGACATCACTGATTATTTTGCCCTTCCTCTGATCTGTCAGAACAATAACCTCCAAAAAACGGATCCTGTCTGTTGAGCATATGCCTTCACTCGGTCAGCATTTAGTTAGTAATCCATCAGTATTGCTAATGCGAAATAAAACAAAACAGGAGTGGCTCCAAAACAGAGATGACATGTGAATGAGGAGACCACAGAGTAGCCCAATGGTAGAGTCTGGAGGTGGCGGCAGCATCAGGAGGAGGCCACAGAGTGGCACAATGACAGTGTGGAGGGGAGGCAGCTTTAGGAGGCCACAGAGTGGCACAATGACAGTGTGGAGGTGGCAGCAGCATCAGAAGTCCACATAGTGGCAATGTGACATAGTGTGGAGGTGGCAGCAGCAGCATCAGAAGTCCACATAGTGGCAATGTGACATAGTGTGGAGGTGGCAGCAGCAGCATCAGAAGACCACAGAGTGGCAAGGTGACATAGTGTGGATGTGGCAGCAGCATCAGGAGACCACAGAGTGGTAAGGTGAGTGGGGAGGTGGGTGGCAATAGCAGTACCAGCTGAAGATGGTGGGTGAAAGAAGGAGCACTTGGCATCAGATGTGTAACATCAGGCGGGTGGCAGCATCAGAATAGTAGCTGAGGCAGAAGAAACCGGTCTCTTTTCAAAGTGTTGGTGTAGCACCATGGAAAATCTAGTCTGATCCATCAGGCATTGGTGGGTGGAAATCCTTGCTGATCCACGCCTGATTCATCTTGACAAAAGTCAGTCTCTCCATATTTTGCGTGGACAGGCGAGTTCTTCTTGGAGTAACTATGGCCCCCGCTGCACTAAACACTCACTCTGATGCCTCACTACTCGCCGGGCAGGACAGCCTTTCCAGCGCAAACTCTGCTACGTAGTTGCTAATACTCTAATACACACCAAAAAGTACTGTAATTTTCTCACTTCAACATACAACGGCTAATAAGCCCTTTTTCATTTTCCCCACTAATACACGCCAAAAAGGGCTTCAGAACATATCCGCTGAACGGCAAATAAATATATATTTTTTCCCACTAATACACGCCTAAAAGGGCTTCAGAATATATAACTGCACCGCTAAACAGCAAATAGGCCCTTATTTTTGTCCACTTATACACGACACAAAAGGCTTTTGAACATATAACTCCACTGCTGATTGCCAAATACTGTATATTTTACTTTTGCCACTAATACACGACAAACAGGGCTGTAATTTTTGCACTTCACCACACAACGGCTAATAAGCCCTTTTTTCCCACTAATAGAAGCCAAAAAATGCTTTAGAACATATAACTGCACCGCACAAGGGCAAATAAGACATAGAAATATTTAATTGTAATAAACTCTGTTAATGGCTCAGCACTTGCACCCTAATAAAAACAGTTTTCTTGAATTACATAGCTGTATAATGGCAATTTGGATCCGCAGTCAGTGCAGCAAAGTGTAATTGGATTGTTCCTATTACCCAGGCTGAACCCTCCCCGACATAAATGCTGTGGAATGATTCCTCCCTATCCTTTCCCTACACCTTAAATAATCTTTTCCTGCACTTGTAAATCGTTTTTTTTTAGGACAATGAAGTTTTTTCTAACACTGTCGCTAGAGCCTGCTGACGTCTCTCCCTGCACTGAGTACACTGGTGTATGGAAGAATCTATGATGGCTGACAATAGTGCTGTGAAATCACAGGGCTGGCTGGCTGCTGATTGGCTGCATGCATGGCATTATGGGTGATCCCGCCTTCCCAGAGTTCCCTTGCTCCATGTCCTCACACGTGCATCAGCCATTTTAGGAAAAAATGCAATTTGTTACCACGAATCGCGAGGAAATTCGGAGAAAATCGAATAAAACCTAAAATTCGGATTGAATTCTACTTCGTCAACTTCGATTCGCTTATCTCTAATAGTAACCATTATAAGAACTAAAAAGTATTTCTAATGGAATCCACTGAGCTGTTGAGGATTCTATAGCCAATGGATCCAAACTCCAACTGACAGACCCCATTGACTATAATAGAGTCTGTTGAGGCCTTATAAGGTTTTTCTGGTGATTTGGTGATGGAAAGAATAATGTTAGCGGCTGTCACTGGAAATGCCAGGAAGCATGCCGGAAACCCAGCAAATATATATATATATTTTTATAAAAAAGGGCTAATTCCAAAATTTATGAAGAACAGATTGAAGATAAATGATTCTTACTAACCTGTGGAATTTTAAATGTCTTGAATTTCCAAATAAAAATGTTATAAAGAATGGCTGAGAACTGGTCACACGACAAATGGAAGGAACTGGTTTCACTTAGCTAATTTAGGAACCTGTTAAATATTGTCGCTCTATAAACATCTAGTCAGCATCGAGCTCTCGAATGGAGTGTTAGGACGTGTAAAAAACATTGGCAGAATTTTATTAAAGCATTTTACAATTATAAAGCCAGCATACATAACGAACTCTTCTATTCATTTTATGTGATGCTATATTTAGATTAATTTCACTAAATTCATTCTTCAGAACTGGTTGCACACAGATGTTCAGGAGATGAAAGCTCCTGTAGTTGATTTCCATATTAGAGCATATGGAGAGCTCATCTATGGGGAGGACATTTGCATTGAAATCTGCATGTGTTGCAGTCAATTTCCATTGTATATTTTCTGCCCATAATTTTTGGGCTGAAAATCCACGGTGTATCTGTCATGTGAGAACGTATCCTGAATGGGCTATTTAATACACTTGATGGAATGATACAGCTCCCCCCAGTGCCATCAGCTCCCCCCAGTGCCATCAGTTCCCCCCATTGCCATCAGCCCCCCATGCCATCAGTCCTCTGTGCCATCAGCTCCCCATGCCATCAGTCCTCTGTGCCATCAGCTCCCCCAGTGCCATCAGCCCCCCCATTCTATCAGTCCTCTATAGTGCTGGTTGTGCTGGCAATAAGCCTATAAAACACTTATGAACTGTGGAAACAAATTTAAAAAAAAATGCTGGGTGGCTGATTAGTTACATAAAAGCAAGGTTGTTGAAGGATTCTGTTGATTGCAGAATGTGCATCACAACAGGATTTTCCCCCTTGTCAGCGGCTGTATGAAAACAGCATGAAAAACAGTACTCTGAGTGACTAGCCCATCAATCCCTATGCTTTCCTAGATAAAACCATGACTTTTCTACCTATTGATTAAATCTACCTGATTAAATATTTCCTTATTCTCTCCCTACCACACCTAGAATAATGGCTTCTGTCTGTAACTGCTTTTCAGCAGACACAGCCAAGACACATGCTTTAAGAGTGCAAGCTGTGCTCAGAATGGCATCTATGGCTTCTGAGCAAAGGACCTGGCCCTTGAGTGGCTGATCAGGCTGTATGTCCTAGGACAATGACAATGGACTACTGTACTTGCTGTGCTGTGACAAGGCCACAGTGCTCACTGAAGCTCAAATAGCTGATCGGTGGGTATGTTGAATGTCTGATCCCCACGGATTCAATATTGATGACCAATCCTAGAATAGGTCATCACTATAGGAGGCCCGGAAAATCCCTTTATTTTGTGATAAAATAGTAAATATCCTTAATCCTTGTTTTATGCAACCTCTGGGGTTCATCTTTAGGACAATGATGGGCACATCTGTAAAACGCTAAAAGTTTATGAATGATATGTTTTTAATGATCAGAGAACAATCACAGTACTATCAGGGCCCATTCTAGATCCCTACTGAGAACTGAGAAGTGTCTAGGTTCTCAGTAAAATGTAGCTTCTAGCTATAAGCACCTGGGTCACAAACACATACCAGAGAGACTAAAAACTAGTGTCATGATTGTTTACATGACATGAGATTGGAGGACTGTCTTGCCACACGATCAATACGTCTTTTGTTCAACTGGGTTAGAATTCTACTGCGGGAGAAGGGGATGCATTACACATCAGCATAAATATTCTCTCTGAGAAAATACATTTCCTAAAACTGATAATTAGGAGCTAGACAAGTACGAGAAGGCCTTGAGGCTAGATTTTTTCATTAGCAATGTCTACAGAACAGTAATGATTCCAATATTCTCTCATGGGAAACACCTTGTATAAATACTTACCATAGGACATACTGATTGGGTAAGATACTCAATGCCATGATTAGTGTTGAGCGAAGCGAAGCATTCAAAGTAGAATTTGGTCCAAAGTTTAGGAAAACGTTGATTCTAAATGAATCCAAATTTCCTTTTGCTTCGTGGTAACTAATCAGTTTAACTCAAATAGCGGCTGCACGTGAAAGTAAGTGTAGAGGAGACAAGCCAGGGAACACAACGTCACCCATAATGCAGTGCAGCAGGCTAATCCGCAGGTACCCATCCCCTGTGATGTCACAACCCTATAAAAGCCTCATCCCACGCAGTCTCCACCATTGTCCTGTGAGCTGAGCATAGAGAGAGACATGGAGAATGCTCATCCACTAGGGACAGCGTTGCTGCAAACATTTTTAAAGAACAATATTGGAAAGCAAGAGTGCATGGAGACTGCTGAGAGAGTGCAAGGAGACTGCAGGGAGAATGTATTGCTGTGTGCATCACTGTACAGTGCACCACAATTCATAGTTAATCTGTTCTATTAGTGATACAGTTACTGTGCCTCAGTATTGAAGGCAGGTGTAATATATCGCCGTGTCAAGTGCACCAACATTCATAGTTAATCTGTACTGTTAGCAATACAGTTGTTATACACGATGGCCAAAATGATGCTGTAGCCAGCACAAGTAGCATCAGAAGAAAGGTGGAGGGTAGCAGCAGCAGCAACATTCCAGAGCTGCCACTGTCATCCAGCGGTCGAGTTTTGACCAACAATCCAGCTGTATTGGAATGGTTGACTTGCTCTTCACAATCATCTCAAGTGACAACAGATACACACAGCCTGGAATCAGTGGGTATCACTGATATCACACTTAGTTGGCATGTTCTGCGGAACTGCCTCTATACCCTCACCTGTCCTTAACCTGCCTCTTGCTTTTGCTGCTCCTTCTGCTAGCCATGTAATGATAGCCACCGGCTGTGCACTGCTTTTCAGCAACAATGAGCTTTCCACCCTTTAGAACTCCATGCTACATATATTAGACTGCCTGTACAATCAAAGGAAGGCAGTAAGCGATTCCTTTATGCAGCAAACAGACAGATTTACTCCACAGTTAGCCAGTGGCAGCTCATGTGTGGCACATGCCATTTGCTCAGGCCATTTGAGGAGGCCACTTTATTTGTCAGTCGGCAGAACTGCGGGATGAATGATGTCATTCCACTCCTTTATATCCTGGAGGGGATGCTGAGAAATATGATTGGCGAGGGGACAGAAGACGTGATGTCTACATCTCATGGTCACCTGAGCCCTGAGGAGGAAGAGGAGGAGTAAGATGAGGACGAGGAGGAGTACATAAACGCACAGGAATTTTATACACAACTAGGTTGTTTATCTGCCGAAGGGACAGGAGAAGAGCAGGAGAAGCCAGAGGAGTTGAAGGGTAACAACAAAGATGACGCAGATGACCTAGTTGGCGTATGCAGTGGAGATAGAGGCAGGGAGGCGCTCTAAGTCCCTTGCGGAAATGGCCAGATGCATGCTTTCTTATTTGCGTATTGACAGCCGCATTGTCAGGATTCAGCAGAGGGCTGACTACTGGCTATCCATATTGTTAAACCCGCACTACCCGGTATAAATGGGGGCATTGTTTAGACCTGCTGAGAGGGATGCAAAAATGAACTACTATAGACATGCTGTGTAGTCGTGTGTCAAGGGGCCCCTATTGTCACTATTACTGCAACTGCTGCTGCCACCCTCCCCACTCTGTCATGGGGCCACTACTGTCACTTCTTCTGCCTCTGCTGCTACGGCCACCCTCCCCATTCTGTCATGGGGCCACTATTGTCATTATTACTGCCACTGCTGCTGCTACCACCCTTATCACTCTGTCATGGGGCCACTATTATCACTGTTACTACAACTGCTGCCACCCTCTTCGCCCTGTCATGGGGCCACTAATGTCACTGTTACTGCCACTGCTTTTGCCACCTTCCCCGCTCTGTCATGGGGCCACAACTTTAATATTGATGCACTGCACAGTTACATACACAGTGACAAATTGTAGCAGAGTCTGTAGTTCTGCAGTCTCCCTGTACTCTCCTTGCACTCCCCCTGCAGTTTAACTTCCAAGCCTTCACACTGAGATTGGGCCACCAAGTAAGATGAATAGGATTAAGCAGAGTGGGCTGGGTATACCTGATTTATCGCGATTTGTGACAAATTAATTCGTAATGAATCGAATTTCCTGTTGAACTTCGGCGAAGCTTCTAAATCAAATTTTTCAAAACATTGCTCATGATACACCTACCCTACAGCAGCGTGTGTGTATTGTTTTTTATTCCAGTGAGTACGGTTAAGAGGTGAGCTCCGAGGCACACACGACAGCTGTGATCTCTAGCTGACATAGTGTTTTACAGTACTGATAAAGCAGAGAATGAGCTTCCATGAAGCTCTCTGCTCTGCATTCTAACTCAGGCCATCCTGCTGTCATTAGAATGGATTCCATGTGAAGGAATCTGACAATGCCAATAAGAGAGGATTGCTAGTATCTTTACATAGGCTAATTATTGCATAAAGCATTCATATCATTGTTTTTTTTATAGGATTTGTTTGTTCCTGATAAATGTTCTGAGCCTCAATCCAGTTAAAAGGGCCCTAATACCATAATTGAATGACTAATTATTACCATCATATAATGACACAGTAATATCACCACCTCATTTCCATAGGACGCCACCACTCTGGAAAAAGAACAAAGAAATACAGCTCTGATTACCTCTTTAAGTTTTATTCCACAATGTCAAAATCTTTACACAGAGTCACACACAGACACATATACTTATGCATTTCGAAAGTACACTATTTAGTTAGGTTGTACATTTTGTTCACTAATGGTATTGGTCAATGTAAAAACAAATGAAACAAAAATGACTTTCTGTCCAGACATAGGACACCGTATTAGATAGAGAGTCAGAGTGTCAGTGACAACAACCCCCCCCCTCCCCCTCCCGTTCTGATTAGCTGTTTGAAGAGAATGCAGCACTTCTATGAGATCTGTTTTCTCTGTTTACCTTCTGGCTGTCTACATGGCAGAGGTAAGCAGATGTAATTACAACTCCACCATGCCCATTCAAGTGAATAGGATGGAGCTCTCCTATTAAATTGAATGGGGACAGCGTAGTTGTAATAATTCCTGCTCGCCCCTGCAATTGCGACGGTAAGCAGGTAAACAGTGAAGAGAAGGCAGTGCTCATAAGAGTGCTGCGTTCTCTTCAAACAGCTGATTAGCAAAGGAGTATCCACTCCACACAATGTTTCCCCATCAGGCGTTACACCAACATTACGTCATATATGTTGTCAAGTGCAGCAAATTAGAAAAAATGGATTAACCCTGATCAGCTCTCCCACCAGCACTGATTTGATATTGCATTAATTGAAAATCCAACAAAGAAATATTTAATCACTATTAATTAAAAGTGAATTAAAGATGAAAGAGATTATTGTTAATATATGCAGTACTCCAAATATAGTGGTATGGCAGACCTATTGCCTTACCAAATAAATAAGAGATCATCGATATATCTGCCATACCAGTGGATGCCACAAACACAAGAATACAATGCACAAAAAATAAAAAACATAGCGCTCCTTACACTATGACATTGTTAAATTAGCCAGAGAGGATGAATACTTGGTCCCCAATTGAAACATTCTACAGCTGAATGCAAAATTATTTGAAAAATATAAACAAAAAAAGTCAAATTGTTACAAGATTTTTTATATTGTTTCCAAAATAGCTTTAGAACATCGCAGATTTCTTGGAAATAAGGCACACACTAGAGTTAGGTCTGTCCGGCAGCCAAGCCGGATCTGTGCTAACATTTGCACACGTGTGCTGCCGGAAGTCCAGCCCGGCCCCATTCACTATAATGGGGAAGGGTCAGAGGTCCGGCTGCAGCACGGCAAACATGCCGAGAGGCAGCCGGACAAAAATCACAGCCTGATAAACCTAACGCTAGTGCGAAAGAAGTATAACCTGGGACTCTCTGAAGGCTGCAGGAGATGGTCAAGCCACTCAGTCTCACGTTCAGAGACCTGATACTCACAATAACAGGTCTTATTGGGAAAGCGACAATGCCTTTGTGGTTTTTCAGACAAGACGTGCATTATGGTCATTAACGGGAAACTCGAACCAGTAAATAACCTATAGATTCTTGAGTAATTATTCTTTATTCCAAACCCCCCTAGATCAGTTTTTTAAACATCATTGTTGGATTAAATAAGAATTAATAATATATAGCAGAATCTGAGATCATTTTCTTAACTTGTGAACAGTAGTCTAGTTTGTTCATCACGACTACTGTGCCACCTTTGTCAGCCATTTTTACGACCAGGCCATCATACTGTTGTAGTTCAGAAAGGGCAGTCCTTTGACATGACATATGGTTAGGATTTCTTCTCTGTGTTTTAGTGACATCTTGCTCCATCATTGCCTGAATTTTGTCCATAGCATCTGTTCTAGATTGTAGAGAATAAAAGGCAATCCAATACAATTTTAGCAGTCACATCCAATAATAAAAGGTGATCATGAGATAATGGTTGAGTGAACCCACTGATTTCAATGAGACAAGCCAACCATCTAATTTGTATGCTGGTGTCTCAACGTTTCTTTGATGGCAGGTGTCAAGGGAAAGAAAGGTTAGTCATGTTGGATGTTAACGTGCCCGTGAGATAATCCACCAGTTGATGTTTCTGGTAGTAGATTATTCCCGTCTCCCTGCTGAGAAGACTAGTGATGAGCGGCATAGGCAATATTCGTTTTCATGCTTTTTCACGATTTTTTCAGCATAATATTCGCAATAAATTTGCGAATCCTAGAATTCGCGATCTTCAGTCATTATTTTTCATGAATACGCAAATCGGCACTAATGATGTGCATTTTTGTGTGCAATATGTGCAACTTCACATTTTATCAGGTCTGAGTAGATATTACTGATTGGTGCACTAAGTATTGTTGTGACATCACAGCACTGTGTCTAACAGAGACACTAATCCATATCACAGCACAGTAATCCCTATCAGACTGCCTAACACCCTGCACTGGAACCTATCAGATACACTATATCACTATCTAACCTACACTGACTATGCCCCGCTAACTATCTGTATTATATATGAGCTAACTAACTATCTAATGTAATTAAATAAAGATCCAGATGAGTCTGCAAAGCACAGAGCACAGCAATGACACTGCTCTCTCTCTCTCTCTCTCTCTCTCTCAGAACTGCAAAAAATTGCAGAAAATGGCTGCTGGGGAGGTTCTTACACTCACCTAAAGAATTATTAGGAACACCATACTAATACGGTGTTTGGCCCCCTTTTGCCTTCAGAACTGCCTTAATTCTACGTGGCATTGATTCAACAAGGTGCTGATAGCATTCTTTAGAAATGTTGGCCCATATTGGTAGGATAGCATCTTGCAGTTGATGGAGATTTGAGGGATGCACATCCAGGGCACAAAGCTCCCGTTCCACCACATCCCAAAGATGCTCTATTGGGTTGAGATCTGGTGACTGTGGGGGCCATTTTAGTACAGGGAACTCATTGTCATGTTCAAGAAACCAATTTGAAATGATTTGAGCTTTGTGACATGGTGCATTATCCTGCTGGAAGTAGCCATCAGAGGATGGGTACATAGTGGTCATGAAGTGATGGACATGGTCAGAAGCAATGCTCAGGTAGCCCGTGGCATTTAAATGATGGGCAATTGGCACTAAGGGGCCTAAAGTGTGCCCAGAAAACATCTCCCACACCATTACATCACCACCACCAGCCTGCAAAGTGGTAACAAGGCATGATGGATACATGTTCTCATCATGTTTACGCCAAATTTGGACTCTACCATTTGAACAAAAATCGAGACTCATCAGACCAGGCAACATTTTTTCCGGTCTTCAATAGTCCAATTTTGGTGAACTTGTGCAAATTGTAGCCTCTTTTTCCGATTTGTAGTGGAGATGAGTGGTACCCGGTGGGGTCTTCTGCTGTTGTAGCCCATCCGCCTCAAGGTTGTGCTTGTTGTGGCTTCACAAATGCTTTGCTGCATACCTCAGTTGTAACGAGTGTTTTTTTCAGTCAACGTTGCTCTTCTATCAGCTTGAATCAGTCGGCCCATTCTCCTCTGACCTCTAGCTTCCACAAGGCATTTTCGCCCACAGGACTGCCGCACACTGGATGTTTTTCCCTTTTCACACTATTCTTTGTAAACCCTAGAAATGGTTGTGCGTGAAAATACCAGTAACTGAGCAGATTGTGAAATACTCAGACCGGCCCGTCTGGCACCAACAACCATGCCACGCTAAAAATTGCTTCAATCACCTTTCTTTCCCATTCTGACATTCAGTTTGGAGTTCAGGAGATTGTCTTGACCAGGACCACACCTCTAAATGCATTGAAGCAACTGCCATGTGATTGGTTGACTAGATAATTGCATTAATGAGAAATAGAACAGGTGTTCCTAATAATTCTTTAGGTGAGTATATATAGTAAGGGGTGGGCAACTTTCCTATTGGTTGCTAGGGATGTTGCTAAGCTCTGACAAAGATATTGCAGCCTTCTCATTGGCCCCACAAGCAAAAAGCAGTAGTACTGATGGAAAAAAAAATAGAATATTCACGATTACGAATATATAGCACTATATTCTAGATTTTCGCGAATTCTCAAAGCGCAGATATTTGCAATAAAAATTCATGATTAGAATATGTGCGATCAACACTAGAGAAGACACGCACAGTGGCCATATATGTATGGGGCGGTTGGGAAGAATAACTGTTGGCTGAACAAGCATTTGGCCCACAGCTATCTAAGATGCATGGCCACCGTAGCTGTTAATATCCACTCTGACTGTAATTGCTTACTTCCAGCTATACATTTCCTTTGCCAATTGTTAAGTGTTGACTTCCAAGGCTGCTCGCTTTAATACCGCAACAGTACCATGTCATACATGCCACAATAGAAACAAATACTGTGTCCCCATAAAAAGTGCTATAACTCTATAAACAATGTTACTTATAGACAGTATCCCTATATCTGGAAGCCCCCCTGCCCAACTAACTTCATCCATAATGCACTATGAGGCTGACACTCTTATGCCCTTTCCTGTTCTCGCATCATTTGTTAGTGCCAGGGTATACCGCTGACAGGGTGCGACCTGGCAGGAGATAAACTCCAGGACACTGACTTTGACTATACTTTGTATGTCTTTGGTTATATGTGAGTTCCCTATTGTACTGGATGTTTCTTGAAGATACAACACATTTTGGTATTTTCTTT
Organism: Bufotes viridis; assembly: GCA_033119425.1. Lineage (NCBI taxonomy): Eukaryota > Metazoa > Chordata > Amphibia > Anura > Bufonidae > Bufotes > Bufotes viridis. The sequence goes on from CM065592.1 coordinate 71,897,194, forward strand.
CCCCCTCAATGGGCATTTAATCTATTTACATTCGTATCTAAATAGAGGCATACAGCAAGCATTCTATTAATCCCTTTGTAAACTGGGAACACTGACATCTAAATTACTGAGGATTACAAGCAGAATTTATGTTAACATTTTGCTACATCTCACTTACACAAGGAACCTGCCAAGTATCAGCACTGCAGTGGGAGGCAGCTGTTTCTCAAACTACGCAAGGAATTGTGTGTGTAAACATCTCTAGCTGGGCACAGAGCTCATTCTCGTCAACCGTACAGAATGCCAGCTTTTAAATAGATACTCCCTTCAATTTCTTATATTTTTCATGTGAATTATCAACATATGGCAGTAATAAAAATAGCTATCCTCACTGTTCACCAGCTTCTTCTCCTTCCTCTTATCTTTTATCCTACTTTTTTTTTACCTTATTTTTTTCTTTGCTTTTTCCCTTTTTCTTCTTCTCCTTCTGCTTTACTCTTTACCCCCCCCCCTTTTTATCTTCTCCTTTTTCTTTTCATTCTTTTTTCCTATTTCTCCATCTCCTGCTTCCTTTTCCTCTTCATTTCCTTCTTTTTTTTCTACTTCTTTTTCATCTTATACATATTTTCCTCCTCTTCTTTCTTTTTTTTCTTTTTCTTTATTTTCTTCTTTGTTTTCTTTTGCTCCCTCTTCTCATTCTCTTTCTCTTTCTCCTCCTCCTCTTTCTTGTCCATTTATTGTCCTCTTTCTTCTGTTACTTTTAGTTTTTTTTTTCTTCTCCTTTTTTTCCTTTCTTCTCTTCCTTCTCCTTCGTCTCCTCCTTTCCATTTTTATTATCTTATCCTGTTTATTTTAGTTTTTCTTCTTCATCTTGTTCTTCTCCTTCATTTTTCTTCTTCTCATTCTTCACTTTCTTCTTCTCTTACTTCATCTTCTTTTCCCCTTTCTTCTTCTTCTCCTTTTAATTTTTATTCTCTTTTTTTCCAGGTCCTTTTAGTTTTTCCATTCCTTCTTCTCCTTCTTTTTCTTCTCCTCCCTTTATTTTTTTCTCTCCTCTTTTCTTTTCTCCTGATTTTCTTTATCTTCTCCCTCTTTTCTGCTTTCTTTATAACAATAAGAACAATGTCAGAGCTTTGTTCACCCTAATGTTGCCTATACATATTGCATAGCTGTTTGGCTATTCCAGGTGGACATGAACAAAGAATCTGTTATGCTGAAGTCCAACTTCTTTGACTATTAAGTCATCCTCATGTGCGTCATATTTTCTAGTGATCCCAAATAAATTCCAAAATCTTTGATCTAATATGTAGACCATGCCAATTTTAATAATAATCTTTTTTTATATAGCGCCAACATATTCCGCAGTGATTTACAGTTTAGGGGTTCATGTACAAACAGTCATAAATAAAATAGCAACAGACATGTCAATAATTACAACAAGAGGAATGAGGGCCCTGCTCGCAAGAGCTTACAATCTATGAAGAGATAGGGGTGACACCAAAGTTAAAAGTGCTTGTTTTGTACAATGATCCAGCCATGTTGGAAGAATAGGGATACAGATATAAAGCTGCATGAGCCGGTCAGCAGTCGGTATATGAAGTGCTTCTGGGAGCATGGATGCAATAGAGAGTTTGGTGGAGGATCAGGTTCAGGAAATGATAGATGGGCTATGTATGGAGAAGAGTTAGATCAGGGGTCGTTATAGGCCATACTAAAAACATGTGTTTTGAGGGAGCACCTAAAACTGTGTATGGGAGCACTTAAAAATGGGTTTGTGCATGCTCAGATGCCGGGGTCAGGACTGACCATCCCATCTGAGGGGTTAAATGTCCGTGATCGGCATTACTGCCGATTGCGGACATGAGCCGTGGGTGTTTGCTTGAAGAATCAGGTGGCCACCTACGGCTATGGCTCCCGCATCCAGCAGGAGCGGGCACCATCTTTAAACACCGGCACAAGGCGTACATGTACGCCCTGTGTCCTTAAGAGGTTAATTAATTTTTTAAAAATTTTACACTGTGTGTCAGATGCCGCGATCATGTATGAACACGGCATCTGAGTGGTACAATGATGGGGAGCGGCGCAATTGCCACTGCCTGTCATTGCACCTACTAACTACACTAAAGAAATGTACTTTGTGATGAAGTAATTCGTTAGCAGGAAGGGAGGAAGTCACTTTGCATTGGATTGAGTAATTTTTAAGGATTACTGACGCAGGCAGGATATATGATCTGTAGGCCCTGGAACACGCGTTTCACATATGTTACCTTACAATTGGTTAACATAGCATAAGTAACAGGAAAAAAAAGACAACGGAAGTAAAGAATGCTATGCACAGTGTGTGGGGCACAAGGGGGAGCATGTTGACCACGATGACAACCAGGAGGACCTTTGGTAATAATTCTGTAATGGTTACCACGCGTATTATTGCCTATAAATAAAAAACAAAAATCAGTGAAAACTGACAAAAATAAGGAGAAGATAGCTGGCTTTGCTTAACTGAGACATTTTTTTTGCTTCGCTTGGACTATAAACTACCTTTAAACAAAAATTTTAAGGAATATATTATAGCCCCCTGACTGTTCTTTTGGCTAAAGGATCAACATTTCTTTTACTATTTATTCTATAAAAATGACCAAAGCATAAACATATCTTACAATTATGTCCCATTACTATGGAGTGCACCAATTTCCCAGATTACGTCAGCAGTTTTCTTTACTACATTCTAAAGTCTATAAATCATAGAAGAACCCAATAACACTTGGCTTCCTGGACACAAATAATTTATCTTTATTTGGCATTGTTCTTTTCTATGAAACAGTCATCATTTTTTCAGGTCTATTAAAATATTAGTTGCAAATTACGATTTGGACATCAACATGTCATGGGAATTCCATTGGCCTTAATGGCTTCAGGCTCATTACTACCTCTAGCTATCTATTCATACTTGCATGATCGTTGTGGTTACACAAGGTGCATAAAAGAACAACACAAGGGACCAAAGTTTAATATTGACCACAGGAATAACACAGCATTGGCAAGATTAGTATCTCGTGGACAGAACAGAACATTAGTCATCCCGTATCAGATTTCATTGTCGTTTGCAAATATGTATTTTAAAGCCTTGCTGCCAATAGGAAAAACAGACAAATAGCAACTATGGGGAAGATTTATCAAAAAACAGCATTTTTCGCCGGTCTTTGAAATCTCTTGCACTGCCAGAGGATGAGACTAATTTATGAGGATGCAGAAGCCTTGTCATAAATTTGGTGCATCTTCCATCAGTCCATGGGCCATAGATCTCTGTTTACATCTGCACCTGAAAACAGGAGCAAATGAATATAAATAGCCCTGCCCATTTCCGACCCTCGGGATTACCCTTTCTCAGAAAGTAGCGAGGACGACACAGAAACACCCCTTGCAACAAAGTTTTTAACTTTTTTTGTGTGCCAAAAAAGAGGTGTACGATAAATCTTCTCCTATGTTGTTATATTCTTTTTTAAATTGACTTGACAATTAACCATTGATTTCTTTAAGGACTCTTAAAGGGGTTGTCCCATGAAAAATATTCTACAGTTTCATACCAGCACCTGGATCTGAATACTTTTGTAATTGAATGTAATTAAAAATTTAGCATAGCATTCACTGAAATCTTTCTGTATAGCGCCAGCTGCTGTTTGTTTTTCTTACTCCTTTGACCTGCTCACTGAGATGGCCGCACATGCTCAGTTTCATCCTTCAACTGCCTCCTGAGCTGTGATAGGGAGACCCTGGACACGCCCCCTTAGCTGCAGCAGAAAAGACACTCCCCTTGAGCTACCAGCTTGATATAAATCTAGCAGAGCAATAAATGTTGAGATCTCTGGATCCATGTGAGGTACAGAGCTGGTTCTAGCTTTGTTAGAAAGAGATTTTCATGTACTATATGATGTCTGATTTTCATTCTTTACATTATTCCTGGGATAACCCTCTTTAAACATTTCTGTATTACAGTGCTGTAAAATCCTATTGTTCCTTCCTTAGACTTTTTTTTCATACTGAAGCATACTTAGTAGAGATGAGCCAATTTCCTAAAATTCCTTTATGTTTGATTCATCTGAATCGGCCCAGAAATTCAATTTGGATATGAATTGATTCTACCTGACTCAAAGGGGCTGGAAAATTCTCTAACAATTCAAAATTTTTCAAAAATTCAAGTCGAATTTCGATTTTAATGAATTGATACACTCATCGTTAATACAGAGTTTTTTTTTTTTTTGCTCTGATTCCACATGAAAGAGGAACGTGGCATACTTCATCCAGTGCCTTATTACTGAGGTATTGTTACCTAGACAGCATAAAACCTGACCAGACAGGCAGCGAACCAACTGAATGTATCCTCTGGCTCACGTGGTATGTGAGATTTGATACTTTTTACTAGCCATGTGTTAGACTTTTTTTTCTCTTCTATATTCTACCTCTTGGTTGGTTTATAGCAATATTTTGGGGCAAAATGTTTGCGCAATTTGGCGCATTTAAGTCCCTCCCACTTGTTCTAAGCCATACCTCTTTTACTAGACACTTTCCAAAACTAGTCTAGTGAAGCAAAAAATGTCTAAAACATAAGAAATCTGAGCATCTTGGTGGCCTGGCAACCCAATTGAGATGAAATGCGCATGCACAATTATAGAATGTATGGCATATGAGAAGGATTAGAGGGCAAGGCGAGAGGAGCATATGGCACACTTTTTTTTACTGCTTCCTATTTATTTCAATGGGAGGTTTAGTGCAGATTCTGCACCAAGATAGTGTATGCTGCTTCTTTTTCCCGGCTTGGTATGAAAAAAGCAAGTGCTACTTCCCAATAAAACGCATTGGAGGCAGCTTGGAGTCATTTTTTTGGAGATGATTCTGATGCGAAAAAACACACCAAAATTAGCGCCAAAAACTCTGTGTGAACGGCCCCTTAAGCAATAGAAAAAACTTCTGGATAAGTAGATTGTTTCCAGTAAAACTTTAAACTATTTGCTCAATAAACACAAAACATCAACAAAAGCGTCTATGGGAAGGAAGACAAAGCCGAAAACCCTCTTAACCCCGGTCACACGCAATAACATTTACCGCAGCAGCTTACGTTTCAGGACTACTGTTTAAGTTTGATTTAGTTTGCTCTATTGCTCTGTTTACTGTATCCTTTTACTCTCCGTCCAGAGATGCACTCAGTCATGTTTCTTTCTGCGCTGCAGGCTATTATTGGAGAAATAATTTATTAAGGGGTAAAAATATTTACTTGCAATTAAATATGTCAAAGCCTCTCTTGGCTGGGCTTTCTTGATGGTCAAAGAACAGAAAAAAAGTTAGGAGGTTTTTGGCTGAACTGTTGGCCTCTCTGTTAGCTTAAACAAAGGTCTTAACTGTAATTTAAAACTTCAAGACAGGATTTCTATCAGAGAAAGGTGCTCGAGGAAAGAAGCTGAAATTATTAATTTTTTTTTTGCCCTACCATATGGATGGTCAAGGCAACGCTCTGTGAGATATTATTCTGCAGGGACTGACTCGAGTTCCTCAAGTACTCCTTAAAGAATATTATCTCTGAAGTGTTGCGTGAGGCTTTGCAGCTTATTCTCTACAAATCATCTAATGGGATATTAAAGCCACCCAGTGCATTTACGTTTTTAAACAAACCGAATGGAAACGATTGTATAAAAAAAAGGAGAAAAAAAATTCTTGGTGACCTTCTGAAATTTTAAGTGCTTTGTTTGAGTGTGTGCACAGGAGTGAACAAGTAGCCGTCTAACATTGTCATCATTGACAGGTTGTGATTTATCTTGACTTTCTCTGTCCATTTGGCTAAAAGTTTTAAGTAAACAACTTCAGTTCCCCTCGGCTGCCACTTCCCACTTGTAGGGAGCCTTGCCAAGAAAAGCAGCCAGACAGTTCATTTACCTCTTCCAAACTCTCTTACGTTTATAGATTGCTTGATTCGGAGAAGGGTCGACATGACTACTGAATACTTCCAACACCAGTGAGAGCTGAAATGTCTTCATTAGTTAGAGTAAATGTATCTGTTTTTGGGAAGTTTTGTAAAAAAGTAAACTAAATATTTTTATAGGAAACGTATGCTCGGTAGACATGAATCAGGAAAATATTAGCTGGGTTAAAGCAAAGCATTGAAATTCAATTGCACCAGAAAGGTTATTAAAGAATTAGCTTTTTTTTTTACCCCCCAAAAGGACCCTCATGGTAATCTCATCAGAGTGTTGGCGCCACCCCACTCTGCTGAGAAATGTCAAAGCAAAAGTTCCATTTTCCTACTGTGCCACCATTGAAATCAGTTGATATTGACTTCATGGACATCCAAATTTAGAAGATTATAAAATGGTTATGGTTAGTGATGAGCGAGCATCAAAGTGCTCGTGTGCTCGGGTTCTCTGGCCGAACACATCGCGATGCTCGTGTGTTCTACCGAGTACCCGAGCACAATGTAAGTCAATGGGAGAACCCCAGGCACCCACTGCTCTGAAGAGGAGAGGATGTCTGGTAGAGATGTCGCGAACATAAAACGGCGAACGCGAACTTCCGCAAGTGTTCGTGAACCGGGTGAACCGCCATAGACTTCAATGGGCAGGCGAATTTTAACACCCACAGGGACTCTTTCTGGCCACAATAGTGATGGAAAAGTTGTTTCAAGGGGACTAACACCTGGACTGTGGCATGGCGGAAGGGGATCCATGGCAAAACTCCCATGGAAAATTACATAGTTGACACAGAGTCGGGTTTTAATCCATAAAGGGCATAAATCACCTAACATTCCTAAATTGTTTGGAATAATGTGCTTTAAAACATCCAGTGTGTGTATACGATCAGGTATGATGTTGTATCGATCAGGTAGTGTAAGGGTTACGCCCGCTTCACAGTGACAGACTAAACTCTGACAGACCAAACTCCCCATTTAACGCACAGCAAAAAAACGCAAACAGTTCATTTGCACAACCGCAACCTCCCCATTTGCACAAGGTTGGATACCAAGCCAGCCATGTCCCATTCCTTGTGCTCACTGACGTCATTGAAGGTCTCTTCCTCCACCCAGCCATGTACAACACAAAGGGTCCCCGAAAGGTGACAACAAGCCCCCTGGGACGCCTGCTGTGGTTGGTCTACCACCACCTGAAATCCACCTTCCTCCTCTGACTCCTCTTATTCAGACTCCTCTCTCTGCGTTGCCGCAGGTCCAGCAATCGACGACGACAAGGCTGCTTCTGATGGTGATGGTGACCACAACTCTTCCTCTTCATGCTCATCTACGACCTGATCCAGCACTCTTCACAGGGCATGCTCCAAAAAAAACGCATATGGGATAAGGTCGATGATGTTGCCTTGGGTTTGACTGACCAGGTTTGTCACCTCCGCAAAAGGACGCATGAGCCTACAGCCATTGTGCATGAGCGTTCAGTAATGCGGTCAAAATATACCCAGCTCCGCAGAGGCTGTCCTCTTTTTTTTAAGTTAAAAAAATCAGTTCTTACCAGTTTAATCTCTGTTTTGTCCCCTATCAGGGGCCGGTGTATGGAATAGATTTTAGGAACTGCGAGATGGAAAAAGATGGTTGGTCGGTCCTCCTCCTTCCAAATCGGGTCACTGAGCGTGCGCCGCACAATGTACTGTGCCACCAATACAAATAGTGTGAACTACTATTCTTACCATTTTAATCTTTGTTAAGTCCTCTATCAGGGGACGTGTATTGAATTGAATCCTTGCATGGGGAGATAGAGAAAAATGCTTGCTCTGTCCGCTTCCTTCTAATTTTGTGCACTTGCAATTGAATTTGCCACCAATGCAACTAGTGTTAACCAAGTACTATTCCTATAAGTTTAATCTCTGTTTTGTCCCTTATCAGGGCCAGGGTCAGTGTAGTGAATCGATTTTTGGAACCGGGAGATGGAAAAAGACCCATGCTCGGTCCGCTTCGTTTGAATTTTAGGTCACTGCACGTGCGCCGTGCAATGTACTGTGACACCCTATATGAGTGGTGGGCAGTGGGCACAGTACAGTCTATGGGCCTGACACACACTGGCAGGCAATTGCAATTATATTAAAGGGTAAAAATTAAATGACTTTTTTATCTGCTAGGTACTGTGCCACCCTATATGAGTGGTGGGCAGTGGGTACAGTAGCCTGCGGCCTCTCACTCACGGGCAGGCAACTGCAATATATATATATAGAACCAAAAAAATAAAAGCAGACTGATGTACCAGCCCTAAAAATGGCTTTTTGGGGTGCTGTCAGGACGCTGTCCTTACAGCAGATGAGTCTTTGAGGACTGGAGTGGACACAGAACACTGGCCTAGCTAACACTTTTCCTATTAATTCAGCAGCAGCAGCAGCACTCTCCCTGCTCTATATAAGGCTCCATTCACACGTCCGTAGTGTGTTGCGGATCCGCAACACACCTTGCCGCCAGCCCCATAGAGATGCCTATACTTGTCCGCAATTGCGGGCAAGAATAGGACATGCTCTATATTATTGCAGAGCTGCCAGCCGGAAGATCGGCGGCGCGCTTCGCAAATGCGGATGCGGAGAGCAGAGTGTGTGCTCTCCGCATCCATCACGTTCCCATTCAAAATGAATGGGTCCACACCCAATGAATCTAAGATGCCGGGTCACAGAGCTCTCCACTCTATCATGTCCATTTTGCCTGGTAGAGTGACGGGTTCAGGTGACTTTATTTATATTCTCCTTTCCAACATGATTAGCTGTTTCCCTGGGTAAAAATTGGAAGGGTGAACCTTTTGTGTTACTCTGTTTTGATGGTAAGTGTAACAATGGCAGATGGCAGTTGGCAGCCTCCAGCGTGCAGTTCGTCCGACTACGTACCTCCATCGAGCTGCACGCGGGGCTCTTCCTCTTCGCTGCAGGCTCCGGACCCGCTTTCCAGCGCTGTCGCCAGCTACGACAGCTTCTGTTGTATCTTGTAGGAGCCGCAGGGGTCCTGGTACCTTAAGGGTTAACGCACGCCCCTGATTCCGCCCTCTCTCCAATCCTGGCCAGGCACCACCTTTATAAGGGTGCTTCCCCCTTCCTGCAATGCCTGAGCAATATTGTACTTCCTACAGCTAAGGCTCCTGTTTTTCCTGCATTCGATATCCTGCTTATGACCTCTGCCTGTATCCTGACCTCGTCTCTGCTTGATCCTCTTGTACCTTGCTGCTCTCAAGTTAAAGCCCCGGACTGTCGACCACGCCTCTGTCTGCTGTGCAGATCGTTACACCAGCTCCACCTTGACTAACTCAGCTTTACTGTTCTCACAGCACTAGCTCTGCTATACCGCTTGTTCAGCTCAGCATTATCCTGCGGCTGTCTGCTATATTGCCTGTTTCCCGGTGCTAGCATCGGGGCTTTCTGGCCTGCCCGGCCAGCTGCCACTTAACCGGGACCACTCTTGCGGTAGCGACCTGGTGTCTCCCCTGCAGCTGAGTCCAGCTTCCGCATCCTGGAGCGGGATAAAGGGTGAAAACCAGGGGGACACTTAGACTCCACTCCCAAGTGTGGCCCAAAGCCAAACCAGTAAGTGGCACAGCGGGTCCACACCCGTTGATCCGTTACAGTTTGCTCAGGCCATGGACCCCGTTGGCAAGCCCACGCCTGTGTTACAAGATTTATACCAAGAGCTGCAACGCCAGAGTGAACGCCAAGATGCCCTGCTGCAGTGTCTGAACACAATTTCTGCACGTCTGGACGCTCTACCCACTACTGCTCCTGCGGCACTACAGGTCCCAGCAACCCCTGCTAATTCGGTTGCATCGTCTGCATACCAAGGCACTTCTGCTGTCCAACTTCCCTTGCCTCCACGTTTCAGCAGTGAGTCAAAGGCCTGCAGAGGGTTCCTAAATCAATGCTTGATCCACTTTGAGCTACATGGAGACAAGTTCCAGTCTGACCGAGCAAAAGTGGCTTTCATTGTATCTCTGCTCTCTGGAGAAGCTCTTGCTTGGGCTAATCCTATATGGGAGCGAAGCGGACCAAGACTGCAAGCCTACAGACCTTCTTAACTGTTTTCCGTACAGTATTTGAGGAACCTGGCCGTGCCTCGTCTGCAGCCTCTGCTCTTCTTCGTCTGCGTCAAGGCGCTAGGACAGTGGGCCAATACGCAATCCAGTTCCGTACACTGGCCGCAGAACTGTCCTGGAATGGTGAAGCTCAACGAGCCGTATTCTGGGAGGGTCTGAGTGACCACATTAAAGACAAACTTGCAGGAAGGGACCTCCCTGGCTCTCTGGACGCTTTGATCACGTTGGCCACACGCATAGACGTGCGGTTTCGTGAACGTTTTTCTCAAGCCGCAAGGATGAAGCAGACGTCTAAACTCGCACCTGTCTTCCAGAGGACTGTTCAGACTCCTGCTGCGATTCCGTCTGAAGAGCCTATGCAGGTGCATCGCCTGAAGCTCCCTGATCAGGAGCGCCAGCGACGGCGAGCAGAGAACTTGTGCCTCTACTGCGGTGGAAAGGAACATGTTGTTTGTACCTGCCCCCAGAAGGCGGAAAACTTCAGCGCCTAGGCTCATTGGGAGAAGTGACCCTAGGTGAAAAAGACAATTCTCCCAAACTTCTTATCCCTGAAATGGTGTCTGCTAGGAAAACCAGTATATCGGTACCTGCCTTCCTGGATTCTGGCGCTGCCGGGAATTTTGTTAATCAACCCCTGGTGACCCAGTGCCAGCTTTCCACTACCCGTCTGGCGAAGCCTCTGGTGGTTCAGTTCATCACTGCTCCTTTGAAACTCCAAGTCGGGGTGCTAAATTCTGAAGAAATATCCTTCTATGTCTTGCCAGATTCCACGGACCCAGTGATTCTGGGATTGCCCTGGCTACAGCAACATTCTCCCATCTTAGACTGGCGAAAGGGGGATATTCTCCGCTGCGGTCCTCAGTGCCAAATCTCCTGCCTGTCGATGGTTCACCCAATGTCTCCTCGTCCGGTTCCTGTGAACCTGCCTGGTCTGCCTCCGCAATTTGCATCCTTTGGAGATGTTTTCTGTAAGAAGAAGGCGGAGACTTTACCACCTCATCGGACTTATGACTGTCCGATCGATCTTCTACCTGGGACTTCTCCTCCTCGTGAAAGGGTTTATCCTTTATCTCTGCCTGAGACACAGGCTATGGCCGAGTATATTAAGGAGAACCTGGAGAGGCGGTTTATCTGGAAGTCTACCTCGCCGGCTGGAGCCGGTTTCTTCTTCGTGTCCAAGAAAGACGGGTCACTCAGTCCATGCATAGATTATCGTGGACTGAACAAGATTACAGTCAAGAACAAGTATCCTCTGCACCTGATGTTTGAATTGTTTGACCGTATCCGAGGCACACAGATATTTTCTAAATTGGATCTACGTGGTGCATATAACCTGATCCGAATCCGTGAAGGTGACGAGTGGAAGACGGCATTCAATACCCGTGATGGCCACTATGAGTACTTGGTTATGCCGTTCGGCCTTTGCAACGCTCCTGCAGTCTTCCAAGAATTTGAAAATGACATCTTCCGGGACCTGTTATACAAGTGTGTAGTAGTGTATCTCGACGATATTCTCATTTATTCAACCGACTTGTCCACTCACTGGAAACAAGTGCACCTGGTTCTGCAGCACTTAAGGGAGAATGGTCTGTTTGCCAAGCTCGAAAAGTGTGTCTTTGAGCAGTCTTCCTTACCCTTTCTGGGGTACATTGTTTCCGGCACTGGTCTGCAAATGGATCCCGACAAGGTCTCTGCCATCCTGAATTGGCCCCGTCCTCAAGGTCTCCGTGCCATTCAAAGATTTCTGGGATTTGCCAACTTCTATAGGCAGTTCATCCCAAACTTCTCTTCTCTCACAGCCCCTATTTCTGCGCTGACTAAGAAAGGGGCGGATGCAAAGAAATTGACCCCTGAAGCTGAGTCTGCTTTCCGACAACTCAAGGATTGCTTTGCTGCTTCTCCTGTCCTCCATCATCCAGACACTTCCAAACAGTTCTTCCTAGAAGTGGATGCTTCTTCTATTGGTGCAGGTGCAGTCCTGCTACAGAAGACCTCCAAGGGGAAATTTGTCTCGTGTGGTTTCTTCTCCAAGCTCTTCTCTTCTGCAGAAAGAAACTACTCCATCGGTGATAGAGAACTGCTTGCTATCAAGATGGCCTTGGAAGAATGGAGATAACTTCTGGAGGGGGCTTTGCATCCAGTGGTTATATACACTGACCACAAGAATCTGACTTATCTGCAGTCTGCACAGCGTCTTAATCCACGTCAGGCTCGATGGGCACTCTTCTTTGCCCGATTCAATTTCCTTCTGCATTTTCGACCAGCAGACAAAAATGTGAGGGCAGATGCGCTTTCCCGTTCCTTTGACCCAGCAGATCAGATTGAGGAACCTCAACATATCATCAATCCGTCCTGCCTGGTTTCAGTGGCGCCAGTTCGAGTAAAAGATATTCCTCCGGGGAAGATTTTTGTTCCACAAGCCAAGCGGAGGAAGATTCTCTTCTGGGGACATTGCTCCAAGTATGCTGGTCACCCTGGGGTACGTAAAACCCTTGAGTTGCTGTCCCGTCACTATTGGTGGCCGACCCTACCCAAAGATGTCCGGGAATTTGTGTCTGCCTGTACCTCCTGTGCCCGCAACAAGGTTTCCCGAACCAAACCGGGGGGTTTGCTACTACCGTTATCCATTCCGGAAGTTCCCTGGCAGCAGGTTGCTATGGACTTTATCACAGACCTCCCGTCCTCTGCTGGCTTTTCTGTAATCTGGGTAGTGGTAGACAGATTCTCCAAGATGGCACATTTTATTCCGCTTCCTGGATTGCCCTTCTAAGCGATTAGCCTGTCTGTTCTTCGAACACATCTTCCGCCTTCATGGCCTTCCTCTGCACATTGTGTCCGATCGAGGGGTACAATTTACTTCCAAATTCTGGAGAGCGCTCTGTGGGCTACTTGAGGTAAAGTTGGACTTCTCTTCTGGATACCACCCTCAGTCTAATGGGCAAGTAGAACGAGTTAATCAGACTTTGGAGAACTACCTAGGTCACTTTGTCTCTGCTCAGCATGATGATTGGGTGCATCTCCTGCCTTGGGCGGAATTTTCGTACAACAGCCATTCCGGAGAATCCACGGGCTCTTCTCCCTTCTACATAGTGTATAGACTACACCCTCGTGCTCCTTTACCTCTGTCCGCATCTTCCGAGGTACCGGCTGCTAATTCTATGTTCAGAGACTTCCTCAGCATCTGGAGACAGACTAAGGACTCCATCTCTCAGGCTGGTACTTCCTTGTAGACTGGAAGAATTATGGTCCTGAGGAACGTTCCTGGGAGCCGGAGGAGAATGTACATGCTCCGAATCTTCTCAGAAGATTTTTTCAGCGCATCAAGGCCAAAAAGAAGGGGCGTGAGAGGGGGGATACTGTAACAATGGCAGTTGGCAGCCGCCAGCGTGCAGTGCGTCCGACTACGTACCTCAGTCGAGCTTCACGCGGGGCTCCTCCTCTTCGCTGCAGGCTCCGGACCCGCTTTCCTGCGCTGTCGCCGGCTACGACAGCTTCTGTTGTATCTTGTAGGAGCCGCAGGCGTCCTGGTACCTTAAGGGTTAACGCACGCCCCTGATCCCGGCCTCTTTCCAATCCTGGCCAGGCACCACCTTTATAAGGGTGCTTCCCCCTTCCTGCAATGCCTGAGCAATATTGTACTTCCTACAGCTAAGGCTCCTGTTGTTCCTGCATTCGATATCCTGCTTATGACCTCTGCCTGTATCCTGACCTCGTCTCTGCTTGATCCTCTTGTACCTTGCTGCTCTCAAGTTAAAGACCCGGACTGTCGACCACGCCTCTGTCTGCTGTGCAGATCGTTACACCAGCTGCACCTGGACTAACTCAGCTTTGCTGTTCGGACAGCACTAGCTCTGCTATACCGCTTGCTCAGCTCAGCATTATCCTGCGGCTGTCTGCTATATTGCCTGTTTCCCCGGTTCTAGCATCGGGGCTTTCTGGCCTGCCCGGCCAGCTGCCACTTAACCGGGACCACTCTTGCGGTAGCGACCTGGTGTCTCCCCTGCAGCTGAGTCCAGCTTCCACATCCTGGAGCGGGATAAAGGGTGAAGACCAGGGGGACACTTAGACTCCGCTCCCAAGTTTGGCCCAAAGCCAAACCGGTAAGTGGCACAGCGGGTCCACACCCGTTGATCCGTTACAGTAAGCTTGTATGGGAAGGGAAATCTCTCCTTTTATCTCATTGTGTGTTCATCTGTTTTGATTTCTTGTGTTCTTACTTATTTGTTACTTTTCCATTTGCAAAGCACTGCTGAATATGCTGGTGCTATATAAACCAACATGTATTCAATTGGTTATTAGGCTGCCAAAGGGCCTTTTCACACTGGCCATGGATTGGGCCAATTATCAGGAACAAGCATTGCTCCAAACACTGGCTGATAATGGGCCCATGTCAAGGTGTGGCTGATTACCCAAAAAACAAGCTAAACACTTGTTTGCTGGGTGATTACATCTTTCATGCAGCACACCAAAATTGTACAGTGTTTCCTTAAAGTTTGTAAACTTTTTAGGATTTTCTACATTTCTGCATAAATTTGACCTAAAACTACACCAGGTTTTCACAGAAGTCCTAAAAGTAGATAAAGATAACCAAATCAAATGAATATGTCAAAAATATTAGACTTTAAGATGTGCAAATCGACTCTAAACAAATTGGATTCGTTATGAATTTCACACAAATTTGTCTGCGAACAGTTGGTGATTTATTTGAAATTTGGTAGGGAAAACAACAGAAAGGATTAAAATTGAGGATCACATGACACCAGGGCCGGCGCCACCTGTAAGGCGACCTAGGCAACTGCCTAGGGCGCAATTTAGCAGGGGGCGCCGGCGCTGCACTATTAAAAAAAAACACGGCGGGCGGCAGGTGGCACTACTAAAGACGGACTTGGTCGGCGCCCGGGCGCAGTCAGATTAGCGCAGCCATCACGTGCGCAGCATGGACTGGCGGGCGGGCAGCCGGCCGCACAAAAGAACTCACATTGCCTCCAGCAGATGCAGAGTCAAGCTCAAGGATCCGCCCCCGCCAGGTTGAAGTGCAGGGCAGCAGGCGCGCAGGGGAAGCAAGCTGGACTGACGTCACGTCGTCAGCCAGCGTCAAGCGTGCCTGCCTGTTATCTCCTCAGCTCCTGGCTGCAGTCT
The DNA here is from genome assembly GCA_033119425.1 of Bufotes viridis. Lineage (NCBI taxonomy): Eukaryota > Metazoa > Chordata > Amphibia > Anura > Bufonidae > Bufotes > Bufotes viridis. The sequence goes on from CM065592.1 coordinate 71,912,358, forward strand.
GCAGCCTGTCTAGTATCCTAGAGGAGCGGAGGTGACTGAGGAGGAGGATGGGTCACGTCGGTCATGTCACGGTCACTCCCTGCCTGGAGCCCTGGACAGTCACAGTCAGTCACTCACACAACACCAGCCAGAGCCAGCCCAGCAGTACATGTTTGTACAGACTACAGTCACACAGTACAAGTGAGTACAGTTAATAACATACATGATGGGGACCTGGGGTGACACAGTCTATGGCATGATGACAATTGACATCATCAGCACCTTGCTCATAGGCATATTGGTTTCTAAATCGCTGCCTTCATAAATAGGTTTTGCATCAGGCCTCATGGACTTAGTGAGGTGTGCACAGTGCAAAAGCCTAATTGCCCATGCCCTGCCCCCATCACAGCAGCTTTGTAATGGGGTAAGGTGAATGCACATGGTCACCTCACTGAGTCCTCCATGAGGCCTGATGCAAAACCGGCGCATGTGTGTGACTGTCCACACAGTCACACACATGCATCCGCTCTCTGCCGCCGGCGCCGCATGTGTGTGACTGTGTGGACAGTGGACTGCTAAGTAACAGTCCACATGGCATGATTGATGATACATCACATGCTTGCTTTGCATATTGGTTTCTGAAGCATTCAAGCATACATTCATAAAGCGCCGGTTTTGCATCAGGCCTCATGGATGACTCAGTGAGGTGACGTCCGTGTGCATTCACTTTACCCCATTACAAAGCTGCTGTGATGGGGGCAGGGCATGGGCAATTAGGCTTTTGCACTGTGCACACCTCACTAAGTCCATGAGGCCTGATGCAAAACCTCTTTATGAACGCAGCGCTTCAGAAACCAATATGCGAGAGCAAGCATGTGATGTCATCATGCCATAGACTGTCAGCCCACATGCATCCATCACCTATGTAAAAAATGTTATGACCACTATAAATAAATGCAGTGGATTTTTGTTAGGGACATGCATGAGGCCTCAGAGGCTGTGTGCAATAGGCGGTGGCTGTGGCACAAATGCTCTCTCTGGTGACGTGATAAGGGGCGGGGGGGGCGTCAATTTTTATCTTGCCTAGGGCGGCAAAAATCCTTGCACCGGCCCTGCATGACACTGGGGTTGGGGGGGAGCAGGATTTAGACAGGTCCCTTTGCTGATAACATCATAGAATGCTATTTTGTGTTCAGCAAGAGACCTGAAAACATGTGTCTTGACTGTGTCCGACAAAAGCAATTACAGACACAAGCCAGTATTCTAGCTGTACTAAAGGCACTATAGGGAGATATAATTGGATAGATTTTAGGGTTTTATCAGGGAAAGCATATTATAAGGAGTGAGGGACTGGTACCTTTGAGTTGTGTGTTGTGTCATACAATGTTCGGGCATGTTCTATCCTGCAACAAACAATTTTTTTCTATTTATGATTTGAACAGACAGGCAGCTTTTTAATTTAAAAAAAATGCTTCTACAGTTCATGGTCTTAATGACAGCACCTTAATATTATATTTTACGCTGCAAAAACTGCAATTGCCCCCTTTTTTATTTCTCTGTAAACCTCAATTTACTATTTCTATTTGGGCATTTTCAGTACACCAATGAATTGCATCAATAGTCACATGTTACTGATCGTGTTGTATTACTTCAAGATAACGCTAAGCTATAGCAAAATCATTCTACTGTGTTGTTGAACACATTTTATTGTAAAAATTGCATTACTATACCCATATTATTGAACACATTTTACTGCAAAAATGGCATTACTAATGTAAATTGTCAATACCAGGCCAGCGTGCAGTGTGTTTTTTTTACAGAAAAAGACCTGCCATTTTGCTAGTAGGCTTTAATAATCTGTGTACCAAACCTGTGACTTTTCATTTATAGGTCTCATATTAAAACATCTGGTAAATGGAAGAGTGCAGAACTAAAGACCTCGTCATCCGAGAATCAGAATGTAGGCAGAACTGCTGTAGCAGCAAAAACCATTAGGCCAGTAGTAGTAGTAATAGTAGTAGTAGGCCACAGTTCTCCCTTGCTCCCAATAAGTGTCACATTATTGAGGACAAAGAGTATGACATTGTGGACTGGATGGCTCGAACCTTCTCTCATTCACAGCAGGAAGATGTTGAGGTCACCTCTGAGTCTGATACAGCATTCCTCCTGCTCCACCTCTTTGTAGCCCCAGAATTTTTTTTTTAGTTGCATCGTTTCTATCTTCTCTACCTTCTTCTAGTGGGGCACCTTCTTTTTTTTCAAAGAAGAGACAACAATACCCCACCATTCGCTACAGAAGATACTCAAGAGAGTCTCCCTGCTGATGGCTTCTGTGAGAACAGTCAGCATTTGGACTACCATGAGTAGGAGGTGCAGGGCAAGATGGGGGACCCATCAATAGCTGTGTTGGTGGCAGCAGTAGTGGCACTTGTAACCACTGTGGTGGTGGTCAGGGGAGTAGCAAGCCACAGTTTTTTTTGCAAAGTGGTAGTTGTAATCCATTCAAAGGACACCACAAGTCAGTTATATCTATAATCTTAATAATCCTTGGTGAGGTATTGATTCTGGTCACACTTAGGCTATTGTAACTTCTGGATGACTGTCTATCTTCCAGGTGTAGAGGATACATCAATAAACTTCTCAGTTTCACACGGCCGGTACATACGTATATCTTGCTTTTCTGTCTTACTCACGATTTCCAATACGAGTGTCCACACTGTCCATAGAGAAATGTGGCTCCAAATACAGTTTTGCTCTTAACTGCAGAATGTGAACAGGCATTGTAGGCTAACTCCTGTCTCACTTGAGTGCTAATGGAGTCTATAGGCTGAGGTAACACTTTCGTCTACACTAGTCTCTCTATACTCTCTTGGTTCCTGTTATTCCTCCCTTGAGGCCTATCCTTGGTCTGCACACAACTCAGAGGGGTAGCTACTTGTCAGCTCACTTGTCTTCAGGGTTCAGCAGATCCAGCCCTAGATTTGGTTAGCCGTCTCGTTTTGTCTGACTCTGCAGTCTGGCTGAGGGATCGGACTTTTGTGTCTGACTCTGGAGTTAGCTTTCCTTGGCTTTAGAGTAAACATGTGCTGACCTGACTACACTGCACTGTTCTCAACTGCTGCACTTCACTGCATAACTTCATCTCCACTTCACTTTCTGCCATGCCCCTCCTACATATATGTTGTGTCAGGACCACCGGGGTTACTGGGGGTGTCTACATGCAAGATGTAAACAGCCTGTTAGAAGAAATTACAGCAACATACATGCATGTTATAAAATGACATTCTGCAAATACCCTTATATACACAGGGCCCCACTACTATTACGGAGTGGGACACCGCATCTGTTCTTCATGAGTATAGATGTGTGATGCCTGGCTCTCAATACAACTGATGACAGCCAAATTACACTATATGATGTCATACTGTTTATTGTAAAGCTTTATGACTGGTATTGTGTTTTCTATTATGGAAGGTAGATGATCCTGGAATGTACTAAATTCTGGTAATAAACACTAGCAACACTAGCAAATGATCTACTCAAATGCTTGCCAACTGCATGGCATTGAACACACATTTGAAAATTAAAGAGGATGTCTCATCTCAGACAATGCGGGCATATCACCACCTATATCAGGAATGGAGCCCTGCAAAGTGGTGGCTGGAGGACTCCGGTCCTACCACCACCAAGCGCTCCCCCCTATAGAAGATAATGGGAGTGCATGACCGGCCACAGGTCCCGTTTACTTCTATGGACCAGACAGTAATGGCCTAGCCAGTGATGGACCCATAGAAAATGAATGGAGGGCGGCTGCGCATGCGCAGTGCACCCTCCACCACTTTTGGGGTTCTGTTCTCAATATAGGTGCCAGTTCCAGCGGTGGGACCCGCACCTATTAGACAATGGGGGCATACCCTAGCGATATGCCCCCATTGTCTGAGATGAGACAACCTGTTTAAAGAGGATCTGTCATAGGGGAAATCTACCCTTTCGTGATCCGATCTTTAGTTTTTTTTTGTATTGAACAAAAAATTTGACTCCTTACTGCACAAATAAAAGGTCTTCTTTTTGCATTTATTTGTAATTATTGCATATCCAAAGAATGCATTTGGGGCTCCTGCCTGATGGTAGTTTGGGTGCCCTTGACATTATGAGTGTTGTACAGATGCAAAGCAGGGTGTGTAGGCATTGCGGCCGGCGAATGGTCAGTAACCAGGCTAGTCATGGAAAATAAACAAATCTCTCTTTACTAAAGTGCAGACTGGGAGTTTTAGTACATCCTACAGTACCAAACAGTTCCAAACTATTCTCAGTCTAAATTTTCCCACATAGTAATGTATGGTTATAGGTTAGGATGGGGATTGCAGTATTCCTTCTATCTCTCTCTGCAGAATCTAAGGTTGGTAATAAAGTTCCTGCAAATTTAACTGTAATGAACATCTGAAGGGTACAGGATAAAGATATGGGGGGCCAGACTGTGTCCAAGTGTGAACAGTGTTTTAGCAACATCCCTCTCACAGCAGTAAAGTCTCTATCAGTCCTAAACAGTAAAAACCTTCCTGACTGACTCCAATACTCGACGGTGCAGATTCTGGATCATAAAGTTCTCTCCTTTCTATACTGTGAAGTAGAGATAGTTTTCTCTCTGTGTACTGTATCTCTCAGAGATAGTAACACTCTGGAGCTCAGGCCTAACACATGTGAGCACATGTAGCTTCTTCTCACTTCCTCCACTAGCATTGTACTAACTGAACTACAGGCAGAGTCCCACTCCTAACTTCCTACAGGGGCAGAGTCAACATTATTAACCCAGACTGATCCATACAGAGGTATGCTGTTAAATTACAAGACGTTAAAGTAGTTTTCCTACTATTTCTTACTGATGATCTAACCTCTGTATAGGTTATCAGTATCTGATTGGTGGTGGTCCATCACCTGGGACCCCCACGGATCAGCTCCTGTGAGCACTGCGGACCTATCACAGCTCACCAAGCACAGCGCCGTACATTGTATAGTGCCTGTGCTTGGTATTGCAGCTCAACCGCATTCACTTGTATAGGGCTGAGCTGGGCCTAGGCCATGTAATCGATGATCATGACATTACTGGCCTAGGGTGAGCTGTGAGTAAGGCCGAGGCGCTCAGAAGAGTACCAGTACCTTCTCAAACAGCTGACGACTATCGATCAGATACCCATTTAACATATTAAATAACATTATGAACGAAAGAAATTTTGCAAGTACCCTGTTCTGGGCTACTGCATGTGTAAGAAATAAAAATAAGACAGCATATAGTACATTATATTCTCTTTCTAACAAAGCTAGAACCAGCCCTGTACCCCACATGGATCCAGATATTTCCCCATTCATTGCTTCCATTATTTTGCTATACTTATTTCAAGCTGACAGCTCAGGTAGCGTGTCCTATCTGCTGCAGTTCTCTCCCTATCACTGCTCAGGGAGCATATTCTTTCTGCTGCAGCTCTCTCCTTATCACAGCTCAGGGGGTGTGATAAGGGGTGCGGATCTGCTCAGGGGGTGTGGGGGTGCGGACTTTCTGCTGCACCCCTCTCCCTATCACAGCTCAGGATATGTTTCCTTTCTGTTACAGCTCTCTTTCTGTAACTTTCATAGCTTCTAACAGTATTGTGGCATTTTGAAATGTCAGCTTTATACAATCACGCACCTGTAGAGCAGCCTCTATGCCCACGGAAGTCACTTGTTGAATTTGACATTCTCCACTTACAGCTTATGCATCAGACACCCAGGAGTTAGTCTTTTAATCCGGAGATTGTATTACAAGATGTTGCAGGGTAATCCAGATGGTAAAAGAATTATGCCAACAATATCTCCTAGCTAAGAATATGGATGCTGCTACTTAGAAAGCTGAGCACACACTAACCCTGGGTTCAGACCTGAGCGTTCTTGTTTTTGTCGCGCGTAATCCAGCGCGTTTTTGCAAATAGGAAACGCGCGTTCGTACGCGCGTTCTTGTGATTGACTACTGTGGTGTCAATCACAAAACGCGCGACAAACGCTCCAAAAAAGCTCAAGTACTTGTTTATGCATCGGGCATTTTACAGCGCGTTCAAACGCGCTGTAAAACGCTCAAGTGAGAACCAGGGCCATAGGAAAGCATTGGTTTTCATGTGTTGAGCGTTTTACAGCGCGTTTGAACGCGCTGTAAATGCTCAGGTGTGAACCCAGGGTAAGAGCAAAGCATCTATGGGAAAACAGGGAGTGGCTAGGCTAAACTAACTAGAAACCTGAAAACAGGGGAGAGGAGAAGAGAGGAGCATACCAATACAAAATGCAAGATACTGGAACAGAACACTCCACATCTGGTATCAGTAGATACCACTATATTTATGAATACAATGGAATTGAATAAAACAACAATAGCTTGCGGATGCAATAATGTCCATCTACCTGAAAAGGAAGCATGCAATGAACATTTATTCAAATCAAAAAAGTAAGTCCTAACCTAAAAAGTAAGTCTTCAGTTCAGGCCATAGAGCTCGTACTGGAAACAGTCTTAGAAGATGTTGAGCATCTTGGTAGAAGGGATCTCAACATGGAAGTTCTGCAGGCATGAGTAACATAACTTCTGTAACAGGGCGGAAGAAGGTCTTGATCACTCCACCTTACGAACCTTCCCATCTGAACTGGAAACGACTTTAGTAATTAGTCCAGTAGGCCAGTTGAGACAATCAACTTGGTTGTCTCTTAACTAGAGATGAGCGAACACCTGGATGTTCGGGTTCGAGAGGTTCGGCCGAACTTCCGGAAAATGTCCGGGTTCGTGATCCGAACTCAACCCGAACTTCATCCCGAACCCGAACCCCATAGAAGTTAATGGGGCCCCGAACTTTTGGGCACTAAAAAGGCTGTAAAAGACACCCAGAGGGATAATATACCGCAATAAACGCATTGCGATTACAACTTTGAGCTAACGATCACCATGGGAACGCCTCCTCCAGTAGAATGTACTGTCGGATCTGAGAATTAAGTTGAAATCGCAATGCGATTCTTATATATTTGCTTAATCGCATTGCGATTTCAACTTAGCATTGCTAAATAATTCCATCCATATCGTTAACTTACTGAGTCAGTAAGTTAGCCAATATGGATGGAATTATTAGCAATGCTAAGTTGAAACGGCAATGCGATTAAGCAGATATATAATAATCGCATTGCGATTTCAACTTAATTCTCAGATCCGACAGTACATTCTACTGGAGGAGGCGTTCCCATGGTGATCGGTAGCTCAAAGTTGTAATCGCAATGCGATTAAGCAAATACATAAGAATCGCATTGCGATTCCAACTTTTAGTACTCAACTTTTAAAATCGTACACCACTTTAAGTTCCAAAGTTGCAATCGCGTTCGAATAGAACTTAAAGCTGTCTCTTAGTCAGTTTTAGTATTGGTGTGCTGTAATAGAAGTTACATTCGATGCGAATATAACTTAGAGCAATACAGTCAACTTTACACTGTTAGTTTTATTATCGCGATAATACAACTATTCAAGAATCGTGTGCGTGCGTCTGTACGTGTGTGCGTTACCTCGGACACTATTCTATTTTGCCAGCCACAGCTGAAACCACTGACTTATGGTATTGCTATTTTGGCAATTGAATTTAACCCCAGAAAATAATCTATCCTTTGCCAGACAGCAGACAGTATTATACTTGTCTAGCCAAAGCTGGAACACCAGATTTAGGGGATTGGTATTTGGGCAATTGTATTTAACCCTTAATAAAATATAGAAATTTCTTTCCTGAGTTTCTAGGGGTGACAATTAGCACAGCCAAGCCCCTGATGTAGAGATATAGCAAAAAAAAAAAAACTAGTATTGATGGATTGATGGACTTGGTGGCAGCTTCTTCTGGCGCACCACAAGTCACAAAATGGCCGCCGATCAACCCAGAAAATAAGTGACAGAAAAACGCTCTGTGCAGCCTAAAAACCAGCGAGCAAGTAACTAGCAGAAGTTCAATGATTCTCAGCTGTAAATTGATCCGTTCATTAGGTGCTGTTGCTGACTTTAACCTGCCTAATCTCGCCCTGACAGAAGCTGCGTCCTCTCCCTACACTAATCAGAGCAGTGTGACGTGCGGCGCTACGTGACTCCAGCTTAAATAGAGGCTGGGTCACATGCTGCACTTGGCCAATCACAGCCATGCCATTAGTAGGCATGGCTGTGATGGGCTCTTAGGGCAAGAAGTAAAACGCTAGCTGATTGGCTGCTGTGCAGCCCTTCAGAAAGCGGGAAGTAATCGACGAACACCGAACCCGAACCCGAACTTTTTTGAAAATGTCCGGGTTCGGGTCCGGGTCCCGGACACCCCAAAATTCGGTACGAACCCGAACGATGCTCGAACTGTTCGCTCAACACTACTCTTAACAGAACAAAATCTCCTTTTTTTTAAATTAGGCCTTGGTTCTTGCCACCTTCTGCGTTCTTGCAAGCGGCAGAGGAACTTTCTCCTCGACCTTTTCCAGAACTGACTGGCGAGATGTTGTACCTGCTTCCACAGAAACGTATAAAGTTTGTGCTCTTTGAAAATGTCAGATGGCACAGGAATATTTCCTATCTTTTGGATCAATAAGGTGGCTGGCATTAAAATATGTGTGGTTTCCTTTCTTTGAAACTCAGATGATGAACATCGTCTCCTGCGCGACCATGAATGTGATCTTCACTTACTGGTTACTGAAGGTGACCGAGACCTCTTATGAACCTCGGGTGAGCGAGAATACGCCTATCGCGAATAATATGCGTTTTTTTATATTCGAGTATTGCGAATTGAACTTTGAATGGGGTATAAAGGCAACTTTACTATTGGTTGGCTTGCTAGAATTAACGAATATAGAGAATATAGTGCTATATTCATTTACTTTCGCTAATTCTAGCAAGCCAATAGGAAAGTTGCCTATAGACAGCTCTAAGTTGGATGCACAATGCGAAAATATTACTTTACCTATTTTTTTTTAAATAAATAGAATACTGACTCATTATTCTATTTATTGCGAAAGATAGGCAAAGTAATATTTTCGTATTGCTTCTAACTTAGAGCTGGGTACAGTCAACTTTGCTATTGGGTTGGCTTGCTAGAATTAGCGAATATAGAGAATATAGCGCTATATGCGTATTCTTCATATTCGTTAACTCTACCTAGCCAAACAATAGTAAAGTAAGTTGCATATACCCCTCTCTAAGTTAGATGCGCAATGCGACTAATATTACTTAATATTCTCTCATTGCGCATCCAACTTAGAGCTGTGTATAGGCAAGTTTACTTGTATTGCTAGAATTAGCGAAGATAACGAATATGAATATAGCGCTATAGTCTCTATCTTTGTTAATTCTAGCAAGCCAGGCAACCAATAGGAAAGTTATACCCCGTTCAAAGTTTCATTCGCAGTAGGCGAATATTACATAATCTAATATTCGCGTACTGCGAATGAAACTTTGAACGGACTATGACTTTCCTATTGTTGACTTGCTGGAATCAGCGAAGATAGAGAACATAGCGCTATATTCTCTATTTTCGTTAACGGTATCTTATTTTTGGGTTCTGATTGAAAAAAAAAAGAAGAAAAACAAAAAAAAAACTAATATTAGTTTTTATGAATATATAGCACTATATTCTAAGTATTCGCGAATTAGCAAAGTGTCAATATTCATAAAAATATTCGCTATTCGAATTTTGGCGCTCAACACTAGTACAGAGGCCAAATCTTCTGGTGCACATGCATTGACTTTGCTTTGGTTTAGGACAAATTTCAGGGTACATCTTTCTGAGTCGTTAGATATCTTCGACATAGGATGATAAGCTTCTTCTTCTTCAGCAGCTTCTTCAAGAACTCTGAGTTCAGCCATGGCTACTGCTTCTTCCCTTTCCTTCTGAAGGACCTCCAACTCAGCTTCGGCCTTGGCTTTGGTCGCTTGCACTTGAGTCTGTATAGCTGCTTGATTAGCTTGTGCTTAAGCCTGTATAGCTGCTTGATTAGCTTGTGCTTGAGCCTGTATAGTTGCTTGATTAGCTTGAGATTGGGCTTGTGTCTCTGTGACTTGAGCCTTAATGGCTGCTTCCTTTTTAATGTAGTGAGCTTGTACCTTCACTGCTTCCGCTTTTGTGCTTGCCAACATCAATGAGCTAGTCAGCAAAGAGTGCTGTGAGTGAGACCTTAGCGATGAGGACTGAGCAATAGATTTTGAGGAACGGGATGAAGTCTTGGAGTGCTTTGAAAGGTTAGAATGGCGGGACGCTGTTTCATATTGTTGTGATATCTTGTCCTCTAGCATTGACTTGACTGACACAAATCTGCTATATCTTTCATCATTAAGTGCAGTGTAGGTATTTAATTCTAGGATGAATTCCTCTGAGTTGAGACTTGGTAACAGAGAAGAATATTTTTCCGACAGTCTCTTATAACTTTCATAGGTCTTATTCAATTTTGTACACATGGCCGTTAGTTGATCTTCATTATAGCCTGATCCATGTGCTGCATCCATACATTGTTTAGTCTTTTCCCACAAACTGGATAAGTTATTAAATATCTAAATTTTGTTATTTAGGAGCTCCTCTTATATTTTTAATGAGGGCTTGGAAATCCTTTTAGCTGTGTCATCCATTTCCATTTTTAACACAAGAGCTACCTCTAGTGGTTGGTTCAATATTTTAAGCCTGTATGAAGTTGCAATCGCTAGAAGCTTCTGTGATCCTCAGGGAATGCAGTACAGAGCAGGATATGATTAAAAATTCTTACACAAGCGATGCTATTACCCTTCACTGCAGCAAGCAGGATACTAATGATGATGGCTTATTACTTGGAGGAGGAGAATATTCTTTCCTCAGCAAGAGAAGGAGAGTACTAAGGCAATTATTTTACAGTGGCGTTTTGAAATGTCAGCTTTATACAATCACGCACCTGTAAAGCAGCCTCTATGCCCACGGAAGTGACTTGTTGAATTTGACATTCTCCACTTACAGCTTACGCATCAGACATCCAGGAATTAATCAAGTAGTATTTTAATCCGGAGATTGTTTTACAAGATGTTGCTGTCACGGCCGCTGTTTCCGGCCGTGACCTTCCGTCCATTCGTGTGCTGCAGTTCCTCGCTGCAGCTTGGTTTCAGTGTGTTTGTATGTGGTCTTGTATGGGTTAACTATCATGTGTGTCTGTCTGCACCATGGGTGTGGCCTCTCAGATGCACCCATGGTACCTGTATTTAAGGCTGAGGTTTCCTCAGTTCTGGGTCAGCTCTCCTGGTATGTGTTTGTCCTGTCCTGCTCCTGGTGTGTACTGTCTCCCATGCTTCTGACCCATGGGATCCATGTCCGTCTGTTCTCTGTAGGTTCCCCTACTTGTTCATTGTTGTTGCTCTGCTTGTCCTCCATTGCTTGGTGTGGTTCGTACTCCTGTGTCTCTGTTATTAGTTTGCCTGTTTTGTTATGTCTTGCCTTGCTATGTCTTGTACGTGTCCTGGGTCATGCCCTCGGAGCAGCTTCCTGCTGCTGGTGCAGCGGGCTTTGCCCGTGCTGCATCTCTGATGGTGATGGTGACCATAGCCTCGTTTGTGGGTTTGCTCCATGTTCGCTAGCTTGTGCTGCAGCCTTCCTTGCTGCAGAGTGCAATGGCAAGGCCACGCAGTATGTCACTGGTGGAGCAAGATCTTCTCTGCCCTTTGCCACTCCTGTGTTCTTGCTGGAACTCCTGCTAGTATGTTTTGCCTATGTTTGCTATTATGTCTTATTACTATGCACCGTCGGTACCTCCGGTACCTGTGTCCGTTCGCTCCTGTTGTCACTGTCTAGTTTACGCTCCAGAGTGGACCCTGGCAACCCCCTGCAGCAAAGTCTATCCCCACCATCAGGGGCTCTAGTGAACACCTGGGTTTGCTTAGACACGCCCCTCTGGAGTATTGCTGGACAGTGGCGCAGTGTGGGTTTCTCCCGCTGTGCGGACGGTGCATAGAGGTTATGTTTTTCCTGTGCTTCTGCCTTTGCTTTTGTTTGTACAATAAACTCAGTTTTGTCTGTATCCTGGTCCCATGTTTATTGTGATACGACGCGGAGGTCTTTCGCGGGACCTCCAACTCGTGACAGTTGCAGGGTAATCCAGATGGTAAAAGAATTGTGCCAATAATATCTCCTAGCCAAGAAGATAGATGCTACTACTGAGAGAGCTGAGCACCAACTAAGAGAAAAGCATCACTGGGAAAACAGGGAGTGGCTAGGCTAAACTAACTAGAAACCTGAAAACAGGAGGGGGGGGGGGGCGAGAGCGGAGTATACCAATACACAATGCAAGATACTGGAACAGAACAAGTATACAGAGCTGTTGGCAGTTGAAAGCTTGAACTGAGCAAGTGCATCCTTCTCAGTGATGTTATTGAAGTGGACAGAGAACCAAGGAAAAGAACAGTTTAGGGGGTGTGTCCTTTCACAGCTCAGAAGGCGGTTGAAGGATGGTACTGAGCATGTGCATCCACCTTTGTGAGGTGGACAGAGAAATAAGAAAAAGAACAAACAGCAGGTGGCGCTATACAAATACATTTTTTTTATAACTCAAAAACTATACAAAATTTAATTATTATTTATCATTTTTATAGGCAATTACAAAAAGTATTCAGATATGGTTTAAAAATGTATTTTTGGTTGCACAACCCCTTTAACAGTGAAGGAAGGAACCAAAAACCCAATGGTCCCATCATGCATGCACCACTGCTTTGTTTCTGCCCATTTCCAGTACCCACAGAAGCAGGAAGTGGATCGGTCCTGTGGCGTCAGCAGCCAGTCACTGCCCTCAGGGGTCAAATTTGACTGAATGACACTTCTCTACCATGTCACTAGCAGTAACATATGGTTGTAGCAGACGTGACTGTTGAGGCCTGTGATTGACTGCAATGCTCACAAAACCAAACCATTTCATAGTCCTGCAGGCATCGGAAGCAACTGGGAATGGAGCAGTGGAATGAGCACAGTGGGTCCACAGATAGGAAATTTTTTTTTGAATGGGGCACAGTTTAGGAACATAGGGGCTGTTGGCTACTAGGTCAGACAACTTTTATGATGTTTTCACTGTTTAACCTTTGCACCCTTCTAGATTTGGATTATTCATCACTGTATAAAGTTTGTATAATATATATATATATATATATATATAAACGAAGGAAGGAGACTGCGGCACCGCTGAGTAGTGAAACAAGGTGGATCCTTTATTCACCCTAGTGCATGCGACGTTTCGATCCTCTCAACCAGTGGGTAGAGGTGTCCTTGGCCCACTGGTTGCAACTAGAGTTGAGCAAACACCTGGAAGTTCGGGTTTGCCGGGTTTAGCCAAACTTCGTCGCAAAGTTCGAGTTCGGGACCCGAACTTGACCCGGAACCAGAACCCCATTGAAGACAATGGGGACCCAAACTTTTGGGCACAAAAATGGCTCTAAAAATGTCATGGCAAATGGCAACTCGCGCAGGCATTGCGCAGGCACTGCAGCATGTAGTCGTTCATTTGTGCCAGGCTGCCCGGAGGCAACGACAAGCTGTTCTCTGTGGGAGATGTATCGTCTGTGTCTTCGGTATCCCCCCAGCCTCGCTATGTTGGTGCAGGAACCCACCCTCTGAGCCACTTGTGAATGACTGGCCTGAAAACCATGGAAATTATCCCTCTTCCTCATCCTCTTCCATCATCGCCCAGCGCAACAAGGCACACAGGTCTCGCATGGAGGCCCACTCAGTAGCGATGAACTGGTGCTGTTCCGCAGAACGACTCACCCGTGCGTGCTGCAGCTGAAACTCCACTATGGCCTGCTTCTGCTTGCACAGTCTCTCCAGCATGTGCAAGGTGGAGTTCCACCTTGTGGGCACGGCGCATATGAGGCGGTGATCGGGATGGCCGAAGTTACACTGTAGCGCAGACAGGCAAGCAGCAGCAGGGTGAGAACGCCGAAAGCCCGCACAGATGGCCAGCACTTTCTGCAGCAGCTCTGACATATCGGGGTAGTTTTTCAGGAATTTCTGCACCACCAAATTCGTCACATGCGCTAGGCAAGGGATGTGCGTCTAACCGGCTAGGCCCAGAGCTGCTACGGGATTTCGGCCATTATCGCACACCACCAGGCCTAGGCTCAGTGGCACCAACCACTCATCACAGCTCCTGCGTGGTGAGTTTCAAAACTTCCTGCTGTCATTTTCCCCTGGCTGTGCTGAAGTTGGTGGTGAAGATGTTACGCTGACCGGATGAGGAGGTGGTAGAGGAGGAGGAAGTTGAGTAGGAGGAAGAGGCAAAAAGAAATGCCCTGCAATCCTCGGTGGCGGAATGCGCCAAACAGCTATTCGCCTCAGGCCCAGCCGCCACTGCATTTACCCAGTGTGCTGTTAGTGAGATATAACGTTCCTGCCCATGCTCACTGGCCCTCGTATCGGTAGTTATGTAGACCTTGCCACAGATGGCATTGCACAGTGCACACCTGATTTTGAACCCCACTGTTTGTGCAGGTAAAGGAAGGCTCGCCTGGAAAAGTAGTGGCAGCTGGGAACGACAAGCTGTGGGACAGCAAATGCCATAAGGTTTTTAAAACTCTCCAGCTCCACCAGACGGAATGGCAGCATTTCAAAGGCCAGGAATTTTGAAATTTGGGGCCAGGGATCATGGGTGGGTAGAGGGGTACTTCCTCTTTTGCTCCATTGTTTGGAAGATGGACAGCTGAACGCTGCCATGGGACATTGTGGTACTGCTTGTTGAAGGTGACGGATGTGGTGGCGTTGCTGCCACATCCTCTGTTTGCGGGGTGACCGGTGCCACTATCACTCCAGAGGTGGAGGAAGAGGCCGTGCCTGCAGCAGAAGAGTGAGCAGGAGGAGCCTGAGACCTTTCATGGTTTTGGAGGTATTTACTCCACTGCAGCTCATGCTTTGCACTTACTGTAGATATCTGCTCATGCAAATAGTGCTCAGGTTTAGTACGTTTATGGCTCGCTTCAGGCTCTGATTGCACAGCGTGCAAACCACTCATATCTTGTCGTCTGCACGTTGTCTGAAGAACTGCCACGCGAGGGAACTCCTTGGAGCTCGCTTTGTTGTGCTCTGTCCCTGGGTGCGGTGGGCAGTAACAGGCGTACTGTCTAGGGGATGGCCGCTCGACTTTTGCACCCTGCTCCCTCTTATGCTGTGCTGGTGGCTCCACCACCTTCCCTCCGAACTGCACAGGTCACTCGCATGACCTTGAGTCCATGTGGGGTCTAGGACCTCATTCTCCTCCACATCATCTTCCACCCAGAAAGCCGCAGCAGTTGACACCGAACCCGAACCCGAACTTTTACGGAAATGTCCGGGTTCAGGTCTGGGTACCAAAAACCCTAAAGTTCGGTACAAACCTGAACTTTACAGTTCGGGTTCGCTCAACCCTAGTTGCAAAAGAACTGGGGTACCTTGGTTTTAAATATATACTGGAGAGTGAATCTGGATCGCACATCCTCAACACTATGCTTTTGATATAACGACTGTCTCAGCATAATTACGTGGCATATCCGCCCAATTTGTAATACATTGTATGCTGTGCAAAAGAGGCATTAGTATACAGTTTGATCAAAGAGCATAGGCCCACTTACCGTGACAAGGAAGCCTCTACAAGTGGGAAACTACTCTAACCTATAAATGGCGCAGCCGTGCGCGGCGACCACCGGCGCCCCAGCACCGCACTGGCAGCAGACGGCGGGACCCAGGAGCCACACAGCAACCCCACTGTGCAGCAAAGCCTCCTTGGCTCTGGGTCCCACCGCCCCACCAGCACAGCACTGAGGCAGCAATGGCAGACACGCAGTACTGCACCATGTGAATGAGTGCAAAGAGCTCACCCAGTCACAACCCTCAGGAAGTGCATCTGAGAGATAGTAGGAGTTTATAAACCCCTTGCAAACTAAGGCTAATTAAAAACACCTAGTCCAAATGGGGAGGAGTGCTGACCCCAGAGGGGGAAAAGAAAATAGACAACTACAATATATACTGGAGAGTGAATCTGGATCGCACATCCTCAACACTATGCTTTTGATATAACGACTGTCTCAGCATAATTACGTGGCATATCCGCCCAATTTGTAATACATTGTATGCTGTGCAAAAGAGGCATTAGTATACAGTTTGATCAAAGAGCATAGGCCCACTTACCGTGACAAGGAAGCCTCTACAAGTGGGAAACTACTCTAACCTATAAATGGCGCAGCCGTCGTGCGCGACCACCGGCGCCCCAGCACCGCACTGGCAGCAGACGGCGGGACCCAGGAGCCACACAGCAACCCCACTGTGCAGCAAAGCCTCCTTGGCTCTGGGTCCCACCGCCCCACCAGCACAGCACTGAGGCAGCAATGGCAGACACGCAGTACTGCACCATGTGAATGAGTGCAAAGAGCTCACCCAGTCACAACCCTCAGGAAGTGCATCTGAGAGATAGTAGGAGTTTATAAACCCCTTGCAAACTAAGGCTAATTAAAAACACCTAGTCCAAATGGGGAGGAGTGCTGACCCCAGAGGGGGGGGAAAGAAAATAGACAACTACAATATATACTGGAGAGCGAATCTGGATCGCACATCCTCAACACTATGCTTTTGATAACGACTGCCCAATTTGTAATACATTGTATGCTGTGCAAAAGAGGCATTAGTATACAGTTTGATCAAAGAGCATAGGCCCACTTACCGCGACAAGGAAGCCTCTACAAGTGGGAAACTACTCTATCCTATAAATGGAGAAGCCGTGCGCGGCGACCATCGGCGCCCCAGCACCGCACTGGCAGCAGACGGCGGGACCCAGGAGCCTTGGTTTTAAATTTTAGATTTTTACTCAAGCTCTCTTAAATACTCAATTGGAACTAGCTTCAGATATCATGAACTCATATAATAATTCATGTATTAACATTCATTTTAAATGTCCTTATATTAGTGACCTGGTTCTGCACCTGTATGCACACAAGTATACACTCATGCATGGCCTATACAGGGACTGAGGACTGTAGTTTTGTTACCATGGTAGTTTATGGCTGCCGCTGTCCCATGCACATCGAAGCTAGATACCTATGTGTAAATTAGAGCTGTTGCTCACTGTATCTCACCTGAGTTGTAGTACTTTAAGGTCTAACCTCATCTTTCCCTGTGAGCTGCTGCAAGGCTGTTGCCAATTACTCATCAGCCTGTGCTATATAAGATCTGCTGTTTTCTCACTTCTTTGCCTGAGCAATAGGTCTTATTTGATCTGTGAGAACTCTCTCATTTGCTAGGGCCTGTAAAATAGTTATAATCCCATTAGCTGCCTGTGTATCTGATCTGTGCCTTTTCACCACACTGTTCCTATGTCGCTTGCCCTGACCTTTGGACTGTTCCACGGATTTGCATGAACTGTGCAAGCCATGACCTCTGCCTGTTTCCTGACTGCATGTATTGCCTGATCCCTTGGTTCCACACACTGGTCTCTCTAATCCCCGTGGGTCAGCAGCCAACCACACTGGGACTATTCCAAGAGGTAACTGCCTGGTGGCTCTCCTACAATAAAGGCTATATCCCTGTATAGGGATTAAAGGCTGAATACCTGGGGAAGGAAAGGATAAAATCATCAGGACTAGACCAAAGTTAATTTTCTGTAACAAAGTTTACATGATTTATGGTTAACTTAGTAGAACCCCCCCCTAGACTAGGGTGCACACAAACACTGTGAGCTTTAATCAACTTGCCTTTGAATTTTCATAAAATAACTATCTCCTCTTTAATCAAAGTAATCTTCCTGTAGCGATAAATATATCTGCAGATGGTACTATGAAGGTAATAATATATAGTTTATTTGATCGGTGAAGAACTAGGAAAATTGCTGTCATTACTCATAAACCTCAGATTTATAACTTAACTAATAAGAAATTCATAGATTACATTTATTTATTTTGTTCTAAAGATTTTGTTCTTGTGAATTTTATGATACCTTTAAGAGAAGCCATTATACACTGGAATACCTGATGTAAGTATACTAAGCAGCATACCGTGCTTTGAAAAAGTATTCATACCCTTTGAACTTTTCCAATTTTTCATGTTACAATTACAACCACAAAAAAAATATTTTATTGAGATTTTATGTGATAGACCCAAGACAAAGGAGCAAGTATTTGTGAAGTGAAAAGGAAATAATTCATGTTTTTCAAAATTTTTAATAAGTAAAAATGTAGAAAGTGTGGCGTGCTTTTGCATTCAGCCCCCCGAGTCAATACATTGTAAGACCACCTTTCATGGCAATTACAGCTACAAGTCTTTTGAGTTATGGCTCTACCAGCTTTGCACATCTAGAGGCTGAAATTTTTACCCATTCTTATTTGCAAAATAGATCAAGCTCAGTCAGATTGGATGGAGAGCGTCTGTGAACAGCAATTGTCAAGTCTGTGACTGGGCAATTCTAACACATGAATATGCTTTGATCTAAACCATTCCATTGTAGCTTTGGCTGGATGTTTAGGGTTGTTGTCCTGCTGTAAACTGAAACTCTGCTCCAGTCTCAAGTCTTTTGCAGCCTATACCAGGTTAGCCTCCAGGAATGGAGGTAAATTCTGAAGGCAATTGGTAACACTGGATTTTATTTAAAGGGAATCTGTCACCAGCTTATTAGCTTTTTTCCCCCATGAATCCTTATTTATTAAATTACCTTATTTCCATAAGTGTTCTTGGTTCTCTTTTTTGTCTTGTCATTTCTTGTGAAAATCGCTTTTTCTGATATGCAAATGACCGTGTTAGGAGCCTAGAGGGGCGTTCCTCCTTTAGCAAGGTGCCCAGGAACGCCCCCCTGATGTGCCGTGCCCACCTAAATTGAAAAAAAGAAACGCCTACAATCGCCTCCCAGAGGCGAGGCTAAATGCTCCGCCCCCCCCCCGCGCCAGGTCCTCTCTCCGCTTCTACTATCCGCTCTGCCTCTCACCGGCCGGCCGAAATCTCGCGCAGGCGCAGTGCCGGCGATTGCCTGCGCGATCCTCTGGAAACTGAGGGCAACAGCCTCATCAGCGTCACTGGGCATGCGCCGGATAGTAGAAGCGGAAAGAGGACCTGGCGCGGGGGGTGGGTGGGGGGTTTATGGGGGGGGGCTTAGAGCATTTAGCCTCGCCTCTGGGAGGCGATTTTACAGATTATTGGCGTTTCTTTTTTTTTCAATTTAGGCACCTTGCTAAAGGAGGAACGCCCCTCTGGGCTCCTAACATGTTCATTTGCATATCAGAAAAAGCGATTTTTACAAGAAATGACAAGACAAAAAAGAGAACCAAGAACACTTATGGAAATAAGATAATTTAATAAACAAGGATTCATGAAAAAAAAATGCTAATATGCTGGTGACAGATTCCCTTTAAGAGTATCAGAGTACAGGGGGTTGAATACAAATGCACACCACACTTTTTAGATTTTTGAAATCCCTGTATCATTTTCTTTTCACTTCACACATACTTGCTACTTTGTGTTGGTCTATCACATAAAATCCAAATAAAATACATTTAAGTTTGTAAGTGTAATGTGAAAAACTGTGTAAAGTTTTAAGGGGTATGAATACTTTTTTAAAGCACTGTATTACTCCACCATTCCTCATTGTGCTCCATGTAGAAAACATTTTTGTAATGCCAATACATTACTAAGGCCAGGTTCTCATGCTGTGGTAGCTGCATGAAGTTGACACCACAATCTATAGCTATATATTTATTTAAAAAAAGAAACTTCCCTAAGGGCAACCATGTTGTGGGTACCCACTGTCATCTTCTATTGTCTGTTAGACCACCCTTCCAGGTATGTTTAACTTTGTAGCTGTAGAAATCAGTATATATAGTGTACAGTTTTACTATGTAATCTTCGAATAGCGACAGCTGTCATTAGGTTATTATCCTCCGATGTTAATGAGATAACTCTGCTCATTCTCTCCCAGTCTAAATGGAAAAGTTTCTACAGAAAACAAAAAACATCAGATTAGTTTCCAGTGTGAAAACTGGAATACTCAATACCAGGGGCGGACTGGAAACTTAAAGTGGCCCTGGAAAAAATACTAAAAGTGGCTCGGTTTTGTAGTTTGGTCCAAATTGCTGAAAGGCAGGGCCAGCAATACCATATTGTGGCGCATTATACCATCCCAAAAGAGCCAAATACTACAGCCCGTCACGAAATACTGCCAGCAGCACAAAATACATCCCCAAAAACTGCCACTGGCGGGCTGTGAGGAGGGCTCAAGTGGCTCTCTGGGCATTGGCCCAACGGGAAACTTCCCTGTAAGGTCTATGGCCAATCCACCCCTGCTCAATACTCAATACTGGAAGCTTTTTTCATTAATGTTTACTAATCTGCCCATAAAGCTTTTGTCTGTCTGTAATCCCTGGCTAAATTGTCCAGAAAAGAGCAGGTTTGCAACCTTTATATATGTGCTTGCTAATTTAGAAAGCAAGCACATACATATGGATTGTAAACCTGCTTTTTTTCAGGACAGCTTAACACAAATAAAGGACAGGCTAAAACATTATTAAAAAGATTCCAAGTTATAAAGGGTCAACAAGTCAAATACTTATTTGAATACATTAACAGTACTTACTGTTATCTGTACTGTAATGACAATCAAACTTTTATTCCCAGCTTATCCAGTTTAAAAAAATTATATTCTGGAAAATTTTTGTTTATTAAAGGGGTTATCTGGTAAATTATATTTATGACCTAAGAAGAATTATCAACGGCTTCACCCAATACAGAGTATAGAGGGAGGTGCAAAGCTGCAAAGTTTCACCCAAAAAAACTAGAAACTGGAAAAATAGTGTAATTATAGCGGCGGCACACTCCACATGTGGGAACTCACAATTGAATAGTAATAAAATAACACTTATTTCGTACATCTATTAAAACAAATTACCCTCATGTGTAATCTGATATGCATACAATATTCTGCTAAACAACACCCTGTACTAGTATATCAGACATGTGGTAACTAGTCCATTACTCGTATTATTGGATTGGTCTTGACTCCTTTGGACTTGTCCACGTATTGTACGGTATATGGTATCAGTCAAACTGGTATTGAGCGGTATGTGGTTATCTCACCATGCTCCTGCGGCGTATAATCAGTTGGTTTTTATATTCCGCATTAGGATTGCTGCGTTATGTTGTACTTAATGGCCAAATGTCTGATGCAATGTCTGCTATACAGATAAGTTATATGCAGACCTCCGGACTCTTGCCTTACCGGTTCCACTTTCCTTGTAGCTCCGCTTAGTTATATAGGCTGTTTGCCTGGTATGTTATAGGCCAAATGCCCCTTACCTTCAGATGCTCTCCTCCGTTCACCCGCGGCGTCCCGTGTGGTGTTCGAGTCTCAGACGCGGCGTCCCACGTGACCCGGGGAGGGAGTAGCCGGGGCTGTCTCTGTCTTTGCCACGGAGCTTCCTGGGTCCTAATGCTTGACTGCGCAGCTCTAAGGGTCCTGACGCTCAGCGGTTTCTATTGCTGGAATAACCGCGCTGTAAAACTTCCAAAGAGTGCAATGAGTCCACTTGTTCTTATAAATCCACAGGCATTAGTCCTCTACAGTTGAGCCCAAACGCGTTTCGGGGGTAGCCCCCTTCCTCAGTGGTCACTGTAGTGGATCCAAATGCAGCCTTATATAGGAGCCTAGTTCAGGTGATTACTTAAATCTGATACCCAAAAAGAACTAAACCCTTGCAAAAAAGAGTTACACCATATACGATAAAATATCTCTCAGTTTTATTATTATAAAGTAACATATAACATACGGGGAAAGCAGAAACACTGAAGTGCCTGTATCAGCAGGCCACAACCCGGAAGACAGAGTCCACGCACTACCCGAATAAATAGATATATGGGATGTAATGATACTACATACAAAAAATGGGTGTATATAAATTGAGACATACAGGAATGTAGTTCCCACACGGATAACCCATATAGATGTACACCCAAATGGTCAGAAAAGCAGCCCTACTGAAAGGGTGGGATATAATATCAAACCTAACCCAAGCAGTTAAATAGTGCAATGTAGATAATAAGATATATTTTACCCATTATCTTATCCGGGAAGAGCGTGGACACCAGAGACCTCGACGCGCGTTTCACCCCTCACAGGCTTCGTCAGATTACTTAAATCTGGACTGGATCATCTAGTTTATGGCTAGGGATTTGTTGATCCATATATGTAAATAAATATAAATACATACATAAAATATGAGACAATACTAATGGTTAAAATTTTACAAATAATAGTAAAAAATAGTAAAAAAAAAATAAAAAAAAAAATTTAATTTTTTTAAAAAAAAATAGCCGTATGTATCCGATTACTATAGGAGTATTTATAAAATTTTTGTTAAAAACGTTCAACTCATAATTGTGCAATCATATGCTGACCCAAAAGTTCATCTTTTCATTTTTATTGTATGGATCCAAAGCACTTTGATTTGTTCTCCCAGTACAATTGTCATTCATTAATTGGGTTCAAAGCTTCTCCATCCGGACTTTGAACCCAATTATGAATGACAATGTACTGGGAGAACAAATCAAAGTGCTTTGGATCCATACAATAAAATTAAAAGATGAACTTTTGAGTCAGCATATGATTGCACAATTATGAGTTGAACGTTTTTAACAAAAATTTTATAAATACTCCTATAGTAATCGGATACATACGGCTATTTTAAATAAAAAATTTTTATTTTTTTTTACTATTTTTACTATTATTTGTAAAATTTTAACCATTAGTATTGTCTCATATTTTATGTATGTATTTATATTTATTTACATATATGGATCAACAAATCCCTAGCCATAAACTAGATGATCCAGTCCAGATTTAAGTAATCACCTGAACTAGGCTCCTATATAAGGCTGCATTTGGATCCACTACAGTGACCACTGAGGAAGGGGGCTACCCCCGAAACGCGTTTGGGCTCAACTGTAGAGGACTAATGCCTGTGGATTTATAAGAACAAGTGGACTCATTGCACTCTTTGGAAGTTTTACAGCGCGGTTATTCCAGCAATAGAAACCGCTGAGCGTCAGGACCCTTAGAGCTGCGCAGTCAAGCATTAGGACCCGGGAAGCTCTATGGCAAAGACAGAGACAGCCCCGGCTATTCCCTCCCCGGGTCACGTGGGACGCCGCGTCTGAGACTCGAACACCACACGGGACGCCGCGGGTGAACGGAGGAGAGCATCTGAAGGTAAGGGGCATTTGGCCTATAACATACCGGGCAAACAGCCTATATAACTAAGCGGAGCTACAAGGAAAGTGGAACCGGTAAGGCAAGAGTCCGGAGGTCTGCATATAACTTATCTGTATAGCAGACATTGCATCAGACATTTGGCCATTAAGTACAACATAACGCAGCACTCCTAATGCGGAATATAAAAACCAACTGATTATACGCCGCAGGAGCATGGTGAGATAACCACATACCGCTCAATACCAGTTTGACTGATACCATATACCGTACAATACGTGGACAAGTCCAAAGGAGTCAAGACCAATCCAATAATACGAGTAATGGACTAGTTACCACATGTCTGATATACTAGTACAGGGTGTTGTTTAGCAGAATATTGTATGCATATCAGATTACACATGAGGGTAATTTGTTTTAATAGATGTACGAAATAAATGTTATTTTATTACTATTCAATTGTGAGTTCCCACATGTGGAGTGTGCCGCCGCTATAATTACACTATATTTATGACCTGTCCTCAGAATAAGGCATCCATATCAGATCAGTGGGGGGTCCTGGGTGTTATAAGAGACTGGGCACTCTGTGAGCACTAGGCCATATGACATCACTGTACATCGGTAACATGGTCTAAATTGCAATACCAAGAACAGCCACTATGAGATGTGCAGTGTTGTGCTTCATGAGCTGGAGGCTCCCTGGAACAGCTGAGCGGTGGGGCTGCCAGGACTCGAATGCCCACTGATGTTATAATGATGACCTATCCTGTAGTCCAGTCGGAACCGAAGCCAGTTTGGATCCAGGTATTAAAATGGTTTTCCAGTTTAAAAATCAAATACCAAAGTTATTCACCAATCTGACTTCACCTCGTCGGAGGCCATATATTTTAATGCTGTTCGGAGACAGATCTCCTTATAGCAATAATCCGAAGTTTTAGAAAAGCGACTTCAGATCTAGAATCCGAAGCTCGCTTCGCTTATCACTAGTTCTCACTGTAGACCATGTGTTTACTCATAGATGTATATGTCACTGACACATTAAAGGGAATGTGTCATCAGAAAAAAGGACCTGTTTTTTAAAATATATTTTATGTTAAACCTATTTTTAGAATTTTTGGGTGAGTTCTTGTTTACATTTTTCAGTGTCCCTGTATTTTACAAAAAAAAATCTATCATTTAACAATTTTCACATTGGCCACTAGGCCTAATATGTTTTTTGAGAGCAGCTACTTGGGCCATAGACACAATGGACAGGAGGGAACCTCATTGACTTCTATGGGAGAGTTTTCTAGGCATGCTCTGGGATCTGTGCAGAGGTGATTGTACAGGGAGGGAGAAGATAAGCTGTGATATCGCCTATTGTGAATGGTGGATCCTATGTTATCTACATATATAGAGTTGTTACTTGTCATTGTAATTAATGTTGAGCGAATCGAAATATCTGAAGTGGACTTCGATTCTAATTCCAGGGAAAATTTGATTCACCGTGAAGCCGAATTTCCTCGTGCTTCGTGCTAACTAATACATTTTCCCTCAAAAAAAAAGAAAACATACTCAACTCATCTGTTTGAGCAGGAAGAGACCACCTCAGCCATCTTGATTGAAGATCCCATGCGAAATATCAGGCGCGGTGATGTATGATGTCACCATGCGCCGCGTGAGATTTTGTGTGGGATCTTCAATCAAGATGGCCGAGATGGTCTCTTAGGGCCAGATTTATCATTAGCTAAAGTCACTTTAATGGAGTAAAAAAGTTTAAAAAAAATGCGCAATCGGTAAAATTGCGCATTTTTTAGCGACTTTTTCAAGCTCTGCACTAATCTCTCCAGTTTTGTGAAAGTGGGCATGTTGTCTTATGTAAATGAATCTCTAGACATATTTACTATTGCAACCATTTAAAAAGTCGCAAAAAAGTTGCAAAAAAATTCGCAATTTCACTCCAGGGGGGACCATGCTTATCTTATGCGACTTTTTAATAGAACATTCGACTTTTTTGTAAAGATGTGCGACTTTTGTAAAGCCGCTTACTGAAGGATAAACTGCTACCGTCAATGCACATTTATCACAGTATTAAAGGACCATTAATAAATCTGACTAGTCAAAAGTGACTTTGGGCATATGTAAAAGTGGAGTAAGATGTAAGTGTATTGATAAATCTAGTGTTTAAATGGATAAGGTGAATATAATTTTTTTTTTCACTGATGAATGTGGCATCTGAAGGGTTCATTGATGGGGGAGCGGCGCAATTGCAGTTCCCCCTCATTGTGCATGCTACTCACAAAGAAATACACTTTGTGACGAAGTAATTCGTTACAAAGCGAATGTCTTAGTGAAATTTAGTGAAACAGCTGAATTGAAGTTTTCTAATCTCTAATTGTAATCCTGCCTGTGGTGATAATAATAATGGCTACCAAAAAGTTACCTGTTACAGAACAGGTGGAGGAGGCCAGTGGGAAAATTGCAGGATTATTTATTTTTACCCATACCCAATTGGGCTGAAAGCAAATTTCAAGAAATTCGCTCATCTCTACTTAAAACACTTTCCCCTCAAGAAGCATTTTATAGCTCTAAGACAGGTTATCTATCATGGGGCCCGATGTATAATTGAAGTGTTCTATTACAAGATCCTTAAAATCGGAGTCTGACATTGCTTAAAGTCCTGAAGAGGGCGAAGCTTGGTAATGGCAGCCGTATATCATTGCATATGTATGAACGTGCCTTCATCTGTTGTTTCTCTTACTCCAATAATTAGTGAATACTTAGTTTTAACTTTAAGGGGATGCACAATTTCATTGCAAATTATTAGACACCAAATATCAGTTTTTTAAATATGATAATTTTCCTAATGACTATCTATTGGGGTAAGGGCAGGAATCGAGCAGGTTGTTCTTTCCCTTTTTTATCTTTATTCCTATGTTTATGATACATTACACCATGAATAGGAAACCAGTTCACCTGTGTGATGCAGGAATGTAATGAAAATGCCCCGGGCTTAACTGTGCAGACTAGTGCTCCTCTATCTCACACTGCTACATTGTCATTCGAGGCCGGAGTTTGACAGAATGTACAGCATTAATCCTGCAGAAAATTCTTAAAACAATAAAACCCTGTAAAGTCTTTTTCATGAATTAGCTCACAGGATAAAAGACTTACAAATCAGACATTTTCAAAAAATTAGTAAAGGACGTGAATGAACAGGTTGGGCACTTTGTTTAGAATAACACATGTCATGTATCTTTAAGTCACTTGCCAAATCACATCCACTGTCTTTTGTTCTCAGTTTGTTTTTAGAATCTGCTTTTCAAAGTCAAAAGAAAAGGTTTCTACAATTAAAATGAATACATTAATTTTTAAATTCATTTACCAATGTATTTACCTGTTCATTTTGTCCAGCTCTAAATCTTGCAGAGTTGTGAATTCAGCTCTGAATTAAAATGATTTTCCAAGTCTTTCCAACTGATGGATAGGTCATCAGTAGAGTTGAGCGAATCGAATCCCACAAAGTGGAATTCGATCCGAATTTCAGGATAAATTTGATTCTCCTCAAAGCCGAATTTCCTTGTGCTTCGTGTCAGCGAATCGATTTTACCTGAAATAGTATAAAAAAACTAAAACAATCATTCTTACCACCT
Source organism: Bufotes viridis (assembly GCA_033119425.1). Taxonomy (NCBI): domain Eukaryota; kingdom Metazoa; phylum Chordata; class Amphibia; order Anura; family Bufonidae; genus Bufotes; species Bufotes viridis. Next base: position 71,939,186 of record CM065592.1, read on the forward strand.
CCATTTGCTTGGGATGGCCCGCCAGCCGCAATCTCGGCCGAAATCCTGTGCGTGGTAACGTATGATGTCACCACGTCGACCGGCTTGATGACGTAATCTCGCGCATTGCGAGATTTCGCTCCAGATCTTCAAGCAAGATGGCGGCGGACAGCCTGTAGCAATCAAATGGACATGGTAAGTTTGATTTAAAAAAAAAATTATGTTAATTTCACACTGGTTTTACACTCAGATGCCGCAATCATGTATGAACGAGGCATCTGAGAGGTACAATGATGGGGAGCGGCGCTTTTGCAGCTCCCTGTCATTGCACCCACTATTTACAAAAATGTGCACTTCATGATAAAGTAATTCGTCACAAAGTGAATTTATTTCTAAAATTTTGTGAATCAGCCGAATTGAACTTTTGAAAAATTTGCTCATCTCTAGTCATCAGTATCTGATCGGTGAGGGTCTGACACTTGGGGACCCCCACGACAAGCAATTTGAGAAGGCAATGGTGCTCACAGTCGTGCCATGGCCTTCTCCCTGCTCAACAAGCACAGCGTCGTACATTGTATAGCGTCTGTGCTTGGTATCTTGCTCAGCCCCATTCACTCCAATGGGGTTTAGCTGCACCTAGGACATGTGAGCGATGAACATCACTGGCCTAGGAAAAGCAGAGAGAAGGCCACGGTGCTCACGGGAGCGCCAGTGCCTTCCCAAAAAGCTGATCATCGGGGTCCTGGGTGTGGGACCCGAACTGATCAGACCTCCACGATCAGTCATCAGTACTAAAGTCTTTGAACACCACTTTAAGTAATGCTAAACTTTTTCAGTGATATTAGCTCTACAGGTGAAACTGGCTTCGTTCCAGGAAGAAGCCAGTTTTCTGGCGAAACGGCGTCGGGAGGAGGCAAGGGACCTGCACGCTGTTAGTGGGTATTTGCAACTATCGATTTTCACACCTATGCCCTTTTTTCTCCTTTTCTTCTGGACATTTTTGTCCGGGGTTTATACTGTCTTATTGGCTTATTATGTGGCTATTTCTGACATACAGTTTGCCCCTTGCGTGTGGATCCCCCAGCCCCCTCTTGGGTTTCTGTGTCTCAACGTTGTTTCCTCTGTTTGTGCTGCTGTTTTTATATGAATTCAATCATTTGTGTTTATCCAATCAAGTATTCTCATATTTTAATATGGAAAAGCTGTTGTCCAATTTTTTGTGAAGTGTACAAGACTTTTTGTCGTTTTTAGGCTTTCCATGAATACATACATCTTTATTAGCCCGGTACTAAATTTGGTGGGTATTCCAGGCTGTACACAGTTCAATTGTCCCTGGTCTCTCCCAATAGTGTGGATAAAGTCTTCCTATTATATCCCTATACTATCTCTGCTATCTCTGTGCTGTCCCCGAACTGTTCAGAAGTAATATTTTGTAAAGAAACTATTTCCTAATCATTGTGCCTAGTACCTGTAACGTCTCTCCCTGCACTAAGTTCACTTGAAAATGGAGGACACTGGGCAGGATGAGGCTTTTTATAGGGCTGTGACATCACAAGGGATGGCTATATGCTGATTGGCCGGCTGCATGGCATTATAAGTGATCGTTCCTTCCCAGGCTTCTTACTTTCACTTTGTAACACGTGCAGCGGCCAATTTAGAAAAAATGTTGTTCGATAACACGAATCGTCAGGAAATTGGGATTTGTGACAAATCAACTTTTTCCTGAAATTCGGATCAAATTCCACTTTGTTAACTTCCATTCACTAAACACTACTGAAAACAAATGATTAGGCATTTTGAACTTCAGCATGTCCATTCCTGTTTCTCCCCGACATCTGCAGAACATCTAATACACATTAGATGCTGGGCAGAACCTGCCCGCCGTTTGTCTAATGTGCATGGCCACCTACAGTTACGATGCTTAAATTGCAAATGTCCAACGACATGGCACGAGAGAAGCTATACATTACTTGTGAGCTGTTTAATGGTGATGTTGTCAGACATTTAATGGGATGTTTTCTTGTCTGCATGACTGCTATATGTATACTGTAGCTAATTGAGATTAGCTGGTGCTGGGCATGAATGACCTTGCACTTAATCTGGAGTACAGGTTAAATGGTGGTTAAAAAGTGACATGTGGTTAGGAGGTCAGAGGTTAAATGCTGACTGCTCATTCATCTTAGCCTCCTTGTGACCCTACATATAAGAAAAATGAATGGCTTCTACTAAACAATTCATAGCTTCAAGGGCAATAGGCGGGAGGCAAGAAAATATTTTCCATTGAAAAACTTTTATTTTTCATACGTAAATCACTGATGTGGTAAAAGTAATATACTCATCAACTAAATGCTGGACAATTATCTAAGCCTTAAATTATGCCTTGTGGGAAAAAAACACATGGCCTGCAGTTCTTGTGTTGTAAGAAGTCACTAGTGAGAGTAATTACATAACTATTTTATTGTGTTGTACGTGTTTATTTACTTATGTTAAAATTTTAAACGGCCCTTTACATGGGCTGAAACAGCAGGCAGTTATCGGGTTCAAACTAATTATCGGGAGCTCTCTATAACCACCTGCTCGTTAGTATTAATATAAATTAGAAAATTCTAGAATTTGTGATCTCCAGTCATTATTTTATTGATTGCGAAAATCGTCAATGTAATGTCCGTGTATTGCTCCCGCAATACAGGCGTGGGTCACTTTTGCTACATTTTTATAGCTACTAGAAGTTTCCTGAGACTGGAGAAAATGGTTGGCAGCAATTTTCATGACTGTGTGGAAGAACTCCTGATCACTGTATTTTTTTTTTTCCAAAGACAAAGATACTAATCCCTATCACAGCACAGTAATTCCTATCACACTACCTTACTGTCACTGTGGGGAGTGGGGGAAACTCCCCACAGTACAATGTCAACCGCTACTAGTCCTGGAAACTGGGAAAAGGGAGCAGGTCACCTCCTAGAGCATCCCTCAACCGGACCCTAGTCTCCTAGCTGTATAAGCCGACCCAGATGGTAGGAGGGCCCATGCTCAAGAACCTCAGAACCCTGGAATCCCTGAATAACCCTAAGGTAGAGAGACAGGGAAAGAGACAATCGGTCTCCCACAGGCCTAGCAGCAAGCAAGCTGTATACAAAACAAGGACGGCAGGTAAGCACAGAATATAAAACACTTACCTGCCGCTGGCACCAAGACTGGAACCAGTGCAAAGGTACTGGAGCCCACACACCGCACAGGACACAGTACCAACAACACACACACAGGAATTCAGTACACCAGTTACTGCCTGGACCCCCAAACAGAAAGATGCATGGTGGCCCCAGGCAGCGCTGTATACAGATGTCTGGTTCACTTCTCCGGGAAACCATAAGCGCCCACTTCCACAGGCGGAACAAACCGTACATGTCTACCAACCATGCGGTATCCTCTACACCATAGACAGACCACACATGGAACAACAACTAGACAACCAACCCCTCAAAGCCCTCCCAACCGAAAAGGGGAAGCTATTGGGACACCCACAAACAGAGGGGGGGGGGGGGGCGGAGTAGATCAGTGTCAGCACGTCCCTAAAAACTGCTGCCAGCAATCCAGGACCATCAACTAGGCCCCTGGCAGCCAGCCGACAAACAGTCACGAGAGACAGAACCAAACACCTTGTCCCTCTCAGGAACAGTTCACACTCAGGGCTGTTGCCAGCAAGCATTCCCCAAACCAAAGGAATGCTGCCAGCAACCAGCCCAAGAGCAAGGAACCACTAAGAAAGGAAGAGGGGAAACACTAACACAAGCAACGGTTCACTAAGGGCAGCAAAACACATAACAACAATGGGGAAGGGTAGACAAAGGGATGACATCACAGAAGACATTGTATGGTGGGGAATTTCCCCCACTCCCCACCGTGACAGTATGCCAGAAAGAGAAGGACCCAGGGGAAAAGAGGAGCCACCAACATGCAGCCAACAGAGGCCGTGACACTAACACCCTGCACTAGAACTCAGCTACACTATATCCCTATCTAACCTATACTGACTATCTCCCAGTAACTATCTGTATTATATATATGAGCTAACTAATGTAATTAAATAAGGATCTAGATGAATCTGCAAAGCACAGAGCATAGCAATGACACTGCTGTCTCTCTCTCTCACTCTCTCTCAAAACTGCAAAAAACAGCAGAACATGGCTGCTGGTTAGGTTCTTATATAGTAAGGGGTAGGCAACTTTCCTATTGGTGGCTAGGGATGTTGCTAAGCTCAGACAAATACATTGCAGCCTTCTCATTGGCTCACAAGCAAAAAGGGAGGTTACTGATGAAAATAAAAAGTAGAATATTCAAAAATACAAATATATAGCACTATATTCTAAATATTCGCGAATTCTCAAAGTTGCGATATTCGCAATTAAAATTCACAATTCGAAAATATTTACACTCAACACTAGAAATGAGCACTGTGTGTACCAATGTCCTTTAGAAAATTAGCTCTGTATGTACCAATGTCCTCTAGGAAATTAGCTCTGTGTGTGTACCAATATCCCCTAGGAAATGAGCACTGTGTGTACTAATGACCTCCCGGAAAAGAGTTCTGTGTGTATCAATGTTTCCAGCAATGAGCATTATGTGTACTTGAGTGAATGTGCAATGTAAGTATTAATGTTCTGTGGACAATGATCATTGTGTATACCATTGTCCTGTGGGGAATTAGCTCTCAGTGTACCAGGGGTCTCCAGGGAATAGGCACTACTCTGGAGGAGATTTATTAAAACTGGCATGTGCTACACCAGTCTTGATATCCCATGTGCCACCAGAAGATGCACTTATTTTATGATGAAGCACAGGCCTTGTCACAAATTAAATGGATCCTCTAGCAGTCCGTGCACCTAGATTGAAATCTATGTCAACTTGTAGCTGACATAGATTTCACTCATCGTTTATGCCTGAAAACTGTAAATGATGATAAAATGTGCTGGGCCGATGCCCTCGCCTATCCCCCGATCTCCATTTCGGAAAGTGGTGAGGGCAGCATAAAAATCCTAATTGTGACTAAATTTAGTCACAATGGTATTTAAAAAGTCACAAACCTGGCGCATAGGGTAGATAAATCTCCCCTTGCATGTCCAAATGTCCTTACGGGAATGAGTTCCATGTGAACTCCACTGTCCACTAGCTGAAGAACTCAGTGTCACCAATAGTGATGTCGCGAACATAAAATTTTCCGTTCGCAAACGGCGAACGCGAACTTCCACAAATGTTCGCGAACGTGCGAACAGTGCGAAACCGCCATAGACTTCAATAGAAAGGCGAATTTTTAAAACCAAAGGGACTCCTTCTGGCCACAATAGTGATGGAAAAGTTGTTTGAAGGGGACTAACACCTGGACTGTGACATGCCGGAGGGGGATCCATGGAAAAATTCCCATGGAAAAATACCTAGTTGACGCAGAGTGTGGTAGTTGTAATCGCAATGCGATTAATACAGGTTATATTAATCGCATTGCGAATTCAACTTAGAGCTGGGTTCCTAATGGTTGTATTGCTAGAAATTCTAGCAATACAACCATTAGAACCCAGCTCTAAGTTGAATTCTGCAATGCGATTAATATAACCTGTATAAATCGCATTGGGATTACAACTTAGATCTGTTCCTAATGGTTGTTGTATTGCTAGAATATAACGAAGATTGAGAATATAGCGCTATATTCTCAATCTTCGTTATATTCTAGCAATACAACCATTAGGAACCCAGCTCTAAGTTGAATTCGCAATGCGATTAATATAACCTGTATTAATCGTATTGCGATTACAACTTAGAGCTGAGTTCCTAATGGTTGTTGTATTGCTAGAACATACGTTATATTCTAGCAATACAACCATTAGGAACTCAGCTCTAAGATGTAATCGCAATGCGAATAATACTTACAATTAATAATCGCTTTGCAAATCCATTTGATTCCTCTATTTGATTGTATATGACGGTTGACTATGACTATCACCAACGTTCTGCTGCCTTCAAAGCAAGATATCTGAACCCCCCAGGGGCCATTTGGGTGTTTTTGATTAAAAAAAACGCATCAAAAACGCATCTGCGTTTTTATAATTTTTTCATTTTTTAGTTAATTTTTTTGTGTATTTTGCCACATTTGGTTGCATATTTACATTTGGTATAGGCAAATCTGGTAGTCTAGAACATGTGTCTATACCAAAACCTAGGATCATTGTTTGACAGCATATTTTCTAAGCCATGTAGCTGAATATAGATTTGGGCAGAGTAATGATCTAGACTACCATATTTGCCTATACCAAATGTAAATATGCAACCAAATGTGGCAAAATACACAAAAAAAAAAAATGTAAAAATTATAAAAACGCAGATGCGTTTTTGATGCGTTTTCTATCAAAAAAGCCAAATGGCCCCTGGGGGGTTCAGATATCTTGCTTTGGAGGCAGCAGAACGTTGGTAGTAGTCATAGTCAACCGTCATATACAATCAAATAGAGGCATCAAATGGATTCGCAAAGTGATTAATAATTGTAAGTATTATTCGCATTGCGATTACAACTTAGAGCTGAGTTCCTAATGGTTGTTGTATTGCTAGAATATAACGAAGATTAAGAATATAGCGCTATATTCGTTATCTTCGTTATATTCTAGCAATACAACCGTTAGGAACTCAGATCTAAGTTGTAATCGCAATGTGAATAATACAGGTTATATTAATCACATTGCGATTTACAATTACTAACACTGCAGCTTCAGAATGAATCTAAGATGGATGCTGTCCTTGCTTTTTGATAGGAGATGGGAGGGTCTGGGAGGGAGGGTATGCTGATTGGCTGGAATGTGTCTGCTGACTGTGAGGTACAGGGTCAAAGTTTGCTCAATAATAAAGTATAGGGGCGAACGCAGCCGCAGCGGACGCGAACAAGCTATGTTCGCCGGGAACTGTTCGCCGGCGAATAGTTCAGGCCATCTCTAGTCACCAATAGCCTTTAGGAAATGAGTGCTGCATGTGCCAATGGCTGCAAAGAAGTTTGCATTCAACTTGACACTAAAAAAAACCAAAATGAGTAAGCAGCATGCATGACTGAGGAGTCACAAATCAATGCCACTTCTTTTGGACAAAGCTATAGCAGCTCCAAGGTATTATAAAAAGTAGTGTAACATTCTGATAGTATAAAGCAGCATCACATATTAGTAGTGTAAAATATCACAGATTAGTAGTACAAAACAATATCACAGATTAGTAGTATAAAACATTATTACAGATTACTAGTATAAAACATCACAGACATAACATTTGTTATTAAACATTTAACAAACCAGATCATACATTTTGTGCACACTGACAGTGGCGCAGGAACAATATTCTAGCACAAAATAAACCTAATCTGCCCTAATGTGTATATTCACAGGGACATTTAAATTACCTTTCATGTAACAAACACTGCTGGACGGCTAATTCCCAGGCACACCATTGTATATGGCATTGGCCACGAGTGAATGTGCCAAATTATACTTGTACTAGAAATTTGAGAAATAATTTCATGAGGACTTTATATAAATCAAATTTTGTTCGAGTCTTGATTTCTTACATTTTGTTATTCTTTTATAATATTTGTGTCATTTATTCATTTGTATTTACGTTTCCATTTATCTACATTATGATTTAGCTTTTTCATCTTTCTTAAAGAGGACCTTTCAGCAAAAAAATATTCATAGGATACTTATACCATCTTGTAGGGCTGCTGCCGCTGATGTCCGCACATAGTTTTTTCAACGCCCCCAGTTCGCCATAGCGCTCGGTATCTTCTGTGCCTCTTATGCTAATGAGGCAACTTGGTTATAGTAGGAGGTTTCATTTAGTTATGGTGGGCGGTGTCTCTTCTCTCTGGCAGCGAGCTCCCTGGCTAAGAGAGGAGCGCTGCAATTGGATGCGCTCGCTGCCAGAGAGAAGAGACACCGCCCACCATAACTAAATGAAACCTCCTACTATAACCAAGTTGCCTCATTAGCATAAGAGGCACAGAAGATACCGGGAGCGCTGCGGGCGAACTGGGGGGGGCGTTTGAAAAAAAAAAACTATGTGCGGACATCAGCGGCAGCAGCCCTACAAGATGGTATAAGTATCCCATGAATATTTTTTTGATGAAAGGTCCTCTTTAAGTCTCTTCCATACAAGCACATAGAACATACTTTTGATTTATTTAAAATTTCCTGCAGTGATAGTATTTCCGCGTCTTAGAGTTTTATGTTTTGAAAAGTGAAAAACAAAGGAAATGGCAGCCTGTTTTTTAGCCATTGACAGCAAAAAAAAATAAACACATAGGAAATACTTCATTTCGTGTACGGTGCAGTTTCTGTGTCTTTCTATAAATAAAGCAGCAGCACCTGGCATTACTAATCTGGGTGGAATGTGTACAGCCCTTTAAGTCGGATTTTGTTTCTGCATTAAATAGTAGCACTGTTTGACAGGTTCACTTTTTTTTACAGAAGGTTTCCAATGGTAAAGTCTGAGTGCAATTAAACAGCGCTAGTGTTGCTCAAGCATGCTCGGCCAAACACCAGTTCAGCTCGAGCATTGCGACAAATGACCGCATTTGCTCGAGTGCCCTGCTCAAGTCTCCTTCCCACACATTTCTTGGCTGCTATGCAGCCAATAAACGTGCAGGTAAGTACTGCCCTCACTGTAATGCCAGTAGCCATGTTGGCTACTGGCATTACATTGATTGGCTGGACGGAACGCATCATCAGGTGCTATAAAGCACCCAATGACACGTGCTCGGGTCAGTGTTATGGAGGGCTGAGCATAGGATGGGATAGACAGTGTAGGGAGTGTAATTGAAGTTATTTTTGGACAAAAATGTTTCAGAGACCCAAAAGTCCTTTTAAGGACTACCGTGTGTGACAGCAGCAACATATGTTTATAGCGCAACCTGCACTATATTGCTCAGTGTTAGGGAGAGCTGTACATAGGAAGGGACAGACAGTGTAGGGAGTGTAATTGGAAGATTTCTATACAAAAAACTTTGTAAGGACTATTGTGTATGACAGCAGCAATATATTTTTAGCGCATCCTGTACTAAATACCGTGTAATAGGCCGCTGCAGACATTTAAATTATTCATGCCACATCTCCTTTGTAAAGCGTGCGCATCAATAAAATATAAGTGTAAGGTGTGTGTTTAAAACATTTATCAGTGACATACAATGTAGTTTTTCAATAGACTGTGTCATCTTGTGAGAGTGACATTACCAGGCCACATCTAAGGTGTAAAGTGTGCATTTAAACAATTTATCAGCGAAATACAGTGTAGTTTTTTAACAGACGGTGTCATCTTGTAAGAGTGACATTATCAGGCCCACATCTAAATTGTCAGCTCACCTGCAGGGCCTGGAATATAATGGTTTACAGGCTCAGCTCTCCTGCAGGCCCTCATCTACAATCTTTTACAGGCTCAGCTCACCAGCAGGCCCTTACCTACAATCTTTTACAGGGTCAGAGCTCACCTGCATGGCCTCGAATATAATGTTTTACAGTCTCAGCTTACCTGAAGGCCCTTACCTACAAACCTTTACAGGGTCAGCTCACCAGCAGGCCCTCAACTACAATCTTTTACAGGACCAGCTCACCTGCAGGCCCTCACCTACAATCTTTTAAAGGGTTAGCTCACCTCCTGATGATGACAGTCTTGCCTGTTGGTACTCTGGCACACATAGCTGACTTCATGTTAGGCTGCCTTTCCCGCGACCCGCGCGTTATACGCATTTTAGTCACCACAGATTACTGGTTGTTCACCCTACTTGACCCCCGCTACTAAGAGAACTTCTCATCTCCAATTTCTCTGGTGGAGAGGACAAGCAAAACGGTGCTATACCAGAAGGTCCTTGTGGAAAAATTGTCTATTGGATTCCATTATTGGAATTAACCAGACAAATCGCTCCACCAACTCAGAACGGTCATGCACCACCTCCCACAGATTAGAGAAAGAGCAATCAATCTATCAATTCTTTCCGTGTCTGGGCCGGGTGAGGTTTCCTGTGTTCAGTCAAATTAAGCCACAGGCTCCACTCCTGGTGGTGCTGGCCATTGTTGTGCGCATGTGATGGGCGCTGTTTAGTGTTGATCAAGCATCACAGTGCTCGGTTGCTCTGGCTTTAAGTTTCAGCTTTGCAACCATACTCCCCCCGGATCCCAAAGACTTTGGTTTCCCGGAAGCTGCTCAGCGGGTCATGGGAATAACGCCGCCGGATCGCCTGTCGGATCGTCTTCGAACCTCTATCTTTCGTTGTTGATTAATAAAAACATTCTTGGCAAATGCTTTCACTGTGGTTCATCGTGCGCCGGTCCAAGAATTTCACCTCTACCGGCGCAATATGGATGCCACCGGCCATCCCTCTTAATCATGGCCCCAGTTCCGAAACCAACAAAATTTTTGGCAGAACTTTATATACAAGTAAATATACAGGAAAGAATGTTTCCTAACAATTTTTCCTCTAAAATCGGTTTTATCTTTGGTTTTGTGGGTATTATTGTCAGTCTGTAAAAGTGGCATACTACTCGGACAACATCATTCCCAGCAGTGCCATGGGAATCCAAGATGCATCCAGACATCCTCCCCATGCTGTTCTCGAACCATTTCGGTGGTGTTTACATCAATTTCTAAACATAGGAAGGGACAGACAGTGTTAGTGTGAGCAACTTACTGATCTCTACTTACTACAGCCTTAGGCCCAATCTCCCCCACTAAATGTGTCACTACCCTGTTTATTACAGTCTTCTCCCCTGTCTTCACTGCACACCAGTACCAATAGGGGCATATGACCAAACCTGTCCCTCAGCAGCTTCCATTGCATAACACTCTGCATGCTGGCAGTGCGCATGTGCAAGACTCCCATGCAAAACGCAAATAAGAGTGACAGTCCACCTGTATATAATTGCATTATAGTCACCAATTATGGAATAAAATAGCTGCCCCGTATGTTGTGGGAGTCCTCATATTTGCAACTATATTAAATAGAGACGTTTAGGCTGGCCACCCATAGTCTACAGGTTTATTTTAAATGTAATTTTAAGTGTGTTTATTTTATATGTGTTTTCTATTAAATATTTTTGACTATACTTCATTTGATCGCCATTTGTCTACATATGGTAGCGAGTGCCCTCCCTCTTGTGACTTTTTTTTATTTTTCTTTGTAAGCTTGGGGAGCTTATAGGGTGTGAGCACCCATTAGCCATCTTAACCACCTAATAGGTGAGCCACCTTTTTACTATACCTTAAGTATGGATTTGCTTCTCTCTAGTCCCCATCAATAGCTATATAGAAGTGTTGAAGTGTTGAAGGTGCAAGTTGCCATTTTGCTAAACTCCAACCAGAAGAACTTCAGTTTTGTCAGGTTTCAGGTTTATCCAGATGGTATTCATCCATTCTTGTAGTTAAACAGGAATTTATGGCTCGGGTGGATCGTTGACTCCAGGCTTAATGGACAGGTACAGTTTGCTGTTAGTGATGTGCAAAGTTTACAGAAATTCGATTCGGCAGCTTCGCCAAATTTCACAAAGAAATTTGCTTCGTGATGGCTTACTTGAACTTCATCACGAAGAGCATTTCTTTGTAAGTAGCAAGTGCAATGACAGAGAACGGCACGTTTGTCGCTGATCACGAAAGTAAGGGCTTTCAGAGGTTAATCAGTTAAAAAAAAGATACAAATAAAACTCACCTTATCCATTTGAGCACGAAGAGGCCGCCGTAGTCGACTTGATTGAAGATCCCCTGTGAAATCTCACGCAGTGCATGACGATGTCATCACGCTGGCTGGCATAGTTATGTCACACATCACCGCACAGGAGATTTCACGAGGGATCTTCAATCAAGATGACCACGGCGGCCTCTTCGCGCTCAATTGGCTGAGGTGAGTATGATTTCTTTTTACCGCCATTTCAGGGAAAATTGATTTGTTACCATGAAACATGAGGAAATTTGGCTTTGCGGCGAATTGAATTTTCCCTTAAATTCGGATCGAAGTCCACTTCAGATACTTTGATTCGCTCAACACTATTTGCTATCATATGCATAGAAGTGGTGTCATGGCAGACCATGTGTAAACTGCAAATAGCATACCGTGCAGTTAAACAAATATATATAATTTTTTTTTTTTTTTACTGTATGGCAATTATTTCGGCAAAACAATTGTATTTCATAAAATGAACTTAAATGGGTTGTCTTATGAAAAAAATCATTTTACGTATGCCTTATCAGGGCAAGTAGACAAGGGAGGGAGTAGGTCTCTTGCTCGGACCAGGCTACGAGAACTGAAGGCCATCTGCAAAGTAGGACTTATGCAGGTGGACACAACCCGACCATGCACCACATGGTTTTCAGTAGGGGGTCTGACACCTGGGATCCCCACCAAGCCTTAAAATCACAAGGCTGCAGTGCTAGTTAAAGTGCAGAGGCCTCTTCGGACTTCTTTCCTAAACCAGTGTAACCCCAGCCAGGTACTGTGTGGCATCTGTCGTACAGTGTCGCTGTGGGTTTGTGACAATTTTTTGCACAATAAGCAGAGCTGTGTTAGAAAAAAGCTAAGGAGGTTACTTCTCAGGATCTGTGGGGGTCCCAGCTGTCATGGTGTGTCTTATTAAGGTGTCATCAGATCTAATTTCTTAATTTGACTATTGTGGCCTAGTTTCCTGACCACCATACTAATTGTAAAAGACACTGGTTTTAAACCCCAAGTTCAGGTAGTGTCATTGCATAGCTTCATCTACAGGGGGCAGGAAGTGGCTTGGAGGATCTAACAGTAAAAACACTAGTCGCACAGAGTGGCTGAGATCTATGGTTGTTGATTTGAGACGTACACCCTTTTCCATTTATTTGACTTCACTGACCATGTAGAGAAACCCCAGCATATCATTGATTCTGCCGATATTGTTTGCATTGCTCCAGTTCTGCTCTAGGACATACCTGTCATGATAGGGATCAGTGAGGCCCTGAACTTCACCTACACCACAGTCTCTAACTGCTTGCACAATCTGTCCTAGATGACAGCCTACAACTGGGCCCCGGTCCCTTCTACTATATACAGGGGCCTACAGGGAAAGATGCAAGGACAAAATACATAGCGACAGGTAACACAGAGCAGATAACAGACTAGCAGGGTCATAAAACCAGAACCAGAACAGAACTAAATTGAATATAGCAGAATTATACAAGCCTAAGTCACTACCAGGAGAATACAATTGAAAGCCAAATCAAAAACTGGAAACATACCAAACCAGGAAGTCAAAACCAGGAAGTCTTGTCAGGTCTAAATCATCAGGCAAGGGGTAGTAGTCAGAACACGCCATGGTCCAAAAATCCAGAGGTCAAAAATTGCAGTACAGTAGGGTATATGATTAGATATACCTAAATCACAGGCAACTGTGGTCAGCAGTTGCCTGTTTAAACAGTGGGCTTCACAGATCACACAGACGTGCATCCACATGACCTGTGACACCTGCATAGGACAGCGGGGAAGAGATGCCGGCAGCGCTGCAACAAGCAGAGTGCACCTGCCGACCAGGAAGGCCAGTTACTTGGCAACAGGAAGGCCAGCAGCTCCACTCCAGGAAAGCGTACCTGCTGGCTACTGTGGAACTAGGGAAGAAATGCCCGCGGTGCTACAGGCTTGCAGGGCACATCCATCAAACAGTGACAATAACACCAGGCAACACATATGTCCCTGTTTCAAGAGGAGGCAGGTTATGGCTTGGGCTTATTATTTCAGAATCACTGGTCACCCAGGTAGCCACAAGATTGCTAGCCTGATAATCCTACAGTTTCTAAGGATGTCTGGGATTATGTAGATGCCTGTTCCAGTTGTGTCCAGAACAAGACTGAGTCCAAAAGAAAACCTGCTGGACTCTTACTTCCTTGTTCTGTGGCAACACGTAGCCATGCATTTCATCACTGATCTACCTTTTTCCTCGGGATGCACTGTAATCTGGGTTGTGGTTGACAGATTTTCCAAAATGGCTCACTTCATGCCCCTGCACATTGTGTCTGACATCATGTCTGACCAGTGAGTGCAGTTTACTTCTAAGTTCTGGAGAGCTATCTGTAAACTGTTAAACACCCAGTTGGGTAGTCTCCTCAGCTTACCATCCGCAATCCAATGGGAAAGTGGAGCATATTAATCAAGTTCTGGTCAGCTATCTGCAACACTTCTCTTTTCCATGTCACACTGACTGGATTGCTTTGCTTCCTTTGGCAGAATTTTCCTAGAGTACTCATCCCAGTGAGTCAGCGGAAACACCTCTTTCTTCATAGTGTATGGTCATTAATTGCGAGTTCCACCTCTGAAACCTGTCTGCTCCAGAGTTTCGGCAGCTGAGTCCACTGTCAGCAACTACGGCCAGATCTGGCAAGAGACTAAAACATCCCTGCTACAGAGGTCTGATCGTATGATGAGATTTGTTGTCCATTTTTCTCCTGGAGACAAAAGTGGCCTTCCTCCAAAAACATCAGACTTAAGGTTCCCTTGTATAAGGTGGCAAACTTTTTCACTAGTCCTTTTGATGTTTTGAGACATGACACACACTAGATTCTCTGTCTACTACAGTATAGGACTGGTCATCATGCAGATCCAAAAGCCTTCTCCGAAAGTCTTCTGATCTGTGGTTTCACCTCCCTTTTGTTGACACACAGCACCTAGACACTGTGGCAGGCTCTGCATGCAGGGGAAGTGCAGCTTCTCTGCATGTTACAGAGATGGCTTGCAGCTGCATACAGAGTGCCTATGGCCATTTAGTATGGCCCTTCTATGTGAATAAGGCCATATCTTTCTAGGGTGCACCTAGAAAGATGCGCATGTGCTAACCTATATGAGTAATAGCAATTTTTTTAGGTACATCTTTCAAAATACTAGGTTTCTCCTGTGTGGAAACTGCCTGAACAACAGGTCCTAGTTCGCTAGTGTCTTCCAAAGGTGTGCTGTTTCTGTGTTCGTCTGCCCGTGTACCGTCTTCTACCTGCTTCCTGGATTTGACCCTTTGCTGCATGACTTGGCCTCTGACCCTTAGCTGGATGCCAAGCCTCAGACTGTTTCTCAGATTGCACAAATTCTGCCTGCCCTGACCTTGGCCTCTCCCTGTAAACATTTTTTCTGATCTCTTAGTGCTGTGCATTAGTATCTCTTAACCCTTGTGGGTCATCCATCACTTTAACAGAGATTACTCCAAGAGGTAGAAGCCTGGTGTTTCCCCTGCAGTGGAGTCCAAATCCCTGTATAGGGGTTAAAGAGTAAAGTCCAGGGGGATCGCTTAGACAATGCCTTTAGGAGTATCCCCAAGCCAAATCTGTTCAAGTGACACATTCTCTTGGTAACACCCCTTTAATGAACTTTACTGTCGTATGTTGCATATTTTAGTAATGTATACATACTATTCATAGTTTTACTCTCTAGCTAAAACCTTTGACATCTCTGTCACAAGGAGACGATTCAATCACGTCAAAAGAGAAAACATTCATGGGTGTAATCCTTTCTTCTGAATTCTGTTCTCATGTCATAAATGTGATCTTTCCAAAGAAAACACCTACTTACTAAGACGAACTACTTCTCTACTGCCTCCCACCATTAGCACACCATTATATTACAGTCCATAAATGACAATTAGCAGGCACGTTGTTTACATGCGCCGCTCTGATCCACCATATGAGCTTCATTCTCAGAAGACATTAACAGGCCTTTTTGCTTTTCCTTACGTTGATCTTCGCACATAAACCATTTTTGAAACATGGAGAAGCCATACTTCTGTGGATAGTACAAGCTTTCCTGTTTATGAGTCACTAATAATTAGGAAGGTGGTACATGACATTTCTCAGCTGAAGGGTTTGACACAGAATTGTGTGGAGGGCATGGGGGGAAGGGTAAATGCCCTTACAGGGTGGTCTGACAATGACCTCCTGACTCTGAGCCATGTCTGGCAAAATTATTGTACACGAACAGTAGTTCCAAAGAAAGAATTGGCTGCTTTAAGTTCATTTCTTTATTTATTACATTCTTTTCGGAGTCATTTGTTAGAATCTACATAGACATAAATATCATTTATATGCGTGTCAAGAAAATATTAGCAGTTTTATGTCTAAATTATTTAATTATTCTGGAATGAGATTTTTATGAAATATTGCATAGCTTACAGCATGTAAAACATTTTACTTTCTTTAACTTTTTTTTTGCTTTAATGACAATTTTAAAAGAAATGTGTCACCCAAAATTTGATCTGGCAGTTAAAGATCCTTTTTTCAAATGTGTTTTTATTTTCTGATTGCAGATTTAGTAAGCCTGGGTTCACACCTGAGCGTTTTACAGCGTTCGTGCGCGCTGTAAACGCTCAACAGGAAGAAAAACCATGCTTTTCTATGAGGTTGGTTCTCACCTGAGCGTTTTACAGCGCGCACGAACGCGCTGTAAACGCCCTACGCCAAAGAAGCACAGGAGCTTCTTTGGGGCGTTTTGACGTGCGTTTTCTCCCATAGGCTATAATGGGAACGTGCTAATATGGGCGTCTGAGCGTTTCTTGGTATTAAAACGCGCATACGAACGCGTTCTCAAATTACAACTTGCCCAGCAAACCACTCCCACACTGACACCATAGCAACTAGTGGTTCAGGGCCAGGAAGATGATGGAGGACACAGTGTGTGATAGTGAATCCCTGATCCGCATGGTTCAAGAAAAGCGTTGCCTGTATGATATACAGGACCCCAAATATAAAGATCGCAAAGTGAGACAACATGCCTGGGAAGACATTGGGAAGAAAATCTGGCCTGAATGGACAAGTTTTGCAAAGCAAGCTAAAGAATCCAAAGGTACACTTGCTTATCAGGATCCTGATCAGTCCTCAAAATGCCTTTGGGTTAGGGCTCATGCACACGGCCGTGTTCCACGGCCATGTACGGACCGTGGTAACCCAGCCTGGAATGCAGCAGATAGCAGGGGTGCACGGCGTCATTGGTTGCTATGACGCTGTGCGCTTCATACCACTGCTGGACTACAGTAATACACCCGTATTGTACGGTGTAATTAAATGGGGCTTAAACTACCATATGTGCAATTTAAAAAATAAAATGCATTTCTGTCTGTATGTGTGTTTAGAGTCTAGACGTTATTTATGCACGACCAAACGACTGGACTGATCTTCACCCAATTTAGCACACTGGTACATCAGGTGTCCGCTAAAGTTTTATACCGGGTATCAACTCTTTTGGACATATCATTCCTGAGATATTCCCAAAATATCTGTTAAAGGCGCGGACACTTTTAAAGGGACAGACGGCGATTACTGTGGAGGTCACTGTTAAAGGGGCGGTCACTGTTAAACAGGCGATTACAGTGGAGGTCAAGGGCGGTCACTGTTAAAGGGACAGACACTGTTAAAGCGACGTTTACTGTGGAGATCACTCTTAAAGGGGCGGTCACTGTGGATGTCACTGTTCTGGGGAATACAGCTAATTTTAGAATGGTGCCCCCGTTCCCCCAGAAGTTTTTAACATGCAAATTAGCAAAATAAAAAATGGTCAGAAGATTCAGATGCAAATAAAGTTTATTCATAAAAACAACAACAGTGCAGTCTTTACCGGTATTATATGGGTCTAATAATAATTAAGTTTAGATAGCTTGCAACTGCCAAGGCACCTCCCCCTCTGGTGACATAAAATAGTCTGCAAACTTGTCCCTTATGGTGGCTCCATGTCTGTTACCACGGACGCCGGTGAAATTTGATCTCTCCATTGAATGCTCCAATGAATCTTCAAAATTGAAACCATCCCTCTGGCGTACAAAATTGTGAAGTACACAAGCTGCCTTAACAGCAGAGATGGCGTTCTCCAATTTGAGGTTTATTGGAGAGTGGAGAAAGCGCCATTTATTTGACAGTATGCCAAATGCACACTCCACCACCCTGCGTGCTCTGGTTAGTCGATAATTAAAGATCCTCCTCTCAAGGGACAGTCCACGGCTAGAGTAGGGCCTCATCAGATGTTCACCCAGAGCAAAGGCCTCGTCTCCTACAAACACAAAAGGCAAAGCTGGATCTGTGGTGCCAGGCAGCGCGGTGTCTCCTGGAAGGTCCAGTGCATTGCGATTCAGCAGATGTCCAAAGTCGGAATGGGAGAATACCGCCGAGTCTGAGCTGCTTCCATAAGATCCTATATCTATGTACCTGAAGCAGTAGTTTGCATCAGATACAGCAAATAGGACAACTGAAAAGAATTTCTTATAATTAAAAAACGACTGCCACTCATTTTGGGCTTGATAACACGGATATGCTTTCCGTCTAGCGCTCCCACACAGTTTGGAAAATTGCAGGTTTGGGAAAATACTTCCGCAATTTTAAGCCATTCCTCCTTGCTGGGTTTGGACATCACAACACCATGAAGGACATCCCATATGGCACAGCATGTTTCCTTAATTATGTTGCTTGCAGTCGATTTTCCAATCATGAAGTAATAATGTAGACTGACCAATGACTGTCCAGTAGCTAAATACCTAAGATATGGAAAACCAAAGAATACTTATATTAATTGATGTTTGTATCTCTTTTCAACAGTCAATATACTAAAATTGAAATGGAAAAGCCTGAAGGACGCGTTCATGCGGCACAGGCGCAAGGAGCGCGAGTACAGGAGCGGAGCTGCTGCATGTGCCCCATCGAGCTACATTCATGCTGAACAAATGGCATTTCTCATTCCCTGTACAGAAATGCGTAGGTTAGTTAATTCAATACCAATGTTTATGATGATCATTCACATTCTTATATTGCACATACTCATGTATGCTTTCCTGTTAACAGCACCGACAGTAGCTGGGAGGCTACTCAGAGGCAGGAGGAGGAAGAGGAGGAAGCCACACGGGAAAGCGATGCCTGTGGCTCTACTGGGCCTACTAGTCCAACCCCACCAAATCCCACCCCACCATCAGCAACCCCAACACCAATTGGCCCACCTGCCCTGGATCCTGCCAACATTCGGACTATTCGTCCAAGAAGAAAGAGGTCCGAGCGGGAAGAGGACAGACTTATTGACTGTCTTGATGCAATTGCCCATCCGGCCCCAAGGCTTTCGTGCGAGGCCCTTTTCCTCCTCAGCTTAGAGGACAAAATGAAAAAGGTGCCCAGTAGTCGGCAGACAGAAGCACGAGATGCTGTTGCCAGGTGTATTGACTCCTTCATTCCACCTGATGAGACCACACACCAGACACCTGCACCACCCATTCCCGCACACACACACACATCCCAAACGTACCCACAAACACACATGCAACACCCTCATGACACCTGGCACCCACACACACATTCATCCTATGGCTATCCCTCCACCAGCCTGGGGCACAGCACCACCACCAGCAGCCAAATTCAGGTTGGCAATCGTACACGTGGAATGAGGGAGTCAATACTGGAGGTTGAGCCTGTCTTTGGGCTCCCCACTACCAAAATTTGTAATTTTGGCCCAGCTTTCGTGCTTTTATCTGTTAATCTGGGCACCTTTTTCATTTTAGCCACGTTTAACCATGCTGAGGAGGCTAAATACCTTGCACGTTAATTCGAGTATTCCCTGGTTTATATACCGATTATTGTACATTATTTTATATTATTTATAATTGAAGAAAGTTATTAGTATTTAACTCTACAGTGTTTCTGTCTTTTTTATTCTATTCTTGGGGGTTTGTAGTTTATTTAAATGTGGTTCAAGTAGGTATGGTTGGGGCTACACATATTAGGACAGTCACACATGCCATACCCCTCCACAAACACACATAGGTCACAACCTGCATCAGTAAAAACTTACCGCAAAGTTATGATCAGTCTTTCCACCGGTTCTATGCTGTCCCTCATGAATGTCTCCTGCCGTTGCAAATGGTCGGAAATCAACCCCAGGAGCTCATCAAAGCTGTGAAAAATAAAAACGCTGAGGGTTAACAATACTGCAATTAAGCAATGACAAGAAATCATTAGTGACACCACAACAATAAGCATTGTATATGTACTAACCTGTTTATGGACATCCGTGTATACGAAAAAATTTATCCTCGTAAGCACGAAGGTTTTCATACATAGCTCAGAACTGCCCTCTTTGCTGTCGGTTGGCAATGACCGAATGGACCCAATACCGTCTCCTGCTCAATCTCCTTCTCCTCAAACGAATCAAATGTACTGCTGCAACTATTGCGGCAACTCTTCGGCGTTTGCTGAGATCCATGGTTACTGCAACGAACACACTCTCCATACAGAAACACACAGGAAATTGCTCCGCAGGAAGTCTCTTTCATTGGACGCCTTCAATGTACACATGACTGTTTTTCATTGGACGATAGAGTTGTCAATCACATATGCGCATATGACGCGCGTTTCTTATTTGCTAAAACGCCTGAGAAAACGCTCCAGAAAACGCCTGAAAAAACGCGCGTAAAAAGCGCATATCAAATACGCTCAGGTGTGAACCCAGCGTAATTCAGTTTCCAGAACATGATTATGGTGGCGGCCATCTTGCCTGAGTTGTTCTTAACAGCATTTGGAAAGCATTAAGAAAATTGCTTTATGGCAGCCCCATGGGCCATAGACACAATGGTCAGAAGGGAACCTCATTGACCTCTATGGGAGAGTTTTCTGGGTATGCTCTGTGACCTGTGCAGAGGTCATTGTACAAGGAAAGAATAGATAAGCTTTGACAATCATCTATTGTGAATAGTGGGTCCTGTCTTATCTGTACACAGAGGTGATATCATTACAGGCACGATTAGAATGACAAATAAGTAGATAACTGCAGTAACGTGATCTGTAGAGACCAAGAAGTGCCGTCTATTATTAGGCTTAGTGTCCAGTGCGAAAACTACAGGATTTGATGGTTTAAATATAGATATTAACAGGGAAAATTAGAAATAAAATCAGAAGTCTTTAAAAGTATGTTAAACATAAAAACGGGATTTAAACAACAGGTCATTTTCTGATGAGATATTCCCTTTAAAAGGAGCACCAAACCTGGAACAGAATTTTAACAGTCAACAGGAGATAAATGGGTTCACAAGGTTCTTTAGTTCACAGGATATTTTGAGGCTCCTGAAACAATCTTGTAGAAATTTTCTAGAGAACGTGGGTTTTCATAACTCTTGGACTCCCAATGGGTGAGGTTTAAACCAAGGGGCAGTGCTTAGGCTTCTCAAGCTCATAGTGGAGAAAGAGCAGTGGAGGACTTCTTCTGAAGTCATGTACCTGACAACCAGACACTGGATTGTGAGACGGACGAGATGGGAACTTCTGATCCTCTTGCACATATAAACGGGGGAAAAAAATAGAAAAAAGGGGATACATATATAAATGAAGAATGTATTTTGTATTTTATATTTTACATTATGTTGTGAGGTTCTTCCTTACAGAAGTTATAAATGTATTGTCAGCAATAAATGTCCATCTTGGTATTACCAGCTTGGGGGGGGGGGTGGTCCCTGCGGCAGTCTGATGCTTTCCAATCAGTGCTGCCAGTGTCAGACTGTGCAGGGACCCCCCCCCCCATACCCAGATGGACCTTTATGGCAGACAGCTGTCAATTCATTCATAAACTTCTAGTAGGAATTATAGAGGAATGACAAAACAGAGAGTCGTAAGAATAGATTGGGATTGTCAGGAGAGGTTATAGGTCCTCAGTAAATGCCCCCATTCTATCGATGAAGATCCAAGTGGTGAAACTCTGTCCGTTCTATAAGCATTTATGCCATTTTCTGTGGATTTGCTTTGAATATCCATTTCAAATGTAAATAAAATAATATGTATACAATGTATAGTGAATCTACAATCTTCACTGCCAATGCCAATGGACAGTCATAGACAGGCCAATGTCTCAGGAAGCCTAAGCATCAACAAGAAGTATTTCTTTCCTTGGATCCTCTCAGTCCATGAGGATTAGAGGAACGATGATGTGTTCATGGCATCCGATAAGAAGTAGATGTCTCTAAAAAGTCTAATCACACATCAAAACTTCTTGGACCTTTTCTTTCTAAGTTGGTTTTCAGGCTAGTTTCACACAAACGTATTATGGTTCCACTTAGGAGTCATTTATTCAAAGGCGCAGTTGGGAGCAGATCCCATTCTATGGGATCAGGCAAGCATTTCTCCCAAAAAAGCTTAAAGGGATTTTCCCATATTAGACAATGGGGGCATATCACTAGTAAAATGAGAACGGAGGCCCGAAAGTTGCGTAGGGCGCATGGCACATGCGCAGCAACGCTCCATTAATTGCTATGGGGCCACCGAAAGTAGCCAAGTGCTGGTTTGGCTATTTCCGTCGGACCCATAGAAATAAATGGGAGCGGTGGCCGGGCAAAGTGTGGTGCGCTCCCATTCAGCACTATGGGGAGAGTGCTTGGTGATGTCCGGAACCGGTGAAATACGGGGTCTTCTGGCCACCACCTTCCGCGCTCGGTTCTCGGTGTAGGTCTGGGTTCCAGAGGTGAGACCCGCACCTATCAGACAATGGGGCATATCCTAGTGATACACCCCCATTGTGTCAGATGGGAATATCCCTTTAAGGGTACTTTCACACTAGCGGCATAGCTATCCGGCAGGCCGTTCCGGCGGGTCAACAGCCTGCCGGATCCGCCATGCCGCAAGTACCTGTGTGCTGCCGTGCTGCTGCTTCATCGCCATTGACTATAATGGGGTGGGGGCGGAGCTACGGCGCAGCCGGACTAAAAGTAATGCAGGTCCGACTTTTTAGTCCGGCGATCACTGCCGTGCACTGCCATGCTGTGCTTAGCTCCGCCCCCATCCCCCATTATAGTCAATGGGGACAGAGTGGCAGCACATGAGTACTCACGGCATGGTGGATCCGGCAGGCTGTTCACCCGCCGGAACAGCCTGCCGGATAGCTATGCCACTAGTGTGAAAGTACCCTAAGCTCTAAATGAAATGGCAGGTAGCAGGCTATGAAGCAGCAGGAGCTGAGCAGATAGATATATAAGGGCTCGTTTATCATTTAAGTTTTTTTTTGTCAGTTTTATGTTTGGCTTTGCTTTGTGTGATTGAACCAAATTTATGATCTGGTGCACCTTAATAATATATGTGGTGAGAGTGCAATGTGGTTTACACCTTTAGGTGTAAAAGTAGGCCAGGGGTTTGCCTGGCATGAGATGCATCATTTTTTCAACATTTTCAAAAGTCGCACATAGTAAATGTGCCATAATCCCGGTCTAATCTACAGTTTTCGTCTAAAAAATAGAACTCCTGCAGAATTGCAAGTTTTTTAGATCAGGAAACAGGTGCACCATAGTTCATAAATGAGCCCCATAGTAAGTTTGAACGAAGTTAGAGTATGTACTATTTTGACAATTCGGGCAATTGCGGACAAGAATAGGCATTTTCTATCATAGTGCCTGCCATGTGCGATCCGCTAAATGCAGAAAGCACAAGGGACAGTTTTGTAGAGCGCAAAACACTACGATTGTGTGAATGTAGTCTAATGTTGAGGGAATTTTGGGTCTAGTGCTTGTAACGGGTGCATGTAACTGGAGCAATTATGGTAACATGCACTGTTAGGCTACATTCACATGACTATGATAGAAAATGCCTATTTTTCTTTAAATACCTTTTACTGTCATGCACATTTTATTGTTAAGCAAAAAAATGATTGTCGTAACCGTGGCATATGCCTAAGAAAATCAGAACCCCCAAAAATCGGCAAGGTGTAAATGTGGCTTTAAGTGAGATCGACTTGGTCTTTTTCGGGAGGAACAGCAACTAAAGCCTCTGTGATGAACTCAATTCTAGAGCAAATACTGTTGGAAGGAAAAATAAACAAAGCTACTGAGCGCTGCGCACGCGGTGAAGAACAAAAGAGCGTTTGAGGTTTGATATAGCAACATACAATATATAGTAAAGCCAAAGGATGAACAACAATATCACAGCTGTGTAAGCCATGTTGTACACAGAAGGTCACTGGTCTTACCGAAGAGGCCACCTAGTAGTCTACAGATTTCACTCTTCCTCTGAAGTTCTTCATTGTATAGATTGAAACTGTAGTGATTTCTAGTGATGAGCAGCATAGGCAATATTCGTTTTCACGATATTTCACTCATTTTTGGCCTAATATTCGTCATAAATTTGCAAATTCTAGAATTCGCGATTATTTTCTTGAATGTGAAAATCGGCAATGTAATATGCGCATACAGGCTTGGCTCACTTTTGCTACATTTTTCTAGCTACTTGAAGTTTCCATAGACTGGAGAAAATGGTTGACAGCAACTTTCATGACTGTGAGGAAGAACTCCTGATCACAGTTTTTTTTTTTAAAGTCGAAAGACAAAGACACTAATCCTTATAACAGCACAGCAATTCCTATTACACTACCTAACACCCTGCACTCAGCTACACTATATCACTATCCAACCTATCTCCCACTAACTATCTGTATTATATATATGAGCTAACTAACCCTAATATAATAAAATAAGGATCCAGGTGACTCGGCAAAGCACAGAGCACAGCAATGACACTGCTCTCTCTCTCTCAGAACTGCAAAAAACAGCAGAAAATAGTTGCTGGAGAGTCTCCTATATAGTAAGGGGGTAGGCAACTTTCCTATTGGTTGCTGGGAATGTTGCTAAGCTCAGACAAAGATAATGCAGCTTTCTCATTGGCCCCACAAGCAAGAAGCAGTAGTACTGATGAAAAAAATCTAGAATATTCGTATAGCACTATTTTCTAGATCTTCACGAATTCTCTAAGTGCCGATATTCGCCATAAAAATTTGCGATTAGAATATTCGCGATCAACACTAGTGATTTCCTTTATTATTTCCAATATTGGTTTGATTTTAAGACTGACCGATGACACATAGTTAGATGTTAAATATTGTGATCAGTAACGTAGGACTCACCAGGTAGTCCGTCCATTTGTATCAAGGATAAGGTCTTTTCTAATCCAGTGAAAATCTGCTTCATCTGTTGGGTGGATCATAGAAAATTAAAACGTTTTCAGACATTGAAATTGGTAAGAATCTGCCTGTGCACCCCTCCCACACAGTGCTGCAGCACCATCTGTGCCTCCAAGGGGAGTGCTGGAGGGGAAATGATAATCAGGAATGGGACAACGGGAGTAGTACTGTTTGTTTGTTTGTTTTTATTTTATTAACACTGAGGGGCACAGAGAGGATATTACTACTGTAAAGGGGGCATAGAGAGGGCATTACTACTATGAAGGGGCATAACAACTGTTATGGGGGGCACGGAGGGCAAAACTATGCCTTACTGTGAGAGGGGGTCACAGTGAGGGCATAACTACTGTGAAGAGCACAGAGAGGGCATAACCACTGTGAAGGGCCCGAGAGGGCATAACTACTGTGAGGAGACACAATGAGCGCATAAATTCTAAGAGGGGGCACAATGGGGGCATAACTGCTTTGATGGGGCACAATATGGGCATAACAACTGCGAAGGGAGCACAATGATGGGATAATTACTGTGAGGTGGCACAATGTGGGCATAACTACTGTGAAGGGGTGCAATGAAGGCATAACTACTGTGAGGGGGCACAATGAGGGCATAACTTCTGAGAGGGGGCACAATGGGGGCATAAATATTGTGATGGGGCACAAAATGGACATAACTACTGTGAAGGGGGCACAATGTTGGGATAATTACTGTGAGGGGGCACAATGTGGGCATAACTACTGTGAAGGGGTGCAATGAAGGCATAACTACTGTGAGGGGGCACAATGTGGGCATAACTAATGTGAGGGGGCCCAATGAGGGCATAACTAGTGTGAAGGGGTGTAATGAAGGCATTACTAATGTGTAGGGGGCATAATGTTTTAAATTATGGGGGGATGCAAGAGAAAGGACCCACCCTGGGTGCCAAACACCTTAGGCACGCCACTGCTGGGACCCCGCCAATCAGCTGTTTGAGAAGACACCGGCACTCGCAGTAGCTGCCTGGAGGGACAGAGGAACAGATGTCACTTTTGCATTTTTCCTGCACTGTGACATTCATGGCTATCTGCTCTGTGTAGATAGCAGCAGTCTAGCTCCATTCAAGTGAACGGGGTGGCCATGGAGCCAAAATCAGTGAGGGAGTACAGTAACCCCTTTCATTTTGCGTATCATTAGGACCTTACCAGTCGGAACCTCATCAAAGAAGAATAGCAATATGCCATCATTGCCCATAGTGGGAAGACCACTCTAATCCTAATTGTCAGTGAATGTATATGAAGCTCCTAACATGCACCATGTCTTCTTCTGAGCAGGGTGGCCTTTGTGCCACCTGTACAATTTTGCCCCTGTATGAAGATGAGCAATGGTCTGAATTCACCAAAGAACCAATGTCAAATTATTTCCTCTTTTTGGCCCCTGCCATTTTTGAATACAGAGGCCAAATTTAGATACATCATTGAAATTTCTCCTTCAGAAACCCTTACATGTGAGAATTTCTGTGAATATTGAACGTCCTGGGGCTCGTACAGTACGGGCCATTCATGTCTTATGTAGTGATGGGCTATACAAAATGCTAATAAACTTGTACTTCCACTAAAATTATCCAGACCTAGTATTTATTTTAAAAGGCGGAAATCCTAAACCTAAAGTAAATAGCCTAACAGCCAAAGCAGTTCCATAAAACCTTCCCACCGAGCCTATGATGAAATGAGAAGATAAGTCATACGTCCATATAATGCTTGCCTTCTGGTCCTCCTCCTTCTATCCACTTATAATCAATAAAGCAATCGTAGGCATAAAAGTTCAAATCACCGCGGCCCATTAACATTATCCTTCATCTCTATCGACGTCTCTGTTATGTGAATTAGCTGCAGATTGGAAATGAAAACTTCATAAGTGGACATGTGCACAAGTGAAAACATGTGCTGGGCTGAAATCAAAGCCTTGTGCCCTTGGTGAGGGTGAACTCTTAAAGGTAATTGTCGGGAAAACGAGATCCATACTTATCTAGCAATTTGTGGTTGAGAAGAACCGGTTGGATGTACAGTGTACGGTACTGTTTCATGGAAAGCTGAAAGTTACATGAAAATGAAAAGAAAAGCTAAATGGTGGATGTATTTAGCATCAGCTTATACAAGTGATCATCAGCTTGATAGTGTGCCGTAGAGATATAAAACGGCAAAAAGTACACAATACGCCTCTCTAGTCTCATACCGAGCCAGATCAGACACCCCGTTGGCACTCCTGGTCTTTGTTGTAACCACAGTAGCCAATTAGTGGTCTCAGCAGTCACTAGCATCACTGTGATGGAAGTCATGATGCCAGTAGTACAGCATGTTACTACTAAGCCACTGATTGACTTCTGCTGTCATGTCCCGACAGCTTATATACAAAGACTATGGGAACTATTAGGGTATCTGGGGTCAATCAGCAGGAGATTGGTTTTAGTTTTAATGATATTTTTTTTTTTTTTTAAGGTCGGATAACCCTTTTAGAGGGGATTATCCCATGTGAAAAATGGAAAATCAGACATCATATAGTACATGACAATCTCTTTCTAACACAGCTAGAACCAGCCCTGTACCTCACATGGATCCAGAGATCTCCCCATTCACTGCTCTAGTTGCTCTCTTGGACTTATATCAAGATGGCAGCTCAGGTGACATGTCCTTTCTCCAGCAGCTCTCTCCCTATCACAGCTCAGGGGCGTGTCTCAGCTCTCCCTATCACAGCTCAGGGGGCATGTCTCAGCTCTCCCTATCACAGCTCAGGGGGCGTGTCTCAGCTCTCCCTATCACAGCTCAGGAGGCAGTTGAAGGATGGAACTGAGCATGTGCGTCCAGCTCAGAGAGGTGACACTATACAGAAAGATTTTATGGAATAACTCAGTGGCTATGCAAAATTTTTAATTACATGCAATTACAAAAGTATTCAGATCAAGGTGCTGGTTTGAAAATTGCAAAATACTTTTTGTGGGACAACCCCTTTAAGTGGCCATTATTTGAATGTTGACCAAACCCACCATTTTTGATGGGAGCGACCAACCATTTACTGTGCTTGAGCTGCTCCTGACTCTCCCCGAATTGCAGTTGTAGGGAAAAAAAAGTTGGATTTTAGTGTGCCTGAACCATTTCTTCACTGTTTGGAGGGGACGGTTCAGGAGGAAGAAGTGTTGGCCAAGTGAGCTTTTCTCAGATAGCTGTTGAAGGTGTATAGCACGTGTGTGCCAATGCTAAAGTACAGTCGTACACTTCAAAGGGATCAGCCATGCTATAATCCAACAATCCAAACCTTCTCTACCTTGACATCGGTTGTCATGACACCTCCATACATATTGGTAAGGTCGACAACTTTATGAATGATCACATTAAAGGGCATCTGTCAGCAGATTTGTTCCTATTTGTACCTGTTACACTTGTGCTAGGCAGCTGAAGGCATTAGTGTTGGTCCCATGTTTACATATGCCGGCATTGAGAAAAATAATGTTTTAATATATGCAAATGATACACTATGAGCAACGGGGGCGTTGCCATTACATCTAGAGGCTCTGCTCTCTCTGCAACTGCCGTGCCCTCTGCACTTTCATTGACAGGGGCAGGAAGTGTAAACGTGATCATCACGCCTTCTCCCATCAAAGTCAATCACAGTGCAGTTGCAGAGACAGCAGAGCCTCTAGGTGTAATGGTAACGCCCCCATTGCTCCTAGAGGCTCATTTGCACATATTAAAACATCATTTTTCTCAGCAATGCGGGCACATATAAAATTGGGACCAACACAGATGTCTTCAGCTGCTAAGAGCACATGTAACAGGTCAGCCAGTTTCATAGGTACAAATCTGCTGACAGATGCCCTTTAAGGCGGCCATAAAGAGGTTAAAATTGCCAAACTCACCAATATGTATGAAGGTGTCATAAGTTTCCTCTGACCGCAGATGTCAGGTTAGAGAAGAGGTGGACTGCTGGATTTCAGAGGACCTGTCACCTCTCCTCTGTTTTAGTAGCTGCTTGCATTTCCCAAGTGATAATAATTTTTGTGCATTTATTCTTATGACTCTATGTTGTACAATTCCTCTGCTATTCTTGCTAGAAGTTTATGAATGAACTACCAGCAATCTTCAATAAGGGTCTGTCTGGGTATTTGCACTTGGGAATGTGTCGCTGCACAGTCTGATACTACTTGCCAAGAAGTGCTTCCATTGTCAGACCATGCAGGGACACACCACGAACTGGTAATGCCCATCTGGACCTTTATTGCAGACTGCTGGAAATTAATTCATAACTTCTAGCAGGTATAATAAAGGAATGGCACAATATAGTCATAAGAATCGATGCTCCAGAATTGTTATTACATGGGGAATGCAAGTAGTTACTTCAATAGGCACGTCAGGAGAGGTGACAGGTCCCTTTAAGGGGAAGATAACCATTGGTTGAAATTGTTGATAAAAAATTTTGATATTTAAATAGCTTATGTGTGCGTACTTAACCCTTTCTCGCCCATTGCCATACATGTATGGAACTGGGTGGGTCTTTAAAGATGGCACCCACTCGCGAGCATAGTAGGTGCCATAGCTGCTGGGTGCCTTTTGTTTTAAACAACAGACACTCGGGGCTAACATCTGCAATTGTCGTTAGCAACTATAAACATCATAAGCATCATCGCGCCTGAAAATTCCTATACTTTTAAAATATAAAAATATTTATCCCACACGCCAAATGGCAAAACAGGAAAAAATATAAATGGCCAATTCACAGTTTTTTGGTTGCTTTACCTTCCAAGAAAAATTGAATAAAAAGTTAACAAAAAGTTATACACACCACAATTGGTATCAATGAGTAGTGAAGATTGTCCTGCAAAAAATGATCCCTCACACAGCTCCATAGACATAACTACAAAAAAGCTATAGGGGTCAGAATATGGTGATGAAAAAAGAAAAAAATGCAACTTTTTTTTTTTTTGCATCAATACACAAGAAAACTTAAACAAATGTGGTACCTCCGTAATCATACTGACCTGGAGAATGAAGGTAACAGAGAATGAAGGTAACAGGTCCATTTTATCGCATAGGGAACGCCGTAAAAACAAAACCCATAAAACCTGTGGTGGACTTGTGTTTTTCTTTTCCATTTCCACCCCATTTGGATTTTTTTTTCCAGCTTCCCACTACATTGTATGTAATAGTAAATGGTACCTTTAGAAAGTCCAACTTAGGCCCCTTGCACACGACCGTATGCCCTCCAAGACATACGGTCCGTGAGCGGGCCATAGCGGGCCATATGTCCCGGAGCGGCAAACATCATGCGCACGGGAGCACTCAAAAGATCATATGCACACGAACGTATTTTGTTTCTGTATCCGTTTTATTTAGCGGATTGGATGAGGACCCATTCATTTCAATGGGTCCGCAAAAAATTAAGACAGCACACCATGTGCTGTCCACATCCATATGTCTGTTCCGTAGCCCCGCAAAAAATATATTGCATGTCCTATTCTTGCCTGCTTTGTGGACAAGCATAGGCATTGTTACAATGCAATAGGGATGCCATCCATATTTTTTTTGCGGATAAGTGTTTTGCGGACCGCAAAACACATATGGTCGTGTGAATGTAGTCTTATCCTGTAAAAAAAAAAAAAAGCCATCCTACGAATATGTAAATGGCAAAAAAAAAAGTTATGGCCCAGAAAGGCAGGGAGTGAAAAACAAAAATGACAAAAAGTTTAAGAAGCTCTCCATAAGGAGATATTGTATTCCCCAAATCCTCCAGGGGTGAAAGGGTTCATATTGCTTATTTAGTAATTTTATATATTTGGTGTAGCTCACATGTACCAAAAAGCATTAATAGCAATAGCTCTGTTCGGGGGGTAAGGTTTTGAGACATTTTTGAATTAATACTCCGTCAGCCTATATTCTCACAGTGCATTCCAATCCTGTGTCTCAGCGAAGAGTACCAGCTGCTGTGCTTCTAAAAAAAAAATCATTTATCTAGATTGCTTTTAATCACTCATATTCTTTAATGTAAGCTAGCCAGGTAATTTACTTTAAGCTCGTTGCTTTCACTTGCCAAAAATTCTCTCCAGCAAAAACAAATCTATATAGAGGAAACTAATCCAACATGGGTTGACATACATAAGTGTAAAGACTTTTATAGTTCAATCTCCTGGTGACTCACGTTCATAACAGCTGAGCCAAACAATCAATACACACTATATTCATTTGACTTTTTGATGTACCAGGAATAAACTCAAAGTATAAAACGGTTTAAAAAATCAGGTCTCTACAATGTTTACTAATTACTTGTGAACATTAGTAACCTCTAGGTGTCTCTACAAGAGGCCTCGAGAACCTCAGAATACTCCATCCGGAGCATCAAATTCTGATCTACAATGGGTTAACCAGAGCATAAGAAGTTCGGCTTGATATAGTGGCCTTATGGGCTCCCTGTCATCTACTGAAAATATTGAACTAAAACAAGAGATAATCAAAAAAGCAGAACCTGGACAAGCCATCTGCCAGGAGAACATCTGACTTCTTCACGCGATTAGGAGAGCTCTCGTTAATCTTTGGCTGCTTCTCTTTAAAGGCAAAATAAGAAAAAATCCCTTGGCCCCTCGATATTTATAACCTTAATTTGAATGATATTTCAATTCCCAGCCATAGCATCTAAACACATTTTTCTTTGATTTCCCAATGGCCTATTGTGTTTCAGATTCCTAGCACTAAACCAAAAAAAAAAATTCTGGCTGGGGTAAAATAACTATTAATTTAGAATTATTAATTTTCGAGCACGTGCACGACCTAGATGGGGTCTCCAAGCATGGTATTTAGTTTATAGTAGAATCTAAGGGCTTTTATGGGTCAAAAAAATATCACAGAAGAATTCAATGAGCTGACAGGAGGATATGACTTTCCTTCCAAATGGCTTCAGTTGGCCGTGTTCTCGTGTCATATCAGGAGACAAAGCTTCCATGGATGAGGGCTGAGACAGCCATTTTATTTCGACATTCCTGTTATTCAGCTGGCCAAATGTTTGCTTCTGGCTAGAAAAAGAACATAACGTTATCTACATCTGTACAGTAACTAAATAGATATTTAATGGTAACACGAGGGTCAACCGTTTGAGATAAAATGTTTGAAATGTCATAAACACATCACTATAAATTACCTGAAGTAAAAGTTATAAATACCATCAAAAGGAACTATAGATGAGCAAATCAATTCTAAGCTAATAAATACTCAGCCCAAATTTTGTAAAAATCCATTCAAATCCAAGTTTTTGGTGACTTGATCCGGGAAAATTTTGGGGAGTCAAGAGATCGAGAGAACATAATGAAAAAATATATAAAAAAAGGGAGTGACTATAGAGTAAAAATATCAAAAAGTGGTAATAAGGCGGCTTCACCCCTGGATCGATTTCTGGAGATGGTGCTCACCTGTCGGTGCACCCAAACCGAGTAGAAAAACAGGTCTGTGCGTCAGGAGTCACGTGAGACGTCACGTCTACACTCTGACACCACGTGGGACGCCGCGTTGGTGTGTGCACGCCACTACCAGGACGCGCACCCGGCAAGAGACCGCAGGTGAACCAGGAGGAGACGCCGAAGTACCCCACGCCAGATGGTGAATGTGGTGAGAGGCTGTTTTATTATATTTATGGGCACTTGCGGTTCCACTGCTTTGTATCTTTAGTGATTTGGGCATCTTTAAATGCGGACTTAGACCGGAGGACGGTAGACCAGCTACTATCCTATATGGACTCTGCTATCTCCACCACCAGAGACATTAGATAGGGCTCATTACCCGGGACATTTGTCTGGTGCATTGTTGTATCGGTGGTTTACATAGGAGCCAGTCCTTTGCAGCGTTGGTCATTTAAGACTACTCTTATATTTGATTATTGTTGTTTTTATTTGATTTAATAAATGTTATTTGGCTGAACGGGTTCCCAGATTGAGTGCTCCTGATTCTAATTGATAGAGTAAAAATATGAATCTTAGAAGTTTCATACACACATTTTCAGGTCAATTGGAGCACTCTCGATATTTGGAGAATCGATTTGGCTCGATTTGGCTGAATCAAATTTTGTATGATAAGCTCATCTCTAAAGAGGGACCTAAACTTTGCTAAAGGCATGAAGGTGTCGCAGTGCTTCTCAGAGTGCTTTGCGTCTTCGAGGTTCATCGGCTCTGCTTGACTTTTCCAGTTCAAGGAGTCTGGATCCATAGAAAGTATTATTATCATTATTATTATTATTAATAAATGTGTTGTAAAAGCCAAGCAGAGCTGATAAAACCCAAAGGTGCAGAATGGTCTGAGAAGCTCTACTGCAGATTCATAGTTTCAGCAAAGGATTAGGTTTCCAAAATTCAATCTGTCAATCTAAATATCATCTGTGAAATCTCGCCAAGTAAAGTGGAGATAATGGGTGGTTACTATAATAAATTCTCAATATTACAGATCTATTCAAAGAATTACATAGGTGGATTTCTTATTGACCATCAGAACTAGTGGTCTAGGATCATGTGCAGTGATCCAGAGGATTATTGCAAAGGGTTAATTTGATGTTACAGAGTCAAATGCTGTTATTTGTGGTTAAAGCGCCTATTTCTCTTTTTCACTATGTACACCTAATGGCATTGTATGTGTACCAATGGTTATCTAACTGGTAGCCTTGGTTAGGTTGCCAGTGTGATGGACTGCACCTTCACCAGGTTTAGCTGTGCAGAGCTATAGACAAGATCTACATGTGTGAGCTCCAGCAAAGTAGCACCAAAATCAAGCCTCCTCCAGGAGACCCCACTCCAGGAGACTGATAAGCTGCCAGAGAACAACTTAACTGAGAAACTAACCCTAACCCTTAACCACACAGAGACTACTCCAAGAGATAGCAGCTTGATGGCTCCCCTGCAGCAAAGTCCAAATCCCTGTATAGGGGTAGAGGGTGAATACCTAGGGAACGCGCCCCCCCCCCATTGGAAAAAAGGACACGGCATTTTGAAATCCAGAATGCTTGCCTGCTTTCTCCCCTGACTTCTGCTGTTGGGGGAGAAATAAGGAGATTCAAAATAGACAACCCTGGTCTATCTAATGTGCATAAATGCCATGTGTCAATCAGTTTTTAATATAATATTTACTGTACAGATAATGAAATCTGTGGATATGCTATGTTAATTTTAAATTGATCAAATAGACATGTTCATATATTTTTCAGAATAAGCTGCCATATGTTTGTTTATGAAAAACACTAGAAGGGAAAGAAAACTAGCTGGTTTCATGTCTACCCAGGCACAGAACACAGAAAAATAAGAAATCTGTTCCTTGACTCTCTGTAACACATTTTCACAAGCAGCAGCAATTAAGGTCATCAGACTCATTGCATATTTTTTTTTTTTGCTTTATTAGATGCACCTGATTATAAGAAGTACCTAGGTTTTAGAAGAAAAAAATAAGGACAAAACTATTTTTCATCAGACCTCAGACCCCCAATCTTCATTAGACTTCAGATCAGACCTCCAATCTTCATCAGAACCCCAAATCAGACCGCCAATATTTAGCAGATCTCAGTTCAGACCTGCCATTTTTCAACAGGCCCCCAATCTTTATGAGTCCTCAGATCAGACTCACAATCTTTATCAGACCTTTTAATTAGACCCCCAAGTCTTATCAAACATTAGATCAGAACTCCAATATTTTTTAGACCTTAGATCAGACCTCCAATGTGTTTCAGACATCCAGTCTTTATCAGACCTCAGATCAGACCCCTATTCTTCAATAGACTTTAGATCAGATATAAATAAATGAACTTAACTCTCTTCCGAACGACATCTTTACTCTGCAGATCCAGCGCACTCATCGCTTCCTGGTCTTCTGTTGATACACAGCATCAGGTTATAGTACACCACCTACGTGCTATATGCAGTGAGGACAGTGCAGCACTGTGCCCGGAAGAAAACTACAGAGAGGTCAGTACAGCCACTCAACGCTCCCTTCCATAATGAAAGAGCTCAGTAGTATTCACTTCTGAGCGGTAAATACAGTAATTAAGCAGCTTAGATGTAAATCCAACAGTTAAATAAGAGAGTAAATCACTTACAAACCAGCAGCAGTCTCTGTCCCTCTGTCTGTGCCTGTCTCCAGCAGCCCCCTCTTACTTTTCCTCTTCTCCCTTCCTTTCTCTAGACTTCTATATAATCTGATCCTTCAGTGAGCAGGCAGCCCATCTTCACTAAAGTCCGGTCTGGACAGGGAATTGAGAGTTAGTGAAGAGGAGGAAGAAGCAGAAGAGGAGCTTGATAAGGGAACAAAGAAGCTTCATTCTCTGACAAGATATATATTTAAATTTTTTCTTGAACTACTCATTCATAAAAAAATGCAGTAACATTTACTCCTTAATATAAAAATATATTTTTTATTAGAAATAAATATAGACTAACTAAAAAAGTTTGTAGTTTCTTTTAAGTAATGGAAGTCTCTGGGAGTAATTTATTTTGCCTCTGAATACTCTCTGTGGAACAGTAATTCAAATGAAGTATTACAAAGTTACATATTTTCAACTTTAAATATGATACCAAGGAGGTATTTTATTAGTCCTAGCTGGGAGTAAAATAAATTGCAATATATTATGGTTATCTGTTTTAGAAGTTTGGCAAACATCTTTTTTTCTCTAGGTACCATTAAAAATGTGCTATCTGGCAAAAAGCGGAAAAAAAACACAAAAATAAAAATATCTCACATAATTCCTGCAATTAATATATCAATATTTACCTATTTATCTTCTTTGCTCTTCTAGAAATAGTATATTGAACTTTTTTTCTACTTTTGCAAAACTGCTGAAATCTGTGTAAGGCTCTGATTACATTATTGTTAAAAGAATACATTGGTGGTTTTGTTGGAGTTTCTATCACAAACAGTACGACAGCAAGAACAGAGCAGTATGCAGTAGTAAGCTACATGCACACGACTGTATGTATTGCATACTGCGGTCCATAAACCACGGATCTACAAAATACAGATACTGACTGTGCGCCTTGGCTCCCTGCTACTTCTCCTCCAGGCTTGCAATGGTGTGCTGGGCTCCCTCGCTGTAAACATCTAGTTTGACATCATCTGCAGCCAATCACTGGCTGTAGCGGTGCCTGGCTCCCCAGTCTCTACCACAGCCAATGATTGGCTGTGGCAATGTCAAACCGGATGATATTAAATAAAATTAAAACCACTGATGGGTGAAAAAAATTCTTGTGTAAGAACAATGGGCACTAGTCAAGAGTGGAAGGGCAGTAGAATCAAGGTAAGATGTTTAAATTACATAGTCGATTCAACTACACAGACTTATAAGTTTATTTCTGTAAGTGACTGGCACAGCCAGAACTGAGCATGGCAGGTGTAGATTTAATTTTCTTTTTTTGAGGACAGAGAGATACGCCAACATTTTTTATTTTTACCAGCTTATGTCAGGAATGCCTTAACTTAATACTAGATGATATAATTGGTACCTGCATTGTGGTGACAGACCCTAAATAAGAGTGGTAGAGAATTTCCAGTTAACGCAGCACTAGAGGATTGTTATTGAATCACTTTTAGGGCTCATGCACACCAGCGTATCTATTTTGCAGTCCGCAAAACACTGATCTGCAAAATAACCCGTGTGACATCCGTGTTGCATTGTTTTTTTTTTTTTGGGCGGATCCATTGTAACAATGCTTGTCCTTGTCCACAAAATGGACAAGAATAGGATATGTTCTTTTTTTTGCGGAACAGACACACGGACATACGGAAATGGAATGCACACGGAATCATTTCAGTTTTTTTTTTTTGCAGGCCCATTGAATGAATGGTTCCGCTTTTGGACCTGTAAAAAAAAAATGGAACGGAAACGTTAACAACATTCAAAGATGTGCTTTACAACATATACATGGAACATAGGAAACTGTAGTCTGAAGATGACTCATTGGTTTCTAAAAGGGAGTACTTTAGACATGATCTGTGATCTATGCAGATGCCATTGTGCAGAGATGAGGAGTATGTAAGCTGTGTCTCATGGTAGGAATCAGTGAGGCCCTAGACTTCGCCCGCACCACTGTCCCTACCTGCTCGCTTGATCTGCCCTAAATGATGTCCCGCAACTGGACGGGGGTCCCTTCCTAAGTGCAGGGGACTACAGGAAACAAAGCTGAGTTGTACAAGTGGAAGTCAATATCAGGAGAACTAAAGCCATATCAGAAACAAGAATGCAAAAATGTACCACGCAAAGAATTCAAACCAAGAACCAGCTCCAGTTCATGTAGTCTGGCCCCTTACTAGGCAACAGAACTCTGGCAGCACAGCCCACAATGGAGCAAGCCTGCCAGAAATAAACAGTGGGGCTGAAAGGCCTGCGGGGCGGTAACCAGTGGAGTATACCCACTGACCAGGAAAGCTAGTTACCTGGCAATGGGATCCCAGCAGCGTGGAACCAGGAGAGAGTGCCTGCTGGGTCCCGTTGATATAAGACTGAAGTGATGGTGATACTGCCTGCTGCAGGGCATGTCTCGATGGCCAGGGACACTGTGACATCACATATTATGAATTATGAGTCCTGTGTCATCACCATAGAGGTGTTATCTGTTATTGTAAATATGCCTGTGATTATCATGAGAGGACTTCTGGGAACTGGCAGCCTATTATAGGGCTCAGTGTGAAAACTGCTAGATTTCATGACTTTTTTCATGTAGATAGCAACCTAGAAAATGTTTACAAAAAAGGTCAGGATTTGTGGGATAATATATCTCCTTATGGAGGGTGTCTTATCAGCATGAGGAGTCTTATAGGCCAAAGTTCCTCTAGAATTCTAGGAAGAGGGTATGCAAATGAGCATGTCTCAAGTCCTGTATAAAAGGTTGAACATTGCCTTATAGGATGGCTAACTTACATCTAGTGGCATTAGAGGCAGACCTTGCTAAGAGCTCATTTGTATACCCTCTTCAAATTCCAGAGGAGAGTTGTCAGGCCTATACGACTCCCCATGCTGATTTGGCATTCTCCACATGGAGATATAGTATGCCCTAGATTTTATGTAGCATTCTCTAGTATCTAAATGTCATGTACTCCAAATGTAAATTGCTTATTCATTTTTTATTACTACAGCTTTAACTGGTTTTATGCTCAAGAATCACATTGAAGAACAGACACATTTTTCCTGTCTATGCCAGTAGTTTCAGATAGACATAGAGCTACTGCATTGAGTGAACTCTGAGAGCTGAGCGGTGGGATGAAGGATGAGCTGTTAGAACAGAAGATGGCTCCTATTTTAGGAAAACAATGGCACAGAAATGTTTGACTCTACGCTCAGTCTTGACATCTGTGTTCATCATAGATGAAAGTCTGCATCACAGGCAGTGAAAGAGATATATCCCTGACAGCTCCACATAGTCCAGTAAATTTGACATTTTGGAGCTGTTAAAGAATTTTTTTAGGCTCATGAGCAAAGATATTTCAATTTTGCAGCTGGCTACAAACTCAAGGCAGACAAGATGTTCATTTCACAAATATCTACAAATATATAAAAAGTCAAGGGTCCTCATAAATAAAAGTGAAATTCACCGTTAAAACACTTTGCAGTTTTATAGCATTTTTTCTGAGATGCCTGTTTATGCTTCTAATGTTCTGTTAATTATGGAAACTTTCTTTCTGTAGAGAGAAGGCTGAAAGCTGTTATCTAGTGAAGTGTAAGTCCCAGGGGAGGGAACATGAATACATGGGCCCATGGGCCTTATTAGTAATTGCATTTTAGACAGAGGCCTGATACTGTGGGCATATGAGAAACAGGCTAGAAAAAGTCTGAGGAGCGAGAAGCTATGTCCCTGATGAATAAAGCTGGCCACACACATTAGATTAACTGATCTGAAGCAGACAATATTGTCAGTACTGAGCAGGTCAAGGGTTTCTACAGTACCATAATAGATTTTTATCTACCCAGACTACCAAAAACACTGCATATTTTTGCCTGATATACCTGTGTTTCATGTCAGCACTTCCCTTCCTCTTTTCTCACCATCACTGCATCCTGGCAGGATGTTTACATGCAGAACTTCCTGTTTTTATCAGCCTTGTGGTCGGATTTCTAACCAATCCCAGCATGCCATAATGTTTCTCAGGACTTGCTTCTCCTGCCACACTGTTCCCTCTGCAGTAATCATGCCCTACTCCTCCCTTTTCCATGTTATTGAGGCAGAACATGCCCTGTGAAAGAATACTGAGTAAAGTAGGATGAAGACAGGAAGCGAGCCAAGTAAATATCCTGCCAGGATGCAGTAAGGCTGAGAACAGGGAAAGGAAAGTGCTAGCATAAAAATCAGGTATATGGGGCAAAAATATGTGGTGTTTGGTATACCCTGGACAGATAAATGAATGTCTTTATGGGACTGGAGAACCCCTGTAATATATATCTGGGCCTTCCAACTCATCCTCAATGTCAGATATCAGGGAAGAAAATGCTTTACTGTTGGATTTCAACATGCCCACCCCATTTGGTCTCAGGGAATCTCTGGCAGTGGCTTACATACTGTGCATATTTGGCTATGCATGCATGTATATAAGGGGGGCCAGAAGGAATAGCTATCTATTGTGTATAGCAAGCTTTACTGTAAGGAGCCAGTTGTCCCTCTATGCTATGCTCTTTGGCAAGGAAACAGTTGAAACTACATTCTAATTAGGTTAAGGAGCACCTTAGGGCAGGGCTTGGAATTTTTAACTTTACCATTTCTAAAGAACACCACTTAGAGGAACCAGTGTTCAATAGTATTAATAGATAGATAGATAGATAGATAGATAGATAGATAGATAGATAGATAGATTCCATTACTGAATAGAAAATTCTGTATATTCCAATGCTGCCAACTGCAGGCCTGCATTGCAATCAGGGCTGGGACAAGGTCCACCACCAACAGAGGCTGAGCTTTCCAAGTGCGCCCCCCCCCCCACTTCACTTCAGGGCAGACTCATCTCACGATCTATCCCTTCCGGGGCCTGGGCTGGGTCGTGACGCAGTGCTGTGCTGCTGCCCGCGCTGCTCCTGGTCTCCAAATTGCGCACTTGTGACCTGACTGAGTACTGACTGAGTACAGCGCGTCAGGTCAAAGTGAACGCTGTACGCAGCCAGTCAGGCAAGCGACTGAGCAGAGACCAGAGCAGCGGAGCAGCCGAGCCAGGAGGCGGAGCGGGGAGGGAGCACGTAAGTCAGTGCCAAGTGCTCACTACTCCCTCCATCCTCCAGCGCGGCCGGCAGCCCGGCAGGCGCGCCAGCAGCAGCGACTTGGTCCAGTGGCATGTATGGAGTCTGCAAGAAGCATAAGCCTCTAGGAAATCAACTGTAATTGGTTTGCTGTAATGCTCTGCGGGGGTGCTTTAATGCTCTGCAATGGGGGTGGGGGTTGTTGTAATGCTCTGCAAGGGGGTGGGGTTGCTGTATTGCTCTGCAAGACTCCCCAATATACTGCGTAGATAGCCCCCCATATACTGCGCAGACCTCAATATACTACACAGGCAAACCCCCAATATACTGCATAGATAGCCCTCAATATACTACGCAGACAGCCCCCCATATACTGCGCAGACCCCCAAATACTGCATAGATAGCCCCACATATACCCTATATAATTACAGCAATCCCCCCCCCCTTGCAGAGCATTACAGCAACCCCCAACCCCCCTTGCAGAGCATTAGAGCAACCCCCCTTGCAGAGCATTAGAGCAACCCCCAACTCCCCTTGCAGAGCATTAGAGCAACCCCCAACCCCCCATGCAGAGCATTAGAGCAACCCCCAACCCCCCTTGCAGAGCATTAGAGCAACCCCCAACCCCCCTTGCAGAGCATTACAGCATCCCCACCTTGCAGAGCATTACAGCATCCCCCTTGCAGAGCAATACAGCATCCCCCTTGCAGAGCAATACAGCAACCCCCTTGCAGATCATTAAAGCAACCCCACCCCCTTGCAGAGCATTACAGCAACCCCCACCACCCCTTGCAGAGCATTAAAGCAACCCCCACCCCCTGCAGAGCATTACAGCAAACCAATTACAGTTGATTTCCCAGAGGCTTATGCTTCTTGCAGACTCCAGACTATCTCTATAGGCCCCTGCAGAGTTTTACTTACACCCACATACACCCACCAAGAGAAAACCTCACCTGCTACTGGCTCCACTCATAAACCCAGGAAATCAACTGTGCTTCTTGCAGACTCCAGACTGGCTCCGCCTACTGGAGTCTGGTCACATGAGCATGACATCATCGAAGGTCCTTTAGCTGGCTAGGAAATAGCATCTACAGTCAGTGCAGCGCCGGGGGGTGAGTGGGGATGCTAGTGCTGTTGGGTCAGGGGGTCCGGGTGTCACCCGGTGCGGCCCGCACACCTCGCAATGCCACTGACATGGTCAGTGGCCTGCCTGCCGCCCAGAGGCTGGGGAGCTGGCCTGCGCCCTGACGCTGGAGCGCCCTGAGGCTGGAGCCTCCCCAGCCTCTGTGTCGGCCCGGCCCTGATTGCAATATACCAGTAATAGGCCTGGAAGTCTAGTACAGGCTCAGGCCTATTAATACTATGAAATGGCTTCCTCGATTTCAGCGAAGGGAAGCCATTCCAGTCCGAGCAGTGTGGGCTCCTGTGTTTTTAAGCTCTCAGATGCTGTGGTCACATTTGACCATGGCATGTGGGAGCTAAAATTTCTGTGATTGGTGTCATTATTGATTGCAGGCATTAACCCCGGAGTGAGTGCTAGCTTTAAAAATCCGACATCTGCTGTACATGTATGGCATTAATTAGTGATTAGTGATTCTAGTAATGCTATAACCCTCTACTGCTACTTGTGTATAACTGAGGGTGTAAGAGAGATATGTGGCTCCCGAACACAGGTTGGGGCATGCTCCTAAGTGTCCCTCTTTCTGACACAAGTCCCTCTGTGCAACTTTGTTCTGTAAATGACCCAGTTTTTGACCTGAAAAATCATAGTGTGAGGTGGTTGGTGTAAGACAGTTGGTGTGATGAATAGTATCTAAGACCAACCTGTACTGTACCTACTAATAAAATCACATTGGACCAATGATAGTACATTGTATAGTGGCTGTGCTTGGCATTGCTGCTCCTTGTTATTGTTGTGCCTAAGTCATGTGACCAATGAACATGATGTCATATGGTCTCTTTGTACAGCTGATAGACAGAGGGGGGCGGGGGGCGTGGGGGGGTAAGAAAGTCCGACCCCTGTCGATCTCATATTGATGACCTATCCTGAGAACAGGTCAGCAATATGTAAATCCCGAAGCCATTACAAGCTATATTCTATCTTGGTTTCACATACCTGAAGGTTATTAATAATAACTTAAATCATTAACTTCATCCTCATAACACGGTCGCAGTATTTTCTTTGGCATTCTTACGTCAGCAGATACAGAGAATACAACACAAAAAGACCATGAACAAAAAGTCAACAGATGGGATTGAGAGCATTTAAGAGGTGGATAGGAAGGAGGAAGCAAAACCTCCATGTAATCCTGTGATTGTAAGAGTTCATGGGCTTAACACTTCTCTTGGCACACAATGAATGACTCAGGATATAGATGCCAAGAAATGTCAATCTTCAGCTTCCTTTTGAAATGATCTAAGCATAGAAAAGCAGTAGATGTACAGAGACTTTCAACACCTGGATTCTCTGCTTATGTCAAAATCCAGCCACTGTACAACCATCCACTTCAAAGGCAGAATTCAGCATGAAACTTGTGGTATTACTCAAGATCGTAAAGATATCTTTATAGAAATTTCCCTTGTTTTTCCATCAGTAAGTCTATTGTTATAGGTGAGCATGACCAAAATGATATAACATATATATTTTATGGACTATATGTTCATGAACAGCACGTTACCCCCAACAAAGCCCGACTCAACCCAACTTTTTGGATGGTCAAGGAAGGACACTCACTGGCTGAGGTGGGTCATGGCTACAGCCATTGATTGGCTGAACAGCGTTCATAACCATTTCCTGCCATGTTGAGACCTTACTATCCATGAAGGGGGATGCAGAAAGGACCTAGCACAGTCAAAACTGCAGTGGATCGGCAATTGGTTCTTGCACAGAAGAGAGTTTTTACTGTAAGGGCTGTGAACCTATGGAACTCTTTGCCAAAATAT
The DNA here is from genome assembly GCA_033119425.1 of Bufotes viridis. Taxonomy (NCBI): domain Eukaryota; kingdom Metazoa; phylum Chordata; class Amphibia; order Anura; family Bufonidae; genus Bufotes; species Bufotes viridis. Next base: position 71,982,262 of record CM065592.1, read on the forward strand.
GTTGTGATGGTTGATTCCTTGAGTTCAAGAGTGGGCCTGGGTGACATCCATGAAACATAAGATATATGTTCTAGGTTCCTGGAGATGGGTCGATGTTTCATATTTTGCATCGGGAATAATTTTTCCCTTTAATTGGAGGCATTTGGCAAATGCCTCATAGCGGTTTTTAGGACTTCTGGATCAACATAGGTTACAGAGGATAAGTTAATATATGGATTGTCTTTTTTTTTTTTTACTGTATCAACTATGTAACCGTGATTTTATGTATGTAATGAAAGAAAAACACTATTATAGAGTTTTTCGTATTAATAACACGCTATTCGCATACAAGTAGAACTTGAGTCACAGATCCCTGCTCCCAGATACTTGTCAGCTCTGTAGTAACACATCATCAGACTGATGGCGCTTGAATATTATTTTGGTTCCAAGGGACACTGAGCCAAAAAAAAATGAGATATGAATGTTGTAAAAAAAAACAACAGAACTTTATATGATCCAAACTGAATTTATGATTGGAGGAGTCAATATGTTTGCACAAATTTTCATACAGATTAAAGGTTTGATGGTTTGTATCCAACTGGTCGATCATAAAACACTTGTGGTATTAAATATGGTTTCTGTCAAAACATGAAACCACAGAAAATATACACTATGTTTAATCAAAGTCGATTCAACACAGAAATTTTGTTAAACGAGGGGAAACACAAAGCTATTAAAATGATCGGGAACCCAAAAAAATAAATATACAGAAAAATCCATCCTGCATTCAAAAAAACATAGAAGATCTCCATGAGAGACACATCTTTCCTTCACGTGTTGCATTATGTTTAGAATTGCATTGAGCTTTGCTTTATTTGCCATATTGTGTTTGATTATTGTGCTTTTTTGTTGCTGCCGCCATGACAGTCCAGTGTCATGGTGGCTTCTTGTCCAAAGACAAAGGATAGACGTGAATAGTGAGAGGCACAGGAGCGGACTGTTGTGCACACTTGTAATTTGTTTAGGTGACTACAAGTCTTATGAGAAATCCTTTACAGCAGTATTTTGGTCATTTCAGGTTATCGCCTACCCACAGGCTGGTTGGGCTTGCGCACTTCTCTACAAATCTCTCGCCGAATGCATAGAGATGAATGGAGCTGCAGTGTGCATGCTCAACCATTCATTTCAGGATATGGGGCTCTCATTCTCATGATTTGTGGGATTCCCAGCAGTAGAACCTCACTAATTTAATAATTATCCCCTATCCTGTGGATCATTTAAAATTTAAAATTACCAGAATACCCCTTCAGGCTCATCTGTAGTAAGGTTTTGCTCTGCGGACCCCATTGGGCCCATCCAGGTACTGTCAGGGTGTCCTGCAATTTGGTCCTGTTCTATTCTTGCTGTCAAATGTAACGGCACCTCTGGTGGCATCATGAACATCACTTGGGTAATTACTGGGAAAACAGCCCTTTAGTGTAAGAGCAGTCACAAGTAGACCTGATCTGTTAAGGCCAAGTAGGTCTTTCATATAGTGGGTGACCAAACCTCTAGTGATGGGTCATGAAATCATAAGATTAAATGAAGACAGTAGATACTACAGTTCCTATTCAATCCAAACAGCTTATTGAGCAATGTATATGCTGAAATTGACTAAAATGATAACGGTTGCCTTGCGGCCCCTGTCCAGTGTCTGGTGGTGGTGGAGGTGAGTGTCGCATCTGCGTTTTTTTGTTATGTCCTATGTGGTTTCTTCTTTAAAAATTTGGACTGTCGGAATATGTGATGGTTAAAATGAAAAGAAACTTTTCCGGTCACCTGAACAAACACAGCGCTAACGTATCCAGTGGTGAAGGTGTTGAGTTTCATAGTTTGTGGCATGTTCTGACTATTACAGAAAAAGTTCACAGCAGACATCTTTGTGTGCAAAAGAAGATCAATTTTTATTAAGATCCAATCACGTGATCTGTAGAAATAGGTGAGTACAAGATAGATCTCTTCCAGCAAATCAAATTTCAGTGTAAGCAGATTAAATCAAACAATGTTTTGTTCTAGTTGAGACCTTTATCAAGTAGAATCTGCAACGTGAAAACGGGACAAAGGTACTAGAAGACATAGCTGCTTGTTTGGTGGTTGTACAGTCCATTGGATAAGTAAAACTGGTTGGGACATAATAGGACGCCCTATGACATTGTTGCTTAAAGGGATTGTCCAGGAGGATTAATTGCTTTAAATGTGCTCCTAGCGGGACCTGTGAAGAAAATTATACTTACCTGCTTCCTACTGCTCCATTAGGGCTCTGTGGGACTCGGGCTGCCTTCACTGGGCTTCTGGTCCCTGCATGTAAACTTCCTGCATAGATGGGGTCATGTACACTGCTGAAGCCAATGAATGGCCTCAGAGGTGACGTGACCCCAAAAAGCACATGACTCAGTGGTGGATTGCTGCTTGGGTACATGTAACCCAGCCATTGGTTGCAGCAACACACTTGACCCTGTCCTTGCAGAAAGTTTACATTGGGGACTGAAAATCTGGTGAAGAAAGTCTGGGATCCATGGAGCATGAACGGAGTGACCGTGAGCATAGTTAGCTCTCTTCACAGGTCTCGCTAGAAGGATGTTTAAAAAAGAAAAATCCTGAACAACCTCTTTAAGCATCCATATAAATGTCGAGCCAGTATTGCCTGGACCATATGTATTTACAATTAAATTGACATGGATGAAATGGATTTCAAGTCAAGGACCATGCACTGTGAATTTATAAAATAGATAAAATCGAGGAATAACAACATTTTGGAGAACTAGGCTTTTGGTGGAAGTTAGGATGGGTGTTCCTCACATTAGCACAAATTTCATGAATTCATTTACATAGCCCAGGTGATAGCCCTCCTGTAAAATGCAAAGAAACCCAACTTGATTCCCTCCAATATTTTTCACTGTCAGTGAAAACCAAGTTCAGCTGTTTTTTTCTTCCTAATTTTTCCTAAATGAGATGTACAATATACAAGAGCCATAAATGAGTCATAACGACAATCTAATAACTAATTTGTTCCCCATTGGCAAACATTCTTGGAGATAGGGGTCTCCTGGAGTGAAATAAATTGCTATGGGAAAAAATTCCACCGACATTGAGATCATTGAAATCCTTTCTACTAACATAAATATGTTATTAAGATCCAGTACATAAATATGATGCTTATATAAATATGAAACATATAAAGGAAAAAAATGCTAAAAATTCTATTGGGCCATAGGTATAACTTGATAATGAAATATTTTTCTCAAAGATCTTTAATCTAAAAATGGTAATAATCATAACCTGGATTATACATAATATTTATTATTTATTTCCTGTTGTGGACCCAACATATTCCACCGGGCTGTACATAATAAGGTTTCACGGGAAATCAATTATTGGAATATTGGAGAAAACCAGAGTTTCCAGAGGAAACCAACACTAAAACATTATTATCATTCTAATCAGTCCCTGTCCTTTGTGTAACTTCCCTATCTCAGATGCAAATGTTAAGGTTAATTAATGTATCAGTATTAATGATGAGCGAATCAAAGTGAAACAAATTGAACAAATTTGATCAGACTTTCGGAGAAACTTCGATTTTCCACAAATCCAAATTTACTCTCGCTTCATTGCAACAAATTATTTATTTCCTAAAATGGTGGCTACATGTGTTATGACCCATAATGCCTTGCAGCCAGCCAATCAGCAGATAGCCATCCCCTGTAATGTCACAGCCCTAGTCTCTGCCAGAGATGAGCATAGGGAGAGACGTGGCAAGTGCTAGGGACAGTGTTTTGTTAATCTTTTAATTGTAGAATATTAGATAGAGACAGTGCAGGGACAGTGTAGGGAGATCATAGGGAGAGTTTTCAGACACTGTAGGGAGAGCATAGGAAGACACCAGGGACAGTGAAGGGTCAGTGCATGCTCTGTGTAATGACCTTGTGTATCGTATTCCACTGCTGTGCCATTTATTCTTAATCTGTTCTACATAGACAGACTGTCCATCAGACTTAGTCTCAACAGCCTGTCTAATATATAGGCGTGTGTACCTAGTTAATCTGTTGCGCCATTAATAATTAATCTGTTCAGTTATGCATAGACGTATCGTGTATCAGACTTATTGCCAACAGTCAGTGTAATATATAGGCAGGTTTATATAGTTATTCTGCTGGGCTATTTATACTTAAACAGGTTATTTAATTCTAAAAATACCCTCACAATGCCCGAGACCCTCCTATAGATCATACTTACCCTGCTCCCTGGCACCTGCGTCACTCCAAATCCTTGTATTGCCACCGCTGCATCTCCACATCGTACAGATCAAAACATCTGGCGATGGGGGATTGTGCAGTCAATAGCAGGCTATGACGGTGACCAGCCTCCCTACCATCATGGGTGATTGCAAAAAGACAACAGCATTCATGCATTCATCCAGCGGCACAGAAACTTAACGTGCACCTGGCCAGGTTGCTGGTACTACAGTCCCTCCATTAACTGTACCAGCCCTGCACATGTATGTTGAGCAGAAGGTGGGCCAGTCCTTGAGCCTGTCGTGTCTGGTATAGTTCATGCCAGAAATGACCTGTGGAGCTGTAACTATATATCAATATAATAATATATGTCCTTTACAGTCAACTGGGTAAATGTGGTTCCCAGCCCAGGCACACCATAAACTTGGCTAGGTGATGGCAATGCCGCCTCCGTATTGAAATCAGTGGCATACTGCCAATATAGGCAGACCACGCCGTTGCTATGGGCCCCACGGCACTGGGGGGCCTGCAGTGTATGGAAGACCCCACCCAATATGTCTATGTCATCTCTGACTCTGCTGCACAACAGTTTTTTCGGCCATTGAGGCTGGCCCGCCCACTTGTGTTCTCTCAGCCCGAGCCCCCTCTTCTCCCGCGCCCGTGCACGTCCCCCGTCCTGGCTCCCTCCCTGTTTGACCTCTGCTCCATTTGATCTGGGCTGTGGGCTCCCAGTCCCTAGTCCTGCATCTGCTCTGCATTTCACACTGGCCAATCAGCTTTTAGCAGCACAAAGAGGAGCAGGCGCCGCTCAAGGCAAACAGCACACACAGAGGTGTGCACCCGGCGTGGCAGTTCTCGCCGCTCACTTCCTGCCTGCCATCAGTTCACCTGCAGTCTTCAACTCATCAACCAGTGAGTGAGTGCAGCCCACCCCCAGCAGACTTCATAAAAAGTTAATATATGGTTGGATATGGGTAGTATTTTTGGTGGGGGGGAGGGCAGCAGCAAGCAGTGGGGTTGGGGGGGTGCCCTGTGCTCATAGAGGACTCAGGAGGACAGTGTGCTTTCCTCCTACTCCTCCCCCATTTACCCCCCTTCCCACACTGGGGGGGGGGGGGCGGGTAAGCACACTGTACTCCTCTATGAGCCTACAGAGCCCCCCCCCCCAGCACATCAGTCACCTTGCGGGGGGGGGGGGTATGATTGGTGGTATCAGCAGCAAAGAGTTAAAGGGGCTATCTAACCCCTATAATGCCCCCCAAAGTGCCCAGGCACAGCCACCACTGCCTCCGTCCTGTCACGCAGATGAAAACATCTAGTGACATGGGGGGCACTCAATAGCAGGCCACGATGGGAGTGAGCCTCCCTAGCATCGCAGGTCACGCTAGGGAGGTTCATTTCCGACGCGGCCTGCTATTGGCTGCACTCCCTCATTGGGCATAAGTATTATCTGTATGCAGTGCCTGGGCATTTTGGGGGGCATAATAGGGGTTAGATAGCCCCTTTAATCCTTAGGATACCGGAGGTTTTTTTGTTTTTGCATTTTCTTTCTTCTTCCCTATCTTCCTTAACCCATAACTTTTTTATTTTTCTGTTCACATTGATGTATGAGGGCGTATTTTTTTCAGGAGAAGTTGTACTTTAATATGGCATACAATGTAGTGGTAAGCGGGCAAAAAAATTCCAAATAGGGTGGAATTTGAGAAAAAAAACTAAATGTTTCCACCATTTAGCGGATTTTCTTGTAACGGTATTCCCTTTGTGGCAAAACTGACCTGTGCCCTTCATTCTCTGGGTCAGTACGATTGCAATGATACCACATAAGTATAGTTTTTTTTATGTGTAAATAGTGTAAAAATAAATTAAAAATGTATTATTTACTTTTTTACATCACCATATTCTGACCCCTATAACTTTTTTATAGTTATATCTACTGAGCTGTGTGGGGACTCATATTTTGCGGGTTGAACTGCAGTTTTTATTGATACCATTTTGGAGTGTGTGTGACTTTTTGATCACATTTATATAAAAAAAAAATAGTGGTAAGAGAAGTGATGAAAAAACGGCGCTGGTAGCAAAGGGGTTAGGATTTGGGGATGTGCTATGTCAGGCTTTAGCACAGTGGACACAGGCAGGAGGAGCGATGTGTATGCGGGCTCCTGCCCTTTACTCGTTTAGCTGTGCTCGCATAATTATCGCGCCCTGTGCCCACACTGCTAAAGCCCACATAGCCAATATATGCCCGTCTTTACCAAAACAGACAGGCAGGAGCAGTGATGTGTGCTGTTCATCACTCACTGCAGCCCCAGTGAGATGCTTACTCCCATACAGCACTGTCATATGAGCGGTGTATCAGAGTACGGATTATAAAGCGCTATAGGCACCTATTTCCTATAAGTTTCAAACGGTTTCAGTAGAACATATGTACATTTCTTTATTAGCAAATGGCGGTGTGGCATGGGAGGAGCCAGGAGGTGGGATGGGCCAGGGGTGAGTAGTGGGCGGGGTTTGGGTCCCAATTCAGATTCTTGCCATGGGGCCCAGTTATTTCTATGTACGCCCCAGGTTGAAATCATGGGATGTCTGTGACAATGTCTTCCTCTGCATTCTCGTCCTCCACCTTGTCCACCGTCCTCCACCTTGTCCAACAAAAACTCAAAAACAGAAAATTACATGGTCTTGAAGGGGTTTAAAATAAATAATCCCAACCAAATGGTCAATGATTATGCAAACTCTATCGAGATGCTGCATTTGGTTGGATTCAAACCCGGTGCAACAAGGAACCAGTGCCTAGAGATGAGCAAATCAATTCTACACAAATAGAAGTTGTTACAAATTTACAACAATTTTTCAAAAGGTTCTCATTTTGGCAAATTTGAAACTTTTGTGATTTGTCCTGCACGAATTGCTTAAAATGGTAGCCACCATTTTATAGATCGGAAGACAGCAAGGAAGATATCTGCCACCAAAAAAGTGTAGACCATTTTTACAATTTAAATAAAATCCAACAGTGTGTTAAAAAGGATCTTTCACTAAGATTTAAGTAGTGAAATATTTGCAATACCTTCCTGGGCGGCCCCCGCTAACGTCCAGGCAACATTTTTATTTTCAAAATAACCCCCCATTCGTGCGCTCCGGTCCCCGTCCGTGTGCAACAGCACTCTTCAACCAGCACTCTGCCCTGCCTCTATGCTAGAGTTTATCAGAGGCGTCAGTCTACATTTTGATCAAAAAGTAATAAGCCACTCGCCACGCCAAGGCCGGTTGCAGAGTGCTGTTGCATTTTTGTGTTTGTGTATTTTGCGATAACTACGTGCACCTGCATACAGGGACATGCTGACTGAACCCCCCCCCCCCCTTGTGTTTCTGTTTAGTATATGTTGGAGGTGTGGCATCCTCCATTCAGTCGTGCACACCTGACTAGTTTGTCTGCCCTAGAGGCTGGTTTTAATCAGAGTAAGTATATAACCGAATTTGCACTCATAGTACCTACTAGTAGCCATTTGGCTCCAGGAGGAGTACATAGTTGGCTCAGCATGCATGTTGATACCTGCATCCCTGGATTTAATGGAGGCTGTTATGTCCCCAAAAAGGGCTTAATAAGCAGGGTGGATCCAGCATGCATGCTGGGCCTGCACTCCCTTGATTTTATGTGGCTGTCATGGCCTATAACAGGTAGGATTTGGCGTTAGGACCACTCATAGAGGCGGCCTTGGCGCGGCGAGTGGCTTATTACTTTTTTATCAAAATGTACACTGATGCCTCTGATAAACTCTAGCATAGAGGCAGGGCAGAGTGCTGGTTGCAGAGTGCTGTTGCATTTCTGTGTTTGTATGTAACAGACGTCTATGGATGAAAGGAAATAAATCACTTTTAGACACCTCTAGAGCAGCATGTCATAAGAGTTACAATGGATTGGGCAGAATAAATTCCAACCTGTCTTAATCCTGTGTCATTTAATACTATGCCAGCATGAGACTCCAAGGGGTTACTAAACCTCCACTTACTCAATTACCTTCCACTTGGGCTGCAAACTGAGGATGAATTACATCACAACAGACTCCACCAACCCCCTAAACATGCTGCCATCACCTACTAAATTCTGGGACTGTGGAACACACACACTATGCTGTCCAGCAGTCAGATGATTAAACATTTCTGCAAAGGCTATGTATTCTTCTAGGGCAAACAAGGACTAAAACTATTAAAGTTTTAAGCTTTATTGGAAAAGCAGTTGCAGTGTTTACAAAGGAAAAACAAGACAAAATAAAAATGACATAAAAACAAGCAAATCAATTCTAAAATGAAAAGAAGAAATAACAGAAGACCTGACAGACTGTTGTCTCTTTCTCTTCCATGAGGGTAAAATAATAATAGAACACACTCTTGGATGACTCCAAATATGTGAAACTCGCTTTATTGTTTTAGCTTTGCAATATATATATATATATATATATATATAATATATATATATTGTGGCAATGTGAATAGTGTTATGGGCAGTGAAGTCCAAAGGAAGCATTTAAAGGCGTGTTTTGTCACCAAGGAACGTGTCACCAAGGTTCCCGGCCTTGGTGGAGTAAAGGCCCTAGTTTGGATGTCCACTAAAGTAGTTAGGGGACACCATAATACATAGCATAGCTGGCTCCAGCTAGTTCAGGGCGGGCTTTTACTGGGAACAGGCAATGTGCTGTGGGGGGTGCCTGTTCCCATGTTCCAGTCCGGGACTTGCTCACTGCCAGCAATTCAATTTAGTCTGCTTGCTGGACCTGGGTGGTGCTCACTCTGGGGAGAGAGTCTTTGGTGACACAGAGGCCTAGAGCAGAGGCTCTGTGTGAAGTGGTCTCAGTCAGGTGGACTGTGTGACCACAAGGCTATGCAAAGCCTGATCTATCCGCGGTGTGGACTGTCGCTGATAGGCGAAACCTGCTAAGGCTTGGAGCCTGAGCCACTGACCGCTACTAAGCCCTACTTAGAGGTGAGGTAGGGAACCGTAAATGTTTAGGCATAGCCCAGACGGGCAAGGTGTTTTTTGTTTATGTTTATTTTATTATGCTGTGTGCCAAAATAAATCACACTGTTTGGACCGGAAATCATGTGGTGATGAAGATCTTTCAGTAAATGATCCCTGAGACCAGAGCTAATCCCTTACAATATAATATAGATATATAAATATATATATATATATATATATATATATATATATATATATATATATATATATATATATATATATATACACTCACCTAAAGAATTATTAGGAACACCTGTTCTATTTCTCATTAATGCAATTATCTAGTCAACCAATCAGATGGCAGTTGCTTCAACACATTTAGGGGTGTGGTCCTGGTCAAGACAATCTCGTGAACTCCAAACTGAATGTCAGAATGGGAAAGAAAGGTGATTTAAGCAATTTTGAGCGTGGCATGGTTGTTGGTGCCAGACGGGCCGGTCTGAGTATTTCACAATCTGCTCAGTTACTGGGATTTTCATGCACCGGCACAACCATTTCTAGGGTTTACAAAGAATGGTGTAAAAATTGGAAAAACATCCAGTATGCGGCAGTCCTGTGGGCGAAAATGCCTTGTTGATGCTAGAGGTCAGAGGAGAATGGGCCGACTGATTCAAGCTGATAGAAGAGCAACGTTGACTGAAATAACCACTCGTTACAACCGAGGTATGCAGCAAAGCATTTGTGAAGCCACAACACGCACAACCTTGAGGTGGATGGGCTACAACAGCAAAAGACCCCACCGGGTACCACTCATCTCCACTACAAATAGGAAAAAGAGGCTACAATTTGCACGAGCTCACCAAAATTGGACTGTTGAAGACTGGAAAAATGTTGCCTGGTCTGATGAGTCTCGATTTCTGTTGAGACATTCAAATGGTAGAGTCCGAATTTGGGGTAAACAGAATGAGAACATGTATCCATCATGCCTTGTTACTGCTGTGCAGGCTGGTGGTGGTGGTGTAATGGTGTGGGGGATGTTTTCTGGGCACACTTTAGGCCCCTTAGTGCCAATTGGGCATCGTTTAAATGCCACGGGCTACTTGAGCATTGTTTCTGACCATGTCCATCCCTTCATGACCACCATGTACCCATCCTCTGATGGCTACTTCCAGCAGGATAATGCACCATGTCACAAAGCTTGAATCATTTCAAATTGGTTTCTTGAACATGACAATGAGTTCACTGTACTAACATGGCCCCCACAGTCACCAGATCTTAACCCAATAGAGCATCTTTGGGATGTGGTAGAACGGGAGCTTCGTGCCCTGGATGTGCATCCCTCAAATCTCCATCAACTGCAAGATGCTATCCTATCAATATGGGCCAACATTTCTAAAGAATGCTATCAGCACCTTGTTGAATCAATGCCACGTAGAATTAAGGCAGTTCTGAAGGCAAAAGGGGGTCCAACACCGTATTAGTATGGTGTTCCTAAAAATTCTTTAGGTGAGTGTATATATATATATTCACTGTTTCTGAATTCTAGACATTCATTGACAAAAAAAATCATCCAGATAGAAATGTTGGATTGCTGCAACACTCGGCATGCAGTTATGTCTAAGGCAGATATGTAAATGATCGCAGGTGTTGTCTGAGTAGGCACTGGGTCTATTTGGGTCTTGCCATAAAGCCTTATAAAAAGGCTCTCAGAGGCTACTTTTGGGTAGTATACCTCTTGGTGAGAGATAATTGACTGCTAAACATGCCTTTACGAACCACTGTGGACTGCTATGAACTGGAGCTGCTTTGTCTAGTGATCGAGCACCAAAGTTTTCGGATGTTTGGCCCGAACACATTGCTATATTCGTGTGCTCGACCGAGCACCCGAGTATAGTGGAAGTCAATGGGAGACAACCAGGTATCCCCTGCTTTGAATAGGGGAGGGTGCCTGGTCCATTGGAAAAGGTCAGAAAGTGACAGAAACACCACTGACATGGATCTGGAACAGCATCAAGACGATGTCAGGATGCACCTTGGACTCCCAGGTTGCTGCTGGAAACCATGTTGTCCGAGTTGTACGCGACTTTTGCAGACTGACAAAAATGTTAAAAAGTCGCATAAGATAAGCATTGTCCTCATTGGAGTGAAATTGGGACTATTTTGCGACTTTTTTGAGACTTTTTTTTAAAAGTTCCAATGATAAATCTGTAGTGAAACTCATTAACAAGGCTAACCACGCCCATTTTTACAAAACTGGAGTAAGTGGTGTACACATGTAAAAAAGTCGCAAAAGTATGCGTAAATGAGTGTGAAAAGTCGCAAATGCCCTATTTTGGGACTTTTTGAAGCCAGAATTCCGGAGTGAAGGTATTATAAATCCTGGCCTATATGCGAGTACATGCTGTTCAGCTGACGCTCTAAAACATTATATGCGAGTGCATACTGTTCAAATGACGCTCTAAAAGATCATAAGCAAGTGCATGCTGTACAGCTGACACTCTAAAACATTATATGCTAGTGCCTGAAGGTGAGCTGACGCTCTAAAACACTATATGCGAGTGCATGCTGTTCAGCTGACGCTCTAAAACATTATATGCGAGTGCATGCTGTTCTTGATGCTCTAAAAAATGTATGCAAGTGCATGCTGTACAGCTGACGCTCTAAAACATATGTGAGTGCATGCTGTACAGCTAATGCTCTAAAACATTATATGCGAGTGCATGCTGTTCAGCTGACCCTATAAAAAAATTTGAGTTGAGGGCCTGCAGTTAAGCTGACCCTATAAAAAAAATTGAGTGGAGGGAATATATACAATCTGAATGAGGAGGAGGAGGAGAAAACAAAATTCAACAATGTACTCTTTTTTTGTGTTGGAAAAGGTGCATGGGAATACACTACAGTAGATTTAGTATATTATAAATTATAGATTGAAATTGCCTCCTCTGGTGGAGTTGAGAAGTCAGGGACAATCCAGGCCTTGTTTATTTTTATCTGAGTCAACCTGTCAGCATTGTCAGTGGACAAGCGGATACGCTTATCAGTTATAATGCCACCAGCAGCACTAAATACACGCTCAGACAAAACCCTGGGTGCAGGGCAGGCCAGCACCTCCAAGGCATAGAGAGCAAGTTCGTGCCACGTGTCCAGCTTGGACACCCAGTAGTTGTAAGGCACTGAGGAATAATTTAAGACACTGACACGGTCTGCTAAGTATTCCTTCACCATCTTTCAAAATGTTTGTACCACTAGGCCGCGCTTCAGGGTGAGGTTGCTGGCGGGGTGTCATGAATGTGTCCCATGCCTTGGAAAGTGTTGCACTGCCTTTGTTGGAACTGCTGTGTGTTCCCCTTGTCTCCCTTCCTCGGTTGCCTAAGGAAATACAGACTATGCCGGCCGCGTTGTCAGATGGAAAATTTTGGAGCAATCTCTCAACAAGTACCTTCTGGTATTGCACTATTTTACTTGTCCTCTCCACCAGAGGAATGAGAGATGCGAAGTTCTCTTTGTAGCGGGGGTCGAAAAGGGTGAACCCAGTAATCCGTTTTATTTAAAATGCGTATAACGCGAGTGTCGCGGGAAAGGCAGCCTAACATGAAGTCAGACATGTGTGCCAGAGTACCAACAAGCAAGATGTCAATGTCGACATCAGGATGACTCTCCATCCCCTCCTCCTCCTCTTCTGCCCATCCACACTGAACAGATGGAATTACATTTCCATGAGTACTACCCTCTGTAGCAGAGGCAACTGTCTCCAGCTCCTCCTCCTCTTCATGGTTAAATTTGCGCTGAGAAGACGAACTTTGGGTGGTCTGGCTATCACCCTGTGTAATGTTCTCCCCCATTTCCTCATCTGCCACAATCAGATCATCCTCCTTAATTGTGAGCAGTAATCGTTTGAGTAGACACAGCAGTGGGATTGTTACTTTGATAATAGCATTATCGCCACTAACCATCTGTGTGTATCCATCAAAGTTTTTTAAAACCTCACAGAGGTCTGACATCAATGCCTAATCCTCGCTTGTGAATAGTGGCAATTGACTGGAAAGGCGATTAACATGTTGCAGCTGGTATTCCACAACTGCCCTCTGCTGCTCACAAAGCCTGGCCAACATGTAGAACATAGAGTTCCAGCGCATGCTCACAACAGTTGTTGAGCTGGAAGCCGCAAGAGCTGCTGCATCATTGACAGAGCGGCTGAAGCTGTGGACGACTTGTGGAAATGGGCACACACACGGCGTGCCTTCACTAGTAGCTCTTGCAAAGTGGGGTAGGTATTGATAAACCGCTGAACCACTAAATTTAAGATGTGGGCGAGGCATGAGATGTGTGTCTGTTTGCCGAGCTCCAAAGCCGCCACCAAGTTACGGCCATTGTCAGACACAACCATGCCTGGTTGTAGGTTGAGTGGCGAGGGCCACAGCTCGATCTGGTCCCCTTTTATACACTGCCATAGCTCTGCGGCAGTGTGCCGTTTGTCCCCTAAGCAGATCAGCTTTAGCACAGCCTGTTGACGCTTACCCACAGCAGTGCTACACTGCTTCCAGCTAGCGACTGATGCCTGACTGCTGCTGGAGGTGGAAGTGGAGGAGGAGGCGGCAGAGTAGGAGAAGTGGGGGTTGGAGCCAGTGGGTAGCACCTGTGCCATCCCAGGGTCCGACTCACTCTTGGCCTCCACAACATTCACCCAGTGTGCTGTCAGGGAAATGTAGCGTCCCTGGCCACCTGCACTTGTCCATGTGTCCGTGGTGAAGTGGACCTTCCCAGTAAGTGCGTTTGTCAGGGCATGGGTGATGTTCTGAGACATATGCTTCTGTAAGGCAAGCACGGCACACCGTGAAAAATAGTGGCGGCTGGGAACTGCGTACTGAGGGATGGCTGCTGACATCAGGCTGCGGAGGGCCTCAGTGTCCACAAGCCTAAATAGCTACATTTTAAGGGCCAGTAATTTTGAAACTTGCGCATTTGGTGCTATGGCCTGTGGCTGGGTATTTGCGTTTGCATTCAAATGCCTGTGTTATCGACATTTGGACGTTGCGCTGGGACAGAGAAGAGGATGTTGTTGCTGACGGTTCATGCGTAGGTCCAGGTGCAGGGTGTGGGGCATCCAGGCCTGCGCCTTCGACAGGGGATTGGCCAGCAGTGCGTAACACAGGGGAAGAGGAGGCAGTGGTGTGACCCGCAGACCCAGATTGTGGACCCAGGCGTTCGGCCCACTTATTAGGGTGCTTGGATGCCATGTGGCGGATCATGCTGGTGGTGGTGAGGTTGCTAGTGTTCACGCCCCGGCTCATTTCGGTACGGCACAGGTTTCAAATTACCAGTCTTTTGTCACCTGCACTTTCCTCGAAAAAGCGCCATACTGCGGAACACCTACCCCTTGGCAAGGTAGATTTATGCATGGGGTGCTCAAGGTAGTGGTTACGGGCCTGTTTGGTGTGGGCCGACTTCTCCCTTTTGCAACCCCACTGCCTCTTCCAGACTGTTGCAGTGCTGCAGATCCCTCCCCCTCTGTACTGCTGTCCTCGTTCGGCTTTTCACCTTCCCATGTTTGGTCAGTGACCTCATCGTCCACCTCCTCCTCTTCCACTTCCTCACTCTGCTCATCCTCCTGACTTGATCTAACCAAAACCTCAGTGATTGACAACTGTGTCTCATTATCATCCACCTTATGAATGAATTATTGCCGTTCACCACCGTCATCTTCTTGAAACTGTGAAGGCTCAAGAGGTTGGGAATCAGAGCACAATATCTCAGGTACCTCTTCAGGCGTGCTGGGCGTGAGGGTCGAATCTAATAGTGGTGCTGGAAAGAGCTCCTCGGAATATCCGAGTGTGGGATCACTTGTTTGGCAGGCCTCTCCATGGTGGGAGGAAGGATGATCAGAGTGAGGATTCGGTGGACCAGACTCTTAGCTACGGAAATTGTAGACAGGGTGGGGCTTAACCTACTGGAAGCATTATCTTCAGCAATCCAACCGACCAACTGTTTGCACTGGTCCAACTTGGACAGTGTTGTCTTGCGCGCCCAGCTAAGTTGGACATGATGCTGGGTATGGTGGATTTTATTTTTTCTGGTGCAGTGGCAGCAGGCACAATTACATTGCGCACAGGGCCACGGTCTCTGCGTGCACCATCAGCATCACGCGCACTTCCCCATCCCTTAGTGCTCGCCTTCTTCATATTAATGGATTTGTCACTAGATGTGGCGCAGATTGTTTTACTGTCCGCTAAAGACACAGTTTTCGGATGCAGGAGAGACACTGTTTGCAGATGTTCTACACTATTGGTTACAGAACACCACAGATTATGGACACTAGATGTGGCCCACATTATTGGATTTTGTAATACAGACACTCTTTGCAGATGTTCTACACTATTGGTTACAGAACACTACAGATCATGGACACTATATTAGGCCCAGATTATTGGAATTTGTAATACAGACACTGTTTGCAGATGTTCTACAGTATTGGTTACAGAACACCACAGATTATAGACACTAGATGTGGCCCAGATTATTAAAGACACAGTCTGCGGATGAGGTACAGTATATGTCACTAATAGGTATATAAAAAAAAAATATCTTGCTTCTGTCATACACACACAGTAGTCCTTAAAAGGACTTTGGGGTCTTTGAAAAGCTTTTGGTAGTAAAAACAGCAAATGTCTCTCCCTGCACTATCTGTCCCTTCCGAAGCACTGTCCCTGAGATTGCAGCAGGTAAATAGATTTCTGCTCTAAAATACACATACACAGTAGTCCTTAAAAGAACTTTTGGGTCTTGGAAAAGCTTTCTCTGAATAAAAACTGTGAAAATCGCTCCCTGCTCTGTCTTTCCCTCCCTACACTCTGCTCTCCCTAACTATGACTGATCCGAGGACTTGTCATCGGGTGTTATATAACCTCCGATGACGCTTTCCGGCCAGCCAATCACTGCAATGCCAGATATTCAACAGATATTAAGACGAGCATGCTCGCTCATCACTAATTTTCTCTTTAACAGCAAATCCAGGTTCTGTTTCAAATCCCATGATGGTTGGGTTGAAATATTGTGGCCTTGCGGTGAGTGCTTCAATTCTGCCTTTGCGCTGGAGCGACACACCGAGTCTACTGCTAGTGTGATGATCTTAGGGTGATCTAGGGAGCCTGGGGAGACAGTTACTTCTAGTAATGATACAAGAACACTAACAGCTCAGCAAAATGTGCAGGACATCCCGCAGCCATGTGTTTCTTTTCATGGCAAGGCTTCCAAATAGAATTTTTCAGCAGCATGATGCTCATCCACACACAGCAAGAGTTGCCCAGGAATGTCTCTTCCAGAATACAAAACTTCCTTGGCCTGCCCTGCCACCAGATTTATCGCCAATCGAGCATTTATGGGACCAGCTGGAATACCAGCTTCAGCAACCTATGAGCAGGATCTACAGGCCCAGCTGTAACATTTGTGGGCAAGTTGCTGCAAGATACCATACAGAACCCGTATGCCTCCATGGACAACTATATCTAATCCTGCATCCCGGCTAGAGGCGCCAACAGAGTCCTAGAGCCTCCTTTCAATTGAATAGTTTCCCCAATAAACTCATCCTTTTGCTGTAATATTGTAATCACTTACATTTATCATTAATACATTCACAAATATAAAGTTTCCTTTAATTCCAACAACTCTTTCTTGGCGCGTTGTTTTTTGTTTTGTCAGTGAGTGTTTATGTAGATCTTGTTCAGCTGCACTCTAGACTTAAGAAATAAAAAAACGAAATGGTGTTCATGGGTGGAAATTTATTTTAAAGACCTTTTTAACATGTTAACAGAACAGACCCATGATGATCTTGATGTTACAAATCTCCCTGTTTGACATGTTTAACTGTTTCATATATTACAATAGAGAATTGTCTTGTAAAATGTCAAGGGAATGTTTTCTCTTGATGTCATTCTGACCATACTCCAGAATAAATAAAAAAGACATTTGAACTTCCTTTGGAGCGTTTAACATATCTGCATTTATTGAATGTTTGATTTTGATATTTGATTTTTATTGTCAAACTGCTCTAAGAGTGTTATCATCAAGATGCCTCCGAAATGCCCCAACAGACTTCAAGGCAGTACACACATGAAAGAGCCCCTAAATAGCCCTGATCTGGCTATATGAATCTTGTCTCCGTGATAACCATAGAAAGAATACAAATAGATCACCTATAAAATATCCTTTTCCCACAACTTCAGTATCTTGACTTGTTGCTTGATCTAAAGTTGGTCACAAACTTTAGGTAGCTGCTGTTTAAGCAAGTAAAAAAAATGCCAAGTAACTCTGCCAGTGGCTTATCTCTCCTCAGAACAAAATGGTTGGGATGACATCTGCCATCAGCAGAAAGTTAAGACTTCACCATACACATTAGATGAACTTGACATGTTTGGTCTTTCCCAAGTCCTAGCAATGGACTTATAGCAGAGCTGCACTTCAGAACAACTGAAGAGTTGCAAAAACAATGTACTGTACAGTACTGTGCAAAAGTATGGGAAAAACACTGCAAAGTAAGAATGCTTTCAAAAATCACATCAATAAAGCACGTCAATATTTGGTGTGATCACCCTTTCCTTCAAAACAGCATCAATCTAGGTATGCCTGCACACGGTTAGTGAAGAAACTTGACAGGGAGGTTGTTCCAAATATCTTGAAAAACTGACCACAGATCTTCTAAGATCTTCTGTGAATGTAGGCTTGCTCTAATTCCATTGAAACTTGATGATGTTGAGATTAATGCTCTGTGGGGGCCATATCATCACTTCCAGGACTCCTTGTTCCTCTTTACGCTGAAGATATTTCTTAATTACATTGGTTGTATTGTTGTCATTGGTTGTCATTGTCATTTGTTGATGTCATTGTCCTGCTGCGGAAAAAAAATAAACTATAACACTTCTATTTTTTAAAGTGTCCTTACTTTGCAGCATTGTTTCCTTTCCAGATCCCTACTACACAAAAGTTAAAAAGTAAATACTTGTGAATCCCACAGACTCCAATTCTGGATTTAGCCCTAAGTCAAATTTGTTACAAACCACCAAATTCCTCTTGGAAAGCCTTCTTACAGCAGAACATATGACTATGCAAGATGGTTTTTCTGGGATTCATTTTCTGGGTAAAGAAGGTTGTTCGGTAAAAATAGGTTGTAATTAATGTTTGTCACACTCATTGACAACAAGACATACTGTATAGAATAGACATGGGGGTATATGCCATTGATGGGTTATATCACGTTAGAATTAAAAAACAAAATAGCAATCTTGGCAGATAGTCTTCTGTAATAGACAGTCTACCCAGGGAAAGCACCCTTTGCATTTAGTGGAAATTAATGTTTATGGGCCTTATAGCTAACTATAAGGTTCAGTATTTGACCACACCAGTTATTCCCAAGCTTTTTAACCTAAAAGAACATTTATATATAATATATATAATAGAGCCTTTCTCTATTGTTGAGCCGAAACATTGCTGCTGCACCACATGGGTGAATAAAGTTTTTTCATTCTTATTTTTTGTATTTTGGAGTGCTGTCCCTTTTTCCTTTTCTATATTGTGGGTAATTTGCCTATCCCCATTGGACTTGCACCCTCACATTCCATTGTCTGTGCCGCCATTTTTCTATTATATATATATATATATATATATATATATATATATTATATATATAAAGATGAAAAGAACCTGGCAGCACCGGGTAACTCCAAGACGGTATGGGTGCTAAGTCCTAGGGTGTGAGCGACCCAATTGTATACTGAAGAAGATGGACAGCACTCCAAAAATATTCCAGGTGTTCTTTATTTAACCAAGTGGAGAGACGACGTTTCGGCTCGACAATAGAGCTTTTTTCAAGCAATGAACATAAGTGCATGACAATCATATATAGTGCCAAACAGGAAATACAAGCCAATCATGTGACAAACAAGAGGCGTGGTCATGATCGGATACAATTCACAGGAAGTGATGTAAATGTGTGACCTCATATACATAACGTGATGATGAACAGTGCGAAGAATACATACTATTACAAATCAACAATTTGTCCCATCATGTAATAAACACGAACATATACTGTAGAGTGACATGTGGAATATACATGTGCATATAAGTGCAATGATGAGAGTGCCGATATAAAATAATCCAAAACGAAAAAAGAAGATGCGTCCCAGGTAGGAGAGAGGGACAGGACATACCTGAGATAGTCGATACTAAGCATCAGCACGCACCAACACCAAACATGTAAAAAGCCGAGTGTTGGTTACAAGACCGGCTCAAAACTACTTCCGGACATGCGCATCAGTGAAATGCCGTTGGCGCGGCCATATTGCTTAAGGGCAATGAGCCCATAGTTCAGGACAAGCGCATATAGCGCTGAGTGAATATAGGAGCCATGATAGTAACTGGAAAAATGCCAGAAATGCCAATACTGGCCGCTATAAAGCTTATAAGCACAAGACACTAGGTGAAAAGAGGGGACACACCTTTTCCAAGGTATGAAACCCCTCAACTAAGGGTGACTCTATCCAAAGTGCACCGCAGTGGTAATCCTGCGTGCCAATGTTCGAGTCCCCAATAAGCACACCTAATCGTGTCAGTGGTAACTGAAATGGGATTCTCCGCTAAGACATAAAATAAGCTCCAAAATTCATCTATAACCATGAAAAATATGCGCTGTCATACATAAGAGTCAGAAATATATTGTAGTGGTGTGAGCTGGCGGAAATTCTTCAAAGGCATGTCATGTCCATTCTCCTAGGGGACGATCAAAGGGTATAGGTGTAAAGGGAGTCCTGTCTTGCTTTGTCTCAGAATGTTGATTGGTCATTTCATTGCATTAGACAAATGTTTATGAATGACCTTAGAGAGGTAACCTCTTAGTCTAAATTTTTGTGACATTTCTTGATATCTAATGGGCAATTTGTTTGCATCCTGTACAATATGCTTAATCCTTAAAAATTTACTAAACGATAAAGCATTAACTGTTGATCTTGAATGTCAACTTTTATATCTCAATAGATTACTGCAATCAGTAGGTTTAGTGTATAGATCCGTGCTCTTATTATTACCTAAAATATATGCTGTTGTTTAAAAAAATTGTACCTGTTCCATTGATGATGTTAATGTAAAACCGATGTCAGGATCAATCTGATTCAGATAGTGATGAAAACTGTTCAAAGCGGATTCATCACCAGTCCAAACCAAAAAGATATTGTATATGTATCACCACCACCCCAACACATGATTGAAGTGGTGGGATACATAGAAGTGCTCCCCTTTAATGACTGCCATGAATATATTTGCATAAATGGGTGCCACGTTGGACCCCATGGCGGTCCCACGCAACTGCAAATAAAATTGTTCCATAAAGGCAAAATAATTGTACCGCAAGAATAAATTGAGTAGATCAATGATGAACTTCTTATTTGGGTCATTATAGTACTTATAGTACTTATGTTTATGTTTACTATCATGTATGGCCCAGTCATGCAAAAGTGTCGTGTCAGGTGACCACCTGCGTCTTTCCTTCCTCCCCTTGACGTTGCCGCGTGACATGCGTGTTGAAATTACGGAGTCACGTGATGTTTGTCCTGGTGAGCGCGGTTGGACGTGGCAGGATCGCTCTGACATGCGCACTGCGCAGCTGGGGACGCCATTTGTTCCACTGGAACCACCAATGATGTAGTAGGTGTTTAGGATTGATCAATACAATACAATACAGCTGTTGCTATTTTTGAATTTGCAATAATTAAACTATACACAGAGGAGGATATTAACTATTTATGCACTGGGCACTTTATTTATCATTTTTTGAATCAATTTATTTGCCCTTTTCTGTCGCTCTATGATATATTTACTATGAGACACTATAATCATGTATGTTTTGAATTATAGAATCCTCTTTATGAATGTATATACACAAAATCATGTTTATTGGTTACCAATTATTCAATTATGTATTCTAAGAGCCAGGAGCATCGCCCCCCTTTCATTCTGCAGCTGCCTAAGCGCTCTATATAGAGCCTCAGGCGGCTGCAGCACTGCCCGGGCTGGTGTGTCCATGAGGGCGCACCGCCCGGGCGCAGAAAGAGGAGAGGGGCTGACAGGAGGGAAGCGCTCAGCCTCATTGTAGCGTGGCTGAGCCCTGTGTGGTCTGCGTGTACAGGGAGCATCTGTCTCCTGTACCCGGCCAGACTAACAGGAAGTGCGCACAAACAAAAGCTCCTGTACCCGCGGACCATACAGAGCTCAGCCACGCTACACTAGAGGTAGGGGTGGGAGGGGGGGAGAAAGAGAATGACAAGGGGGAAAAAGAGAATGACATGGGGGAGAGAATGACAAGAGGGGGAAAGAGAATGACAAGAGGGGGAAAGAGAATGACAAGGGGGAAGAGAAGGACAAGGGGGAGAAAGAGAATGACATGGTGGGAGAGAATGACAAGGGGGAGGATAATGAGAAGGGGGATAAAGAGAATTACAAGGTGGGGAAGAAAAGAGTGACAAAGGGGGGCTTGGAGAATGACAAGGGGGAGAGAGAGAATGACAAGGGGGTGACAAGGGGGAGACAAGGGTGGAAAAGAGAATGAAATGGGGGGAGAATGACAAGGGGGAAAAAAGAATGACAAGGGTGGGAGAATCACAAGGGGGAATGACAAGGGGGTAAAAAGAGAATGACAAGGGGGAGAAAGAGAATAACAAGGGGGAGAGGAGAAAGAGAATAACAAGGGGGGGAAGAGAATAACAAGGGGGGGGGTGAGAGAGAGAATAACAAGGGGGGAGGGGAGAAAGAGAGTGACAGGGGGGAGAAAGAAAATGACAAGGCGGGGGGGAGAAAGAGAATGACAAGGGGGGGATGAGAGTGACAAGGGGGGAGAAAGAAAGTGATAAGGAAGGGGGGGGGGGGAGATTGATATCCATTACACAAACACAATGCACCCCTTACACACACTCAATGCACCCCTTACAGACACACACACTGCATCCCTTACATACACAGAAACACACCTTGCAACCCTTACACATGCAAACACAGATTCACACAATGCATTCCGTACACACATTCAGAAACACACAATACATACCTGATACACAAACACAAACTTCTTTCTATCCCTTACACGAAAACACACTGCAATCCACTACACATTGGTCTCCCTATACACTCCACACACACACACACTGCATCCACTACACACACACACTGCATCCACTACACACACACACACACTGCATCACCTACACACACTGGTATCCCTATACACTATACCCCATAAGCACACACATTAGATTCTCTACAGCAACACATAACACATCCCCTACACACTTCACCCACTGTGAACAAACTCATGGGTGGAACATGTAGGTGGACTTATGGGTGGGCCTTATGGGCATACTCACTGTCAGGCCCTGGGCCCAGACCTTCAGCTGTGTAAAGGGCCCTAAAAAATGGAGCTGCTTCCCGTTCTCCCAGAACATTGATTTTTGTGACCACAGTTGCAAACAGCCTCCAGAGAGCCTGTTCTACACCAGACCAGTGGAGCCGGACTGCAGCCAGAGCCCATCATCATCCTCATCTGGGTGTAAGTAGGCAATCTAGTATATTATTCGTGGCACTAGTCTCTTACCTCACATTTCAGGGACACTATAGTCCCCGGAACCACTGCAGATTATTGTAGTGGCTCTGGTCTTTATAGCCTGTCCCTGCAGGCTGTGTGAGGCACTGGCGTTAGTTAATAAGGCAGATCATATGGGTGGGGCATTGTGATGTCACATGGGAGGGGGGCAGCAAACTTTTCTCTTGCCTAGGGCGGCAAAAATCCTTGCACCGGCACTGCAAAGGCCTCATTGAGCTGATCTGAAACGTTGCGACTGCGGAAATAAACGGGTCTAACACCCTTTACTGAACCGGATTGCTGCCTCATTATTTGCTTTATTGGATACTATTTATGGATTTTTGCCTAAAATCCAGGAGGGATTGCACCCATATCCACCACTGACTGTGCTGCTGTTTCTTTTTCTTATTTATATATATATATATATCTATATATATATATATATGGAGAAAAAAAAATTGTTTTCCAGGAAGACTTTCTCCTTAAAGAGTACCATTCTCTCATTTAATGGAGAATGGTATAACTAACACATTTCTAAATCACTTAATTTACAAGAATATGTCTCTATCCACCTGCAAAAAAAGCTGTAAAGTCATGGCCACTAGGGTCTCATTTCCACCTAATTTGCAATCCACTGCCTGTTTTCAGGCAAGGCCCACCCCTGGTAACAGAGACTCAGAAGATGGCTGAGAGGAAGTGGGGGCATGTCAGAGCTAGCTGAGACCCTGATAAAATAATTGCTTCTACACTGTTTCTGAAGAGCAGAGAAGCTCCTGTGTGTCTCTCTTTATCAGTTTCCGAGCACCCTAGAAGAAAACAAGCATAGTGGGAAGTAAAGGAAGTGAGGTCACTGCATACCTTACTGGCAGATTCAACAGAAGGGAGATACCCACTACTTCTGAGTGAAATGTATCTCGCTGTGCAGCCTAAAAAAGAAAAATTAGGCTGAAAGAGACTTTAGGAAAGCCAAAAAACACCAGTTCATTCACATTCACGTTATGATTGTACAAAGAAGAACATCCATTATGCAAACTTGTTTTGAAAACTCAGGTACACTTTAAGCAAACTTAATATAGTTGTGGGTACTGCACATTTAATTACGTTAAGACTTTTCTATTAAGACTCAGATTTGTTGACTGCTTTACCTGTCTCAAGAATAAATAAGGATATGAAGTAGAAAACTAGTGATACCTCTTGCCCATGCTTTTTTAAAGGGAACCCCACACTAGGCTTAAGGTCGTTAACTGGGAATGAACATACAAGCTTTTGCATTTTGATTCTTAAAAAGATTTTCTGCTATGATCCAAACCAGAGAGCCACTCACAAAGTGCACTAATGTTGGATCGAACGTGTCCATGCATTACAAGGTAGGCCCTAATTCTGAATGCCTGACATGCAGTACTACAGTTTCCGTGAGAGAAACAAATATCAGACAGGTTTTTATTTAACCAGCGTCTAATACGATGAATTCCCTGTTGATAAGTGAAAAAATTTACATAGGAAATCCACTTATGTTTTTTATGGTTTACGTAATCTGGTCACAGAGATTAGCGAAGTTCTCAAAACTTCGATTTGGCTGCTTCGCTCAATTTCACAAAGAAATTTGCTTTGTGGCTGATGTCACGAAGAGCATTAGTTTGTAATTATTGGGCGCAATTACAGGAAACGGATATTACGCCACCCCCCATCATTGAACCCCATAGATGCTGCGTTACTCGCTGATCAGGGCATCTGAGATGACTATTGAGGCTGTCAGGGTTTAATCTGTTAAAAAAAATGTAAAAATACTCACCTTATTCATTTGATCATGAACAGCCCGCTGCGGCCATCTTGCTTGAAGATTCAGAGCAAAATCTTGCGCAGTGCACGATGTCGTCATCACGCTGGCCTGTGTGGTGACGTCATACGTCACTGCGCATGAGATTCAATCAAGATGGCCACGGAGGACTCTTCACATGCAAATGGATGAGTATGATTTTTTTTCTTTTACCACCATTTTAGGAAAATCGATTTGTTACCACGAAGCACGAGGAAATTCGGCTTAGCGGCAAATCGAATTTTCTATGAAATTCGGATAGAAAGTCCATTTTGTGAACTTCGATACGCTCAACACTATGGTCAGTGTAACTTTTATGTATATTTGCAATACATTGTATAGTATAGGTCATGGATGCCAAACCTGCGGCCCTCCAGCTGTCGCAACACTACAACTCCCAGCATTCCCTGATAGCTGAAGGCTGTCCAGGCATGATGGAAGTTGTAGTTTTGCAACAGCTGGAGGTCTTCAGATTGGACATCCTTGGTATAGGTCATTTACAAAGAATGAGTTCATTTTTCTACTTTAGTATTTTCCAGAATATGTCCCATCCGCTGTCAGTTATATACAATGTGAATGGCATTAGCATCACCTGGATCCCAAATTACAGAGTTAATAGATGAAGGATCAGAGGATGAGCCACTGGTATTTATCATTGATGGGGTTTACACCGCCGTGAACCATATAAAAATTCTTCAGGGGTTACCTTAGCCTAATGGTGTTCTTCCCTTTCACTCACCATCTTCCCCTTATTGCAACCATCTGCTTGGAAATAAATTAGGTTTTATATTTGCAAATGACATATTTGGCTTGGAGAACTCTTTGCTCATTTCTTTTAACAAATACGTTTAATCAAGTTTTTTTTTTTTATTCCTAAAACATTACAGTCGCTCATGCTAAAGAACTGATTCATTTAAGAAGTTATGGAGCTAATGGAGTCGAATATTGTAACAGGATTGCCGTATGACCTTGTAGTAAATGAGCTTCTCCAATTCCGTTTGGATATATGACACAGTATTTTTTGATTTAGCATTTGGCACAGTCCTTCCGATTTTATAAACGTATGCCAGATGAATCATTTCATATTTCCTTAATCTGCTCCCAACTCCCCCTAAATATTACTTACCATCAGCCAGTTCAGGAATAATTTCTAACCTTATTTTAGTCAATGATTTTAAAAACACAATAATTTTTAATAATTAATAACCATAGAAATGTGCGGCAGATTGATTTAATGTGTATATTTTAATTGCAATAAATAAGTCTCGTAAGTAAATGAAATAAGATATCAGACGACAGAAGAGTGAATCGCTTCTACAGTAACTGAATTTCCCAAAACACATCCGAGACTTTTGTGATGCGTCTCATGTGAGTCAATCAAAATGGCGTCCACCATTTGACAGAAAAGAAGAAGGCATCTACCACCAAAAAAATAAAATCCATCAGTGCGGTGTATTATGACTTTTCAGGGCAATTGGGCCATTTTTAATTTAGTTGAATATTCTTTGGAACTAATTGAAGCTGATGGTCGAACTGAAAGGTACCCAAGACACATTTTGGAAGATGTTTGGGAGATTTGCTTATCTCTATAGATGTGTCTGTTCAGATATGCGTCTGGCCATATAGAGCCTTTGAAGTTCCCTTCTGGCTAGTGGCTAGTCACACCTCAACAACCAAATAAGCCAGGGCTGGCATCATAAAAGAAGGTCTCAAATACTATTAGCTATACCCAGGTCCCCTACAGCCAGATCAGAGGATGGGGGATGGATATAGACAAAGCTATGCAAACCAGGTCTGGGGGTCATTTCTTGGGATCTCACTGGAAGTAAAGAGTTGTCCTGCTCTCTACCTGTCCCCAGATGCTATCCCCACTCAAGTGAGTGTTAGGTTTCTGGTTTATTTCCTTTTCAGAAACTGGTTTGCATTGTACTACTGTCTTTTGTTAAACTTCTTAAACTTCTTTATGTATACATAAGCATTTTGACTTTTTTCGTTAAACGCGTTTGAATAACTTCTGGCTTGTGTTCTTGAGCGAATCCATGGCCAAAATTGGAGCACATAAGGCTACCTGTTTAGATAATTGCTTTGGGGAAATAGTATTTAAATGGGTTGTCTCACTTCAGCAAATAGCATTTATTATGTAGAGGAAGTTAATACAAGCCACTTACTAATGTATTGTTATTATCCGTATTGCCTTATTTGCTGGCTTAATACATCACATTATACACTGCTTGTTTCCATGGTTATGATCACCCTGCAATCCATCAGTGGTGGCCGTGCTTGCACACTATAGGAAAAAGCACTATCCTGTGTGCGCTCCCATGGTCCTGTACAGTATAGCGCTTTTACCAACTGTCTGTTGTCATAGCTCAACTGTGCTAAGGAATGGTAGGTTGCGATTTAGACTCCAGAGTTGTATTTAGAAATCAGCAAATTTCTCAAAAATTGGATTGGGCCAGTTCGCCGAATTTTCCGAAAAAATTTGCTTAGATCCGAATATATTTGCGGCGAATCGTGATAAAAAATGGCTATTTACGGGCTGCATAGAGCCTTTATAGTAGTGTAGAAAACTGTGCCTTGCAGTAACACGCATAGGGAGTCTGCTGTGGTAGTGAAATAATACTGTGAGTCAGTATGACATGCAGATGACAGGCGTCGCTCTTAGAATCACTGCATACTTCACTTATTTGGGCAGTTACGGGGCCAAAATCGACTAAATAACTCAAGTATGAACTCAGTCTTACAGGTCCATGTTAGCGTCAAGAAGAAGCACACTCAGTTTACACCCTTGTCAGCTGATTCCACATAGATGTCTACAGAACCTGTTTTATTAAACGATTATACAAGTAGAGCCCCCCCCCCCCCAACAGAGTGGAGAGGGTGTCAGCAGTAAGTTTGTTTTGACGTCACTGATTATTTTGCCCCTCCTCTGATCCGTCAGAACAATAACCCACAAAAAACGGATCCTGTCTGTGGAGCAAACACCTTCACTTGGTCAGCATTTGCTCAATAATCCATCAGTATTGCTAATGCCTAAACAAAAACAGGAGAGGATCTAAAACAGAGATGACGCGTGAATGGAATATTTGCATGTCTTCTGTGTTTTGTACCCACTCCTGCTTTTGGATCCAATAGAAAGACAAAATCCAGCTCAATTCGCAGACTGTGCAATGGTACTTTATTTCAGCGATTAAAAGTTAAACATCCAGTTTGTCAGCCCTTACTCATGAAATCAGTGAGGGCTGACATCACAATAGCCTGAAACCGGTAGACGAGGATTTGTCAAACTGGATGTTTAACTTTTAATCGCTGAAATAAAGTACCATTGCACAGTCTGCAAATTGAGCTAGGATTTTTTCTTTCTATTGGATCCTAACTTACCCGCATCCAAGTGCGGTTGTTCCGTGCTCAAAGCAGATGAAGAGCAGGTGAGAGCCATTTTACCTTTCTTGCTGTGTTTGGATCACTCCTACTTTTGGCTACCAAATCATAAGCCAATTCTGATGGGACCATACAGGCCTTACAGCTGCTACAGAGGCAGGATCACATTTTTCCTTCGTTCTGAAAGATCAAAAGAAAAGTCAAATAAATGTTTATTAATATTGAAGATAGCCAGCAATCGATCCTCTTCACGTTGCGCAGGAAGGAGCTTTCTCCACACTTCATTCACAAGATAATCCCAGCAAACGTGTTATTTTTATACTGCTATTTTATTCCATAGGTATCAAATACAAAAGTACCAGATACATCATAATCCTGGACGTGTTTTGGCAAGTAGCCCTTCTCAGCAGGTCACAGGAATCAGCACACAATAAATTTAAATAGACAAAGTGACATCAGACGCCGACAATGATTAACAAAATAACAAATCAGAAACTTAGTTTCATTACTAAATAAACAAGCAGACCATACACGTTACCATCATTATTCTTAATTCACAGATAAAGTCTGTAAGAATAAAATAAAATGGAAACAGAATATCAGCATATAATCAATTGAACATATAACAATGAGGCATGGGTTACAATCGCGCTCATATTCGAATCTCATATTCACGGTTTAAACCTCGCGGCTATAAAGTATCCAATGTATGGATCCAACAGCGCTGCCCTACCATTTTGAAAAGTATAGACACAGTATTGCACAATTAAAATTTCAAATGCTAGAGCAGGTGAAAATGCCGAGAAGAGGAGGTGACATTAAGAGGCTTCTGCTCCGCAGAGAAGCTTTTTGGATCCATACATTGGATACTTTACAGCCGCACGGTTTGAACCGTGAATATGAGATTGTAGCCCGTGCCTCATTGGTATATGTTCAATTGATTATATGCTGATATTCTGTTTCCATTTTATTTTATTCTTACAGACTTCATCTGTGAATTAAGAACAATGATGGTAACGTGTATGGTCTGCTTGTTTATTTAGTAATGAAACAAAGTTTCTGATTTGTTATTTTGTTTGTCAATCATTGTCGGCGTCTGACGTCACTTTGTCTATTTAAATGTATTGCGTGCTGATTCCTGTGACCTGCTGAGAAAGGCTACTTACCGAAACGCGTCCAGCATTATGATGTATCTGGTACTTTTGTATTAGATACCTATGGAATAAAATAGAAGTATAAAAAGAACACGTTTGCTGGGATTATCTTGTAAATAAATGTTTATGTCAGCTAGGCCAAAAGCCAAAATAGTGGACCAGTCATGAAGTGGGGAGGGTGGGAACAGCAATGAGAAGTCCACAGAGTGGACCTATGACATACTGGTGAGGTCAAATCAGCATGAGCAGACCACAGAGTGGCCCAATGAAAGGGTCTGGAGGTGGAAGAAGTATGAGGAGGCCACCAAGTGGCACAATGACAGAGTCTGTAGGTGACAGCAGAATTATGAGGCGAGCGAGTGGCAAGGTGACATAGTGTGGATATGGCAGCAGCAGGAGGAGACCACAGAGTGGAAAGGTGACATAGTGTGGAGATGGCAGTAGCAGCAATAGCAGCATGAGGAGACTGGAGAGTGGCAAGTTGACATAGTGTGTAGATGGCAGCAGCAGTATGAGGAGACCAGAGAGTGGCAAGGTGACATAGTGTGAAGATGGCAGCAGGATAACACAGAGTGGCAAGGTGACATAGTGAGGAGATGACAGCAGCAGCAGGATCTCACAGAGTGGCAAGGTGACATAGTGTGGAGATGGCAGTAGCAGCAGCAGCAGCAGCAGCATCAGGAGAATACCATAGAGTGGCAAGGTGACAAAGTGTAGAGATAGCAGCAGCAGCAGCAGGATTCCACAGTGTGGCAGGGTGACATAGTGTGGAGATGGTTGCAGCAGCATGAGGAGACCACAGAGTGGCAAAGTGACATATTGTGTAGATGGCAGCAGCAGGAGGAGACCACAGAGTGGCAAGGGGACATAGTGTTGAGATGGCAGCAGCAGGAGGAGACCACAGAGTGGCAAGGCGACATAGTTTGGAGATGGCAGTAGCAGCAACAACAGCATGAGAAGACCAGAGAGTAGCAGGTTGACATAGTGTGTAGATGCAGCAGCAGCATGAGGAGACCACAGAGTGGCAGGTTGACATAGTGTGGAGATGGCAGCAGCATCAGGAGGTTGCCATAGAGTGGCAAGGTGACATAGTGTGGAGATGGCAGCAGCAGGAGATGACCACAGAGTGGCAAGTTGACATAGTCTGGAGATGGCAGCAGCAGCTGCATCAGGAGACCTGGAAGTGACCCGGTAACAGAGTGGGGTGGTGGGTGGCAATACCAGTAGTAGTAGTAGTAGTAGCTGAGGCAGGTAGTCAGAAGAAAACAGTCTTTTGTATCAAAGTGTTGGTGTGGCACCATGGATAATCTAGCTGATGCCTCAGGAATTGGTGGTTGCAAATCCTGGGTGATCCATGCCTGATTCATCTTGACAAAGGTCAGTCTCTCCACAGAAACAGAGTGTGGAGGTAGCGGCAGCAGCAGGATCAGGAGAAGGCCACAGAGAGTCACAATAACAGAGTGCGGAGGTGGCAGCAGCAGCAGCATTAGGAGGAGGCCACAGGGTGGCACAATGACAGTGTGCAGGTG
The DNA here is from genome assembly GCA_033119425.1 of Bufotes viridis. Taxonomy (NCBI): domain Eukaryota; kingdom Metazoa; phylum Chordata; class Amphibia; order Anura; family Bufonidae; genus Bufotes; species Bufotes viridis. The sequence continues at coordinate 72,012,964 of CM065592.1, forward strand.
GCAGCAGCAGCATCAGGAGGCCACAGAGTGGCACAATGACAGAGTGTGGAGGTGGCGGCTACAGCAGCATCAGGAGGAGGTCAGAGGGTGGCACAATGACAGTGTGGAGGTGGCAGCATCAGGAGACCTGAGTGGTGAGGTGGCAGCAGCATCAGGAGATCACATAGTGACCCGTTGACGGAGTGGGGTGATGGGTGGCAATACCAGTACCAGCTGAATATGGTGGGTGAACGAAGGAGCACTTGGCATCAGATGTGTGGCAACAAATGGGTGGCAGCATCAGAATAGTAGCTGAGGCAGGTAGCCAGAAGAAACCGATCTCTTTTGTCAAAGTGCTGGTGCAGCACCATGGAAATCCTGGCTGATCTACACCTGATTCATCTTGACAAAGGTGAGTCTCTCCACATGTTGGGTGGGCAGGCGAGTTCTTCTTGGGGTAACTATGGCCCCCGTCGCACTAAACACCCGTTCTGATGCCACACTAATGGCCGGGCAGGAGAGCTTTTCCAGGGCAACCTCTGCTAGTTGTGCCCACAAATACAGTTTGGCTAGCAGGTCTTTAATGTGGGGTGGCAGGGTGCTGTCCAAGTATGCCACCACCTGCTGGTTCAGGTCCTGCTCCAGGTCTAGCTGCTGCTGGTAAGTAGTTTCTTCACTACGCGGGTGAAAAAAGCTACTCATCAGCGACTCTAGACTCAGGCTGCTGCTGATGGAGCTGGTGCTGCTCCTGCCATCCCACCCTTCCAAAGCATCCATGCCAGTGGAACGTGAGCACAGAGGGCCCCCCTGTTCAGACCTGCGAGAGGATGGACGATGGGGCCGATAGGCAGTGGCCAACTGACTACACAGGATGTCTCTGTGGTAGTTTCGTTTGTCCTCCCTCTCAGTGGGTGTAAAAAGGACCTCATTCTGGACCGGTAGCGAGGGTCCAACAAGGTGGAGAGCGAGAAGTCATCCCTTTGCCGATTGGTGACAATTCGGCTGTCACTACGCCAGCAAGTGAGCATGCAGCGGGCCATTTGTGCAAGTGACTCGGAGGGACTTCCTGTCTCCATCTCCAATGCATTCTGCCACGGTGTGTCCGGGTCCTCTGTCTCGTCTTCCTCATCGTCCTTTAGGATCTCTGGCTGCTACTGCTCTGCTGTCCTGTCAGCTGAGTAGAAAAACCACCCATTTTACTACACATTGCCTGTGCTCCAATGTCCTCCTCCCCCTTCTCTTTCAGTTCAGCTCCCACAGGGCTCATGTGGCCGTGAGATTGAGGCACCACGTCTTCAGTCCACTGACCAGCCATTGTTGCCACCATCTGCTCCAGGACATGAAGCAGTGGAATGACGTAGTTCATCCCGTAGTCCTGGCGACTGACAAATAACGTGGTGTCCTCAAAGGGCCTGAGCAAACTGCAGGTGTCACACATTAGCTGCCAGTGGCTGACGTGGAAGTTACACAGGGGAGTACTCCTACCCTCTTGCATCATCAAGAAATCGTTGATGGCCTTTCTCTGTTCATATAGTCGGTTCAACATATGGAGGGTGGAATTCCAATAGGTGGAATTGTCGCAGATTAGCCTATGTTCGGGGATGCCGTTCTGCTGCTGCAACTCAAGGAGGGTGTGCTTTGCAGTACATGAGTGGCTGAAGTGAATGTAAAGTTTCCTAGCCATTTTTAGGATGTCTTGCAGATGAGGAAGACTTCAGGAACCGCTGGAACCTTGACGCGATTCTGACACAATTTTCTTCCCGTTGTCGGTCACCATTGTTCTGATTCTAAATTGTCGGGGAGAAAGCCAGGATTCGATTTCTTGATAAATCACACGGAGCAGTTGCTCCCTTGTGTGATTCAGTTCGCCAAGGCAAGCCAGGTGCAGAACAGCATGACACCGCCGAGCCCTGCACATGAGGTATGCTGGAGGGGCAGTGTGACTTGTCCCTGCAGTGGAGCGTTAGGACATGGTGGAGGATCAGGAGACAGAGGTGGACATTGTCGCAGGACCAACGGCTTGACAACGTGGAGGAGGAAGTAACGTGACCTGTCCAAGTTGCTGGTGTATTGTCCCTGACCGTAGTTACAGCTCCACACGTCGGCGCTGCCGTGCACTTTGGCAGACACCAACAGGCTCAAGGACTGGCCCACCATCTTTGTTCAGCTTCTGCGCCTTTGGATGCAATCGCTTCGGTGATCGATTGCTGACGGAATGACTGACGAGGAGTAGGAGCAGGAGCATCTGGACCAGCAGAAGATGGGATTCACAGACAGCTCCCTTCGGCTGAGGTGGTGGAGCCTTGACTGGCTGAAACTGGGTGCATGCCACTGGGTGAAGTAGTGGTTACTGCGGCAGGCTGGACCAGCCACGGTTCTTCCAGGCCACTGTATGGCGACGCTGCATATGTTGACGCAGGGCCGTAGTGGCAATATTGGCACCCTGGCCACGCTTCACCTTCTGCCCACAGATGCGACATATGGCCACGTTCACCTACTCTGGTGCTTTGAAAAAGAACTGCCACACCACCAATTAGGCGATTTTCCCCCCAACAGTCCGCACTGACTGATTGCTACCGGAGCTGCCTCTGCACCACTACTTCCCGGGCAGGTAGGCTGCTGCGAAGCAGGTATTCTACACCGGGCACGTTTGGTTCCCGCCCTCCCACTACTGCCACTCTGCTGACTCAAAGCCATGCTACAATCTTGCAGGCTTGGCTGCTGTCTCACGGAGCAAGCTGACACCCTCTTCTCCTGATGATGATAAAGCCCTTTCTGCATCCGGCTCACAAGTGCGATCGGCTTCATCAACATCGATTAGTGTCTGTACATCACTTACGTACTTAACGGCCTCTGGGTCAGGAGTCTGACCACTTGCAGCACAAGCTCCCGTGCCACTCTCCTCATCACTACTTGCCCGATTAGCGGAGAAAGCGGCGGATGTCTCCTCCAGATATTGGCTGGGCAGTAGCTGCTGACTGTCCTCTAGTAGCTTCCTCGCTGAAAAGTGGAGCAAAGCCTACAGCATATACTACTTCTCGCGGTGAGGGAACAGAAAGGGACAGAGGCAGGTTAAGGACAGGTGAGGGCACAGGGCCTGCTCCCGGGCAATGCCAACTAAGGGTTGTGTCTGACAAACCCACCGACTGTTGGCTGGGGTGTCTGATGTCACTTGGGATGATGTGGATGATCGAGTTAACCAATCAAGAACCGCTGGGTTGCTGGTCAAGACACCACCGGTAGATGACACCGGGAGCTCAGGCCTCTCGCTGCAACTACTGCTGCCACGACCCCTTATTCTGCTGTGACCTCTGCTTGCGCCAGGAACATTCATGCCCCTGCCACTCCTCTTTGCATGGCCTGGCACGTCTCTGCCAGCCCTGTTGTTGTTGCTACGTCCCCCCCACCTTCTGGACCGAAAACCACCCCTACCACGACCTCGCGTCCTTGGTTGTTTCTCTCGCTCACTCTCGGACCCCTCTGTCTCTGTGGAAGAGATTTCCGATTTAGGCTGGTTATTAGGATTGGTCAAAAAGAGATACGCCCTATTGTCCTTAAAGTCCTGTGAGGGTCTAAGGAACTGTTTGTGTTTACGATCTTTCAGGTGGTACTGGTAGCGTTCAATGGTGTGGTATTTTTTGGTAATCTCGATTTGTTCTATCAAACACTTTTCAGCCCTTTCAAGGGTTACCCGTTCCTCATCCACAAGGAGTTGCATGAATCTGAGAGAGCTATTGGTCGCCTCCCTTTCCCCCATGAGCTCACATGTTCCTTATAGATTCTGGTAAGTTCTACAAAGACACTATTCAAGGTACGTGTGTATTTTTTCTGGGTAAATGCCTGATCCGAGAAAACCGAACTGGCCTCGGGCAGCCAGATGTTTTTGTCAAGCCCGGTTGCCAAAAACCCGGCCATGCCCTGAAGACAGTAGAAACTATAAACTAAAAATACAAATGAACCAGGGACCGTCAGATACGTGTAGTACCGGCCCTGACCGTTGCTCGGACTCTTTCGACACGGCTGCCCCTAAGATACGATCATTGAACGCCATTGGGGGTACGCTCCTAATGGACTCCGACCTCTCTGAGGTACTAAGTCCCCATGCCTCACTTACGTTCAAAAGAGGAACCAATCTGAGAGATCAGTGTGCACGCAGTCACTTTATACCATCAGATACGAAATCTCCTACGTGGCTCCAGGGCCCTCCCCAGGGCTGTTACAGATGTGGCCGATGCTCTTTTTGTAGATACCTCCAACCTGAATAAAGCTTTAGGGGGAATTCAGGGGACAGGGTCTATCCTATACGAGACTTTATCAACTGCCGCACCACAGGCACTATCTATATGTGCACCTGTGAGTGCGGGCTTAAATATGTGGGAAAGACTCGTAGGTAACTACGCAAACAGATAGGCGAACATTTGGGGGTTATCAGAAACAACAGGGAAACCCCATTAGCACGCCACATACAACTCCATCATGCTGGGCATACATCAGCTGTCTCATTTATGGGAATCGAATGGGTGCGAAGGTCTAAACGCGGGGGTGACTGGGACAAGAAGATCCTTCAGAGAGAAACATGGTGGATCTACAGCCTTAATACTCCCAGCCCCCACGGTCTAAACGAGCATCTGAATTTTATCCTCCTTCGTGTAACATGCTGCTAGGTGTGTAACGGCTATTAGGCCACAATATCAGACTGCCACTATTTACTTTTTGTCACATTGTTCTGCCCTGCCTGCCAATCAATTGACAAATAAATGCCCTTTTGAATGCCATATTGGCCGGTTTTGACACGCGACCCATGTGGCTCTTGTGATAGAGGCGGGAGTATGAGTTGTAACGGTTCATTCTGTATTTGTCCCGCTCCTCCTCCCGGCCACACATCTCTATGGCAGGTGCTTCTATTTGGGGCTACCCATCATGGATTCAGCACCATCTTGGGTCCCACCTGCGCATGCGCGGTCCGGCGCTGGCAAGATGGAGGAGGTGCGCGTCTGTATGCGATGCGGCCGAACATCACGCCCCCTGAACATTATACCTATATATACCAGGTGAGTTCCCCCTCCTTCCACAGATCGGGACACCTGGATACCTAGGTTTGGCACCAAAGCGAGGCGCATGCGACTCAGAGGATCGGAGGTCATACACCTCGACCCGCTGGAACCACAGTAAGTAAATTTTGGCTTACTTGGCACATTATAATATACCAATACCCAGAGTAAGTTGAGTCTATAATGTTCGTCACTGGGTTTCTCTCTCTACAGGAGTGTTTCCCTCAGGAGATCGCTGCCATACGCTGCTTTCTATTATTTGGATTGTCATGTTAACTACTGATATCCTTTTTGCAACTATTGGTCACATATCCACGTGTGACTATTGGTCACGTTTCTAAATGTAATGTACAGTTGTTTTTGGCCACTTCTTTTTTTGGGCCAAAAATCCTCCCAATCTATGTAAGTGGGCCTAGCGTCCCCTGATGAGTTTAGGGCCCATATGTGTGTAGGTGCCGTTCTTGATGAAATGCGTTGGGACACCACATGCGCACCTTGGGGGAGATTGCTCTCCATGTTTTTATGCTGGTTTACTTGTCCCTGTTGAGTACTTTGAGAGATATTGCTTTTGACGATCTATCTAGGGTCAGGAGCCCAGGGTCAGGTTCCGGCACGTGGCCACCGCTTGCGGGGCTTTTTGGACCTCGTGATTTTGTGTATATAGGGCGTAATAGGCCAAGTAGGGCTATAATAGGGCCCTTTACACCAGGTCTATATCCACCCCTTATCTTACTTGAGTATATACACTTATCTTTTCACTTGGTTCTGGATGCTGACTGATTAGTTATGTATTTGTGTTTTTTGTGGGGCTTATTTTAGATTTTTACACTGTGACCATTAAAAGCTACGTTTTAGGAATATTTGTTACTCCCAATATTTTTTTCATATTCTGACCACAGTAAGTAAAAATCTTATCACTGCTCTATATTGTATTCTTATTTTTTTCTCTTTTCCTGCATAATCCCCGTTTAGTATGACTTCACATCTTGTCTGATGTATGCAGTCCTGGAACAGCTGTTCGAGGGTGTTTATGTTTGTTCAAAATGTGAGCAAATTACCCGTTTGGAATCGCACATCGAGTCTCTAAACAGGCGAGTTGCAACACTGAAAGACACTGACAATTTGGAAAAGAGTTTGCTGCTCCCTGAGCAAGCACCCTATGGAGCAGATAAGGGGGAGAGTGACAGTGAGGGGGCTGAGGAGAGTGAGGTAGTTAGTTGGGTAACAGTAAGAAAGCGGGGTAGAGGGAAGAGTGCCAGGGAGGCTAGCCCTTATCTGACATACCCCAACAAGTTTGCGCAGTAGGCAGATGAGGGGGATTTCAGTTCAGGGATGGCACTGCTGCAGTCGAACACTTCCTCTGCCAGTCAGGGGAATGTCAGCTCCAGTAAGCAGGGGACGAGGAGAGCAGGGCAGGCCAGACAGGTGCTGGTAGTGGAAGACTCCATTATTAGGGGAACAGATAGGGCAATCTGTCACAAAGATCGTGATGGCCGAACAGTGTGCTGTCTTCCCAGCGCTAGAGTTCGACACATCGCGGATCGGGTTGACAGATTACTGGGAGGGGCTGGAGAAGATCCAGAGGTCATGGTCCATATTGGAACTAATGACAATGTTAGAGGTAGGTGGAGAGTCCTTAAAAATGATTTCAGGGATTTAGGTCAAAAGCTAAGGGCAAGGACCTCAAAAGTACTATTTTCTGAAATACTGCCTTTACCACGGGCCACACAAGAAAGGCAGCGGGAGATTAGGGAGGTTAACAAGTGGCTCAAGAACTGGTGTAGGAAGGAGGGGTTTGGGTTCCTGGAGAACTGGGCTGACTTCTCTGTCGGCTACAGGCTCTATCGTAGGGGAAGGGGCAGCTGGGTTGGGGAGAAAGATGGCTAGAAGGTTGGAGGAGTGTTTAAACTAGGGACTGGGGGGGGGGTAATTACATTATAGGAGGGGAAGATAATGCAGATAGAGAAGAGGGGCGAGGTAGTGTGACTGGGGGAGGAATGGAAGGAGGGACTAGAACAGTTCAGAATGAAAGGTGTAGGGTAAAAAATACACATAAACCTCTCAAATGTATGTATACTAATGCAAAAAGCCTGACTAAAAAGACTGGTGAACTGGAATTAGTGATGTGTGAGGAGGACTATGACATAGTGGGAATAACTGAGACATGGCTGGATGATAGCTTTGACTGGGCAGTTAATATAAAAGGTTACAGTCTGTTTAGAAAGGATCGTCAAAACCGGAGAGGTGGAGGGGTCTGCCTCTATGTGAAGTCCTGTCTAAAGCCCACAATTCGAGAAGACATCTGTGAGGGACATGAACATGTGGAGTCACTGTGGGTAGAAATATATGGAGGCAAAAACAATAATAAATTACTAATAGGAGTTTATTATAAACCATCTAGTATACCAGAGTCCACAGAAAATCTACTAATAAACTAGATAGACGAGGCGGCAAATCATAATGAAGTTGTTATTATGGGGGACTTCAACTACCCAGAGATAGACTGGGAAACTGAAAACTGTACATACCATAAAGGAAACAGGTTCTTGGCAATAGCCAAAGACAATTACCTTTCCCAACTGGTTCAGGACCCAACTAGAGGGACGGCCATACTGGACTTAGTATTAACCAATAGACCTGATAGAACAAAAGATGTGCAGGTTGGGGGACACCTGGGAAATAGTGACTTCCTAATAATAACCTTCCAATTATCCTTCAAACGAGAGTTTCTAAAGGGAGGAACAAAAATACCAAACTTCCTTACAGCAAATATAAACTTAGTCTATTTTTCTCTTTTTCTCTAGAAATATGGCAATAAATGCTTTTAGCGCAAATAATAACAAAAGTGACCTGTGTAAATATTTCTCATATTGTATTGAAATAAGCCATTAAATGATATCAGCGCAGTTAACAGCAAAAGTGACCTGCGTATATATTTATCTTTTTCCATCAGATAAAAGCCACTAAAGGCTTTTCAACATAGCACTTGCACCCCAATAACTAATTGCTGGAATGACAGAGCTGTATTATGAGACTATCTGGATCTCCAAGTAATGTTTTTCTGCACTTGTAAATCGCTTTTTTTCACAATGGGGATTTTCCTATGACTCTCTCTAGCATCTGTACACGTCTCTCCCTGCCTGTGAAATGATTCCTCTCGCTATCCTTTCCCTGCACTAGTAAATCGCTTCTTTCCCTTTTTTAACAATTAGTTATTTCACTCTCCCTAGTGCCTGCATATATGTCTGTCCCTGAACAAAGTACGATAGTGAATGGCAGAATCTAAGATGGCCGCCGTATTTATAGGGCTGTGACATCACCGGGCTGGTTGGCTGCATGCATGGCCTTATGGATCATCCCGCCTTTCCAGAGTTCCTTGCCCCATGTCCTCACATGTGTAGCCGCCATTTTAGCTGCTATTGTAGCCAGCTAGCCGGCATGTTAGGAAAAATAGCGATTCGTTACCACGAAGTGCGAGGAAATTCGCATTCGTTCAGAATTGGATTTTTCATTAAATTCTGAACGAATTCGACTTTGTCAGCTTTAATTCGCTTATCTCTAGTTGAATTCAACTACAACTTTCTTGACTGTGCACCACCTGGTCTTGACATCTTCCTCTGGCCTCTTTCTTTGAGAAGCTGTTAACATCTCTATCACACCATTTATGGTATACTCTCAACACCATTGCACAAGAAAACCCCATAGGGGTTTTGAAATGTTCGTCCTGGCTAGCACCGATGACCATTGTCTCATTTAAATTTGCTAAATTTTCCCATTCCGACCAACCTGCTCACTTCATTTTATGCTGCACTCGTGGTGTCTAATTTCCATGCAGTGAAGCTCTGATCGTGAAAATATATATATATATATATATATATATATATATATATATAAATATATGTTAGTTATGTTCTATGTATAACCTACAGATACGAAAAATTCATTTTAAACATTTCCCAACATGCTCCGAACGGGGAACAGAAGCTGTGCTTGCTGCATGGAGCAGTGGCCCGGCTGTTACTGACAGTATTAAAAAAAAAAAAAGGTTCAAGTGTAAAAAAGTGCCTCTTTCCCATCATCGAGCCCTTTAGAAATGTAAAAACTAGAAAAAAATATATATACTTATTAGGTATCACCGCATCTGTACCAACTCACGTTATACAAATACCTCATCATCAACATTTTATTGGAAAAATTACATTTTTTCACAGCCAACTGTTTGTAAATTCTATGAAATGTTTGTGGGGTCAAATCATTCACTACAAAATTCCTTGAGGGGTGCATTTTCCAAAATGGCATCACTTTTTGGGGGTTTCCATTGCAGTGTACCTCAGGAGTCTCTTAAAATGTGACATGGAACCCAAAAACTATTCTAGCTAAATCTGCCCTCCAAAAACCATATGTGGTATAGTGATGAGCGGCAGGGGCAATATTCAAATTCTCGAATATTTGGTAGGATATTCATCATATATTCGCGAATATTCAAATTCGAGATTATTCTCTTGATTGTTAAAAATCGGCAATGTAAAAATCGCATAATACGAATTTGTAACGCGAAATATAGGCTTGGGTCACTTTAGTTACATTTTTCAAGCTGCTAGAAGTTTCCTGAGTTTAACCTGACTGAATTAGAATATTCTTCATTATTTAATTTATTTTAGCTTGTGCGAAAAATCAGCAATGTAATATGCGCGTTGGGTCCTTTCACACTGGTGTTTTTGTTTTCCGGCATAGAGTTCTGTCCTCGGCGCTCTACGCCAGAAAAATCCTGATCAGGATCATCCCCATGCATTCTGAATGGAGAGAAATCCGTTCAGGATGCATCAGGATGTCTTCAGTTCAGGACCGGAACGTTTTTTGGACACAGCAAATACCGCAGCATGCTGCGCTTTTTGTTCCGTCCAAAAATCCGGAACACTTGCCGCAAGGCCGGATCCGGAATGAATGCCCATTGAAAGGCATTAATCCGGATCCGGCCTTAAGCGAAACGTCGTTTCGGCGCATCTCCGTATCCGAAGTTTAGCTTTTTCTCAATGGTTACCATGGCAGCCAGGACGCTAAAGTCCTGGTTGCCATGGTAAACTGTAGTGGGGAGCGGGGGAGCAGTATACTTACAGTCCGTGCGGCTCCCGGGGCGCTCCAGAGTGACATCAGGGCGTCCTACACGCATGGATCACGTGATCCATGCGCATGGGGCGCTCTGACGTCATTCTGGAGCACCCCGGGAGCCGCACGGACTGTAAGTATACTGCTCCCCCGCTCCCCACTACTACTATGGCAACCAGGACTTTAATAGCGTCCTGGCTGCCATAGTAACCTGAAAGCATTTCGAAGACTGATCAGGATCCTGATCAGTCTTCTAATGCTTTCAGGCGACTTGCGTTCTGACGGATCCGGCGGGACGGAAGTGCCTGCCGGATCCTCAGAACACAAGTGTGAAAGGACCCTTAATCAAGTAAGGGCGGGTTATAGGCAACTTTCCTTTTGGGTTGGCTTGCTAGAATTCGCAAATATGTAAAATATAGAGTGATATATATTAGTAAAAACAAATATTTGCCTTTTTATTTTTTTTCATCTGAACCCATTACATTTACTACTCTAATGGGTTCAGATGAAAAAAAAAAGATCATTTGTTTTTACGAATATATATCACACTATATTCTACGTATTCGCAAATTCTAGCAAGCCAACCCAATAGGAAAGTTGCCTATAACCCGCCCTTACTCGATTAACATGCATATTAAATTGCTAATTTTTTGCATAAGAAGAAATAAATTAAATAGTAAAGAATATTCTAATTCACAAGATATTGCAGCCTCTCATATTGGCCCACAAGCAAGAAGCAGGTAGGTAATGGGTTCAGATGGAAAAAAAATAGACTATATTCTAAATATTTGCAAATTCTCAAAGTTGCGATATTCGCAATTAAAATTCGCTATTCGAATATTCGCACTCAACACTAATATAGTATTCCTTCCCTTCTGCGCCCTGCCATATACAGCAGTTTACGACCAAATATGGGGTGTTTCGGTAAACTGACAAATCAGCATAACAAATAATCTTAAAACGTTTACAGCCCAAGAGCCATATAGAGAACTGTGGAGACCTCTGAGCAAAAAGAGAGAAACAGCAGGTAAGCCTCTATTCATACTACATTTTGGTGTGTCTTTGTCATATACAATGGGAAAGTCTCACATACGCTAAATGTATTAACCTGACAAATGTGACGGCATGCTATACAACTGCATACATCAGCCTTTGATTCCCATTGTAAAATGATGTCAACTGTGCGGTACGCTGGTGTTGTGGAATAAAAGGTATTCTGAAACATACCTCCAGAACATATACCCAGAGGACAGTAATTTTTTTGGGGGGTAATCATAGATTATGGATATGTTTTATATTTGATTTGGGAGCATTTTCCAGTGTATTGAAACATGATGTGGAAATGATCTAAAGTTTTTATTCCATACATACTATAGCATTGCCATACCATATACAGTATACTGCCATACAGTTCCAGCATAATACTGCTATACCCCATAAGAATATAATGGCCGAAAAAGCATGACAATCAGCCAGCAACATGACAGGAGCTCAAGCAAACTTGCCAAGAAGTGAGACCTGAGCAGGTCAGGTGGCCCCTGGACAATTGCCACTTTTCACTTGGCTTACTTTACCCATAGGGTAAATCCATCACAGGTACAACCCCTTGTGGCTATAATGTACAGGACAAACCTTTTCCTTGGGAATGTCTCTGCTGCCCTACTAATGTAGAAGTATTTATGTTGTTTAACTAGCAGTAGCCTGCAAAATTATTTTCCAGATGTGAATTCATAATTCTCGAAAGAGCATAAAAGTTATCGCAAGATTTATGGCGGATAATTTATTAATCAGGTTTTTCTGTACAGCGATTCGGAGATCTGCTTAGGAAGATGAAAGTGGTTTAAAAAGAAGTAATATTGAGAAAATGTGGATAGCATTATAATATCGAGTTACTTCTCGTGTCCAAATCATTTTAATGACTGTTTGTTTTATAGGCAGTAGTAGGCAGTAGCCGATCGTAGTAATGACATATCCTGTAGAATCAGCGCAGACGGCCCCAAACTGAGGAAAATGTCCATTTTTGAAACTGTAATTTAATGCTGTTTTGTGGTAGTCATTTTGTGCAGAATTAAATGTTCCTATAAGGTCTTTATGACATTTTATTCCAATTTAATGCAACATAACGAAGGGTAGTAAATGGATAGAAACCTCATACATCAAACCGTTTACTTGGCCTATTTAGAATTTCATTTTCTTTTATATATTAGTTGAATAGATTCAATTATTAAATCTTTATTTTGCAGAATTTCCTTTCTATAATCAATATGCAATTTTGGCCAAGGATTTGTGATCTGCAAAAAGGTTTAAAGATATTATCTCATGAAGACAACCCCTTCTCAACCTTGGTGATCAGCTATTATCTACAAGGGGATACCTGCATTGAAATGTAGGTTTTCAACGTATGGCCATCCAACAGGTCTACTTGAATGGAAGCCACTTGTACAGAACGTTTCGCTGTTATGGAATATAGAATGGGGTCAAGGGAGGCCCCCTATAATGATGTCCATTTTCCCTAGCAGGTTCTCAGACAACCCCTGGTATACAAAGGCACGAATGAAAGACTATTTGTGACTGGACCCAATCCGCTGCAAGCTGTAGTTTTGTGTCATAGAAACGGAAAAAAATGCATCCGGCACTGAAAACAATGTAAGTCAATGGTAATGGATCAGTTTCTTCAGGTGCGGTTTTTTCCGTTTTGATTTCGAACAACCGCTTCCTAACAGAACGGATGCCCACGGTTGTGCAAAATTAAAACGTTTCCTTTTAATTCCAATATTGAGATCCTCTGCCGGATCTCAATACCAGGATTAACAACACAAGCCTTAGTCAAAATTACCGAACAGCTACAATGTGTGGACAAATTGAAAAACCAAAATGAAACAAAAGCATGTAATTCATGTCTACAGCTCAGATACCATTACGAACCCATTGGGAATCTCCGTTGCTCATGTTAGATTTGATCGGGAGAATATTATTGCATCTAGTTCTATTCTTCCCCTCAAATCGATGGTCAGCCACTGTAAGTCAATTAGGTCTTTCTGGTGCCAGTGGGGTTCATCATTCTATCAATTCAGCAAAGTTTTGTTGCTTCTATTATTAGCAAAATAATGGACATATTTTATTTATTTTTTAATTACAGACACTGGACAAAAGTCCTTTACTTCTTTATACTGTTTGTGAAATATATATTTTTGTCCATCCTGCCTCCGATCCACCTGTCGACTAAACTTCTGTTCTCATAAGTAGAGATGTCGCGAACATAAAATTTTCCGTTCACGAACGGCGAACGCGAACTTCCGCAAATGTTCGCAAACAGGCGAACCGCCATAGACTTCAATAGGCAGGCGAATTTTAAAACCCACAGGGACTCTTTCTGGCCACAATAGTGATGGAAAAGTTGTTTTAAGGGGACTAACACCTGGACTGTGGCATGCCGGAGGGGGATCCATGGCAAAACTCCCATGGAAAATTACCTAGTTGACGCAGAGTCGGGTTTTAAACCATAAAGGTCATAAATCACCTAACGTTCCTAAATTGTTTGAAATAACATGCTTTAAAACATCCAGTGTTGTATCGATCAGTTAGTGTAAGGGTTACGCCCGCTTCACAGTGACAGACCAAACTCTGACACACCAAAGTCCCCGTTTAATGCACTGCAAACTACCACAAACAGTCCATTTGCACAACCGCAAACTCACCATTTGCACAAGGTTGGATACCAAGCTAGCCATATCCCGGTGATGTCATTGAAGGTTTCTTCCTACACCCAGCCACGTACAACACCAAGGGTCCCCGAAAGGTGACAACAAGCCCCCTGGGATGCGTGCTGTGGTTGGTTTTCCACCTCCTCAAAGCCACCTTCCTCCTCTGACTTCTCTTCTTTAGACTCCTCTCTCTGCGTTGCCGCAGGTCCAGCAATCGACGATGACAAGACTGCTTCTGGTGGTGATGGGGACCACAACGCTTCCTCTTCATGCTCATCTACGGCCTGATCCAGCACTCTTTGCAGGGCACGCTCCAGAAAAAACGCATATGGGATGAGGTCGATGATGTTGCCTTGGGTTTGACTGACCAGGTTTGTCACCTCCGCAAAAGGACGCATGAGCCTACAGCCATTGTGCATGAGCGTTCAGTAACGCGGCCAAAAAATACCCAGCTCCGCAGAGGCTGTCCTCTTTTTTCTTAAATTAAAAAATCTGTTCTTACCAGTTTAATCCCTGTTTTGTCCCCTATCAGGGGCCGGTGTATGGATCAGATTTTAGGAAGCGGGAGATGGAAAAAGATGGTTGGTCGGTCCTCTTACTTCCAATTTGGGGCACTGTGCATGCGCCGTGCAATGTACTGTGACACCCTATATAAGTGGTGTGTTAAGTAGTACTATTCTTATCAGTTTAATCCCTGTTACGTCCCCTATCAGGGGACGTGTATCAAATAGATTTTAGACAACCGCAAAGAGTTGTCAATAGTTGACACACTCATGACATAAATTTTATTCCTCTATGCATCAATCTTGGTGTAGTGATGACTGTGCTCGTGCGCATGTTTGGGAGATTGCAGGCGATGGCGGTTTTTCAAAGCCTATGCTCGTGCTGAGGTAGTTCAGTGACAGTTAAGTGACCCAGAAAACAATGATTCTGCAGTGTGGGCCGATTGTTGGTCTAGTAGGCTTTAATGATCACCTTAGATGATCACAAAGAAAATTAATGTTTTTTCTATCCAAAATTATCCAAACGATCGCTTTTGGTCTGTTCACAATGAAGCAACGACCTAATCATCTGGGGTGTGCCAACATTGCCAACACACTCATAGAGGTGATCGCTTCATTGTGATACGCAAGCCCCTTCACCACAACAAGGTAACGATCACGAAGGGGAATTGACACATGTATGTGCCTTTTTTTTTGTTTTGTTTTTGCAGCCACAGTGCAGAGGCCAGAAAAATTAGGCATGTACACATGCCTGAAAAATTAGGTATTGCTGAAGCCGCTACTGTAGCAGCGGGCTGAAAAAATTATGTTTCCAAGACAGAAAGTGTACTAAAACATTGCGGCTTGAACCCTAGTTGGTGGCGGAGAAGTCACGCAAGTCATCCGGCATGCAGAGATTAAATACAGCAGCGTGGGGACCATTTTTAGCCCAAGGCATCTCATCAGGACTTTTTTAGTCAAATGCATCCCCCACTGTCAGTCCCTTCGGTCTCCACACCTCATTCATCTTAAAAAAGACTTTTTTGACCTAGGCAACTTCTCTTGTCAGTGACAATACCTCCTGCTGTGCTGAAGGTCCTTTCTGACAGGACACTTGAAGCGGGGCAGGCCAGAAGTTCTGTCGCAAATTGGGATAGCTCAGGCCACAGGTCAAGCCTGCACACCCAGTAGTCAAGGGGTTCATCGCTCCTCAGAGCGTCGATATCTGCAGTCGAGTCGTTCTCTGAGGGTGGACCCCGAAGGGCTGTGGCGATGCATAGGACTTAAAAAGCTCTGCATGTCCTCCATCAACAACACGTCTATAAAGTGCCCTGTCCTTGCCAGCGTGGTTGTGGTAGGAGGAGGATTATTTCACCTCTTCCCCTGTTAGATTCTCGTTGTGCTGTGACAGCACCTTTATACACTGTGTAAAGCATACTTTTTAACTTGTTTGGAACTGCTGCATCCTTTCTGACTTCTGGTAATTCGGTAACATTTCAGCCACTTTCTGCTTATACCGGGGGTCTAGTAGCGTGGCCACCCAGTACAGGTTGTTCTCCTTCAGCCTTTTTATGCGAGGGTCCCTCAACAGGCATGACAGCATGAAAGACCCCATTTGCACAAGGTTGGATGCTGAGCTACTCATCTCCCGTTCCTCGTCCTCACTGATCTCATTGAAGGTCTGTTCTTCCCCCCAGCCACGTACAAAACAACGGGTCCCAGATAGGTGACAACAACGAGCACCCTGGGATGCCTACTGTGGTTTGTCTTCCTCCTCCTCAAAGCCATATTCCTCCTCTGACTCCTCTTCCTCAGACTCCTGTTCCAGCGTTGCCACAGGTCCAGCTAGCGATGATGATCAGGCTGTTTCTGGTGGTGATGGTGACCACAACTCTTCTTTTTCACGCTCCTCTACGGCCTGATCCAGGACTCTTCGGAGGGCACACTCCAGGAAGAAAACAAATGGGATGAGGTCGCTTATGGTGCCTTCGGTGCGACTGACTAGGTTTGTCACCTCCTCAAAAGGACGCATGAGCCTACAGGCATTGTGCATGAGCGTCCAGTAACGTGGCAAAAAAACACCCAGCTCTGCAGAGGCTGACCTAGCACCCCGGTCATACAAATGCTCATTGATGGATTTTTCTTTTTGGAGCAGGCGGTCGAACATTAGTAGTGTTGAATTCCAACAGTTGATGTGGAGCAAGATGCAGCAGCAGAAGAGGACTCAGCCGAGGAGGTTAGTGAAGAGGATGTAGTGGGAGGAGTAGAGGAGGTGGCAGCAGGCCTGCCTGCAAGTCGTGGCGGTGTCATTAACTCCGCTGCAGAGCCACGCATTCCATGCTTGGCAGCCATCAGCAGGTTTATCCAATGCGCAGTGTACGTGATATACCTGCCCTGACCGTGCTTTACAGACTAGGTATCAGTGGTCAGATGGACCCTTGCCCCAACACTGTGTGCCAGACATGCCATGACTTCCTTTTCCACAATAGAGTACAGGTTGGGGATTGCCTTTTGACTCCCGACTCCACCAGCTTGTATGGTAAAAGCTGGCAGGCTAAGAGTTCCGACAAGCCAGCTGTCAGACGCCGGGCAAGGGGGTGACTCTGTGACATTGGCTTCTTAAGCTCAAACATTTCCTTGACAGACACCTGACTGTGGGCAGATGAGCAGGAACTGCTGAAGGTGAGAGGCGGAGTGGCGGGTGGTTGAGAGGGGGCAAGGAGGACAGCAGTAGTTGACGTGGCTGAAGATGCTGGACCAGGAGTAGGATGGTGGCTTTGAGTTTGTGTGCTGCTTGTACTCATGTGTTGATCCCATAGGCATTTGTGATATGAGATCATGTGCCTTCGCAAAGCAGTTGTACCTAGGTGGGTGTTGGACTTCCCACGACTTAGTTTCTTTTGGCACAGGTTGCAAATGGCATCGCTGTTATCAGAGGCAGACACAAAAAAAAATTCCACACTGCTGAGCTTTGCAATGACGGCATTCTGGCGGTGGCAACAGCATGCGTTGATTGGCGTGCTGTCTGGCTGACCCCGGGTGCCGATACATGCTGTCTGACCGTGCCACTAGCTCCTTGCGGCGACCTCCCCCTGCTTCCAACTCGTCTCCTCCTCCTCTCTGTCTCCGCATCTGAACTTTCCCCCTGTTCTTCTTCTCTTCGAGCAGGCACCCACGTGACATCCACGGACACATCGTCATCATCAACCGCTTCACTTGTATCTGACAACTCAGCAAAGGAAGCAGCAGCGGGTACAACATCATCATCATCATCATCACACTGTACGTCCATGTGTGTAATGCTGCCTGACTGAGACATATCCCTGTTATCTACATCCTCTGGCAATAATGGTGGCGCATCACTCATTTCTTCCAACTGATGTGTAAATAAATCCTCTGACAGATCAAGTGAAGTGGCTGTGGTGCTAGTGTTGGTGGTGGCGGCGGGCGAGTGGTAACTTGAGAGGTGCTCGAAGCTGAGCTGGAGGAGGATGGTGCGTCAAGGTTCTGAGCGGAAGCTGTAGAAGATTGGGTGTCCTGTGTAAGCCAGTCAACTATGTCCTCAGAATCTTTCGAGTTCAGGGTATGTGGCCTCTGAACACTGAGCATTATTCTAGGGCCAAAAGAAATCACAGCACCCTGACCCCGACAGCCCCTGCGGGGTGGCCTGCCTCTGCCTATCATTTTTTTTTTGATTAGTGGAACTATGCGTGCAAGGTACTGTGCCACCCTATATGAATGGTGGGCAGTGGGCACAGTACAGTCTGTGGGCCTGACACACACTGGCAGGCAACTGAAATTATATTAAAGGGTAAAAATTGAATGACTTTTTTATCTGCAAGGTACTGTGCCACCCTATATGAGTGGTGAGCAGTGGTCACAGTACTGTCAGTGGGCCTGACACAATGGCAGGTAACTGAAATTATATTAAAGGGTAAAAATTAAATGACTTTATCTGCAAGGTACTGTGCCACCCGATATGAGTGGTGGGCAGTGGGCACAGTACAGTCAGCGGGCCTGACACACAGTGGCAGGCAACTGAAATTATATTAAAGGTAAAAATTAAATGACATTTTTATCTGCAAGGTACTGTGCCACCCGATATGAGTGGTGGGCACACAGTACAGTCTGTGGGCCTGTGGCCTCTCACATAGGGGCAGGCAACTGCAATATATATATAGAAAAATAAAATAAAAGCAGACTGATGTACCAGCCCTAAAATGGGCTTTTTGGGGGTGCGGTAAGGATGCTGTCCTTACAGCAGATGAGTCTTTAAGGACTGGAGTGGACACAGAACACTAGTAGCTAACGCTTTCCCTAGAATCCCTATATTAATTCAGCAGCAGCAGCACTCTCCCTGCTCTAACTAACACTGCAGCTTCAGAATGAATCTAAGATGGATGCTGTCCTTGCTTTTTGATAGGAAGTGGGAGGGTCTGAGAGGGAGGGTATGCTTTATCATCCATTTTTTGCGGATCCATGCTGTAGAAATACCCAGCCCATTTTGCACATGTGTTTGCAATGATTACAAAGGTCCTGTTTGTGCGTAAAAATGGAATGGAAACGGAATGGAAACAGAAACACAACAGATCCAAAAAACAGAACAACAGATCCGTGAAAAACGGACCGCAAAACCATATAGTCGTGTGAACAAGCCCTAACATGTACAAAAAAATGTATACGTTTAACGGATGCCTCAAACTGACGCCATACAGTGGCATTCATTCACCATAGAGTTCCACTGTTAAAGAAATGTTTACTTTTTTTTACCACAGTATATTTTGTAACATATATGTCAAACGGAGGAATACAACATAAAACTTATTCAACAAGTGCACATAGTCACGTGCCACCAGAACCACCAATTCTAAGGAATACTATTAAAACATTTTATTTGAGCAAGCTTTTTACAGGAATTTATTAGAAATGAGCTAATTGTAAGGGAATTTTGGGTGGTTCAACTTGAATTTTAAAGAGAGAGAAATTAATAAAACAATAAAGAAAAAATATGACTAGAAGAAAAATATGATTCCTAGGAGACCTTACAGTTTCATATACACGTTTTTAGGTCAATTGGAGCAGTTTCGATTCTGGTGTAATTGATTCGGACCTAAATCCAATAAGTCAACCCATTTTGAGCAATTCACTCATCTCTAGAATTTATCCTATGTATAATACCTTCGCTTGTTTGCGCAACTTTTCATATTTAAAAGTGTAAAAAATGTGCGTTGACCCGCAGTCTTTAGTGCATACAAATTTCCCAAAAGGCAAGATGAACAGATACAAAATTCCAAAAAAAAAACAATAAAGTACACGGGTTCGAAAATAGCTTTCTGAGAACACTCTTACCCCTCATGTAAATTGAATTTACATATGAGAGCATGGGCAATTATATTAAATGAAAATGATATAAAATTCCTAAAACCGAGATGTAAGCCATGAAAATGAATTAAATTTATAATCACGTTGGCTAATGCTGGCATGGCGCCAGCTTTTCTTTTTCTAGACCCTCATGCGATCCAGATGTCAGTGATGTCATTAAGGTGTAGTTACTGCCAACTTACAGTTTATTTAATCAGGGCAATAATTGCAAGTGAGGGATGAAAGCATAAACATGCATGCTGGGGACGATTGAGAGAATATATATTTTATATCAATTTGGGCGTTTTTTTAAGTTTGTTTTGCACTGTGGGAAAATATTTGCATGGGCTAATTTTGTCTTGAGCAAACTACTAGAAAAGACGAATAAACAGTATAAATAATGTCCCTGCCAGCACGTGTGCAGCAGGTACCTACTTCTCCTGTGTTTATTTTCTGATAATAATACTAATGCTACTAACTATACTACTATACTACTAATAATACTACTAACAATACTAACAAACGGCAATTATGCAGTATTAAATAGTAAACCGAAATATTAGATAATAAGCAATAATAATACTACTAACATTACTAACTTAAAAATGTGAGGGTCTGTTCACATGTGCTGCAGTGGCGTATAACAACCACAATATCAGTAAAGGGTGCTCCCTATGTTCTGTGTTACTTTAAAGGCTATGTACAACTTTGGGGGCAATTTTTTAAAAATATTGCACTGTACTCACTTTCAGCTAAAATAATTTTTCAAATTGGTTTTTATTAAAAAATGCTGCGTCTTTTTTTCTGTACAGAGCTGAGATACTCAAGTAGCACCCTTTGGATTTTCTGTCTTTTCCGTCAGACCAGGAGCTGATGGGCTTCTTATCTCTGACATTATAAACACTCATTATAGCTCAGTTCTTATGTTACTGATAAGAATGTGGCTTAAAGAGGACCTTTCACTGGTCCACAGTTTATCAGTTAAAGATATCTACATTGAGAGCGGCACCCAGGGATGTCCCTGCACTTACTTGTATCCCTGGGTGCTGCTCCGTTCGTCCCCTGTAGCCCCCGGTACCGGCGCTCCTGCTGCTGTAATTTTGCCTGGGGCGGAGACTTCTTCTTCTGCCCTGGGCGTCTCCTTCTCACAGGGCTGGAGCACTGGCCAATCGCAGCGCTCAGCTCATATCCTGGGAGAAGGAGACGCCCAGGGCAGAAGAAGAATTCTCCGCCCCAGGCAAAATTACAGCAGCAGAGCGCGTACCGAGGCTAGCGGACAGCGGAGCGACTCAGGGATACAAGTAAGTGCAGGTGCATCCTGAGTGCTGCTATCCATGTAGATATCTTTAACTGATAAACTGTGGACCAGTGAAAGGTCCTCTTTAAATAAGTGTTTATGACCTCTTAGTAGTTTAGAGGTAAGGTTTAAAAAGTGAAAGTATCGGTCACACAGCTAGAAAAACAGTTAACATTTTGTGACTGAATTTTTAATAAAGGCTAATTGAAAAAATTATTTTTAGCCAAAAATGAGTAAAATGCAATAATAAAAATATATTGCCTCTGAAGGTGTACATAGCCTTTAAAGGTGTTGTCCAGGATTAGGAAAACATGGCTGCTTTCTTCCAGAAATAGTCTAATACCTGCCCATTGGTTGTGTGTGTCTTGAATTGTAGCTCTTTATGAATCAAAAGTGTTCTGCTTGCCTGGAAAAGTACCTGTCTCTCTCATTTCCGCTCTGTGCTTTTCCTGAATCAAATCACACTAAATTCTGATTCTAACAAATCCAAATTTTATAAAAATGTGGGTCAAACTTCAGAACTGATTCGCTCATCTCAACTCAATATCCTCTGTGCTCTCTTCCTCACCTCAGTACTGGTTTGGTGATTTCATTCATTCATCCATAGCTTTAACTTCATAGAAATATAAAGCTATCTCGTTCTAGAAAGTGGTGAAGGAAATTGATGGGGGGGGGGGGGGAGAGTCATTATGTGCATATGTACCACTTGATCTATATGTAAGGGGCTATTTTCTAGGCAGATGATTGCAGTGCATCCTGGGAGATGCAGGTGTTTTCTGAGCTGCTGCCCACCCAAAGAAAGAAAAAAAAAGTTGTCCAGATAAGTTAGTAAAGTCCAGTAAAAGGCTGGAAAGGTTACTGGAGAGCAGTGTTTTGCATTCATATAATTGAAATCACATTACTCCAAATATATTTTTATTTTTTATTAAATTTGTGGGATAAGCCCTTTATACTGCACCTTTCTTAAAGGGTTTGTCCTCTTTTTACTAATGATGACCTTTCCTCAGGATAGGACATCAATATCAGATTGGTGGGGGTCTGATCCCCGACACCCCCATGGATCAGCTGTTTGAAAAGAAGGCAACGCTTATACAAGCGCTGCCTTCTCTGCTTTGTTTACCTGTTTGCCGGAGCAATTGCAGTGGTGAGCAGTGTAAGGGTACTTTCACACTGGCGTTTTGGATTCCGTTTGTGAGATCCGTTTCAGGGTTCTCACAAACGGTCCAAAACGGATCAGTTAAGCCCCAATGCATTCTGAATGGATAAGGATCCGTTCAGAATGCATCAGTTCGGCTCCGTTCCGCCTCTTATCCGTTTTGGAGGCGGACACCAAAACGCAGCATGCAGCATTTTGGTGTCCGTCTGAAGAGGCGGAGCCTAACGGATCTGTTTTTTTTTTACAATGTAAGTCAATGGGGACGGATTCGTTGTCAGTGACACAATATAGTGCATTTGAAAACGATCCGTTCCACATTGACTTTCAATGTAATTCAAAACGGATCCGTTTTGGACTTTGTCATTTTTCTTTAAAGCTAATGTAAATGGATCCGTTCTGAACGGATACAAACGTTTGCATTACAGGTGCGGATCCGTCTGTGCAAATAAACAGACGGATCCGCACCAACGCTAGTGTGAAAGTACCCTAAATACAAGTATGGCATCCCCATTTTCTTCTACAGCTCTGTAGTATTCACTTGAACAGACAGAGCCATCCCACAGAAGTTAATGGGGACGCCATACTTGCAATTACACTGCTCACCACTGCAATTGCTGCAGCGAGCAGGTAAACAGAGCGGGGAAGGCAGCACTAGTACAAACGCTGCCTTCTCTTCAAACATCTGATCGACAGGGGTTCCATGGTCACCACCCATCTTGAAAAGTTTCCCCCCTCACATATTCTAATGTGCCACAAACAGGAAGTTAATATCACCAACCATTCCCATTTTATTAAGGTGTATCCATATAAATGGCTCACCTTGTACATAAGACTGTGCACAGGATAACAACAGGCCATATTTATAGCCACCACTAGATGGGGCTGGTGTCACCCTCTATATACAGTAAATAGAGGAGAATAGAACATTACGGTCAGTTCTGAGTCTAGCCTTGCTTGGGCTAGCAAAGGGAAGCACCTGTGTACACTCAAGCTCATCCTGGACCCAGGACAGGGCTGGAACATCTGCAAAAGGCAGCCCAGGTGAAAGGAGAAGAGTAGAGGAAGTCTGGTTGAGATAATGCTCTAAAAAGGACTCACATATCCTCTACATAACATGTCCACAAGAAGCTTCCAGTGCCAGGATACGCATTTAAGCAGCTTGATCACCTGTGAGAATCTCCACATGTTAAGGTGGATATCGTGGAAGTGTATTGTAAGTGCAGCAACCTGTTAAAAAAAAAAGGTGCAGAACAGTTTGCCTGTCACTGAGGGGACTGCCCTCTGATTGCATTGTATTTTCAGATGTACACCCTATGTCTGGAATTTTGATGCTTATGTCAGCTAGTGAAGTGCATACTAAGACAGACTACTTTTTCCTGATCTGTGTGCATTTGAATTCTTCAGTAAAAGAAGTGTTCTGTTGCACAACTGTCTCATCATTGCTTCCACTACTATTGCACTGTGACGTCATGAAGAAGCGCCCGGCGGCCACAGCGCAGGTAAGTACACTGCTGTGGAGTACCATGGCAGACAGGACTTCAGAAGCGTCCTGGCTGCCATGGTAACCTGAAAGCATTTCGAAGACTGATCAGGATCCTGATCAGTCTTCTAATGCTTTCAGGCGACTTGCGTTCTGACGGTTCCGACGGGACGATCCTCAGAACGCAAGTGTGAAAGAGGCCTAATCGGGGTGTGTCCTGAAAGGAGGAACAGAAATGCTCTTCCCATTACTGCATGCCGGCCAAGGAAGCATCATAACCGTGAATATCATTATTACTACTACCATCCGACCATCCACACTCACACACGGCCTTGCAGACTGGCCACTACAGAAGCAGAATAATGAAGGTGGAACTACAGTGTATGTCTAATGATGTATGTGTCATCAGACAAGTGGACATTAAAGTTGAACATGTTGAAATAGTTTTCCTTATGTACAGATGCTCAGTCAGGTCTAGTGTACATATGTTCTGAAGGAGAAAGAGGGGAGTTAGCTGATGCCAGACAACCCTGGCAATAGAGACGTTGTGAACATAAAATTTTCCATTCGCCGGCGAATAGTTTGGGACATCTCTACCTGGCAATAGCTTTTCTCCCCTTTTCTCCCCTAAGAACAAAAGGATCTCACATGCTGAAATCCAACTGCTTGATCCTTATCTCCTTTGACATCTGCTGTCAGAGGAAAGCCAGAATTCTAACATTAAAAATTCTATGATCATTTGGTCCCACCACCAGTATTGCTGGATTCAGCCAACATTAAGCTAAAATGTAGGATCAACTCAACTGGCATAAAAGTTATAAGCTGAGTGGTGTAAAAAGATCAGTTCTATTTAATTGGATCCTAGGGACTATGACTGTACCAGCTTCGTGGTAGACATCATGCATTTTCCCCTTCCCGAAGGTAGCCAGACCTGTAAGTCCCATAGAATACAGTCTGGTGGCACTTACATCACAGATCATGAAAGTGTTTGAAAGACTACTTCTAAGAATCTTATCAGTCAACATTGCCCCACTTCTAATTTGCCTATAAACCGCAGGTTAAAGTAGAAGACCCGGTCATATGATGATCATATGATACAAAGAGTACTGTCTTATGCGGAGGAGAGGAAGAATATAGAAGATCACCTACTTGAACTTCTCCAGTGCCTTCAATATTATCAGTGTTTGAAAGACTAGTTCTGAGAATCTTATCAGTCAACATTGCCCCACTTCCAATTTGCCTATAAACCGCAGGTTAAAGTAGAAGACCCGGTCATGTGATGATCATGTGATACAAAGAGTACTGTCTTATGTGGAGGAGAGGAAGAATATAGTAGATCACCTACTTGAACTTCTCCAGTGCCTTCAATACTATCAGGGGTGCACCTAGCGTTTCTGGTGCCTGAGGCGAAAATTGAAATACTGCTGAGCCTCTAGGTGTAATAACAACGCCCCTGTTGCTTCTAGAGGCCCATTTACATATATTAAAACATAATTTTTCTCAGTAATGCGGGCACATATGAACATGGGACCAACACAGATGCCTTCAGCTGCCAAGCGCACATGTAACAGGTCAGTCAGTTTCATGGGTAAAAATCTGCTGACTGATGCCCTGTAAGCTTTTCAATGCTCTTAAATTGAGTTTCCAAGCATTTTATATTTTGATATGAATATTTTAAAGAAAATTCAGAATTTTAATTTTTGCATAGAACTGAGCCCAGTTGTCTTCTCCACAAGCTTCTTATAAAGCTACTTGGAATTAAGCCGAAGAAAAACTAATGCTCCCAGTGGCCAGGAAGGCAAATGATAGGTGAAATGTGGCTGCAGAAGGATCACTGGTTAGATACTGGTTTTAGTGGTATTACTTATAACAAATTTATGGAAATATATTTTGGATTTGGGCTCAATCAAAAGATCTGACTTGGATCTCACTTTAAAAAAATGTTCCGAAGACTATTGTTTGGATTGTGCCAGTATGAATCAAAGTTCCTCCATTATCCAGTCACACTCATGTTTGGTAAATAGAGTAGTAAATCTCTGCAAATTTGGGCTTCTTTCAAGAAAGACACAGCATTTCCTTGCTCTGGGCCAATGCAGACAATCTACCACAAGCAGATCCATGTTGATGTTTGAAAGTCTGTAAAGTACTTTGAAAAGCCTCTCAACAGGAAATTTAGTCATAACCGACATAGTAACTTCCAGAATATTCTTCCACAGGAAATTACAACACGGTGACTCTACAGAGCACGAAGTCCAAATTTTGTAAGATAATAAATTTACAGATTTATTACACATTTAATCAATTCATATTGGGAAGATATATTTTATAGAGTGCAGGTGTTCTGTGGCTCATGGAATAAAAGAGTAAATAGTATGCTGAGTTACAGAATCATAAATTTCTTTGAATTCTTTCCCATACTGGATAGTGATGACCTCAGGGATCACATTGTGCTATACAGTAACTGCCCTAACATCATGTCCATCACTACCTGTGGAATGTGTGATTTTAGAAATGGAGCCATGAGGAACGCATTTCATTTCTGCAAACCTATGTAGGTCATCACTGGAGGATCTCTGTTCCTTCTTCCTCTTTTTGGTCAAGGCTCATCTGTAATGCTTGAGCCATCATGTGGTGGATGCAACAGAATTATTAAGTTCAGATTTTTAAAGTTAACATTTTAAAAATAAATAACATTTTTAATTTGCAGAAATTTACCGGGAAAAACTCATGTACAAATTCTCCAAAAACCTTTATGCATGACATGCAGGTTTTGATGCAGATTTGAACCATTAACTCAATTGGAACTTTGGCTCTGGTCACACTTGAATCATGGTTTACATTTAGAACAGAAACCAAACCAATGCCAAACCAATATCACAGCAACTTATTGACTTCTCTGACCTATAATGGGGGTTGTTGTTTGTTGTTTTCTGTCATGGTTTCCTTCATTTTGATACAGCATTTTTTCCCATTAAATCTGTGGAGATCTGCACCACAGCTTCCAATGCAGATATGAATATACAGTATGCTTAGGCCAACTTTTTACATCTTCTTGCCACAATTAAAACTATTGAGTGCTGCAGGTTTTCTTTATTTGGTGTTTCTCTACGTGGAACTATTCACTGTAACTGCAGAAAAGCAGTGCACACTCTTAGTCAGCACAAAGGGACAGCACATGCACCCTAATCTGCTCCATCTTATGGCTCGCTACCTCGGGGTACATTAGGCACCTTACCCTGTGGGTTTCCAATGAGGCTAGTATCCTGCAAAGGTGTCTGTTTTGATGTCTGGCCATGTACCGGCTTTCTGCCCATTTCCTGGATTATGACCTTATGCTGCCTGAGCTGACCTGTGCCTGACCTCTGTATTGACCCATCATGGCCCGCCCTGACCTCGGACCATTTACCATGCTGCTCGTACCCTGTCCACCCTGACCTTGACCTCTCCCTGACTATGATTTTTGCTAACCCCTGCAACTCAGCTGTTAATCATACAGAGACTGCTCCAGGAGGTAGCAGCCTGGTGGTTCCCCTTCAGTGAAGTCCATATTCCTGAACAGGGGTTAAAGGGTGAAAACCAGGGAACTGCCAGGATTAGGCTCTTAGAAGTATACTATAGCCAAAAATGTTGTTTGACACAGTGGTTCCATACCCTTTGCCATACCAACCAGCTTGCAAAGTCTAAGGTTTCCTCCATGTTTTACACCGTTAGTTTTGCAAGCAGATATATATATATTCTTTGGATGTGGTCTGGTAAGCCATGTAAGTGACTTCTGGTAAACTAGGATTCAAAGATGGCACCAGCCAGAGATTGTAAGAAGAGTTGGCATCTGGGCCACACAGTAGAGAGGCGGGAGTCAAAGCTCACTTTAACTATTGATTCCTATGGGATAAGGTGTCTCCTAGAAATGAATGAGGAAAGTGACTTCATTTCCACACAAAAGACGCTGTAAGCTTCAGCAAAGAATGGGAATAGAGCTCCTATCTCCTGAGTAACTCAAGCTGTAATCAGGCTACCTGACCTACTACAGCTCTTATAACACAAATCTCTGATTTTCAAAGCAAAAGTTCAGACAAGATGGCCCTCCTCACAATCATGTGCAGAAAAAAAAAATTACAATTAGAAAAAAACTAGTTAGAGAAAATTACAGGTTTCTGTATCTGGTTTAAAAGTATTAAAAAAGAATATATATATATGACAAATTCCTTTTAAAGGTCTTTAGCAACATCAAAAATGGTATACGGATAAGAGTGGCATCAATGGCAGAGGACATTGGTAGGATCCTATACTAATCAGGTATTGTTTGTATCATATCTGGAAGACTTAGGCCTCTTTCACACGGGCGTCATGTTTGACGCCCGGATAAGAGGCGGGTGCGTTGTGGGAATATGCGCGATTTTTCCGCGCGTGTGCAAACGTTTGTAATGCGTTTTGCACGCGCGTGTGAAAAATCGCCATGTTTGGTACCCAGACCCGAAGCCGGACTTTATCACTGAAGTCCGGTTTCGGGTAGAGTATTCTGTAGATTTTATTATTTTCCCTTATAACATAGTTATGAAGGAAAATAATAGCATTCTCAATAGAGAATGCAAAGTAAAAAGGGCACTAGAGGGTTAAAAATAATAAAAACATAAACTTACCCCCTCCATTTGATCGCGTAGCAGCCGGTTACTGGTCTCCTCTTCCATGGAAGCAGGTGATGGGACCATGTGACCCAGTGACATCACGGAAGGTCCTTCACCCCCTTCCCAGCTGAATACAGAGCAGGAGACCGGTAACCGGCTGCTACGCGATCAAATGGAGGGGGTAAGTTTATGTTTTTATTATTTTTAACCTCCTAGTGCCCTTTTTACTTTGCATTCTCTATTGAGAATGCTATTATTTTCCTTTATAACTATGTTATAAGGGAAAATAATAAAGATCGGGTAGGCATCCCAATCGTCTCCTAGCAACCATGCGGGAAAGTCGCACCGCATGCGCACTTGCTTGCGGATGCTTGCGATTTTCCCGCAGCCCCATTCACTTCTATGGGGCCTGCATTGCATGAAAAATGCAGAATATAGAGCATGCTGTGATTTTCACGCAACGCAAAAGTGATGCGTGAAAATCACCGCTCATGTGCACAGCCCCATAGAAATGAATGGGTCCGGATTCAGTGCGGGTGCAATGCGTCCACGTCACGCATTGCACCCGCGCGGAAAACTCGCCCGTGTGAAAGGGTCCTTAGAGCGACCAAATAATGGGGTGTCAAGGCACAGGGGATTCTTCGGCTTTTCTCCTTTTATGCTCTCAGCAATTGCTCCAATCATCTGATGAGCCAGCGTGGATGAATCATACCGTATTGGTTTTTGCTTTTGGACAAGGATTAAGAAAAAAAAGTTCTTTTTCACGCGGCCTCTTGTTTCATTTCAGGCTGCAGCTATAACTTGAGATAAACTCTTCTTTGAAAGGTGATTGCTCACAGCGGTTCATTTTAAACTCCCAGGCTTAGATGTGACTTTGTGTGTGTGAACAGGGCTGTCATCGTCCATTCCAGGTTATTGTCAGAGATGAATTTGTCTTTCCTCAGCGCTGCTCACTGCCGGGGCGGCAGACATTCTTCTGCTTTGTATTAATCCAATTACTAAACACCTGCAGACATGCAATAACAATTCTGTGGCCAAGTTCCTCGGAACAGTTTTTATAGGGGAATGTAATCTGCTATCCCGCTATCAAGAGTCACATTACAAGTCTGAGGAATCCTGATCTTCAAAAAAAAAAACTTGTCAAGGATGGAATAGAGCAGAGATTCCTCCGATTTCAAAAAGAAGTCAATGAAGCAAATGAAGCATGCGTGTAAGAACACAGTCAATATTCTGGGTCTGCCATGACAGCCAACATCGGCAGATAATGATATGCAGTAGACATGAGTGAATTTCTTCAAATTCATAATGTGCATGATTTGCTGATTCTGTGAAAACAAGCGATCTGGTTCCAAATCTACTTCTAACCAAATTAAAAGTCCTCAAACTGGCCTGAAAATTGGTAAATGACACTCTGAGATCTCCTAGGACTCAATTTTTTTCTTGTATGTCTTTTTTTTTTTTGCTTACCCCCCCCCCCCCAGCTTTAACTTCTTGCCGACCACCTCACGCAGGATTGCGTCCTGCGGGCGGTCGGTCTGTTCCTCCTTGACGCGCGGGCGCGTCATCTCGCGAGAGGCGAGATTTCCTGTGAACGCGCGCGCGTCATCTCGCGAGAGGCGAGATTTCCTGTGAACGCGCGCGCGCGCGTGCGCGCGTTCACAGGATCACGTCGGGGACAAGGTAAACTACAGCCTGCCAGCGCTGATCGTGCGCTGGCAGGCTGTAGAAGTTAAAAATGGCATATCAGACGCTGTTTTATTAACAGCGTCTGATATGCTGCTGATCGTTCCTTTGGTGGTCCCTTTGCTTGGGACCACCAAAGAAACTTTTATAAGTGCACCAAATCACCACACAGACCCCCCACCCATCCACCCCACCCCCCACCCCGTCAATGATTAACCCCTGATTAACCCTGATTAACCCCCGATCACCTCATGTCACCCCCTGTCACCCCCTGACACTAATTACCCCCTGTAAGGCTCATTCAGACGTCCAGTATGTGTTTTGCGGATCCATGGATCCACGGATCCGCAAAACACGGACACCAGCAATGTGCTTTCCGCATTTTGCGGATCCGCACATTGCCAGAACTATATAGAAATGCCTTTTCTTGTCCGCAATTGCGGACAAGAATAGGACATGCTCTATCTTTTGCGGAGCTGCGGCCGGATGTTTGGGGCCGAAACCCGGAAGTTTGCGGCCGCAGCTCACGAAATGCTGATGCGGCGAGCGCATAGTGTGCTCTCCGCATCACCGCCAGCCCCATTCACACTGAATGGGTCCACATCTATTCCGCAGAATTGCGGAATAGATGCGGACATTTTTGCGGACGTGTGAATGGGGCCTTACTACTTTTTTTTTTGCACATTTTTGGGCAGAGATTTTTTCATCCACATTGATAAATGCGAATGAAGAAATCTGTGCCGTTCATTTTTTTTCTTTTCAGCCCAGAGGCTGAACGGGGAAAAAAATCTCATTACCCGTATGCTCAATATAAGGCCTCATGCACACGACCGTTGTTTGTTTCCGTGTCCGTTGCTCCGTTTTTCGTTATTTTCTGCGGACCCATTGGTTTTCAATGGGTCCGTGGAAACCTCGGCAAATGCACCGTTTGTCCTCCGCGTCCGTGGTCCGTGATTCCAGTCCGTCAAAAAAATATAACCTGTCCTATTCTTGTCCGTGAAAAGCGGTTCACGGACCCATTCAAGTCAATGGGTCCGTGAAAATGCGGATGGCCATCCGTGTGTCATCCGCGTTCGTGTCCGCTTTTGCGGATCCTTAGCAGACACTTGGGAAACATTGTCAGCCTGTCTTTGGTAAAATCTTTGGGTCACGTCCGCTAAAACACGGAAGACACACGGAAACACAACGGAAGGCAAAACGGACACGGATCACTGAACAACGGAACCCCTTTGCGGACAGCATAAAAAAACGGTCGTGTGCATGAGGCCTAAGGAGAATAGCAGAAACTCCTAATGCTGGCCATACGTGTAATGATTGCGGAGACCCTCAAATGCCAGGGCAGTACAAAAACCTCACATGTGACCCCATTTTAGAAAGAAGACACCCCAAGGTATTCCGTGAGGGGTATGGTGAGTTCATGTAAAATATTATTTTTGTCACAAGTTAGTGGAATATGAGACTGTAAAAAAAAATAAAAATCAATTTCCGCTAACTTGTGCCAATTTTTTTTTCTGTGAACTCGCCATACCCCTCACGGATTACCTTGGGGTGTCTTCTTTCCACAATGGGGTCACTTGTGGGGTATTTATACTGCCCTGGCATTTTAGGGGTCCTAAAGTGTGAGAATCCAAATGCGTAAAAATGCCCTGTGAAATCCTAAAGGTACTCATTGGTTTTAGGGCCCTTTGCGATCTTGGCTGCAAAAAGTGTCACTCATGTGGTATCGCCGAACTCAGGAGAAGTAGGGCAATGTGTTTTGGGGTGTATTTTTACATATACCCATGCTGTGTGTGAGAAATATCACTGTAAACGACAACTTTTTAAATTTTTTTATTCAAAGTTGTCAATTTACAGAGATATTTCTCACACAAAGTATGGGTATATGTAAAAATACACCCCAAAACACATTGCCCTACTTCTCCTGAGTACGGCGATACCACATGAGTGACACTGTTTTGCAGCCCGGGTGCGCAAAGGGGCCCAAATTCCAACGAGTACCTTTAGGTTTTATATGGCTGCTCACAATTTAGCCCCACCCAAAATGCCAGAACAGTACAAACACCCCACAAATGACCCCATTTTGGAAAGAAGACACCCCAAGGTATTCGCTGAGGGGCATAGTGAGTCCATGAAAATTTAACTTTTTGTCAAAAGTTAGCAGAAAGGTAGACTTTATGAGAAAAACAATAAAAATCAATTTCCGCTAACTTGTGCCAAAAAAATCTTCTATGAACTCGCCATGCCCCTCACAGAATACCTTGGGGTGTCTTCTTTCCAAAATGGGGTCACATGTGGGGTATTTATACTGCCCTGGCAATTTAGGGGCCCTAAAGCGTGAGAAGAAAATTGCGTAAAAATGCCCTTCTAAAAGGTACTCATTGGTTTTAGGGCCCCTTGCGCATCTTGGCTGCAAAAGTGTCACTCATGTGGTATCGCCGTACTCAGGAGAAGTGGGGCAATGTGTTTTGGGGTGTATTTTACATATACCCATACTTTGTGTGAGAAATATCTCTGTAAATTGACAACTTTGAATAAAAAATGTAAAAAGTTGTCGTTTACAGCAATATTTCACACGCAGCATGGGTATATGTAAAATACACCCCAAAACACATTGCCCTACTTCTCCTGAGTTCGGCGATACCACATGAGTGGCACTTTTGCAGCCAAGGTGCGAAGAGGCCCTAAAACCAATGAGTACCTTTAGGATTCACAGGCCATTTTTACGCATTTGGATTCTCACGCTTTAGGGCC
This sequence comes from Bufotes viridis, assembly GCA_033119425.1. Lineage (NCBI taxonomy): Eukaryota > Metazoa > Chordata > Amphibia > Anura > Bufonidae > Bufotes > Bufotes viridis. The sequence goes on from CM065592.1 coordinate 72,045,639, forward strand.
CCTAAAATGCCAGGTCAGTATAAATACCCCACATGTGACCCCATTTTGGAAAGAAGACACCCCAAGGTATTCCGTGAGGGGCATGGCGAGTTCACAGAATTTTTATTTTTGGCACAAGTTAGCGGAAATTGATAATATTTTTTTTTTAATTTTGTTTTTACAAAGTCTCATATTCCACTAACTTGTGACAAAAATAAAATTTTACATGAACTCACCATACCCCTCACGGAATACCTTGGGGTGTCTTCTTTCCAAAATGGGGTCACATGTGGGGTATTTATACTGTCCTGGCATTTTAGGGGCCCCTAAAGCGTGAGAAGAAGTCTGGAATCCAAATGCGTAAAATGCCCTGTGAAATCCTAAAGGTACTCATTGGTTTTAGGGCTTTGCATTCCAGGCTGCAAAAGTATCACACATGAGTATCGCCGTACTCAGGAGAAGTAGGGCAATGTGTTTGGGGTGTATTTTTATATATACCTATACTGTGTGTGAAAAATATCTCTGTAAACGACAACTTTTAAAAATTTTTATACAAAGTTGACAATTTACAGAGATATTTCTCTCACTCAACATGGGTATATGTAAAAATACACCCTAAAACACATTGCCCTACTTCTCCTGAGTACGGCAATACTACATAAGTGACACTTTTTGCAGCCTGAGTGCAAAGAGCCCAAATTCCAACGAGTACCTTTAGGTTTTACATGGCGGCTCACAATTTAGCCCCGCCCAAAATGCCAGAACAGTAAACACACCCCACAAATGACCCCTTTCGGAAAGTAGACACCCTGAGGTATTCACTGAGGGGCATAGTGAGTCCGTCTGAGATTTCTTTTTTTTGCCAGAAGTTAGCAGAAATTGAAACTTTTTTTTTTTTTCTCAGAAAGTGTCATTTTCCGCTAACTTGTGAAAAATGAAATGATACATGAACTCACCATGCCCTCCGCGAATACTTTGGGGTGTCTTCTTTCTAAAATGGTGTGATTTGGGGGTATTTATACTTTCCTGACATTCTAGCACCTGAAGAAACATGACAGGTGCTCAGAAAGTCAGAGCTGCTTCAAAATGCCGAAATTCACTTTTTTGCACCATAGTTTGTAAACGCTATAACTTTTACCCAAACCAATAAATATACACTTATTGGACTTTTTTTTATCAAAGACATGTAGAACAATAAATTTAGAGAAAAATTTATATAGAAATGTAGTTTTTTTTTAAAAATTTTACAACAGAAAGTGAAAAATTTCATTTTTTTGTAAAAATTTCGGTCATTTTTGATTAATAGCAAAAAAAGTAAAAATGTCAGCAGCAATGAAATACCACCAAATGAAAGCTCTATTAGTGAGAAGAAAAGGAGGTTCATTTGGGTGGTAAGTTGTATGACGGAGCAATAAACGGTGAAAGTAGTGTAGTGCAGAATTGTAAAAAGTGGCCTGGTCATTAAGGGTGTTTAAGCTAGGGGGGCTTAAGTGGTTAAAGGATTTATCAAAGACCTATATTGCCCCTGAAAATGCCCAGGCATCTCTTACAGGCTATACTTACCCCACTACCCAACACCCGCTTCACTTATTATGCCTGCACGGCCGCGGCAGCATCTCCCCGTCGCGCAGATCAAAAAATCCGGTGAGGGTTCGGTGGGTGTCAGTTATTAGCAGGCCACAACGTGGACGAGCCTCCCTAGCGTCACCCTCGATTGTAGGGTTGCTCGTCCCCATCGCGACCTGCTATATTGGTTGTGTCTCTATCCCCCCCATCGCTGGATGTTTTGATCGGCGTGATGGGGAGATGCAGCGGCATAAGAAGCAACGCTGGTGTCAGGGAGCGGGGTAAGTATAACCAGTATGGGGGGCCCAGGCACCTTGAGGGGCATTATAGGTCTTGAATAACCCCTTTAAGCTCTTTAACAAAATTACAGCAATAGTAAACAATGTCAGAGTGACAATGGCATATATATCAAAGGATAAACGCAGGGCCGTAGCTAGAAATTACTGTGCCCCACAGCAAATGTTTGTATGGGACCCCCCACACACACACTTCTTTGTAACCTCCTCCTCCCATGCAATCCCCACTCATGTGGCTAGTCAAGATCGATAAATATTACATCGCACTGCATCTCTAAAATAAATAATACATTGCATTGCACCCATGAAATCAATAATATATTGCACTGTGTCCCTGAAATAAATAATACAATGCACTGCAACCCTGAAATAAATAATACAGTGCACTGCGCCCATAAAATTAATAATACAATGCACTGTGCCCCTGAAATAAATTATACAATGCACTGCACCCCTGAAATAAATACAGTGCACTGCATCCCTGAAATAAATAGTACAATGCCCTGCACCTGTAAAATAAATAATACATTGCACCCCTGAAATAAATAATACATTGCACTGTTTCCCTGAAATAAATAATACAATGCACTGCACCCCTTAAGTAAAGAATGCAATACACTGCACCGTTAAAATAAATAATACAGTGCACTGCACCCCTTAAATAAATAATATAATTCACTGCATCTCTAAAATAAATAATATATTGCATTGCACCCCTGAAATAAGCAATACAATGCAATGGGCCTCTGAAATGCATAATACAATAGAGTGCACCCCTGAAATGAATAATGCATTGCACTGTGCCCCTGAAATAACTAACACAATTTACTGCACCCATAAAATAAATAATACAATACACTGCACCCCTGAAATAAATAATACAAAGCACTGCAGCCATGAAATAAATAATACAATGCACTGCACCCCTGAAATAAATAATACAATGCACTGCAGCCATGACATAAATAATACATTGCACTGTGTCCCTGAAATAAATAATACAATACACTGCACCCCTTAAATAAAGAATGCAATACACTGCACCGTTAAAATAAATAATACAATACACTGCACCCCTGAAATAAATAATACAAAGCACTGCAGCCATGAAATAAATAATACAATGCACTGCACCCCTGAAATAAATAATACAATGCACTGCAGCCATGACATAAATAATACATTGCACTGTGTCCCTGAAATAAATAATACAATACACTGCACCCCTTAAATAAAGAATGCAATACACTGCACCGTTAAAATAAATAATACAATGCACTGTGCCTCTGAAATAAATAATACAGTGCACTGTGTCCCTGAAATAAATAATACAATACACTGCACCCCTTAAGTAAAGAATGCAATACACTGCACCGTTAAAATAAATAATACAATGCACTGTGCCCCTGAAATAAATAATACAGTGCACTTTGCCCCTGAAATAAATCATACAATGCACTGCACCCCTGAAATAAATAATACAATGCACTGCACCCCTGAAATAAATAATACAATGCACTGCACCCCTGAAATAAATAATACAAAGCACTGCAGACATGACATAAATAATACATTGCACTGTGTCCCTGAAATAAATAATACAATACACTGCACCCCTGAAATAAATAATACAAAGCACTGCACCCCTGAAATAAATAATACATTACGCTGTGCCCCTGAAATAAATAATACAATGCACTGCACCCATGAAATAAATAATACATTGCACTGTGTCCCTGAAACAAATAATACAGTGCACTTTGCCCCTGAAATAAATCATACAATGCACTGCACCCCTGAAATAAATAATACAATGCACTGTGCCCCTAAAATAAATCATACAATGCACTGCACCCCTGAAATAAATAATACAATGCACTGCACCCCTGAAATAAATAATACAATGCACTGCGCCCCTGAAATAAATCATACAATGCACTTCACCCCTGAAATAAATAATACATTGTACTGCACCCCTGAAATAAATAATACATTGCACTGCGTCTCTAAAATAAGTCATACATTGTGCAAGACCCCTGAAATAAATAATACATTTTTTGTCTGAACTGAGGTATGCATTTAAAGGATGTGCAGCAACCCCCTCTCCATTGTAGGAGAATAGGAGTGTTAGTGGCCCTGATAAAGTGTTGTATCATTGCGTACTTCCTCAGGCTATTGCTCCCTGGGGATCGGTGCAGTAAAAAAATAGTACTGAAGAATGAGTTGAACATAAATGAACCCCTTTTTTATCAAAGTGCAATGAATGGAGTGCTTCTGGACCTTTGTAGTAAGTGATGGTGAATGTGAAACACCCACATGGAGTCTTGTTAACATGATATGGCTGTAACTTCCACTGATTTTCCTCCAAAAAGGCAATAAAGTCTATTTGAGGGTTTACACATAATTATACCACTGATATTAATAAACTTTCCCTGGATCCATCCTCTTTATCTAGCTATCGCCCCAGTTCACTGCTCCTATTTGCATCCAAACTCCTAGAACAACATATCTATCTTGAATTGTCCTCTTACCTCTCATCCCACTCACTTTTAGATCAGATGCTATCCGGCTTCAGATCAAATCACTGTACTAAAACTGCCCTAACCATAGTCACCAACAATCTGATAGCTGCCAAAGCTAAACGTTACTACTCAGTGCCTCCTTCTTGACCTTTCCTCTGCCTTCGACACTGTTGACCACTCTCTCCTCCTACAAATCCTCACTTCCCTTGGCGTCAAAGACCTAGCCTTCTCTTGGATCTGGTCGTACCTCACCAACAGAACCTTCAGCGTTTCCCATTCATACACTACCTCCTCATCACGCCCCCTTTCTGTTGGTGTCCCTCAAGACTCTGTCCCTGGTCCCCTGCTTTTCTCCACTTATGCATTTGGCCTGGGACAGCTCATAGAGTCCCATGGCTTCCAATACCACCTCTATGCTGACGACACTCAAATCTACCTCTCCGGCCCAGATGTTGCTTCCCTCCTATCCAGAATCCCAGCGTGTCTGTCAGCAATATCTTCAATATTCTCCTCCCGCTTGCTAAAACTCAACATGGAGAAAACTGAATTCATTGTCCCCATGTCACTCAGCCCCCTACCTGACCTCTCCATTAATGTTAATAGCATAACACTTTCTCCAGTCTCGCAGGCCTGCTGCCTGGTGGTAACATTGGATTCTGCTCTGTCCTTTAAGCCACACATCCAAACCCTCCCCTCCACCTGCCGTTTCCAGCTTAAGAACATATCTCGTACTCGTGACTTCCTCACCCCTGAGTCAACTAAAATACTAGTACACTAAAATACTAGTACATGCTCTCCTGCCAGGACTACTGCAACATCCTCCTGTGTGGCCTCCCATCAAGTACTCTCACACCCCTTCAATCTATTCTCAACTCTGCTGCCAGGTTAATCCAACTCGCCCCTCATTTCTTCTCTGCCTCCCCACTCTGCCAATCTCTTCACTAGCTCCCCATTGCCCAGAGAATTCAGTTTAAAATACTTACAACTTTATATAAGGCCGTTCACAACCTGTCCCCTTCTTACATCTTGGACCTGCTTTCTTGATACATTCCCACATGTAATCTCAGATCCTCACAGGACCTCCTCCTCAGTTCTCCTCCTAAATGTTCCTTGCTGTGCGGTGGCATGCTGAGTGACATTGCACAGCCACAAGAGCAGCCTGTACTCTCACCTACTGTGTTCTCCCCTTCCCTTATAGATTGCAAGCTCTTGCAGGCAAGGTCCTCTACCCCTCAGTAACAGTCTGTTAATAGTTTCTTGTTTACTGTGTTTTTTATTTATGTGCAACCCCAGCTGAATGTACAGTGCCATGGAATTAACGGTGCTTTAAAATAATTAGAGATGAGCGAATCGAAGTTGACGAAGTGGAATTCCTCACGCTTTGTGGTAACAAATGACATTTTTTCCAAAAATGGCTGCTGCACGTGTTAGGACATGGAGCAAGGAACTCTGGGAACGAGGGATCACCCACAATGCCATGCATGCAGCCAATCAGCAGCCAGCTAGCCCTGTGATGTCACAGCCCTATAAATAGCCTCAGCCATCTTGGATTCTGACATTTTTCAGTGTACGTACTGCAGGGAGAAACATCAGCAGGCTCTAGGGACAGTGGTAAAAAAGACTTTAAAACCTTTATTTTGCTGTATAGAAGTTCAGGGAAAGGATACGGAGGATTCATTCCACAGTATTGAAGCAGGACAGGGTTCAGTAGGGGAGTTTACAGCCTGGGTAATAGGAACAATCCTATTACACCTTGCTGCACTGACTGGGGATCCAAATTACCATTATACAGCTATGTAATTCCAGCAAACCGTTCTTGTTATTGGGGTGAACTTGCTGTTTGGTACAGCCATTAACAGTGGAGTTGAGTGAACACCTGGAAGTTCGGGTTCGTCGGGTTCGGCCGAAGTTTAAGTTCGGGACCCGATTTTGACCCCGAACCCTATTAAAGACAATGGGGACCCGAACTTTAGGGCACTAAAATGTCTCTAAAAAAGTAATGGAAAGTTCTAGAGGGCTGCAAAAGGAAGCAAAATGGCGGTAAGAGCTGGACAATTGCCCTGCAAACAAATGTGGATAGGGAAATGTCTTAAAATAACATAAAATACATAAAAATTAAAAATAATAATCTTGAACTAGGAGGAGGAGGTCCATATGGCGTAGGAGGTTGAAGAGGCGGTGGACCTGGCAGTGTTTTTGTTTGTTTTAAATTTGGGTAGACCCCAAAATATTGGGAAATATAGAAAAGAAAACAAAGGGAAAGTGCGCTGGAGTATAAGGCTGGGTGAGGCCAGTATACATGTCTATCCTGCACAAGGTACGGACAAGTCCTGTGGGATCCATGCCCGGTTCATTTTAATAAAAGTGAGCTTGCCCACATTGGCTGTGTACAGGTGGCTGCGTTTGTCAGTGATAACGCCCCCTGCCGTGCTAAACACACGTTCAGACAATACACTGGCTGCAAGGCAGGCCAGCACCTCCAAGGCATAAAGGGCAAGCTCAGGCCATGTGCCCAATTCGGAGACCCAGAAGTTGAATGGGGCAGACCCATCAGTCAGTACATGTAGGCGTGTGCACACATACTGTTCCACCATTTTGCTGAAATGCTGCCTCCTGCTAAGATGTTCCATATCAGCTGGTGGTGCTGGTTTTTGTGGTGTGCTGACAAAGCTTTTCCACATTTCGGCCATGCTAACCCTGCCTTCTGAGGTGCTGGCGGTGCACCAGCTGCATTGGCAACTTCTTCCTCCTCCTCTGCCTTCACCTTGTGCTTCCACTGAGGCCCCGATGTCAGGTGGGAATGGCATCAGCAGCACATCTACCAGTGTGTGCTTGTAGTCGCGCATCTTCCGATCACGCTCCAGTAAGGGAATTAAGGACGGCATGTTGTCCTTGTAACCTGAATCCAGCAGGGTGGCCACCCAGTAATCAGCACTGGTTAGAATGTGGGCAACTTGGCGGTCATTGCGCAGGCACTGCAGCATGTAGTCGCTCATGTGTGCCAGGATGCTCAGAGGCAAAAACAAGCTGTCCTCTGTGGGAGCTGTATCGTCTGTTTCCTCCGTATCCCCCCAGCCACGCTGCAGTGATGGCCCTGAGCTGCTTTGGGTGCCACCCTGCTGTGAACACAGTTCCTCCTCATCCTCTTCCTCCTCCTCATCCTACAGAACTGTGCCCTGGCTGGACAGTTATGTACCTGGCCTATGTTGGTGCAGGAACCCACCCTCTGAGCCACTTGTGAATGACTGGCCTGATAACCGTGGAAATTATCCTTCTTCCTCTTCCTCCTGTGCCACATCCTCTTCCATCATCGCCCGAAGCATTTATTCAAGGAGACATAGAAGTGGGATAGTATTAGTAACGCTGATCACGGTGTTATCGGCACTGGCCATGTTGGTGGAGTACTCAAAACAGCGCAACATCGCACACAGGTCTCGCATGGAGGCCCTCTCATTGGTGGTGAAGTGGTGCTGTTCCACAGTGCGACTGACGCGTGCGTGCTGCAGCTGAAACTCCACTATGGCCTGCTGCTGCTCGCACAGTCTCCCCAGCATGTGCAAGGTGGAGTTCCACCTGGTGGGCACGTCACATATGAGGCGGTGAGCGGGAAGGCCGAAGTTACGCTGTAGCGCAGACAGGCGAGCAGCAGCAAGGTGAGAACGCCGAAAGTGCGCACAGACGGCCTGCACTTTCTGCAGCAGCTCTGACATATCAGGGTAGTTTTTCAGGAATTGCGCAGTGCACACCGGATTTTGTCCACTACCTGGTACTGTGGGACAGCCACCGCCATAAGGTTTTTAAAGTGTCTGTCTCAACCAGACGGAATGACAGCATTTCAAAGGCCAGGAATTTAGAAATGCTGGCATTCAGCACCAAGGATCATGGGTGGGTAGGGGGGTACTTCCTCTTTCTCTCCAGTGTTTGGGAGCTGGACAGCTGAACGCTTCCATTGGACATTGTGGAGATGCTTGGTGACGGTGACAGGCGTGGTGGCGTTGCTGCCATATCCTCTGTTTGCTGGGTGGCAGATGCCATTGTCACTCCAAAGGCGGAGGAAGAGGCCGAGACTGCAGCAAAGGAGGGAGTAGGAGGAGCCTGAGACCTTTCTTGGTTTTTAAGGTGTTTACTCCACTGCAGCTCGTGCTTTGCATTTAGATGCTTGGTCATGCAGGTTGTGCTCAGGTTTAGAACATTTATGCCTCGCTTCAGGCTCTGATTGCACAGCATGCATACCACTTGTGTCTTGTCATCAGCACATTATCTGAAGAAATGCCATGCCAGGAAGCTTCTTGGAGCTGGCTTTGGTGTGCTCGGTCCCTGAGTGCGGTGGGCAGTAGCAGGTGTACTGTCTAGAGGACGGACACTCTGCTTTTGCACCCTGCTCCCTCTTTTGCTGTGCTGGTGGCTCTTTGCGACCACCATCTCTTCCTCTGAACTGCACACGTCACTCGCATGACCTTGATTCCATGTGGGGTCTAGTACCTTATCATCCTCCACATCATCTTCCACCCACTCTTCACCCCTTCCCTCCTTGTCAGTCTGCACACTGCAGAAAGGTGCAGCAGTTGGCCACTGTGTTTCGTCATCATCAGAGACATGGACGGCTGCAGTTGTCTTCCCATGTCCACATTAGTGTTGAGCGCGAATATTCGAGTAGAGAATTTTTATCGCGAATATCGGCACTTCGCTAATTCGCGAATATTTCGAATATAGCACTATAAATTCGCTATTTCGAATATTTGTTTTTTTTTTTAGTTATATTTTTTTCTTTCCCACTTCCCAAAAGTAGTTCTTACCTGTCCTGAGGATTCTATCTTGGGCAGAGTTCTGGTTGCAGAGTGCTGTTGCATTTTTTTGTCTGTCCTGAGGATTCCTGGCTTCCTGGCTGCTCCAGTCAGTGCCCGTTGCCGCTTCTGCCGACTTCCGTGCTCATGGAGCGTCCCCATCACCATGTCGGATTTGAGAATTACGTTGAAATCGCAATGCGATTTATTCAAGTTATATTAATTGCATTGCGATTACAACTTAACAGTGCACTGCTATGTTACATAATGTTTCAGGATGTGGACTAGTGATGAGCGGCAGGTGCCATATTCGATTTTGACGAAATTCGCGAATATTCGAAAGAAGAACGTGATTCTCAAATCCGACAGTACATTTTAGTATGGAGACGTTCATGGCTTGGTAGAATTAGCGAATATGACGAATGTATTCGTCATATTCCTGAAAACGAAGATAACGAAGTATTCTCCATCTTCGTTTTAGCTACCTATTCGTCAACTTTGCTAATTCTAGCAATCAAATAGGAAGGTTGACTATAGAGACAGCTGTGTTTAATTCGCTATGCGATTATATTATTATTGTTTTTTAATAAATAGAATAATTATAATAATTATCAAGTAATATAATTATTCTATTAAAAAAAGCAAAGTAATATAATTGCATAGCGAATTAAACACAGCTGTCTCTGTAGTCAACCCTCCTATTTGATTGCTAGAATTAGCGAAGTTGACGAATAGGTAGCTAAAACGAAGATGGAGAATACTTCGTTATCTTCGTTTTCAGGAATTTGACGAATACATTCATCAAATTCATCATCTTCGCTATAATTCTAGATATGAAACCAATAGGAAAATAGCCTAAGTTAAAATCGCAATACGCGATTATTTAAATCGCATATTAATCGCAATAACTAGAATAATGACGAATATTCGATTTAGACTAATATGAAACGAATATTCTTTAGAATATTCGCGAATTTCGTTGAAATCGAATATGGCACCTGCCGCTAATCATTAGTCCACATCCTGAAACATTAGTGGTTGGGCATCGGTGCACTCAATCTCTTCCACTTCTGGGGCAGAGCTATGTGGATGGCCTACGGAAACCCTGCCAGCAGAGTCATCATAAAGCATAAGAGACTGCTGCATGAATTGGAACTTAGACTGCTTGGCTGATTTGCAAGGGGGTGAGGTGAAAGACAGATGCCCATGGGCTGCAGGTGCCAACTCTGATCTTTCAGCAGGGGAATGGGTGGGAGACAATGTGAAGGAACTGGAGGCACTGTCAGCCACCCAATCTACTACCGCCTGTACTTGTTCTGGCCTCACCATTCATAGAGCGGCATTAGGGCCTAAAAAATAACGCTGAACATTCTGTCGCCTATGCGCACCCGAAGAAGATGTTTCATTTTGGCGTGTCGCTGCCACAGATCGACGATGTCCTCTCCCTGCAACAGGAAGCTCCGCCACCACCAGCAGCACCACAACCAGGGCCACGTCCCTTATTTGACGCTCTCCTAATTCTTTGCGTTCACCTAACAAACTTACAGATGTATTTACAAAATATATTTCCTAGTCAGGTATGCAGTGCAGGGGTAGTTTGAAAGAAAAACGGGTACAGATCACCCAACAATCTAAACTCCACTGAATTTACAGAATATATTTCCTAGTCAGGTATGCAGTGCAGGGGTAGTTTGAAAGAAAAAAGAGGTACAGATTACCACGCCAACAATCTAAACTCCGCCAAATTTGCAGAATATATTTCCCAGTCAGGTATGTAGTGTAGGGATAGTGTGAAAGAAAAAAAGGGTACAGATCACCCAACAATCTAAACACCGCCAAATTTACTGAATATATTTCCTAGTTTGGTATGCAGTGCAGGGGTAGTTTGAAAGAAAAAATGGATACAGATCACCCAGCCAGCAATCTAAACTCTGTCAAATATACAGAATATATTTCCCAGTCAGGTATGCAGTGCAGGGGTAGTGTGAAAGAAAAAATGGGGTACAGATCACCCAACAATCTAAACTCCGCCGAATTTACAGAATATTTTTCCCAGTCAGGTATGCAGTGCAGGGGTAGTTTGAAAGAAAACAGAGGTACAGATTACCCCGCCAACAATCTAAACTCCGCCAAATTTGCAGAATATATTTCCCAGTCAGGTATGTAGGGTAGGGATAGTGTGAAAGAAAAAAAGGGTACAGATCACCCAACAATCTAAACACCGCCGAATTTACTGAATATATTTCCTAGTCAGGTATGCAGTGCAGGGGTAGTTTGAAAAAAAAAAGGGGTACAGATCACCCAACAATCTAAACTCGGCCGAATTTGCAGAATATATTTCCCAGTCAGGTATGTAGTGTAGGGATAGTGTGAAAGAAAAAAAGGGTACAGATCACCCAACAATCTAAACACCGCCAAATTTACTGAATATAATTCCTAGTCAGGTATGCAGTGCAGGGGTAGTTTGAAAGAAAAAAGGGTACAGATCACCCAACAATCTAAACTCCGCCGAATTGTGTGAAAGAAAAAAAGGGTACAGATCACCCAACAATCTAAACTCCACTGAATTTACAAAATATATTTCCTAGTTAGGTATGCAGTGCAGGGGTAGTTTGAAAGAAATAAGGGATACAGCTCACCCAGCCAGCAATCTAAACGCCGCCGAATTTACAGAATATATTTCCCAGTCAGGTATGCAGTGCAGGGGTAGTGTGAAAGAAAAAATGGGGTACAGATCACCCAACAATCTAAACACCGCTGAATTTACTGAATATATTTCCTAGTCAGGTATGCAGTGCAGGAGTAGTTTGAAAGAAAAAAGGGATACAGATCACCCAGCCAGCAATCTAAACGCCGCCGAATTTACAGAATATATTTCCCAGTCAGGTATGCAGTGCAGGGGTAGTGTGAAAGAGAAAAGGGGTACAGATCACCCAACAATCTAAACTCCGCCAAATTTACAGAATATATTTCCCAGTCAGGTATGCAGTGCAGGGGTAGTTTGAAAGAAAAAAGGGGTACAGATCACCCAACAATCTAAACGCTGCCGAATTTACAGAATATATTTCCTAGTCAGGTATGCAGTGCATGGGTAGTGTGAAAGAAAAAAGGGGTACAGATCACCCAACAATCTAAACGCCGCCGAATTTATATATATACCAATATGTTTTTTCTCGCAACTAAATGTGGATATATCTACCATACTAAACAGTGCTGCAATAATTACTTAAGTGTTTTACGATGTTTGTATACATTTGAGTGCAATGTCTGCTATAAAATTTTTGAAAACCAAATAAAAACTACCGGTATTTGCAAAGAATATATTTCCCTGTCAGGTACAGTATGCAGTGCTTGCAGTACTTGTGAATGACTGGCTTGATAACAGTGGAAATCTAAGAGCTGGATTTACTGATTATATTTCACTCTTAGAAATAGAGTGCAGGCCGCAAAGGTACTTTATGGGGAAAAAAAAAAGGTGTTTTTTTTTTTTTTCACCCACAATGTCCCAGTTGTATTTACTGATTATATTTCACTATCAGAAATGCAGTGCAGGCCGCAAACTTACTTTTTAGCAAAAACAATTAATTTGTCCCCCAGAACCTAATAGATGGATTTACTGAATTGATTACACTGTCACATATGCAGCACAGGGGTACTTTACAGAAAAAAAATGTGTATATGTCACCCCCTGGGTCCCTGAACTCACAGACGGATTACCTATATTATTTTCCCTTACCCTGGCACATATGCAGTGCAGGTGCACTTAAAAAATGGGTATATGTCACCCAATGAACAACAAGAACAGGATTCAATTATTGTCCCTGGCACATATGCAGGTGTAAGTGCACTGCACTTGCACAAAATGGCCGCCGATGCCCACCTAATTAACAGACGGATTGAAACTTATTTTTCTGTGTCACTGTTGCATTGCACCCACAAAAAAATCGCTGTAAATCGCAGTCTTAACACCAAGCTCTGATATCAGATTCTTTCCTAATCTCTCCCTCACACCAGCAACATCCTGCCCTGCAGCCTTTCAACAAGCTTTATTAAACGGCCGAACACAGAACTCGAACTAAAACTTTTACGGAAAAATTTGGGTTCTGGTCCGGGTACAAAAAACCCTAAAGTCCGGTACGAACCCAAACTTTACAGTTCGGGTTTGCTCAACACTAATTAACAGGGTTTATTACAAGGAAATATTTCTATGTCTTATTTGCCCTTGTGCTGTGCAGTTGTATTTTCTAAAGCATTTTTTGGCTTGTATTAGTGAGAAAAAAGGGCTTATTTATTAGCCGTTGTGTTGTGAGAAAATTATTGCCCTTTTTGGCATGTATTAGTGGCAAAAAAATATATTTTACTTGCCATTCAGCGGTGCAGTTATATGTTCTAAAGCCCTTTTTGGCGTGTATTAGTAGCACAAAAAAAAAGGATTTGCCGTTGTGTGGTGAAGTGAGAAAATGACAGCCCTTTTTGGCGTATATTAGTAGCAAAAAATATATATATTTGCCATTCAGCGGTGCAGTTATATGTTCTAAAGCCCTTTTTAGCGTGTATTAGTGGCACAAAAAAAAAATATTAGCCGTTGTGTGGTGAAGTGAGAAATTTACAGTCCTTTTTGGCATGTATTTGTGGCCAAAAAATATATATTTGCCATTCAGCTGTCCAGTTATATGTTATAAAGCTCTTTTTGGAGTGTAGTAGTGGCAAAAGAATACATATTTGCCATTCAGCGGTGCAGTTATATGTTCTAAAGCCCTTTTTAGCATGTACTAGTAGCAAAAAAAAAGTATTTGCCGTTGTGTGGTGAAGTGAGAAAATTACAACCCTTTTTGCCATGTATTAGTGGCAAAAAAATTATATTTGCCGTTCAGCTGTGCAGTTATATGTTCTAAAGCCCTCTTTGGTGTGTATTAGTGCCACAAAAAAAAGTATTAGCCGTTGTGTGGTGAAGTGAGAAAATTACAGCCCTTTTTGGCATGTATTTGTGGCAAAAAAATATATATTTGCCATTTAGCTGTGCAGTTATATGTTCTAAAGCCCTTTTTGGAGTGTAGAAGTGGCAAAAGAATATATATTTGCCATTCACCGGTGCAGATATATGTTCTAAAGCCCTTTTTAGCATGTACTAGTGGCAAAAAAAAAGTATTTGCCGTTGTGTGGTGAAGTGAGAAAATTAGAGCCTTTTTTGCCGTGTATTAGTGGCAAAAAAAATCATATTTGCCGTTCAGCAGTGCAGTTATATGTTCTAGAGCCCTTTTTGTCGTGTATTACTGGCAAAAAAATATATATTATTTGCTGTTTTGCGGTGCAGTTATATGTTCTAAAGCCTTTTGTGGTCTGTATAAATGGAAAAAAGTAAGGGGCTATTTGCCGTTCAGCGGTGCAGTTATATGTTGTAAAGCCTTCTTTGGCGTGTATTAGTGGGAAAAAAGGGCTTATTAGCCGTTGTGTGGTGAAGTGAGAAAATTACAGACTTTTTCGGGGTGTTTTCATTTCCTTTTTATTTATTTATGTACAATATTTGATCTAACAGTATGTCAGACAGAGAAGTGCCAGGCCCTGCACAGGGGAGTGGTAGAGGCCTAATTGTTTCTGGTGCAGGCACAGGTCGCAGCAGAGTAAGGGGACATGGCAGCAGCATTAGCAGCAGCGAGAGGCCTGAGCTCCTGGTGTCATCTAGCGGTCTTGTCTTGACCAGCACCCCAGCGGTTGATCCACTTTGTCCCAAGTGACACTCCCAGACAAGAGTCAGTGGGTTCGTCAGACACAACCCTTAAAGGGAATCTGTCACCAGAATCATCACCATTAAACTAAAACTATTGTCTTGCAGCACTTACTACCTCCTTTCCAGATGTGCTTTTCTTTCCTTGCTACTTGCTTTCTATCTTGAAAAAATCCACTTTATTCCTTATGCAAATGAGCTAGTAAGGTACCCAGAGGGACGTTATTTTTCTTCAATTGTGCCCAGGAACGCCCCCGTTGAGTGCCCAGGCCCGCCCCCCAAAAAAGCCTAAGCACGCTCTCCTCGGCTCCTAGTCTACACTCCAGCAGCGCCGTTGCCCTTCACCGCCATATGACTGCAGCAGATAACCTCGCCGACCCTGCTTCAGCCGTCGCTGAAACATCTGCTGCGCTTGTTCTCTTCCAGCAGAGGATGAAACCATCACTGGGCTCGGCGCATGCCCAGTAAAACCTTTGAGGCTGATGCCCTCAATTGAACTGGAAGAGCAGAGGCTCAGGCAGTATTCAAAATTGAGAGAATCAGCCTCAAAGGTTTTACTGGGCATGCGCCAAGCCCAGTGATGGTTTCTGCTGGAAGAGAACAAGCGCAGCGAGATTTGTCAGCGACGCTAAAACCAAGGGTGGGCGGGGTTATCTGCTGTCGTGATATGGCGTGGGGGGGGGGGCAACGGCGCTGCTGGGGGTGTAGACTATGAGCCGAGGAGAGCGGGCTTAGGCTTTGCTGGAGGGCGGGCCTGGGCACTCAACGGAGGCGTTCCTGGGCACATTTAATTGGCATGGCCCAGGAGCAGGCCCTGTGCCCTCATCTGTCCTCAACCTGCCTCTGTCCATTTTTGTTCCCTCAGCCAGAGAAGTATTATATGCTGTGAGCTCAGTTAAACTATACAGCGAGGATGAGCTACTAGAGGACAGTCAGCAGCTACTGCCCAGCCAAGATGTGGAGGATACATTCGCCACTTCCTCTGGTAGGCAGGCAAATAGTGATGAGGAGAGTGGCATGGGAGCTGGTGTTGGGAGCGGTCAGGCTCCTGACCCAGAGACCGTTGAGGAGAACATCAGTGATGTGCAGACAGTACTCGATGATGATGATGTAGCTGATCGCACATGGGAGCCGGGTAAATTAGGAGATTCATCATCATCAGGAAAAGAGGGTGGCAGCTTGCCTGTGAGGCAGCGGCGGAGCCAGCAAGTGGCTAGTGTGACCGGGAGTCAGCAGGGTGGCAGCAGTGGGAGGTAGGGAGCCAAACGTGCACGGGGTAGACCACCCGCTTCACAGGAACCTACCTGCTTGGTAAGTAGTGGTGCAGGAGTTCACGGAGGCAGTGGCTGTAGCAGTCAGTCAGTGCAGAGTGCTGGGGGTAAAATCACCTACTCGGCGGTGTGGCAGATTTTTGTTAAGACGCCAGAGGAGGTGAACATGGGCATTTTTAGAATCTGTGGGCAGATGGACTCTGCACCTTTCAGAGAACTAATGGCTTGTGCTGAGCTGAGGTGGAGAGTCCCAAGCTGTCATTTCTTTGATAAAAAGGCAGTACCAGCCCTGCACAAGTATGTAGAACAGAAGGCGGGCCAGTCTTTGAGCCTGTCGGTGTCTGTCAAAGTGCATGGCAGTGCCGACGTGTGGAGCTATAACTACGGTCAGGGACAATACATGTCCTTAATGGCCCACTGGGTGAATGTGGTTCCTGCACAGCCACACCAGAAACTTGGCTAGGTGATGCTGCTTCTGCCTCTACATTCTCATATAGTTGGTCCTGTGATAATGTCTGCCTCCGCTTCCTCATCCTCCACTGTGTTCTCAGCCTCCACTGCAGAGACATTTCACAGTGCCCCTTCAGCATACCACATGTGCAGGGCAAGGCGGTGTAACGCTGTTCTGCACCTAGTTTGCTTGGGCAAATGGAGTCACACAGAGGAGAACCTGCTCCATGTCCTTCGTCAAGAAATTGAATCCTGGCTTTCTCCGTGACAACTCGAAATAGGAAACATGGTGACCGTCAATTGGAAGAACATGGTGTCGGCACTGCATCAAGGAGGGCTGAGCCATAAGTGATTAGCGTCAGGGGCAATATTCGAATTTGCGATATTTCGCAAATATTTGGGCGACTATTCGCCATATATTCGAGAATTCGTGATCCCCAGTCGTTATTTTCTTGATTGCGAAAATTCGCATTACGAGTATTCGCAATCAACGCTACTCCTAAAATCATAGATTGGCCCACAAGCTAGAAGCAGGGAGGGATTATGTGTACTGTTTAAAAAAAATCGCGAATATTCGAAATTACGAATATATATCACTATATAAATTCGAAATTAGAATATTCGTGATCAACACTATGAGCCATGCGCCCTGCATGGCACACTTGTTCAATCTGGTTGTCAAGCTGGTTCCCGAAGTCATCCACCCATCTGCAAGACAACCTAAAAATGGAAACTTTGCATGCACTTCAGCCACTCGTACTCTGCAAAGCACACCCTCCTTGAGCTGCAGTGGCAGAACGAAATCCCCCAACATAGGCTGATATGCGATGTTTCCACCCATTGGAATTTCACCCTCTATATGTTGGACCGACTATACGAACAGAGAAAGGCCATAAATGATTTCTTGAGGATCCAAGGGGACAGGAGCACTCCTCTGTGTAACTTCGATGTCAGCCAGTGGCAGCTCATGCGCGACACCTCCCATTTGCTCAGGCCCTTTGAGGAGGCTATTTGTCAGTCGCCAGGACTATGGGATGAAAAAACGTCATTCCACTGCTTCATGTCATGGAATAGATTCTGGTAAATCTGACTGGTCAGGGGAGTGGAGATGTGGCGCCTAGATCTTACGGTCACATGAGGCCTGTGGGGGCTGAACTGGAGGAGAAGGAGGAGGACATTGGAGCACAAGCAATGTGTAGCGAAATGGCTTTTTCTACACATGTGACAGGAGAAGAGGAGCAGGAGCAGCCAGAGGAGCTACCGACCGATGTGGATGACGAGGCAGAGGACTCAGACACACTGAGGCAGTATGCAGTGGAGATGGAGGCAGAGAGTCCCTCCAAGTCACTTGCACAAATGGCCCGATGCATGCTCACTTGCTTGCGTAGTGACAGCCGAATTGTTACCATTCGGCGAAGGGATAACTTCTGGCTCTCCACCTTTTTGGATCCTCGCTACCGATCCAAAATGGGGGCCTTTTTTACGCCTGCTGAGAGGGAGGACAAACTGAACTACTATAGAGACATCCTATGAACTCAGTTGGCCGCTGCCCATCTGCGCCATCGTCCATACTCTCGCAGGTCTGACCGGGACGGCCCTCTGCCCTCACGTTCCTCTGCCATGGCTGCTGTGGCAGGGGGTGGGGGGGTAGGAGCAGTTCCAGCTCCATCAGCAGCAACTTGAGTCTAGAGTCGCTGAGGAGCAGCTTCACCCGCCTAGTGAAGAAACTACTCAGCAGCAGCAGCAGCTTGACCTGCAGCAGGACCTGAACCAGCAGTTGGTGGCATACTTGGACAGCACCCTGCCACCCCACATTAAATATCCTCTGGACTACTCGGCAGCCAAACTGGATTTGTGACAGCAACTGGCAGAGTTTTCCCTGGAAAAGCTGTCCTGCCCGGCCAGTAGTTTGGCATCAGAGAGGGTGTTTAGTGAGGCGGGGGCCATAGTTACCCCAAGAAGAACTCATCTATCCACCCAACATGTGGAGAGACTCACCTTTGTCAAGATGAATCAGGTGTGGATCAGCCAGGATTTCCATGGTGCTGCACCAGCACTTTGACAAAAGAGATCGGTTTCTTCTGGCTACCTGCCTCAGCTACTATTCTGATGCTGCCACCCATTTGATGCCACACATCTGATGCCAAGTGTTCCTTCGTTCACCCACCATATTCAGCTGGTACTGGTATTGCCACCCATCACCCCACTCCGTCAACGGGTCACTATGTGATCTCCTGATGCTGCTGCCACCTCACCACTCAGGTCTCCTGATGCTGCCACCTCCACACTGTCATTGTGCCACCCTCTGGCCTCTTCCTGATGCTGCTGTAGCCGCCACCTCCATACTCTGTCATTGTGCCACTTTGTGGCCTCCTGATGCTGCTGCTGCCACCTGCACACTGTCATTGTGCAACCCTGTGGCCTCCTCCTGATGCTGCTGCTGCCACCTCCACACTCTGTCATTGTGCCACTCTGTGGCCTCCTCCTGATCCTGCTGCTGCCGCTACCTCCGCACTCTGTCTTTGGGCCACTCTGTCTCCTCCTGAAGCTACTGCTACCTCCAGACTCTGTCATTGGGCTACTCTGTGGTCTCCCCTTGCTGCTTTCACCTCATTACTATGTCACTGGGCCACTCTGTGGTCTCCTCATGCTGCTTTCACCTCCCTACTTCATGAATGGGCCACTATTTTGCCTTTCGGCCTGGCTGACATCATCATTTATTTTACCTTTCTTCTGATCTGTCAGAAGGAAGGAAAAATGAGATGCACAACCAGCTGAATATGGTGGGTGAACGAAGGAACACTTGGCATCAGATGTGTGGCATCAAATGGGTGGCAGCATCAGAATAGTAGCTGAGGCAGGTAGCCAGAAGAAACCGATCTCTTTTGTCAAAGTGCTGGTGCAGCACCATGGAAATCCTGGCTGATCCACACCTGATTCATCTTGACAAAAGTGAGTCTCTCCACATGTTGGGTGGATAGATGAGTTCTTCTTGGGGTAACTATGGCCCCCGCCTCACTAAACACCCTCTATGTCACTGGGCCACTCTGTGGTCTCCTCATGCTGCTTTCACCTCCCCACTTTATGAATGGGCCACTATTTTGCCTTTCGGCCTGGCTGACATCATCATTTATTTGACCTTTCTTCTGATCTGTCAGAAGGAAGGAAAAATTTGATGCACAACGGATCCTGTCTATGTAACAGCTGTAAGGCCTGCATGAAATGGTCCCTATTTTGCATCAGAATTGGCTTATAATTTGTTAGCCAAAAGCAGAAGTGGGTACAAAACACAGCAGACATGCAAATATTCCATGCGGATGCTCCACAGACAGGATCCATTTTTTGGGGGTATTGTTCTGACGGATCAGGGCAAAATAATCTTACTGCTGACACCCACTCCACTCTTTTGGGGGGCTTCTACTTATATAAGCATTTAATAGAACAGATTCTGTAGAAATCTATGTGGAATCAGTGAATTGGTGTAAAAGGAGGGCACTCTTTAACGTTATAGTAGGATCTTGGGCCTTTGTACAGTTCTTTATACCTGGTGCTAACATTGACCTGTAGGGCTGAGTTCACACTTGAGTTATTTGGTCAGTTTTGGCCCCGTAACTGCCCAAATAAGTGAAGTGTGCAGCGATTCTAAGAGCGATGCCTGTCATCTACATGTCATACTAACTCACAGTATTATTTCACTAACAAAGCAGACTCCCTATGCGTGTTACTGCCAGGCACAGTGTTCTACACCACTATAAACAAAGACTCTCTGCAGCCTAGAAATAGGTGTTTTTTAATGCGATTCGCCATAAATAAATTCGGAAGAAACTAAATTTTTTTGAAAAATTCGGCGAACCGGCCGAATCGAATTTTTGAGAATTTCGTTCATCTCTATAAATAATAATGATGGAGGCACAATCCTGTTCATAATGCTAAGTTCAATGCAGTGACCCCCTGAGGAGCCAGTGTGGAGGACAGGAGTGGTGGTGGCCCTGATGAAATGTGTCACGGTGCACTCTCTCAGGTCGTTGTTCCCTGGGGATCAGTGTAGGGAAATTTAATACTGAAAAACGAGACTAGTGTTAAATGTAACAAAGTCATTTTCACTAAGCGAAATGTAGAACTTGAAATGCATAAAGAAGCAGTTCTTCCTTTGCACCAGCAAGGAATCTGAATGCAGGTTGGATGGCTGCACTTCTAGACTTAGGTGATACTGGCCAAGTGGTTGTTTGATGATGGGTGGCATGGCTGTAATCCTTCATCTTACAACAGTAGGTTGCTTCTTCTCCTCTCTGTGTCCACATGGGAAATTCCCCTCTTGGCAGGGAGAAGGCCAGCCCACACCTACCAAGAGGGAAGGAACAAGATGGTCAGCCCTGTTCGTTGCCAACCTTTGCCATCCATTCCTTGCTGGGAACTACATCCAGACATAAACAGTAAAAAAAAAAAACTTACATACAGTACATAACAATGAACAATTTGTAGTAACCCCAGGTCTGATGTACTACAAATGGAGGTTATAGGAGGCCATGTGAATTTGATGTCTGATCTGAGGTCTGCATTTAAGGGATGAAGGTCATAGGGGGTCACATGAATTTGGGGTCTGATATTAAAACTGCATTTAAGGGATGAAGGTCATAGGGGGTCACATGAATCTGGGGTCTAATCTGGGGTTTTATGAATTTTTGGTGCTAATCTCTTAATTTTGGGGTCTGTTAGGAGGTTTGTAATAATTTTGGCGTCTGGTTTTCAGAGTCTGTATTATCATCTACAGTGAGCCATTTATTAATACTGGTGTCTACTTATGTGTGAGCAGTAAGCGCTCACTACAGGCAATGCAGGAAGGCAGGGGGAAGCTGTTAGACAGTATATAAGGACAGTTATATACTGTGTAACAACTTCCCATGCCTCCCTGCATTGCCTGTAGGGAGTGCTTACTGCTCACATAGACATTGGTTCAATATACATTATGAAATATATTTAAACTAGTTATCACTGTATCGTCCCCATATATTAGGAAGCAGTGAGGGCCCAGCCCATCTTCCTAGTCAGCGCAGCACTGTTCTGTTAGGAAGGCCGATGTCCCTTTGCAATGGCTCTTAAAAGATGGCTGCTAAGAGACATTTCTGCGATTTCCCTCAATAAAGTATATTAGAAAAATGTTCCCTATCCCTAAACATTAGCAAACAAAATTAAAATCCAGTGGTTGAAAACCTGTATAAATGAGGCCAAACACTAAGGGCTCAAGCACATGACCGTATGTATTTTGCGGTCCGCAAAACACAGATCTGCAAAAAATACTGATGACGTCTGTATGCATTCCGTATTTTGCAGAACGGAACAACTGGCCCCTAATAGAACAGTCCTATCCTTGTCCGTTATGTGGACAATAATAGGACATGTTCTATTTTTTTTTGCGGAAAAGACATACGCAAACGGAATGCACATGGAGTAACTTCCTTTTTTTTTGCGGACCCATTGAAATCAGTGGTCCCGTATACGGTCTGCAAAAAAAAAAAAAAACGGAACAGACACAGAAAGAAAATATGTTTGTGTGCATGAGCCTTTATAGTGGACTCACACACACAGAATTATAGTTCAACTAAGTTCATTTAAATATGTTCCTATAGCTCTTTTTCACTTCATTTTCTCACTGGCAAGTATAGAAAACCTACACATTATTCAGGAGGAAAAAAAATAGAATACATCATATACTACCTGGAGTTTATAGCATCACAGTTATTGGAGGAACATAGAAAATGTCCTCAGGGGTCCTTTTGTGCACAGCTGTTGACAAGACAGCCATCGATCTCCAGCCAGTGGAGGCATTTTGTAGGAAGAGTTGTCCCTACCCCGGGAAGACTGACTTTGCTTCTACCCATATGTAACCTTCAGCCTAGATCAAAAGCCTACTGTTTGACAGTAATAGTGGTAGTCATAAAAAAATGTGCCATCTGTCATCCTAACAGCTTTTGAAATGTTAAATTGTTGAGGATATGATTCCAATTAAATACCATATGAACTCGCACTTTGACTAACATAAAAATATACACAGTGAAGGATAATTTTACAAATGATGTATTGTGCAGCTAATGTAATGTGTGAATTATTTCATACATAATCACTGTGTCAGTCTGAAGTTTCTTCAGCCCACCAGTGGAAATAATTCCAAGCTCCTACATACATCCATGCAAATCAAACACATACAGTATCCCATAGGCCAGTATTTCAAACAGCCGAATAAAGTTACATACCCCTGCAGCAAAAGACTTGTACTGTCAGCTTTCACAGGGATGGTCTGCTGTAAAGCCCTATGGGCCCTGATGAGAATTGAAACAATTTTCATGTATGAGAATTGGCCCTCCAAGCAATCCTTAAAGGCTATGGACACCTTGTGACATGGAAAAACATATTTTTACATATGATTGTAGCTACCTTGAGTTTAAACAGTTGTGATAAGCTTCACCCAGCATTATTCATCCCTTAATATATTTTCAGACCCCCTAATAACGTAACATGCTTCTAATTTTTACATGTAGATATATGCCTCCCAATAATAAATGTTGACTTCTGTGTGACTAGGATGCTGCTGACTTCCCTAGCTGGTATGTGTCAGCACCTCTTCATTCCTGGATTGATTTTTCCTTCTACAGCTCATGAGCTATCTCTTCTCACTTGTGCAATTAAAAATTCATGCTGAGTAGTGTGATTCTGCTCCCCATGCACAGTTTACTGTGTTTGGTCTTCTTTTTCTCTACGCTTGAACTTTCATGTGATTGAAACCCTGCTTTCTGCAAATGGAAAATCTGTCAAAAAGTGACATTTTGAAATCTATTTTCCATTTTCCTTTAATTCTTGCGGAACACCTAAAGGGTTAAAAAAGTTTGTACAATCAGTTTTGAATATTTTTAGGGGTATAGTTTCTAAAATGTACTATGTAAGCCCCACAAAGTGACTTCATAACTGAACTGGTTCTTAAAGGGATTTTGTCATGGCATTTGACCCTATAGAGCTGCAGACATGCACAGCTAGATCGCTGCTAGCATGTCCTCAATATAGCAGTAGAATTGCTCTGGGTGCTTTTATTTTCTTTAAAAAATTATTTTATTGATATGTAAATGTTCAATTCTGCCGTGACAAAATCCCTTGGGTTTTGGAAATTTTCTTAAAAATGTTAAGAATTACTTCTAAAGTTCTAAGCCTTCTAATGTCCTAAAATAAATAAAATGATATTTAAAAATGATGCCAATCTGAAGTAGACAAATGGGGAATGTTCAGCAATAATTATTTTATAAGGTATCACTATCTGTTTTAAAAGAAGAGAAATTTACTTTTTAAAATTGCAAATGTGTCCAAATTTTTGGGTAAATTTTGGATTTTTTTAAATAAATAAAGGTGAAACATATCGACTCAAATTTACCACTGCCATGAAGTACAATGTGTCATGAGAAAACAATCTCAGAATAGCTTGGTTAAGTAAAAGCGTTCCAAAGTTATGACCACATGAAGCGACACATGTCAGATTTGCAAAAAATGGCCTGGGCAGGAGGATGAAAACTAGCCCAGGGTAGGAGGGGTTAAGGCATTGTTCATTTCCTGATGACTCCTTTTAAGACTGCAGATGAACTTAAACTGTAAGAAGAACTTACAAGGAACCTGAAGTAGACGTTTTCTCAAAATTTGCTTTGAGAAAGGAAAGGGGAATTCACTTTTTGTAATTAACTTTCACAATTATTCATCCCTGAAAATGTTGGTAACATATAGATGATTCAGAAAGACAGTATTGGAATATGGGATCTGTTAGCAATGCATTCAGCACTGAAAGTTGATCGACGTCATCCTTCATAAGTTCATCTCGAAGGCAAGATTTCTAATGATGAAGACCCACAGATTATGTCTACATGATTTGTTGAGTTAAGTAATCCAAAATTGTGGAAAGCAATACATTATGGAGGAAGATTAAATATTTGAGGAGACAGAGCAAACAAATGTTGTAAAAGACAGATGTGTAATACATTTACTCATGTAGGGTATTACATGGGTTAATAAAGATATAGACTCTATGGAAAGCAAAAACTTGGTGTCAGTCTGCTGTGGACTTAATCAAAGAACTGTTCTGTTTAAAGTTGTTTTCTCCTTGGCTTCTACATTTCTATTTTATATATGGACATTTCAGGAGTCAATCAACCCACCACAGTGAAAAACATATATTAATAAGCATGCAATTCTATGTCAAATACAGTGAGATAAGCAGACTTTTTTTTTTATTACAAATCAGTATTTCCCCCATGTGAGACAATGGAGACTGAAAATGGGACAGTAGGTGGTACATAAAATGTTGACTCACCTAGGCCCTGGAGCCCAAAATACCTCCATGTTATATATGAGTAGACCAGTAACATAAATGCAAATCTTGCATAGGGGTCAAGATTAAGAAGCTTTAAATTATACTTCTGGACTCTAAGGTTGCTAGTTCATCTACTCTTAGGGATAATGACCATATTTTAGCCTCGGACTCCATTTTAAGGCAATTTGTTTCTCCAAATGTTCTTGCTTTCCACATTGGACTTTCAAAAAACATAAAGATAGATTCCAATTGACCCAGGGGTGTAAACTGAAGCTCCTAGGCCCCAATGGTAAAATCTGTAACTGGGCCCTGACCTAATATTTACTGTTTGTAATACTAATGTCAATGTATGTGGTAGATGGGCCTTTAGGAACCCTCAGGAATCAGAGCTGGGTATCACTGCTGCCATTGCAACCCATATAACTACAGTTTGCCCCTGATGTGACCCATGAGTCTATATCTTCAAATTGATAGTTATCAATGCACAACTTATATACCTCCAATTTACTTTTTTGGTACCCCCAATTTTCAAAGTTTAGAACCATATCTCACAATGGCACAGTAAATACAAGCCTTATCCTTTAAGTACCTTATCATTATATCTATTTTTATTTTTGAAAAATTAGAAAAGTGTGTACTCCATCAATAGAAGAGGAAGACACCAAGAAAGTCACAAGACTTTGACCAAGGTACCATAGGATATATAGTTTAGAGAAGGTTTTCTAATATTTAATTTCTAATGCTGATCTAGAATTTTGTCTTATGACCGTGCATAAAAAAGCATGGCAGATACCAAACAAAAACATATACCAGTCAAAGTATTGATCTTCCATGGACAGTCAATAGCAATACTTCCCAATCAATAGAAGCCCAGTCTAGGTCACAGAGCAAACCATCATTGATTGTCAACTTGACATTTTAACCCACTCCATTCTTTTCCAAATTGTCAATCTCCACTTCTCAACCATAGATGACAAGTCATTCAAAAAATTGCTATCTGTAATCTCTAGTCTATGGCCAACATCAAGAGGTATCCCCACCTGAAACCATTAAAGAAAGTGGGTTTGCATGCATGGCTGTTTTGTAACTCCTATAAAAGTGAGGGAGAGAGTCATGCACATAAACTGCCACCTTTTCATGCTCTACCTGGAAGTGGTGCCCAGCAGCCAACTCATAAGGCAGCATGGTTATAAGATGAAGCCTATTTTTAACATTGGTGAAGATCCCAGTGGTGGGACTCACATATATCAGACATTTATGGCATATCCTGTCATTATTCCATAAATGTCTGAGATGGAAATACCACTTTTGTTAAATGCTAAGGGCATGTTCTATAGATTTAGTGGTATTAAAAGAAAAACTAATAAATAAAAAATAAAATAAAGGTGATTTGGTCATCTATGTGAAAACATGGCTGTATAAAGAGATCTAATATCCTCACTAACTAAACTTTGGGTCAGGCATCAAAACCATTTCACTGTTCTAAAAAACAATGAAACAGATGCCAATAATCTTGTGACAAGAACCCAAGGGTTAAGTAGTAGAAATATTTTAAGATGTCAGGAAAGAGAGAGAACACTGGTAAGAAAGTAGCATGGCCATAAAAACAAGTCATCTGGCACCTAAAAGGTCAACAGCCGTCATGGTCTGTTTGTAGGAGAATATCCATTGACCCCTTGTTGCTTGTGAGACAAGGTTCCCCCAGAAATATTACTTCTAAGTGCAACACAGTGAAAGATAGGGTGAGGATAAATAGCTCCTATTGTATTTTCCATTATTTTAAAACCTGGGACTTTTTAAAACATTTCCACCTAACTCTTTGTGTGTGATCATGTAATGTTTGCAAAAAAGAGAAAGAGAAAAACTGGCTCTCTAGTGCCACCTATAGGTGGCATTCCTGTAAGTCAATGCCAAAGCCCCTAAAAGAACTGTATGCTTGTTTTTAAGGAACATTGGTTTAATATGTATGTATGTATGTATAGACAGATAAATAGATAGATTAGATTACAAAAGGAAAAGCAGAGAAGCACTGCAGGATATAAAGTAGAAAAAGCGGTGTGCCAGCAGCTGCAGATACAACCAAACCTCTAATAAGTAGAAAAAAATTATAATTCCATGGCACTCCCAGAAGAAATGTTCAAAATGTTGCCTTTTTATTAACCCATGCATGGACACAAAGGACACAATTTTGGACATTTCTTTTGTGAGTGCCGTGGAAATATTTTTTTTCTAGATAGATAGATACACAAATGCAAAATGGCAGCACACGGAAAATAGCAAAACAAAAAGAGAGGTGCAAACTCAAGGGGACTGGACATCGGAAAAAAATATAATGATCAAAAAGAATTTCATTCACCCACGTGGTCGCAACGTTTCAGCTCAACAACAGATAGATAGAGATGTATACATGAGCAGAAAATGATAAAAGAACATCTGGTAAAAACTACTAGTGGTGCTTGGTCAATGCTCACACAATGAAGGTGTCCTGCAGCACGGTACTGTATAGGTTGAGGCAGGGTTACATTAATACTGGGTGGCATCCTTCCTTGCTGTGATACAGCCTGCTACTTGCATGGTAATGGTCATACAGATGCTTGATATCCTCTTGTGGTTACATGTATGTCATGTCAAGTTTGCTGGGGAATGTATAGATACCCAAAAGAGCACACTGTGTAGTGCGAGCAGTGTGTGGGCAGGCGTTATCTTGTTGGAACACACTGCTAAAAACTCAAACAAATAACCTAAGGAACGGGGGCACACCAAAATGAAGCAAGAGTGCCGGCGCATGGTATTAAATAAGCAATCGCACCAAAGACGAAAAAAGAATACCAAGATAAGAGCCGCACATCTAAAAAATATATATAAAATTTATTGAGAACAACAGACACAACAAGGACAGATTAAAACCATTGTATACAATTAGTCATGGCAGTGTGGACTGAATACGTACCGCACGCCACCCTGACACTACCACATATGTATAGAAGCACAGTCCCACATAGATGAACAATAAGTAAAGTGCATAAGATCCATCAACATTGAATAATATGAGGGTAATACTTATCATAAAAATAGCATGGTGGAGATGTGCGTGGTAAGCAAACGAAAAAGCCCAACGCGTATCACCAGGCTCTGCTGGCTTCCTCAGGGGTGCCTGTTCAAAGTCCCAAATGAGCTCATATATATAGGCATAGTAATGAAGGTAATGTTAATCACCTGCAGTGTAGGCATATGAATGGTCCATGAGGGGAGACTCCCATAGAGAGGAGGTGTAGGTGGATGGTGTATGCCGTCCATATAGAGAAAAATGTTTTCGCGCCGACGAGTCGACGGGCGGAAATACCATATGCGCATGCGCCGGACCAAATGGATAGAATAAGCGCATGAATCTGCCAACAGGGTCATACAGAGTGCAGCGTGTCATACGTTTTCAGGCTGCGCATCGGGTAATTCTGCCTGTTGGCAGATTCATGCACTTATTCTATCCATTTGGTCCGGCGCATGCGCATATGGTATTTCCGCCCGCCGCTCGTTGGCGCGAAAACATTTCTCTCTATATGGACGGCATACACCATCCACCTGCACCTCCTCTCTATGGGAGTTTCCCCTCATGGACCATTCATATGCCTACACCGCAGGTGATTAACATTACCTTCATTACCATGCCTATATATATGAGCTCATTTGGGACTTTGAACAGGCACCCCTGAGGAAGCCAGCAGAGCCTGGCGATACACGTTGGGCTTTTTCCCTTGCCTACCACGCACATCTCCACCATGCTATTTTTATGATAAGTATTACCCTCATATTATTTAATGTTGATGGATCTTATGCACTTTACCTATTGTTTATCTATGCGGGACTGTGCTTCTATACATATGTGGTAGTGTCAGGGTGGCGTGCGGTACGTATTCAGTCAACACTGCCATGACTAATTGTATACAATGGTTTTAATCTGTCCTTGTTGTGTCTGTTGTTCTCAATAAATTTGATATATATTTTTTAGATGTGCGGCTCTTATCTTGGTATTCTTTTTTCTTCTTGGTGCGATCTTGTTGGAACACCACATCTCCTGAGTCAAAAATGGCAGTAGGACTGGTTCCACAATGTCCTGAGACTACAGAAGGCTGGTCAATGTTTTCTCCATGAATACTAGACTAGGCACCCAAACCCTATCACCTGGTCTTGGTCCTGTGTGTCTCTGCACTATGCATGGCAGTAGGCTCCTTTCAACCTCATGTGAACTCTGATGTGGCTATTAAAGGGGTTCTGCAGTTATTTTAAACTGATGATCTATCCTCTGGATAGATCATCAACATCTGATTAGCGGGGTCCGACACCCAAGACCCCCGCCGATCAGCTGTTTGAGAAGGCAGCAGCACTGGCAATAGTGTCGTGGCCTTCTCGCTGTTTACCGCAGGCCCAGTGATGTCACGACTAGTATTAATGGCCTGAGCGGAGCTAAGCTTCATTCGAGTGAACAGAGCTTAGCCCCGCCTAGGCTAGTGATTCTAGTCGTGACGTCACTGGGCCAGCGGTAAACAGTGAGAAGGTCGCGGTGCTACTGCCAGTGCGGCTGCCTTCACAAACAGCTGATCAGATGCTGATGATCTATCCAGAGGATAGGTCATCAGTTTATAATAACTGCAGAACCCCTTTAATTGCGAACAATAGTGATCAGCAATGAAAGCTGGTTCTACCTTGGTACTACTAAGGGCTATACCATACATGTGTGGTGATCCCACCAAAGTCGGTGGAATTGAATGTCATATGGTTTTTCTCTTTTCACATTCTGGGCAACATTATTTTTTTTTTGGCCTCAGAAATCCCATCTGTAGTAAAGCCTGTCGATATATTTGCTGGATCCTTACCAGGAGACTTGGTATCCTGTTAAGGATAAGTGTCAGGGAACTTGACGGCTGCTCTACCACTCTAGTCCAACCATGAAACTGTTGAGGTCTACTTCTTTTGTGTTCTTTGTCAGATCTCAGACCTCATGTGTGTATTTCAGCAAAGTTTCAAACTGTATTGTAATATGTAAATCATTTGGGACCCAACCAGACTTGACGGGACTAATTAAAGTTCCGATGAGTAAAGGCCTATTTTTAAATTCTAATTACATCCAACATTGACATTTCGCTCCCTGTTCGTCCAAGCATAATCTTGTATTGAGCCAGCATGTCTTCATACTGGCCGACCAAAAATCAGCAAATGCTGGGAGAAATGTGTTTTCTTTGGTTTCAAGCCACATTAATGCTGCAATTGGGTTAGAAATGATATTTAACATGTGTCTGTCAACCATGGTCAACTACAACTTGAAAGGTTGGGGGGGGGGGGCACTTATTTACAGGTGTGGGTAAAGCTTGTACAGTGTAGTCTTGAGATGAAAACAAGAAAAAAAAAATGTCACTGGTCAATTGAAAATATTCAATATTTAATTACATTTTTATTCCGCCGCAGAACATTTAGGTGTTCGTGAAATGCATGGAGACTGGAATTTATGGGACAATATTAGTTGTTGTTCTAGACGTGAAAACCAGCTATATATAGGGGAAAGGTTCACATATCCCATCGTATACGTCAGATTTTAAGTGACGATTGCTGGGGACATTGAACAGAAAAGTATAAGGTTGTGCTTTAAAAACGGATTCTGACTTCATACAATACTATTTTAACCCAGACAATTCATCATTACTGCCAGCAAAACCAAACAAAAGAATTACATATAAGCCAGGCTCTTACTTTATTCTTAGACTCCCTAAAACAGCCATCCAAGGAACTTGTCATCTAAACAGCTGCCTCACACCATATCCTTATTTGATTGCCCTTTTTTTACACTGATGATGTATGAAAGATCAAAGCAGCACACAGTATTTCAGGAGAGGCAGGTTAGTTTAGGAATAACTGCGCTTCTATTCTACTATGCTCATAACAAGAAGAACCATTTAAAGGTGTTTTCTGGGAGTAAGCTATTGATGACCTATCCTCTAATACACCTGTAGGTAGGGACAGACATGGACAGTGAGCCCTAACCTAGAATCCAGCCTGCTTTCCCTGCCTACTTGCAGTGCAAGCCCTACGTAGCAAGACCACAACTGGTCGACAGTCCCTATGCTACTAAGGTGCAGAAACAGACAAATACCTAGATAGTGGTCTAAGGACGAGTCAAGATCAAAAACACGAGCAATCCAAATCAACACTGAAACAAGAACAAGGAACCTAGCTAGTGAGCCCAAGTAAGACTATCACTAGCAAGGGGCGTAGCTATAGGGGAAGCCCCTGCTTCAGGGCTTGAGCTCAGAAGGGGCCCGGGAGCAGTAGCATGACAGCTTATTTCATGCAAGATGCACAGCCCGGCTGCTGTTCCCCTTACAAGCTCCCATGCAGCTGAGCCTCTCAGACACCCCCCCCCCCACCTCCATTCTGCAGAGCAGGACGCCTTCCTGAGGAGGAGAGTAAGACCGCAGCGGCAGGAACAGTGAAGAGATGCAGACAGCCTGTAAGTGAGTCTGCACGGTCTCTTCTCTGTGGGAGGGAGGGAGGTCAGGGAACTTATTTAATGGTATTTACTGCCTCATTAAGCAGTTTGTTTGTTCTACATAGACTCCCTGACACTTACTCTACCTCTTGCCCCACATATCCTGTTCTTCTCTTATCTCACTCCTCCTCACCGAGTCCCTACATATGTTTTGACTGTATGTTTCTGTGCTCCTGCTGAAGGAGATTGGTCCCCAAAAAGCATCAAGTTTAACTAATAAAAAGTACCTGATGTGAGTGACCCATAATAACTGAGTACCAGCACTAACAGGATCCTCCTAAGTGCCATCATCTGGACTATACATCTACAAGTGAACTTGGTGAAGGGATCCAGGTCTTAAATGTCTTGAGGTTACCTTGTAGACCCTCTCCCCAGTGGATTGAGTAACTAACATTGTATTTATTTAAAGTTAATTCATTAGATACTATTACCATTTTATATTCACCTTGCACCGATGTAACATGATTTAAACATACCTGTGGATGGTTCTGGTGCCCATCACACACTACTTTTTACTATTGGCTGTTACTCTAGGCCAGATTAACTAGTATGTGAAGTTCTATGATGCTATGAGTTGGGGTCACACAAAGTGATCTTCCAAATCAAGAAAAAAAATTATGATAAACTGAGGAACAAACAGATCTGCTAATTCCTGGGCTCCTCTTCTGTCATCCAAGCTGGCCGCACTGCCTCTCAGACTCCCTGATGCACATTTTGGGGCATTTTCTAAAGTTTTTCCACAACTATTGTGGTGTAAAAAAAATTGCAAATTTTGACGTACACCATATTTGCTCCATAATTTGTGACTTATTGAACTTTTCGCCACTGTTCTAAAGCTTATTGGGAGGGGCCAGGGCATTACATGGCCCGCTGGCTTTACTGTAACTTATGTTACTGGTGTAGACTTCAATTTCTGGTGCTCGGACTGCAAGAGATGCAGTTGTTAAGAGACATCAGCCTCTTAATAAATGAAGAGCATCTCACTTCAGTGCAAAGTAAACAAGACTGGTGTATGGGAATGCCAGTCTTGATAAATGTCCTTCACTGTGCATAGGTAGGCCAAGACACTTCCTACTTGTATAGCCCTGCTCTTGAATTGACCAGCATTGTTCACGTGAGCAGTGTTGGCCAATCCAAGCTTAGCAGGAATTGTCTTGGACTATCAAATGCACAGTATGCATCGGACAGCCATCTTGGAAGACAGAAAGTATTTACAAATCTGCCGCTAAAAAGATAAAAAGGAGGGCTCCAGGTAAATGTTTTGTTCATTTCTCAGTTATTGTGATTCTTGAACCTGAGGGTCACTTTAAACCTGCTGTCGGACTATGACACATCGAGGAATACAGATGTACAGTATGGCTGGAACACAGATGTGTGAATCTGTCATTATAAAAAAGGGTTCCATCCTGAACAGAGGACCACCTCATTTAATTCACAGTTATCTGAAAAATGTAGCTAGACAACTCCATTAAAGGCCCCTTTACAGTAGATAGTCGTTTGAAAAATTGTGAAATTGAGTGAAAATTATCAATTATCGAGTAGTGTAAAAGCAATAAACAATTAAATGAAAAGCGATAATCTTTAGTTTGTCGTTCTTGCGATCGCTGATGTGGACAGATCATCGTTCATGATCCAGACTTCCACAAATGTAGACAGGTATCGTTTTTAGCACAGACAATTCCACATTGGGAAATGCAACTGTTTGCCTGACAAATGATCTATTAAAGAACCCCATGTACACAATACTCTGCGCATCTAAAAGGTTGACGATTGAACGTTAACAACTTCAGTAACGACTTGTTCATTGTTTGGGGCTTCAAGAAATCCTGGGCAAAGAATCTCCCAACAAGTTGCCTTGCTAGTCAAACCTGGTATAAAAATACCAAAGGCAATGAACCTTGACAAAGGAAAAAAACAGAGCTGACCAGGTGAAAATGCTGTGTGATGTCTTTTTACTGACTTTACTATAATACCTTTGTTGAGACAGTGGACACAAAACAGACACCGGCAGCTGGAGCCGGATCTGCTTCTTGTCTCGGGGTCTTTCATGAGACGGGAACCATTTCCCACTACTGATTATAAACACTTAAAAGTTATACAGGGTTCAAAGAAGCAAAAAGTGAAATTTAGACACGTAGAACTGAAATGTTTTTCCCCAAATTAGCACTTGAACTGTAAACCACAGCATATCTCACCTTTACGGCTGCAGAGTAATGACTTAATATTAATAATGGCTTCGTTCAATTAGCTCTCAACATTTTATCAGTCTTCAGAAAAGAACCACACTTGTGTTAGGCAGCCTTCATACATATCCTACGTATGGATTTATGCTATTGAGTTATTTGTTTATTGCTATTTGTTTTATTTTCTGTTCCTTATGTATTTATTTTGTATGTTTTTGTGTTCTTTATGTTACTAGATAAGTCCTTTTACACTGACCGATTATCACTTCAGGCAAATTATTGGGAAGGAACATTTGTATAAAAACTCATTCCCGATAATCTGCCCATGTGAAAGGTGCCGGCAATCACTCGATGATGAGCAAACACTCATTCATTGGTTGATCGTGTCCTTCTGCCGGCACTGAAAATCATCGTTCCTGTGCCGCAGATTGTTTTGTCAAAACAGCGATCTGCTGAGCAGGAATAATGATTCTCTATGGGGACATGCCATCGCTGTATCGATTTTATGTCCCCATACAGCGAATAGTGATGAGCGGCATAGGCAATATTTGAATTTGCGATATTTCGTGAATTTTTGGCCAAATACTTGCCATAAATTAGCAAATTCGAGAATTCATGATCTCCAGTCATTATTTACTTTATTGCGAAAATTGGCAATGTAATATATTCGCAATAAAAAATTTGCGATTAGAATATTTGCGATCAACTTGCAGGATAACAGGACGAACTGGGTGGACAAAATGTCTTTTTCAATGGACAAAATGTCTTTTTTCTGCCTTATATACTACGTTACGATGTTACTATGTAACACTAAGGGGTAGGCAACTTTCCTATTGGTTGCTAGGGATCTAGTGCCGATATTCGAGATAAATTTGCTATAAATTTGCGTTAAAGTTGCGATTAGAATATTCGCGATCAACACTATTCACGAATACGAATATATAGCACTATATTCTAAATATTTGCCAATTCTCGAAAGGCGATATTCGCAATTAAAATTCATGATTCGAATATTCGCGCTCAACACTAACAGCTAAGGTGATTGCTGCCTGTAAATGTAAATGTGATTGCTGCCTGTAAATGCAGCCCTCTACCTCAGTTAATGATCTGAGTTATTAGGAGTTCTGCTTCGTTCCTGATAATCTGCCAGATCATCTATACATGTAAAAGGACCCTTACTTATCTTATTATTCTTAATATTCTTATTAATATTTATCTTACTATTTATTTAATCCATTTATGCCAAAAGTGATTTGGATGTTAATGACTAGAGTTAAGCGAAGTGAGCTTCGGATGCTTAATCCGAAGTCGCTTCGTTCAAAACTTCGGAAAAATACTGTAGGGAGATTTGACTCCATACAGTATTAGGGTTCATTCACACATCCGCAACCGTTTTGCGGTCGACAAATTTCGCATCCGCAAAAAATGGACACCGGCCATGTGCGGCACTATAAGAGAAATGCTTTTTTATGTCCGTGTCTGTGGAAACAAATAAGACATGTTCTATTTTGTTGTGGAACGGAAGTGCGGATGCGGAACGGAAATGCGGATGCGGACAGCACACTGTGTGCTGTCCGCATCTTTTGCAGCCCCAATGCGGACCCATTTTGCAGATGTGTGAATTGACCCTTAGAATGTATGGGCTCTGATGAGCCGAAGTAAATTATTCACAAAGTTGTGCATGACTTTATTGAATAACTTTGATAGTTTATTTTTAAGGTGGAAAACAACACTTAAACTTGAAACTGAAATTGGCTTCGGTTCTGACTAGTACCTCGGAACCGAAGCCCAGTTTGGTTTCAAGTTTAAAGTGGTTTTCCAGTTTAAAAATCAACTACTGAATTTATTCAACGAAGTCACACAATTTTTAATTTTATTTTTTTTAATCATCGCAATTTTAGATCATAACTTTTTTTCCACAGATATATCTGTGTTAGGACTTTTTTGTTTTTGTTTTGCAGGGAGAGTTTTACTTGTCAATGTCACCATTTCGGGGTACATATAATTTATTTGCAACAAATTTTTTTTGGAGTGAAGAAGAGCATGAAATTTTGCACTTTTTGATCACTGTTAATCATCTGGTCAAAATAAGAAACTAAGTTTATTCTTCGGGTTAGTAAGAATACAAGAATACCAAATATAGTTATTTTTATTTTTTTGTACTTTTGCAGAATTTTTTTTGCCATAACCTTTTTTTATTTTACTGTCAATGTTGCCATATAAGAGCTTGTTTTTTGGAGTTTGCAGTTTTAAGTTGTTTTATTTTGGGGTGCATATAATTTATTGTAGTAATTATCTTTTTTTTTGGTGGGGGTTGCAAAAGTAGGAGTCCTATCAATATTTTTTTTTTATTGTTTACTAGGTAATAAAAATAACCTTGTAACTTTGCTCTTCGGGTCATTACCATTTATACAGTACCAAAAATGTTTTTGTTGCTAAACTACTGTGAAAATGTTGTTATAT
Source organism: Bufotes viridis (assembly GCA_033119425.1). Lineage (NCBI taxonomy): Eukaryota > Metazoa > Chordata > Amphibia > Anura > Bufonidae > Bufotes > Bufotes viridis. The sequence goes on from CM065592.1 coordinate 72,081,760, forward strand.
AATTAGTCTTTCGTAGGCTTTTATTGTATTTACTTTTTATAAAACTTTGGTAAACTTGTTTCTGACTTTTTTTGTCCACCTGGGGAAGTTTAAGCAGGAATTTTTTTTTAACACTTCTATAATACTTTGAAACATGTTGTATTTCAAAGTATTATTGCCTATATTGATATCCTAGTTGGCCATGACTCTTGAACTGCTTAATAGTAAAACGCTTATGGAAGGCCTGGGGGGGGGGGAGGGGGCTCTGTTAGGCCCTGGTGGCCATAGTAATACTCTTGTCCCCTGTGCAGGGGGCTGATGGGTGAGCTCCCTCCCTGTGTCAAAATCCTTAGATGGCTCACATTTACCCAGAGATCTTCCCGTGCATTACTCTAATTGCTCTAATAAATTTATTTCTGACTGGTTGCTAAGGCATCATGTACTTTTTTGCTGCTGCTCTCTCCCATCTCAGGGGGTTTGTTCTGTCTGCAGGATCTCTCTTTTTCTTATCACAGCTTAGGGGCAAGTGCTTTCTGCTGCAGCTCTCTCCATATCACAGGTCAGGAGGTATGTCCTTCTAGCTGTAGCTCTCTCCCTATCATAGCTCAAGGGATGTGTCACTAGTCGGACCACACATTGAGTACTGTGTACAGTTCTGGGCTCCTGTGAACACTACAGACATAGCAGAGCTGAAGAGAGTTCAGAGGAGGGCAACTAAAGTAATAACTGGAATGGGTGAACTACAGGTTCCAGAAAGATTATTAAAATTAGGGTTATTCAGAAAAAAAAAAAGACTAGTGTTGAGCGGACACCTGGAATTTCGTGTTCGACGGGTTCGATCGAACTTTACAAAAAAGTTCGGGTTCGGGATCTGAACTTAACCCGAACTTGACCCCGAACCTGATTCTCATTGAAGTTAATAGGGACCCGAACTTTTGGGCACTAAAATGGCTGTAAAAAAGTACGGGAAAGGGGTAGAGGGCTGCAAAAGGCAGCAAAATGTGGGTATGTGCCCTGCAAACAAATGTGGATAGGAAAATGACTTAAAATTAAAAAAATCAAAAATCAAAATCTTGATCTAGGAGGAGGAAATGGAAATGTGGAGTAGGAGGTTGAGGAGGCGTCAGGTGGGAATGCCATCAGCAGCGTGTCTATCAGTGTGCGTTTGTAGTCATACATCGCATGCATCTTTCGATCATTAACAGATGATTTTCAAAAATGTAGGCTCCTGGCACCCAGGCAGAGGAGGGGTTAATTCAGGCAAAAAGGGGTTCATGTCACCCACCAATGGAACAGATGATTTTTAGAGATGTAGGCCCCTGGCATCCAGGCAGAGCAGGGGTTTTTCACTGGCAAAACTGGGTTGATGTCACCCACCAATGGTACAGACGATTTTTAAAAATGTAGGCCTGTGGCACCCAGGCAGAGGAGGGGTTAATTCACGGCAAAACGGGGTTCATGTCACCCACCATGGAACAGACGATTTTTAAAAATGTAAGCCCCTGGCCCCCAGGCAGAGAAGGGGTTAATTCACGGCAAAAAGGGGTTCATGTCACCCACCAATGGAACAGACGATTTTTAGAAATGTAGGCCCCTGGCATCCAGGCAGAGCAGGGGTTTTTCACTGACAAAACTGGGTTGATGTCACTTACCAATGGAACAGACAATTTTTAAAGATGTAGGCCCGTGGCACCCAGGCAGAGGAGGGGTTTATTCACGGCAAAACGGGGTTCATGTCACTCACCAATGGAACAGGCGATTTTAAAAAATGTAGGCCCCTGGCACCTAGGCAGAGGAGGGGTTTATTCACGTAAAAACAGGGTTCATGTCACCCATCAATGGAACAGGCGGTTTTTAAAAATGTAGCCCCCTGGCATCCAGGCAGAGCAGGGGTTTATTCATGGCAAAAAGGGGTTCATGTCACCCACCAATGGAACAGGTGATTTTTAGAAATGTAGGCCCCTGGCACCCAGGCAGAGGAGTGGTTAATTCACGGCAAAACGGGGTTAATGTCACCCATCAGTGGAATATACGATTTTTAAAAATGTAGGCCCCTTGCATCCAGGCAGAGGAGGGGTTTATTCAAGAAAAAAATTGCAATTTTGCACCCAACAATTTAAAAGAAGATTTTTCCCCCTACTCTTGTCCCCTGTGTAGGGGGCTGATGGGTGAGCTCCCTCCCTGTGTCAAAATCCTTAGATGGCTCACATTTACCCAGAGATCTCCCCGTGCATTACTCTAATTGCTCTAGTAAATTTATTTCTGACTGGTTGTTAAGGCATCATGTACTTTTTTGCTGCTGCTCTCTCCTATCTCAGGGGGTTTGTTCTTTCTGTTTGTACCCGGCAAAAATGGTAGATATTTCACCCAACAATTTAAAAGAAGATTTTCCACATTTTTGGTCACTGTCACCTATGCAGAGCAGGGGTTTGTACCGGGTAAAAATGGTAATATTGCACCAAACAATTTAAAAGAAGATTTTTCAAATTTTCAGTCCCTGTCACCTATGCAGAGCAAGGGTTTGAACCCTGCAAAAATGGTAATATTTCACACAACAATTTAAAAGAAGATTTTCCGCATTTTCGGTCACTGTCACCTATGCAGAGCAGGGGTTTGTACCCGGCAAAAATTGTAATATTGCATCCAACAATTTAAAAGAAGATTTTTCTAATTTTTGGTCCCTGTCACCTATGCAGAGCAAGGGTTTGTACCTGGCAAAAATTGTAATATTTGACCCAACAATTTAAAAGAAGATTTTCCTCATTTTTGGTCACTGTCACCTATGCAGAGCAGGGGTTTGTACCTGGCAAAAAAGGTAATTTTGCACCCAACAATTTAAAAGAAGATTTTTCACGTTTTCGGTCACTGTCACCAATGCAGTGCAGGGTTACTTGACAGCAAAAAATTGAAATATGTCAACCCCTGAACTCCCAGATGGATTAACTATATTATTGTCCCCGCCACATATGCAGCACAGGCCGCAAAGGTAGTTCCTGGCCTTAAAAAATATCATTTTTTACCACCCATGAATAACATGGATTAAAGTGGTATATTTTGGGGTGTAGGACCTCATCGTTCTCAACATCATCTTCCACCCATGCCCCCTTTGTCAGTCTGCACACCGCAGAAAGCAGTAGCAGTTTGCAACTGTGTTTCGTCATCATCAGAGATGTGCTGCAGTGGTCTTCCCATGTCCTCATGCCTCTGTGCACCCAATCTCTTCCACTTCTGGGGCAGGGCTATGGTTATGGCCCTGGTAAACCCTGCCAGCAGAGTCATCAAAAAGCATAAGAAACTGCTGCATGACTTGGGGCTCAGATTGCTTGGCTGATTTGCAAGAGGGTGCGGTGAAAGACTGATGGGCATGGGCTGCAGGTGCCAACTCTGAGCTTTCAGCAGTGGGAGACAATGTTAAGGTACTGGAGGCACTGTCAGCCACCCAATCTACTAGCGCCTGTACTTGTTCTGGCCTCACCATTAGTAGAGCGGCATTCCGGCCTACCAAATAACGCTGCAGGTTCTGTCGCCTACTTACACCTGAGAAAGGTGTTTTACTTGGACCTGTAGTTGGCAACAGGAGCGCCACCAACACCACCACGACCATGCCCACGTCCCTTATTTGATGTTCACCCACCAAACTAACAGATGGTTCATCTCTGGTGTCAATTTAACTGCCAATAGTCAACAATTAAGTTCACTAATCACTAACAGTAAGGCAGTGCCCGTGTCATAAACAGAATACATTTCTTTGGGTCACACAACAGTGTAATGGAGCAATTCAATACAATTACTTCACTATCAACAAAAATTAGATTTTTCAAACCAACAATGTAACAGCAGAAGTTAACGGTTTAAAATGTGCCATCTACCACAAAACCTGTGTGTTTGCAAGCAACTATGTAAAATCTGGAGTTCAAAAGGTTACTTAAAATGACTGAAATACAGGGTAGACCTCAGATCTGCTATGTAGCACAAAACCAGTGTTTATTGTAACAAACTACAAAAATGCAGTATGTCACTGCTAAATTTTAAAATAGGTTTTTGTGCTTTGTATGCCAACGTGCTCTGTGGAACAACAATACGGGTTTATTTCCCCCAAATACACAAATGCTGTATGTCACTGCTAAACTTTAAAATAGGTTTTTCAGCGCTGTATGAAACACACTCTGTGGCACAACAGTACAGGTTTATTAACCCAACTACAGAAATGCAGTATGTGACCCCAAAAATTATAAAACTGTTTTTTCAGTGGTGTATGCAAACATGCTCTGTAGTGTGACAGTATGGGTTTATTACAGCAACTACAGAAATACACTATGTCACCGCAAAATTTTAAAAAAGGTTTTTCAGCGGTTTATGCAAACGTGCTCTGTGGTACGACAGTACGGGTTTATTACAGCAACTACAGAAATTCACCAACTACAGACCAACTATGTCACCCCAAAATGATAAAATAGGTAATGTAGGGGGACTTGACCTGCCAGAAAAAATGAATTTTTCCTCCACTGAGCTACCAAAAAATAATTAAACTAATGTCCCTGGCAAGCTGGCACACATGCAGGTCACATGCAGTTCCAAGGACAGTGCAGTTGCCAAAATGGCCGCCGACCCCCACCTCAGTAACAGATGGATTAAAAATTATTTTGCAGTACTGGTCTCAGGGCTGGGTACAAATATGTAGCATAGCACCCTCAATAATTGCTGTAGTTTGAAGAGTTAACACCACCCCCCTGCGCCCCCTGCACTGATCACATGACGGTGACGTCACCCCAGGTCCTTCGGCTGTTCAACAGTTTGGGTTCGTGGAAGCCGTCCCTTATGGATTCCATATGCCGGGATAGTCCGCGGTAGTGGAATCCATAACGGGAGGCGGCAATTACCACAACCCGAACGCCAAACTTTTTTTTAAAGTTCGCTCATCTCTACTTCCGAGCTGTCTTACATTTAGACATTTTTTAACGCCTGGACCAGGAGTAGAAAATGATGAATGAGATGGGCCTGCCGGATGGTCCTTTTTCCCGCCCATGCCATGCCCACTTTTTAAGACCTGGCAAGATCGGGGAGAAGTCACAGATTGCAGTGCAACTAACCATTGTGCTGCAATCCACCCTTGAAACATGCCTAATATAGGTGTATTTCAGCTTTGTAAATAACCCCCTAAGAGATTAACAGGGATTGTGTCAGCAGTTCAACAAGATCAGTCAGCAATTTATTAGACCACCACCACGGAGAGCAAGGAAATTCGGCTTCGCCACAAATCGAATTTTTCCTAAACTTGTATTGAATTCCTCTTTGGATGCTTTGATTCTCTCAACAACACTAGTAGCAACTCTCATTCATTTGCAATCGATTTGCTCATCTCTAATTAGTAATACAAGAGTTCAATGCATATCCCTTCGAGGCCAATATGATATGAGGTGTCCATATCTATTTTAGCAACATTTTAGTTCAGCTTGTCACGTTCCAGGGGACAGGCAGATCTCCGGAACATCTTGCTAACAGGACACAGGCAGATTACAGGCCAAGAACAAACAGATAAATCTATTATACGTGTAAAAAATGAATATGACAGTAACACAGGAACAGCAGGCAAGGGTAATAGGGGTAGCACTACCACTAAACCAAGTGCACCGGTAGACTAGAGACAAACCCCAGAGGGCGAAGAGCCAGTGAGTCCCGTGAGCCCTGTTCTTCACAGAGCTCCTGGTGGTGGGGATGAACTTGGTTGAGTGCTCACTGGTTGCACCTCCAGAATGGTCCTGGTACACTTGGCTACTACATGCAAAGAACCATGCTGGTGCAAGCACCAGCAGACCAGACAAAATCAGAAGGACTGGAATCCAAACATAGCAGCACAGGAAACAGTACAGACAAGACGAACGGGAATCAGGACACAAGCAGATGCCTGGACCCCATCCAGAACGGAAGCATTGCAGTGACAGGCAGGACATGCACAGGACAGGAACAGAAGAAGTGGAGCACTGCAGGAACAGTCTGGAACAGAAGGGACTGCCAGGCTATACATGAAACAGACAGGATAAAGACACAGAACAAGTACAGAAGATCAGACAAGACATGGACAAGGATACAACAACAATGCTTTACAGGTGACACCACACAGAAGGGCAGATGGCAAAATCCCCTGGGTCAGCAGCAAGGGGCTACACCCAGCAAGGTACAAGACAGAACTGATCCTTAGGCCCCTTTCACATGGGAGAGTTTTCCGCGCAGGTGCAATTTGTGACGGGCATGCATTGCACCCACACTGAATCCTGACCCATTCATTTCAATGGGTCTGTGTACATGAGCAGTGTTTTTCAGGCATCACTTGTTTGTTGCGTGAAAATCGCAGCATGTTCTATATTCTTCATTTTTCACGCAACGCAGGCCCCATAGAAGTGAATGGGGCTGCTTGAAAATTGCATTGCATCCACAAGCAAGTGCAGATGCAATGCAATTTTCACGGATGGTTGCTAAGTAGCGATGAGCGGCAGGGGGGCAATATTCGAATTTGCGATATTTCGCAAATATTTGGGCGAATATTCGCCATATATTCGATAATTTGTGATCTCCAGTCATTATTTTCTTGATTACGTAAATTCGCATTACGAAAACTCGCAATCAAAACTACTCCTAAAATCAAAGATATTGCAGCCTTCTCATTGGCCCACAAGCTAGAAGCAGGGAGGGATTATGTGTACTCTTTAAAAAAAATCTCGAATATTCGAAATTACGAATATATATCTCTATATTCTATATATTTGCGAATTCTCAAAGTGAAAATATTTGCGATAAAAATTCGCAATTCGAATATTCGTGATCAACATTAGTGCTGATTCAGGATTGTTAACCCTGACAGATCCATACAGAGATATGCTGGTACAGTAGGTTTACTTATATAATAACATTAAATAACATTGCATAACAAGAACAGTTTGCAAGTACACTGTTCTAAGGGAATTGCATCTGCACAATTTGCTCATTTTGCTCCATGACCCTTTTTTAAGCCACACCTCTTTTCTAAGCACTTTGACTGTTGATCAGGTTGGCTCTTCAATCATGCTATATGTGATTCATAAGTGTAATATTTTATTATTAATATTTTCTATATAAGTATGAGATATTCACATTAGCACTTTGCACTTTGTTTATTATTTATTCTTTGCACGTTTGCGCTTTTTTCAGTGGCTGGATTAAAGATATGGGCTTATTCCCACATTCAATATGGCGGAGGTGGTTGTATCCTCATGTGTGGGCATGCGCAATGAAAGGGTTGGGTGTTTTGATTGGTTTGCGTCTTCAATCATGCTATATGTGATTGCATTTGCTTTATGTGATTCATAAGTGTAATATTTTATTATTAATAATCTCTATATAAGTATGAGATATTCACATTGTAAAGAGGTAGAACAAATATCTAAAACACATATTAAATCAGGAGTAAGGCATGTACACCAGTTTTTAGCTTAATTCTGATGCATTTAGCATAATAAATAAATAAATAAATAAATAAATATCTACCCTTTTCTCAAAAATGTTGTGGTCCCATGCTCAGCACTTTGTACCAAAAGTGCTATAGAGGTGTAACCAAAAGGGCTATAGAGGTGTGACCAAAAGGGCTATAGAGGTGTGACCAAAAGGGCTATAGAGGTGTAACCAAAAGGGCTATAGAGGTGTGACCAAAAGGGCTATAGAGGTGTGACCAAAAGGGCTATAGAGGTGTGACCAAAAGGGCTATAGAGGTGTAACCAAAAGGGCTATAGAGGTGTGACCAAAAGTGCTATAGAGGTGTGACCAAAAGGGCTATAGAGGTGTGACCAAAAGTGCTATAGAGGTGTAACCAAAAGGACTATAGAGGTATGACCAAAAGGGCTATAGAGGAATGACCAAAAGGGCTATAGAGGTGTGACCAAAAGGGCTATAGAGGTATGACCAAAAGGGCTATAGAGGTGTAACCAAAAGGGCTATAGAGGTGTGAACAAAAGGGCTATAGAAATTCTCAGGAAAGTAATGCTTATGCCAGCATTCACAATAAGTGCAACATAAACCAAAATAACATAATCCAAAATATACCAGACCAAGGTATCCAAGGGACAGCGGCAGCGGCACCCCGATGTATGTTTCGTCTGAACTAATTCCTGGGGACGTATCTATCGCTCGGCCTCACCCCATTTTATACCAACATCAACCAATGAAACCTTCCTACACTCATATTATGTATATTTAATATACACCTGAAATCTCCCAAACATGGCGTTGATCCACATTGGCGCTCCGTAACGCCCCAATCCCGCGATTAATGTGGGAATAAGCTCACATCAGAAACCAGCCACTGAAAGAAGTGCAAACATGCACAGAATAAATAATAAACAAAGTGCAAAGTGCTAATGTGAATATCTCATACTTATATAGAAATTATTAATAATAAAATATTACACTTATAAATCACATATAGCAGGATTGAAGACGCAACCCAATCAATAGTCATACATATACCAAGACACATTTATATTTTGTAATCATGATAAAAATATTTTGTGCAAAAAGTGCCACGTGCTGTGAAAAAGGGCTCCCCAAGTGCAATGTTATATATTATCTCAAGGGGGTAATGTATGAAAAGTTTGGAGAAGTAAGTTTTGAAAAATGTAGCAAAAATGTATTATTTATGAAATATTGAATGTGCTTTGCACCCTATCCAGCATTTTGCATTTACCACTTTACAGGAGTGAAAAAAATTAATCTGGAAGTTGGTAAGAAAAGGGTTGTCCACTTTGGGAATATTGACCAAAATATTGTTACAGCTCTGCCATACTAACACTCCCACCATTCAGTGAGGATCCTAAATGTCCTAGTGTTATTTGGGTCACTGTAGTTGTAGATGATTAATTCATTTCCTACCTAATTTCATTCTATTTAATTTCTGGATTGAATACTTCTTCTAGCCAATGTTCTGTGATTTATACCCTTGTGGAAAGTAACAGACGAAGCTGCAGTTTCAGAAGCAACAGAAAATTATATTACATTACAAACATTATAATAATCTCTTCATTTAAAGCTTATAATTAATTTGTTCACTTTGGGTGTTCCCAAGCATTTCGCAACAAGAACTGTTCAATTCAATGTGTGTTACATTTCAATTATTTCCTAATGCGGCACCTAGGAATGATAAAACAGAAGGGTGTGTGCAGTGAGGATGCATGACATCATTTTATAGCCGGTTCAGTCTACATCTTGTACAATGTCAGTGTACCTACCAGCCCTGCTACCTGGGAGGTCCTCAATTATATTTTATAGGACATGCGCTGAATTAATACACCCAAACCGCCTGCTGGCAATCAAAGCTTATGAATGGCAGATACAAGGTCTGCTTCTTTTTCAACTTCGTTTTTAAACACAGCAATGCCTTCCATTATATAACTGTGCAGCCGTAACCACAGATGTACAGCACAGATATAGGCCTGCTTGGCTCTTTCTGTAACCCTCATAGCCTTGAATGTAAAGAGGAACGCACATATCCAGCCAGCTCTTATTTAGGATATAGATGGGCAACCTTGGTTAAAGCGGTTCTCCGGGAATTATTCAAAATGGCCACCAGAAACATGTCCTAGAATGTGAGTAGGACTGGTTACAACCACTTGCAAAGCTGTCTAGGGGGATAAGGGGGTGGACCCCACTACAAACTATGCTCTTGCACTTGCATATATTACAAATTGGTGAGTTTTCCTGTCGGGCTGCTCAGCCATGATGGTTTATCATAGGCAGGATGGCACCATTACCATCTATTGGGGTTTGTAGTGAGGCCTTGCCCGCTCCTACCCCCAACCCCCCAGTCCTTCTCACTTTCTAGGAAAGGTTGCTGGTGGCCATTTTAAGTCATTCCCTGAGAACCCATTTAATGACAGAACCATCGAATTTATCCATGAATGAGAATGTTTCAGTCTTTTTAGCTCTCATCAGTGCAGGATAAACAAGTTTGCTGTCATGTAGGGAAGTACCATAATGGGAAAGTGTGTACAGAAAAGCTAGATGGGTGATCCAAAGAACCCTAGAAAAAACAGTCTCTATATGCAGTGTAAGAATGGACTGGGCACTCTACTAGATATCAATATTTTATTCAGTAAAAAGTTACTCTAAAAAACATTCACAATATTGCATGCCTATCTGGATAGATATATAATCGTGCACAGTGTACAGTCTCTATATGCAGTTTGAAAAATATGTGCCCAGATAGTTGTCTCTGGTAACAGGACAGAGTACTCCGCAGGTAGTTTTTTCTGGTAACAGGAGAGAATACTCCGCAGGTATTTGTCTCTGGTAACAGAACAGAATACTTTGCAGGTAGTTGTTTCTGGTAACAGGACAGAATACTCCGCAGGTATTTGTCTCTGGTAAGAGGACAGAATACTCTGCAAGTAGTTGTCTCTAGTAACAGGACAGAAAACTCTGCAGGTAGTTGTCACTGGTAACAGGACAGAATAATCTGTAGGTAGTTGATTCTGGTAACGGGACAGAATACTGCACAGGAAGTTATCTCTGGTACCAAGATGGAATGCTTGGTAGGTAGTTGTCTCTGGTAACAGAAGACAGTACTCTGCAGATATTTGTCTCTGGTAACAGGACAGAATACTCTGCAGGTAGTTGTCTTTGGTAAGAGGACAGAATACTCTCCAGTTAGATGTTTTCAGTAACAGGACAGAATACTCTTCGGGTAGTTGTTTTCGGTAACAGGACAGAATACTCTGCAGGTAGTTGTCTCTGGTAACAGGACAGAATACTCTGCAGGTAGTTGTCTCTGGTAACAGGACAGAATACTCTGCAGGTAGTTGTCTCTGGTAACAGGACAGAATACTCTGCAGGTAGTTGTCTTTGGTAAATGGACAGAATACTCTCCAGTTAGATGTTTTCAGTAACAGGACAGAATACTCTTCGGGTAGTTGTTTTCAGTAACAGGACAGAATACTCTGCAGGTAGTTGTCTCTGGTAACAGGACAGAATACTCTGCAGGTAATTGTCTCTGGTAACAGGACAGAATACTCTGCAGGTAGTTGTCTCTGGTAACAGGACAGAATACTCTGCAGGTAGTTGTCTCTAGTAACAGGATAGAATACTCCGCAGGTAGTTGACTCTGGTAACAGGATAGAATACTCCGCAGGTAGTTGTCTCTGGTAACAGGATAGAATACTCCGCAGGTAGTTGTCTCTGGTAACAGGATAGAATACCCCACTGGTAGTTGTCTCTGGTAACAAGATGGAATACTCCGCAGGTAGTTGTCTCTGGTAACAGGACGGAATACTCCACAGGTAGTTGTCACTGGTAACAGGATGGAATGCTCTGCAATTAACCGGTCTAGAAACCTGTCCTAGAATGTGAGCAGGACTGGTTGCTACCTCTTTCAGACCTGTCTAGGGGGGTAAGGGTGTGGACCCCACTACAAACTACGCTCCTGGACTTTCACATTCTAGGACAGGTTGCTGACAGCTATTTTAAGTCATTCCCTGAGAACCCCTTTAATGACAGAGCCATTGAATTTATCCATGTATGAGACTGTTTCAGTCATTTTAGCTCTCAGTGCGTGATAAACACGTTTTCTGTCATGTAGGGAAGTACCATAATGGGAAAGTTTGTACAGATAAGCTAAATGGTTGATCTAAAGAACCCTAGAAAAAACTATATGCAATTTGCAAAATATATGCCCAGGTAATCTGGTAACAGGACAGAATACTCCGCAGGTATTTGTCTCTGGTAACAGGACAGAATACTCTGCAAGTAGTTGTCTCTGGTAACAGGATAGAATACTCTGCAGGTAGGTGTCTCTGGTAACAGGACAGAAAACTCTGCAGGTAGTTGTCTCTGGTAACAGGTCTGAATATTCTGCAGATAATTGTCTCTGGTAACAGGACAGAATACTCTGCAGGTAGGTGTCTCTGGTAACAGGACAGAAAACTCTGCAGGTAGTTGTCTCTGGTAACAGGTCTAAATATTCTGCAAATAATTGTCTCTGGTAACAGGACAAAATACTCTGCAGGTAGTTGTCTCTGGTAAAAGGACAGAACACTCTGCAGGTATTTGTCTTTGGTAAGAGGACAGAATACTCTGCAGATAATTGTCTCTGGTAACAGGACAGAATACTCTGCAGGTAGTTGTCTCTGGTAACAGGACAGAATACTCTGCAGGCATTTGTCTTTGGTAAGAGGACAGAATACTCTGCAGGTAGTTGTCCTTGGTAAGAGGACAGAATACTCTGCTCTGCAGGTAGTTGTTTCTGGTAACACAATGGAATACTCTGCATGTAGTTATCTCAAGTAACAGAATGGAGTACCCTGCAGGTAGTTGTCTCTGGTAACAAGATGGAATACTCTGCAGGTAGTTGTCTTTGGTAACAGGAAGGAATACACTGCAGTTAACCTGTCTAGAAACCTGTCCTAGAATGTGAGCAGGACTGGTTGCTACCTCTTTCAGACCTGTCTAGAGGGGTAAGGGTGTGGACCCCACTACAAACTACGCTCTTGGACTTTCACATTCTAGGACAGGTTGCTGACAGCTATTTTAAGTCATTCCCTGAGAACCCCTTTAATGACAGAGCCATTGAATTTATCCATGTATGAGAATGTTTCAGTCTTTTTAGCTCTCATCAGTGCGTGATAAACACGTTTTCTGTCATGTAGGGAAGTACCATAATGGGAAAGTTTGTACAGATAAGCTAAGTGGGTGATCCAAAGTACCCTTTGATTGGCGCCCTCAACTTAAATAAAGGGCCAACCAAACTCATTAATAAAGTATACCCAAACAGTTTTCTGGGAACAGTTTCTGTATGCAGAACATATAGAAAAAACAGGTTCTATATGCAGTTTGCAAAATTCATCCCCAGGTAGTTGTCTCTGGTCACAGAATAGAATCCTCTGCAGGTAGTTGTCTCTGGTAACAGGTTGGAATACCCGGCAGGTAGTTTTTTCTGGTAACAGGACAGAATACTCTGCAGGTAGTTGTCTCTGGTCACAGAATAGAATACTCTGCAGCAAGAGCTGACTGGCAACTTTTGGCCCAGGGGGCAAGTAACACCCAGAGGCCCACTGAGCCCCCCTCTACTTCCTGATTCGCTGTCACAAGAGGCTGGGCGGGGAGCTGCGGGAGGAGAGCACAGCCTCCTTTGACAGCATTGATAGCTATCTCCGCCCCCCACACCTCCGCTCTCCCGATCTGTCACAGGAGGCTGAGCATTGCGGAAAGGATAGAGGTTGGCCGCTCACAGCGCTCATAGTAGGCCCCCCCCTTATGTGCTAGTAGCCCCCCCTTATGTGCCAGTAGCCCCCCCCTTATGTGCCAGTAGCCACCCCCCCTCATGTGCCAGTAGCCGTCCACCTTATGTGCCAGTAGCCCCCCCCATATGTGCCAGTAGTCCGGCCATATGTGCCAGTAGCCCCCTTATGTGCCAGTAGCCCCCCTTATGTGCCAGTAGTCCCCCCTTATGTGCCAGTAGCCCCCCTTATGTGCCAGTAGTCCCCCCTTATGTGCCAGTAGTCTCCCCCCCACCTTATCATGTGCCAGTAGAATCCCCCCCCCCCCATCACCTTATCATGTGCCAGTAGCCCCAAAAAAACAAAAAACTAATAAAAAACACTTATACTTACCTCCAGAGATGCAATGCAGGCCTCTTCCGGCCTGTGTCCTTCGCTGTACCGCTCCGGCGGCGCGATGACATGATCGCGCCGTCTGCACCAGCCTCTGATAGCCTATCAGAGGAACAGGGAGGGGACACGCCTCTCCCTCCTCTGCCGCAGCACAGACATCTGTATCGCCACAATGGAAGCGTTCATCTCCCTGTGCCCTGCCGCCGGCCACCCCCACTTGTCATCAGGGCCGCGGCAGGGCACATGCACACCCCAAAGGCCAGCCCTGGGTGACACTACGGGGGCCATTTACAGAGGCAACAGAGAGGCCGGGGGGCAATTGCCCCCCTGCCCCCGGCCAGTTCGCCCCTGCTCTGCAGGTAGTTGTCTCTGGTAACAGGAAAGAATACCCCGCAGGTAGTTGTCTCTGGTAACAGGATGGAATACCCCGCAAGTACTTGTTTCTGGTAACAGGACAGAATACTCTGCAGGTAGTTGTTTCTGGTAACAGGACAGTATAATCCTTGGGTGGTTACCACTGGTGACAGGACAATATCTTGTCACAGGTCACAATAAGTCTTAGTACATAAGAACAAAGCTGCTTTTCAAGTCCCAAGTACACACAGAGGTAGGTTTTATGGCTTAGAGCAGGCTAGGTCACAATTTCTGGTCACCACTAACCTCAGAGGTCTGTACCTAGTTTACCATGTACCCAGCTTATGTATTCAGCTTATATACCATGTACTCAACCAATCATTTTCTTATCCCTTCGCCTAAGCACTGTGGACCTCATCCACCTACTTATTGTCCAGACACACTTACTTTCAGTGGTGATAGATATATGCCATATATGTACTTTCATATGTATCACACATGTGTTTTTTCTTTTTCTTTTTTCTCTTTTGTACATCAGCCTGATGAAGGGCACTCATTATGCCCGAAACGTTGTAATATTGAATTGCACCACCATGTCCGGCTGAATAAATTCACTTAGCATACTACTAATCTGGAGTGCTGTCTCATCTATTCTGTATCAATTGAGTTCCACAAGGTGGAGTTTGGAACAACTGTGACGTGCACCCAAACCGGTCATAATTAGCCTAAGTGCTGTGATCACTAGATTAATACTGTAAGATCACAGAGCAACTTCATTCAAACAAAAACGTTGTAGCCAAATTGCATCTGCTGATGAAAGAGATGGTTGTATGCACACTGGCTGGACAATGCTTAGTTGTGGAAGTTCCCTGGATCCTGTAGGCTACATTCACACCCCCGGAAGCAGATCTGGCTTGCTGTTCCAGCAAACAGCAGTCTGCCGTATTTTGCCAGATCCAACATTGCAGGATTCTCTAATTCACCGCCGGTTCCCCATTGACTGTAATGGGGTCTGGCATGATCTGGCTGCTTTCTGGAATACATGTTGGGTTTCGGTCAGACAAAAATCGTGGCTGCAGGTACTTGCGCCAGATCAGCAGCCAGATCAGCTTGTTGCAGATGTGAACGAAGCCTTATTATATTATATTTTTGCTTTTTTTTGTGTTTTTCAGTTAAGTTCTCAACCAGATGACCTTTGGAAACATCAGTTTCTGAGCTGTAAAGTCCTAGTCCTTTTTGACATTAGCCCTTGTACAGGACCACTGCTGGTGCCTTCTAATGGGGTATTCCTCCAATCAAGAACATATTTCAAAAGATTCTTGCCATCTCATTTACCTTTCTTTATGAGTGTTTTTGCCATTTTTAAAGCAGTTTCAGCTTTACCATTGGACTGACGGTAATATGGGGATGATGTAATAAGTTGAAATTCACACTCTTTAGAAAATTATGCAAACTCTGAGCTGACAAACTGTGGTCCGTTATCTGTAATGACAGATTCAGGGATTCCATGTCTACTGACGTGTGCTTTGCAGTATTATATAATGGTTTTAGAGGTGGTGTCAGCAACTAAATTAATCTCCCAGAAATCGGAATAATAATCAACAATTATTAAATCATCATGTCCTGGCAAAGAAAATAAGTCCATGCCTAGTTTGCTCCAGGGTAGAGTGGGCAATTTGTGAATCATCAGTGCTTCATTTGTTTGTTTGCTCATAAACTTATTGCAATTATTACAGTTCTTCATAACTTCTTTTATCTCTGGGCCCATGTGTGGCCAAAAAAATGACATCCTTGACTTTGGGAAGGCATGTGTCTTTTCCTAAGTGGCTAAAATAAGTCCTTGCTATCATTTCTTGGTGCATCTTTTTAGTATGATGAGCCCTTGTCCTTTATACAGAATTCCATTTTGTATTTTTATCTCGAAAGCCCTAGTAGTTCTTTCTGGTCTGGCTGTCCTGTAAGAGCAGTCATTATTTTTTAATGCTTGCAATATTTAATCTTGTTCGTTTTCAGGGCCCAGGCAACTGTCTGTTGGCCATAGTGTACAGTATGGCCAACTTCATCTTGTTCAGTGAACGTTTGAATTAGTTGCGGGTGCAAATCAGACACTCTTAGATATTCAGTAAAGTTTATCCGTTCCAGTTCCTTAGAAAATGCATCTTCTTGCATCGAGAAAACCTAAGAATCAGAGATGTCTTAGTTTATTGCTTTGAGCAGTAATACTGCTCTTGATAAGAAGTCTGAAATATACATTTCAGATCCTTTTTTGTAGACTACATTCATACTGTATTTTTGAAGCTGTAACATCATGCACTCTAGAAATCTTGTTGCTCCTTCGAGAGTTTTAAAAAAAAAATGCTCTCAAGTATCTTATGATCAGTCTTAGGCCTCAAGCACACGACCGTTGTTGTGGTCCACGTCCGAGCCGCATATTTTGCGGCTCAGGCGTGGACCTATTCACTTCAATGGGGCCGCAAAAGATGCGGACAGCACTCCGTGTGTTGTTCGCATCCGTTGCTCCGTTCCTTGCCCCCGCAAAAAAAATAGAACATGTCCTAATCTTGTCCGTTTTGCAGACAAGATTAGGCATTTATACAATGGGCCGCGTTCCATTCTGCGAATTGCGGAACAGAACGCGGAGCAGCTTCCGTGTTTTGTGGATCCGCGGTTCGCGGACTGCAAAACACCAACGGTCGTGTGCATGAGGCCTTAATGTTAATAATTTTTTCCGATGTAAGTAATGTTTACATTTCTGACATGTATATACAATGGAGAGTCATTCTTTTTCAATCTGGCCATATCTTTGGCCTGTTGAAGACAGTGTAAATAATGCAAAAGTCACTGGTTTACCTTCTTGTAAAAGCATTGCTTCAAGACCTTTTTAAGTAGCATCACCTTGAACTATTAGGCCCCTTGGAGACGAGCGTTCCTAACGCAGCGAGTCCGCAACGGAGCTCCCGACCTGACCTCCCAGCACTGCCAGGGATCACATAGCATTATATTGATTTATGATGCTATGTAACCCATACAGTTCTGGAATGTATTGGTTAACACTGGCAGCATTATGCCAGTGTTATCCAATACATTCCAGAACTGTAAGGGTTACATAGCATCATAAATTAATATAATGCTATGTGAATCCCGTCAGTGCAGGAAAGTCAGGCCGGGAGCTCCGTTGCGGACTCGCTGCGTGAGGAACGCTCGTCTGCAAGGGGCCTAACTTCTACATTGACATTGTAATATCTCAAAACTGGATGTTTAGTAATAATATCTAGTGTTGATCGAGCACCAAAGTGCTGATGTGATCGAGTAGAACACTTCGTCGGGACTCTAGTTCGGCTTAGGAGTCCCTGCTCTGACTCCATATATTGCTATGTCCATATATGGAGTCAGTGCTGCCTCTAATGCAGAAGGTCATGAGTTTGAATCCTAGCAGAAACGTTTCTGAAATACAGGCTAAAATAACATTTAAATACACTGGGTGTTCCAAAGCACTGACTCCATATATGGACATAGCTATATATCGAGTCAGAGCATGGACTCCTAAGCCGCGGACTCACACTAAGAAATCTCCTCACTGTACAGCGATCTTCTGCATAGAAATAGAGGCTAAATTAGATTTAAATACACTGGCTTGAGCACACATGGTGTTCGGCCGAACTCCGCGATGTGCCAAGCATATTGATGCTCGAGCCAAACTGGTGTTCGGCCGAGCATGCTCGCTCAACACTAGTAGTTCGTATTCCTCTACAGTAGAAGTCTCATATTTTTTTTTTCTTTTAAGGAACTGGTGATGCAGCTATTATAGCTGAGTGGTTAACTGCCTTGCCTTTAATGCAGAAGGTCATGAGTTCGAATCCCAACAGAAACTTTTCTGAAATACAGCGATCTTCTGCAAAGAAATAGAGGCTAAATTAAATTTATATACACTGGTGTTTGGTCGAGCATGCTCGCTCAACACTAATAATATATTTTATTTGCTTGATGGTTTCATTATGACTGGATTGCAAGGCCCAGACACTATCTTTGTCACTGTCAGTCCGAGTACTGGTTGATGTGGTAATTTTGAAAGGTATTTTAAAAACCCTAGCAGTCTCTGAAGGCTTGT
Source organism: Bufotes viridis (assembly GCA_033119425.1). Lineage (NCBI taxonomy): Eukaryota > Metazoa > Chordata > Amphibia > Anura > Bufonidae > Bufotes > Bufotes viridis. The sequence continues at coordinate 72,099,829 of CM065592.1, forward strand.
ACCTTGTGAGGCTTTGATACCTCTAAAATTGCTCTGACTTTGTCTGGATCAGGGCGCAGACCTTCTGCTGTCAGTAAATGTCCCATGTATGGTACCGAAGATAGCCTCAATCTCAGTGTTAGGCTGGCGGCCCATGTGCAGAAATATCCTGCTTTACCAATCTGATGAGGCCATCTCACCTTTCATATTCCTGTGTGTATTGTAGCTAGTACTCAGTAAACTTCCTTACAGTGCTGCTGGCGTTAATCCTTCCCTCTTGCACTCTGTCCAGCTACCCCCTAAGGTGCCGATCAGCCTTTCTTTTTAACTGGGCTGGTAGTTCCATCTTCTTGCCTGAGCTTTGGATTTTCTAGTGTCTTGCAACCAGTGAAGGTGGGATCTCTTGTCTGACTACCCATGAACCATAACTAGCTTGATTACTGATTCCGCACCTTGCCACCTGCCTTGACCTTGGAATTGCTATCTGGAATACACAAGTACTCGCCTTCCCTGACCTTGGACTGTATTCAGACTATACCTTTTACCTAATCCCAGTGGGTCAGCAGCCAACTACACCAACACTACTCCCGGAGGTAGCAGCCTGGTTGGGTCACTATAGCAAAGTCCATATCGCCAAACAGGAGTTAAAGGGTGAATACTAGGAAACATCCAGGACAACGCCCCTAGGTTTAGTCCAAAGTCAAACTATTTAGTTGGCACAGTGGGTCCACACCCCTGATCCGTTATACTCATCTTCTTTTTTATTGAATTTAAGGTTCAGCTCTTGCTCTAAGAGTCCAATCAAATATTTGTCATGATCCTTTGTGGCTTCATCTGTAACGTCACCTCAGCTATTCTCTAGTAAATCATCTGCAATAACTTCCACTCAAGGCAGACCTTCTACTGCTTTACGTTGCCTTTGTCGATATTTTTCTGGTGCAGTGGTAATCCTACTAGGCATTGATAATGCCCGAAGGAAGTCCAGAATGTAGTGAAATAACTACTTTTAGTGTCCAGTTTTACTTGCCAGAAGCCATCCTTAGCATTCAAGACAAAAAGTACTTTTTTAAACTTCACAGGACTTCTAGTGGGCATTTCAGTGCTATAGTTAAATCTTTGGTATTGATGCATATTCGTAGCTTGTCTGGTTTCTTAACATAAACCATGGTATTATCTATGCTGTAGGTTATGTGATCTTTTATTTATTACTCCCAGTTTTTTTAATCTCTCTATTTCAACATTTAACTCTACATTGAGAGAATCAAGCACTGCATGTGGTTGGTGTTGTGCAGGAGGAATTGTTTCTTTTATTTCTAGGTGATACTGTCCAGGTAGACACCCTAGTCCTTGGAAAATGTCTCTATATTCAGTTGTGATAATGTCATAAGATTAGCATGAATTTGTAATTGTAGATGTTCTACATTTTGTGTTAGCAGCCCCATTTTCTGACATGCATCTGCTGAGAGAAGTGGCGTATGTTTAACTTTGACAACTTCGAATTGCTGTGGATGAGTTTTATTATTATTATTATTATTATTACCTATTATTAAAGCACCATTCATTTCATGGTTCTGTACATATGAAAAGGGGTATACATACACAATATAGATAATTGCACTAAGCATGAACAAGACAAGTTACAAACTGGTACAGAAGGAGAGAGGCCCTGCCCACGAGGGTTTATAATCTACAAGACTTCTATGTTCGTATGTACAATTTAGATTACATTGATAGTTACATAGCTACATAGTTAATGCGGTTGAAAAAAGACATAAATCCATCAAGTTCAACTAAGAGTATGTATCATATATGTATCCATGTACCATTTTAATTTGACATTGCTCTTTAATGTTGGCTTTCCCTCTTTAACAATTTTGCAGTAGTCTTTGTATGTCATAAGATTGTCTAGTGCAGTGATGGCTAACCGCCGGCAGTCCAGCTGTGGTGAAGCTACGACTCCTAGCATACTCTATTCATTTCTATAGAGTTCTGAAAACAGCTAAGCAAGTGTACATCTTGGGAATTGTAGTTTTACCACAGGTGGAGTGCCAGAGGTTAGCCATCACTGGTCTAGTGGAACAAACTGATGTGCTCCTACTTGATGAATATTTGTGAATTCTGATTTTTCCAGTTTAGTGCTCTTTTTAAGATGAACATGATCGAGTCTTGCAGGTATGATAACTTTTAAAGGCCAACAAAAATGGAAGCAATGATGTTACATAGCAATAATATTTCTATAGCACTTTACATATATTAGCATCAAGCCCCAATAGGGCTCACAATCTAAGTTTCCTTTTAGTATGTGGGAGGAAACCCATGAAACTACAGGGAGAACATACAAACTCCATGTAGATATTGTCCATGGTCGCATTCAAGCCTAGGTACAGCTCTGCAAGGCACAAGTACAAGTGCTAACTCGGGTTGAGCGAACCCAAACTAGGGTTGAGCGTACCCGGACCCGAACCCGGACTTTTTCACTGAAGGAGATGTAAATCCTGCTCCCATCTAATGACAACAGACAAGATCCGAATTCCCAACACACAGCAGGACTATAAGATTCCTGGGACATTCACGTGTTCTACATCCAATGTTATGTACCTGATTCTGTGCACTAAATGTTGGGGGTCTCTATATGGGAGAAACTGGACAGAAACTTAAAACAAAGATGAGGTCCCATCGACACACAATTAAAGCATAAGCATTTTTGTAGCCCAGGACACCATGAAAAAGACATGAAAGTACAGTAGTCATATTAAAAGGCAATTTCAAATCTCAAAGAGCCAGAAGAATTTGGGAATACAAATTTATAACATTGCGTGACACATTAAATACTGGACTAAATTTGTCCCAGGGATTTATGGCACTCTACAAGATCTAAAGGGTCTGCTGCAGACGTAGTGGAGGCACCAGGCCTCTGAGATAACATCAATTTAGAGACCATAAAACTTTGACACTGCTTAGGGTACTTTCACACTAGCGTTTTGGATTCCGTTTGTGAGATCCGTTTCAGGGCTCTCACAAACGGTCCAAAATGGATCAGTTAAGCCCCAATGCATTCTGAATGGATAAGGATCCGTTCAGAATGCATCAGTTAGGCTCTGTTCCGCCTCTATTTTGTTTTGAAGGATGCATGCATGCAGCATTTTGGTGTCCGTCTGAAGAGGCGGAGCCTAACGGATCCTTTTTTTTTTACAATGTAAGTCAATGGGGACGGATCAGTTTTCAATTACACAATATGGTGCATTTGAAAACGGATCCGTTCTCCATTGACTTTCAATGTATTTCAAAACGGATCCGTTTTGGACTTTGTAATTTTTCTTTAAACCTAATGCAAACGGATCCGTTCTGAACGAATACAAACGTTTGCATTATAGGTGCGGATCCGTCTGTGCAAATAAACAGACGGATCTGCACCAACGCAAGTGTGAAAGTACCCTTATCTGTAAGATAATTAAGGACTCTCATTCTCAGGATTTTTGATATTCTGTTGTTTTCATATAATGTTTAATATATTTATATATTGCTGTTTCTTCAGACACCTTGCCTGATGAAGAGACTAAAGTTGTCTTGAAAGCTTTCTATGTAACCTCATTGCTTCTATTTTTGTTAGCCATTAAAAGGTATCAGACCTGCAATACTCTTATTTTGTTTCTCTTAATTGGAGCACTAATCTAGCTACTGGCTTTATTATAGCAACAGATTATTTGACCGATTTTTGTCTAGTTGGTGTGTATAACAAAAGATCTGTGTGTAAATGGCCATCTGACCAATGATTGGTCAGAAAATCTGTCAGATAATCTGTTGGTGTAATTCAGCCCTTTAGGCTACTTTAACATATGCGCTCCTTATTTCCGGTCTTCTACTCCATTATAGGAGCAGAAGAACAAAAATTAAGGAACATAACTGAAGCAAAAGGAGCCTAACAGATCCCATTGACTATAATCCCTTCATGAGAACATCTCTGCTATTTTTAACTAATTCTGTGATGGAAGCCCCGAATGGAGCTTCCGATGCAGATGTAAAAGCAGCCCTACATGGTACCACACTTGATCTGTGCAGCCATTTGTATGTTGGCACTTGATTTCTGCCTGCAAACTTTAGAAAAACGTACTACGAGTCTCTTCATATGCAGGGCAGTGGTCTCTGCTCCAGGGTAGCTACTTGTACAGTATCTACATCTGATATTGTCAGCAGACTATGTTTCTGTTTTCATCTTGCTTTCTTTCGTGAGTTGTTTTTGGTGTGTTTTTGCAGCATAATTTACGGCTTCAGTTTCAACTATCTTGCATTGCTTGTATTTGCTTTTCTGTAAGTTCATGGCTTCTACACGTCAGTGACTCTCTGTATCTTTGTACGTTCAGGTCTGGTACTCTAAGCATTTTCTTTCTAGCATTAATGACTTTTGTTTGATCCCAGAACTTTTCTACCTCTCGATAAGTTCATCATGTAATAATAAGCCTAACTCACATGTTGCAGCAAAGTGCCTCAGCTTTGTCACATACTGACCTATAGTCTTTGAGTATTGAAGATGTACCTATCAGATATATAAAATGGCATAAAACTTTAGCCCCCAAAAAATATGACTCACCTCATCACATGCACGTGCAGAGGCAATTGCTCCTCTCTTGATGCCAATAGAAAAAATACTCCTTTATAATGCATGCCAGTACAAACAGTTATAATGCTTGCCAGTGCAAAAAATTCCCCCTTAAAATATGTGCCAGTACATAAAAACATAAAATGCCCCTTTCTGTGTGCCAGTACAAAAATGCCCCTCTTAGTGCCCAAGTAGAGCCAATGTCCCCACAGTACACCCCCCTGTAATGTGTGCCAGTTCAAGATCATACTCCCTTATGTGTACCAGTAAAAATGCCCCTATTTAGTATTTCCATTAGATGCCTCCATAGTTACCTTCCCCCTCATAGAGGCCCAACAGCATGGTGCCAAATAAAAAAACAATAAACTCTTACCTCCATGCGGCTGTCAGTGATGCAGTGCAGGCATCTTCCGGCCTGTTTCCAGAGCTGTACGCTGCCCGGCTCAGGCGGCACAATGATGATTAGGTCTTTACACCCCCTATGCTAGTCTCTGATAAGCTACTGGCACTAGATCTGAAGCCTATCAGGGACAACATCTAACTGTATCACCTGAGGATGGCAATACATAATTGGTGGTGCACCACTGGCAAGGTGAACCCTTGCCTAGGGGCTTAGTCTCAACTGCAACCGCTGCGACCCCTATAGTTACGCCTATGTGCGTAGTGATCCATTCTGTACTGTGAGTTAAATTGGATGTCACATCGCAAGCCAAACAGTGTCTACACAAACCAGGTGTCCAGCTACAGGTGTTCCGTTGACTTCATGCCACCTCTTCAAAGGCTCAAGTGAACAGCAAGAAGACAATGGAGGCTTGAATAGAGGTCTATCCTCTTCAGCATTGAGTCCTGCTTTTGTCTCTGATGATTATTGTTTGTTGGACAGGACCTGGGAGCTGGATCAGGGTGCCGATGAAGAGGAGGAGAAATCTGAGGAGAAGGGTGGTGGCCAAGTTGGCAATATAGAGTGGGGCAATGTACGGCCAAAACCTCCCAAAGAACTGGCAGGGCCAGATCTGCTTATATTGTAGTCAGCTTGGGAACTAATGATGCCGCTAATACTGTGGGCGCAGATGCAAATTGTGCCTATGCAAAGCTTGGCTTTTGCTATCTCTGTGCGAGCAACTCCCATGTGGTGTTTTTCCTTCATAAGGCCAGCACACAAAACCACAGCTCTGAGCAAGATCTGCAGGATTAAATAAGCCTTAGATGTTCAGGCAGAACCATAGGTACCAGAGCTCTACTGCAGCACATGAGGAGGCATCACAGGATCCTTTGGGAAAATACAACTGGCTAGCATTCCTAATCTGAACAAGTCTGTCCTCCTTCTCCTTGTCCTCTTTGTTGCAGCCAACCTGCATCCCCAAGCAATACAGTGTCCTTGTTATCATTATCAGCTTCTTCTCCTGCTAAGACTCCTCATCCTCCTGTCTTCTGTTCCATTGTGAGACATCCATAACGGAATGTGTGACCATAAAAAAATGATTATCGACCAGCAATTAGCTTGTCTGCAAGCTGAACACCCACCTGGCCGAGTTGCTGGAGTTGCACTACTTTTGTAGTATCATTTAGTAGTGCCTTGTACTTGTACATGGCGGAGAACGTGGGCCACACCTTGTGATTATAATCTATATTGAATATTATATATATATATATATATATATATATATATAGACAAAGGAAGAAGACTGCGGCACCGCTGAGTAGTGAAATAAGGTGGATCCTTTATTCACCCTAGTGCATGCGACGTTTCGATCCTCTCAATGGGATCTGTATCAAGCAATGAATTACATGTGAATCAACGTATAAATAGACAGTCAAATAATTTGCATACATAATTGTGAAAGTGATAAAAATACATAGTAAGAATATACAAAACATCGTGACATGATTCTATACCTTAATTATAAGGTGACAACAGTGATGAGGTTAAAATAATATCATTAAAGTGCTAAGTGTCCATTAAAAACGTGAAAAATTGATAATGATATTCAAATGACATCATGGCTGGAGGCGGGGATAAGCAAAGCGTAATGAAGACCTCGAGGAATTCAAAGATGGCGAAGGCCATATCGGAGCGGCGTATCAAAAGACAAAATGCGCATGTCAACTTACGGGCGGTCATATTACGGGCGATTATATTTATCTGCGCGCTGTCACACGGCTATAATGATTTATTTCTGAAGTCCGGTGCCCGTTGAGGACATTTGCAGGGTGGATGACGTCAACCGGGGTTACCTCTCGGAATAGTGTCGCCCTTTCTGCAGACGGTACGGGACAAGGTCGCCGCGCTGTGACGTATTCCCTATTCCGTAGATCCGAGGGCTTTAAGGACCTTCCACATCGACACATATGTTTGTTTGGGTCGACTACTGTTGCCATGATGAGTCATGTGATTACTCACGTGACCGCCCGTAAGTTGACATGCGCATTTTGTCTTTTGATACGCCGCTCCGATATGGCCTTCGCCATCTTTGAATTCCTCGAGGTCTTCATTACGCTTTGCTTATCCCCGCCTCCAGCCATGATGTCATTTGAATATCATTATCAATTTTTCACGTTTATAATGGACACTTAGCACTTTAATGATATTATTTTAACCTCATCACTGTTGTCACCTTATAATTAAGGTATAGAATCATGTCACGATGTTTTGTATATCCTTACTATGTATTTTTATCACTTTCACAATTATGTATGCAAATTATTTGACTGTCTATTTATACGTTGATTCACATGTAATTCATTGCTTGATACAGATCCCATTGAGAGGATCGAACGTCGATGCACTAGGTGAATAAAGGATCCACCTTATTTCACTACTCAGCGGTGCCGCAGTCTTCTTCCTTTGTCTGCATACGGCCTAGTCCAGGCCTTTTTGACCGCGGGCACGCCATCTCATTTAGTTGAGTGCCGCCATCGGAGACATCTTTTTTTTCACCATATATATATATATATATATATATATTTATATTTTTTTTTTTTTTTTTATATATATATATATATATATATCTACACCTAATATATAAAGAAATAAATTTGGATCTGATCTAAAAAAAAATGTTGGCATCTTATGGCAGACAAAATTACCAATACTTCATTATTAATTTGTAGTAAAAATTCTGCTCATTTTATAATTTATAATCAGAGAAGAGCAAATTGATTTTAAATTAATCAGATTTGTCATGAATTTCCCAAAAATTGTTCTTTCAAGCCAATCAGAAGTTTTGGTGATTAGCTTCAGATGAGGGGAAGGCAGAGCACGGAGGATGAAGGTGGAGGATCACATAAAACTGTGAGGGGCCGGCGGGCTTGCCCACAATGCTCTGCAGGAAGCCTGACAGCCAATCAAAAGGGAGAATATTGGCTGATTTATTATCCCGCTGTGCTAACTGTGAAGCATAGCCCCCATTGTGGACTCAGCCAATGATGTGAGAGCATGGGTCTGCCATGGACCTGACAGACACCAATTACAGACACAAGCCAGACGTCTTAGGTTCTTGCAGGGATAGTGTAGGAATTTTAAAGGAGATATATTTAGGTAAATAGGTTGAATTACTAGGTAGAAGGTCAGGTTTTATCAATAGGGAGAGCATAGGGGCAGTGTGTTGTATATCTTACAGTCAGGGTAGCTGCTGGAGCTGTCCATGGCATTTCATGGCATTGTAAGCACAAAGATCCTGCACAAAGATCTTTTTTTTCTGTGCATTAACCAGCCTATTTTCCCCAAAAACCTAAGGCCTCCCCAGTTTATAAGTGTTTTATAGGTATATTCCCACTCCCAGCATTATCAGCAGCAAATATCTTGCTGCATATGCTGATCAATTGCACCTTTTTCTTCCCAAAAAACAATTGCAGTATTGCTATTGTTTAAAATTGCATCAATAGCAGGTGGGGAGGGAAAGATAGAAAGAAAGAAAAGTAAAAAGAGAGAAAGATAAGAGAGAAAAAAATATGAGTTCTAGAAGACCACAAAATGTCATGTCACTTGTCAGACCAATTGTAGCACTTTTGATTCAGAATAGACCCAAACAGAATTTTTTGACTGATTCACTAGAATTTCCCCCTAAACGAATTTCAAGTAATTCACTCATCTAATTTCTTGGGTAGCCCTTTTGGAAATATTTTTAACTTGAATTTGTTTTCTTATGTTTTTTGTCCTTCTTGTGTAATGCAAATAATAAACACTATTTCTTAAAAAGACCACTTTTGGAATTGGCATAGGTAGTCTGCAAATATACAACTCTCCACAGGCCATTATATAACCTAAGGCCTGACACAGCATGGGGTAGTGCATGTGCATTCTTTACTTTCTCTTCCTCCTCCTCCTCCTTGTCACTTCATCTCTACCCATGCCACTAGCCAGTTATGTCCTTGGGGAGAGCGCTTTAATCGGCATGTGGAGTCAGTGGAAATTTATGTTGAACTAGTTGCACATGTGTGTGCTTGTACGAGCCTGTGGACCCCAGTAGTCAGTGTCTGCACTATTAGGGTCCATTCACACAGCCATTGGACGTCTGCTGGATGACCGCAAACTACGGACTCGCTAAACACGGACTCTGGGTGTCTGCATTCTGCATTGAATTGCAAAGCCATTAACTTCAATGGGTCTGCGATCCACAAGGTGAAGGCAAATATTGGACAGTATGGAAGCTGCCTCGTGCGGATCGCTGGTGTCCGTGTGCAGTCTGCAAAATGGGAGCCGCTGTCCGACGGTTGTGTGAATGTACCCTTAGGGCAGAGATGGGCAAACTGCAGATCTCCAGCTGTTGCAAAACTCCCAGCATTCAAAGACTGCTTACAGCTATCAGCCTACAGCATGGAATGGTGGGAATTGAAGTTTTACAAGAGCCGGAGAGCCGCAGTTTGCCCATCCGTGCCCTAGGGTGACCCCTCTAATAGCCCCCAAAAGGAGGACACCATACCTGGGACAGTGGATAACGATACTACACACAGAATGGAAACTGTAATCTATATACCAGCATCAGAGGACATTACGAGAAGGTATAAAAGAAGAGGACTACAACTCCCAGCATATCCAGGTCATTATTATAAAATATCAGAGAACATTTCAGGAAACAGGTACAAGATGTGAGAACTAAAACTCCCAGCATGTCCAGGTTGATATAATGTGATAGCAGAGCACATTCCAGGGAGGAGATATGATGAGAGAACTACAACTTCCAGCATATCCAGGCTGATATTATGTGATATCAAAGCACATTACAGCGAGGGGGTATAAGACGAGAGGACTACAACTCCCAAGGTTTCTCAGGCTCACTACTTCTCCACTGCTGAACTCCACCCCTACCTGCATTGATCACATGGTCACACGATGATCACTTCATCTAGGTCCTTCAGATCTTGAACTGTAGCAGATTATAGTGCCTGCCCGTTTTTGCCAAACCACAATATTCTGCCACATGTAGTAATCATGTCAAAAATGAAGTTTGTTCTGTGTAAGTGAACCGTAATATTAATTATGCCTCAATTTTTATATTACAAAAATAATATATGAAACTCTCATGACTAAAATACATCAACAAATACACTAGCTTCAAGATACAATAAAATGGGCCTGTGCCCCTGGTGTTTTAGGACCCTAGCAATGCCTCGGCATACAGTGTAGGTGTTACAGCCATAGCCTGCAGCTGCTGCTGCTCTCGCTCTGCTTACCTGTCCTGATGGCATGGACCCACCTCCAGTTGTCTTCCTTTTCTTGGTGGTTCTGCCCTCCAGGTAAATTCTGTCCCTCCACTCAGGCTGTTTCCTACTTGCCGGCAAGGACTGTCCTCCTCTGCCCTCTCCACTGGGGTCTTTAAAGGCCAGCATGCACTTACCCTAATTTTTCCCATCCAATAACTAGCAACCTTGGGGTACTGTAGACACCTTCTCCTGACAGCTAAAAATTTTAATAAAATCATCTAAGCTCCAAAAGGCATGTTTCTCATTCTATCTGGAGGAAGTTCTGGATTAAGTACAAAAAGCAAACGTGTTATGCCAGCTAAAAGTATTAGTTTCTTTGCACGTTGCTTCTGTAACACTGTACAACTAATTGAACTTGGAGGTGATGTCACAAAAAGTTATGTTTAGAGCTTGTTCAGAGATATTTTGGCAAACTACCTGTAGATGTCCTTGCCATGGCCCCATTTCATGTAGTCATGAGTCCAGGTCTATACAGATAGCTTTCAAAGAAGTACATGTTTCTGAAATAATTTCTATTGAATTTTCTCTAGAGAATACTGCACCAAGACTTATATATCATAGTTAAATGGATCTCACCATTCTCCTATTACCTAGCCTGACAAAAACTTGAGTGTTTATGAGATTGTGCCAGATCAGTTAAAAGTTTCATAAGATGTTTGGTAGAGGCTTCCTGAGCAGTAATGCCTTCTCCAAGACATGAGCGAGGTCAACTACAGAGAACTTGAAGTTAATAAAAACACAACATCTAGGGAAATTTCCAGTGATTTGTGTGCCACATTAATACAGTTTTAATGCAGTGATAAGTCTGTATTGACTAATATGTGCCAAAGTTGTAGATAAAGCCATAACCTCAAAATGTGGAGTCCCTTCAACTGGCAATTATCATTGCCAACACGTCAAAAACAATTTCAGAAAGTCTCAGCATTTGAAGCTTGTCTCTCTTCATCAGTGTAACCTGTCAATGACCTTCTTCCCTACGGACATAAATCAACAGTATGACCACACAACAGTATGAGACAAAAGACTAAGAAAGAGCATAACATAAGGCGAGGAACCATGCTAGGGTCTGGTATTTTTTATGACTGTACAACTATTTATATTTTTGGAAACTGCTGATACTGGATTATCATTATTGCATTTGCGGAAAATGTCATGAGTAAGACATGAAGGGGTCTGCTCAAGGCAAGTAAAATGATCATTTCAGTAAGTATTTAAGAGTATTCAAAAAGTAAAAAATATAGGAGTTTAGGAAAACTATACTGCTGGCCATAGGCTTAGAACTCCACTTAAAGAGTTTGCGTACTTTCACACAATTATTTTATGTAATAGAGAATTGTGTAATCAGCAAATTTCTAAATCATTTAATTTAAAAAATCTGCCTGCGTCCACCAGAAAAAAACACCTGTAAAGTAATGGCCACTAGGGGGCTAATTTGCAGTCCGGTGCATGTTGTTAGGCAAGATGCGTCCCTAATAACAGACACTCAGAAGACGGCTGAGAGGGAGTGGGGGGTGTTAGTGCTAGCTGAGATCCTGAGCATGATAAAACAACTGCTTCTACACTCCTTCTGAACATCACAAGAGCCTCCGAGTCCTGCCTTTCTGTGAGTGGGATTTCCCCCTCCTTATTTGTTCTGTGATCTCCGGAGCTAAAATCAAGCATAGTGGGAGGTAAGGGAAAGGACATCACAGCAGTATAATGCTGGCAGATTCCGCAAATGGAAGATGAACCCTGTTTGTGAGAGAAATGCATCTAGCTGTGCAGCAGAAACAAGGAATAATTTAGGGATGCCCGAAAAAGATCAATTTCTTCATAGTTATCATTGTACAAAGAAGCATAACCATCATGCAAACTTTTTTTGAAAACTCAGTTAAACTTTAAAGGGGTTATTCCATGACACATTTTCATGGAATATTGCTGGGTTTGATATGGGTCCTACTAATATGACAATTTGATTTCCAGAAGGAAGTGGCATTGGCCTCATGGATGTCAGTTATGGGCAAATGCAGATGGAACAATGGTTGTTGGTTTCTTAGACATTATAAGTAGAGATGAGTGAATTTTTCAAAAATTCGATTCAGCCCGTTTAGCAAATTTTCAGAAAAAATTCAAATTTGATCTGAATTTATTTGCGGCGAATTTAGTTAAAAAACGTCTATTTCCTGGCAGCAGAGAGCCAGATGACAGGCGTCACTCTTAGAATCACTGCACACTCCACTTATTTGGACAGTCACGGGGCCAAAACTGACCAAATAACTCAAGTATGAACTCAGCCTCACAAGTCGATGTTAGCGCCAAAAAGAAGGGCACTCCTTTTACACCGTTGGCAGCTGATTCCACATAGATGTCTACAGAACCTGTTTTATTAAATGTTTATTTAAGTAGAGCCACCCGACAGAGTGGAGAGGGTGTCAGCAGTACGCAGCAGAGACCCGTGTGTGTATGCAGCAGGGCTGTGATTGTGTTATGTAAAGCCATAATCATGAAGAGTACATTGGAGAGTAAAATAAAAATAAAAAATAAAATAAATAATCAAGCAGAACAAGCATGGCAGGACTCTACAGAGAAATTACGTGAGACACATATGGGCCTGATGCACACAACCATATATGAAAACCACGGACCTACAAAATATGGATACCTTCCATGTGCAGTCCACATATTTGCCACTCCCATTACTAGAAATTTCTATTCTTGTCCACAGTACTAGTGCTCCCTAGGATTTAAAGAGAATGAAAGAGGTTGGATACAGTCCTAGGAGATCCCAGACCACAACTTTTTAGGGGAATTGGGGAACTTTCGATTTGGATATCAGCCATGTTATTCGGAATTGACCAAATTGGATTTGAAACAATTTCTCCTTACATTTGGATTGGTCTGCCATTCACTTCCATTATTAGTGTTGATCATGAATATTCGAATTGCAAATTTAATATTTAGAATATCGCGAAATATATTCGTAATCGCGAATATTCATTTAGTTTTTTTAAATACCAGTTGATGCCAATTTTTATGCGAATTGTTATGTGAATTTTTTATGCGAATTTTCGCAATCAAGAAAAAATTGATTGGAGATCACGAATTGGCAAATTCTCGAATATATGGCGAATATTCGCCCAAATATTTGCTAAATATCGTGAAGTCGAATATTGCGCCTGCTGCTCATCACTATCCATTATGAGAAAATATCTTCAGTATCTATCAAGTACAGATCTATAATGTTCAAATAATTCTGCTTTTTGAAGGACACTGCTTCGGCCAAATTACTGAAATTATTTTTTGGTGTGAAATAACACATGCGGTCAGAGTAAAGATTAACATTGACACACTATTTGGAAAATCTTGGGACACGTAATTGGTGGTGGAAAAGATTTATATATATATTTATTAACAGAAAATTATTTCTTGTCTGTCAGTCTTTTGAGTTTTTTTGAGGCTGAGAACTAGAGATGAGCGAATCGAAGTTGACGAAGTGGAAAATTTGATTCGCACCAAATCCGAAATTCCTGACTCTTCGTGGTAACGAAATGCATTCTTTCCTAAAATGGCTGCTGCGAGTGTTAGGACATGGAGCAAAGAACTTTGGGAACGAGGGATCACCCACAATGCCATTCATGCAGCCAATCAGCAGGCAGCCAGCCCTGTGATGTCCCAGCCCTATAAATATCCTCAGCAGTGGCGACTCTAGGATGAATATATAGGGGGGCACAGAAGATACACATTCAAAAATGGGAGGCCACTAAAAGTTTTCACCACTTAATCATACTACTGGAAAAAACTAAATGAGAGAATATAAAAAAGTAATGTTGATAGATGATACAAAGGGGTATCACGGGAATCTATAAAACAAAAGAAAGATATTATTCATATTGCATAACACTGTTATATATTCCCACACCCAGGCTGAACAGAAAAAAATGATCCCCACTGCACTATGAAGATATAAGACTATGTTATAATCACGTCATGATGTACACTAATATGTATATTATTGATGCACTTTAAATCACTATGTATGTTAAAGTTTTTATGAATATAACACTTTTAAACCTGCACACCATGGGTTAATTTTACTATGTCATGTGATTTGATTGCACTGAAGGATTTTGGGTATATAAGCCCCTTTCTTACACTGTTGTATTGCTTGATAAAGGTCTCATTGAGAAATGTTGCCTGGGGGAAAAACAGGGTCACTTATTTTTCATATGCTGGAGTGCTGCCTCGTCATTGGACTATATAAAAAAGTATATATAAAAAATAGTATAACTGAGGGGTATCAGGGTACATTATACAGGGGTAATATAACTGAGGAGGGCTATCAGACATTATACGGGGGTAATATAGCTTACATTACCCCTGTATAATGTCCCCTGATAAGACGTACAAATATTTCCTAGTAAAACACTCTGTTAATGGCTGCCATCGTCATTGAAGATCCGCTGGACTACTGGCCAACCAAACTGGATTTGTGGCTGCAACTGGCCTAGTTTGCCATGAAAAGCTGTCCTGCCAGCCAGTAGTGTGGCATCACAGCGGGTGTTTAGTGCGGCAGAGGCCAAAGTTACCCCAAGAAGAACTCGCCTGTCCACCCAAAATGTGGAGAGACTGACCTTTGTCAAGGTGAATGCGGCGTGGATCAGTCAGGATTTCCACTGTAGTCTCCTCATGCTGCTGCCACCTCACCACTATGTCACTGGGCCACTCTGTGGTCTCCTCATGCTGCTGCCACCTCCACACTATGTCACTGGGCCACTCTGCGGACTTCTCATGCTGTTCCCACCCTCCCCACTCCATGACTGGGTTACTATTTTGCCTTTTTGGCCTGGTTCACATCATCATTTATTTGACCTTTCTTCTGATCTGTCAGAAGGAAGGAAAAATGAGACGCACAATGGATACTGTCTACGTAGCAGCTGTAAGGCCTGTATGGTACCATCAGAATTGGCTTATTATTTGGCAGCCAAAAGCAGGAGTGGGTACAAAACACAGAAGACATGCAAATATTCCATTCACGTGTCATCTCTGTTTTGGATCCACTCCTGTTTTTTTTCTGGCTTTAGCAATGCTGATGGATTACTGACCAAATGTTGATGGATTGAAGGCGCATGCTTAACAGTCAGGATCCTTTTTTGGGGGGTTATTGTTCTGACGGATCAGAGGAAGAGCAAAATAATCAGTGACTTCAACATAAACTTACTGCTGACCCTCTCCACTCTGTCGGTGGGCTCTGCTTGTATAAGAGTTTAATCAAACAGGTTCTATAGACATCTATGTGGAATCGACTGACGATGCTGTAAAAGGAGTGCGCTTCTTCTTGACGCTAACATCTACCTGTAAGGCTGAGTTAATACTTGAGTTATTTGGTCAGTTTTGGGCCCGTAACTGCCTAAATAAGTGAAGTGTGCATTTATTCTAAGAGCGACGCCTGTCATGTGCATGTCATACTGACTCACAGCATTGTTTCACTACCACAGCAGACTCCCTATGCTTGTTACTGCAAGGTACAGTGTTTTCCACCACTATAAAGGCTCTCTGCAGCCAGGAAATAGCTGTTTTTTAAGGCGATTCGCCACTAATAAATTTGGATCGAATCAAATCTTTTGGGAAGATTCAGCGAACCGGCCATTTCAAATTTTTTAGAAATTCACTCATCTCTACCGAGAACCTCTGTTCAGATGGCTGACCAGGATGAAAAAGTAAAAAAAAAAAGAAAAAAAAGTTTTTCACAGGCTCTCAGGGTTCAGCAACAAGCTTCTTTTGCCTCTCACTGCAGTAAATAGCATTTATGATATAGCGGAAGTTAATACAAGGCACTTACTAATGTATTGTGATTGTCTATATTGCTTCCTTTGCTGGCTGGATTCATTTTTCCATCATATTATACACTGTTTGTTTCCACGGTTATGAACACCCTGCAATCCATCAGCGGTGGCCGTGCTTGCACACTACAGGAAAAAGTACTATCACTGACTGAAAATAACCCCTAATAACAAATAACTTTTATAATACCATTAAAAAAACACATTTTATAAGTATATATTCAGATAAGTATTCAACATGTATCAGGCATCAACATTTGTTGATATCGGTTCCTTTAGGTTAAATTGAGATACGATGGGTCTTATATATTATCCAGCCCATCTTTACTTACAGTTAAATCTTCTTATATTTTTCACCGTAATTAATATCAGGAAACATGTGGATTCTTTTTCAGAAATATTTCTTTATGTCTATCACAGATTCCTTTGTTTCCTCCAAGTATTCTAAAGAGAAGTGGGGTTATTTGTGAAGCCAGGTCAGCTGTCCCTGTTTACTACCTTTCACTACCCCTGCCTAAATGCGGAGCACCCGCCCCAACAGGGGCTGCCCCACTTCTCGGTGGCTAAACCCTCAAGAAAACCCTAAGGATACTCTATAGTTGTGCCAAGCATCAAAATTTCGGACCTCAGATTGTGGCCCAACGCGTTTCTCCAATGCCTAAGATGTATTGGTTCATCAGGGGACCTTTGATTCAATAGGCTAGAGCAGACAATACTGCATTAAGATCCAGTGGCCTCCTTGGATATAGGATTGGGTGAAAATGTGCGCTACTCTTGTAAATCCTTAAATACCCTCTTAATCACCAGCTCTCAATTTTCACATGTGATCCCCAACATCCTCTACTTCAGAGTGCACTCTGCGCTGGAGCGCGTGCCATCTACCTGTCCTATACAATGCCTCCGATTTCCATGTCCCCCAATAACCCCATTCTCTAATTTTAATATTAAATATATTCTCCCTTTCTCATCCCAGTCCTCACTGAAATGCTTTGAATAACTCTGCCCCCTCCTCTGATTTATAGTATTTAACAATAAAGACTTGCAACTTTTGCCCGGTAAAATAAGGGATACTATACGAGCCTTGCGTTTCATTAGTAATTTGGACAACATGGGCCTCCCTTTCTCCCTATATGATTATGACTGTCGGGCTTGCGTTCCACGGTGGAATGTATTCGACTCTGCATCGGGAGTATTCCAGGATGTGTTTGCATTCCACGGTGGAACGTAGGGCCGCAACTTCCTTTTGGCATGGTAGGTGCTCACGGGATATGATGTCACTGGAGGAGGTGGGCGTGGGGACTTGGAAATCGGAGGCATTGTGTAAGATATGTAGATGGCGTGTGCTCAAGCAGGGCGTGCACGTGGATGTTGGGGATCACATGTCAAAATTAAGGCCTCATGCACACGGCCGTTGTTGTGGTCCGCGCCCGAGCCACATGTTTTGCGGCTCAGGTGCAGACCCATTCACTTCAATAGGGGCGCAAAAGATGCGGACAGCACTCTATGTGCTGTCCGCATCCGTTGCTCCGTTCCGTGCCCCCACAAAAAAAATAGAGCATGTCCTATTCTTGTCCGTTTTGCGGACAAGAATAGGCATTTCTACAATGGGTTGCGTTCCGTTCCGCAAACTGCGGAACGTAATGCGGAGCAGCTTCCGTTTTTTGTGGATCCGCGGTTTGCGGACCGCAAAACACCAACGGTCGTGTGCATGAGGCCTAAGAGGTGGTGATTAAGAGAGTATTTAAGGAATTACAAAGGTAGTGCACATTTGCACAGTGACCTAATCCTATATCCAAGGAGGCCACTGGATCTTAATGCAGTTTTATCAGCTCTAGCCTATTGAATCAAAGGTCCCCTGATGAACCAATATATCTTAGGTAGAGATGAGCGAACTTTAAAAAAAAGTCCGGTGTTCGGCGTTCGGGTTGTGGTAAGTCGCGCATCCCGTTATGGATCCCACTATAGCGGCATATGGAATCCATAAGGGGCGGCTGCCACCAACCCGAACTGTTGAACAGCCGAAGGACCTGGGGTGATGTCACTGTCATGTGATCAGTGCAGGGGGCGTGGCTCAGAACTGGATTTGATCCTGTGCTGAGCCACGCCCCCTGCACTGATTACATAACAGTGACGTCACCCCAAGTCCTTCGGCTGTTCAACAGTTCGGGTTGGTGGCAGCCGCCCCTTATGGATTCCATATGCCGCTATAGTGGGATCCATAACGGGATGCGCGACTTACCACAACCCGAACGCCGAACACCAGACTTTTTTTTAAAGTTCGCTCATCTCTAATCTTAGGCATTAGAGAAAGGCGTTGGCCGCAATCTGAGGTCTGGAATTTTGATGCTTGGCACAACTATAGAGTATCCTTAGGGTTTTCTTGAGGGTTTAGCCACCGAGAAGTGGGGCAGCCCCTGTTGGGGCGGGTGCTCCGCATTTAGGCAGGGGTAGTGAAAGGTAGTAAACAGGGACAGCTGACCTGGCTTCACAAATAACCCCACTTCTCTTTAGAATACTTGGAGGAAACAAAGGAATCTGTGATAGACATAAAGAAATATTTCTGAAAAAGAATCCACATGTTTCCTGATATTAATTACGGTGAAAAATATAAGAAGATTTAACTGTAAGTAAAGATGGGCTGAATAATATATAAGACCCATCGTATCTCAATTTACCCTAAATGAATCGATATCAACAAATGTTGATGCCTGATACATGTTTGATACTTATCTGAATATATACTTATAAAATGTGTTTTTTTTAATGGTATTACTAAAAGTTATTTTTTATTAGGGGTTATTTTCAGTCGGTGATGGTATTATAAACCTCTAAAATAATCGATATCAGTGATGGGTAGAGGAAAAAGCACTAGCTTATATGGGATCCCACGGCCCTGGCCACCAGAGAGGCTGGCACTTTTTCCTATACTGTGCAAGCACGACCACCCCTTCTGGATTGCATGGTGGCTGTAACCATGGAAACGAGCAGTATATAATGTGATAGAAAAATGAATCCAGCCAGGCACTTACATAGTAAGTGCCTTGTATTAACTTTCTGAAGTGACACAACACAACCCCTTTAAAGTCCTCACTGGACAGTGTGAACTGCCATCTTCATGCTTGTCACCACTACTAGCCAATCAATGACCTCAATGGTGACATACTCAGGTATGACAGTGCTACTGTTGTGTTCTTAGAGACCGCATTTAACCCAAAATTAATACCATAATTTTGGGCAAAAATCAGACACTGCAGTGATATTTGGCAACTGAATGATAAATACACAAGAAACACATTTAAAGGGCTTGTCCATTTTCAAATATTCTATTAGGAGATTCTGTGTTTAGGAGGGCTAAAGGTCTCCCGGTCAGGACCCTTATTTATAGCCAGAGCGCAGGGTAGCTGCAAAGAACAGCTTCTACCGCTAGAAGACCTGGCATATGCATGCGTTAAAAGGCAAGTTGGCAATAGTGATGAGCGACAGGTGCCATATTCGATTTCGACGAAATTCGCAAATATTTGATAGAATATTTGTTTCATATTCATCGAATATTCGTCATTATTCTAGTTATCGCGATTAATATGCGATTTAAATAATCGTGTATTGCGATTGTAACTTAAGGCTACTTTCCTATTGGTTTGATATCTAGAATTAGCGAAGATGACGAATATGACGAATGTATTCGTCATATTCCTCAAAACAAAGATAACGAAGTATTCTCCATCTTTGTTTTAGCTACCTATTCGTCAACTTCGATAATTCTAGCAATCAAATAGGAAGGTTGACTATAGAGACAGCTGTGTTTAATTCGCTATGCGATTATACTATTATTTTTTTTTTTTTTTATAAATTGAATAATTATAATAATTATCAAGCATTATAATTATTCTATTTATTTTCAAAAAAAGCAAAGTAATATAATCGCATAGCGAATTAAACACAGCTGTCTCTATAGTCAACCTTCCTATTTGATTGCTAAAATTATCGAAGTTGACGAATATGGAGCAAAAACGAAGATGGAGAATACTTCGTTATCTTCGTTTTGAGGAATATGACGAATACATTCGTCATATTCGCTAATTCCACCAAGCCAACCATAGTAAACCAGGTCTAAGTTGAAATTGCAATGCGATTAATTCAAGTTATATTAATCGCATTGCGATTTCAACTTAGAGCTGGGTTTCTAATGGGTCAATATATACTAGAGAGTGAATCTGGATCGCACATCCTCAACACTATGCTTTTGATGTAATGACTGTCTCAGCATAATTACGTGGCATATCCGGCCAATTTGTAATACATTGTATGCTGTGCATAAGAGGCATTAGTATACAGTTTGATCAAAGAGCATAGGCCCACTTTCCGCGACAAGGAAGCCTCTGCAAGGGGGAAACTACTCTAACCTATAAATGGCGCAGCCGTGTGTGGCGACCACCGGCGCCCCAGCACCGCACCAGCAGCAGACAGCTGGACCCAGGAGCCCCACAGCAACCCCACTGTGCAGCAAAGCCTCCTTGGCTCTGGGACCCACTGCCCCACCAGCACAGCACTGAGGCAGCAATGGCAGACACGCAGTACTGGCGTGCTGGCGGGGCAGTGGGTCCCAGAGCCAAGGAGGCTTTGCTGCACAGTGGGGTTGCTGTGTGGCTCCTGGGTCCCGCTGTCTGCTGCTGGTGCGGTGCTGGGGCGCCGGTGGTCGCCGCGCACGGCTGCGGCATCTATAGGTTAGAGTAGTTTCCCACTTACAGAGGCTTCCTTGTCGCGGAAAGTGGGCCTATGCTCTTTGATCAAACTGTATACTAATGCCTCTTATGCACAGCATACAATGTATTACAAATTGGGCGGATATGCCACGTAATTATGTTGAGACAGTTGTTATATCAAAAACATAGTGTTGAGGATGTGCGATCCAGATTCACTCTCCATTATATATTTTCTAATGGGTCAGCTTGCTACAATTAACAAAGCTAACGAATATGGAATATAGCAGTGCTAAGTTGAAATCGCAATGCGATGACTTCAAGTTATATTAATCGAATTGTGATTTTAACTTAGCACCGCTATATTCCATATTCGTTAACTTTGTTAATTCTAGCAAGCTGACCCATTAGAAACCCAGCTCTAAGTTGAAATCGCAATGCTATTAATTCAAGTTATATTAATCGGATTGAGAATTGCGTTGAAATCGCAATGCGATTAATATAACTTGAATTAATCGCATTGCAATTTCAACTTAGACCTGGTTTACTATGGTTGGCTTGGTAGAATTAGCAAAGATGACACATGTATTCATCATATTCCTCAAAACGAAGATAACGAAGTATTCTCCATCTTCATTTTTATTCCATATTCATCAACTTCGATAATTCTAGCAATCAAATAGGAAGGTTGACTATAGAGACAACTGTGTTTAATTCGCTATGCGATTATTTTACGTAGCATTTTTTTTTAAATAAATAGAATAATTTATAATACTTGATAATTATTATAATCATTCTATATTAAAAAAAGTAATAATAATAATATAATCGCATAGCGAATTAAACACAGCTGTCTCTATAGTCAACTTTCCTATTTGATTGCTAGAATTAGCGAAGTTGACGAATAGGTAGCTAAAATGAGGATGGAAAATACTTTGTTATCTTCATTTTGAGGAATATGACGAATACATTCGTCATATTCGCTAATTCTACCAAGCCAACCATAGTAAACCAGGTCTAAGTTGAAATCGTAATGCAATTAATTCAAGTTATATTAATCGCATTGCGATTTCAACGTAATTCTCAAATCCGACAGTACATTCTAGTATGGAGACGTCCCCATGGTGATGGGGACGCTCCATGAGCACGGAAGTGGGAAAGAAAATAATCTAACAATAAAAAAATTAAAAAAAACGAATATTCGAAATAGCGAGACACCAGTGTATGGCACCGATCAAACAGGCCAACTCGGGGTCAATACAGGCTGATGTCAGCTCTGGCAAAGTTTATGCGAATCCATGGACCAATTTAAAGGTCAGGGCAGGCAGCACAGAATCAATAAGATGAACAGGCACAGACCAGGTCAGATGGCACACGGTCAGGATGCCAGGCAGAGGTCGCAGGCACAGGCGGAAAAACGGATTATAGTTCCAGCAAGCCAGAGGGACCTAGAAAGATCTGTAGACACTAAAGCGGAGATTTATCAAACAGGTGTAAAGTAGAACTGGCTTAGTTGCAGTGCTTCAAGGAAAAGACTCTGTGGTATACGACCTGCAGTGAGGGACACAGGAGTCTGGTGGCCAGGCCGTAGCCAGATGAGAGATGAAATGCTTATGCCCTCCCCAGATACTGAGATAGCAACGGGCATGGAGTGCCACCATGTCTCTCTCTGAACACACTCAGCAATCTTACCAAATAACGACAGGTGTTCCATTCTCATTAACTTTCCCCGCGTTTCCCAAGCTGAGAGGTGCAGATCTTAGATTTGAGAGTTTAAATAGATTATGTCATGATTAATGTAAAAAAAAATACTAACAGAACCAGCCCTGTACCACACATGGGTGCTGACATCTCCCCTTCATTACTCCCATTGGTCTGCTAAATTTATTTAAAGCTGTCAGTTCAGGGGATATGTCCTTTCTGAGGCAGTTATCTTCCTGTTACAGCTCGTGGAACCTGGCCTTTTTGCTGCAGTTATATCGCTATCACATCTCAGGGGTCGTGGCTTTTCTCAGGGTATTTGTCATTTCTCTGCAGCTCTCTCTATAACAGCTCAATGGTGTCTGTTTTCTGCTGCAGCTCTCTCTCTCACTATCACAGCTCAGGGGTGTGTGTATTCTGCTGCAGCTCTCTCTACCTATCACAACTCCGCGGTGTGTGTATTCTGCTGCAGATCTCTCTACCTATCACAACTCTGCGGTGTGTGTATTCTGCTGCAGATCTCTCTCCCTATCACAGCTCAGGGTTGTGTGTATTCTGCTGCAGCTCTCTCTCCTTATCACAGCTCAGGGTTGTGTGTATTCTGCTGCAGCTCTCTCTCCCAATCACAGCTCAGGGTTGTGTGTATTCTGCTGCAGCTCTCTCTCCCTATCACAGCTCAGGGGTGTGTGTATTCTGCTGCAGCTCTCTCTCCCTATCACAGCTCATGGTTGTGTGTATTCTGCTGCAGCTCTCTCTTCCTATCACAGCTCAGGGTTGTGTGTATTCTGCTTCAGCTCTCTCCCTATAACAGCTCAATGGTGTGTGTTTTCTGCTGCAGTTCTCTCTCTATCACAGCTCAGGGGTTTGTGTTTTCTGCTGCAGATGTCTCTCCCTATCCCAACTCAGGGGTTTGTGTTTTCTGCTGCAGCTCGCTCTCCCTATCACAGCTCAGGGGTGTGTGTATTCTGCTGCAGCTGTCTCTCTCTATCACAGCTCGGGGGTATTCTGCTTCAGCTCTCTCTCCCTATCACAGCTCAGGGTTGTGTGTATTCTGCTGCAGCTCTCTCTCCCTATCACAGCTCAGGGTTGTGTGTATTCTGCTGCAGCTCTCTCCCTATAACAGCTCAATGGTGTGTGTTTTCTGCTGCAGCTCTCTCTCTATCACAGCTCAGGGGTTTGTGTTTTCTGCTGCAGCTGTCTCTCCCTATCACAGCTCAGGGGTGTGTGTATTCTGCTGCAGCTTTCTCTCTCTATCACAGCTCGGGGGGGGGGGTGTATTCTGCTGCAGCTCTCTCTCCCTATCACAGCTCAGGGTTGTGTGTATTCTGCTGCAGCTCTCTCTCCCTATCACAGCTCAGGGTTGTGTGTATTCTGCTGCAGCTCTCTCTCCCTATCACAGCTCATGGTTGTGTGTATTCTGCTGAAGCTCTCTCTTCCTATCACAGCTCAGGGTTGTGTGTATTCTGCTTCAGCTCTCTCCCTATAACATTCAATGGTGTGTGTTTTCTGCTGCAGCTCTCTCTCTATCACAGCTCAGGGGTTTGTGTTTTCTGCTGCAGATGTCTCTCCCTATCCCAACTCAGGGGTTTGTGTTTTCTGCTGCAGCTCGCTCTCCCTATCACAGCTCAGGGGTGTGTGTTTTCTGCTGCAGCTCTCTCTCTATCACAGCTCAGGGGTTTGTGTTTTCTGCTGCAGATGTCTCTCCCTATCCCAACTCAGGGGTTTGTGTTTTCTGCTGCAGCTCGCTCTCCCTATCACAGCTCAGGGGTGTGTGTATTCTGCTGCAGCTCTCTCTCTATCACAGCTCGGGGGGTATTCTGCTGCAGCTCTCTCTCCCTATCACAGCTCAGGGTTGTGTGTATTCTGCTGCAGCTCTCTCTCCCTATCACAGCTCAGGGTTGTGTGTATTCTGCTGCAGCTCTCTCCCTATAACAGCTCAATGGTGTGTGTTTTCTGCTGCAGCTCTCTCTCTATCACAGCTCAGGGGTTTGTGTTTTCTGCTGCAGCTGTCTCTCCCTATCACAGCTCAGGGGTGTGTGTATTCTGCTGCAGCTTTCTCTCTCTATCACAGATCGGGGGGGGGTATTCTGCTGCAGCTCTCTCTCCTTATCACAGCTCAGGGTTGTGTGTATTCTGCTGCAGCTCTCTCTCCCTATCACAGTTCAGGGGTGTGTGTATTCTGCTGCAGCTCTCTCTCTCTATCACAGTTCGGGGGGGGGGGATGTTTTCTGCTGCAGCTCGCTCTCTATCACAGCTCAGGGGTCCTACTCCTGTCCTTTCTGCTGCAGCCCATTCCCTACCACAACTCAGGGGTGTGTGTTTTCAACTGCTGCTCTCTCACTATCACAGCTCAGGGGTGTATGTTTTCCACTGCAGCTCTCTCTCTATCACAGCTCAGGGGTTGTGTGCTTTCTGCTGCAGCTCTCTATCACCGCTCAGGGGTTGTGTGCTTTCTGCTGCAGCTTAATCCCTATCACAGCGCAGGGGGAGTGTCATTTCTACCTCAGCTCACCGCAGTAGATATGGCTGTTAGCAGTTGAAAGATGGAACTGAGCATGTGCGACCACCTCAGTAGGTGGATGTGCACATTGTCATGCAGATTAAAAACAAGGGGCACCATCACAGTAATGTAACGAGAATATCTCACAACAGGAGCATTTTTAAATGGAACATGAATTACAGAAATGACTAGTTTTTCATGTTTTTTTATATAAAAATAACATTTACATTTAATGGTATCACAACCGCTTTAAAAATAATTCTGAATGGCATCGCTTTTTACGGATATGTTAATAGCAGAAGACCATTGTAACCAGTACAATGAAATTCTTCTTTTCGGAGGACCCCACTGAAACATCTCTGGGGCTGTGGAATAAAAGCGTAATTTACTGTAATATATATTATATATATTATATATAAGTGGCTGTGGGAATCTGTGCGCGTAAGAGAAACACGGACAGCATTTCCCATCTCATATCCTCATTTTAAACAAATGTCATTGCTCCTGGACATACATTATCTAAATGGGGCAGATTAGGTTTCAGATTTCGAGGCTGTACAGACAGAGACATGAGGGCAATGGACTGAAAAGCCTGAAATGCAGGGACCCACTTGGAGTAAGCACAGTGACTAATTTTAGGAATTGTTTTTAATCTTTTATCATGGATTTTATATCCATCTTGGGGGAACTTTATGAAAGTAAAATATAAACTTCCTTGGTTGCCCCTAGCAACCAATCACAGAGCAGCTTTCATTTTGTATTCTAGTCCTGAAAAATGAAAGCTGCACTGTGATTGGTTGCTATGGGTAATAAAGTTTTTTTTTCTTTGTTAGACAGGATAGGTCACCAATAGCTGATCGGTGGTGGTCCAACATAACGCATAAGTTTAACGGTACGTTGACACGACGACATTTGTCGCGCGACATTTTGTTGCACTATTGTCGCGCGACAATTTTGATAATGGGAGTCTATGGTGTCGCATTGCGACATGCGACATGCTGCGACTGCAGTCGCAGAAAAATCCATTCAAGATGGATTTTTCTGCAACTGTCGCGTCGCAGTTGCAGCATGTCGCATGTCGCAATGCGACACCATAGACTCCCATTATCAAAATTATCGTGCGACAAAATGTTGCGCAACAAATGTTGCAGTGAAGTTGTGCCCTATTTGTCGTGCGACAAATGTCGTCGTGTGAACGTACCCTAAAGAGTCTGTGGAGCTCCGGTGAGTGCTTTGGCCTGCTCACAGCATACTAAGCACAGTGCCGTCCATTGCATAGTGGCTGTGCTTGGTATTGCAGCCCAGGGCCATTTACTTGATTGGGACTGAGTTACACCTAGTCCAATGAAGGTGAGGTCGCTGACCTAGGAAGAGGCATCTTTAAGAATGATTGGCAGGGAGGGTGCCAATTCAATAATAAAAAATTGCTTTCAAAAGTGTTAATAGCCTTTAAAGGGGTTGTCCTGGATTTTGATATTTGTGGCCTATCATTATGTTAAGAAATCAATATGAGCAGGGGTGGACTGGGAACTTAAAGTGGCTCCATGTTGTAGGCGGGTCCATATTGACAGAAGACGGGCAACACAAGTAACCAGGGACCACAGAAGTAAGGGGGGTCTGCAATACCACAGTGCATCACAAAATACCACCACCCTTGCCACAGTATTCCACAGTTTTCCACATCCTGAGGACAGTGATACCGTTATGTTCAGGAAGTCACCTGCAGCCCATGTCCAGGAGCATGAGTACTTGATGCTTCTACCATTAATTAATGCTGAGAGCTGTGAAGGGGACTCGGACAGCAACCAATTTCCCTGTAAGGTCTATGGCCAGTCCAACCCTAAGGGCTCATGCACATGGCCATTGCCCAGCAGCACACAGGCGCCGGCAGTGTGCAACCCACATCACGGACCCCTTCACTTGAATGGGTCAGCAATCCGGAAGGTTGGTGTTGAACAGAGGCACAGAACCCCACGGAAGCACTACAGAGTGCTTCAGTGGGCTTTCTGTACCTGCCTTCGCACCGTAAAAAAGTAGTGTATGCACTACTTTTTTGCACTGCGGATCACAGAACCCATTCAAGTTGGTGCCCGTGCAGCAGTGGCCCAGCAGGCACACGTTCGTGTGCATGAGCCGTAAATATCTGGTCCAACACCCTCAGCTGCTTTATTGTAGTTCCAGTGATAGAAGTAGTTGCTGGTAACTACAGTGCTGGTCACATCGAAGTAAGTAGGAGCAGCGCTCCAGGTACCAGCTCCGTCCATTACCAGCTCCGTCCATTTCATAATGGATGAAACTATGTAGTTCTAGTGCCTAATTCCAGCGCCTGGAGCTACAATGAAACAGCTAATTGGCAGTGGTGCGGGATGTCGAAACCCCACTTATCTATTTTGATGGCCTAACCTGAGGAAGGCATTCATAACCTTATTAGAACTTGTAGCTGAAAGTATTCTTGGTACAGTGGGCTTCCATTCCAAGTTCTGCTAGGAGGTCCCATGGATAATTGTTTTGCCCAGGAGCCACTTGGTATGTGGCCATATCATCTTAATGTATACCCTAAACAGACCTTAAAAAGACAGTACATACACTGGAATAACTGCACATAAATGAACAGTGATGCTTAACACAGTGCCATCTCCTGTCAGCTTAACATAGTTCCTCCAGCATTAAGCAGCAGCTGTTGCTGTATTCTAACACCTTTGAGTGCATTAAATTCATCCCTTTGTATGAGTCTCAATGGATGAAGTAATGATAAGTAAGGCTAATGTGCTCTGGTTTGCTCATTTTATAATATCCTCCTTAAAGGGGGTATTTCTCTTTCGTTCTGGTCTGTGGTCACATGACCATGTCCATGTTGCTCTTTTGTATTTTCTGTAATGTCCATTGGCGGGGCAGTGATGGGGGAGTGTCTATGTTATTATCTAGGTAGGAGAAGCTATAAACTAGCTGGGTGCTGTTAGGGGCAGTGATAGGGGAGTGTCTATGTACTAGCTGGGTGGGAAGAGCTATAAACTAGCTGAGTGTTGTTAGATGCAGTGATAGATGTTCTGCCCAGAAGAGGTTAAGAATCATTACAGATCATGTCTGCCTCAGTTTTGGTATTTCTGTAGTGATAAGTGTGGTTATAGCACCATCTAGCAGTGTTAAGTTGTAATACACTTTGTTTTTCCTTTTACAAAGACTACTGCATTGTGGGTGGTGCAAAGCATTGTGGGAGGGCAAAGCATCCTGGTAAAGAGAAGCCTCCAGTCACCAGGACACATCAGCAGAGCTGTCCTTCTGAATATCTCCTTCTCAAACTCCACCATCCTTGTAAAAGCATATCTGTTTTACCGAACACTTGTACAATCTCTCACTCACACGCATCGCACAGAGAGTACAACCTGATGACTAATAAACAAGTTAGATTACAAAGAACAGTCCTCTTATTTGGAAGACAGAGATGCAATGAAAGAAAGAGAGAGCACGCCTGCAAGCGTCACTGGAAGAAGAGACAGTATGCCTACAAGTCACTGGAAAAACTTGCAGCAGAGAAAGAAGCGGCAGCAGCAGTAGCCAAAGGAGAGTTCCTGGAAGCCTTGGAGTTCCCTGAATCCGAGAAATACAGCCGAGTACTTGTTGGGCCAGACCTAGATAAGCAAGATCCAACACAGCGTCTCTCAGAATACGTCCATCAGCATCCCAAGACAGATGACGACTATGATTCAGTATATAAGCCAGCTTATGCAGAGTGCCAAAGATCCTACCTTGAACCACAGTACATTGAGCAGGACAGTATGCAACAAAGTGATTCTGACCACAACTACCTACACTTCGACTTAAAGGGACAACCTTCGGGTCAGAACGGTATTATACAGACTTCCCTAAGCCAGAAACCCCTAAAAGGTATGGTAATACACCACACACACAGCATAACAACAGCACACCAGGTAGTATCGGCGCTAACCAGGCTGCCATGGACTTCACTAAGTTCTTTGCTAAACGGGAGCTGGTTACCAAAGGACTTATAAAGTTCACCGATCACCCCGAGAACTACAGGGAATGGCAAGCCTCCTTCCAGAACACCATAAGGGACTTAGATCTTTCCTGTAGTGAGGAGTTAGATCTCTTGGTAATGTGGCTTGGAAGCGAGCCTGCTGAACATGCCAAAAGAATCAGAGACATTAACATAAACTTTAGGCAAAGGCCTAAAGATGTTGTGGGAAAGACTTGATGTTATGAGTCAATTGAAGCTATAGAAGATGCTTTATTTAAGAGAATTGATAATTTTCCCAGAATAGTGGGTAGGGGTTACCAGAAGCTCAGGGAACTCAGTGATTTGTTGATAGAAGTACAGGTCGCTCAGACAGAAGGAGATCTGCCAGGGCTAGCATTCCTTGACACCGCCAAGGGTGTCAATCCGATTGTCCAAAAACTCTCCTATAACCTACAAGAGAAGTGGATTACGCATGGTTCTCCTTATAAACCGGTTCATAATGTACCATTCCCCCCTTTGTGGTGTTTGTAGACTTTGTTACTCAACAGGCAAAGATCAGAAATGATCCCAGTTTTGACTTTACTCTGTCATGTCCCACTACTCAAACCTCATAAAACACAAGTGGCAGTCCACAAAACTAATGTTGCCTCCATAGGTTCTCTTTACAGGCCATGTAAGTCTTCTCAAGAAGAAAACAAACCCAAAGATGTTACCAAACAATGCCATGCACAAGAAACCACATTCTCTACTAAAATGCAAAGCTTTCAGGGAGAAGTCTTTAGAGAACTGCAAAGAATTCATGAAAGTAAACAACATCTGCTTCAGGTGCTGCACTACAACATCGCACTTCGCCAGGAAGTGTAAGGTCAGTGTGACATGCACAGAATGCGGTAGCACAAAACATAACACGACTTTACACCCTGGACCACCTTCTTAGGTATCATCCCAAGCAGAGGAGTATGACAGAAAGCAGATAGACACTGATATAGACACCCCGGTAGTTACTCCTCAGTGTACAGAGATCTGTAAAGGACTCGTAGGGAAGCCCTGCTCAAAAATCTGCCTTGTCAGAGTTTATCCGGTTGGCCACCGAGATAAGGCGATCAAGGTATATGTAATCTTAGATAATCAAAGCAACAGGTCTTTAGCTAAATACACCTTCATCGACACCTTCAATATCATAGGGCCCGATTCTCCCTACTCGTTAAGAACATGTGCTGGTACTGTTGAGACAGTGGGGAGGAAAGCAACTAAGCAACTGGGTACAAGGTAGAGTCCATGGATGGTCAGACCTGCTTGTCCCTGCCAACCATACTGGAGTACAACCACATTCCTGACAACCGTTCTGAGATACATACACCAGAGGTAGCAGCTGAGGAGTATAGCTCACCTGATACCGGAACTGGATCCAGAAGCCCCGATAGTCTTACTCCTTGGAAGAGATATACAACAAGTTTATAAGGCTAGAGGACAGATTAATGGCCCCCAAAACGCTACATCCACCCAGAGACTTGATCTAGGATGGGTCATCATAGGAGACTTCTGTCTAGGAGGAGCACACAAGCCGACCTCAGTCAACAGTATGCTCACTAACACAATTAAAAATGAACGTCCTTCCCTATTCCAGCCATGTCAGAGCAATTTCCTGATAAAAGAATTACCATACAGAGCTCCTGTGCCTTGTCCTGTCACTGACCCCTCCGGTGAAGACCACGCCTGCGATGGTGAACGAGATCACTTAGGGTGCACAGTCTTTTACAGGACAAGAGAAGACAACAGGGTCACAATGTCCATAGAAGACAGGCCGTTCTTGGATATCATGGATCAAGGAATAGTAAAAGACAAAACGCTGGGTCACACTTTTACCGTTTACACCCCAGAGACAATGCTTACCTAACAACAAAGAACTTGTCTACAGTCGATTCATCTCCCTCAAGCACAAACTTCAGAGGACACGAGAGATGAAAGAACATTTCTTTACCTTCATGGAAAGAATATTCCATAACAACCATGCAGAAATGGCACCTACGCTCCAAGACTCAGAGAGTGTTGGTACTTAACCATATTTGGCATGTATCATCCTAAAAAAACAGGGCAGATAAGAGTAGTATTCGACTTGAGCGCGAAACAATGTCCAGACCTCAACAACAGACTTTTAGAGGTACTTCTCCGCTTCTGCTGAGATTCCGTAGCATTTAAGGCCAACATACAACAGATGTTCCACTGCTTCCTCGTCAAGGGAGAACACAGAAACTACTTGAGGTTCTTCTGATACCACAACAATGACCTCAATGAAGACATTGTAGAATACCGAATGAGAGTGCACATCTTCGGAAACAGTCCTTTCCCTGCAGTCGCTATCTACTATCTCAGACATTCAGACCGAGAAGGTGAAGCAAAGTATGGGTCGGATGTCAGGTCCTTTGTGGAAAAGGATTTCTATGTGGACGACTGCTTGAAATCCACACCCACGAACGAGACTGCAATCAGTCTCTTGAAAAGGGACCAAGAAATGCTCGCTCTAATTTAAGGTTGCACAAAATCTCCTCCAGCAGCCGTGAGTTAATGGAGGCCTTCTGACCCCAAGACCATTCATGTGATCTAAAGGACTTGGATCTTAGCACCAACTCCCTTCCCATGCAGCGGAGCCTCGGTTTGCTCTGGGATTTAAAGACAGACACATTCACCTTACAATCAAGAATTAAGTGGCAAACTAACAAGCAGAACATCAGACATGGGGATGTCGTGCTCATGAAAGACAGCCAGTCGCATCGGAATGAGTGGCCATTGGGCCTTATCACCAACACATTCTCAAGCAAAGATGGGAACGTACACAAGGCC
Source organism: Bufotes viridis (assembly GCA_033119425.1). NCBI lineage: Eukaryota > Metazoa > Chordata > Amphibia > Anura > Bufonidae > Bufotes > Bufotes viridis. The sequence goes on from CM065592.1 coordinate 72,131,645, forward strand.
GAGGTCAAAGTTTGGAAGCTTAGAGAGTGTAAGCTATTCCTCAGGCCAGTAGCTGAACTTATCAACACAACTCCTTATTTTCTGATATTGATAGATAGGGGAATCCACCTCAAATTGAAATTGAAACCTCCGTCTAATGGATTCATTAAAATATAACTTTTAATAATATTCAATTAAAACAGTTATGCCCCAAAATATAGAAATATAACGAAAAAGTACACCAAAACCAGTAGTTTGCTTAGATGCAGAGTGTGCACGGCGGCACTAATAATCCACTGTCCTACCGTACTGACGTCTTGATGTAGTTCAGGGTAGACACTGGTACCAGATACAGCCAGTAAAATCAAATTTCATTCCTCCCAACAGTTGGTTTGAGAGAAACCCTAGGAAAGGGGCAGAACGGAGCCTATCACACCCTATGGTAACCCTGTGGTAGTTGTCTGGCCCTATTAACTAATTAGATAGTAGCAGCCTCACCACAGGGCACTCGTCCTTAAAAGGGCGACCCCGTCGGGAACCTTGACCTGAGGACTAGATTCTATCACAACCCTGCACTAGAAGTGCTCCCTATTCCCTACATGCATGTTTCATGTTAGTCTGAAATCAATCGTCATGGGATCATTCTGGGCACAAGTTAGTGGTGCTAGGGTATATTTATGTATATTTGAACCAAAATGCATAGGTTCAAAAATCAAAAAGAGTACCCCAACAAATTAAAATTAGCAGGGGTTAAGGATTGTTTGAAAAGTATAACCCCTTGGGCGGGGAGGTATAAGTCCTCAATAGAAATGTAACCCTAATTTCAAAAGCGATATAAATACCTATAGAGTATAGGGGAAACACAAAAGAAGGAGGGGGGGAGGATAAGTGGAAGGAGGCACTAGATGTCAGCCCTCTCCATCCTCCTAGACGCAGTATGATGAATACTGCGGGTGGTGCTGAACTTGTTTTGTCGTTTTCACCTGAGGGACCTAGTGGTGGAGTATGTTGATGTCAGACGGAAAGTGTTCTGCCCAGCAGAGTTTGAGAATCATTACAGATCACGTCTGCCTCAGTTTTGGTATTTCTGGAGTGATTAATGTGGTTATAGCACCATCTAACGGTGTTAAGTTGTATTACACTTTATTTTTCCTGTTACAAAGACTGCTGCATTGTGGGTGGTAAAACGCATTGTGGGAGGGCAAAGCATCCTGGCAAAAAGAAGCCTCAAGTCACCAGGACACATCAGCAGAGCTGTGCTTCTGAATATCTCCCTCTCAACCTCCACCATCCTTGCAAAAGCATATCTGTTTTACCGCACACTTGTACAATCTTTTACTCAATCGCATCACGCAGAGAGTACAACCTGTTGACCAATAAACAAGTTAAACTACAAAGAACAGTCCTCTTATGCTGAATGTCAGACTGCACACTGTGTGAACGTGAAGACAGAACAATAGGGGAGTGTCTATGTAACTAGATGGGTGGGAGGAGCTATAAAATAGCTGGGGGTTGTTAGGGGCAGTGAAAGGGGAGTGTCTATGAAACAAGCTGGTGGGAGGAGCTTTAAAATAGCTGGGGGATGTTAAGGGTAGTGATAGGGGAGAGTCTATGTAAGTAGCTGGTGGGAGGAGCTATAAACTAGCTGGGTGTTAGGGGCAGTGATATGGGAGTGTCTATGCAAGTAGATGGTGGGAGGAGCTATAAACTAGCTGGGTGTTGTTAGGGGCAGTGATAGGGGAGTGCCTATGTAAGTAGCTGTGGGAGGAGCTATAAACTAGCTGGGTGTTGTTAGGGGCAGTGATAGAGGAGTGTCTATGTAAGTAGCTGGGTGGGAGGAGCTATAAACTAGCTGGGCATGGTTAGGGGTGGTGCTGGAGCTATGGTAGAGGAAGGAGAAGTGCATCATGGGTTTGGTTGGATACAGCAACAAGAAGGGCTAGATACATGGTAAAAATGGGTCGGGAGACTCCAAACTGAAAGAAAGAAAAAAGCATGAGGAAGATTTCCATGAGGTAAGCAACTACGTGAGCCTTTCTATTAAAAAACATAGTAATACTGGAAAACCCCTTTAAGTACTATACAGTGATACCGTGTTATGGTGCCCAATGACCCTTTACCCCATGAGAGGACACAAGTACCATAAATCGTCACATATAGTTGGAGGGCTCTGCTACAAATTTTGCATCTGGGCCCAGGAGCTTCCAGTTAACACTTTTGCTGCTTTTAAGATTTTCGTAATAAATCCATACCACACACAGACACAAATTACATGTATACCCTATAGACACTACTCAAGCTCATGGCTTATGAAGACAGGAGGACAATTATAGCCTATGTACAAGACAAGGGAGGGAAATGTTAGTTAATGCTGGCAATGTCATCCTGCCTGCAATGCTTACATAAAAGTATGTGTTTTATGGCAATAATCACAGGTTGTTAACAGCATTATTATGGGTTCAGATGAACGGTTTAAATGCCCATTGGCACTGGGTGAGCAAGACAGCCGTGAATGAGCCCTATGAAGTTGTAATTGCATCTCTTTACCTGTGTGGTAACTTGTGGATGTTCTTGTACAAGTTTTCCCAAGCGACTTCTTGCAAAATGTTCTTACATCAGAAGTCTTTGATATATCATTAACACATTGGGTGTCCTCTGTGCCATATAAAAGAACGCATTAAGGTCCGTTTCTCATTCGTGGTGGGGGGTAATTGAGTCAGGATGAAAAGTATAAATTATTAGTGACCAGGTTTTAGCTTCTATTTGTCAAGTTACTCAATAAATGCAAGGTTACTATCGGCTACTGCACTGACGCAACTTGTCAGCAAGTCACGTACTGTTCTGGAGATGTTACTCCATTAGCTATTATGACTAAGGGATGCGTTATTCAATCATCATTTCTTTAATTTGCCCCCTCAATGTAACTCAAATAGGTTGTCCATAACTTTAATATTGATGGCTTATCCTCAGTGGGGGGTCCGACACCCTTCATCCCACCGATCAGTTGTTCTGTGGTAGCTCTGGTACAAGAACTAGACAGCTCCATTCATTGTGTAATAGACGGAGTGGGTTACTGCAGCCTTGCTCCCATTCACTTCAGTAGGACAAGCACTGTAGTAACCAGCTCCAGTCCTAACCATACAGATGTGGACAGTTAGGGCACAGCCACACGGTAAGGTTTCTGCACGCACTTTTGGAATCCAAAAACTAGGAACAGTGGCATAACTAGAACTGACTGGGCCCCACAGCAAAGTTTTGAATGGGCCCTCTCCCCCCAGCAATGTCTTCGCAACCCCCAACTGATGTGCAAACCCCACTCCTTAGGCTAGTCAAGATCGAGCTCTCAGACAAGACCCCGCAGCCACTCTATCCGTTTCCTACAGTGTCACTGTATATAATGTCATTGCATAATACTGTTAAGGGGGTCCTGACAGTAAAATATTTTACTCCTCCTCCTGGGTGGGCCCCTTCTGAGTTCGGGCTCCAAAGCAGCCGCTTCCTCTGCTTACCCTATAGCTACGCCCCTGACTAGAAGTACATTTTAAAAAGTGTCCTTTACACTTTCTTTAGGTGGGCACAGTTTTGGAATCATGAGGACACTCATGAGGATGCACTCCTGATTTTGGCTTGTAAAACTGCATCAGGAAACCTGACCTTGTGGCCGTACCCTTACATCATTGGAACTTCGTTTTTTGATGGATGCCATCAAAGACCACCCATTGGATCCGTCACCCATTGACTATGATGCCATCTGTGAAATATATACATTTCTTTTTACTTTTATTTGAGTTCATAGTCCATATCCATACTTTTTTTTTTTTTTTTGCAATATACTATAGCCAGGTAGAGACCAAAAGGGCTTTTTGCCGCCCCCTGGCAGTAGGAAGTTATGGCACTTTTAGCTCATGCATCAGGGTTGGTGTACAATTGTACATGCTAAACATAGAGGAAAAATTTCATGTGGACTTAGTCTTCAAATTTTTCTGTCCTATCCTATCATTTGTTTCTAAAATGATTGCTGCCACAGATGTTTGACATTTCCATATGTCCTCGGGCACAGTAGTAACATACAGTTGTGTTCAAAATTATTCAACCCCCACTGAAATTGAGTGTTTTGGCCAGTTTGACATTGATTTTGATCATTTCAGTCATCTTGTTTACAATTAAATCAAAGAGGCCCTTGTAAGTCAGACAAATATAACATAACATTTATAATGAAATAACCACAAATGTCTTTTCTGTGCTCACATCATTATCAGTTTTATTCAACCCCCAAGTGACATTCAATCTTAGTACTTAGTACAACATCGTTTTCCAGTTATAACAGCTTTTAAACGTGAAGCATAGCTTGACACAAGTGTCTTGCAGCGATCTACGGGTATCTTCGCCCATTCTTCATGGGCAAAAGCCTCCAGCTCAGTAACATTCTTAGGCTTGCGCGCTGCAACTGCTTTCTTTAAGTCCCACCAGAGGTTCTCAATCGGATTTAAGTCTGGTGACTGCGATGGCCACTTCAAAATGTTCCAGCCTTTAATCTGCAACCATGCTCTAGTGGACTTGGAGGTATGCTTGGGATCATTGTCCTGTTGAAAGGTCCAACGTCTCCCAAGCCTCAGGTTTGTGACGGACTGCATCACATTTTCATCCAATATCTCCTGGTACTGAAGAGAATTCATGGTACCTTGCACACGCTGAAACTTCCCTGTACCTGTAGAAGCAAAACAGCCCCAAAGCATGATTGACCTCCCGCCATGCTTCACAGTAGGCAAGGTGTTCTTTTCTTCATAGGCCTTGTTCTTCCACCTCCAAACATAGCGTTGATCCATGGGCCCAAACTGTTCTAATTTTGTTTTATCAGTCCACAGAACACTATCCCAAAACTTCTGTGGTTTGTCCACATGACTTTTGGCATACTGCAGTTGACTCTTCTTATTCTTTGGAGACAGCAATGGGGTGCGCCTGGGAGTTCTGGCACGGAGGCCTTCATTACGCAGTGTGCGCCTTATTGTCTGAGCTGAAACTTCAGTACCCGCATCTGACAAATCTTTTTTCAGTTCCTCAGCAGTCACACGGGGACTTTTCTCCACTTTGCGCTTCAGGTAGCGCACAGCAGTCGAAGTCAGCATCTTCTTTCTGCCACGACCAGGTAGAGTTTCAACAGTGCCCTTTGCCTTGAATTTGTGAATGATGCTTCCTATGGTGTCTCTTGGTATGTTTAACATCTTTTCAATCTTCTTATAGCCATTGTCCTTCCTGTGAAGAGAAATCACCTCTTCTCTTGTCTTCCTGGACCATTCTCTTGACTTCACCATGTCTGTAAACACACCAGTAAATGTCTAGAAGGAGCTGAGTATCACAGTCATTTTACATCTGCCTAATTGGGGCTTATTATGCTTGATTGCTGCTCCTTGACATCCACAGGCGTTTTCAATACCTGATCGAAAACACTTGAATGAACCTCTGTTCTTAAGAGTGGTCGTCTTTAAGGGGTTGAATAATTGTGTCAATGAAGAAATAACAAAAAAAAACATTTAATACTGTTTTACAAAAACAATTGATGTCATTTTAGTTGCATTTGGTTCTTTAAAAAGTCCTTGTAAGATTTCATTCTGATCACAATTACAAATGTACACTAAATTCCCTAAAACCCTTTACAGCATTGGGGGTTGAATAATTTTGAACACAACTGTAGGAGCTTGGTCAAGTCAAAAATTCATGAAGATAGATGCAGATTAGTTGTTCTACCAATCGCTATCTCTCCCGATAAGGGTTGCTAAACATCAAGAAATTTCTGGTCAGTACGTAAAAATAGGTGGCTTTTTTCCTGTGTCCATGAAAAATGCATGTGTCTGTGATTTTTTTGAGGCTGGTGCTTCTTGACTAGATTATTTTAGTCATAATTATAATCATTTTCCAGCTCACAGTAAATGCTGGTGATGAATCCTTATCAGTATATTGCGCTATAGATATGTATCACTTATAATCTTTATCAGTCATTATAATTTTCCAATTTGTCGGTAAAAAATGTTGCCTGTCGGTGATTTTGGGATAAAGTTGTTCAGAAAAAAGAAAAATTCTGGTTGGCAACTCTGCTCCCGATCTCCCCCACATCCCGATGCCTGCTTAGCTTAGTCTAGTTTCATACCTGTTTCTGCATAGATCAACCTGCAGGAGTTCTCTGGATCTGGCATTGCTGGATACTACCATCTGCCCACCCGACCCCATTGACTATATTGGGATCGGGCAGAGACCCGGCATATATGGCCAGGTAAAAATTGCTGCACACAGTGTTTTTTGTCCAGCTGGTTCCCAGCATTCTCTGCAGGAACAGCCAGATGCAGGTGTGAAACTAGCCTCAGCCAAGTGTGCATGTGTCTTCAATGTTGAGAGGGGAGAAGGCCAGTGACAAACTCCTGTAGCTCACCGAGAACAAAAGGATTAGGGAGTTGAAATCTAATATCACCAATCCTTAAACCCCATATAAATTAGATTACGCAGGTCCTGCTGAGATTTGCATGTTAGCCTGACATTTATCTAATCTGTATGGCCAGCTTTAGGGGTCAGGGACACTGCATTTTGTTCTTTTGATATACTGCCCAATGAATATCCCACTAGCCATGATAATCTAATAAAATGGTGTTGCTGATTGTATTTGTTTCTCATACAATCAAAAAGACTCTCTCCTAGTCAGAGATAAGCACGGTAGTTATCTCGTGTACATTAATGAGGGTTCGTGGAGAGAGGCTATGACACAACACTGTGCAGAAGTGCAACATGAAGCTCCTGGAGTCTGCAACACACAGGCACCAGCCATGTCAACTCCATGCTATGGATGCGGACCCATTGACTTAAATGGGTACGCGATCCGCAAGATGCGGCAAAAGATAGGACATGCCCTATCTTTTGTGGAGTGGAAGCATGGATCAGAAGCTCATGGAACCATTTGGAAGCCCTCCATGGGATTTCAAGACCATGCTTTAAGACATGTCCTCTCTTTTGCCGTATCTTGTGGATCCAAGACCCATTTACACCGCAGCACGGTGTTCACACGGCCGGTGTCCATATTTTGAGGACCGAAACACAGGCACAGCAACCATATGGTCATGTGAATAAGCCCTAAGAAGAACCTAATACCAATCCCAACCAGACATAGGCCCCTTTCACACGGGCGAGTTTTCCGCGCGGGTGCAATGCGTGAGGAGGACGCATTGCACCCGCACTGAATCCTGACCCATTCAGTTCTATGGGGCTGTGCACATGAGCGGTGATTTTCACGCATCACTTCTGCATTGCGTGAAAATCGCAGCATGTTCTATATTCTGCGTTTTTCACGCAACGCAGGCCCCATAGAAGTGAATGGGGCTGCGGGAAAATCGCAAGCATCCGCAACCAAGTGCAGATGCGTTGCGATTTTCCCGCATTGTTGCTTAGCAACGGGACCCAATCTCTATTATTTCCCCTTATAACATGGTTATAAGGGGAAATAATATCATTCTTAATAAAGAATGCATTGTTAAATGAAGAGGAAGGGGTTAAAAATAATAAAAGTTAACTTACCTTAGCCACTTGATCGCGTAGTCGCGATCTGTCCTCTCTTTCCCTGCAGCATCTATGATCTAAAGGACCTGTGATGGCGTCACATCACATGGTCCAATCACATGGTCCATCTTACCATGGTGATGGACCATGTGATTGGACCATGTGATGCGACGTCATCACAGGTCCTTTAGATCATAGATGCTGCAGGAAAGAGAGGACAGATCACGACTACGCGATCAAGTGGCTAAGGTAAGTTAACTTTTATTATTTTAACCCTTCCTCTTCATTTAACAATGCATTCTTTATTAAGAATGCTATTATTTCCCTTATAACCATGTTATAAGGAAATAATCAATTCTCAGTAGACCCGAAACCGGACTTCAGTGATGAAGTCCGGCTCGGTTGGGTACCAAACATGGCGTTTTTTCTCACGCGCGTGCAAAACGTGTTGCAAACGTTTGCACCCGCGCGGGAAAAACGCACATATTCCCGCAACGCACCCGCCTCTTATCCGGGCGTCAAACATGACGCCCGTGTGCAAGAGGCCATAGAATGACAAAGCCTACAGAGAACTAACAAGTTCTACTGAAGATACAAAATCCTCCATATCACACCAGCAAATTTTTTTGATCAAACTTTCAATGTCTCCATGTGATAAGGTAGTGTATTCCATTCTGATAGTGTCAGACCCCCACTGTGATGCTGGCTCAGTGGGAGTTGTGGGAATTGGGAGATTAGTCATTGTTCCTTGTAGGAGTTGGTGAGGCATCTCAGTGTGGATTACTAGTTTAACTATAGCTGATCATGTGTAGAGACATTTAACCTTTCTATCAAAGGACCTTCAGATTTTATTAAATTCTAAAGTATACACATGCTACTGTAAGACTGTCTGCAAGTAAATGGAAAAACTCCAGCATTTCGTAAAAAAAAATAATTAATAGTTTTTTACAAGGCATGCCTGATTTATCCGTCTCAGTGTTAATGCTGACCAATTTATCGGTTTGTATATGGGTAAACAGATTATATCAGTATCATGGTTTTTATTTAAAAAAAATATTCTAAATTTGATTACTATTTAAAACACTATTTAAAAAGTATTATGAAATTAAATTGTAATCTTTGTATAAATAAAAAAGTTCTGAAACTTTCTAATATTTTTATGTTTCAATTCTTTAAAATTTTCAAGATATTTGATCGCTGTCTGTGAATGAGAACACCCTTGCTTATAGAAACAGAGAAACATAGAATGTGTCGGCAGATAAGAACTTATATTGGGAGGCAGTAAACCTGCTCTCAGCTGAGACTTGGATACAGTCTAGACAATGCTCTGTGAGCCAAATACATCAGCTGCCCACACCTCTCTGGTAGTTTGCTACAATGTATCAGTCTGAAGTCCAGGATGTTTAACTCTAAAGCTACTGTCCGGTTTTGAGATCCGGCACAGGATCTCAAAACCTCAGCTCAACGCTTCAGTTTTGTCCCCATTGATTGTCAAAGGGGACAAAAGTGAAAAAACTGGAACAGAGTGCCCACCAGAATGAATTCCGTTCCAGTTTGTTGTGTTCCTGGAAGGAAATCTTGTGGGGGTCACAGCTCTCTTGGACGTACCGTTCCTGAGATATTCCCAAAAATGTACCTGCATTAGCCAATACAAGCCTGCAAGTCTTTCTCTTCATATCCCAACTGCCATACACACGATCACATGTCCCTTATCAGCCAATAGAAGCTCACAGGACCTTAGTCTCCACATACACAGAGTTTTACTCCAGGTTTCCATAACAACCCAGCCATTTTTCTTCACTGCTGAAGGTCAGTTTTAAGCTAGGGCTACACGACGACATGTGTCACGTGACAATAAGTCACATGACACAAAGGGCACTACTACACTGCTACATCTGTCGCGCTACATTGATGTCGCACCAATGTCGCGCGACAATTTTTATAATGATAGTCTATGGTGTTGCACTGCGACATGTGACATTCTGCGACACGACAAAATCCATTTTCGTGTAGCCCTCGCATTAAAGGGGCAGTGCGCTGTGGAGATCACTGTTAAAGGGATGGACATAGCGGAGGTCACTGTTAAGGGGCCGGGCCCATGAGGAGGTCACTGTCAAGGTAGTGGGGTGCTGTGAAGGTCAAAGTCAAGGCGATGGGCTGCTGTGGAGGTCCCATTTTAAAGTGGCGGGGCACTGTGGGGGGTCAGTGTTAAGGGGTGGGGGACTGTGGAGTTCACTGTTAAAGGGGCGGGGTGCTGTAGAGGTCACTGTTATGTGGGATACTGTCAATCTTTTTTAATGACACACACAAACATTAAATGAAATAGATTAAATATACCCGTGCGAAGCCGGGTTCTTCTTCTAGTTTTCAATATAATACAACCTCATCTATTCTGAAAAGATACAGCTGGCTGTATTATAATAACGAAAGTGTTTTGGTTCCGGATCTCAAAACCGGACAGCAAAAATGCTGATATTAAAGTGGCCTAAGCCCCCTTTCACACAAGCGATACGGATTGTGTCAGGATCTGTTCAGGAGAAAACTGATGGTTTTGTATGCAAGTTCAATGGGTTTTTATTTGTGATTGCGTTGTGTTTCAGTTTTCTTTGCATGGATGCAATCCGTTTTTTATGCGTTCTTTACGTACGTGAAAAGAAAATGAAGAAGAACAATCTACCTGATTGCCTAATTAAAGTCGGGAAGGAATTTTTTATTCCCCTTAAGTGGGGAAAATTGGGTTCTACCTCACAATTTTTTTTTTCCTTCCTCTGGATCAACTAGCAGGATGACAGGCCGAACTGGATGGACAGATGTCTTTTTTCGGCCTTATGTACTATGTTACTATGTTACATCTCCAGTAGCCATCAATGAAAAACGCATTGCATCCAAATAACTTCCACACAATTTAGAACGTGCTGCGATTTTTCCTTAATGCATAAATGGTCAGGATTCAGTTCCATGCTGTGCATTCACTACACACATCGCATTTGCTGTCTACATGTAAACAAGACTATTCTCTTTCACTGACACCAAACAAATATTGAAAAATAAAAAAACAAAGTGTATGAAAAAGTTGTAGAATGTTTACGGTAATTTATACAGTGATCAAGTTTTTATAAAAAGGAAAAAAATGCACAAAGGCTGGAATCACAAATAGTTTTTCATAATGTTTTATCCACTTTTGTGTTTTTTGCTACATTTTATGTTTAAAAAATCATTACTTCCACATGTAAGTCATTGGGAATTTGGAAAGGCAGTAAACATTGCCTTTTTTGTTGCATTTTTTTTTCCTTGAGGTGCATATATATATATATATATATATATATATACTAGCAGAAGCACCCGGCTTTGCACAGGTATATTTCATTTATTTCATTCAATGTTTGTGTGTGTCGTTAAAAGATATCGACAGTATCCCCCATACCAGTGACCTCTACAGCACCCCACCCCTTTAACAGTGAACTCAACAGTCCCCCACCCCTTAACACTGACCCCCAACAGTGCCCCGCCACTTTAAAATGGGACCTCCACAGCAGCCCATCCCCTTAACTTTGACCTTCACAGCACCCCACTCCCTTGACAGTTACCTCCTCATGGGCCCACCCCCTTAAAAGCGACCTCCACAGTGCCCGCCCCTTTTACAGTGACCTCCACATCGCCCTGCCCCTTTAATGCTAGGGCTTCATGACATGTGTCGCATGACATTTTGTCTCAACAATTTTTATAATGATATGCTATGGTGTCGCACTGCGACATGTGACATGCTGCAACTGCGACATGACAGTTGCAAAAAATCCATCCAAGATGCATTTTTCTGCAACTGTCATGTTGCAGTCGCAGAATGTCACCTGTTGCAGTGCAACACCATAGACTATCATTATAAAAATTGCCGCGCGACATTTGTGCGATGTAGCAATGTAGTTGTGCCCTGTGTGTCGTGCGACTTATTGTTGACTTACAGCAGTGAAGAAAAATGGTTGGGTTGTTATGGAAACCTGGAGTAAAACTGTGTGTATGTGTAGACTAAAGTCCTGTGAGCTTCTATTGGCTGATAAGGGACATGTGACCGTGTGTATGGCAGTTGGGATATGAAGAGAAAGACTTGCAGACTTGCATTGGCTAATGCAGATCATTTTTGGGGAATATCTCAGGAACGGTACGTCCAAGAGAGCTGTGACCCCCACAAGATTTCTTTCAGGTAGCAAGGGACGTGTATACCAAGTTTCGTTGAAATCGATGGTTGCATTTTTGAGTGATCGCGGAACACACATACATACACACATATATACGTCCTTCTTTATAAATATAATAAAAAAGAAAATTTTTTTTGGTCTATGTCTTTTTTTTAAATCACAGCATGCTCTGGTTACTGTGCTTTTTGTTCTTATTTGCTGCTATTTTTGTACCATAGACGTCTATTGTTTTTTTGCCCCTGCTTCAAAAAAAAGTTTTTTTCCCCAAAGACCTCTACAGAAGAAGTGGGATACATACTTTTTAATTTAAGAATTCATGACTTGCTGGACTTATGTCTTTTTTTTAACCAGTATAACTATATAACTATGTAAACAAAAACAAAAAGCACAAAAGCTATTAAAACTCCTTCGATGTATTTGTGAAGAAAGTCTGAATGTATTCACTTGCATCTTCCCCTTTCACCTTAAGGAGCCAAATATAATTTCTGTCACACAACAATATATTGCAGTTTTTAGAGTTCAATACATGTCTTGTTATATTTTTGGTATAATATGCAAATGGAGAACCCCCTCCCCCCAAAAAAAATTTTTGATAACAATAATAAATTTTTTAGAGAGAACATACAAAATCCCTGCAGCTATTGCTATTGTAAAACTCATGCCCTATTTTCATTGTTTTTATTTTATTTATTTATACTTTTTACCTTGGTTTCGAGCTACATGTATTTTATTTTTCCTCTATTTTTTCTCGTAGACAATTTCCATTGATACTAATGGTGATCAATCTCATTCTTATTTACTGTATTTTATATGTTTACTTTATAAATTCCCCAGAAATGAAATATTTGTTTTCAAGTTGATATTTCATTATTTCATGTTTTCCCTAATACATTTCCCAAGATCCTTTTCTACATTCTCACACAGTCATTTTTGGTGTTCTTTAAGTGTTAAGAGCCAATCTCCTGGTGAGTTTGGCTGCTAGCGTCTGTTATAAAGGCAACATTGTGAATGTATTCCCATGACCTCCAACCTACGGATACACTATCTTCACACTGTGGTGCATTCATGGCAGTGCTCATCCATATCAATTTAATTTCATATAGATGTTGTTAATCCAAATATATGAGATTAATATTAAGTCTTAACCCAAAGAGTTACTTTAGGACAGAAAATAAACAGTTAAATGACAAACTCATTTCTGCTATAAATCTGAAAATACTGAAAAATAGTAGGGCACTCTCTAAATATTGGGAACCAACATGTATTTATTTAAAATGTATTATTAAAAATCAAATCCTCAATTAATATTCAAGAAAAAGTAAATAATAAAAACTAAAGGATAATAATAACAATACTAGTAATAATGAATGTGATGATTCAGAATTGCCAGTATTCTGATATAAATAAATAATTCACTCAAATCCATATACAAATCGATGTATCTAGTTCACTCAAGTCCATATATCGAATTAATATATTAATAAGCCATGCCAGTTTTCTAAATGAGGTAAGTATTCTTCATATGTAAATAGAAATATCCCTATGAAAGAGGAAAGATTGCCCACATACTAAGTATCTCCTCTAATTGCAGCGACGTCCCGCTATTCAAATCCTGCCGGCGGCATCCCGCCGGACTGTTAACTAATGGCGATCCCAAGAAAAATTGCCTCCTGTATATCCACACAATAGGAACAGTCTTAACGGGGTAGGTAGGTATATATGGGTACTTCTGCCTTCGACACGGTTTCCCTGGTATAGATGGTGGTACTCCAGTCTCAAGGGCTATCACATCCTTTTTCTTCACACCCGTGGCTTCTGCTGCACGTGGATATGTGTTTAATTCTCAGCAGCAGTATATGGTGCCGTCCTTGCTCGTGGACGAGAAAACGGTAGATGCCAATGCCCACTCCTAACCCGTCGGAAAAACATGTGGCCGTAAATGTTCCTAGTTCTAATCAGGGGAGATAATACCAAACGCGTTTCGGGGTTACAGCTCTGACCCCTTCCTCAGTGGAAGGACCACTGAGGAAGGGGTCAGAGTTGTAACTATTAGAACTAGGCCAGGCACAAAATAGTAAGGCTAGGTTCACATGGAGTATTTTCAGTGCTGAAAAAAATCTGATGCAGTATCCATATCATTTTATTTTTTGCATGATCTTTTTTTCCTGATGTGTTTTTAACACGTTTTTTATTTGTTTTGTTTTTTGAGGGTTTGGCAAGGATTTTCATTTCTGCGCATTTGAATAGAAATTATGGATACAGAATCTGCATCAAAAATAGACAGGACATTTCTTTTTTCCGCAGTGCAGTTTATAAAATCGCAAGCAGAAAAAGGCTACTTTCACATCTGCATTTTTGATGGATCCGGCATAGATCAGAAAAATCAGTCTAGATAATACAACCGGAAGGATCCGTTATGAACAGATTCAGTTGTATTATCTTTAAAATAGCCGCAAAGGATCCGGCACTAAAACCTACAATTGACGGCCTTCCCTATTAACTTATCTATCATGGTCTACAATTGGGTTGCATCAAGAGTCATAAAAAGGAGAGGCAACTGTTTACACAGGTCGCTGTGCTGCCAATAAAGAAGCACTGAAAGATGCGATCACTCTTCAAACTTGCATGATCAACAGGGGGGGGGAGAGTTATCCTTTATTAAGGACCTTCTTCTATTAGCCAGAGTGGAGAGCGGCAAAAAAAAAACACTCTTACCCTGGAGAACCCAACACATGGGTGCATTCTACATTTGGTCCATTAACAAGAAACGCATAATGCTTAATTTCTTCAGTGGCAGTGACCTAGGGGTATTGAGCATTTGCTGGGTATTGAGCATTTGCTGTTGGGTTCCTCCACTGATAACAGCTGATTGCTGGGGGTCCCAACAATGGGACAACCTGTGATTGGCTCATTTTTAGGACACTCTTCTAACAACCAGAAATTGTCCAAAGTGGAAAGCCTTTTAAATGTCCAAGCATTCCCTATTCCTGCCTCTAATAATGGTGGTTCATAAACATAGCAGCTCTGTGCATGAGCCGTATATTTAGTGTCAAGGACGGTATCAGCTCCTGTACTTGGCATATGCTATACAGCACTTTCATCCACATGATACAGCCGTGTGCAAGAGTCCTAAATCGGATTAAAAAATCTGATTATCTAAGGAAATCCAGAGGCCAGCGGGGAGGTTGGAATTTTCTTTAAATTACAGAGAGGCCTATGGTTGGTTAGCGACAGCAATGTGTAAATGTTGTAATTACTTGTTCAGCCACCTGCTGTCTCATCAAACTCCCTCACATACGTGTATGCTCAAGCAAGCATGCATGTGTTCTGCCGCTGGCAGACATCTTTGAAATCTAACACACTCCCAAGACATCTGCCCCAGTGGAGGGTCACTACACCCCCATACTTATTAAATGGTTGATTCTGTAAAATTGTCAAGTTTGTCCAATTTTCATTTTCACTAAAGAATATGATGGCATTACATAAAGAAGGGTATAAAGATAAATAAAAAGAATTCCATAAAAAAATGTACCCTATGTTCCAATTTGAGATACGATCAGCAAATTTTAGCTATTTTTTTAGTCTTCTCAAATTATGCATTTGTGAAATTTTTAGTTCGCATGCCTACAAAAAAAATATCTAAACATACTTGTATTATTATTATTATTGTCTGTGCCTGAAAAGTTAAATTAATATCGGCCTCCGCTGAAGACATTTCAAGTCGTAGTATTTAATTAAATCTCCCTGTTGATACAAAATGCTTATCTCACAAAAACTCCTGACTATCTGCAGTCGGATGCTGACACAGTTGTTAGGCTTTGCTGCGAACAGTAGGGAATCACAGGAGTTCTAATCACTTGTACGTATCTTGGTTTTCCCAAAAGACCCTAAAGAAACATGTTTTATTTAAGTTATCAGTTTGAACCTCGAGCTTTGTTGTTTAAGCCTGCATTGTGTTTGTGGAGCCAATTTCTTTGGAAACTTTGATACTGAATACCCTATATGTGTTAATTTTGGCAACTGTAGTTGATGCTCTTGGAGATATCTTGCTATGCAAGCACCACCTACATCTCAACCCTGCAGACAATTGTCTCTCAAGAATCACAGTGATGTCTAATAGCCATTTAACAGGGTCTGAGATCAGAAAAAAAAATGTCTTTTATTTCCAAAAACAGCTCCCTGGCATCACAGCTTATCCTTTTTCAAGTAAAAGTAGCAAAATGCTGTGTGTGATTTCAGCCTTAGGGTATGGGCACACAGGACCGAAATACTGCAGATTTTCAGCAACAGGATTCCATGTGAAAATTCCATAGCGTTTTACAGTAGCAGTGAAGTGGATGAGATTAAAAAACAAAAAAATAATGCAGTTTTTATTGTAGATTTATTGGATATTGTCATGGATCCTGTATGGATATACTCAAAAAGGGTTTTTCCAACAATGGACATTTATTACCTGTAATTGTCTGAAAGCTGAGAACACCACGATCACCAGAACAGGGATCCAGAAGATCCTTTCCATTCAACCTCACTGCATGACCACATTGAAGAGGAGTTTGAATGAAGCGGTGGTCAAGCATGTCCACTATTGCTCCATTTGATGTCTTTCAGACTTACAGAAAAAGTATCCAAGTGGTGGGACCCTCATCAATAGAGATGAGCGAATAATTTAAAAGTTCCATTCGGCAAATTCTCCGAACTTTCCCAAAAACTTTCCTAATTACTTTGTCACGAAGCGCATTTTTTTGTAAGTAGCGGGTGCAATGACAGGGAGCAGAGATAGCGACGCTCCCCATCATTGTACCCCTCAGATGCCGCTTTAATACATGATCGCGGCATCTGAATGTAAAAACTGTATAAAATAAATAATAATAAAAAAATGAAATCAAACTTACCGCCTCCATTTGGTCTCAACGGGCCGGCCGCCGTCATCTTGCTTGAAGATCTGGAGTGAAATCTCACGCGGCGTAAGATGCCGTGGGGACATCATACACATGATCTTCAATCCGTTGTGAGCAAATGGAGAAGGTAAGTTTGAATTTTTGGGGTTTTTATACTATTTCAGCCTAAATCGATTCACTGACACGAAGCACAAGGAAATTCGGCTTCGAGGCAAATCGAATTTATCCTGAACTTTGAATCGAATTCCCCTTTGTGGGATTCGATTAGTTAATTTCTACTCATCAACCAAACATTTTTCATCTTGTAGATTCCTGTCCATTGTGGGAAAGCTTGTTTAAAGAGGTCTCGCACAAACAACTGACTGACTAGAGCCTCCACCACTAGGACCAGAGTTGTATCTATTAGGGGGTGCAGACTAATATTTGTAGCTGCACCAGAGCCTAAAAGCCCACAAGGTCCCTCTGGCCCCTATGTGAAGACTAGTTCTATTACACTTCATAGTTGATGGGGCATATTGTATATTTTGCATTTGACCACAGAAGCTTGAAGTTACATCGTTGTCTGTGAACCTCACTAATCGCTAGTATGTGAGACATATTTCTTATTATATTAGCACATCTATGATAATATGGAGGTGTAGAGCAAGCAAGCATGAGCCCCTGCTCTATACAACTTTATGGGATATACAGTAGTAGTACTAGTCACATGACACATGCTGATAAGGAAGAAAAGAGACCTGGGGCTCTTGCAGTACAAACCCATTGAAACCCAACATTTATCACCCATTCTGTGGAAATGTCCCTTTAATTCAGAATGGTTTCTTATGGAAATCACTTGGAGAATTGTTTGATTCAAGAGGCATGTTTAGATGCCTACTGCTATATGGTACTCCATATGGCACTATATGACAGAATTATTCTCCCAAGAATGAATGTTTCTAGGTGTGAATAACCCTGTAATATGGTAATATGGTGAAGCAGAATTTTTTTTCTCCACCATGAAATCCATGTGAAGTCGAAGGCCAACAGAGGTACAGTGGTGGCCCCATAAAAGATGTATGGGTTCTCCATTACGGCTTCAGGAGCCATAATATCCCCATGTGCATGATACCTCAAACTGACTGAGACTACATTCACATCTGCATCACATTCTTGTATTTTGTTCTGGCAGAGAAGCGTATCTGGCATAGCTGGACACCGCCAGGGCAAGCAGCCGTATACAGCAGAAAACTGGTTGGCCCCCCAATAGTGCAGGGCTATGCCGAACATGGTAAATCTGGTATTGTGCTACTGTACCAGAACAGAATATCGGAATGTAAATTAAATAAACTAGTAACTGGAGAAAGATTTCTTGGTGCGGTTAAGAAACAATAGCCAAGAGGACCTTAAGCAAATAAACAGTTGACTGCCTTGTGATCAAGAAGCCCAGCAGCTCCAGGAGGCTGATGGCTGCTCTTCCTTTGTATGTTTAGTGTCCCAGCAATAAAAGGCCCTGCGGTTAATAAGATGTGATTCTAGTTAACAGCAGCAATTACTAAAGAGCAATTAATCAGGGAAAGTCTCCAAAGAGAAAGATAATAAATAAACCAGGAACAATCTGCTGATAATGTTGCCTTCAAGATAAGGAGAAGTTCCAGGTGTCACAGTGAGGTGGGGCTAATCTATCTTTCTGGGATACTTTGTAGCTCATGCAAATCTATCATTTTCAGGGCAATGCTGAAATTTATTTAACTAAGCTGTTAAAAGCCATCTTAAGAATGTGTGTTATCTGGAGAAGTGCTTCCAGAAGTTCACTAATCAGACCAATTGTTCTCGAAGAGGTTAAACTACTCTTTTTCTTTTATCCAATGGCCTATGATATGTTCCATGAATTTATATTGTGGGCAGAGTTTCTAATGTGATGCATTGTTCCCTTATAGTAGAAGATCAGAGTGTTAAAAAATAATCTAAAAATAGGAATGACATAAAAATAGAAAAAATGAAAGGTGCATTGGATAACCTTTAACAATTCCTTTGCATTTCACATTTATATTGTTGTTATATTAACCTTAGAGATGAGTGAACTGATATTAAATGAATCGGATTAGTTAAAAATGTCCCAGAAATTCTGCTGCCAATTGAATCCGAAGTTTTGGAGATTCACTTAGGACGAGGGGCTAGCTCTAATTGACTCAGAGGTAAGGATTAGCAAATCAATTTCGAATGAACTTCAATCCCAATTTCAGGGAAAATTTGATTCGCTGCAAAGCCGAATTTCCTCATGCTTCGTGGTAACGAAATGATTTTCCCTGAACTTACCTCATCCATTTGAGCATGAAGAGCCGGCAACTGCCATCTTGATTGAAGATTCCGAGCGAAACTCAGCGCAGGTTGAAGCATGACGACACGACGCAGGCCGACAAGCCGTGTAAGATTTTGCGCTAGATCTTCAATCAAGATGGCGGCGGGCGGATTTCGAGATCAAATGGATGAAGTATGATTTTATTAATTTTTTTATTTTATACTGTAATATCAATGTCAGATGCCGCAATCAGCTATGAATGTGGCATCTGAGGGGTCCAACAATGGGGGGCAGTGCAATCACCACTCCCCGTCATTGCGCCAATTACTTACAAAGAAATGTGCTTCATGATGAAGTAATTTGTCACAAAGCAAATTTTTTTGGGCTAAGCAGCCAAATCGAATTTTTCAATACTTCGCTTATCTCTAGTTATGAATTTCATAAAAGTTTGTCTGAAAGCTTTCGTTATTTGTTTCAGATGATTTGCATAAAACTGCACACAGTACCATTTTACTGTCTCTTTTGGTGGGTAAAATCACAAAGGAGGAAGAAGAAGGATGGTCACATGGCACTGTGGAGGCTCAGAGGCTGATGTACTGCCTGGATCTGCCAATCAGGTGGGCAGCAGGCAGGGAGGTACCTGTGCAGAATGAGCAGAACATCATTCTGCTTTGTACTCCTGACCTGGCAAGAAGCTGTGCTGTGGCTCTGCCTCTACAGACTGATATACTGAGCTAGGGACAGTATAAGAAGATTATAGGGAGAAAATATGAACTATATTTTGGAATTTGGGGTATAATATGGGGTGTAATCAGGAAAAAGGAGTGAGTTATTTGCTGGTTCAGTTTTAGGCATCTAGTTCTACATTACAGATTCCTGCAAAAACAGAAAAAAATTATTTTTTCGAAAAAAGTTTCATTACATTCTCGCAAGCACTGATGAATTGCCCTTTTTGATAAACCAACTTTTAGTTACTATTTATAATTGGACCTCTCAGTACGTACATTGCTGGGTAAGGTACATCAGCAAATGCATTTCACAACAGTAACACAAATAACTGCATCACAGCATCTAGTTAAAAAGACCTCTGGCATAACTGCCAAAACATTGCATTGTCAAACATGTGTTTTAGTGAAGGGCTGCTGTTACTGCATTAGAGTGTGTAGTTCAAACACATTTCACTACAAAAATTGCATTATTGCCATCGTAAATTGTTAATACCAGTGTGTATTGTGTTTGTTAAAGGGGAGGTATTCAGGACAATTAAATGCACTTCTGTCTTTAAATTACAGGAAAAACACTTGACATGTTTCTAGTATTGTTAAATAATCTGAATCCCATGACTTTTCCTAGGCCTCATAATAAAATGGAGGAGGAAGGAGAGAAAGAGGAGCTACCTTTGGAGGAGAAGTAGTCAGTGGTGGAGGAGCATTAGGCTGCTGCTGATGATGATGACACTGGCCATGATGACCAACTATCGCAGTGGGGGATGGAGCCAGAAAGAAATGGGTCATCGGGCACATTGGCGAGCATAGCAAGCTGTATGATTGCTTGTATATGTACTGGCAGGTATGTCTTAAGCATCCAGCAATCTGATTACTGGATAATCATGATTTTAAACTTTCTCTATGAAAGCAAAATGGCAGAATGTTTTCCTGTTTCTGAAAGGGAGGCCAACTTGCTGTATTACCAGGATACACTGTGTACACAGCTTGGAGTAACAGATGCCTGCCGCCCACGTGTCTCACCAGAAAGTCCCTCTCCACCCCATGCCGAGTCACCCACCTCACGCTCTCTACAGTATGCTACCACAAGTAGTAGAAACCTCAGCAGCAGAAAGAGCTAGTTGAGTCTCATGAACATGATGGAGTCGTTTTTTCAAGTGCCGCAAACAGAAACATACCGCCTGAGTAACTTTGTTCATTCCTTCCTGGACTTTGGCCTTTCTCCAGCACATATCATGTTCCCTGACCCCATGGACTGGAGTTTTAGGAAAGATTTTTAATATTAAAAAACATAACAAATGTGACAGCACAGTGTGTTATTAAGCATGCTTTTTATTAAGAACTTCCACCATACATTTAACCATATTTATATATGTCAGTGTCACTCTGACATTTTTTGCTATTGCTTTCATTGAATTATTTTTAATGAAGAATCTTCAGTTAGTTACTATATTATTTGTTTATTTTATGCACTTATATAGCGCTACTATATTCCGCAGCGCTTTACAGACATTAGCATTACATTGTCCCCAATGGGGCTGACAATATAAGGTCCCTGTCAGTATGTCTTTGGAGTGTGGGAGAAAACCTACCCAAATCCATGGAGAACATACAAACTCCATGCAGATGTTGTCCTTGGTCAGATTCAAACCTAGGACCCCAGTGCTGCCAGGCACCAGTGCTAACCACTGAGCCACCATGCTTACTTTAAGTTTTATTTTACAGGTAGTGGAACAATGGCGGACATACACAGTAGAAGGCCCTTGTGTGGCCCTTGTATGCTGGACCACTAAGAGAAGGACTCATCATGGTGTTCCTTACTTTCTAGTAAATCCTTTATCTAATCTAGAATCTGAATCTATCAGTTTTTTGTGCAGTTGCACGGCTACGCAGGTTGCACCAATGGTATTTCTGCCCCTGCATTGGTAGAAATAAAAAAAATTGGTTTGGATGGTGGTCGTAGCCTCTAATACTTTAACTACATAATAAACCTTCAATGCTACATTTGTCTTGCTGCGTTCAATAAATTCCTGTGAAATCATCCATTCGTGCAGTAAGCCGTACATCTTCCACACGTTCCCATTACTTCATTGGACATAGGATTTTTTTTTTCAGCTATGACATCTAATGGAAATATTTTTTTTTTTTTTAAGGAATTAATAATTACCCTTAAACTCATTGAATTTGATAGGTCCAATGTAAATAAATGTGCTAGAATTCATTAAGTTCCCCTGATGTCTTCTCCTTCCAGCTGCATTCTTGGATCTGACTTCACACTTGGACATAGACTTTACACTTCAGTATTGGACCAGGCTTGCTGGACAGGATCTGCTCTTTTTCATTGGGTTTTTATCTTTTCACTATGACAAGACTGTGGGCCTTGTGTTTAATTACATTATATCAAATTACTTTATTAGTCAGGTCTGAAATAAGGCTTAGCATGGAACGAGCCATGGAAAAATAATATGCTTTAAAGGATTTCTTTTACCATATATGAACAGGAAAATAAACTGAAAATGTTATTCCAATTGTTTTTTTTTGTATATTTTTATCTTGTAATAGAAAAATTATAATAACATTTATTATACTTGAATTGCTGTCAATATCATGTACCCCTATTACAATCAGTTGGTCGGTGTAGTTGGAGTAGAACATAAGTAGATATTCCTCACATTCTCTACTCTTAACCCCAGTTGCTATAAATGCCTTTATGACCATTAACAACCATTGACATACATACACATGTAGTTCCTGCACAATGCCATACATATACCTCATCAGTAATCATGCAGGCACAATGGCCTGCGTGATCAGGACAGGAGTTGAGCAGGCTCTATTACACCAGCCTATTCTGCAGGCGATTGCCGGGAGAGAAGCATTTCCGGCAATCGCGTGCTCGCTAGCGGAGGAGACCACTGCTATTACATGCAGAAGTCTCCTCCAAAGAATGGGGAGGAGCGATCGTTATGCCATCGTTTGTCCCGACACTGACTAGTTATTTGCCAGCAGCAGATCAGCGGCAGTATTAGACTGCCAGATGATCGCAAATAGGAGTTACTATGAACGCTCCTTAGCGATTATCAGGCAGAAAATCCGCCAGTGTAATACAGGCTTAAGTACCGGTGGCGTAACTTGAACTGATGGGGCCCCATAGCAAATGTTTGAATAGGGCCCCCACCCAGCAACTTTTTGGCAACCACCTCCTCCCATGCAACGCTCACTCCTGTGGCTATTCAAGATCACTCTCTCGGACCAAGCCAGGCAGCCTCTCCATTGTTTTCCCCCACATATATATACTGTGTTTCATGTCACTGTATATAATGTCATTGTATAATGCTGTTAAGGGGGCCCTGACAATAAAATCCTATAGTCCTCCTCCTGGGTGGGCCCCTTTCAAAGAAGCCGCTTCCTCTATAGTTATGCACCTGCTGCTGTGATTTGCACCCTGATCAGTAATCGGTCTTGATCAGCCTCAGCAATGCGCTTCCCGGGGCTGGTTGGAAAATTATGACAGCCCAATACCTAATAAAGGCCCCTAGGGCCATCTAGTCTTGGTTAAGGCAATAGATACCTGTAAAACTGAAATTTACCAGCAGTAATGTACTTTCATATGGGAGTACTATGTCTTATTCAAGACACTAATGCTGTATTGGAAAAAAAAGTTTGTAGCTTAACTCATAATGGAGCATTACAGTGTCTATTTAATGAGAAACCGTATCCCCCTAAGCTCCTCCTAACCATACTTCTACATATCATCCAGAAGCTCAGAGATCCTATGGGGAAGTTAACCTAAAATCTTATGGAGGTCAATAACATGGAACTTTCATGCCTCGCTGTATAGGAAATCAGGTGGAAACAGAGAAGTAGGGAAGACTTATTTTTTAGAGGGAGTGACATTGCCCAAGCTGGAAGAGGAACAGCTGAAGGTCATTAACGCCGCAGTCACTGTCGAGGAGTAGCAGAGAACTACAGCCCAACTTCCCATGGGCAAGTCTCCGGGCCCTGATAGCTACTTGGAGGAGCTTTATAGGGCCTTACAGCAACAAATATTAACTTCTACTTTTTCCTGTGTAACAAAATTCTTAAAGGGACTGATTAGTTTGCAAAGATGAATATGGCGCAAATTAAATTGCTCTCAACAGAATGTAAAGACCTACAGGATGCAACATTACACCATACGATCTCTTTAATTAACCAGGACTTGAAGATATATTTCAAGTTTAACGAGGTATTCCCATCTCAGACAATCTAGGATATGCCCCCATTGTCTGATAGGTGCGGGTCCCACCTCTGGTACCTGCACCTACACGGAGAACTGAGCCCTGAAAGTGGTGGAGGGGGCACTGAGCATGCGCAGCTGCCTTCCATTCATTTATATGGGGCTGCCGAAAATAGACAAGCACTGGCTTGGCTATTTCCATTGGACTCATAGAAATGAATGGTAGAGGTGTCCATGCAAGTGCGGTGCAATCCCATTCACTTATATGGGGAAAAAACTTGGTGGTGGCCAGACCCGAGGAAACCCAGGGTCCTCCGGCAACCACCTTCCCCTCACCTGTCTTGATATAGGTGCGGGTCCCAGCGATATGCCCCCATTGTTTCCGATGGGAATACCCCTTTAAGGCCTTTTTCACACGGACTAGATTCCAGTCTTAATTCCCCTGCGATGGTGGCAGGGATGTGTCGAAGTTTTGTGGAGGAGCAGGCCTCTACATAACTTTGGTGCTTGGTGCAGCTGGCCATGCAACATGCTTTAAACCAGCCCCCTTGCTGGCATAGTTTAAGACCATTTTTCATGCCATAAACAACTTTGTGACAAAAATACACCAAAAAGTGGCGTAAAAACAAGAATAAATAACCCCATATGTTACTATGTTACCAAGGGAAGGTAAGCAGTAATGATATCAGGAAACACTGTTGGCCTTGGATTTTGTAGGAACCCGGAGGGAATGGATTGTCGGCACCCAATCTGGTCACTATAGACTCATTTCAACTTCAAATCATATGCTAATCCTAAAGGTTCACATACTTTGACCACTCCCAGACATGTGATATTGGATCATTTTCCTCAATAAATAAATGACCAAGTCTAATATTTGTGGCTTATTTTTTTGATTGGGATATCTTTATCTAGTTTTAGGACTTGTGTGAAAATATGATGTAGTTTTAAGTCACAATTATGCAAAAATATAAAAAAAATCTGAAGGGTTGACAAACTTCTAGCACCAATGTAAACTGTCAGTAAAATGGCCTCAGAAGCCGGGCAATCTGGTTGTGTACCTCAAGGGAAGGGGGCACTGTGGAGACGAATGCCACAATACTGTAGCAGAAAAGTACCATTGATTTACCTATTTTCAAATTTGTCATTCCTAGCTGTGATTCCCCTGCTCCACACCATATGAGAGGGGGATAAATGTGTAGATAGAAAATAGGTTGATAGGATTATTTATCATATTATTTGTTTGTCAGGTTCCTACTTGTTAACTCCCTCCACATATGGGTGTAACTGTACGTTCATTTTAGTGATGCCTTAAAGGTCTTTAGTGATGCCTTAAAGGTCTCATCTCAGACTGGGGACATATCGCTAGTATATGACCCCATTGTCTTATAGGGGCGTGTCCCACCGCTGGGACCCGCAGCTATATCGGGAACGGAGCCCCGCAAAGTAGTGTCTGGAGGACTCTGGTCCGGCCATCACCAAGTGCTCTCCCCATAGAAGTGAATGGGAGTGCACCTCGCTTGCGTGGCCACCGCTCCCATTCACTTTGACGGGCCTATGGAGCTAGCCGAGCCAGCGCTTGACTATTTTCAGCGGCCCCATAGAAGTGAATTTAAGGCAGCTGCGCATGCACAGTTTGCCCTCCACCACATTTGGGGCTCTGTTTAGGAGATACATGGGGAGAACGCTTGATGGTGGTCAGACCCAGGGAAATCTGGGGTCCTCCGACAACCACCTTCCCTGCTCTGTTCTCGATATAGGCGTGGGTCCCAGCACTGGGACCTGCACCTATAAGACAATGGGGACATATCCTACTGATATGCCCCCATTGTCTGAGATGTGACAAGCCCTTAAACGCAAGTGTGCTTATACTGATGTACAGGGTGGACCATTTATATGGATACACCTTAATAAAATGGGAATGGTTGGTGATATTAACTTCCTGTTTGTGGCACATTAGTATATGTGAGGGGGGAAACTTTTCAAGACGGGTGGTGACCATGGCGGCCATTTTTAAGTCAGCCATTTTGAATCCAACTTTTGTTTTTTAAATAGGAAGAGGATCATGTGACACATCAAACTTATTGGGAATTTTCCAAGAAAAACAATGGTGTGCTTGGTTTTAACAACTTTTCATGAGTTATTTAGTTATTTACAAGTTTCTGACCACTTAGAAAATGTGTTCAATGTGCTGCCCATTGTGTTGGATTGTCAATGAAACCCTCTTCTCCCACTCTTCACACACTAATAGCAACACCAGGGGAGAAATGCTTGCACAGGCTTCCAGTATCCATAGTTTCAGGTGCTGCACATCTCGTATCTTCACAGCATAGACAATTGCCTTCAGATGACCCCAAAGATAAAAGTCTAAGGGGTCAGATCGGGAGACCTTGGGGGCCATTCAACTGGCCCACGATGACCAATCCACTTTCCAGGAAACTGTTCATCTAGGAATGCTCGGACCTGACACCCATAATGTGGTGGTGCACCATCTTGCTGGAAAAACTCATGGAACGTGCCAGCTTCAGTGCATAAAGAGGGAAACACATCATCATGTAGCAATTTCGCATATCCAGTGGCCTTAAGGTTTCCATTGATGAAGAATGGCCCCACTATCTTTGTACCCCATATACCACACCATACCATCAATTTTTTTGTTCCAAAAGTC
The DNA here is from genome assembly GCA_033119425.1 of Bufotes viridis. NCBI lineage: Eukaryota > Metazoa > Chordata > Amphibia > Anura > Bufonidae > Bufotes > Bufotes viridis. Next base: position 72,158,147 of record CM065592.1, read on the forward strand.
TTGGAGGGATCTATCCAATGTGGGTTAGTATCAGACCAATAGCGGTGGTTTTGTTTGTTAACTTCACCATTCACATAAAAGTTTGCCTCATCAATGAACAAAATCTTCTTCATAAACTGAGGGTCCTGTTCCAATTTTTGTTTTGCCCATTCTGCAAATTCGGTGCGCCGATCTGGGTCATCCTCGTTGAGATGCTGCAGTAGCTGGACTTTGTAAGGGTGCCATTTGTGAGTAGCTAATATCTGCCAAAGGGATGTTCGACTAATGCCACTCTCCAGTGACATGAGGCGAGTGCTATGCTGTGGGCTCTTGCTGAATGAAGCTAGGACAGCCACTGATGTTTCTTCATTAGTGACAGATTTCATGTGTTCACATTTTGGCAAATCCAACACTGAACCAGTTTCACGAAAATTAGCAAGCAGTTTGCTAACTGTAGCATGGGAGATGGGTGGTCTCGTAGGGTGTTTTGCATTGAAATCTGCTGCAATGACCTGGTTACTGCGTTCACCAGACATCAACACAATTTCTATCCGCTCCTCACGTGTTAACCTCGGCGACATGTCAATGGCTGTAAACAAAGAGAAACTTGTAAATAACTCATGAAAGAATAAAGTTACGTTAAAACCAAGCACACCATTATTTTTTTTGTGAAGTTCCCAAAAAGTTTGATGTGTCACATGACCCTCTTCCTATTGAAAAAACGTTGAAAAAAAACGTTGAATTCAAAATGGCTGACTTCAAAATGGCCGCCATGGTCACCACCCATCTTGAAAAGTTTCATCTACCTTACAGCATTCAAATCTATCGGCTCTGGCGAGGTGAAACCTGTCTCAGGACTTTGGTGATAACTTCTGACTTCAATTTTAGAACTCGAAAACCATTTCAGAACTTGGATCCGAAGTCAACTTCGGTACCGAGGTACCAACCAGTACCGAAGCAGACTTCAGATTCCTTTTTAAAATTGTTTTCAAGTTTAAAAATCGAATGCCAAAGTTATTCACTGAATTCTCTCGAGACCTCTGTGATAACAAATTTCACCTCGGTCGAGGCCATACATTTTAATGCTGTACGGAGATGGCTCTCCATACACCATTAAAAGAAGGTTTTAAGCGAATCAGCTTTGAATCTTGGAGATGAAGCCCTATTCGCACAACACTATCTGAGACCTTTGCAGAAGACATTGAGCAGAGAGGAGGAAGGGTTAAGCTGTGACCATCACCTTTTGTGAATGCTGGATACTGCATTATCTATATATGGGTACTATCTGTCATTGTAATAATTGTAAAAACTGGAAGATTCTTTAAGATGTCTTTAACATAAAAACTTGATTAGGTCATTTTCTGCATTCCCTATCACTAAAGGGGCATATGTTAGTACTACATAACGATTTGCGTCCCCATCTATCCCTTGGTTGAACTTGATGGACGAATGTCTTTTTTCAACCGTATTAACTATGTAACTATGATTATTATAATACATAGACATACTCAGTAACTCAGTACATCTGCAGTTTTCAGTACTCTTGGTCTGTGATCTAGTGATCCTTCAGGTTCAGGCAGGACATCTCCTCTGTACCATTTGCATAGTGCCGCTATGTAATACCGACATTATTCTTTTCCCTCCCCTGCTCGATCCTCCATTTAATTCAGTGTATTGCTACACAACAAGTTAATAACATAGTGAAATGACTTCTATTTTAGGGCTCATACAAGCAAACATATTTTATTTCCCTGTCCATTACATTTTTTTTTTTTTTTTTGCGGCCCTTATGTGGAACCATTGACTTCAAAGGGTCAGCAAAAAACGGAAATTACTCCGCGGGCCGCAAAATTCATACGGTCATGTGCATGAGACCTTACCGTTCTGTAACTCGTTAATAACCAGGCCTGAAAAAGCCTGAATAACCACACACTTTTTTATGATTTAGTGAGTGGTGGTTTAATGGTCCTAATTTTTTTTTATTTGTTGGACTACCAAAATAATTTTTGCTACTTTTTAGAGCATTTTTGTTTAAGATTTATTTGCAGAATTTTTAAAAAGTATATTTTTAGCAAACTATAGCTCCTTATTGCTAAAATATGCAAACTGACACCCAAATACATTATTTAAAAGAATGCTTCATTTTTGTCAGTCATTTTTTTATTTGTTTTTTTTTTTGTCTATGTTGCAGTTTCTCTACTCTAACTGGGGATCAAAGTAATAGGGCAAAACACTCCCCTGTGGGCGCATTTAACACAGGCAGAGCTAATCAGGGTCTGTGCCTGAGACACCCAGCGATCACATGATCTCATGTCCAATAGAGAAAGGAGCATAGCCACTTCCTCTAGTCACTGCATAGTGCTCATTGAGTGCTATGCATCGATAAAAGGAGAAGGCAGAAATGGTTCTCAAACTGTTTCACTCTTCTCCTCAGGGTCCCCGCTGTCACTAACAGTACATAGACAGCACATAGTCACTATCAGGTCAATATGATTTATCTCAAACTGTAAATTTAGCTATGCAAGGTGACCCCCTAATACCCTGCTCACATCCTACCCCTCACCACCTGCAACAGATTCTGGTACAAACATATATAGCTAAACCACTGAAGAGAATGATGTATATGCCGTCTGTCAGAGGAAAAGATGTCCGTAATTTGAAACATGTTATAAACTGGGTATTTAAATTTAAAAAAAATCTACATGCTTATCTACCTATACATCAATCAATTGATCTATCTTTTAACTATCTATCTACATAGATCAATCTTTCTCATATTTATCTCATATCTATCTATCTTTTATCTATCTATATTTCTTAAATCTATCCATATAAGTATACATCTATATTCTATCTATCTATCTATCTATCTATCTATCTATCTATCTATCTATCTATCTGTCTATCTTAGCACTTCCAGGGTGAGGATCAGGGGCGTAGCTAACGGATCATGGGCCCTGGTGCAAGAGTTCAGCTTGGGCCCCCCTTCCCTCAGTTCTTTGTGTGTCTTCTTATGTGGCACAAGGGTCTTTGGGCCCCCTCAGGCTCCTGGGCCCAGTAGCGACTGCTACCTCTGCACCCCCTATAGCTACGCCCCTGGTGAGGATATAGAAGTCCATGGTATATCATGCTCTTCTCAGTCTATGGCAAACACTGACATATTGTGCTGCCACAGTGTTCTTCTCCTCCACAGCACCATAGACAGTCCCTCTTCCTCTTGTATGGGGGTTAAGTCTGGAAAGAGATCAGACAGCCTCCTGAAATGAGTGACCCACACTGCTGAGTATTTGGGGCTGGATCTATCGTTCTCTGGGGTTGGGTAATTTCTCCAGATATGAACCTGTTTCTACTCCCTCTGTAGGTTCTGGTATATTGTGAGCTTCTGTAATGTTCTCATGTTGTACCTGTTGGTTTCTGTTACTGGGCGGTTTTTTAGCAGGAATGAAGGGTATTCAACTGGTTTCAGGCTTCTCTTCTGGATCACCATGATATTGGTTTTCTTTGGATTGATGACCAGAGCCCACATGGATCTGAATTTCTCCAGGACTTTCAGGTTGTATTGGAGACTTTTCTTGTTTGGTGATAGACTAGTAGCAGGAGGTCGTCGTGTTTTATAGAGGGTGAGACCTGGTGCTGGGGAGGACTCCAGAGCTGTTGCCAGCACATTGATGTAGATGTTGAAGAGCATTGAACTGAGGCCACAGTCCTGTCTGACTCTTCGTCTCTGCTGGAAATAAGTTGTTCTCCTCCCATTTACCATCACGCTGTATCTGTTCTCAGTGTAGGAGCTTCTGATTGTTTGTTTTTCCTCCTATTACGTTTTCCAGAGGTTTCAGTAATAGGCCTGGGTGCCACACTGATTTAAAGGCCTTTTTAAAGTATACAAAACTGGGATAGATCTTTCCATTCTTTGCATTGTGGATGTGGCTCTTGATGACGTTGTGCAGGGTGTAGATGTGGTCCATGGTGGAGTGGTCTGAATGTGGCTCTTGATGAGGCTGTGCAGGGTGTAAATGTGGTCTGTATTGCGGTGATGTAGATGGGGCTTTCGATAAGGCTGTGCATTTGGTCTGTGGTGTGGTGGTCTGGACGTGGCTCTTAATGAGTCTGTGCCGGATGTAGATGTGGTCCATGGTGCGATGGTCTGGACGTGGCTCCTAATGAGTCTGTGCAGGGTGTAGATGTGATCCATGGTGCGGTGGTCTGGACGTGGCTCTTAATGAGTCTGTGCAGGGTGTAGATGTGGTCCATGGTGCGATGGTCTGGACGTGGCTCTTGATGAGGCTGTACAGGGTGTAGATGTGGTCTGTGGTTTGGCACGAAGCCTGCTAGGCTTTTGCCGAGGATGTTGTGTTGGCTGAGAAAGCTGAGGATCCTCTTATTCAGGACACTGTTAAAGGAAACCTGTCACCATGTTTTCATATATAAAACTATATGTACCTTCTAGTTTGTTTACCTTGATAGTTACCAGCGATCCATCCATAACCTTCTCAGGACTAACATGCCCTATTATATCACCCTCTAAAGCTTTCCCGCCATTATGCTCATTTGCATAAATAACTCCTTCCCTCACACCATCAGAGCCTATTTCCCTCCCCCTAGACTTTGATTGACAGCGAATCTGCTAGATTTTATCTATAGGGGTGTTTCTTAGGCGGAGCTGAGGAGCTCTGACTCTTCTCTGGTCACACAAATAAGATAGGACTCTTATGTTAATTTGCATAAAAGGCGGGAAGTACAAAATGCATCATACTTATTTAATTTGGCTGCAGATGAAATTAAAAGTGTAATTTATATGTTTAGGGCAACACAATAAACATTTAGAAATGCTCAGTGAGGGTAGCATAGCGGAGGTGACAGGTTGCTGCTGACACATTTCTCTCAGCAGTTGGCTGGGTTGTATCTGTCTCTGCTTTTGTGTATGGGGATTATGAGGCCTTGGTTCCAGTTCTGAAGGAAGTAGCCGGAACTCTGCGCAACAATGAAGAGTTTTGCTATAGGGGCATGGATACCAGCTGGGCTGTATTTTATTATTTCTGGGAGGATCTCATCTGGGCTGCTGGCTTTTTTCCCCTTTATCAGTGAGGTCCTCTCTGTTATCTCCTGCAGTGTGATTGGTGTATCCAGAGGGTTTTGGAAATCTTTGATTTTTTTTCCTCCACATCTTTCAGTTGTTGTTCTGGGCTTTGGTCCTCCGATGGGATGCCTTTGTACAGGTCCTTGAAGTACTGGATCCAGATGTTATCGTTTTGGATGTGGAAATTGTTGTTCTTACAGTTTGTGCCCTTTTGGTTCCATAGTTCCCAGAAGCAGTTTTCTTGGAGGGCATCTTGGATTTGGAGGAGTTTGATGAATGATGTGGCATTGCTTCTTTATTCTGGTTTAATATTGTCCTTGTATATGTAGTAAGCGTCCCTAAGTCATTCTAAGGGCCTTCCTTGTGACTTTTAACTCTTTGTCAAACCAACTGTTGGGATGTTGCCTTCTTGGGTGTAAAGTAGGTCTATCTATCTATCTATCTATCTATCTATATATCTATCTATCTATATTCTATCTATTATCTATCTATCCATATTTAATCTATCTATATTTCTTATATCTGTGTATCTTCTATCCATCTATCTATATAACATCTATATAACATCTATCTATCTATCTCATATCCATCTATCTCATATCCATCTATCTCATATCCATCTATCTCATATCCATCTATCTCATATCTATCTATCTATCTATCTATCTATCTATCTATCTATCTATCTATCCATATTTAATATATCTATATTTCTTATATCTGTGTATCTAGCTATCTATCTCATAGCTATCTATCTCATATCTATCTATCTATCTATCTATCTATCTATCTATCCATCTATCTAATATCTATCTATCTATCCATATTTAATATATCTATATTTCTTATATCTGTGTATCTATCTATCTATCTATCTATATATTTTTCTATCTATCTATCTATCTATCTATCTATCTATCTCATATCCATCTATCTATCTCCTATCTGTCTATCTATCTCCTATTTGTCTATCTATCTGTCTATCTATCTCATATATATCTGTTTATCTATCTCATATCTATCTATCTATCTATCTATCTGAGAAATTAATCTATCTTCTATGTTTTAAATATCTATATATTAATTGATCTTACTTTTATCTGTCTGTCTATGTAACATTTATCTATCCATCCATATTTTATCTATTTATCTTTATTTCTTATATTTATCCATCTATGTATTTATATAATATCTATGTATCTATCTACTTTTTCGGATATCTTCTCTAGTGAAAAATTAAATATACAGAGCCATATATGGTGCATTCATCTGCATCCTATGTGTCTAGAATGGAAACATAATATGAATTTTCTGATTCTCTGTTTAAAAAGGACATTGTCTGCCCCTTGAGAACTGTCAAGTGATATATTTCTGTGTTTTTTCCTGCTGTATTAAATATAATTGGTATACACATAAAAATAAGAAAGCAAAATAAAAGGCAAAACCTCAAGCCATACAATCCCATAACCTAAAGCAAACAAAGTCATAAAAGCTGCCTAAAACACCAAGTGCAACACTAATCACAGTACACACTGTACAAATAATCCATCTAATTTCTTAATGCAATTAATTTTCTCCAGAACAGAGTTTACATTTTCTTTCCCTCTTTTATTATTCAATTAAAGTGCTTTCAATAAATTGCTCGTCAACTTTTCTAAAAGAAAGATAGACCCAAGCGTTGGATGGTAGTTAACATGCTGCGTCCCAGTGCCAAAATTTTTGTGGCAGAAAGCATGTACAATTACGTGATCTGAAAGTCTTTTTGTTGCAAGGGGGTGGCTAAAACTTTAATTATAAAAATGAATGCTGTTTCCATTTCCAATTGCCAAGAGGAACTTGTCCTGGAGCGAAATTGTAGAAAACCAGAAGAAATTAAGTAATCTCCTTTTGGAAAATTAAAGAACAAAGGGTTCAGAAATAATGTCACATCTAGGGAAAAGGCCAAAAGCCATATATAGAGTTGGTTATTTGGCACAAAGGAGCTAATAAAAGCAAAAGTTCAGGAATTTCTTATTTTATTTCTTTCCTTCTGTATACAGTAGATGTTGCTGCAGTTTTGGAAATATACCTGTATATATTTTTTTATTTTCCTGATTCTGTTTTTGGCTTTGGTTTTTGAACATTAAAATTAACAGTTTGATTCTGCATTTTGCATATTTTTTAATTATTATTAAAGGGCATCTGTCAGCAGATTTGTCTCTATGACACTGGCTGACCTGTTACATGTGTGCTTGGCAGCTGAAGACATCTGTGTTGGTCCCATGTTCATATGTGCCCGCATTGCTGAGAAAAATGATGCTTTAATATATGCAAATGAGCCTCTAGGAGCAACGGGGGCGTTACCGTTACACTTAGAGGCTCTGCTCTCTCTACAACTGCTCCTCTCTCTGCACTTTTATTAACAGGGCCAGGCAGTGAAAATATCATTAAATCTGGTCCTGTCAATCAAAGTGGAAAGGGCGTGGCAGTTACTGAAAGAGCTGGGCCCCTAGGTGTAACAACAACGCCCCCGTTGCTCCTAGAGGCTCATTTGCATATAATAAAACATCATTTTTCTGAGCAATGTGGGCACATAGGAACATGGGACCAACACAGATGTCTTCAGCTGCCAAATGCACATGTAACAGGTCAGCCAGTGTCATACAAACCTGCTGACAGATGCCCTTTACGTATGTACTTTTTTACTAAACAATTTTCTGGTCAAACTGTCAGATAATATCCAATTATAGGGATGGATAAAGTATTGTGATCTGGGATGACATCAGAATGTAGATATGTTTTAACATGTCTAGGAGATACATGTCCAAAACACACTTTGAATGGTGTTTTACAGTTTACATAGACTTAATCTACATAAAAAGTTGAGTATCTTCGTAAACCCTTTGCGTTAGTTATCTTGTACTGATCCTAAGTTACAGCATATATTATAGTCAAGAGCTGCATTTACAATACTGTGCAGAGCTCACAGCCTGGGAGGGTTTTTTCTCTCTGGCTGTGAGCTCTGCGCTGCGATTGGACAGCGCTACAGCCAGGGAGAAGGAACGCCCAGGGAGAGAAGCTGATGTCTCCTCCCTGTTGCGAAGTTAGTAGCAATTACCATACACGCGGGAGAAGGTAGCGGGCCCCAGCGGGCGAACGGAGCAGCGCCCAGGGATCTCACTGCACTTACTATTTTATCTGGGCGCCGCTCCGTTCCCCCGCTGGGGCCCCCTTACCTTCCCCTGCGCTGTATGGTAATTGCTACTAACTTCGCAACTTCGCTCTACATGTCCAGATAGTTCCCTTACAATGTTCGGACCAATGAAAGGTCCTTCTTAAAGGAGTTGTCTTACTTCCGCAAATGGCATTTATTATGTAGAGAAGGTTAATACAAGGCACTTCCTAATGTATCGTGATTGTCCACATTGCCTCCTTTGCTGGCTTAATTAAACACGGCTCATTTCTAGGGGGTTACGGCCACCTTTGTAGCGCAGATATTAGAGGGCTGGGACGGGAGCTGCTGAACCTTCAAGCCCATGCATGCTCCTGACCAAGGGTGGACACAGGCAGCAGAGGGCCCCTGTGCAAGGAATGTGCCTGGGCCCCCCCAACCACACAGGCAAAAAATAAACATAGGCCATAGGTAAAGATTAATACAATGATGTGTGGCCTCAGAAGGGACCCCATTTTGTTATCTCCCCCAATCCTACAGGGACAGGAGGGGCTAATCAGGGACATCAAAGATGTTGGACACCCTTTAGATACTGTGTTGCGTATTAATGCCCCCACATAGTAATTTTTGCCCCTTTGTGCCAGCACACAGCAGTAGTATCCCCATTGTGCCCCCTTCACAGTAGCTATGGACAGATATGTGCCCCCTCGCATTAGTTATGCTAGATATGTGCCCCTTCATAGCAGTTATGCCCAGATATGTGCCCCTTCACAGTAGTTATGCCCAGATATGTGTCCCTTCACAGTAGTTATGCCCAGATATGTGCCCCCTTCACACTTGTTATGCCCATATACGTACCCACCACAGTAGTTATGTCCAGATATGTGCCCCTCACAGTAGTTATGCCAGATTATTTGCCCCTCACAGTAGTTATGCCAGATTATGTGCCCCCTCACAGTAATTGTGACAGATTATGTGCCCCCTCACAGTAATTATGCTAGATATGTGCCGTTTCACAGTAGTTATGGCCAGATATATTCCCCCTCACAGTAGCTATGCCAGATATGTGCCCCTCACAGTAGTTATGCCCAGATATGTGCCCCCTCACAGTAGTTATGCCCAGATATGTGCCCCCTCACAGTAGTTATGGCCAGATATGTGTCCCCTCACAGTAGTTATGCCAGATTATGTGACCCCTCACAGTAATTGTGACAGATTATGTGCCCCCTCACAGTAATTATGCTAGATATGTGCCCCCTCACAGTAGTTATGCCCAGATATTTGCCCCTTCACAGTAGTTATGCCAGATTATGTGCCGCTTTACAGTAGTTATGGCCAGATATATTCCCCCTCACAGTAGCTATGCCAGATATGTGCCCCCTCACAGTAGTATGGCCAAATATGTGCCCCTCACAGTAGTTGTGGCCAGATATGTGCCCCTCACAGTAGTTGTGGCCATATATATGCCTCCATGCCACATGTGCCTCTTCATAACTACGGCAGAACCACTGCCAGTTTAGGGGCTATTAAAACTGGTGTCTAAAACGCCGCTCTTAATAAATGACCCCCTGAGTGGCATCTGAGTGGTACAATGATGGGGAGCGGCACAATCGCCGCTCCCTGCCATTGCATCAACTACTTACAAAAATTTTTTTTTTAAATTTGGCAAAGTGGCCGAATCGAACTTTTCAATACTTCACTCATCATTAGCGTATAGCAATATTTCGGTGGAATGTGCGTACTGCCAGCACCTTAGGTGTATAACAATATGTCTGTGGAATGTGTGTACTGCCAGCAGCTTAGGTATATAGCAATATGTCGGTGGAATGTGCATACTGCCAGCAGCTTAGGTGTATAGCAATATGTTGGTGGAATGTGTGTACTGCCAGCAGCTTAGGTGTATAGCAATATGTCGGTGGAATGTGTGTACTGCCAGCAGCTTAGGTGTATAGCAATATGTTGGTGGAATGTGTGTACTGCCAGCAGCTTAGGTGTATAGCAATATGTCGGTGGAATGTTCGTACTGCCAGCAGCTTAGGTGTATAGCAATATGTTGGTGGAATGTGTGTACTGCCAGCAGCATAGGTGTATAGCAATATGTCGGTGGAATGCTCGTACTGCCAGCAGCTTAGGTGTATAGCAATATGTTGGTGGAATGTGTGTACTGCCAGCAGCTTAGGTATATAGCAATATGTCGGTGGAATGTTCGTACTGCCAGCAGCTTAGGTATATAACAATATGTTGGTGGAATGTGTGTACTGCCAGCAGCTTAGGTATATAGCAATATGTCGGTGGAATGTGCGTACTGCCAGCAGCTTAGGTATATAGCAATATGTCGGTGGAATGTGCGTACTGCCAGCAGCTTAGGTATATAGCAATATGTCGGTGGAATGTGTGTACTGCCAGCAGCTTAGGTATATAGCAATATGTCGGTGGAATGTGTGTACTGCCAGCAGCTTAGGTATATAACAATATGTCGGTGGAATGTGTGTACTGCCAGCAGCTTAGGTATATAGCAATATGTCGGTGGAATGTGTGTACTGCCAGCAGCTTAGGTATATAGCAATATGTCGGTGGAATGCTCGTACTGCCAGCAGCTTAGGTATATAACAATATGTTGGTGGAATGTTCGTACTGCCAGCAGCTTAGGTATATAGCAATATGTCGGTGGAATGTGCGTACTGCCTGCAGCTTAGGTGCATAGCAATATGTCGGTGGAATGTGCGTACTGCCTGCAGCTTAGGTGCATAGCAATATGTCGGTGGAATGTTCGTACTGCCAGCAGCTTAGGTGTATAGCAATATGTCGGTGGAATGTTCCTACTGCCAGCAGCTTAGATGTATAGAAATATGTCGGTGGAATGTGCGTACTGCCAGCAGCTTAGATGTATAGAAATATGTCGGTGGAATGTGCGTACTGCCAGCAGCTTAGGCTACTTTCACACTGGTGTTTGGTGCAGATCCATCATGGATCTGCACAAACGCATCCGTTCAGATAATATAACAGCATGCATCCATTCAGAATGGATCCGTTTGTATTATCTAACAAAGCCAAAACGGATCCGTCTTGAACACCATTGAAAGTCAATGAAGGACGGATCCATTTTCTATTGTGCCAGATTGTGTTAAAATGGATCCGTCCCCATTGACTTACATTGTGTGTCAGGACGGATCCCTTTGGCGGGATTTTCCGCCTCCAAAGCTGAATGGAGGCGTAACGGAGCCAAACTGATGCATTCTGAGCGGATCCTTTTCCATTCAGAATGCATTAAGGGCAAAACTGCTCCGTTTTGGACCATTTGTGAGATCCCTGAACGGATCTCACAAACGGAAACCAAAACGCCAGTGTGAAAGTAACCTTAGGTGTATAGCAATATGTCGGTAGAATTTGCACACTGCCAGCAGCTTAGGTGTATAACCATGTACACCTCCAAATCCCAGGAATAGTCTTGACACCAGGAAATAAAGTATAAAATTGTATATAGTATATGCATCACAATGTAGTACTGTAGGACGTTGTAGATATCTAGTACAACAACCCAATGGATGACCCATTGTTCACATCTGCTACTTATCAGACTGTGGTGTTTTTACCTGTAACCCCTCCCTGATTTCCCAATCTTGATCTAAAAGTGTTTGCGAATGGTTTCTATGTGGGTAATTAATTGTAGAGCAAACACAATTTACAATGAGATTGCCATTAACAAATCACTGTGCACCCATTTATAGCCACGCTGTAATAGCCACAAGTGCCATGAAGTGACTCTTAGCTAACATCATAGTCTTCCTTGAAAGGTTGACATTTCTCGAATCTGCACAACTATCTGTTTGAACATTTCCAACAGATGTCCCCATAGAAACCAGTGTTTAACTATGTGGGTTGTGTTCAATGAACGAGTGGTCTTCTCTACAAGGTCATACGGGGGACATCACGACAATCACATCTAATCAGAAGTTTCTGGCTCTGCCCTGATGTTTATAGGAGGTGTGAATTCACTTTGTGATGATTTGACAGAGATAGAAGAAGCCATAGTGGAGCATTATTATCTCGAAAACCACACAGGATGGAATGCCAGAGTTTATACTGGTCTTACACAGCAACACTCATACAATTCTAGCTCCCATGCCTGTCGGTAGGAAAGAACTTATGCCAAAGTCAGTTCCACTATAAAAGTCCATTTAATAAGAGTAGAAGAAAGTGCAGATGAAGATACAAGTAGACAATGGAACAGCAGATGAAGTTAAGGAAAGCAGCGAAGCGCGTCAGTGCACTTCCTCGGCACTTCTATCAACAACTTTGAAGTTTTCATGGAAAATGTGCATTCTGTGTATGTGAAGAAAGTCTCAGCAATAAACAATCACCTTTGGATGTCGTTTTTATTTTCATAATATTCATCACTTTGGATGGTGAAGTGTGAAGGAAATGATGTGGTATGGAGAATGCAAGCAAAACGATGATATCATTCCAGTAGTCGATTTCGTTTTGTCAAAAAATAAGACCATTTTGTTCTGGAACCACTTTGTGGTATACAAGCTCAACATGCAAAAGAAGAACTTGGGCCAGAAAAACTTTTTGCTGGGGTAAGACGAAGATCCTGTTGAACAAGATGGTTGCCAATCCCAAGATGTCATACTATTAGGAGTACTGTACCACCTTACCATGTATAACTTACGATATGCTAATTATTATTATATATTTCTACACAGCTCATCAGACATAGATATTAAAAATAATCATAGGCAATTGATATTTATTGGTGGATCATAACCATTGGTGGATCATGACTAGTGATGAGCGGGAGGTGCCATATTCGATTTTGCGATATTTCGCAAATATTCGATTGAATATTCAGCATATATTAGTCGAAATCGAATATTCGTCATTATTCTATATATTGCGAATGTTACGCGAATTTATATTCACATTGCGAATTAAACTTAGAGCTGAGTTCCTAATGGTTGTAACTTGTATTGCTAGAATTGACGAAGATAACGAATATCACGAATATAGCGCTATATTCTTAATCTTCATTATATTCTAGCAATACAGCCAATAGGAATCCAGCTCTAATTTGAATTCGCAATGCGATTAATATAACCTGTATTACTCGCATTGCGAATTGATCTGAGAGCTAAGTTCCTAATGGTTGTATTGCTAGAATATAACGAAGATGACGAATATCATGAATTCACGAATATAGCACTATATTCTCAATCTTCGTTATATTCTAGCAATACAGCCATTAGGAACTCAGATCTAAGTTGATTTCGCAATGCGAGTATATGTTCGCATTGCGAATTCAACTTAGAGCTGGGTTCCTAATGGTTGTATTGCTAGAATATAACGCGAATATCACAATGCGAATAATTCAGGTTATATTAATCGCAGTTGCGATTACAACTTAGTCAAATTTGTGAGATCGTGATTCTCACATCCGACAGTACATTTTAGCATGGAGGCGTTCCCATTGGGATGGGGACGCTCCATGCACACAGGAAGTCGGCAGAAGCGGCAAAGGGCATTAACTGGAGCGGGCAGGGAGCCAGGAATCCTCCGGACAGGTAAGAACAGCTTTTGGGAAGACAACCAGAGAGCAACAAGGATTAACATCTAAAAAAGAAAACTATATTTGAAATTGCGAATATATAGCGCTATATTCTAAATATTCGCGAATTATCAAAGTTGCGATATTCGCAATAAAAATTCGCTATTAGAATATTCGCGCTCAACACTAATCATGACCATGACAAGAATCTAGAGAGATGGATTTCAATTGCCTTAGATCTGTCTAACACTTATTTTTATCCCCAACTATTTTGAGATAACATGCACATTTTGGACAAATACTTAGGTGCAAGTGTTACCGGCAGGCCTGTAGTGAGGCGAGTATTATTATTTTTTTTTTTTTGTAGCATTATTGTGGTACTGTTGTGGGTAGGGGAGTGCTGGGCCATTACATATATATTGGGGCACAAATGGGGCCATAAAATATCCAGGGAGGCATCAGGGTGCAATAAAATACCTGGGGAGGCACTAAGGGGCCATAAAATATACAAGGAAGGCACTAAGGTGGCTATAATATATAATAGGAGCAGTATGGAGGCCCATATATTTATAGTGGGAGCACTAAATAGTGGCATTATTAACACTGGAGGCACTGTATGGGAAGGCATTAGTATATACTGAGGGCGCTGTGGGAGGGGAATAATATATACTGAGACACATCCACCAAAGTAAGGGATACTCTATGCCTGTGATGGCTAACCTCCGGCACTCCAGCTGTGGTAAAAGTAAAACTCCCAAGATGCTTGGCTGTTCTCAAAACTCCATAGAAATGAAAAGAGCATGCTGGGACTCGTAGTTTGACCACAGCTGGAGTGTCGGAGGTTAGCCATCACTGCAGTTGCAGTAGCTTTCTATTCCATCTAATAGAAGGGTGGTCCAAGAGGCCCCCTGTTTTGCCCATATGTAGCACATAATAGGAGCTAGTCTTTATGAGACAAACCGTTTAAGAACACCCTATACGAAAAAACTGATGGCAGAAGGTTATTTAATTGAACAGTTATCAACTCTGTTTATACCAGTAACACATCTGGAAGAAAATTATGATTTAATCTACAGAATAGGAGAGAATGAGGAGTTCTGAAACACTTGTGAAGCTGCTCGTCTCAGGAGCAAACCTAAGGGTGAAATGACCGTGAGAAATCTTACAATAGGAGGTGTCCAAGGCTCCACCCTACTTGTATGGGGGGCATTAGACAGAGGTTAGGTTAAATAGCTTAAGAATAAATTGATGTTTATTGATCATGAGGTTTGGAGACATCAGAATGGGGAGTAGGTAGAGATGGAAATGTGGGTGTGGGAGGGGGGGTAAGTATTATACATAGGAATGCTATGGATTGGTGGGGCAAGGATATCATTTGTCCATCAACAGTTATCATGCTGTAGTTCAAGAAACAAGGATGTAGGAAATGCTTGGGGGATCAGGTGCATAAAGTGTCAGGCAAATATAAGTAAAATGTTCACGCTTTGTGGTTGGGTGGTTGGATATGTACTGAATTAGACATTAGTTCATTAGACATTCCTATTGGAAGAGGATACAATGTGGTCTTCATGGACATGAGAAGCGTTCTTCTTTCTACTAACCTTCCTGCTCACGTTCCCTATGGGAACACTTGTTCAAAGCAAATGTTACGGGCAGTGGGTGTGAACCCACTGTAACAACTAACTGGTTTGGCTTTGGAATAGCTCTTGGGGCATTATCCTGACAATCCACTGGTTTTGACCCTTTAACCCCTATAAAGAAATCCAGTCTTCACTGCTGGGCAACCAAGATGCTACCTCTTGTGATAGTCCCGGTGTAGCTGGAAACTGATGCACTGGGGTCAGAGACACTGTTGCAAAACACAGAGAGATCGAGCAATATATGTAGTCCAGTAATAGGCCGAGGTTGGGGCCGGCAGTTTACAACAAATCTAAGAACCAAGTCTGAGGTCAGGGCTGGAGACAATCAGGCAATACAAGAAACTGGCTTAAGTAAGAGCAGGTGGCTAGGAGTCAGAGTCAGTTGTCAGGTAGGATTTAGGCACATGGGTAGTCAAAAAGAGAAACTAATCTTAGCTGGTAACTATAGACTGGTTAGCCTAAAACTCAAGTGCCATCCCCATGGCGTTTGCTCCTTATATAGCCAGGATCTGACAGCTATTGGCTGGGAAATCATTTGGATGTTTATGCTGGCCCTTTAAAAGGCCGAGAATCAGTGTGTATATGCCCTAAGGAACAGGACAGGAGGCCTACAGAGTAGACATGCAGGCTACAGCCTACAGCGGATGCCAACAGCTTTAACCGCCTTGTCCAGGGAGAGATGAGTGAACGCCAGGTCGAATAGCATGGCTCCTGTGCCTGCAGGAAAGACCCCAGTGAACAGGATACAGATTCATAGTAACTGCTAACAGGAAAGTAGATCAAATACAACTTGTTGGGGGTAGAGACTTTCTACTTTTTTTGATAAGTATGTGGCTTATTCATTAGTCATTGGCTGATATGGCTCAAAATTGTATGAAGGTCCCATCCTTATCTAATCTAAACAAACACAACAACACCTATCCATCCTTAGACCTTATCTCTGCCTCCCAATCCTCTGCCGTTATCTACCAGGGCCAATAATTCTAATCTTCTGAAAACCACTCTTTGAATATGTGTATAACCAGATCAGACAAAGGCAAAGTAACCTTCTTAATTGTACCTATACCCCACCCCACCCGGGGAATGTGTATTCTGGAGTTTTATGTATGGCCTTCTGTGTAGGCTGTGGGTAATCTCAGGAATTCGTGGCTACTATATCTTTCTCTCTCTGCTATGATTTTTTCAGTGTTCCAGACTCTGTCAGTAGTCAGACTTCGAAATTATATAACACCTATACAACATCATTGCAACTTTCCACTCATGATAACCAAACTCTCTCAAAAAGAAAAAGGTCTCAGCTGTATTAAATAGATATGCAGCACATAAAAACAGACAAAAAGGCAGCAAAAAGCACGTTATGACGTTCCTTATGTACAAAAACACACCTCACCACAACAGTGCATATATAGGAATATCATACAATGTAACTTCATCCAAAATGACCAGATAATACCAGTTATGACATATCTGAATGTTTTGGAAATACACAATGTAAGGCTAGTTTTACATTAGCACTAAAATCTTCCGTCAGAGGAACAGACTGCTGGACTGCCGGTATAACCATAAATGGCTGGAGCAACGCCAGACCTCATTAAAAATAATGGGACCAGCCAAATGCCATACTAATGCCGGAGATGGGCCAAATTCCCGAGTAAATGGGGTCCAGCCGGGATGGATAATATCCGGTTATGCCTGATAAGAAATACTCTCGCAGGCTTTTCCACTGCCGGAAGAGCCTGCCAGAAGATTTTTAGCGCTAGTGTAAAACTACCCTAAGATATAACTGTACAGGAAAAATAATACCTCTGGATAGCACACCCTAAGGACAATAAGATAGGGAGTCAAAAAAGTTAATAAAACTGACCCCAAAGAGAGGCAGCGTAAACTACCAAAAAGTTATAATAATAATAATAATTAATGTTGATTGAAGCAAAGCATTAAAAGCATAATTCAGTTTTGGGTTTAGGAAAATGTCGATTCTCAAAGAATCTGAATTTTCTTGTGCTTCGTGGTAATGAATCAGGCTTTCCCAAAATGGCGGCTGCACGTCTTACAAAATGAAACTAAGTGTGAAGGAGACAAGCCTGGGAACGTAAGATCACCCATAATGCCATGCAGCCAGCCAATCGGCAGGTAGCCATCCTCTGTGATGTCGCAGCCCTTTAAAGGCCTCATCTCGCACAGTCTCCACCATTGTCGTGTGTGCTGAGCATAGGGAGAGACGTGGCAAACGCTCATTCACTAGGGACAGTGTTGCTGAAAACGATTAATAGAAGAATATTTGAGAGGGAGAGTGCAGGGAGAGTGCATAGAGAGTGCAGGGAAATCATAGGGAGAATGCAGGGAGACCAGAATGCAGAGGTACCTTTACACGAGTTGATGATTGGTACGAATGAGCGACAAATGAGTCATTTCTTGGTGTAGTGAATGTTTCAACAATGACTCTTTATGTGCATTTAATATCGTTCACAAAATGGTAATTTCAATTTCATATTCCAGCGTTTGTAAAGCAGACAGTTGCATTTATGCAAAGCGATAACTTGAGTGGCATGCTTAAACACGGTGCAATCATGTGTCCAGTGAACGATTCCTGTCTACATGTATGAAGTCCATGATGTGTCCATGATTTTTGTGCCCACACAAATGAAGCAACGAGAAATCTCCCGATTGTTGTTCATTGCTTTTACACTGCTCGATAATCTTGCAGTTTTGCTGGATTTAACGATAAATTACATGATAATCGCCTTGTGTAAATGTACCTTTATTCTGCGTCAGTTTTATTTATTCCTACATTTACTTATTCCTACACCAGCTGTAAACTAACATATGTAATTCAATACCAATAAGATGGAAGCCTTTATTATTCCACTGCCAGCGTGCTAAGCAATACCATCCAGTCTGCATTCCTTAGGGGGGCCAGGTCTTCCTGATGACCATCTCCATGTCCTAGAAAACTCAGCAAGATGTAGAGAGAGGAGGAGCTGGATGTTCCTGATAACATATTTTGATCGATATTAGATGATGTGGAAAAAAGTAAAAGCAGATGGCAGAAGAAGGGCCCCACCTGTAGGGCAGGAGAGTGCTGGGATTGGTGAAGCCCCTGTTCAAAGTTCAATTAAAGGGAGCTAAGTGGCCGTGCGGTTCTTCACCGCAGCATGGCCACAACTTGTCCAGAGCACATACCGTAGTGCAGACTGGCCTGGGTACACCTGATTTATAGTGATTTGTGCCAAAATAATTAGTATCACATTGTTGTAACTTCAGCGAAGCTGCCGAATCTAATTTTCCACAGCTTCGCTCATCTCTAATAATAATATTAGTGTGTAACACAGCCATTCTCAGAAACAGTTCAATAGAAAATAACACTCTGACCCTACAGGATCCCAACTCAGTAATCACAAGCTAAAAATACAAGACCCATTTAAACACACAGTAACCTACCCCTAGTCATTGTAAAGTGCTGGGCAGCAAGGGCACTACCTCTCGACATGCATTTCTGGCTTCTTCAGATGATGATTACCCTTTTATACTCAGAAGTATGTATATATTCTGTCATCTACAGAATGTAAATTTGTCAGAATTTTTCCACCAGGCACCATTGACCCCCCCGTTCGTGCACTCCGGTCCACGTTAGCACTCGGCTCGCAGCGCCTGCATGAATGACAGGATCATCCGATGAACGAGTGTTTTGCTCGTGTTCATCGGGTGATTGGCTGCACCTTCACACGGGCAGATTATGGGGAACGAGCCCTAAACAGGATACCGACAACCTGTCCGATAATTGAAAGGTGTAAATTCCCCTTAACGGTGAGTGATAGGGTTCCAGAATAAAAGTAGATTTATACTGCCCAATTGTCGGGCAGATTACTGGGAACGAATGTTCCCGCAAACGCTCGTTTCCGACAAATACCCATCTAAATGTCATCCGATGAACAAGAAACTTTCAACAGATTGATACAAAGGGGAGAGGACCCTGCCGCAAGAGCTTACAATCTACAAGACCATGCTTGATAAATCAGTGAACTAAATGAATCACAATCTGAATATTAGTTCCACTGTCAATAACGGTCAATGAGAAGCAGAGGGTTACATCAGTATCCGTAAAAGCGAAGAATTCCTTCTGTTTGTCCTTTTTTAAAGTACATTTTTGAGAAACAGTCAGTTTTAGCTTACTGCCAGATTCATAGCCCCTAATGAAAAGCAGCGTTCATGTTTCACAAAAATGCTTATCGTTAGAGAACACTTCTTTTATATTGCACTTGCATAAAGGGCCGATGTGTGTTTCCAATTGCCAATATTTCACAATAAGAAATCTGAAGAACATAACTCTAACAATGTCAGCCAGTGTTTTCAGGAAGATGGAAAATACAGAACGTAAATTCTACATGTGAGATAAAATCACGTTGGGATTAAACATGGAATGGAATACAATTGCTTTTGATGGTTATTGAAGTGGACGGCAAATATGGAGAAATATCATTTTAATATTATTCATGTGCATGGCATATGTGAAAAATCTAACTTTTTACCTATTTCAAACCCTAAAGAGGACTGAAACAGAGACGCAATGCCGCGGTCCAAGTATGCTGAGGAGCATCTATTCTTAGAAATGCAGAATACTGTAGATGTGGGTTTTAGCTGTTTATTAGACTTTTATACTAAACTAAATAGTCAGAAACTAGTGGGTCCAGTTTATGAAACCCCTATGAATATTACACTACAAGATTATATATATATATATATATATATATACACACACACACTGTATAGTATTACACATTGGTTATTCAAATTAATTGCCATATATATGGTACATGAATAGGTCTAGTCTCCCAGAGTTGGAGCCATTAGTAATGCTTGGTTGGCCAGAGCAGGGAAGCCTTCTCTATAACATCCATACAACCTAATGGACTGTATGGAAAGTGGTTGTCTTGGTGAGGCACCCCCTTTAAAGAGCATTTGTCAGCAGATTTGTACCTATGACACTGGCTGACCTGTTACATGTGCTCTTGGCAGCTGAAGACATCTGTGTTGGTCCCATGTTCATATGTGCCCGCATTGCTGAGAAAAGTGATGTTTTAATATATGCAAATGAGTTTCTTGGAGCAACAGGGGTGTTACCCTTACACCTAGATGCTCAGGTCTCTCTACATCTGCCGCGTCATCTCTAGTTTGCTTCACAGGATCAGGCAGTGAAAACATTTACCCCTGGTCTTGTCAAACAAAGTGCAGAAAGCACAGTAGTTGCAAAGGGGGCAGAGCCTAGGTGTAACAACAACACCCCCATTGCTCCTAGAGGCTCATTTGCATATATTAAAACGTAATTTTTCTCAGCAATGCGGGCACATATGGGACCAACACAGATGTCTTCAGCTGCCAAGTGCACATGCAACAGGTCAGTCAGTTTTATAGGTGCAAATCGGCTGACAGATGCCCTTTAACCACTTCAGGACCCTGCTATATCTCAACTTAAGGACCAGGCCATTTTTTGCAAATCTTACATGTGTCCCTTTATGTGGTGATAACGTTAAAACGCTTTTACTTATCCAATCCATTCTGAGATTGTTTTGTCGTCACATATTGTACTTCATGACAGTGGTAAATTTTAGTTAAAATATTTCATTTTTATTTATAAAAAAATACCAAATTTACAAAAAATTCAGAAAAATTAGCAAATTTCCAAATTTCAATTTCTACTTTTATAATATATAGTAATACCCTCAAAAATAGTTATTACTTTACACTCCCCATATGTCTACTGCATGTTTGGATCATTTTGTAAATGACATATTTTTTGGGCACGTTAGAAGGCTTAGAAATTTAGAAGCAAATCTTGAAAATTTTCAAAACATTTCCAAAACCCACTTTTTGAGGACCAGTTCAAGCCTGAAGTCACTTTGTAAGGCCCCTTTAACACGGGCGTGATTTCCGTGCGGGTACAATGCGTGATGTGGATGCATTGCACCCGCACTGAATCCTGACCCATTCATTTCTATGGGGCTGTGCACATGAGGGGTGATTTTCACGCATCACTTCTGCGTTGCGTGAAAATCACAGCATGCTCTATATTCTGCGTTTTTCACGCAACGCAGGTCCCATAGAAGTGCATGGGACTGCGGGAAAATCGCAAGCATCCGCAATCAAGTGCGGATGCAGTGCGATTTTCCTGCAAGGTTGCTAAGTGACGGGACCCGATCTTTATTATTTTCCCTTATAACATGGTTATAAGGGAAAATAATAGCATTCTCAATACAGAATGCTTAGTAAAATGTAGATTAAGGGGTTAAAAATAAAAATAATAAACTCACCTTATCCACTTGAACGCGTAGTTGCCGATCTCTCCTCTCTTCTTCAAGCATTAGCTACCAGCTAAAGGACCTGTGATGACGTCACATCACATGGTCCAATCACATGGTCCATCACCATGGTGATGGACCATGTGATTTGACCATGTGATGAGCTCAGTGACCTCATCACAGGTCCTTCAGCTATTGAATGAAGAAGAGAGGAGAGATCGGCAACTACGCAATCAAGTGGATATGGTATTTTTAACCCCTCCATCCACATTTCACTAAACATTCTGTATTGAGAATGCTATTATTTTCCCTTATAACCATGTTATAAGGGAAAATAATAAAATCTACAGAACACTCAACCCGAAACCGCACTTCAGTGATGGGTACCAAACATGCCGATTTTACCCACGCGCGTGCAAAACGCATTAAAACGCTTTGCACTCGCGTGGAAAAATCACGCATTTTCCCGCAACGCACCCACTGTGACACTGGAGTGAAAGAGGCCTAAGGCTTACATAATAGAAAACACCCCAAAATGACTCCATTTTAGAAACTAGACCGCACAAGGTATTCAAAACTGATTTTACTAACTTTGTTAACTCTAGGTGTTCCACAAGAATTAATGGAAAATGGAGATTAAATTTCAGAATTTCACTTTTTTGACAGATTTTCCATTTTAATCAATTTTTTTCCAATAACAAAGCAAGGGTTCACAGCCAAACAAAACTGAATATTTATTGCCCTGATTCTGTAGTTTACAGAAACACCCCATATGTGGTCCTAAACTGCTGTACGGGCACACAGCAGGGCGCAAAAGGAAAGGAACGCCATATGGTTTTTGGAGGACAGATTTTGCTGGACTGGTTTTTTGACACCATGTCCCATTTGAAGCCCCCCTGATGCACCCCTAGAGTAGAAACTCCAGAAAAGTGACCCCATTTTGCAAACTATGAGATAAGATAGCAGTTTTGTTGGTACTATTTTAGGGTACATATTTTTGGTTGCTTGCCTCACTTTTTGTGAGGCAAGATAAAAAAAGTTATTTTGGCACCGTTTTTATTTTTTATTATTTACAAAGTTCATCTGACAGGTTAGATCATGTGCTATTTTTATAGTGCAGGTTGTTATGGACGCGACAATACCAAATATGACTCATTTTTTGGTTTTTTGTTTCAGTTTTACATAAGAAAGCATTTTTGAAAAAAAAATATTTTTTTGTGTCTCCACATTTTAAAAGCCGTAGTTTATTTTTTATTTT
Source organism: Bufotes viridis (assembly GCA_033119425.1). Classification (NCBI taxonomy): domain Eukaryota; kingdom Metazoa; phylum Chordata; class Amphibia; order Anura; family Bufonidae; genus Bufotes; species Bufotes viridis. The sequence continues at coordinate 72,181,093 of CM065592.1, forward strand.
TTGGGCGACTGTCTTATGTAGGGGCTCATTTTTTTTTGGGTATGAGATAACTGTTTGATTGGTACTATTCTAGGGTGCATAGGACTTTTTGATCGCTTGGTATTACACTTCTTGTGATGTAAGGTGACCAAAAATAGATTTTGACACACTTTTTTTAATTTATTTTTTACAGTGTTCATCTGAGGAGTTAGATCATGTGATATTTTTATGCAGAGGGTTCTTAAGGAAGTGGCAATACCTAATATTTATACTTTTTTATTTACTTAATGTCAGGGATCAGAGAGGAAGGAAAGAGGGTGCACTCTGACTCCACCCTCAACCGCTGTCCCTGCCTACTTACACTACCCGCCCTAGGCAACGGGTCATAACTGGGCGACTGTCCCTTACTTAACGTAACTGCACATAGGAAAGATAAGAAAGGTCAACAAGCCAAAGGTCAGAACCAGGAGAAGTGGGCAGTACAAATGGAGCGGGCAAATGTAAGGTCAACAGTCAGAGCCGAGGTCAAATCAAAGAGAGCTAATACATACAAAGGATGAGACGAAGTCGAGGTCAAAGAACAAGCCGAGGTCACAAGGTCAGGAGGTCAATCAGAACAAGCAGCCGCAGACTAGAACCAAAGGACAAGGAAGCACCAATGGACCAGTATCACAGGCAACCTGTAGCCAGCAAGTTGCCTGTATTTATAGTGGGGAGTGAGGGTCATGTGACATGGCCAGCGTCACATGACCGACAGACAGACAAGTCAAGCACCGAGTGATCAGCTCGGCGCTCAACGCAGTCCTTACAGCAGGAAGCCTCCCAGCTCGCAAAGCCGCCCTGGGAATGAGGCCGAACACAGATCATCGCTCCTAAAGCTAAGCAGCAGGTCTGCGGATGATGGAACACCGAGTGCGTTTTCGGTGCCCCTTAACACTTAAGTTTTACACAATAACAGCATTTTTTTAAACCAAAAAAATGATGTTTTAGTGTCTCTATAGCCATAGTTTTTTTAGTTTTTTTGGTGATTATCTTAGGTAGGGGCTCATTTTTTGCAGGATGAGGTGATGGTTAGAATGGTACTATTTTTGGGGGTAATATACCTTTTTGATCGCTTGGTGTTGCACTTTTAGTTAATTATAATTTAGACAATTATCTTAGGTAGGGTATAATTTTTTGTGGGTTGAGGTAACGGTTAGATTGGTACTATTTTGGGGTGCATATGACTTTGTGATCGCTTGCTATTACCATTTTTGTAATGTAAGGTGACAAAAAATGGCTTTTTTGACACCGTTTTTATTTTATTTTATTATGGTGTTTACCTGGAGGGTAATAGCATGTGGTATTTTTATAGAGCAGGTTGTTACGGATGTGGCAATACATAATATGTCTACTTTTCTTTTTTCCCCTATTTTTTACATTTTTATTTAACTTTATTTTGGGGAAAAGGACGCTTTTTTTTACTTGAAACTTTAATTTTTTTTGTAAAAGTTAATTTTTTAAAGTTTTTTTTACACTTTATTTTTTGTTCCACTCTGGGACTTCAACTTTTGGGGGTCTGATCCCCTTTACAATGCAGCACAATAGATATCTGTATTGTAATGCATTGGCTGTAAGTCTATTACCAGTGTAATATGCTTACAGCCTGCTTTCTGTGAGATCCAGTGGGCTCGATCCCACAGGCTCTCCCGGAAGGCAGCCACAATGCCTAAGGAATTGTCTACAGTCTATTAGAGTGTAAGGATATCATGCTCTGCTACAAAGCTGCTGACAGATACCCATTAGTTTCAACAAAAATGACCAATTCTTTGGATTTAAGTCTGTCACTTCATTTTTACATAGTAAACTATTGTCATCAGATTGCAGAATACAGATCACAGTTGCCAACCAGAATTGTTATTTTTTTGGACAACTTAATTAAAAAGCAGGGAAAGCCAACATTTTTTACAGACAAATTGTAAAACCATAATGAATGATGAAGATTATAAGTAATACCTGTCTATAGCTCAATATACTGATTACCAGCATTTACTGTGAGCTGTAATGATGATAATAATCACCGCCAAAATAATCTAATCAAGTACTATCAACCTCAAACAAATCACCAAGACACCTAAGTTTTTCACAGACGCAGGAAAAAAGTTTCCTATTGTAATGAGCTGGACAGAAATTTCTGGACCACATGGACCAGCATAAAAGCATACCTTTGTGATGTTTCTGTTCCCCAGAGGTTTGAATCAATATACTAATGTGTTTCCAAGTGCCCAGAGGGTGTTTCCTGCTCTGAGAGTGCCCAAAAACTTCACTGATCCTTATTTGTCAATATGAACAACTATTCCATTCTTCCTTTGCACAAGCTTTGATAAGTGTCCTCCATTGTTTTTGCGCTATTAAACGTTAGAAAATGAATAGGGAATAAACTAAAACTAAAGAAAACCAATAAATGATATACTTTCCTCTAAAGGCAAATAAAGGAAAGGGCAAATGAGGAAATGTTTGTTTAGACTGTTGTCTTAGAATAAAGGAAGGAAATTATAAAATGTTGTAGACATGAGGATATGTGCACAGAGGAGAAACCATGCCAACATTAGCACCTCTGGACATATGTCTTCTTCTTCTTTCTCCAGCAGGTGAAAAATACTTAAGGAATAGTCATGCTTCCTCGTCACAGCTATAAGTCATTCCTATTACAGCCCAGATACTAATATAGGAAAAAATTTCACAAGCTTTGGTCAGAATGGGAGTTTTCTTCACAGTCCAACTTATGGTGCTCATCTGATCTTACATTGTAGACTTGAAATAATGGAGAGAGGAGAGGAAATATTATAGTCATTAAAAAAATTAATAAACTTTGTAAAAACCTAGCATAAAAAATAGCAACATGTCATAGTGGAGTGTGTCATGTTCCTGTAACCTTGTATATAGCTGCTCCTTTTATTAAGTTACTGTCTGTTGTATTAGTTATCAGTAGATTTTTATGGTCAGAATATCGAGTAGATTATCGGGAACTAAGGTTCCTACTAACGCTCGTTCCCGACAATCTGCCCATGTAAAGTTGCCTTCGATCACCCGATAAACGAGCAAAACGCTCGTTCATCGGGTGATCCTTTCGTTCATGGAGGTACCTAAGTTATCGTTTCTGGGCAGCAGATTGTCTAAACAGAGATCTGCTGCCCAGAAACAATGTAGTCTTATGAGGACGAGCGATGGCAATTGCAATCCCTCGTTCTCATAATGTGGAGGTGATCGCTGCATGTAAATATGTGATCTCTTTTAGTGTTGAGAAAGCATGCTCAGCCCGAGCTCGAGTCAGTGTATTTAAATCTAATTTAGCCTCTATCTCGGAGATCGCTGTACAGGGGGGAATCCCTCAATGTGAGTGTGCTGCTTAGGAGTCCCTGCTCTGACTCCATATGTAGCTATGTGTATATATGGAGTCAGTGCTTGGGGACACATAGTGTATTTAAATCTAATTTAGTCTGTATTTCAGAAAAGTTTCTACCAAGATTTGAACTCACAATCTTCGACATTAGAGGCAAGCATCTTAACCACTGGGCTATACGACCCATTGATAAACGATGCTGGAAAAACCTCATAGTAGTTTCTAAGGTAATAAGTATTCCTATACAGAAGGAATACTTACTGATACAGAAACTACTATGTCGTTTTTCCAGCACCATTTATCATTGGCTTGTATAGCCCAGTGGTTAAGATGCTTGCTTCTAATGTAGAAGGTTGTGAGTTCAAATCTTAATAGAAACTTTTCTGAAATACAGACTAAATTAGATTTAAATACACTGAGGTGTCCTCAAGCACTGACTCCATATATGGACATAACTATATATGGAGTCAGAGCAGGGTCTCCTAAGTTCAAACTAAAGTGCCAACACCGTCCCCTCTTCAGAGCAGGGGGTGCCTGGTTTAATGCTCTGGGACTTCCATTGTGCTTGGGTGCTCGAGCATTGGGAAGTGTTCTACTCAAGCATTGATCAACACTAGTCTCCTTCACTGAATGAGCCTTTAGTTTTCATATCACCTTGTTACCAGAGGTACAGGACTCTAATAACCTCTGTAATCTTCTTGGCCCAGGGTTCTTCAAGACTTTTTGGTCAAGTTCACACTTCAGTTATTTGGTCAGTTATTTCCATCAGTTATTGTGAGACAAAATCAGAAGTTAATCCTACTTAGAAACCAGGTGTGATGGAAAGATTTGCAACAGTTTTTCGCACCTGGTTTTGGCTCACTATTACTGATAAAAATAAAATGACCAAATAACTGAAGTGTGAACTCAGCCTTACATGGGTTTTAGTGGTTTGGCAGCGCTTCAAGGCATTCATCTCTATAGGGGGTTGTAAAACCTACGTCCCCCTGCTAGCTGATAGCACAGACAGGGGAGGGGAGAATATTATTGTTGGATTTGCCTGCAATACTGGAACTTGGCATATCTGTAGCTTTATTTGCATCTTCATGTGTGAACTGTCCATCTTATGGGAATAAAGTGTGTTACTGGTGACAACTCCTGTTGCTCAGTGTCTATCTTCGGTGGTCACAAGCCACTTTTGTGACCCAGCATTTTCCAGAACATACTTCTCTTGTCCCAACAAGTCCCATATTTCAATAAAAGAAGTCTTCTGTGTACGCACCGAGAGGTATTTATTTTATATTCAGCTCTTTCTCATAAACCTCAGATCAGACTGAATTCTGGTTAAAAGGCAGGTTACTGCAGCAGGAATCCTCCTCAGTAGCATCAGGAGCTTTGAGGGTTTTCTTAATATACTTAGTCCATTAAAACAGAATAAACTATCACTTTTCATGGTCATTTTGCATCATTTTGTGCATCCATTTTCTGGCCATCTATTTGTTTTTAACATCAGTTTTGCATCCATTTTATGTTAAAAGCTGACGTTAAAAGGGGATAAATTTCATTGGCTTTTTTTAAAACCCAACTCCTGCAGTGGCCTCAGTATATACTGCATTAATGCCTCCACAGTGCTTTCAGTATATATTAATGCCCCCACTGTATACACATTGGCCCCAAGTTGTGCCCACAATATAGATAATGTGCCCCCAGTATAAATATTCTACCCTGTAGTGGCCCCCAGTATAAATATTTGTCCCTATATTGGCCCCCAGTATATATATCTGCCCCAATAGTGGCCCCAGCAATGAAAAGTGATTTGCATAGAATAAAAAGTGTCAGACTATTAACAGGCTCAGTGTCCAGTGTGAAAACTACAGTATGTAATGTTAGCATTTAAAAAAAAAATAGAAATGGGCATGGTGACATTATATGTAAATTAAAAATCACCAAAAATTAAAAAAACTCATGTTTTAATATAAAAACTTTATTTAAACAATAGGTCATCTTCTAATGACACTTTTCCTTGCAAGGGGTTGAATTCGAAAAGTCAGTGCCGTACCTGTCCATCGGATGTGTCTGGTATTAAAGCCCAGCTACACTAAAGTGAATAAAAGTTGGGCGATTTGGCGGTATTGGTCCATAATTTATTCCTGTTAAAAAACGCATGGCAGCAATTGACCATCGCAACCATTTTGAGTTGCTTGGCACAAATCCAACTATATTCTCAAACATTATAAGTGACTCCCCTATATTTGTCATTTGCACTTGTAGATTGTCAGCTCCCTTGAGCAAGCTGTACCCATTACATATACATCTGTATTTGCTATCTAATGTAAACCATTATTATTTGATTGTTTTAATAACCACACTCAGAGACGCATTTGTATATATGTTTGGAAATGTTACAATGTTCCCATTCATAACCGGAAGAGTGAATAATTAGGTGCTGTCAGCTATTACCGCTCTGTAAAAATCACTCACAAATTTATTCGAACACGTGGAGCTTTTGTTAAGAGCATAGCAAACAAAAGCCAACACTAAATTACATTGTATTGTTCTTCTGTAATTGAAATAGGATACATTTAATAATATGAATTTTTAATGAGTTTCCTACAGCGATGTTTACCGACCAACGCTTACTAAATCCAAGCAAACATTAGCATTTCCGGAACAGTTTGGAGTTCTTCTCTCTTCTGTTACCCCCCAAGAAAAAAATCTTCATGCTATTCTTTGCTTTTATAGACCATATACTCTTAAATTACACTAGCACACAATAGTCTTTTTTTTCTCCAAAATGAATCCTTTCACTGCATGGGAGCCACCAGGCTGCTACTTCCTGGAGTAGTCTCTGTTCAAGGGACAGCTGACCCATTAGAGTCACAAACACTAGTGCAGAGCACCGAGGGATCATGATAATCATAGTCAGGGACAGGCTGAGGTCAGGGCAGGAGAAGTACAAGAAATCCAGGAAACAATTTGAGGTCAGGGCAGGCAGAAATGGTCAATGGGTCATAACAGTGAACAGGAATAGGTCATGTCAGGCAGCAGAGGGCCATAGTCAGAAAACAGCCAAATGTCAGTGCATAGGCAGACAAATGGAGCAGCACACCTTCACAGGAACTAGCAAACTAGATGTAAATATTTCTTAGGCACTCTTCTCTAGGATAAGGTGCCTTAAGTACATCAGGGTTAGCAGCTATTGGCTTGAGAAGATAGGGGTGTGTGTATGGACCTTTTGAGGGTCCAACAGGCCAGCAATAGAGGATTCACAGACAAGTGCAGGCCACAGTCTACAGCAAAAGATGGGGGCACAGAATTATAGCAACCAGGACCACTGCTGGAGGGCAAAGAAGAACCAACAGATCCAGTCTGCTGGAGAGCAATTGCACTAGAAATGGAATTGGAATAACACCCTGTCTGCCTGGAGGAGCGGGTTGGCGGAAGGCACAGGCCGCCAGCATAACAGTAGTATAGCAGATATACAATTCAAATGCCATAGGATGTTTATGAATTGACACATTGTTTTATACTACTGCAGAATTAAAATTGAGCGTTGGTTCATAAGCTAAAAGGTCATGGTGGGTAAATGTTTTTAGCACTGTCCTGTATGTGCGTCTGGAGTATGAAATTGATTGCCATAATATACTGAGTGATGAGGATGCTATAACATAAGGATTCATGATAATAATTCCATAATTTGCTTCTAGGGCAGGTAAAGCATTTGATGGATGCAGGCTATTTTCTACCAATTTTGAGTTCAGAAATGTTAATAATAGCCCCATAATATTGGGACTGTTATTTCTGGAGTGAGAACCCATTCACCCTGTGTGTTAGAGTCATATAAAATTCACAGACTGTGCCATAGCCTCAAAATCCAAGCAGGTAAATGCATTACTCTTCATGGCAGAACAAAAGCATCTCACTCGGGTAGGAAATGACCCCCACTGATGTCCAATTATAAAAACCAGAATCAGACGCCATATTTTGTAATCCTGTAAAATGCTGAGAAATGTAACTTACAAGGTGAGCGATCTGAGCTATTCTGGCCTCTAACGTTAAAGAATATGACTTCTGTTGGCAACGTAAACCAATAACCATAGTGTCTGCTATAGCCGAGTTGCGTTTATATGGCTATGAAAATGCCTTCTGCTGCTTTTAAAAGCTTCAGGAACATTTTTCACATATTTTTTTTTTTTTAACTTCTTTATCCAAAGTTTAAGAAAACAAAGTCTTGGCCTTTTTGAAGTTTTTATTAAATGGCGTCATTGATTAAATGGGCTTGATGTTAGTTGTGTTCTGTTTTTTTGATGGTCACCTAACTATTAATTGTTTATTTATATTAATGCATTTACAGTTCTAAACAGCCAAGTAATGTTCTCAGTGTCTCAATGGAAGCTAAAGTAAAAATCTATATTTTAGCATCCACTGTCTTTTATAGACCAAAAACCATAAAAAAGGTGTACCATATGGTTCGAAATAAATCAAGTGTGAGAGTCAGGTCTTGGGATTTCTCTATTAGATTTGGCTTAGGGCTAAACAGGAAGGTGGAGACTATGATATCTTGTGATACCTTAAAGGACGTCTCGCCAGGGAATCCAAGGTCTTTTCCCTAGAGTAATCTGTAAGGCGGGTGGGGGGGGGGGGGTCAGACCTTATGAAAAGGATCTTTGGTTGACGAGCAGAAAGGATGCAGTCAAATACAGACAGAATTAGCGAAATGAAGCGTCAAGCCTTAATCATCCGTTTAGGTATATTCAGTTTTCACATAGTCGCAATTTGTTTTTGTTTTTTTCTTGGGGGGGTCAATTTAATAGGGCAGCATATGTCGAAATGGAGCGTCAAGCCTCAATCATCCGTTTAGGTATATTCAGTTTTCACATAGTCGAAATTAGATTTTTTTTTTCTTGGGGGGGGAGGGGTCAATTTAATAGGGCAGCATATGTATACATGATTACTGCAGCAAACCCAAGACAGCAATCCACCTGTGTGTATTAAGGTGAAATTGAGCCTCAATCGTCCATTTATGTATTTTCAGTTTCCACATGGCCGCAAATAAAAACTTTTTTGGGTGGTTTCGCTTAATTAAGCTGCATATATACATGATTACTGCAGCAATACCCAAGGTGTGGCAACAATCTACTTGTGTTTATTAAGGTGAAATCGAGAGTCAAGCCTCAATCATCCATTTAAGTGTATTCAGTTTCCACACGGTTGAAATTTTAAAATTTTTTGGGGGGAAGGTTACATTTCATTAAGCAGCATAAATGTACATGATTCATGCATCAATACTGACATTTTTTTACAGCTCTGGCTGATTCCTATGAATACACATCGCCCTCCTGACAGTTCCCCACCTGGCCACTGTTGCTGTCTGCCTGTCTGCCTAACTATCATCACGTTCTACATGGCTGCATGCTGCAGCCTGCATCATTCCACTAATGCCTCAATCATCCGTCTACGTGTATTCAGTTTCCACATGGTTGAAGTGTAAAATTATTTGGGGGAATTTACATTTCATAAGGCAGCATGTGTACTTGATTACTGCATTATTACTGACATTTTCTCATAGTTCAGGCTGATTCCGATGAATATACATCACATCGCCTTGCTTGCAGTGCCCCATCTTGCCACTGTTGCTGTCTGTCTGCCTAACTACCATGACGTTCTGTATGGCTGCTGCTATGGCCTGCATTTTGCCAGTTCTGCCACTTGACAACCATCATGTTCTGTACGGCAGCTGCCGCCGCTGCCTCCATCATGCCACAACCATCCGACCATCATCTTCTGTAAAGCTGCTACTGCCTCCATCATTCTAAAGCTTTTCTGACAACATGTACCATATGGCTTCTGCTGCAGTCATCGCTGCTTCAGCTGCTGCTGCTCCTCGCTGGTAATCCTCTACTGCCACCACCATTAAAGCATCTACCGCCACTATTACTACTACTACTATTGCCATTACTACCCATAGACATCCTTGTATGTTCCATACTATACTGCTCCTGCTGCTAACACCATCAAATGTGCGTTTACCCATACCTAAGTATGTCAGAGTCACTCAGACATCATTTATTATTGCTGTCATTGCGTTCCAGAGCTTGGAGAGGGGGGAGAAAAGGAAAAATGTTTACAAAAATGACAAAAAGAGATAACAAGTTTTCCTAGTCTTTGGTGGCTACAGTCAGTTATATGCCAACTTTCAGGGCAATTGGAGCAACTTCAGTTCGGCCTGAATCAATTCGGGTCCAATTCAAACTTTTTTTTAAAATTCAGCAAACCGGACCCAAAACGAATATCAACTGGTTCGCTCATCTCTACTGTGTACTTTTGGTAACCAAAGACACTTCCTAATGCTCTCGGATCGGCCAGGAAGTGAGCAGCACTGGCCAATCCAGCAGCATTTTACAAGCAGGAAGTGTCTTGTACTGCCGATTTAGAGTGTGCACCAGGTAGTTTAAGAGGTGTTGAGAGCATCCTGGATAAAAGAAGAGGAGCCCGGGAATTGCAAAAAAAATCACCATCTCTTTTCACAAAAATATTTTCTACCACAATTGCTTTTTGAGGCCATATTTGCCATCTATATAAATAATCAATTCAAACTGTTTTATTGAGAGACGCAAAGCATGAACCCTTAACCATGATACCATAGCTAAAGATAAATAATGTGTTATTCTATTGTCTGTAGGTTAGATGGTCACTCATTAATGCACTCCTTTCTTGAAGAAAAGCTATTAAAATATCAATGTTTTTAATATTTTATACAGTAACACAATAAAAACAACCCAAGTTTCAAGCAAACTCCAAAAAATAAAAATGTTCGAAATAAAATCAAGTTCCATTTGTGTTAAAATGAGATCCTCAGAGATTACCCCGAGACAGCAATTTGAAACAAGGTCCCCCTTTAAGTGTCAAGCCATTGTATTCATGAGGCAAGTATAGTAATATAGAACTTTTGGCATATTCATCTCTCAAGGGTGGAAAAGGCTCCATTATAATTTTAAGACTTGGAAAGGTTCAAGCCTTTCAGCTTTATTGACAGGAAATGCTATTATAAGTGTTCACCCATAAAATTCCAACAACCATTTGTGTTCTTGCTTGTTAGTGAGATCAGAAAGTGACAGATATTAATCACTGTCCAAAAACTAGGGATATTGAGCTGGTCCGAATGCAGAATCATTACATGTCATTGGCTTGGAGTACTGTTGAAACCTGATGAAAGGGGTTGAAAATAAACTAATATGAAATTTCCTGATTGATGGACCCATGGTGTCATGATAGAAAGCCGAAATGCAGCAAATTGCAGTGCAGCCTAGTTATGTTTATATGGTAGAATAATAGTAAAAGGCTTCAGCTCTTTAAAGGACTTGCAGATGTTGTGTTAAGGTAGCATTGCCAAACAACCGAGCAAATGCGGCTGTCTTAAATAGAAATCCCAGAGGCAAAGGAAAATGTTTGACAGTATTTGTACTGTTTTGTTTCTTAAAAACAGCCTCAGTGAACATGTAAAGTGTTAAGTTTTTAAATGTTTTAGCCTTTGGAATTGAAAAGGATATTATCCGAAACACTGATGCCATGTCAGAACTGCTATTGTGTAATCCTTATACTGTATGCTGGAGAGCAGAATTTTTTTAAAATGTTTTTGAAGGTCAATTAAGTCATCGAAAGGAACCCGTTAGATTAGGGCAACCGGATAATAAAAGTGAATAAGTGCATCCAGTAAAATGCATTTCAAAGTGCCAGTCAGGTAGAAGGCCAAACAAAACGAGGAATGCCCCCTTCTTAGGAATAAGGTTCATGCCGTAATTGTTTCTTAAAAGGGTTCTACAGAAATAGAAAATCATGGCCTTTTTATTTCAAAAACAGCGTCAGATCTGTCCATGAGATGCTTGTGCTACTGAAAGGAGACAACTTTTCCCAATATTGTACAATCCCTACAGTATTAAAGATAAACGTTGACCTAACTCAATGAATTTGGGGGGGGGGGGCTGGATGATAATCGAAAGTGTATGCATCTACTAACAGATGCAGGGGGATAAAGGGATTTGGCATGTTGGATTACAAAAGAGGGGTGTGGCAGTGGATTATTTGTATCTCCCTATTAAAGTAGTAGGAGATAAGTGCGCACATTCATTGAGGAATCCGGAGAGATATCTACTGACCAAAAGAGCATTTGGCAGACAACTATCTAATTTTTAGGGTGTTACATGTAGTGTTAAACGTTCCAAGATCCTTACTTTACATACAGATGCTCCACAGACTTTTTTGTCTGACATCACCGTTGTAGTTTTTGCCTGACAGCACTGTTTTTAGACTTTGAAAATAGCTGAATAGACAAGCTGGACGGACCATTCATCAAATCTCGGCAAGAGTTGGACGAGAAGCTCCTGTAGTGCCTTGGTGGTGTCAACGTTAGCCATAGGATGGCAATCGCATACATAGAGGGGCTTTTGGATGTTCAAGACAGACAGACAGATGCATACCAAGATCACCAGATAAGAATAGCTACTATATTTCAAAGGACAGCCATGGCATCACAAGTTAGTTCTGCAGTAGCCCTACAGTGACCACCTTGGACAAAAGAAACCATCTACTTGATGCAAGACTGTATTCACACACTCCACTAGCTCGTTGTCATGGACGTTCCCGCAACAGGTGGCAGGAGATCGGTCAGACTGGCAACACATGGTTTGATCTGACATGTTTTCTGTTTGGATCAAATTACATCTGTGTTGTTTCTGGTGCTTGCCATGCCTTCTTTTACCAGGTGTGGCTATTATGGTCATTTAACCTTCTCTATTTATTGTTGTTTCTCCCAATATGTTATGCGGTTTATAGCTTCAGTTTGTGTTATGGATAGCTGGTGTGTGGATCTCAGCTGAGTTCCTGGTGCAGCCATATCTACTTGAAGTTAAGTGTTTTCTTTCCCTTTTGTATTTTGTTTGGGTTATTTTGTGTGTTGCATTTCCCTGTCAATTGTATTAAGGCCTGAGGGAGACTCCTGTTCGTCCTTCCTTTTGGAGAAACAGGTTGTCTCAGTCCTGACATTAGTACCAGGGTCCTATAGGGTGAGTTAGGACATTAGGTATTCCTGTGTATGAACTCACCTACCTCTGGGATCTGTTCATACTGGTAGTTAGTCAGGACTTTGATTAGGGTTTTACTAGGAGGTGTCCATCTCCTTTCCATAGTTTCCAGGCCCTATTCCCTCACCCCTTTCCCTCCTATGTTCGGTGTGGTGTTTCCCTCCCATACCGAAATGTGACACTTGTTTGCCCCTGATCTTTCATCATCGTCAAGAGTGTCTGCACTGGTGCTGCGAGAGAACCCACTAAGGGCATGAATGGAAAACAATGGCATTCCGTGATGAAAGCAGGTTCTGTCTTTTTTCTAATGATGGCTAAATCAGAGTTCACAGGAGGTCTGGAAAGCACCTACTGCTGCAAAACCAAAATAAAGTGTGCAATATCTTGGCTGTGTGGTCATTGAGGAAGCACCACTAGCAGTTTTTTATACTTTGTTAATCTCAGCTCATTCACATTAAGTTTCTCAGGTGTTCTTTTTCAATTTTCGATTTTATGCCAGACAAGTTGTATTTAATAATACCACCGTTTTAGGGAACCTCGTATTATATAATTTGCTAAAAAACTGTGCGAAAAACCAACACAACACAACCATTGTTTTTAGGGTTTCAGTTTTACAGTATTCACTGCTCATTAATAATGACATGCTAACTTTATTCTGCGGGTCGGTACTATTATGGAGAAATCAGATTTACATGTTTTTTTAGAAAATAGATTGCTTTGTGTCACCATATTCTGACAACCTTAAATTTTTTATTTTGTACAAAGGGAGCTGCGCAAAGGCTCATTTTCTGCAGCGAGGGTGGATTGTTACAGACACGTCAATGGCAAATATGTGGAGGAGATTTTATTATTTTACTTTAGCATTTTTCCAATTGAAAGGCTTTTTCAATGGAAAAATGGGGTGTTTTTAACTTGGAGATTTTTTAATTCAATAAAACTTTGTTTAACTAGTTCTAACCATTTACTAGTCCCACAGGTGACATTTTGATCAATTCTATAATGCACTGTACTGCTTTTGCAGTACAGTGTATTGTATTGTATTGTCATTGCTATACTGACAAGCACCATCAGGGTGTGCCAGAGAAGTGCAACTTGGTGAGCATACACTGCAGGCAAACCTAAGGCCTTCATTAGGCCCCAGGTTGCCATGCGGAGACATTGGCATCCCGCAATCTCATTGGGTGCTCATGGATGACAAAGTAAGCCCCCTCCCTCCAATCCATTTAGATTCTACAGTGCTTCTGCTGGTTCCAGGCCATTATAGCAGGGGCTAAGCTCTCATGTGAGAGCTGAGCATCTGCTCTCTGCTGCATGGGAGACCAGTGCAGTGCTTAGACTAGGTTGCCATAAAAAGGCATATTGGAATTCACTAATGTGTTAATATTCTGGGGGATTTATATATTTTAAAAACTTTATGTTTTTCAGTTTTTTCATTTTGTTTCAGTTTTTTATTTATATATTTTAAAAACTTTATGTTTTTCAGGGACCCGAACCTTCTATCTTTAGATTTTTTACACTATACACTGTAATGCTTCAGTATTACAATGCATGTTAATTCTGACAGGCAGCCTGTTACATTCTGCCAGAGGAAAACCTGCAGCATGGCAGGTCTAGTGATTACAGAAGGCACGGCTGCTATGACAAATACTAGGCTCCACACAACTGCTTTCACAGGGTGATCAGAGGACAACGGGAGCTCCCTCCCACTATCTAAGTTTTTAGATGCCACAGTCCCAATAAAAATGTAGCATATGAGGGTTTAAACAGCTGGGCTGGGCTGCTACCTGCAAGTGATGGCACAGACACAGCTCCTGAGTAGTGTTGAGTGCGAATATTCGAATAGCGAATATTTTTTACGATTATTGTTTTTTTTCCAGTTTTTTTTTCAATCAGAACCCAAAAATAAGATACCGTTAACGAAGATAGAGAATATAGCGCTATGCTCTCTATCTTCAATAAGTCTAGCAAGTCAACCAATAGGAAAGTCATAGCCCCTTCAAAGTGTAATTCACAGTACGCGAATATTACATTATGTAATATTCGCGTACTGCGAATGAAACTTTGAATGGGGTACAACTTTGCTATTGGGCTGGCTTGCTAGAATTAACGAAGATAGAGAATATAGCGCTATATTCGTATTTGTTATGTTCACTATATCCTAGCAAGCCAAGTAAACTTGCCTATACACAGCTCTAAGTTGGATGCGCAATGCGAGAATATTAAGTAATATTAGTCGCATTGCGCATCTAATTTGGAGCGGGTATATGCAACTCAATTTACTATTGTTTGGCTGGGTAGAATTAACGAATATAATGAATACGCATATAGTGCTATATTCTCTATATTCGCTAATTCTATCAGGCCAACCCAATAGCAAAGTTGACTGTACCCAGCTCTAATTTGGATGCACAATGTGAAAATATTACTTTACCTATTTTTTTTGCAATAAATTGAATACTGAGTCATTATTCTATTTATTGCAAATAAATAGGTAAAGTAATATTTTCGCATTGCGCATCCAACTTAAAGTTGTCTATAGGCAAGTTTCCTATTGGCTTGCTAGAATTAGCGAAGATAACGAATATAGCGCTATATTCTCTATATTCATCAATTCTAGCAAGCCAACCAATAGTAAAGTTGCCTTTATACCCCATTCAAAGTTCAATTTGCTATACGCGAATAATTAAATCGCATATTATTTGCAATAAAGAGAATAATGATGAATATTAGATTTCGATGAATATATGACGAATATTCAATCAAATATTCGCAAAATATCGCAAAATCGAATATGGCACCTCCCGCTCATCACTACTCCTGAGCATGCACCATCACTTTTATGTATATTACAGTGTTAACTACCTGTGCTCAGTCATGTTATAGTACACCACTGAGTGTTAAAGGGGTTTTCCGATCACCAGGACCAGCAGCTATCCTTAGAACGGAGCCCACAAAGTGCAGGAAAGGTGATATGCCGCCAACATCCAAAATGGGACAAGCGTTTTAAGGAGTTAAAGACAACTCGTCACCTCTCCTTATTCAATACTTTCATTGCGCATGAACTATCAATTCTGTTATGCCATTTTGCTATTCCTCTATATTATGCCATTCCTATCACTTCTAGAAGTTTATGAATGAGTTGCCAGCAGTTTGCAATGAAATATATATTATAACGGTCTCCAAAACATGGTGGAGCAAAGCCACCAGAGATCAGATAGAGTCAGAAGAGATGCATACATCTGTGAAGAGGGCATGCTGTTATTATCCTCTCTTATCTACACTCGGAGTTCAACAGAAATGTTATAAAAATCTATTACCCTCTGCTGAAACTGCCCCAGTCTGCACAGCAAAACTGAAAAAAAAAAAGGCGGTATGAATATTTGAAAAAAATATTTAATAATAGAAAACTAATTTAAATGTTATGTTACTTTCTGTTGAAACCTTTCCATTAACATATTATTGGGCTAGGCATTTCTAAATGTATGCATTGACAAGAAGGATGTTCATTACAATAGTGACTGGAGAAGTCTGGGCACATCTCCTGACTGGAAGCTCACAAGGTGGAGGGTCTGCTTTTGCCTTCTAATACTCTAAAGATGAACCTCAATGTTTCCCAGTGTTGCAGATTTCATTTTCAATCAGAGAAGGAAATTGATCATTACTGCAGGATGATACCTGCGAGGGCCACAGCTGTCTGTCCCAGAACAATGCTTCGTCTGTGCTTCCCTATCGCGGATGATTACTCTACAAAATGCTTGCAGTTAAAATACTGCCCTTATGAAAATCATCCACGCAGATTGTAATCCCTCTGATGTTTGAACAGAGTGTTCTACATTTACATGGATTAATGCCATTTCCTCTTGTAATTCTTCAAATTCTAATTCACCTTGCAATAATTAAACTGAAATAAAACAAACACTGAAGACAAACACAGATATTAGGAGACTAATTGCAGCGCTGATCTGCAAGGACTATTACAATCCCTGAAACTGAGGCTTAATGTATTTCATACAATATTAGCTACAAGTAAGGCTACATGCACACGACCGTATGTGTTTTGCGGTCCGCAAATTGCGGATCCACAAAAAAAACGGATGACGTTCTGTATGGCATCCGTTATATTTGCGGATACATTGTAATGATGCCTGTCCTTGTCCGCAAACTAGAAAAAATAGGACATGCTCTATTTTTTTTGAGGGGCTACGGAACGGACATACTGATGCGGACAGCGCATGGTTTGCTATTCGCATTTTTTGCGGACCCATTGAAATGAATGGGTCTGCATCCTATCGGCAAAAAAAATAAAAATACGGTCGTGTGCATGAGGCCTAATTTTTACTTTGTCACCCAGATCATATTAATAAGCCCAAACCTCTCATATTAACCAGATGTGCATGTAGCTAGAAGGTACCGACTAGGCATCACACTAGGGGTTTCATTAGGCTGCAAGAAAGGGACCATTTTTGTAGGAACACTCTGGCCTATATCACCCAATCTCATGTGATTACACCGTGATTGTTCCAGAGAACCCACTTAAGCCTACACTATTGCCTAACCTCTCCACATAGTTTCATTGATCTTCAGCTTCCTCCCTCCCCTACATAGGGGAGTTTTCATCTGCACCTCTGTATCGAGACATCAATACCATGGCACACATGGTTGCAGAGCACCATTATCATAGCAACACGGGTGCCTTACTTCCACTAGAATTGGAGCTGAGCTCCCTGGCAGGAAGGACAGAGAGACAGCCAGCAGGATTCCCCATCCTGCTGGGTGTCTCTCTGTCCTCCCGGCCAGGGAACAAATAAATGGATGAACAGGCATAGCACAGAAGCATATGAACGTGAGGCAAATACACACAAGAGGGGAAAGTAAAATGCAACTTAGTAGGCCATTACTACTCCCTTGGATTGAAGAAGGCCCAGAAGACTATTGCCCAAGGGACCATACAGACTTGGAGCTGGCCCTAACTTTTTGGGCTGCATTTCTCTTTCCAAGGACAGCATTAAAATTTTGAAAGATTAGGCATCTTCCTGACTTTAGAGGCTTCAATGACCAAGAGGCCTTCATTTTTAGATTATAGACATTTGTCATATAGTTTTTAATTGAAACCATGTGGTCATGTATGAATACTGTTCTGAGTGGTCAGTGAATGATATACGGGTAACTACATGAGAGATCTCAGAGGTGTCGGCAAACAATATTTTGGGACTTGATGTTCTTCTTACTAGAGTATGGCACTATTACAAATCATTTGTCCTAAGAGTAGAAGCAACCACATTTTATAAAAGTTCAAGAAAACAATTATTGGATTTCTTACTCTAGGTTGTAATGTAATAAAACCTCCATTGCTCCATGTTTAACCTCATTATGTCATTTTATATGTGGCCTCCATATGTCAGACTTGTGTACCTCATTGTTCGGTTGGTGAGTCCAGTAGAATAGCAGGTGGGATAGTATCAGAAGGCCCAAGCAGGACTCTTAATCCATAGAAATTAATTTAAGTGTAGGAAGTTATGTTGATCCAGGACAAAATCCGGCTGCCATTATGGAGTTAGGAAGGAATTTCTTTTTCCCCTTATGAGACAAAATGTTCAGATGATTTAATTGACGTTCTGACTTCCTTTCCTTGACTCCATGTTAAGATAACTTGAAGGTAAGACTAGCAGGTGATCGAGACTGAAATCACTGCCACCCTCTTCCCCTATGACTCTGCCCAATTATATAATTATTAGGAAACTGAAGACTCCATTTGGTAACTGTTTTTGTAGGAAATAAGGCTTTCAAAAGCTGGTAATTGACAGATGTCAAGGAAAAGGTTCTATCATAGGAGATGCAGTATGGCTTATAGGTATGTGAAAATATTTTGCATTGAAATTATAGTTGATTGTTACCCATAATTCACATATTATTGAATGCACGGGCTTCAAAATGGAAAATACTGTTTTAACTAGTACTGCCAAGGACAATTACAGACATATAATGACTCTGTCCTCCTGAGGATCATTAACAGTATTATTTGAGTTGATGTGTTTGAATTGGATTCTCTGATTGACTTGCAGAGTATGAAGTCTAGATTCAAGAAAATGATGGGTCAAGTTATATGGCTTTTTCTTTCTTTTTACCATGTTACCTATGTTAATGTAACCAACTCTATAGTGTCTTTAAACAAACTTTTCCAAACTGCTTAAGGACATTCCAATATAAGGTGTGGGATGGGGGTGGTGGGCGACAAGACTTGTCTTGGTCACCATGGGCTTAGGCTAGAGAGACCCTGTCCACACATTCCATCATAACCTGCTCTATCCTGAAATAAGGCTATCATGCCCCGTTATCTATAATCTGATTGGCTCAGTGTCCTATACCATAAACATCTGATTGGCTATGTTTTTGTGTCTTTCTGTATAAATAAACACTAAGAAACCCAGACTCTATTGTACACCAACTCTAGAGGAAGCCACTCTAACAGTAATTGGGGGCTTGTCTGTGATCCCCATCACACCTGCCTTGGCTGAAGCAAGAAGGGAGTTGCCTGAGAGGAAAGGAGAGACATAAAAACCGCGGTGAGTAAGCCCTTGTCTTACTGATCTCTCGTATTCAGCCTTGCACTTTATATTATATTCAGCACTTGTATTCAGCTTTATATTCAGCTTTATTTATCTCTGTAATCGTATACTCAGCTTTATATGTATATTTATTTGCATTTATCTTCATATGCAATTGTGGTTATGTATGTTATAGGGGTCATTACATATGATGATCCATTTTTACTGATTGGAAATTGTATTGTATTTTTAATGAATTGTTCAATAAAGTATTTTATTTGACCACGGTGTGGTTTTGAGGTGTTTAGTGAAGAAACTACTCACCAGCAGACGCTAGACCTGGAGCAGGATCTGAACCAGCAGGAGATGGCATACTTGGACAGCACCCTACCACCCCACTTTGAAGATCCACTGGACTACTGGGCAGCCAAACTGGATTTGTGGCCACAACTAGCAGAGTTTGCCCTAGAAAAGGTTTCCTGCCCGGCCAATAGTGCGGCATCAGAGCAGGTATTTAGTGCAGCGGGGGCCAAAGTTACCCCAAGAAGAACTGGCCTGTCCACCCAAAATGTGGGGAGACTGACCTTTGTCAATGTGGATCAGACGTGGATCAGCCAAGATTTCCACCCACCAATACCTGATGCATCAGACTAGATCATCCATGGTGCCACTCCAACACTTTGACAAAAGAGACTGGTTTCTTCTGGCTACCTGCCTCAGCTACTATTCTGATGCTGCCACCCACCTGATGCCACACATCAGATACCAAGTGCTCTTTCTTTCACCCACCATCTTCAGCTGGTACTCGTATTGCAACCCACCTCCCCACTCTGTCATCGGGTCACCCTGTGGTCTCCTGATGCTGCTGCCACCTCCACACTATGTCACCTTGCCACTCTGTGGTCTCCTGTTTCTGCTGCCACCTCCACACTATGTCACCTTGCCACTCTGTGGTCTCCTCATGCTGCTGCCACCTCCACACTATGTCACCTTGCCACTCTATTGGTCTACTGATGCTGCTGCTACCTCCACACTATGTCACCTTGCCACTCTGTGGTCTCATGATGCTGCTGCTACCTCAACACTATGTCACCTTGCCACTCTGTGGTCTCCTCATGCTGCTGCCACCTCCACAATATGTCACCTTGCCACTCTATTGGTCTACTGATGCTGCTGCTACCTCCACACTATGTCACCTTGCCACTCTGTGGTCTCATGATGCTGCTGCTACCTCAACACTATGTCACCTTGCCACTCTGTGCCTTCTTGATGATGCTGCCGCCACCTCCACACTCTGTCATTGTGCCGCTCTGTGGCCTCCTGATGCTGCCTTCACCTCCACACTGTCATTGTGCTACTCTGTGGTCTCCTCATTCACATGTCATCTCTGTTTTGGATCCACGCCTGTCTTTTTTTGGCATTAGCAATACTGATGGATTACTGACCAAATGCTGATCGAGTAAAGGCAGATGCTGAACAGACAGGATCCATTTTTGTGGGTTATTGTTCTGACGGATCAGAGGAAGAGCAAAATAATCAGTGACGTCAACACAAACTTACTGCTGACACTTTCTTCACTCTGTGTTCTTAGTAACATAGTATATAAGACCGAAAAAAGACATTTGTCCATCCAGTTCGGCCTGTTTCCTGCAAGTTGATCCAGAGGAAGGCAAAAACCTGTGAGGCAGAAGCCAGTTTTCCCCACTTCATGTAGGGATAAACAGCACACCTTGGTCAGCAAGTGGTGGGTGCTCATCTACAGGGGTTGGTAAAAAGCCCCCACTCCACAAAATCCAGTAAAGCAGTCTTGGAAAAACAACAAAATGGAGACAGCACGTCCAAGCAGTGGGATTTATTCCAGATGCAACGTTTCGGCTATTGAGCCTTGACGTTGCATCTGGAATAAATCCCACTGCTTGGACGTGCTGTCTCCATTTTGTTGTTTTTCCAAGACTGCTTTACCCTCTCCACTCTGTCAGGTTGCTCTAATTGTATAAGCATTTAATAGTACAAGTTCTGTAGACATCTATGTGGAATCAGCTGACAACGGTGTAAAAGAAGTGCACTTGTTCTTGGCACTAACATTGACCTGTAAGGCTGAGTTCATACTTGAGTTATTTGGTCCGTTTTGGCCCTGTGACCCAAATAATTGAAGTGTGCAGTGACTCTAAGAGCGACCCCTGTCATCTGCATGTCATACTGGCTCACAGTATTATTTCACTACCACAACAGACTCCCTATGCGTGTTACTGCAAGGCACAGTGTTCTACACCACTATAAAGTCTCTCTGAAGCCAGGAAATAGCCGTTTTTTAACGCGATTCAACGTGAATAAATTTGGATTGGACAGAATTTTTTTCAAAAAATTCGGCGAACCAGCCGAATCGAATTTTGGAAAATTCACTTATCTCTATTAAACACATATATTACTGGTTAAAAACAAAAAACATAAGAACAAATATTACACTACCACAATTACTAATCAAGCTTTGTCACTGGAGACAACATTTTGTTCTGCATAATCTTGATATATCATGGACATTTATGTTTTATACTTTCAAAAATATATATTTGCAGTTTACATGTAAGCCACTGTTCCACACTGTACTTTCAAAAACTACATGTGCAGTTTGCATGCAAGCCACTGTTTGCACTGCACTGCACTGTATGATCCAAACGCGTTGGTAGAACCTAGTAGTGTGGCACAGGATTTTTTTTATGTGATTTTTTAATAAAAGGAGTTGATTTTATCCTGGTGCTGGATCAATATTTTGTTGTATGTAAACATCCTGCCAGGATGCAGTGATGCTGAGAACAAGGGACGGAAAATACTGACATAAAGAACATATACATGGGGCAAAAATATGGAGTGCTTGTGGTACTCTGAGCAGATAAAATGTCATTATGGGATTGGAGAAGCCTGAACATTTGAACAACATGCAAACCCCTACAAGACTTTGTCCCTCCTTCATCCAGTGACACTGGAAAAGCCATTGTTTCTAACTAGGGTTCAAAGGGGTTGTCTCACTTCAGCAAGTTGCTTTTATCATGTAGAGAAAGTTAATACAAGCCACTTACTAATGTATTGTGATTCTCCATATTGCTTCCTTTGCTGACTTATTTTTCCATCACATTATACACTGCTTGTTTGAATGGTTATAACCACCCTGCAATCCAGTAGTGTTGGTCGTACTTGCACAATGTAGGAAAAAGCGTTGGTCTATGCTCACTCCCGTGGTCCCTGCCATCAGAGAGGCCAGCAATTTTCCCTATAGTGTGCAAGCACGACCACCGCTGCTAAATTGTAGCGTGGACATAACTATGCAAATGAGAAGTGTATAATGTGAGCGAATAATGAATCCAGCCAGCAAAAAAGGCAATATGGAGAATCACAATACATTGGGTGGTGGCTTGTATTAACTTTATCTACATGATACATGCCACTTGCTGAAGTGAGACAACTCCTTTAAGCTCTTTCTATCTTGTTGATGGCACCTCCTACACCATTTACTACCGATTTTGTTGACTAGTATTAGCCAAAACAATGATACAGCGTGTCCACATCAAAACCAGACAGTGATGCATTTTCTTTTGTTTGTTTTTTTCTAATTTTATGTTTATAAAATTCTAAAATAACTGTTTTAGTTTTCTGATTGCAGTTTTTATTTTATTTCTATTTTTTCTATTTATTCTATTTTCTGTATGTCTTTATGGGGTCAGCCATCTTGATTAAAGTGAATAATAAAAATTACCTAACAGAATATTTGAAAATGAAAGTCAGACTACCCCTTTTATGTTTCAGTGCTGACTGTATGGACAGGTCGGGTGTATAATGTAATTTTATTGTATTAAGCAAATCGACTAGTGCCCTCCCATTGCTAAATTTTGGATTCAGTGTTATTTTTAATTAAAATTTAAGACTTTCCTCTACCCATTTGGTTAATATCCCCAGCAGCTTAAAAAAGTGGCATTCTGTTGTGGTTTAGTAGAACCTGACATCACCGTAATGTAATATCAGAAGGAAACACCAATGCAATTCATTGAAAATAAATGTATCAGAGCTATCTAATGTCACTTGGCATGTGCCTGCTTTTTTCCATTAGAGACAAAAGAAAATATATAAATGAAAATTAATTAGTTATTGTAAAAATATGTCAGAAATGTTATCCATATGAGTCGCCTACATAAAGGAGCCTGCCCGAGAACATTAGCCAATCACTCAATGTGTAACAAATTTCCCTCCTGGTTCTCCGTCGTCTCCGTTACAATCTGGCTCAGTCGTCAAGTGTAATGTGACATTTTTGGCAACTCTGTTTATATTAACGGGGGGAAATGACCACTGTGTAGTATTTTCCACAAGTCTAAAACCAATGATTTATCTATGGAAGGCTGGGTTTACACACTCAATTTTTGGGCTATCAATTTAATAGTATTGCCCATCTACCCAGTTTAAAATAATACTGGTTTAAAGGGCTTATCCAGGATTCCAATACTGATGGTCCATCCTCAGGATGGCATTATGTGGCTGTAATGGCCTATAACAGGTAAGATTCAGCGTTAGGAGGATTTTATGTGGCTGTCATGGCCCATAACAGGTCAGATTTAGCGTTAGGACCACTCTCGGGACAGCCTTGGCGTGGCGAGTGGCTTATTACCTTTTGATCAAAACGTACACTAATGTCCTCTTACAGCTTCTATCTTGGGCAGAGTTCTGGTTGCAGAGTGCTGTTGCATTTTTTTTGTTTGTATGTATAATTGCCATAGCTACGTGCTCCTGCATATAGGGACGTGCTGACTGACCCCCCCCTTGTGTTTTTGCTCAGGATGGGTTATCAATAGAGATAAGTGAATTTCTCAAAAATTTGATTGTGAGAGGCAGCATGGATGATCTAATCTGAAGCATCAGTCATTGGTTGGTGGAAATCCTGGCTGATCCACGCCTGATTCATCTTGACAAAGGTTAATCTCTCCACATTTTGGGTGGACAGGCGAGTTCTCCTTGGGGTAACTATGGCCCCCGCCCAGTGGCGACTCTAGGATAAATATATAGGGGGGGGGGGGCACAAAAGATACACAGTCAAAAATGGGGGGGGGGGCACTAGTAATTCTCACCAGTTATTAATACTACTAAAAAAACTAAATAAGTATATATATCAATAAGTTAAAATGCGAGAGTATTGCGGTATGCAGAGATACCTTTTTATTCATTTATTTATGTATTTATAGGATTATAGTATATGCTGTACAGCATGGTGCATGAACTATATTGTATGTTGTACGGCATGGTGTATGGATTATACAAACATTGTATAGCATGGTGTAGAGATTATACTGTATATTGTACGGCATAGTGCAAGGATTATAATGTATACTGTACATTAAATGCCAGACAATATAACCCCTGCGCCATGCAGTACAATATACAGTATAACCCCTACACAGTGTAGAGGTATACTGTATATTGTGTGACATAGTGCATGCTATGTGTGTATACCATAAACATACTCCACATAAAAACTTACAATTACTTGGCTTGGACCTTGGGGATCTCGGACACCACTTCGGATGGGGGGGCTAGATCTAAAAACATGTCAGCCACTTGGCAGTAGGGTTTTTTTTGGTTCTTTCTCTTCGGACACTGTACAAGAGGTAACAGGGGGTAATATAACTGAGAAGGGCTATCAGGGGACATTATACAGAGGTAATATAAGTTATATTACCCCTGTATAATAGTGTACCCTGATACCTCATAGTTATATTACCCCGCCCTGTATAATTTACCCAGATATCCCTCAGTATATTATATAACTGAAGGGTATCAGTTATACAGGGGTAATATAGCTGAGGAGGGCTATCAGGGTACATTATTATACAGGGGTAATATAACTTATATTACCTCTGCTATCAGGAGACATTATACTGGGGTAATGCAAGCTATATTACCCCCATATAGTGTGTGATATTACCCCAGTGGGGATATCAGGGTATATAATTATACAGATAACTCACAGAAAAAAGATGCACCACATGGATAAGCACCTAACAACACTGGCTAATCCCTCACTCTGGTGTTAAAAGCTGAGAGATTCGCCAATATTTCCAATCAGGAACATATCGGAGCCCCTTTAGGCACCACTTCACGGTTTCTCAGCATGACATGGGGTCCTACCACTAGACTACCTATGGTGTGTGAACAAGGTCTGAACAGGTATTAAGCAGCTTACAGCCCCCTCCCACTCACCTGCATTGCAGGACCAACAATGCAATGGGGAACAAATGAGGCCGCAAGCTACACCTACAACAGACCATGTGACACCGGCTTCCTGGTGCAACAGAATGTTTACCAGCCATATGCAATGGCACATTCAATACATATAAAACAAGAATCACAAAAATAAACGTGGCCTAAATGGGTGGGACTGCTCCAAACCCCAAACACTGTGGCGTGTTTCTAACTGGGGGCAGTTCTTCCGCATGTGGTTCGCAGCTAACGGCTATCCCCAGCAAAAATTGCATACAATGGAGGATACCGGCGCGAACCACAAGCACCACACAAACATCCTACACAAAAATAAAACATGTGCGGATGAAAATATATAAACACATAACTCACAGAAAAAAGATGCACCACATGGATAAGCACCTGACAACACTGGCTAATCCCTCACTCTGGTGTTAAAAGCTGAGAGATTCGCCAATATTTCCAATCAGGAACATATCGGAGCCCCTTTTAGGCACCACTTCACGGTTTCTCAGCATGACATGGGGTCCTACCACTAGACTACCTATGGTGTGTGAACAAGGTCTGAACAGGTATTAAGCAGCCTACAGCCCCCTCCCACTCACCTGCATTGCAGGACCAACAATGCAATGGGGAACAAATGAGGCCGCAAGCTACACCTACAACAGACCATGTGACACCGGCTTCCAGGTGCAACAGAATGTTTACCAGCCATATGCAATGGCACATTCAATACATATAAAACAAGAATCACAAAAATAAACGTGGCCTAAATGGGTGGGACTGCTCCAAACCCCAAACACTGTGGCGTGTTTCTAACTGGGGGGGCAGTTCCTCCGTAGGTGTAGCTTGCGGCCTCATTTGTTCCCCATTGCATTGTTGGTCCATTCAGGGAGAATGGAGGGACGGAAAGCCGAACAGGACACAGTGCTGCTGGTACTGACTGGGCACATTTCAGTTGGGGGGGAACATCGGTGGCACAGCATTATTTAGGGGGGGCCGTGGCCACTGCCCCCGCCACACTAAATACCAGCTCTGATGCCACACTACTGGCAAGGCAGGACAGCTTTTCCAGGGCAAACTCGGCCAGTTGCGGCCACAAATCCAGTTTGGCTTCCCAGTAGTCTAGCGGATCTTTAATGACAGCTGGCAGGGTTAACTCCAAGTATACCACCACCTGCTGGTTCAGGTTCTGCTCTATGTCTAGCTGCTGGTGAGTAGTTTTTTCCATATGCGGGTGAAGAAAGCTGCTCATCAGCGACTCTAGACTCAGGCTGCTGCTAATGGAGCTGGTACTGCTCCTGACATCCCCACGCAGCAGCCATGGCAGTGGAACGTGAGCGCAGAGGGCAGTCCCAGTCAGACCTGCCTGGCGACCAACTGACTACATAGGATGTTTCTATAGTAGTTCAGTGTGTCCTACCTTTCAGCGGGAGTAAAAAAGGTGCCCATTTTGGACCGGTAGTAAGGGTCTAACATGGTGGAGAGGTAGAAGTCATCCCTCTGCCGAATGGTGACGATTTGTCTGTCACTACGCAAGCAAGTGAGCATGCATCGGGCCATTTGCGCAAGTGACTCGGAGGGGCTCCCTGCCTCTATCTCCACTGCATACACATCCAAGCCCTTTCCACCACCTGCCGTTTCCAACTCAAAAACATCTCCCGCATCCGCCCTTTCCTCAACTTTGAATCGGCAAAAATGCTTATACATTCCCTCATCATCTCCCGCCTAGACTACTGCAACATTCTCCTCTGTGGCCTTCCATCTAGCTCTCTCGCACCCCTACAATCTATCCTCAACTCTGCTGCCCGACTAATCCATCTCTCCCCCCGTTACTCCTCTGCATCTCCCCTCTGCCAGTCCCTCCCTGCACTGGCTCCCCATTGCCCAGCGAATTCAGTTTAAAATACTAACCCACACATACAAGGCCGTCCACAATCGGTCCCCTCCCTACATCTCTGAGCTACTTCCCCGATACATCCCCACACGCAATCTTCGATCCTCACAGGACCTCCTTCTCTCCTCTCCTCTTATCACCTCTTCCCACACTCGCCTCCAGGATTTCTCCCGTGCATCCCCTATACTCTGGAACTCTCTACCCCAACATATCAGACTCTCACCTACAGTGGAATCCTTCAAAAGCAACCTGAAAACCCACCTCTTCAGACAAGCCTACGACTAGTGACACTGCTGCTTCTATACCGCCATGACCAGCTTCACCCTCGCCTACTGTCTCCATCCCCCATACCATGTAGATTGTAAGCCCTCACGGGCAGGGCCTTCTATCCTTCTGTACCAGTCTGTAACTTGTCTCGTTCATGCTTAAGGCTATTGTCTTATTATGTATGTGCACCGCTTATGATATGTACAGCGCTATGGAATGAATGGCGCTCTAAAAATAAATAATAATAATAATAATAATAATAATAATACTGCCACAGTGTGTCTTCATCTCCTTCTTGCTCCTCCGGCTGCTCCTACTTCTCCTCTCCTGTCACCTGTGTGGAAAAAACACCCATTTCGCTACACAGTGCTTGTGCTCAAAAGTCCTCTTCCTCCTCCTCATCTGTTTCAGCCCCCACAGGGCTCATGTAGCCATGAGATATAGGCGCCATGTCTCCAGTCATCTGACCAGCCAGATTTTCCAGCATCTTTTCCAGGATATAAATCAGTGGAATGACGGTGTTCATCACGTAGTCCTGTCGACTGACTAATAAAGTGGCCTACTCAAAGGGCACGAACAAACGGCAGGTGTCATCCATGAGTTGCTACTGGCTAACATCAAAGTTACACAGGGGAGTACCTCTGTCCGCCTGTATCATCAAGAAATCGTTTATGGCCTTCTCTGTTCGTACAGTCAGTCCAACATATGGAGGGTGGAATTCCAATGGGTGACAACGTCGCATATCAGCCTATGTTGGGGGATGCCATTCTGCCTCTGTAGCTCAAGGAGGGTGTGCTTGGTGGTGTACGAGTGGCTGAAGTGCATGCAAAGTTTCCTGGCCATTTTTAGGATGTCTTGCAGATGGGTGGAAGACTTCAGGAACCGCTTGACAACCAGATTGAACATGTGGGCTATGCAGGGTGCATTGCTCAGACCTCATTGACGCAACACCGACACCATGCTCTTCCCATTGTTGGTCACCATGGTTCTGATTTTGAGTTGTCGCAGAGAAAGCCAAGATTCGATTTCTTTATGAAGGACGTGGAGCAGTTTCTCCCCTGTGTGACTCCATTCGCCCAGGCAAAGGAGGTGCAGAACAGCGTGACACCGCCGTGCCCTGCACATGTGGTATGCTAGTGGGGCACTGTAGTGGAGGCTGAGGACAAGGTGGAAGATGAGGAGGCAGAGGTGGACATTTTAGAAGGACCAACGGTGTGAGAACGTGGAGGCGGAAGAGGCGTCACCTGGCCAAGTTGCTGGTTTGGCTGGGCAGGAACCACATTTACCCAGTGGGCCGTAAAGGACATATATTGTCCTTGACCGTAGGTACAGCTCCACACGTCGGCGCTGCAGTGCACTTTGGCAGATACTGATAGGCTCAATGACTGGCTCACCTTCGGTTCTACATATGTGTGCAGGGCTGGTATTGCCTTTTTGGCAAAGAAATGACGGCTTGGGACTTTCCGCTTCGGCTCGGCACAATCCATCAGTTCTCTGAAAGGTGCACCACTTGGAAAGAGAGGGACTGCAGTACCAGCAACTTGGCCAGGAGTAAGTTTAGCTTCTGCACCGTTAGATGAGTGCATGCATACTGTTGACTCGCTTCGGTGATCGATTGCTGATGGAATGACTGACTAGGAGGAGGAGCATCAGGACCAGCAGATGATCGGAAGGACAGACAGCTTCCTTCGGCTGAGGTGGTGGAGCTTTGACTGCCTGAAATCGGGTGCATGCCACGGGGTGATGCAGCGGTTGTTGCGGCAGGCTGGACCACCACATTGGAGCCACTGTTCTCCCAGTCCACTTTATGTTAGCGCTGCATGTGTTGGCGCAGGGTGGTGGTGCCAACATCGGCACCCTGGCCACGCTTCACTTTCTGCCTACAAATTCGGCAAATGGCCATGTTCGCCTCCTCCGGTAGGTTAACAAAAAACTGCCACACCACCGAATATGGCATGTTCCCCCCAACACTCTGTACTTATTGCCTGAAATCACTGCCTCTGCGAACCCCTGCACTGCTACTTCCCGGGCAAGTAGGTTCTTGCAAAGCGGGCGATCTACCCCGGGCACGTTTGGCTCCCGACCTCCCACTGCTGCCACCCTGCTTACTCCCAGCCATGCTACCGACTTGCTGGCTCAAACGCTACCTCATGAGCAAGCTGCCACCCTCCTCTTCTGATGATGATGAAGCCCCTTCGTCACCCGCCTCCCAATTGCGATCAGCTATATCATCCTCGAGTACTGTCTGCACGTCACTGATGTCCTCCTCCATGGTCTCTGAGCCAGGAGCCTGACCACTCGCAACACCAGCTCCCACGCCACTCTCCTCATCACTACTTGCCCGCCTACCGGATCTTGGCTGGGCAGTAGCTGCTGACTGTCCTCTAGTAGCTCATCCTCGCTGTATAGTGGAGCTGAGGCCACAGCATATTGTACTTCTCTGGCTGAGGGAACAGAAAAGGAAAGAGGTAGGTTTAGGACAGGTGAGGGCAGAGGGCCTGCTCCCCGGCCATGCCAACTAAGAGTTTTGTCTGACGAACCCACCGACTCTTGGTTGGGGGTGTCTGATGTCACTTGTGACAAAGTCAAAGATTGAGAAAACCATTCAAAAACCGCTGGGTTCGTCAAGACACGACTGCTAGCTGATACTGGGAGCTCTGGCCTCTTGAAGTGACCCCTGCTGTCACGCCCCCATACTCTGCTGCGACCTGTGCCTGCATGAGAAACATTTAGGCCTCTGCCCCTCCTCTGTGCAGTGCCTGTCACTTCTCTGTCTGACAAACTGTTAGATCAAATAAGTAAATAAAAATGAAATTAATACATGCCAAAAAGGGCTTTCATTTTCTCACTTCACCACACAACGGCTAATAAGCCCTTTTTCTTTTTCCCCACTAATACACGCCAAAAAAAGGCTTTAGAACATATAACTGCGGCCGTGAACGGCAAATAAAGGTTTTTTTTTGGCCACTAATACACACTAAAAAGGGCTTTAATTTACTCACTTCACCACACAACGGCTAATAAGCCCTTTTTCTTTTTCCCTACTAATACACGCCAAAAAGAGGTTTTAGAACATAAAACTGCGGCCATAAACGGCAAAATAACTGCCACCGTGAATGGCAAATAAAGTGGGTTTTTTTGCCACTAATACACGCAAAAAAAAAGGGCTGTAATTTTCTCACTTCAATACACAACGGCTAATAAGCCCCTTTTTCCCCACTAATACACAACAAAAAAAGGCTTTAGAACGTATATATAACTGCACCGCACAAGGGCTAATAAGACCCCAATAACAAGGTTTGCTGGAATTACAGAGCTATTGCAGACCTGAAATGAGCAGCAGTATAATGGCAATTTGGATCCGCAGTCAGTGCAGCAAGATGTAATAGGATTGTTTCTATTACCCTGGTTGTAAACACCCCAACTGAACCCTGTTCTGCTTCAATACTGTGGAATAATTCCTTTCTATCCTTTCCCTATACTTTTAATGCTGTTTCCCTGAACTTCTATTGAGCAAAATATAAGTTTTCAAGTCTTTTAAAGTCTCCCTGCACTAAGTACACTGGAAAATGGCAGAATCCAAAATGGCTGAGGTTATTTATAGGGCTGTGACATCACAGGGCTGACTGGCTGCTGATTGGCTGCATGCATGGCATTGTGGGTGATCCCTCGTTCCCAGAGTTCTTTGCTCCATGTTCTTACATGTGCAGCAGCCATTTTAGGAAAAAAATTTGATTCTTTACCACGAAGCATGAGGAAATTCTGATTTGGTGCAAATCGAATAATTCCTAAAATTTGGATTGAATTCCACTTCGTCAGCTTCGATACACTCATCTCTAGTCATCAATATCAGATTGGCAGGGGTCCAATTCCAAGCACCCCTGCCAATCAGCTGTTTGAAGTGGCGGGAGAGCCATCAAGTGGATAAAGGCTGTTCTTTGTATTACAGTTCAGGCTCATTTGATTTAATGAGACTGAGCTGTGTCTAAACAATGTGACCAATGCATGGTGACATCACTGGCCTAGGAAGAGGCCTAAGTCATCACAGAGTGCCGCAGCATCTTAGAATAGCTAATTGATGAGGATGCCAGAACTCAGACCTTCCACTGATCTGACATTGATGGCCTATATTTATAATTAGAGATGAGCGAACTTTAAAAAAAGTTCGGCGTTCGGGTTGTGTGATCGCCGCATCCCGTTATGGATTCCACTACCGCGGACTATCGCGGCATATGGAATCCATGAAGGCGGCTTCCACCAACCGAACTGTTGAACAACCGAAGGACCTGAGTTGACGTCACCGTCATGTGATCAGTGCAGGGGCGTGGCTCAGCACTGGATTTGATCCGTGCTGAGCCACGCCCCTGCACTGATCACATGACGGTGACGTACTCAAGTCCTCGACTGTTGCTGACAGTTCGGGTTGGTGGAAGCCGCCTCTTATGGATTCCATATGCCGCAATAGTCCGCGGTAGTGGAATCCATAACGGGATGCGGCGATTACCACAACCCGAACGCCGAACTTTTTTTTTAAAGTTCGCTCATCTCTATTTATAATTACCTTCACTATCTTCTGTGGCCACACAGGCTGGGTCCCGCTTGGTTTCTGTATCCTGGCCTCCAGATCTGTGTGGAAACTTAGCAGTGCAGCCAATCACAGGCCTCAGTGGTCACAGGTAGCGATAAATCATCACTGGAGCCCAGTAGACAGACCACCAGGGGGGGCAGTAAGTTTCATCCCTGGATCGGCAGAAGATTGGAAAGGTGAGGACATTGTTTTTGCTTTTTTACTTTAGCCATTCTAAAAACAAAGTGTACAAAAATAAAATCTGTATA
This sequence comes from Bufotes viridis, assembly GCA_033119425.1. Taxonomy (NCBI): domain Eukaryota; kingdom Metazoa; phylum Chordata; class Amphibia; order Anura; family Bufonidae; genus Bufotes; species Bufotes viridis. Next base: position 72,213,298 of record CM065592.1, read on the forward strand.
CTTTGATCCTGTGTATTTCCCTGTAGATTATGTCGAATTTGCTGCTGGTTTTCTGTTGAGTCAAAGCTTTTACACAGTCTGGAAATGTCTGAAATATTCACACTGGGGGTCATTTATCATACTGAAATACACCTATATCAGGCCTATTTCAGATGCATATAGCGACTTCACCCCTCTCACGCCAAGTCTAAAATTGTGGGCATGGCATGAGCGGGAAAGGCCGACAGGCCGTTCTCATTTACTATTTTTTACGCCTGGTTTAGTGGTAGATAAAGGTCTAAATGTAAGATAACTACGAAGCTGTGACTTTTTTGTGACTTTTTTCTTAAAAAGTCTCAGTGATAAATCTGGAGTGAAAACCATTAACATAGCTGACCACACCCACATTTCCAGCTACATTACAAAACTGGAATGAGTGGTGTAAAAATGCAAAAAGTAGCAATTTTGCGCAATTGAGCCTAAAAAGTCAATTTAGATTCAAGAACTTTAGGAAAGAACTGCATGACTGGGAGAGGCTGGTGAAGACCAGGTGTTCATGGTGCACATTGGCACCAATGACAATGTTAGAGATAGGTAGAGGGTCATCAAAATTGACTCCATGGACTTTGAAATCCTGCACCATGAATAAAACCAGAAAGCCAACAGGAGAGAGGTTAACAAGTAGCACCTTCCTGTGATATAGGAAGGAGGGGTTTGGGTTCCTGGCCACGCTTCACTTTCTGCCTACAAATTCGGCAAATGGCCATGTTCGCCTCCTCCGGTAGGTTAACAAAAAACTGCCACACCACCGAATATGGCATGTTCCCCCCAACACTCTGTACTTATTGCCTGAAATCACTGCCTCTGCGAACCCCTGCACTGCTACTTCCCGGGCAAGTAGGTTCTTGCAAAGCGGGCGATCTACCCCGGGCACGTTTGGCTCCCGACCTCCCACTGCTGCCACCCTGCTTACTCCCAGCCATGCTACCGACTTGCTGGCTCAAGCGCTACCTCATGAGCAAGCTGCCACCCTCCTCTTCTGATGATGATGAAGCCCCTTCGTCACCCGCCTCCCAATTGCGATCAGCTATATCATCCTCGAGTACTGTCTGCACGTCACTGATGTCCTCCTCCATGGTCTCTGAGCCAGGAGCCTGACCACTCGCAACACCAGCTCCCACGCCACTCTCCTCATCACTACTTGCCCGCCTACCGGATCTTGGCTGGGCAGTAGCTGCTGACTGTCCTCTAGTAGCTCATCCTCGCTGTATAGTGGAGCTGAGGCCACAGCATATTGTACTTCTCTGGCTGAGGGAACAGAAAAGGAAAGAGGTAGGTTTAGGACAGGTGAGGGCAGAGGGCCTGCTCCCGGCCATGCCAACTAAGAGTTTTGTCTGACTGAACCCACCGACTCTTGGTTGGGGGTGTCTGATGTCACTTGTGACAAAGTCAAAGATCGAAAACCATTCAAAAACCGCTGGGTTCGTCAAGACACGACTGCTAGCTGATACTGGGAGCTCTGGCCTCTTGAAGTGACCCCTGCTGTCACGCCCCCATACTCTGCTGCGACCTGTGCCTGCATGAGAAACATTTAGGCCTCTGCCCCTCCTCTGTGCAGTGCCTGTCACTTCTCTGTCTGACAAACTGTTAGATCAAATAAGTAAATAAAAATGAAATTAATACATGCCAAAAAGGGCTTTCATTTTCTCACTTCACCACACAACGGCTAATAAGCCCTTTTTCTTTTTCCCCACTAATACACGCCAAAAAAAGGCTTTAGAACATATAACTGCGGCCGTGAACGGCAAATAAAGGTTTTTTTTTGGCCACTAATACACACTAAAAAGGGCTTTAATTTACTCACTTCACCACACAACGGCTAATAAGCCCTTTTTCTTTTTCCCTACTAATACACGCCAAAAAGAGGTTTTAGAACATAAAACTGCGGCCATAAACGGCAAAATAACTGCCACCGTGAATGGCAAATAAAGTGGGTTTTTTTGCCACTAATACACGCAAAAAAAAAAGAACTGTAATTTTCTCACTTCAATACACAACGGCTAATAAGCCCCTTTTTTCCCCCACTAATACACAACAAAAAGGCTTTAGAGCAGTATATATAACTGCACCGCACAAGGGCTAATAAGACCCCAATAACAAGGTTTGCTGGAATTACAGAGCTATTGCAGACCTGAAATGAGCAGCAGTATAATGGCAATTTGGATCCGCAGTCAGTGCAGCAAGGTGTAATGGGATTGTTTCTATTACCCTGGTTGTAAACACCCCAACTGAACCCTGTTCTGCTTCAATACTGTGGAATAATTCCTTTCTATCCTTTCCCTACACTTTTAATGCTGTTTCCCTGAACTTCTATTGAGCAAAATATAAGTTTTCAAGTCTTTTAAAGTCTCCCTGCACTAAGTACACTGGAAAATGGCAGAATCCAAAATGGCTGAGGTTATTTATAGGGCTGTGACATCACAGGGCTGACTGGCTGTTGATTGGCTGCATGCATGGAATTGTGGGTGATCCCTCGTTCCCAGAGTTCTTTGCTCCATGTTCTTACATGTGCAGCAGCCATTTTAGGAAAAAATTTGATTCTTTACCACGAAGCATGAGGAAATTCTGATTTGGTGCGAATCGAATAATTCCTAAAATTTGGATTGAATTCCACTTCGTCAGCTTCGATACACTCATCTCTAGTCATCAATATCAGATTGGCAGGGGTCCAATTCCAAGCACCCCTGCCAATCAGCTGTTTGAAGTGGCGGGAGAGCCATCAAGTGGATAAAGGCTGTTCTTTGTATTACAGTTCAGGCTCATTTGATTTAATGAGACTGAGCTGTGTCTAAACAATGTGACCAATGCATGGTGACATCACTGGCCTAGGAAGAGGCCTAAGTCATCACAGAGTGCCGCAGCATCTTAGAATAGCTAATTGATGAGGATGCCAGAACTCAGACCTTCCACTGATCTGACATTGATGGCCTATATTTATAATTAGAGATGAGCGAACTTTAAAAAAAAGTTCGGCGTTCGGGTTGTGGTAATCGCCGCATCCCGTTATGGATTCCACTACCGCGGACTATCGCGGCATATGGAATCCATAAGGCGGCTTCCACCAACCGAACTGTTGAGCAGCCGAAGGACCTGAGTTGACGTCACCGTCATGTGATCAGTGCAGGGGCGTGGCTCAGCACTGGATTTGATCCCGTGCTGAGCCGCCCCCTGCACTGATCACATGACGGTGACGTTACCCAAGTCCCGGCTGTTCAACAGTTCGAGGTTGGTGGAAGCCGCCTCTTATGGATTCCATATGCACTAATAGTCCGCGGTAGTGGAAGATGCGAGATCGCCACAACCCGAAGCATGCTCGACTTTTTAAAGTTCGCTCATCTCTATTATAATTACCTTCACTATCTTCTGTGGCCACACAGGCTGGGTCCCGCTTGGTTTCTGTATCCTGGCCTCCAGATCTGTGTGGAAACTTAGCAGTGCAGCCAATCACAGGCCTCAGTGGTCACAGGTAGCGATAAATCATCACTGGAGCCCAGTAGACAGACCACCAGGGGGGGCAGTAAGTTTCATCCCTGGATCGGCAGAAGATTGGAAAGGTGAGGACATTGTTTTTGCTTTTTTACTTTAGCCATTCTAAAAACAAAGTGTACAAAAATAAAATCTGTATACTTTGATCCTGTGTATTTCAGCCGACAGGCTGTGTCCATGTTGGAGGCACAGCTGTTCAGCAGTTAAACAAGCACTACAAGTGTTTTAATGCCCAGCCAGCGTGTACCAGGCTCCTGATGAGTAGGGAAACGCGTCGAGCCATAGCTGCATCAATGGGCACTGCATTTATTTTATACTGCTAACCATATTATACACCCGGCTTATTTCAGTGTGCGTTTGTTACTGGATAGCCGCCTCATTAATGTGGGCAGCATCCAGCAGCGTTTAGTCCCGTGTTTGCACGCTGATTCCTGCTGGCTGTAAGATTCCCTATTAGAGGGGACGCCAGGCGTGCGTGCATTCACAAGGTAGGGCTGGTTTCCAAAGCACACTTATTGCCGGTGTATTATAGGGGCATACCATGAACCCCTTTGTATCTCACGGGGCTTTAAAGATTGGTTATACTCTTTTTCAACTATAAGAGATACCAGTCTTATACTCCCTGTGATAAAGCCGGTGCATCTCAAGTCCAGGGTTGGCTTTTTTCGGTGGTTTCAACATCCTTACCGGAGACGCCGTATATAGCCTATACCTTGCTGCTCTTAGATGCCCTGGTAGCACATTAGCTAGCTCTTTATTTTAGTGGCATGATCACATAGGCCGCTGAATATTCAGAGCTCGCTGAGCTGCGCTGCCGTGAGTTTTGACTCTGCCAAGAGTCATTCACGGCATCGATCTATTTAGGTGCATGGTTTGCATTACATGCCTTCAATCTCTGCAATCTAGAGACAGGCATGTTTATTGCATTATGAGTCTTGGGTGCCCTATGACTTATTTGGTTTAGGTCCTCTAGCAGGCACATATTCCATCACTCATTCATTTACTTTTTGGTAAATACCACCATCCTCTCCTAATTTTAAGACAAGCGAAATAAAAATTCTATATTTTAGCTTTCTTCACACCTCTTACCCTTCCGTGAATTATTTCCCTGTAGATTATGTCGAATTTGCTGCTGGTTTTCTGTTGAGTCAAAGCTTTTACACAGTCTGGAAATGTCTGAAATATTCACACTGGGGGTCATTTATCATACTGAAATACACCTATATCAGGCCTATTTCAGATGCATATAGCGACTTCACCCCTCTCACGCCAAGTCTAAAATTGTGGGCATGGCATGAGCGGGGAAGGCCGACAGGCCGTTCTCATTTACTATTTTTTACGCCTGGTTTAGTGGTAGATAAAGGTCTAAATGTAAGATAACTACGAAGCTGTCTTACATTTAGAACTAGCGCTGGATGCGCTGAAGTTATGGAGAGGCCGAAGCCTTTTCATAACTTCGGCAGATCCACTGCCAGTTTAGGGCCGTATTAAGACCAGTGTCTAAAACACCAGTCTTAATAAATGTGCCCCACTGTTGCTTTTTTCTATGTTCACCATTGCACTCTGTATGGAATGGGCATCGCCTCTGAGGCCAGTGATTAGAGAACCTATCATACCACCAAGATATTTTTGTGCAAGGAAGAATTGGAGTACTTGACCTCTTTGTTAGAAGATGTTTGTATTCATTCTTATACTGTGTATTGTGCTGGTGGTGGCTGGTCTCTGCCGCAAGACTGTAGCCCAGCCCTGTAGGGGAGTGTCCCAGTTAACATTTTTGGAGAGGAATACCGGTAACTGCTTATCAGTGTCGGAACAAAATTGCATGAGAATATCATCCACCTTTGAATATTGAAGGAAGAGTATAAGTAGCAATCACTGTTCTCACCAGTTAGTTCTGGGCAGCTCTTTAGGTTTGGAGTAAGACCGAGTGTAGATCTTGTGGAGGATAGATTGCCATGGAGTAACACAGCAAGGAAACCAGCCTGGGGTAGCAGTGGACCAGGAGTTAACATCTCTTAAGCCAATAGACCCAGATGGGAAAACTAAGAAGTTGCCACCATCTTTTGATTCAATCTTATTAATCCTCCTTACCTGAAGGCTTCATATCTATACAAAGTGTAACATTCGAGGCACCTACGAGTATGGACTCATCTGTGTTTTGTCATAGATTCTGTGGGGGATTTATCATGGAGGGGATTGCTGGAGTCTACATTGGCATATTTTATTATATATTTAATAAATTTGTCTCATTCTAGCACTTTTATCTAAAAAATCTCCTCCAGTTTTCCTACTCCACCTTTTACTGGAGTAAGACTGTAACTTTTTTGTGACTTTTTTCTTAAAAAGTCTCAGTGATAAATCTGGAGTGAAAACCATTAACATAGCTGACCACACCCACATTTCCAGCTACATTACAAAACTGGAATGAGTGGTGTAAAAATGCAAAAAGTAGCAATTTTGCGCAATTGAGCCTAAAAAGTCAATTTAGATTCAAGAACTTTAGGAAAGAACTGCATGACTGGGAGAGGCTGGTGAAGACCAGGTGTTCATGGTGCACATTGGCACCAATGACAATGTTAGAGATAGGTAGAGGGTCATCAAAATTGACTCCATGGACTTTGAAATCCTGCACCATGAATAAAACCAGAAAGCCAACAGGAGAGAGGTTAACAAGTAGCACCTTCCTGTGATATAGGAAGGAGGGGTTTGGGTTCCTGGAGAACTGGGCCGACTTCTCTGTCAGGCTCTATAGTAGGGATGGGCTGCACCTCAATGAGGAAGGTGCAGCTGTTTTGGGGGAGAAGATGGCTAGAAGAGTGTTTAAACTAGGGACTGGGTGACTATCTTATAAAAAGGGAAGATAGCGCAGATAGTTACCTAACGCAAAACAATAGCTGATCTTAGGGAGACCAGCTACAGAAAACACTGTGGAGCCTCATTTAAGAGTCTCAACACAGCAATCCGAAGTGCAAAGCTCGCTGGGAAACAGTAATATGCAAAATAAATGTGGAGCCCCAGTTATGGATCTACAACACAATAAAAAAACAGAAATCCTTCAAAGGAAGGAAAACCAAGCAAAGGGGTGTCTCCATAACAGAGATCATCAGATCCACATATTAAGTGGCCCCTATGTCAAGATCCTGCTCTTTGACAAACCTTAAGGATGTGACGGGGAAAACCTAAGCCAGTTATTCATCCACAGACAGCTGTTTCGGGGTGTTGCCCCTCATCAGTGTGGAGTAGGAGTCTGGCTAATCGGGAGCAATGCCTAGGAGACTACTCAAACACAACAATAGCTGATCTCATGGAGACCAGCTACAGAAAACACTGCGGAGCCTCATTTAAGAGTCTCAACACAGGAATCCAAAGTGCAAAGCTCCATGGGAAACAGTAATATGCAAAATAAATGTGAAGCCCCACAGTTACCTGGGATGAGGTAATGGAACTGAGGATGGAATTGAGGGAGGAACTAGAACAGTTCATAAGGACAAGTGTAGGGTAAAAAAATTATATAATGGAGGCAAAAAAATAATAAAATGCTGATTAGAGTTTGTTATAAGCCACCTAATATTAAATAGTCCACATAAAATCTACTATTTAGTGAAATAGGTGAGGCAGCAAATCATGAGGTCATTATTATGGTGGACTTCAACTAACCAGATATAGAGTGGTAAACTGAAATCTGTAGATCCTATAAAGGAAACAAGGATGATGAGTCAATAGAAAAAGTAATGCAAGATGAAACGCAAAGTATCAGAGTAAACTCCACATTAAATCTGCCCTGTCTGACCCAGGGGGAAGTGCAGCGGTGTGTAAAAAAGATTAAAATAGACAAATCACCAAATCCCGATGGCATACATCCCGTACAAAAAGGGTCAAAAACTGAGCCCAGAAATTATAGGCCGGTAAGTCTAACATCTGTCATGGGTAAACTGTTTAAAGGTTTTCTAACAGATGCTATCTTGGAGGACCTCAATGAAAATAAGCAAATAATGCCATATCAGCATGGGTTTATAAGGGATTGGTCATTTCAAACGGATGAAATCGGTTTCTATGAGGAGGTAAGTTCTAGACTTGACCGGGGTGAGTCATTGGATGTCGTATATCTGGACTTCTCCAAAGCATTTGACACTGTACCACATAAAAGGTTAGTATATAAAATGAGGATGCTCGGACTGGGAGAAAATGTCTGTAAGTGGGTAAGTAACTGGCTGAGTGACAGAAAACAGAGGGTGGTTATTAACGGTACACACTCAGATTGGGTCACTGTCACTAGTGGAGTACCTCAGGGGTCAGTATTGGGCCCTATTCTCTTCAATATATTTATTAATGATCTTGTAGAAGGCTTGCATAGTAAAATATCAATTTTTGCAGATGACACTAAACTGTGCAAAGCAATTAACACTGAAGAGGACAGTTTTCTGCTACAGAGGGATCTGGATAGATTGGAGGCTTGGGCAGATAAGTGGCAGATGAGGTTTAACACTGACAAATGTAAAGTTATGCACATGGGAAGGAATAATGCAAGTCACCCATACATACTAAATGGTAAAACACTCGGTAACACTGACATGGAAAAGGATCTAGGAATTTTAATACACTGCAAACTAAGCTGCAAAAACCAGTTTCAGGCAGCTGCCGCAAAGACCAATAAGATAATGGGTTGCATCAAAAGGGGCATAGATGCCCATGATGAGAACATAGTCCTACAGATGTATTTCTGGAGTGTAATAATATTACAGGTTATAGCTACTAGACATGGGTCGTTGATCCAGGGAGTACTTCTTTCCTCTGGATCAACTAGCAGGATGACAGGCCGAACTGGATGGACAGATGCATTTTTTCGGCCTTATGTACTATGTTACTATGTTACTTGACCTGGCGCGTCATATTCAGCGTGATTATATGTTGTCCTTTTTTGAGAGTCTCTCTTTGGCATCAATTGGGGTGTTGTCTTACCCCATTTTTTTATTATTAATATGATTAAAAGTTACATTTTAAGGGAATAATTTACTGCTGGAAGTCATATATATATATATATATATATATATATATATATATATATTTATATATATGTACTACAGCGGATAGTATAATGTATATATACTGCAGAGGACAATATACAGCTACAGAGGGATCTGGATAGATTGGAGGCTTGGGCAGATAAGTGGCAGATGAGGTTTAACACTGACAAATGTAAGGTTATGCACATGGGAAGGAATAATGCAAGTCACCCGTACATACTAAATGGTAAAACACTGGGTAACATTGACATGGAAAAGGACCTAGGAATTCTAGTGGACAGCAAACTAAACTGTATAAACCAGTGTCAGGCAGCTGCTGCCAAGGCCAATAAAATTATGAGGTCGATAAAAAGGGGCATAGACGCCCGTGATGAGAACATAGTCCTACCACTTTACAAATTACTAGTCAGAGCACACATGGAGTACTGTGTACAGTTATGGGCTCCTGTGAACAAGGCAGACATAGCAGAGCTGGAGAGGGTTCAGATGAGGGCAACTAAAGTAATAACTGTAATGGGGCAACTACAGTATCCAGAAAGGTTATCAAAATTAAGGTTATTCACTTTAGAAAAAAGACGACTGAGGGGAGATCTAATAACTATGTATAATTATATCAGGGGTCAGTACAGAGATCTCTCCCATCATCTATTTATCTCCAGGACTGTGACGAGGGGACATCCTCTGCGTCTGGAGGAAAGAAGGTTTGTACACAAACATAGAAGAGGATTCTTCACGGTAAGAGCAGTGAGACTATTGAACTCTCTGCCTGAGGAGGTGGTGATGGTGAGTACAATAAAGGAATTCAAGAGGGGTCTGGATGTATTTCTGGAGTGTAATAATATTACAGGTTATAGCTACTAGAGAAGGGTCCTTGATCCAGGGAGTTATTCTGATTGCCTGATTGGAGTAGGGAAAGATTTTTTCCTCTAAAATGAGAAAAATTGACTTTATGAGGTTTTTCACTTTCCTCTGTATCAGCTTTGCAGGAGAATAGGCTGAACTGGATGGACAGATGTCTTTTTTTCAGCTTTACAAACTTTGGTACTATGCTACTATGATCTAACTTGTCACTTCCGATATATTTCCTCAATTAAATCTACATCTTGGCATTGACTCATGTTTTATATTACCATTGAATAATTCTATTATTTGCATTTGGATGTGTTTTGCCCTAAGGAATGAAAGGTAAATGAACATTATAAAGCCAGAAAACTTCATAGTGTACAACGGCTGACTATTAAAATATATATATAGAAATCTATGGTACACAAGCAAAGCTTGTAAATTGCATGGCTTGCAGCCTACATGTCTTATGCTCTATTTACATTTGCATTATGGACTTCCAATGGGGGAGCTTTATGGTATGTTTGATATATTGTCCTTCTTGTCAAAAATACTAGAACTCAGATAGAGCCTAATAAAATCAGTGGACTCCATTAGTGACTGTTTGGACCAACCGATGACAGATCTAAGAGACTGTTGGACAAGGTGGCCTGCCGGAGCACTGTGGTTACTGTAGCCCCAAGTTCAGCAAAGTAATAAGAACTAGTTATCTTAAAGCCTGGACAAGAGCCATACTAACACAAGAGAGAGAGAGTGTATGTTGGAGGAAACAGGGAGCTCATCTACAGGTGGCCAGTAAGGCTTCAATGTGACCAGTCTGTAGTAACTAGAGATGAGCAAAGTTTGGTAAAATTTGATTTGGCTGCTTCGCCCAATTTTACAAAAATAAAATCTGCTTTTCTTTGTAGTGGGTGTGCCGCTCCTCATTGTACCCCTCAGATGCTGCGTTCATACATGATTGCGGCATCTGATACACATAAAAGAGTGTAAAAATAAAATAAAATACTTACCTGATCCATTAGCTCAAGACGGGCCAACCGCCGCCATCCTGCTTGAAGATATTGTGCAAAATCTCGGGCGGCCCAAGATTACGTTATCACGCTGGCTGGTGTGGTGACATCATACATCACCGCGCACAGGATTTCGGCCAAGATCTTCAATCAAGATGGTGGCGGGCAGCCTGTCACAAGAAAATGGAGTGGGTAAGTACTTTTTTTTTTTTTTTTTTTTTACACTATCGGTATTAAATTGGTATGGTACCGCGAAGCAAGAGGAAATTCGGCTTTGTGGAGAAACAGATTTTTATCCTGAAATTTGGATTGGAGTCCACTTCGATTCCCTCATCCCTAGTAGTAACCCTTCTCTTGAGAGTATAACAATACGGTGGGCAACCAGAGGAAAGCAGGTAACATAGAGGTGATGATGAACACCTGTTCATCTTGGTCTGTGAGTTATTAAAATAGTAGCTTTATGGTGGATTTACATGTGCCGAGGAGCAGCCAATTATCAGGAAGGAATCGTTTCTTCCCAACAGTCGGCTGCTCGTTCAGAGGAGGTGAAGCACTGGAGATGGCTCAATCTGCCGCCCAGAAACGATCATTTACTTTTCAGCAAAAGTTTTACCCGATGAACGAGTCCTTCACTCGTTCATCGGGTAATTGGCTGCACCTTTAGAGAGGCATATTATCAGGAACGAGCATTCACAGGAACAATTGTCCTTGATAATCTGCCTGACTATAGGGACGTCCTTAATACACCATTAAAGAGGCAAGAACCACCATAATAGACCAAGCAATGAAGATGTGCCACTCACTGTACAGTATGAGTGTTAATAGAGCGCAAACCCTGTGCACACAGCTGCAGATGGTCAAAACTCGGAAGCCATTTCTAAGACCTCTTTCACATGAGCGATATGGATGTGTCAGGATCTCTTCAGGAAAAACTGATGGTTTTAAATCTGTTTTGTCTGCAATTGCGGTCAGGTTTAATTTGTTTTCCCTATGGATGCAATATTTTTGATGCATTTCTCATGTGTGAAGAAAAACTAAATCATAACACTCAATATCTCCATCAGTGAAAAATGCCTCAGGATGCCTTCACTTCTTCACTACTTCACTTCTATGGAGCCTGAAACTGCTGCGATTTTTCCCAAACGCTAAGATGATGCGTGAAAAATAAATGGGTCAGGAAAAAGTCTGGATGCTATGCATTTGTTACTCACATCACATCCGGACGGAAAACTCACTAATGTGAAGTTAGCCTTAGGCAGATAGAGACCTAACAGTCAGAAGGCCCTTCATGAGCACCAAGGAATGGATATAGGACTGCAACCCCTCAAATAAAGCCTAGTTGGGGCATGCAGTGGTAGGAGGTAGCCTATGTGAGACCCATAGCAGCACATAGGTTGTGGCAAGACATGTCAGTTATCTTGCCTATGACCTGAATTCCTAAAGGAGTTGTGGTGTGGTGAACAGTCCTAGAGGCTGCAACAAGAGATTAACTAAGGTTCTGTAACTGTTCTACCCTTTATCTGTTCTAGAGAGTTTACCTACTAAATGTGAGAGCAACCTCTAAGTGTATTGTACCATCTAAAGTGACAGTAACCATTAAGCCTTTGTGCCTCTGTGTGAGAAAGGAAGATAAAGTTCATGGTTCTTGCAACACGTGTCTGCAGAAAGGAAGGTTTTATCACTGTGATCAAAGAGAGTTAGGAGGACCCTCTCGGTGACTGGGCGACAGCAAAAGCAGCTACATGAGAACTTATATGGCTGACAATGGTAAATGTGACACTGTAAAAAAAAATGTTGGCCTTAAAAAAGAACCTTATGAATGTCTAGCACTTAGGTAAAGATTTGCTTTGTCATAGAGCACATTTTGTTACTGTGAAATTGCTGGACATCAAGCACAGGCACAACCTGATATACTGTAGAGATAACTTGGCAGCTTTATTGTTTCTATATCTGTTGCAAATATTTTCAAATAAATATTTAAAGATGTGAAAAACGACATATGGATTCTCTATTAAATTGTTCACATAGTTCTGTTACAACAAGGTGGTGCAATCACATTCTGTTCTAAAAAATTCTGGCTCAGAGATATCATTGAGCAATGCTTGAGGAGAAAGGTCACTTGAGATTGCTTCTGGTTTTGCATTGTTCTAGAGCAGAATTAAATATTGTAACCTTAGTTAATCTCCCGAACATGGCTTCTTCAGAGCAAATAAAAACACTCCCACGTAGAACATGCTACTTCTATGGCCAAGACAACTGTTTCCATTCTGAAGAAACTGCAATGGAATGTTATACAATAGACTTCCCATGCTGCTGCAGAGTACCTCTCTTTTCAGATGACTTTTCAGAATAAGCCATCACTTGTGTACAAAAGGAATAGCACTATTTCTGGCCATTATATGACTTTTTCCCCCCATCTTATCATCAGTTTTCTGTGAGCCAGTGGGTGAAGACTAGCTGCTGTAATGCCTCCCATACACAGCACACTGAGAAGAGCCCCTGCTTTCTATCTCCCTCTCTCTCACTCTCTCTGTCTCTTTCTGTATCCAGTTGGTCCTTTCTTCTCCTTCCCGCTCTCCTCCTGCAGGTTCTTCCTCCTCCTTCTCCTCTCTATAGACCTCTATAAGCAGCATCTCTCAATGCATGTGGCAGTATGGAGGAGAAATGGTTTATACATGAAGAAAGAGACATTTTTCTCTCTTGTACTATTTTTACAAAATTTGTTGAAATGACAGTGTGTGCTATGTTAGGCAACATCTTTATTCACATGAATGGTTACCTCATTTAAATCACCCAACAGATGTAACCAATACAATGCATTGTATTGCAATAACTGCATTAATATAGCAGTTTCATTCAATGCATTGTACTACTTCAATATACCGTGCATATTTAGTTAACACAATGCACTGCGTAAATATAGGTTTTATTCAGGGCATTGTAGATATTATTTATTTATTTTATTCACTTATAGCTATGACATATTCTGCAGCGCTTTACAGACATTATCATCACTTACTGTCCCTAATGAGGTTCACAATCTAAGTTCCCTATCAGTATATCTTTGAAGTCTGGGCAGTTTTAGTTAACACATTGTCCTGCAATAACTGCATTAATATAGAATTTCTTTCAATTGTATTACCATTGTAAATTATCAATACCAGTGTGCAGTGTGTTTGTAGAAAGGAAGGGATGTTTATTTGAGCCTTTGTCTGTAAATTACAGAAAAAAACATCCCAATTTCAAATCACTAGTCAGACCACACATGGAGGACTGTGTATACTTCTGGGCTCCTGTGAACAAGGCAGACATAGTAGAGCTGGAGAGGGTTCAGAGGAGGGCAACTAATGTAATAACTGGAATGGGTGGGCTACAGTACCCTGAAAGATTATCAAAATTAGGATTATTTACTTTAGAAAAAAGACGACTGAGGGGAGATCTAATTACTATGTATAAATATATCAGGGGTCAGTACAGAGATCTCTCCCATCATCTATTTATCCCCAGGACTGTGACTGTGACGAGGGGACATCCTCTGCGTCTGGAGGAAAGAAGGTTTGTACACAAACATAGAAGAGGATTCTTCACGGTAAGAGCAGTGAGACTATGGAGCTCTCTGCCTGAGGAGGTTGTGATGGTGAGTTCACTAAAAGAGTTCAATAGGGGCCTGGATGTATTTCTGTAGTGTAATAATATTACAGGATATAACTACTAGAGATGGGTCGTTGATCCAGGGAGTTATTCTGATTCCCTGATTGGAGTCAGTAAGGAATTTTTCCCCTAAAGTGAGGAAAATTGGCTTCTACCTCTGGATCAGCTTGCAGGATAACAGGCTGAGCTGGATGGACAGATGTCTTTTCATTTATAGGCCTAATAATAAAATGTCTTGTAAACAGAATAGTGGAAAATAAAAGTCCCATGCCTTGTCATCTGAGAGTCAGAATATGGGTGGCTGTAGTAGTAGTATTAGTAGTAGTAACAGCAGGCAACAGTTCTCCCTTGCTTCCGATTAGGTCAGTAGCAAGCCACTGTTCTCCCACATTTATGCATGGAGAGGCGAGAGACCCCATGCATTCCTATGGTTGTGGGGGAAATAGTGGCACCTGTAGCCACAGTGGTGGTGGTAGGGTCAGTGGTAGCGACAGGGACAGTAGGGGGAAATACAGAGCAGGGAATCAGGAGGGGTGTAAAGGATTAAATAATTTAATCCCTTACACCCCTCCTGATTCCCTGCTCTGTATTTCCCCCTACTGTCACTGATGCTACCACTGACCCTACCACCACCACTGTGGCTACAGGTGCCACTACTACCCCCACCACCATAGGAATGCATTGTGTCTCTCGCCTCTTCATGCATAAATGAGCCGTCTTTAATGTGGGGCAAAAGGGGCAGCTGCCCTGGGCACAACTGCTCCTGGGGGACCCAAGGCAGCTGCCTCTTGAGCCCCGTATTTTATCGCCCCATAAGACACAATTTTTCCTCAAAAAAGTGGAGGGAAATGCCGCTGCGTCTTATGGGGTGAATACTAATCAGTGCTTCCATTATGGAAGCGCTGATTAGTACCGGAGGACCGGGAAACGGTGAAAGCTCTGTACTCACCGCTTCCTGGTCCTCAGCTGATGGCTGTGCAGGGCTGCACACAGTGCGACCCCACACTGTGCGCAGCCTTCACAGCCGACAGCCGAGGACCAGGAAGTAGAGAGAGAGTGCAGGTGGTGAGGAGCGGAGGCATCCAGGAGCTGGAGAGGTAATTGATTTATTTATTTCATTTGCGCTGATGGCTGGGGGCTGATATATGAGGCCGGGGCGTGATATATGAGGCTGGGGGCTGATATATGAGGCTGGGGGGCTGATATATGAGGTTGGGGCTGATATATGAGGCTGGGGGGCTTATATATGGCATTGGGGGGCTGATATATAGCATTGGGGGGACTGATATATGGCATTGGGAAGTTGATTGATATGAGGTCCGATTGAGGGTCTTATAAACATTGGGGGTATGATTGAGGCTGTCAGCTGAGGTCTGATTAACATTGGAGGTCTGACTGCTGGTCTGACCTGAGGTGTAATGGAAAATATTTTTTTCTTATTGTCCTCTAAAACCGAGGTGTTTTTATGGGCCGGTGCATCTTATAGGGCGAAAAATACGGGTACTTGCTTGCTCCTCCTCCCAACCTCCCCTGCCCTTTGCGTACGCCGGGTGCCGTGACGTCACGTGGAGGCACTGCAACGCTAGGGTGAGCCAAGCCCCGGTCTTCTTCCTGAACTGCAGAGTGGTGCCCACTTCCAGCCCTGAGCCCAGCTGCACAGAGCACTAATCCTGAGCCTGCTTGGAGTCTTCAGAACTGTAAGTATTTACAGTAATTTTTTGTGTTTGTGTGTGTGGTGGAGGGTGTGATTGCATGCTAGGGTGTGGGAAGTAAATTCTTGCCCAGGGTCCAATCAATATTAAAGACGGCCCTGATTACATATCACAGTCTGATGAAAGTGGTATGGAGGTTGAGGATGATGAAGATTTTGTGTTGGGAGCTGGATTTGGGTGCTAAGGAGGAGGTAACATGAGAGAAGGAGGGGGATGGCCATGCCGGCAATAAGGAGCAGAGGCTATGTATGGCCACAACCTCTCAAAACACTGCCAGGGCCAAATATGATTCTATTATGGTCAGCTCAGGAACTGGTGATGTTGCTGATACTGTGGGTGCAGACTAAAAATAAGCCAGTCCTAAGCCAAGCTTGACTGCCTCTAGTTCTGTGCAGAGTGTGCGCTCGCTATCAAAGCAAAATGGGAAAATGTTTTCCTGTTGTCGAAAGGGACGTCAAACATCAGTATCATCAAAATGATGGAGCAAAAAAAAATTATGTGCCGTACTAGGCTGATGCACATCAGCAAACAGTGACATACTGCTTACACCTAGGTTCAGTCCTTCCTTCTCATGCACATACTTTGTTCCATGACCCCATGGACCTCTGGGCAAATAGATTAGATCAGTGGCTGGGACTGGCCTTGTTTGCTTCCAATCTACTGTCTTGTGCATCTTCCAGTGTCATTTCAGAGAGTGTTTTCAGAGAAGCAGGTGGCATTGTCACACCCAAACAAATAAAGCTGTCCTCTGCCAGTGTACACCTCCAGCCAAGACCAATGAATAGATCTGCCATTGCTGCGAGTGGCTAAAGATCACCAACCCCATCATGCCACTGTAGATTTCTGCCTGCCTACCATGGGCGTAGCTATAGGGGGTGCAGAGGTATCAGTCGCTACCGGGCCCAGGAGCCTGAGGGGGCCCAAAGACCCTTGTGCCACATAAGAAGACACACAAAGCACTGAGGGAAGGGAGCCCAAGCTGAACTCTTGCACCAGGGCCCATGAGCTGTTAGCTACGCTCCTGCTGCCTACCATCATATTTTGTACTGTATGGCTGCTACTGCGGCTTCTGCTGCTGGAGAAGTTTCTACTCCCCCTACTGCTGCTACCTTTACCCCTACACATCCACCACTGCTACTACCTCTACCCCAACAAAGCCGCACACAAATTTCCTGCTTTATCTGTTCCCTGCTTCCACTACTGCTGCTGCTATTATTGCTGAAACAGGCCACTATTACCCCCACACATCTTACCTTTTTCACATACACACTGCACTGCTGTGTCTCACAGATAAAGGGGATAATTTTTACATGCTTGTTCAGAACAAGCTACTGTTTCTTCCGACATTAACACTTGTGGGTATATAAACAGGATCAGGCATCTTCCATTGTTAAGGCGTCATTTTTGGACTCTTGTTCAGAACAAGCAACTGCTTCTTCTGACACTAACTTGTGTGTGTATAAACAAAGGTAAGCATCTGCTCCGGTTAAGGCATAATTTTTGAAATGCTTGTTGAAAACAAGACATTATTTTTTCCTGATAACACCATATGAGTTTAAACACCATCTGCCCCTAATGAGGGAAAATATTTGGAATGTTTTTTTACTCTTGAAAAGCATAACAAATATGACGGTGCAGTGTGTTTTAAAACAGACTATTAGCTCTGTCAAGTGTTTATTCATAGCTATATATGTCTGTATCACTCTGATATAATTTGCTATTGCTGGCATTGCATTCAAGAGCTTAAAAGGATGTGAGGGTGGAGACAGAGAGAGGAAAATTCTGGAAAAAAAATACTTAAAAAAGAAAGACAAGAAAAAAATGTACTTCAGAGTGTTGTATACCAATTTTCAGGACAATTGGAGCACTTTCGATTCAACATTTTTTGACAGATTCAGCAAATTGGAAATGAAATAAATTTCAAGAAATTTGCTCAACTTTGAAAGTGTTTATACACATTCTTATATAGCGCCTCTGCTTGATATGCTATAATGCTGGAATTTTTGCAGCAAAAGTTCAAAAGGATATGCAATTGCTTCACATGCTTAAGAAAAGTTCTGAAAACATAACATTTTCATGTAATGAACTGAAAATATTTTTTATAGCGTGTATCACATATCACATCACAAATTATGGGATGGAAATAATCCTGTAATATATGGTCGCTCCTGGAAGGAAAAAAACAAAGGCGTGTAGACAGATGGATGAATAGATATATAGATATGAGATAGATAGATAGATAGATAGATAGATAGATATGAGATGGATAGATAGATAGATAGATAGATAGATAGATAGATATGAGATGGATAGATACTGTAGATAAATAGATAGATAGATAACATTCGTTTCACAGATCCAACCACACACATCTAGTCCATTTTGGATGTTACAGGTGTTCAAACTGCCCATACACAACAAAACCAGGCGATGAACGAAAGATCTTTAGTCCGACTATCGGTTGAAAATATTAAACATCTGTCAGTTAATACAATCGATTCATTCGCTTTGGTTGAAATCATCCATATGTCCGGCCATATAGATATTGATGACCCATCATCAGGATAGGTCATCAATAACTGATCGGCGGGTGTCTGACAGCCGGCACCCCCACCAAACAGCTGTTTCCTGGTCATTACACTGCGCATCTTCTCCTGTAGAGCGGCGGCGTAGTGTAATTACAAATATTCGCTCCAATCAAGAAAATGGAGCGACTACTTGCATTACACTGCACTTCCAAAATGACAAGTGTAATAAACAGGATGTGGTGCTCACATGGAAAGCCGCCTCCTCTTCAAACAGCTGATCGTCAAGAGTGCCAGCTTTCAAACCCAACCGATCAGATATTGATGACCTATCCTGAGAATAAGTCATCACTATATATGGCAGGACAACTGCTTTAAGGCTGAATTGTCTCTGTGAATAAATGCCACCGTTTTGGACTTCTTGGAGTGCTGCAAATTTTTTGCTTCTTGCCTGTACATGACTTTGATCAAAATATGACTACTGGCACCCAAATTTTAATAATATATTGTGGCTTCTTTTTCAGCAGGATAGATTAGATAGATAGATAGATAGATAGATAGATAGATAGATAGATAGATAGATAGATAAATATGAGATAGAGATTGATTAGATAGATAGATAGATAGATAGATAGATAGATAGATAGAGTTGGATAGTGTCAGACTGGGGTGCCAAGGGCCCACCAGTAGAAGTGACTCTAGGAGCCCACCCTATAGTTTCATACAAATATTGACAAGAGGGTTTTCCGATTTGCATCAACATTCTTTAAAATAATCCTTTATAAAGGAAGCTGCACATGACCGCTGCAGCTAATCACTGGCCTTGGTGCTATACACCACTGAGGCCAGTGATTAGTTACAGCAGTCAGGTGCGATACACAAGCATTTTACTGCGGCAGCCAAAACATTATGTCCCAGCCTGCAGCTCGACGGAGAGAGCAGGGTATTGGGGCTGGATCAAATAGTGATCAGGATGGTGAGTTTTGGTGGGGGTTTTTTCCATTTTTATTTTAACAGCATCCCTGTAGTTTGGCCTCAAAAGTGTGAACTTAGCCACCCCCTTCAAGCTTTGTACTTAGATAAGGTAACAAAACCAAGCTGCTCTGTGCATAGATACAACAACAGAACTCTGTTACACACATACTTCTACACATGTCTGCACTATTTCATACACACACTGTCCTACATGCAGGCACCCTTTCATACACACACTGTCATACATGCAGGCACTCTTACATATACACACTTTCATACATGCAGGCACTCTTACATACATGCACTGTCATACATGCAGGCACCCTTTCATACACACACTGTCATACATGCAGGCACTCTTACATACACACACTGTCATACATGCAGGCACTCTTACATACACACACTGTCATACATGCAGGCACCCTTTCATACACACACTGTCATACATGCAGGCACTCTTACATATACACACTGTCATACATGCAGGCACTCTTACATACACACACTGTCGTATATGCAGGCACCCTTTCATACACATACTGTCATGCATGCATGTACTGTTACATACACACACTGTCATACATGCAGGCACCCTTTCATACACACACTGTCATACATGCATGCACCCTTTCATACACACACTGTCATACATGCAGTCATCCTTTCATACACACACTTTCATACATGCATGTACTCTTACATATACACACTGTCATACATGCAGGCACTCTTACATACACACACTGTCATACATGCAGGCACTCTTACATACACACACTGTCATACATGCAGGTACTCTTACATACACACACTGTCATACATGCAGGCACTTTTTTAAACCATTTTCAATATATGTAGATTCCTTTCTCACCTCATGGCCCTCTGTGTTGCTAGTTGTGTCCCCAGGTCCTGAGCCAGGCTCCTACTCCTTGCAGCAGCAGGGCTGGGATCCAGACTGATCCCACAGGAAGCAGTCCTTCTAGCAGAGCTGCCTCATTGGAGGAGAGGCTGTCAGTGCTATTGACTGACAGGTTTTTGTCCAATCAGCACTCCTGGTCATAGACAGTAGGGCTGTTTTAACATGATCTAATTTACATAGAACCGCAGCAAAATGGATTTTATGAAAATCAGATAATGTGGAAACAGCCTCACTGACCAGGAATGCTGATTACACAAAACTTGTCAGTTCCCATGAATCAGTGCTGGTGTGAAGCCCTCCTTCTCATTTAGGATGAATGGCAGGCAGCATGCATCCTACCTTGTACAGGGGGTGGAGCTTATCGCAGACAGCTTCTAAGCAAGGAAGCTCACTTATTGGTTCGGGGGCCCACCGAGGATTTCCCAGGCTCCCCGGTGGGCCAGTCCGAGGCTGCATAGATAGATAGATAGATAGATAGATAGATAGATAGACAGATAGATAGATAGATAGATAGATAGATCTTGAAAAATGAGGCAGTACCCTATTGTAGATAAAAGGGTGATGGACCCGCTTTAGTATCCCAAAAGTGGGTCCATCACCCTTTTCTCTACATCTGAGTGCTGCCTCATTTTTCAAGTTGAATCTCTGGACTACTAGCCCACGGTTTTGGAGGGGTTGCATCCAGTTTCTTTACCTTTTGTGTCTGCGCTGCTGTTGTATCTTCTAGATAGATAGATAGATAGATAGATAATAGATAGATAGATAATAGATAGATAGATAGATAGATAGATAGATAGATAGATAAATAGACATTTAGGCTAATGGTCTTCCTATTTATTTAGTAGCTCTTATTTTAGCATCAGCACATTATATGCATGTCTTATACAGAGAATAAAGTAAATAACACTTGGTGTCTGGACCAACAACCAACAACAGTGTTTATGGGACCCTGGCCAACCACCAGTTACACTTGAGCTTGAGCATTATGTATCTCATGTATCTTACAACTTTTGTTTGTTTGCTTTTTTTTTATTTTTTGTGGACCATGCACTTAAAGGTTAATGCGTCTGACCAAGGGGCCGTGCAAAACTTTACTCATCATAGCACCTGATGAATTTAGGTAAGGTAAGAATTTCCTCCTCCATAAATCCTGCATGAGAAGGTTTGTGTTTTTCACATCACATAATAGTGTCTATGCCCTGAGTGTAAATCAGATAAAGGCTCCCAGCAGGAAGAGGGGAAATATATTAGATAAAAGTAATCCGGTTTATTCTGCAGCAGTAAAACTTTTTTCTCTACATTCCCATCTCGATTGAGACATTTATATGATAGAAGTTGAAGAGTTCTCATTTCTTTCACCCCCTTCCCCCCTCTCGCAGCGAGAGCACTGAACTGTACTGTATTAGCCTTGGCATTCCAGAACAGTATGCTGAGTTTTACTTCTGGAATCCAACCAGCAGGGGGATAGGAACCAGTTGGCCGCCATGGCGGATACGTTAGACTTCAGTGTGTTTGCCTTTCATGACCTAAATAAATCCTCAACAATAAATATCTTGTGAGTTACATCAAATGATATCCAGCCAGCCCGTAAATAGACGCTTTGCGCTTGCTGATAAAACTCCAGATCTCATCTTGTATTGACTTGCCAAATTTCTTTTTTTCTAAAGACACTTATTGCCCAAGACATGAACATATTTCTTCTGGCTAAATGTCCGCGGTGACTATGGCAACAAAGTTAAGATGATGCAATTTCTTAAAATCAATCACAAAAAAACAACCCTCGGTTCCGGAGTTTAAATCTAATCAGGGACAACATCTACGTGGAGGCTATATGTTCTTCCAGGGTTCCTGAAGACCTCAAGAATTTCACACACTGACTACACTATACAGTAAATCAAGTTAAAATATATACATCTTTACAGTATATGTCATATTTTAGATTGACTATTTAGTCAGGAAAACATGTCTTAGCTCTGTGTAGTCTTAGGTCCAAAATTCTTGCTGATCGGTTTCCTAACATTTCTTTGTAGGGGTCTCTTTTTTATATACAGAGCTCAAAATCCTCTATTTAGACATTCCTGCAGTCACCACTAGGGGTGGCTCTGGAGTTTTCTGCATACATTTCATGCTTTAAATTCAATACTAACACAGTATGCAGTCAGCTCTCAGGCTCCCTCTAGAGTTAAGTATATGTCTATGCAGGGAATTTGGAGCTAGGGAAAAACTGCTAAGAGTAAGAAATTAACAAATGCACAATTCTGAACCTACTTATATTAAATAGCAGTTTTATCCCCTGCTGGTTCTTTGTATGCGCGCCTTTGCATTTTAACTTTTTATTTGCATATTAATTGTCTAAGGGTCCTTTCACACTTGCGTTCTGAGGATCCGGCAGGCACTTCCGTCCTGCCGGATCCGTCAGAACGCAAGTCACCTGAAGCATTAGAAGACTAATCAGGATCCTGATCAGTCTTCGAATTGCTTTCAGGTTACTATGGCAGCCAGGACGCTACTAGCGTCCTGGTTGCCATAGTGAAGCGAGGGGCGGCATGCACATTCCGTGCGGCTCGGGCGCTCTGAATGACGTCAGGCGCCCATGCGCATGGATCACGTGATCCATGCGTCACGTGATCCATGCACTAGGCGCCCTGACGTCATCCTGGAGCGTCCGGGAGCCGCCACGGAATGTAAGTATGCCGCTCCCCGCTCCCTGCTACATTTTACCATAGTAACCAGGACTTTAGCGTCCTGGCTGCCATGGTAACCAGTCAGAAAAAGCTAAATGTCGGATCCGGCAATGCGCCGAAACGACGTTTAGCTTAAGGTCGGATCCGGATTAATGCCTTTCAATGGGCATTAATTCCGGATCCGGCCTTGCGGCAAGTGTTCCAGATTTTTGGACGGAACAAAAAGCGCAGCATGCTGCGGTATTTGCTGCGTCCAAAAAACGTTCCGGTCCTGAACTGAAGACATCCTGATGCATCCTGAACGGATTTCTCTCCATTCAAAATGCATGGGGATGATCCTGATCAGGATTTTTCCGGCATAGAGACCCGACGACGGATCTCTATGCCGGAAAAGAAGAACGCAGGTGTGAAAGGGGCCTAATAAAGCATTTGTAGATTTCTGTTGTATTGTCTCCTGTGTGTTTTTTTTTTTCATAGGTGACTGTCTTAATTTGGGATACATGGCAGTGTGTAATTTATTATTGAAGCCCATATTTTGATAGAAGGGATCTATTTAAAGTAAAACACGATATATATTATATATGAGATAGATAGATAGATAGATAGATAGATAGATAAATAGAAACAGAGAAGATAAATAGATAGATAGATAGATAGATAGATAGATAGATAGATAGAAAGATAGATAGATATGAGATGGATAGAGAGATAGATAGATATGAGATGGATAGATAGATAGATAGATAGATAGATAGATAGATAGATAGATAGATAGATAGATAGATAGATAGATAGATAGATAGATAGATAGATATAGATGGATAGATAGATAGATAGATAGATAGATAGATAGATAGATAGATAGATAGACCAACTGCACAAGCTATAGATATGAAATTTCCAACAGAGGCCATGTCGGTTATATCATCTTACAGTCTCTCATTCTATGACTTATGGTCATCCTCTAAGTCTTCTAGGACTTCTCTTGTGCTGCACCAGTCCTATGCAACTCATTGCCTTGGACCACATTAAGGTTCTTATTATTTTTGGAAGATGAAGACATTCAGATGGCTACTGGATGTCCATATGTGATGTCAGTGTACATGCAATACCTCAGTGGCAAGGTTACCAAGACAGTGGTTTAGAAAGCCTCCTACCCAATGTGGTTACCTTCAAATAGCCAAATAACCATTCCCAACCAGTGACACATTAACCATGGAGGCAGACCCTGTGACTGCTATGGAGCCCAGGCCCCTGCATGGAACTCTTTCTCTTGCTTCCTAACATGAAACCACTTTTCTGCAGCCACCACTAGGGGTAGCTTAATGCATAGAAATGTGTACAGCTTTTATTGAATTCAATGGTAACTCTTTAAATTCAAATTCATCGAGCTCCCCCTATTAGTGGCCATAGGCAGCCAGTTTTTTTTGCATACTATGTGAATAGAAACAGAGAATTTAGATCTGTATGGGGGAAATTTATCCTGGAGAAATATGGTGTTCACAATGAGCACAATATTTATGAAGCACCTGCTCCACTTTTGCCTGCATAGAGGTTGGATAAAGTGGGTAAGACAAAGCGTAATTTTATTTTAGTTAAAGGGTTTATCCCATAAATAACATAAAAAATTTAAATCAGAAATCATATAGCACATGACAATCTCTTTCTAACAAAGCTAGAACCAGCCCTGTACCTCACATGGATCCAGAGATCTCCCCATTCATTGCCCTGCTAGATTTATATCACGCTGCCAGCTCAGGGGAGTGTCTTTTCTGCTGCAGCTCAGGGGGCGTGTCCATGCTCACCCTATCACAGCTCAGGAGGCGTGTCCATGCTGACACTATCGCAGCTCAGGGGGCATGTCCATGCTCTCCCTCTCACAGCTCAGGGGGCATGTCCATGCTCACCCTATCACAGCTCAGGGGACGTGTCCATGCTCACCCTATCACAGCTTAGGGGGCATGTCCATGCTGACACTCTCACAGCTCAGGGGGCATGCCCATGCTCTCCCTATCACAGCTCAGGGGGCAGATGAACGATGAAACTGAGCATGTGCGGCCTTCTCAGTGTAGCCAGACAAAGAAATAAAAAAAAGGACAAACAGCAGGTGGCGCCATACAGATACATTTTATTGAGTAAGTCCGTGACTATGCTACATTTTTAATTACATGCAATTACAAAAGTATTTAGATCCAGGTGCTGGTTTGAAAACTGTAGGATGTTTTTCCTGGGACAACCCCTTTAAATAACTCCCCACAAAAGCATACTGGGCACTCAGTTTTGATATTTGTGTATGCCCCTGCCCACAAGCCAGCCCTGTCATGTATCAGTCTGCCACTGTCACGAAGTCAGTTTTTGGGTGAGCTGTATTCTGAATTTTGCTCTGAAGCCCAGGTATTACCAGTTACACTTGCTCATATTCCCAGCATATTGCTCGAGGAGCCTCCTCTCCATCTCTTTCATTCATTCTGTTGGTCATCGAGCTCGGAGAATTCATATGTTGGAGCGATTACTGCATATTTGCTCAATTAATTTATTTTTAAACAATAATAAACCTTTTGTAACTAAAGTCTAAACAAACACATAGCTCGATAGCTATAAAACACTCCTGAAAAACTCCATAAAATGTAACCGCACCGGTCAACATTTACTGAAGGAAAGACAAAAGCAGTAACAGATATGACTGCAGCTTATTTAACTTCTTCTGCAGTGGACCACAGAAACATTTAACCTGTCTCCAAGGTATATTAACAGCTCTGCTTAAACAAGGGGAGAGCCAACAAAATCGAGCTGAGCCTCAGTGTCTGTTATTAATTCTTATTTAGTATTAGATGCGGTTATTCAAAGTCAGCAAGAAACACAACAGAAAAACTTTGTAATCTAAGTAATCTAATCAAAATCTACTTTCTAGCAGAAGTATGTATGGCCTAATACTAAGTCTATGATGTTATATTAACCCCCAATTGCATGCAGATGGTTTAAAGGGGTTTCCTATAATGACTATGCTTTTTTTAACAGGTATTATCATATGTTGCTTGCCTCTTGAACATCTTCACAAGGTTTTTTTATTAATTTGGAAATGTTTTCACCATGTAAACCAATACCACTTGTTTGTTTGTTTCCATCCTGTATGTAGCACTTCCTGTTCCTGTACCCAACCAAACCCATGATGCACTTCTCCTTCCTCTATCACAGCTCCAGCCCCGCCCCTAACAACAAGCGGTTTATAGCTCCTCCCACCAGCTAGTTACATAGACACTCTCCTATCACTGCCTCTAACAACCCCCAGCTAGATTATAGCTCCTCCTACCCAGCTAATAACATAGATACTCCCCTATCCCTGCCCGTAAAAAGCCCCTGCTAGTTTATAGCTCCTCCCACCAGACAGTTACATATACACACCCCTATCACTGCCCCTAACAACACCCAGCTAGTTTATAGCTCCTCCCACTAATTACATAGACACTCCCCTATTACTGCCCCTAACAACACCCAGCTAGTTTATAGCTCCTCCCACCAGCTAGTTACA